>CM076260.1:81069842-82319842 GCA_038380795.1 Pyrocephalus nanus | reverse complement strand
TAAACTGCCTACTTCACTGGGTATCTGTCCCATGGCATGGAGCTTTGCAGTTTTGTTTCAGTTTAACTGGCACTTTATCTTTTACTTGGAACATGAGCTGAATAATTCAAAGCTAAGCTGATTCCTGATTCTGAGCCTGATAATCTCCTTACCCTGTTTATTGGCAATTTAATGGGTTAATTTTCAAAGCTGAGAAGTTTAGATGGGATTCAACTATAGTTAGTGTCTGTGGGGAATGAATGTTACAGGAATTTATTTCATATTGTTTAAGACAAATAAAGGGTAATATAACCCAGACTAGAGGTGAAAAACATGTATTTTACTGATATTCCTTTGCTTTTTGACATGTGTCAAATGTTGTTTTAATGGATGATTTAGTCTGTTCTGAATCTCAGTGTAAGGAAAGACTTGAATTTTTGTCCTTAGATGTCTTCTATGGATTGTAACAGTGGGATTTTTTTTTCCTGTTTTAATTGTTCTCTGTTGTAGACATGAGCACTGCTGCTCCCTTAGGAGGGAAGGATGAGGAATCAGAGAAGAAGGATGAGATGGATGATGATACAATGTTTACCACCTTGGGTGAAGAGGATAAGTCCAAGCCTTCTGTAGCTCCTCGTTGGGCAACTCGTGTGTTTGCAGCAGACTGTCTGTGCCGAATTATCATGCTGTGTGAGAATGCCAACAAGGCACACTTCGATCTGGCACTGGCTCGTTTAGCCAGACTTAAGAACCCAAAAAGTAATTACAGAACATGCATGTTTTGGTTTATATTTTTTATTTCATTTTTGATAGCTCTTTACATCTTAAGATTACATGACCAAGAAAAAAATACAAGCACTTATCCTTTCCTGGCCAAACCCAAAGGAAAAGTCCAGCAAAAGCCAATAAAACTCTAGCCTTATAATACTGTAGTTATTGTACCATGAACACAAAGAATGAGGTTTGGTGGAAAATACAAATTCTGACAGATTGATTTGCTTAGGAAAAGAAACCTCCGAGATATGCAAACCTTTTCTCAAATCTGAAACAGAAGCAATAAACTTGTAGCTAAGGGCACGCTGGGAATGGTTTCAATGTAATGACAGAATTAATTGAATTTAAGAGACTAATTAAGTATCTCCAAACTGAAGGGGTGCTAGGAAAAAAAAAAAAAGAGAAGATAAGGCTATGTAATTGGTTGTGGAGAGAGAGATATAGGAGGGAGTTATAAAAAGACATGGACTTTAAAAATTCATTTATTTGGTATCCATGTGAGTGATAAAACTTGGTTTTCAAGCTCATGTTTCAAACATACTTTTATGAATTAGAGAATCAAAATTGAGAGGTCATATCTCGCATAGTTGTTTTGTGAAGAAGTGTTTTTTGAACAGACAGTGGGAGGCTTCTGTCTTTAAGTTGTCCATGTTGTCTTGGTTGTGGTGTGTAATGATTGCTTGTGTTCACAAATGTAGTGCTGGTGAGGACTTTGTGTATATAGGATGAAGGCTGCGAGCATGCCAGAATGCATGAGATCAATGGATTTAGTGTCTGTGTCACTGAAGTTACTGTCTGTTAGGATAGGGAGAGTTATCAAGTCTGCCCACGTTGCTTTGGTGCAGCCTGGTTCCAGTACTGTGCATTGGTTTTCTGAGAATCCAGTTTTTGACTTGATTTGAGGCTGAGGTTACTGTTTGAAGGCTAGAAAGGAAGAATTTGGGGAAAGTTTATTTTGAGATGGCATTGTATTATGGAGAAAATCACAAAATAACTGCTGCCTATGGAATCCTACAGAGGATGTTGCATATTATATTGCATATTATAATCCTGCAAATTTATATCTGAATTTATTTAAAGTTATGTGTTTGATATCATTGTAAAAACGAAAAGTCAGCAAACTTCTAACCCCCAGATTCAGCTTCAAAAATACTAAAATTTTACTACTGTCTTTGATGAAGAAGTAAGTGCTGACTTCCATCAGTTTGTAGTTTTTATGTCATTCCCAGTCCTTGTTTACTGATATGCCTCTGAAAAGCTCCAGCCACAAAATAATTTTTCACATTTTTTTACTTTGAGACTTGAAAATAGCTTAGTCAATTTGTACTTTTTGTTAGTCACATTAGATTTTTTAAGTAATTTATTTTCATATTAGTTGTACAACATACAGTAATTTCAAATTGAGAGTAAGAAAATAAATAAACTGAATGAATAAAGAAGAATAATCCTTTCAGAAATGTTACTGAGTTATGTATTGTTCTTTATTGCTTGTTGTCTGCTGCTTGCTTGTGTCCTTGGATGTGGTTTTTGGGAGCAGAATTAGAGGCATACTCAGTTTTCAGTGTTTAAGCTTGACATCAGCAGGGGTCACTATAAGCATAGGACTTGAGCAGGAGCAGGAATTGCCTTGAAGATTTTCTGTAGGTTTTACAAAATGTTTTAGCATATTCTACGCCACTTAGCTGCACTTACATGCTCTACCCTGTGCAATTTCTGCTCAATTTTTAAGGTTGTCTTAGGAATAGAAGTCAGAATCACTTTAAAGGGGGAAGGGTGAACAAGAATACTAGGCAACATTTTTTCCTGCCTTCTTCCACACCTTAAATGTGGACCTTTGAAAACCAACACGTAAAAGTTACTCATGTCAGTGAGGAAAATATTACAAGTATCTATCATGTTAGCTGTCTTTTAAGTTACTAAATATTTCTTTCTATTTTCTTCTAAGATGACTTCTTAGTACTCCATCTCTCTGACCTTATTCGAATGGCATTCATGGCTGCGACTGATCACAGCAACCAGCTACGAATGGCAGGTCTTCAAGCTCTTGAAGACATTATCAAGAAATTTGCATCTGTTCCTGAGCCAGAGTTTCCAGGCCATGTGATACTGGAGCAGTATCAGGCAAATGTGAGACCTCCTTTATAAGTTCAGGATATTGTGTATTTATGCAAATAAGCCAGTATTAACTTTGAGAACATTTTGTGGCTTCAAACGACCTGTGAGGAGATTTTTCTGTGTGTGAAATTGTGCTGTAGAGACATGCTTATTTACCTCTTCAAATTTTATTTTTGTATCTCTTTTTATTTATTGTAGTTTAGTAGCTGACAAAATGAAAAAATCAGTAGCTTGAAAGTCAAAA
Source organism: Pyrocephalus nanus (assembly GCA_038380795.1). Lineage (NCBI taxonomy): Eukaryota > Metazoa > Chordata > Aves > Passeriformes > Tyrannidae > Pyrocephalus > Pyrocephalus nanus. The sequence goes on along the minus strand of CM076260.1, from coordinate 82,316,730 downwards.
GTTTACGTTAAGTTTTTTGCAAAAGTGGCTTTTCATTTGTAGAATTAGGAATTGGAAAATACAGCTGACTGAGTTCTAGATATAATCTAATAAATCTGTTTTCTTGGAAATGAGTGAATATACTTCTGTTTAAAAGAAATCTACAAAAGTATACCAGTGGGAAATGGGCATTTGTAGATTTATTTTGGGGTGTTACTGCTTTTTTTTTCTTGCATAGCTGAATTTTTTCAGCTCCTTTGTCTTCACTGTGTCTTCAGGATATTTCTAAATACTTTTTAAAGGCAGGCTTTCATACTTTTCTCTTCCTGCCTTTTTCTTTCCTTCATTCTGTGGTGCTGTAGCCATTGCTTCTTCCCTTTGACTTGGTTCCTTATGTTTCAGAAAAATGCTGCCTTATAGGAACGGCCTAAAAGGCTTTTTTTGGTCGGTATTTGTCATTTGGGGAACTTAATGCAAATCCAGCCATATTGCTTTCATGCTGCTGTTCCTTTGGACATCAAGTGGTCATTGGTTTATTGAGCCTTAGCAAAAATTTCACCTGTAATACTTGAATGATTAAAAAAATACTCATTAGTGGAAGATACTACCACATACTTGACACAGGTAGTTGAGACTTAAAAAAGGCAATGAGCAAGCAGGGGAAAGGTGTTTTAAGACTTTGTTGTTGTTGTTTGAAGAGTGCTATTGCAAATGTGTTCTAGACAGCAAGGATACATTCAAGGTGCAACTATAATGCCAAAATTAGGAATCTTGTTTTGCTTGTTTTGTATTAGTCCTTGAGCCTTAAACAAGGTGAGATAAACAATTTTGTATCCCTATTGTTTTAGTTGGATTTCTAAATTTTTCTTCCTGTCAATAGGTTGGAGCTGCTCTGAGGCCAGCTTTTTCCCAAGATACACCATCCGATATAACTGCGAAGGCCTGTCAGGTACAGAGGAAAACGTTCAGATACTATAAGCAGAAAACTAATTTTCCTTCTCTTTGGAAAAAGGATGCGAAAGACAAGTAGTATCAAATGTCTGGAAGATGTTGTAAACTTAGGCTGGGATGTTTTTGCAACATCTATTGAGTTTTCTAGTAATGTATTTTGTTCCTCAGAAGTGCAGAAGTCCTTTTAGGGAGCTACATAAAAGAATGTATCTGAAACTAATTATGTTTTCATGCCAATTCTTGCTACAAGAGAAAAAAAAGAAAAAAGGAAAAAAACCTTTGGTTAATGAGACCAAGAGTAATGTATTTATTGAGTTTCCTTTCAGTCGGATCAACTATTTGGATTACTAATAATGTACCTTCCAACACTAAACTTCCATTTAGTTTAATGTTCTGTTTTAGATTTTACAATTTAGGTGATCTGAGCATTCTCATTACAGCCATAGTAACAATTTGTTAAGGAAATTTTGGTGTTTTTTTGGGTTTTTTTTTGCATGTCTGTGGTTTTTTTCTTGTGTGTGATCTTTGGTACTGTAGTTTATACCAACTGTCAGCAACATAGCTGTGACAGTATCTGGTATGTGTTTTGCACAGTGAAATTACTACTACAGTTTAAAGTAATAGTTTGATTAGCTATGCAAGCATCAGTTTTGAAACGATAACACTGTGTATGTGAGTTTTATTTAGGGAATTTGGTCCAGCAGGAGTATGACTTTGTCTTGTTCTTTTATAATCTTAATTTCCAGCAAAACCTGTAAGGGCAGATCAAGTATTGCATAATTTGGTATCTACACATAGAAAAGTCCGTGTCCATCCTGACTTACAGAGTGTTTCTGTACATTTAAAACTAGGTGAAGAGGCAGTTTGTGTGAAAACTTATTCCTTATAAGTTGTCAAAATCTTCTCTGTTCAACTAGTTTCAAAGTGGATGTGTGCATGTACAGTATCAAATGGTTAGAGATTAGTTTTGGATATTGATCTCTCTCTAGAGGTTACATGGGACAGAGAGAAGCTTCACTGTATGAAACAGTTGTTGACTTTCCGAGCAGCAGGATTGAAGCTGATCTTAGTCCTACTGCGAATGAATAACAGATTTGTGAGAAGTTTTTAACAGCTTTGTCCTGTACATTTTTGAGACACTTTTGATGTTTATGTTTACATTATTTTAAATATGTCCATCATTCCAGATCGTTAGAGTCCCTTCCCCAAAGACTTTCATGGAACTGGCTCTCTAGAAGCAAAATAAATAAATTGGAGATTGGTCAAAAATGCCTTGTAAAAAGTTTGTAAAACCTGAACTCCTTGGGTTTTTTTTGCTTCTGTTCCTCATCCTTGTAGAATCATCTCCAGAATAAGAGAAGGAGTTCTTGTCCCTTTTTCTCTTTGTAGAAAAGCAGCTGCACCAAAATTCTTCTATTGCCTGCATTATGCCTGGGCATGAATGTGTTTCAGAGAATGAATGCCAATGTATAGCATTAGCCAGGAGCAGCTGATCTGTGTGATGGTTGTTATTTTAAGAACCTATTTGGATCCACTTAATTCAAATGAAAAGTGAAGAGACAGCCAACTCTCTGTCCACTATGTCTCATATCGATTATTCTAGATATAGAACTGTTGGTTCCAAATCATAACTCAGTTTTTCAAAGGTTTATATTTCACCTATTTAAGTGTTTTCTTGACCTTAGGGATTTGAAAGCTTCTCATTAGTATGGAGCCTTATATATTAATTAGAGAGGCATGGGTTTCTAAAGATGTACTTGTATTGAATACTGTCCAGTGTATTCTTCACAGGGAATGCAATGACACATTACCCAAATGATTTGACCAGACACTTGGAAACAGAATAAAAACATTGTTATTACATATTTATGGAGGATTAAAAAACTATTTTAAATATTAATATGCATTGCAAATACAGCCTTTGTAATGACTTACCTGAGCAATTCTGTTGTCATGAGTGGGGACTTAAAAAAGGAAAACCTCCGGTTTATTTGTGTTAAGCAGGAAGAGAGTGGCTAAGTTTTTGGTGGTAGTTGTTCTGGGTTTTGTTTTCTTACTGATTACATTTTTTCATTTTTAAGCTTGTTGGGTTTTTTTGCTAGTTTAGAATGATTCTAAACTTTGTTGTCTAGGTATGTAGCGCTTGGATAGGAAGTGGGGTTGTAAGTGACCTGAATGATCTTCGCCGAGTTCACAACCTTCTTGTCTCTTCCCTGGATAAAGTGCAAGCAGGAAAGGGATCTTCTAGCCAGCTTTACCGAGAGAGTGCGACTACTATGGAAAAACTTGCAGTTCTGAAAGCATGGGCTGAGGTAAACATTGACCACCAAATCTTTGAAAGACTGAAAACATTTTACAGTGTAATAGCAGCCTCGCACCTCCCTGGCTGCACCCACCCTTCTCCTAACCTGTTGCACTTCCACTCCTGGAATGTTTTAATCTCTGTATCTTTCTCTGCTGCTTTTTCCGCCAATCTGTCAATCCATATTTACAGTGAGGCTTGATTGTTCTTTGTTTTACTGCACTTTTCTATATCAAAATACACACTCATACCCTATCACGTTTTGAATTTCCTCTCATCCTATTGCTCTTCAACTTAAAAAACCCTCCAGAACCAAGCAACCAAAACCTAAACCCTCCTCCTCCCCAAAAACCCCTCAGAAATCAAACAACCTTAAAATATTTTCTGGCATAATATTGCACTTAGTTAACGAAGAGTTCGTCAAAGTGTTCCTGGTTGACATGTTTTTAGGAACAAAAGTGCGTAGCCAAAATATTTCAGGAAAGTGCCATTTATGACCCTGTTACATATATTCTGGTAGAAATAAAAGGAAAAAAAATAAAATGTAATTGTATTGAAAATCTCTTTCAATCATTTTCTGGTGAGTTGTAAATGTATGGTATCTGTTACATTCACATGGGAAAAGCTGCTGCTTTTCTTTCTTTTAAAAATGCCACAGCACATACTTTCATATCTGTTTTTCTTCTAGGTGTATGTTGTTGCTATGAAGATTAAAAAAGAAGCAGAGACCAAACCAAAGCGTGTTTTAAAGAGCACAGAGGAGGATGAGGATGATTTTGGTACTGTAGATGAGTTGCCACCAGACAGTTTGATAACACTTGTACAACCTGAACTGCCTGCACTCAGCCGCCTCTGGTTAGCTGCGCTGAAAGATTATGCTCTTTTAACTTTACCAGCTGAATTTGCTACCCAGCTTCCACCAGATGGTAAGCACTGAAAGTTCTTTTTATGTTCTGTAAAACAGAAAGAAAACTGTAGTTGAACCTTCAGAATTCTTTTATAAATTATTTGGCATGCATGTTTTATTGCAAGCGATAAATTTATGCTGGTGTGTAATAGAAGTGTGAGTTTCAACTTTGAGCTTTTTTCCTTCAGTCTGAATGAATTCTTTATCTGAATCACTGAGATTATTAAAACAATGTCTCTGTAGAATTAAGAATACGTCTGCACCTCCAATACCTTTATATGAAATGCAAAAAGATGTTATTATAAGAAAAACATAGCCCCTAAGATTAGAGTGGATGCTGTCTTACATTATTTTACTGAGTTAAGATTGAATGTTCTATACGAAAAGTGCTGCAAGACCTGATGACTGTGCCTGCCTTTGCTCTCTGCTCACTGCTTCATCATGCCCAGTGCACTTTCTTATGAGGTACTGATGTTGCTACAATGTTACTACACAGTAGGAATTTACTCTCACTGACAAGTGTTACACCTGAATGTGTACATGATCCAACGCACCCAGAATAAATATACTTAATAAATTTAAAGTATGTACTTTTTGTCTATTATTGGCAGATAATTTTAGAATTTACCTTTGATTTGCTAATTTAACAGGAGGAGCATTTTACACTCCAGAAACAATTGACACAGCTAGACTGCATTACCGAAACTCCTGGGCTCCCATACTACATGCAGTGGCACTTTGGCTGAACAGTACAGGATTTAATGTGTCAGAGTCAACAGAAGAGACTGCTGCAGCAATGCCCGGTTCACAGAAACGTGCTACATCCATTATGTTAAACCAGACACCTGGAACTCCACCTACCACTAAATCTTTGCCAGAGATAAACAAAGATCGAATGCACTTAATTTTGGGTAAGAGTTACAAGTTTAGAGCTCAGTAGCAGCACCTTATGGTATGAAAAGCTAGGGGAATAAGAAAAGGTACTTTGCCTGAAATCTGGGAAGTTTAAAATGCATTATGTGTCTGGACATTAATGTTTTGAAAATCTATGTCTCCTCTGTATCTCTCTGCCTCCTGTGTTCTTCATAGCTTTGACAGAATATTTGTTCGTATAATTAGTGTGATTTTTATAGACAAGCTGTATATCTAGTTTATTTTATGTAATTGAATAAAATGAGTAGGAACTGTTCTACATTGTAATATAATACAGATGATACAGAATGTTGTGCCTTAAAGATGCAAAAGTTGCGAGGTTAATTAAAACAACCTTATAAAAACACTATTCAGCAGAGACTGATATTTGACAAGTCACATGAGTAGCTTTTGTATCAGTTTTTCATCTGAGAGCAGCATTCACTGTTGCTCTTTGTTATTACCTAACAGCTTTAAGAGGTGCATGTGGTCTGAGAAATGCCAACAGTTTGCTGAGATATACAGATATTTAAAACCAGAATAAAGTGCCATATGTATAATATGAATATTGCATATTTTTTGTGGCTTAACTTAATCTCATTTATCTTTACATTTTAAGAGTTCAAGAAAATAAAACTCAGTTTACAACTGAAGGATTCATAAGTCTGACTTGAAGATCTTTAGAACAAAATATGGATTTCTGCTCAGTAGCCCAAGTTGCTTGTTGTCACTGTTTATTTTTTATCCTGCCAAATTTTGGGGAAGACATAATGCAGAAGAAGCAGCAAATACAGTTTTGCTCTTTCTAATACGTAGACTCTCTTTTCCTTTAAAAGAAGAAGAATTGAGAAAAACATGCACCTTTCTAAAGTTGTTAAGAACCTGCTATACTTATAAAAAATTTTAAAAGAAAACTTGGTTTTATGATGATATGAACATTCTTTTTAATTATTGCTCTTTTCAGGTGTTAGTATACAGTTTCTGTGTTCCCCACGACCTGAAGAGCCTGTTGAGCATGTTACATCTTGTTTACAAGCACTTCATACTTTATTGGATTCCCCTTGTGCGAGGATCCATATTGCAGAGGATCAGGTAATGTATGAGCATGTTGTAACAATCAGCTTTTTCTAGGTCTTGATCTTTCCTCTATGATGATTACAAAAGCTGTAATTATTTTTCATGTGAGAAAAGTATTTTCTCCTCATAAACAAGTGATATAACAATCAGGAATCATTAAGTCGTAATTAATTATTTTATATGTATTTTGTTTTACTGTAGCTCCTTGGTGTTGAACTCTTGAGTGTGCTTCACCGACTACTCCTGACATGGGATCCTCCTTCAGTCCAGCTACTGGTTACAGGTGTTGTCCAGCAGATAGTAAGAGCAGCTCAAGATTATTTGCAGGAAAAAAGGAACACACTAAGTAAGATTTTGAAAATGTGGCTTGCTTTGCAGAGTAAATAAGTAACAGGTTTCTGTATTGGGAAAGGAACTCAGTGTCACTGGAGTATGGTCACACTGAGGAGGAAAATGCTGTGTATTCCATAGATAATTTTGATTGTATTCATAATTACCTGCTGATTTCTTAACTCCTGTAAGATGTAAATTTTCTTCCTCTGGTCATTCTAGTGGTTATTCTTTTCATGCCATAGTTTTCATTCATTTTTCTTGAGTGGTGAAAGTTATACCCAGCACACCACTTAAAGTCTAGGACTTTCTAATACCTTGCTCAGTAGGTATTTATATATGCTCAAAGGTGTATATATATATATATATATATATATATGCTCAAAGGTAGAGAAATCTTTCCTACTGCCTCCTTTGCACTTCATTTACCTTTTTTTCTGAAGTTCAGTGGTTTAGCCACCAGTATAAGGTATTGTGGTGTGTCCCTGGCACAGCTGGCATTCATGAAGTGAGTGAACTGCTAGTGGAACCAGGATGAAAAGTTGCCTGCCCAGAAGATCTTGCCAGGAAGTGGAGCAGACTTGCACCTGGGTTCTTACTTCACTGACATTCAGGGCATTCAGGGTGTGTCAGCAACCAGGAGCTCTGGGAACAGGGTGTGCAAACGGAAGCAAGGCAGTTGGCATGGAAAGGCGTGCTTATGCAGCCCAGAAGTGCTACTCAAGACTGTACAAGACTGCTGGAGTCAGCATAATGGTGGTAGTGACATACAACAAGACACATGCTGCTGACTGAGGAATAATCACTTTGGTACATCAGAGGTCTACTGACTGGGCTGGAAATTCAGATGAAAGTGCTAATGTGACTGTCCTCCAGATGCTTGTCTGTGCGGCCAGGGCTGGAGGTGGCATTGATCTCACCTGTGAGATGTGAAAGAAATGCATGTGAAGGTGAGCAGAGTGTGTGATGTCTGGAAAGGCAATGGACGAATGAAATGTTCTTCACAGAGGTCCTGCAGGTGCAGGGCTGAAGTCCCGTGTTTCTCAGGAAACGCAGCCATAGGCTATGCTGGAATATGGACTTGGTGGATGACACTTGCATGAAGGTGGCAGCTACAAGATGGTGACTTCAGCAACAAAAGGCTCTATCTCCAGATATCCAGTTAGGGAACACTATAGAGATCTGCCAAGAGAGGAGGAGTCAGTTCTGACCCACTTTGATGGCTCAGAAATGATATCACTTAGAAGAAGTGAAGGGTGATACCAGTCAGGAGCTGTCTTCTTGTTTGTCATAGGCTGCCTAATTAAGAAGGGGAGGTGGGTGAAGCCATATTAAACCAACTGGAAGAAGACTTCCATTTGAAACCATAGGAGCCTTGAGAGAGGCTTTTGCCATCCACTCATGTGCTGGATGGTGGCACCGCATGGTGCTAACACTCAGAGGCATATGAGGCACAGCTTTTTTCAATCCAAATAAGGGAGAGGCTCAGTGGATTTGCTCCTCACTAATATAGAAGAAATAGTTATGAAGGTTAATGGTAGTTGTGGCTGTAGCAGCTATGTGATAGTGGAGCTCATGATCTTGAGGGAAATGAAGAAAGCAAGTAGCAGAGCAAAAGCTTTGACCTGACTTAGCAGAATTTGGCTTGTGCAGGGAGCCTCTAGGTGAGATTTTTGTGGTAAGCTTCCCTGAAGGGCAAAGGAAAGAGGGATTGTTCATCTTTGATGACAAAATAAAGCTCGTTCAAAACCATGGTAGGAGGAGGCTTACTTGGCTGAACAGGAACTTCTGATCCAACTCAGATGTGAAAAGGAAGTGTATGAATGGTGGAAGTAGGGCCAAACTACCCAGAAAGACTCCTGAAGACTCTTGCTTGGGTATGGTGGAGTGGAATTGGAAAAGCCACAATTTAGCTGGAGCTGAGGTTGCTGGTGAATGTCAAGTGTGGCAAGAAGGACTTTTATAGATATATTGGCAGCAAAGAGATGAAGGACATTTGGACCCCCTGCTGAATGGACTGGGTGATCTGAAGAAAAAAGTAGTGGGGGAAAAACCGAGGCACTATTATCTTCTTGGCTTAGTCCTCCTGTGTCTGTGTCTAGTGAACAAGTTCAGGGGAGAGAAATGCTACCTGCAGCAGACAAGCATCAGGTTAGGGACTGCTTACAATAAGCTGGCCATACCCTGGAACCAGATGGGATCATGCTAAGGTTGTTGCAGTTATCTTTGAAAAGCTGTGGTGCTCAGGAAGGCTTTCCAAAGAATGGTAAAAAACAGGTGCTGTGGCTAACTTTGAATAACTAAAGACGTAAGGTGGATTTTTGGGATTCTATCTTGTCAATAAGCCTGCTGTGTGTATTGAGAAAATTCCTTTGGAAACCACTTCTTAGTACATAAAGTAGAAAAATGTGATTTGAGATAATGAGCCCAGGCTTACCAAGGACAAATAATGCCTCATCCCCCTCTGTGATGAAATAACTGGCTTTGGAAGTGGAGTGGTGGATGTTGTTTACTTAGACTTTTGCAAGGCTTTTGACCTAGTACTTCATAATATCATTGTCAAATTGGAGCGATGTTGACTGAAAAATGGGGTAATAACTGGGCTGCTGTGCTTGAATGGAATTCAGAGATTCAAGTCTGACTTGGAGCTGGCTGCAATTGGTGTTTCTTAGAGATCAGTCTTGACCTGCTACTGTTAAACATTGTCATGAACAACCTGGGAGATAGGACAGAATGCAGCCGCAGCAAATTTGTGGATGATTACAAATTATGCAAGTGATAGATACGCTGGAGAGCAGTGCTGCAGGATTGAGAACCTGCTGAAGTTCAGCAAAGACAAATGCTAAATCCTGCATTGGGATGGAATGTGCATTGGTATAGGCTGGCAGGCTGACAGATTGGATAGCAGGTTTGCCAGATAGTGAGTTGTGTGTGTGAATCTGTGGTAGGAAACCTATGCAGTGCTGAAGACTCTGTTACTGGGCTGTGTTAGAAAAGTATGACCAGTAGATTAAAGGGTATGGTTGTCCTTTCACCTTGAGCTTGTGAAGATGCATCTGGAAAAGTTCTAGGTTTTTTTGCCCTTTCTCCTCATTCTGAGTAAGAGACATGTTGACAAACATGAGGGAAGTTCAGTGAAGGTCCACTAAGCTCCTTAGGGATGTGAAGTATGTGACCCCGTGAGGAGAGGCTGAGAGAGCCGAAGGTGTTTAGTCTGCAGAAGGGAGGGTTAATATGGGATAGAATAGCAATCCCCCTTCTTAAAAAGGGATTTAAATACAAGGCCAATCCAGAGACTTCTGAAAGGCATATGGTGGAAGAACAAGAGGCAATGGACACAAATTGCAGCAATGGAAATCCAGATGGGATACAAGGAAAAAGTTAGTCACTGTGGGAATGGTGAAGCAGTAGAACAGGTGTCCAGGGAGGTTGTGGCATTTCCATACTTACAGACATTTATCACTGGACCAGGAGTCTGAAACTAGTATCAGTCTGAAAGCTACTTTCTGAGGTACTTTTAGTAACCTCTTCCTTTTAGCGGAGTCTCCCTGTTCAACCATCTCTTTACCATTTCTTTAAAAATCTCGCATTAGATGTAGTTTCCATCTTTGCTAGGTGAATTATTTTCCAAGTGGCAACTTGCCAAATACCTGGTTAAGTCTGCCGTATTTTCTATTACCGGAAAGAAGTGAAGTGAAACCCAAAGAATATTATTTTACTAAGGAAAATTACTATCTTAACCTGGCACAATAAAAAAAAAAACAAACCAAGTGATAGCTTTTGCCCATTTTCCACATAGAAACAGGGAGAGGATTTTGCTGGAACTTGAGCCAGCACAACTGAAAATGCAAGCTCTGTTCCTTCATATGAATTAATGGAATTGTTTGCTGTCAGCCCAGTGAGCTGCATTTTTCAAATCGATGAATGTGATAACAGTAGCAATCATTTAAATTCATAGGAGCTATATAGGGGTAGTTCAGGCCAGCTTTGACTTACTGAATCTCTGTTGCTGTTTAATGGGAGAAGGAAAGACTGCAGCTGGCCAAGCTGCCATCAAAAGAGAGACTTTTTGAACTGAATGCACTCAAATCATGAACTCAGACATAGAATCCTACAATGCTTTTCTGTTCTCTTATTTCATAATCAATTTAGGCTGGAATAAGATTTTGTCAGGGTGGAACATAAAATTGATAGCTATTAAATTAAAAAAAGATTGTCCTGCTTGTTTATTTGGCAGTCATTGCTGTTAATTCTATAATCAGTTTTAAAAGAAGCAAAATAATTAACTGCAGTTTTATTGTGTGTAAGACTACTCTTTTTTTCTAGTTCTGAATGGATTTTTAATAAGTATTGTTGCAGTCACAATACTTCTGAAGTATATTAAATGCCTTTAAGTCATTCTAACTAAAACATTTAGTTTGACACGGGCCATGTTTGTGCTATTTTATTGTAAAGCAACTTTTTCTTCTTGATTTTTAACTTTTTTGTGAAGAGTTTCATGTAATCTTTGTTATGGGATCTCCCTTAACTATGTCCTCATGCATTTCTTTCCATTTTCAGGTGAAGATGATAATGAGGAAAAAGAAAGTCGTCTTGCTTTAGGAGAGGGAGGTGAGAGTGGTGGTCTCGTACCTGGAAAATCTCTGGTCTTTGCAGCCATGGAATTGCTCATGTTTATCCTAGTACGACACATGCCCCATTTGAGTTCAAAAGTGTCGGATTCTCCAAGTCACATTGCTGCCAAATCCCACTTGTCTGAGGAAAGCGCTCGTCTTGTGGCTGCCACCGTTAATATTCTGTCTGACCTGCCTTCTCTGTGTTCTCCAGCAGGTAAGATATTGTAACAGCATATATGTAACAGAATATGTGAGTAACCACTAGGTTACTCTAGTGGAAGTGCCGTGAGGATATGATGCTAAAAACAAACTGTAAATATATTGTTATGAGATGCTTTAAGGGTCATCTATTGATAAGTATGTTTAGGTTGTAAACTGAATTAAGAATTCAAGTTTTTCCAGTGAGCAGCACGAAGAAAACCATTTGACTTAAAACTTTGCATGTATGCTGCAAGTTTGCTGAGGAAATTAGCTCTATATAACTCTGATTTTATTGTTGGGGTTTTTTTCCCTTTTTTCATGATTTTGAAACATTTTGGCCAATTTTAATCATATTGTAGAAGAACACAGGAATCTTGGGGATAACAACTAAATTCCTGAAAAGTTCATAAAGCAGCATCTGTATGAAAAGAGAATCCTACTGAGAAAAAATCAGCACAATTCAGCTGCAGTACACTTAGTTTTGCAGCTGTTGGCTGTCAGTCATTCCAAATGTGACTCTAACCTAAATGGAGCTTTCTTCTGCCCCGAAAGTCTATCACAAAGGATATGTGTAAACAAGGGTAATTGCATTGAGTGAAGTTCAGGGGTAAAGGACACAGTTGCATGGGAAGCTGCATTCTTTAAATTTTGCTTTTCAGAGAACGTATTGCTTAAGTGTTGTCTCAAGGATCTTTGGGAAGTTTCACACACTGATATAGATAACGTATTTGGACAAAGTCATGCTCAAAAGGCAATATGGCCTGTTGTCAGACAGTTTGTTTCTTGCAATTCTTTAAGGAACAGTAGATTTTGAGTTGTTCTGGAATCCTGCACTGTTTTTATTTGATTCCTAGTTCTTTTTTTTTTTTGGGGGTTGGTTGGTTGGTTGGTTGGTTGGTGGTTTTCTTTTTGTTTGTTTTTGGGTTTTTGTGGGGTTTTTTTGTTTGTTTGTTTGTTTTGTTTTGCTTTGTTTTGTTTTGTTTTTTGAGGGGAGGGCAACAGGGAGAAGGGTGGACTAAGAGAATAACAGTAATACTTCTGTGTTGTCTGGAGCGAAGGTGTGCCTCCCAGCATTTAGCAAGTGGCCACTAAAAATAGCTCAGAAACTACTGTTAGTTTACAGAAACTGATAGAGTCTTTTTTTTTCTCATTCAGAAGATGTAGCCAGCTGATAGCTATAGGGAAGTGGGGAAAGCACATGCACAAACATTTGTGTTAATTGAGCATTTGGATGTAAATGAGACTGAACAAAAAGAATTCATCACTTCCTGTGATTGAGTGGTTTTTTTGTCTTCCTCTTTCTTTCAAATATGAACATCTTGCAGTCTTCGTTGGACAAGATCCTGGGCAATCTGATCTTCAAGAACTGCTGCTTTGATAAAGGGGGTTAAACTAAATGACCTCCAGCAGTCCCTTCCTGTCATAATTGTTCTACTTAATGTATTTATCCTTATGGACTCCCAAAATGAGGAACATGACAGGATTTTTGTTTTCACAGGTGTGGGAAAATGAGGTCTAGAAAATATATGGAAAGAGACTGGATGTCTCAAGTAACCTGCAGATTGATATTGCGTGCCTAGACCCAATAGCACCCTTCTTTCAATCCTGCAGGGGCTTGAAGTCTGCATGTGTTCTTGAAACTCCTACAGCTTCTGCCCAGGATGTGAGACTCCCAGATATCTTTCTTACTTTGCTCTGGGGCTTTTACTACACACCATCTTCCTTGGATAGTGCTATGACTTGGTTTGGATACCTGTTTCCAGGCCTCTTACTCTTGTTGTTTAAAGAACCCTAGTGATATGCAGATCCTGCAAACAATCTGGATGACACACCATGTATCACTTGCCATGTAGGACAAAGCTTTAATAGGTGAATCATCATTCCTGAGCTGACATCAGCTTTTTAAGTGTTGACTTGTATGACTTGTGTTATTATACACTTCAGTAGTACTGATGAATGAATTTGGTGATAAAATGTTGAATGGTATGTGTCACTTGTTACCTGAATTGCAGTTTATCTTGGCACCTCCTTTGTTTCCAACCATATATATCCACATTGGGAAAGCAAAAGATGTTATCTACCACACTTCAGAAATTCTATTTTATCTTTTTTTTCTTTTTTTTTTTTTTTTTAGGATGCATGACAATCTTACCCACTATCCTATTTCTGATAACGAGAGTATTGAAAGAAACAGCAGTAAAATCGGCAGATAATCAGGTCCCACCTCCAGTCAGTGCAGCCCTTCAAGGGATAAAAACTATTGTTACTCTTCCAACAGTCAGGACTGATGAAACTCAGAAACAATGGACAGGTCTTATCCGTAGCACTCTGGCATCTATCTTGGAAGACTCTCAACCTGGTAAGTAGTTTCTCATTGCAGCAGAGTTAAAATTAAAGAGAACTGGGTTTTGCTGTAATGAAAAAGCAAGTATGGTATCTGCCTGTAATTTTATGCAAGATCTACGTGCACAGAGCATAACTTATCAGTTGCTAAATAGATTGTGTTGAAAAAAGCACAGCATTGGCTTTAATAAAGTACAGTTGCATCTCGAGAGTTCCCATCCCAGATTTGTCCTTGTTTGATCTGTTTTCTTTGACAGTGTTGATCATAACCTCCTGTTAGAACGTTTCTCTTTTGCAACTCATCTTGCAGCCCTGCCTTTCTCAGGTTTTGCCCTTGCACAATTCATATAGCCTTTAATGACAGTAAGTGTTTAAGAGAATGAGCATGAAGACAGCAAAAGATAATTATGTCAAGGTTCAGACTCAGTAGGATACTCCCAATCCTGTTATAAGCTTTCGCTGCTGAGAAAGAAACCCTACCTCTGCCAAAAAAAACCCTGTTACCAGCAGGATGGATACTGTGTCTCTTCAGAGAACTGCAGACTACTTCTGTTGGTTCACACAGGTGCTTTGCCGTGCCCTTAAAAAAGTAAAAAATATGTACAATCTCATCTGCATAGTTATCAAAAGAGAGACATGAAGGTTTGCCATTTGCATTGTGGTAGTTCAGGGAAAAAAACATCCCATTACATTGCCAAGGAGCCATTTGTAGAGAGTGAAGAGGTTGAATGGAACTACTCATGTGAGAAATGGGAAGCTAGTAGGTAATTGGAAATGATTCTGAAATGTCTGAAGGGGGAGGATCACTAGATTAGTGTTAACCAAGCCAAACTTCTAATTTGATTTGTCACATCAGGTCTTGTCTTCCAGCCTTTTGTTACTGCAAAGATTCCCCAGTCCCTCTTTTTAGAAACATTACTGGCTTCAGGCTTTTTTGCAGACTTCAAAAATCTTTCTTGGTTCCTTGCAAGAGTGTATGTTTTCCTTTTCCTTTCCAGTCTTCTGTGAAGTGGGATAGATCACACACACAAAAATCTAAGCAAAGTCTGCTGCATACAGTTTCAAGTCTCATCATTTAATAAAATTTAAACAAGCTTAAATTTAAATAATATAAGAAAAGTTGTCGCTTAAAATGCTTGGAGTAGTTTTTTGAAGTGAAGTTTCATATCATAGTTAAGCCAATCGAGTGACTGGCTGACATCTATAAAGGGCAATTATGCTGTTTTTCTTTTTTGCTGACTTTATACATGCTGTTTCTTTGTGTCTCTGAGAGGAGGACAGAACCAATCTGGCCAACCAAATCAGCAGAAAAGTGTTTTTTATATATATATATTATAATAGTTTTTATATAAATATACATTTTTTTGTTCCTGTTGTAAATTCTTGAATGAGATCTGTGAAGAGAGAGCTTGTGCACCGGAAAAAAAAAAAAAAAGACAGTGGCAAATACAGGCTATTTGAAAAGCAGGAAAGGTTAATGTAGGACTGTTCCTATTGGTGACAGGTGACTGTCAGATCAACTAGTCTGTCCTATGAAACTTCATGTTAAGTAAAAGTTGTTGCCATGCTGGATATCAATTCCTTGCTCTGCTATATCAACTGGATAATAAAACTAAAATGAGGTAAATCTTCAATGGAGAAGGGATCTAAAAAATTATTTTCTTTCTTGTTTACACATTGAAAACAAAAAATATGGCTTGGTCCAAGAAAGTGTGGGTGATGATGTTTTCCTTAATACTTAAGTTTCAAAAAGTTTGACTTCTTTTATTGAAACAACTATTAGGATAGAGCTGCTCAGCTTTTTGTCAGTCACAATCAATAATCACAAAGTGATTTTGTAGTAATTAAATGCATGTGTAGTTTCATGTAATTTCAAGTAATTAAAATAATTTCCTCTTTGAATTTATCAGTGTTCACTGTCTTTTATTAAGTAAATTTTAAAGCCTTTTTGGAATAAGCTAACAGCATGTTTGGTTTTGTTTTTCAGAAGCCTCTAAACCTATTCTTGATGAAGTAAGCATACTTACAGCTATTGCTCTCTTCCTTTGGTCAGCAAGCACTGAAATAATTGGAGTGCAGTCTTTACAAAATGGATGCATGAACAGATTTAGAAGTGCATTGAATTCCTGTGATCCTTGGGTAAGAACATGCTATGGAATTGTGAATGATACATAGACAACAAAAACTAATTGTCATATATTTAACACATTTCCTGAATGATGTGTGATGCCTTTACTTCAGGGACAGATACTGCATGTCAAAATAATTAGAATTTTCAACCATACCTTATTGAAATTCATCAGCAAAATAACCCAAACTAAGTGCTTCTAGGTAAAGTGTGTTCATAGCCTGGTGCCAGATTCTTGACTTGGAGCTTTATAAAAGACAAAACCAATCTTTGGTATGTGAAATTTTATCAAATGAAAAAGTTGGTTACCAGAGAGTGGTGACATCTCTACATCATTCTGATCTTTTATAATACAAATTAACCATTTTTCTGTGGATAAAATTACAGCCCACATTTTTGATCAATTTCATATTTGCTTTTGCAAAACCTGTACTTATTTTACATGTTCATGCAGAACTCAGTTTAAGAGCAAAAATATAATTTTGTGGTTGCCATCAGACCATCTACAGATTGTGAATCATTTGTCTCCTGATTTCACTTATGCCCTTTGGCTTGTCTTTATGAATTATCTTCTGAATTATTTTCTCATTAAATAGGAAAGTTAAAAAGTTGTAGACAACTGCAGTCGTTCAATCAGGCTAATGCACTTTTCCAGCCATGTATGTATCAGTTTGAGTGGGTATACAAGTCTGCAGGTGGGAGATAAAGAGAAAAATCCATAGTGTTTCCACAAGCAAGCACTGCAGAGATTCCTGAGAAGAAAAACAGGCAAAAAATGTGGATATTTTTAGGGTCACAGTGAGGCATTTGAAATCCTGTTTAGACTGATAATTCTTCTCCGTAGCAGGGCAGGTGTTTTCCAGCATGAACATAAAATTCAGTTTGTTTTGAAGCCTGAATTTAGGAGGAAAGCTACCTAAAATTTTAGTGCATGAATGGAAATGTCAGTTGTATTAAGCAGAAACTTCTATGTCATGATCCCTCTCTGATCTGTATAAACACATGAACAGTGAGAGAAGTACATTTTCGCCCACTACTCGGCTGGAAAGCTGCCCGTCAGCTGGAACTTACCCCTATTTTTGTAACTCACAGAGAAAACTTGGACAGCAGCCAAACTGTGTCCACTCTCCTCTCACTAATGTGCAGAACATATACTCTGTAATACTTGTTTTGTGCTCATTCTAGTTTTTTAAATTTATAATACTCATTGTAACAGTGAGTAACTAGACACCTGTTTGCAATAAAAGCATGATACTGACTGTACTAAAAGCCTTGAAGTGATTAAGGAAAAAAAAGTCTTCTAAAGAACTATTGCTGCCTCATAAGAAATAAAGGAGTAGTTTTGAAACTATTGCCCCCTGCAACAGTCTGAAAAGGTTCAGTATCATGTGTAGTAATAACCAGAAGTCTGGTGAACTCAATTCCATTTTGTTCCAATGAGATAACTCAGTTGAGAGACTCAAGTGTCTCAATGATAAGGGGCAAGTTTTACATGGGAGTGTAGCTTATATGCTTTGAAGAAGCCCTGATTTTACCTCACAGGAGTTTTTGTAGATCTCTGTGAATGCAGAATAGTCAAAAGTTTTGTACTACAGAGATGGAAGAAAAGAAGCTTGGATGAAATTCTTCTGTCAGATGCAGTCATAAAATGCAATTGAAATATGTATGCAGTTAAGAAAATACTTAATAATACTTAATAATCTTTAGCATCATAACAAGCTAATAAGAAATGAAGTTTAAACAACATAGACAGAAAGGGAATTATTTGGAGTGGTACGGAGAGATAGAGGAAAAATTTTTTGAAACAGGTCAAAGATGATGCTGAGTATGGTGTTAAGGGAAAATGTTCTTATGTGGAACACTATTAGAGCTACTATACAAATGATATTAGAATAAGTGTTATTACTTCTGGCCTTAAATTTGAATTGTATAGAAAACCTGCAGCTGTATACTAGTGAACGAGCTGTATACTAATGACCTGAGCTGCATAACTTCTATTTTCTTACCATTAGTTTTTGTTATCTGTGATTTTTATTCAATAGTTTATGTGTATATCTGTGTTTCCACTGACCCTTGGATCTTCTCACAGATCACAGTGTCCAGTAGTACTTCTTTTAGAACATTTCTGTTCAGCATGTGCTCAGTAACTCATGCTGTTCAGACTTGAGTGCAGTTTGAAAACATATGCAATGTTTTATCCTCTTATTTGGCGTGGGGTTTTACTTTTCCAAAGTTCTGGGTTATTTGTGTGAGATTTTGAAGGAAGATCTTTATACACTCCAAAAAAAGTATTCGTAAGTTCATCTAAACAAGATCATCAGTGAGTTATTTTCCCAAACCTTGGCGTTAATAACCTCTGCTTTCAACAGAGAGGGAGGAGGGAAAAAGAGAAATAGAAGGAAGATGTGGAGAGCATTCTGTGATCCAGCTCACAGTATGTATACTCCTGTGCTACTACCAGCACAAGATAGGGAATGAGAAGGAAGGACGGACAGGCCTGACACTTTTGGCTATGGCCTTGGTTTGCGTTAGAGCAAAGAGATCAGTTTGATCTGAGTCATTTTTATGGGCTGTGTTACCCTTGTGGAATTGGAATAGAATATCATGATTCTGAAGATGTAGTTTGCTGTGAACCAGTGTAACTGACATGTATGACATTAACTATACCTTTATTTTCTCTGAGTTTATATTATTACTGCTTTTTAGTACCTGCATGTTCTTTCTAATTGGCCTTTTATTGAAAACTGGGCTAATACTGCTTTAGCAGATGGGCTGCGTTGCTGCTTCCCTCTTATTCAGTATGTTTCCTTCCCCTTTAGTAGTCTTCTTTTTTTTTTTTTAATTGTAGATAACAGTTTATTAGAATTCTGTGAGTTAACAAATAACTTTGAGGACAATGTATTTATCTTTATTTGATTAGGTTCAAGCCAAGTGTTACCAGCTTCTGCTTTCTGTGTTCCAACACACCAATCGTGCCCTGTCAACTCCATATATTCATTCGTTGGCCCCCATCATGGTTGAGAAGTTGAAAGCTGTGGAAAGGAGCCGCCCGAACAACAATCTGGAGCTTTTAGCAGTCCAGGAAGGAATTAAAGTCCTTGAAACATTGGTCGCCCTTGGTGAGGAGCAGAATAGTAAGTATTAATGTTTTCTAGAGAAATGTGTAATGCTAAAATAGAATATTGAACATCAGAAACTTGCAGTTAGGAACTTGATGGCATAGTCCCAAATAGAACGTGTGTGCAACATGCTTTTGTAATTACAGTGCTGGAACTTCTGTAAACATGAACTTGTATAGCACATACAGTATGGTATGCTGAAGCCTTTGCATTTCTGGTGATTGCAGGGAAAAAAATTCTAAACATGAACTGCAGTAATGAGTGATGTTTTATTCTGTTTGGAAATGAGTAGTTCACACTGTTTCAGTTTGCTTTTTCTCATTGTTAGCTTCTATTTATTTTAGTAGACTTTTATCAGATTGCTTCTACCAGCTCAACAAAGTTTATCTAAGAAGCCCAAGAAGTTGAACAGTACTGGTCGGAGTATCTTGATTGTAATTGAAGCCTCCTGTTTGCTGCAGTAGATAGAATACACTATTTATATTTTAAGTTAGTTATTCTCTAACTGGAACAATGTGCATTCTGAAGACTTACTGTGCAGATATTTGACTTCAAACGCTGATAAAGTTCCTTGTAAAAATATTATTGTTAGTTTTTTGTGGGGTTTTTCTTTTGGTTGGTTTTTGTGGTTTGTTTATTTTTCCCCCAGCATACTCTTTGCTGGTATTTCTTTTTGTTGATGATAAAATACTAAATTTCTTGAACCCCATTCTGCTTTGGGCACAGTTGTTTGAAAGACATTTAAAATGAGAGAGAAACTGAAGCAAATGAGGAAACACAACATCTGATTTTTGCTGTCTGAAGACAATCACCCCATTGAGTATGAATTAGTCAAAACCTTCAGGGGAAAATAACTAATACTCTGATAATCTACAAAATTTTAGATGAGTTACCATTAATATTTAAGTTCTTTGAGCTTAAAATGTACATTAGCCTGTTACACATTTTGAAGGCATACTTGTAGCCTTTCTAGATACAAAAATTTACCTTATTGCTTAAGTTCAGCTGCCTTTTTTGTTCTCAAGGTCAACCCTTTTGATCCCTTTGCCATTTTGGGTTGTGGCCTCATGAGGTATATCCTCATGCAGTATATCAAGTATATACTAGGCCAAGTATATCCACGGTGCTAGTTTTTGTATTAGAATCTTCCAGATCAAAGCAGAAAACTGTCCCTGACTTTTTTGTAAACATTTGCATACTAATAGTGGTTCACTTTATGCTCACTGGGGAGGCTGATACTCAGATTTGATTGAATAAGGTTTCTGTCTTCCTGAAAAGTATTTTGAAACCCTTTAATATGGTAGGCACTCTACATCTTACAATCTTTTATCAATGATCTGCAATCAGATGGTGCAAAAGCATCTTTAAATAAGTGTCAGGATCAACATAACTGTAATGAACAATAATAGAAGTCTGAAACACACTTTTCTGGTAAGAAAGATTTGAGCGATGAAAGGACAGGAAGACATCTACATTTAAGTTGTTTTTTATTTGATAATTTTTTAATTACAGTGTTTATGGTCAGTTTTGAAAACAAGATTACCCTTATCAGTCTAGTAACTGATTAAGTTATTTTTATTTTTTTATTCTCTGATACGGTAATTTTTTTTTCTTTCACTTTTAGGAGTACAGTTGCTTGCCCTTCTCGTTCCCACTCTGATCTCCTATTTACTGAATGAAAATGCCTTTGCTTCTGCATCTGCAGCATCTAAGGATCTTCACGAGTTTGCACTTCAGAATCTAATGCACATTGGTCCACTTTACCCACATGCTTTCAAGACAGTAATGGGAGCTGCTCCTGAATTAAAAACACGTCTAGAAACTGCGGTACGAGCAAGCCAGGCCAGCAAAGCAAAAGCAGCTGCTAGGCAACCACCACCCACAGTACATTCCACCCCAACAATTAAACTGAAAACTAGCTTTTTTTGAATTACTTTTATTATTTTTGGACCATTAAGCAGTCAGAAGCATTACATTATCCCTGCATACATGTCTAATTTTGTGTAATTTGTATGTGAAAGGCTGTCTAATGGAGCTTTGTGTAATTACTTGAAATCCATGCATTACAAGGGAAGTGGTGTTACTTGTATTTGTATAGATTTTTAGGAAATTGTGATCATATTTATGAATTTCTGTTATAAATTATCCACAAAAAGATTATTCTATATCTAAATACTTTTATTTATTTTTAAAAGCTCCCCCAAAACCCTCCACTGGTTTTTGAAATCTAATGATTGTTATTGTACCATTGTGCCAATGCTCTAGCACAGTGGGGATGGAGGGAAGAAGAAAAACTGTTATGAAATACTTACCCTGTACTGTGGGGAATTTCAAGTGTAAAAGTATGCATTTTTTCCTTTTAAAAACAAAGTAAGGAAGGGGATTGTCAGACTTTGTAGATCATTTCAGCTTGCATGAAAAAAACATACAACAAAAGAAAATTTTCAGCCTTTCTCAAGGTGAATGATCAAGCATGCTGTCTTAATGAGTTGTCCTTATTTATGTGGTGTATATTGCTTTCAAATTAGTTTCCATGCTTGAAAATAAATAAAGGATGCAAAGAATCTAATCCCCTATCTCTTCTAAGATAAATTTTAAGGGAATGCACTGGAAATTGAGTTTATAAAGAGAACTGCCTGCTATCTGCATTTTTGTAGGTGTAGATTTTGGACCTTGTAAGGTGCTCTGTGTTTGCAGTCTTCCTGTTCTGCCAGCCACTGGTTGAGTATGTGATGAGTCAGTGCTCTGCCCTTTGTCCAGACTCATATTTAACCTTGCTGCAAGATTTTAGTCTTAGTGAATATATCATACCTGTAGTCCTTGATAAAGTTTGCAAGCAGAATTACTGGAGCCCTTTGAACCTGTACTGACTCAGGGGGCAGAACACAAGTGAGAGTCAGGCTCCTCCAGTTTTTCCTTCCCCTACCAGGCTTTTCTTTTTCGAAAAGCACATGACTCCCCTTGAGTCTGGGTGAGTCTGGTCTGCAGATTTTGGAGCCTAGAGCTCAAGTGCTGTGATTCCCAATGTCTGTCTGCTGCCAGGCCTCACCCTTCCTATTGGCAGAAGTGCGGAACCGCGTATTTTCTTGTGTATACAAGATTGACTTATGTGAATTTTTTGACACAGCTGTTGAATTTATGGGCTTCTATAGGGATCTTTCTATATGTTTTGCTTTATAGAGAGAAGCTACATAACTAGAGGCTTCACCTAGGCCTGCTTAGTTTCATGTCTGATTTTTTTCTGGATACTCTGTAAAACCTGGGTATTTTAGATGCATCAACCTCAAATATAACAAAGGGATAGTAAATAGAATTGAATATGATTCATAGCTGGTTGAGATATTTTTGATCACTATTTTTGCATAGTCACTTGCCTCTAGGCTTTCTATTTTCCTGTAAGACCTTATCTAATATCCCTTTGAGTACCTATGCAAAACGGTCAAGACAATGCTCTTCTGCCCTATAGCATTTGCTGTGTGCAAAATATTTAATATAAAAGCAGAAAAGCTTTTATTTCACAGCGAACATTTTAATACTAAAATGATGACACAACAAGTGGTGCATCCTCTAATCTCTCAAATTTTTTTCATGAAGCTGTTAACTTGTATGTCTTGTTCCATTGTTCTATAGGAGTAATGGTATATGTGGAAGTAAAAACAATGTGCTGTACATGAGGAGGAAAGTAGTTTCATTACTTTTTTCATCTTAGTATGAGTAGTGGGAATTAAATTGATTAAAATATATCACTTTCTAATATATGTTTGCAGCATTACAAAGCCTTGTTTAGAAGTTCTAAATCTGTTTAGCATTGAAAGAAAGTATTATGGAAACTCTTTCAGTACAAAATTGAACATAAACATTTTGCAAGTAAAACTAAGAAAACAAGTTTACAACCTGTTTTAGATTTCTTCCTCCCCACCAGATAGTCTAGTAAATAATGACTTCTTGGAATGATTTTGTCTGTAATCAGGTTTTGTTTACCTTTTTATCTGAGCACTTTTAAGTTTTTGTTAGACTCTATTTGACAAGACGTCTGAAAACTCAGAAAAGGAGAGGGGGGGAGGGAAGTGTAGCAATCCAGAATAACTAAGTCAGTAGAAAAAGAGAAAAAAGTTATCAGAAGGGAAAATGGCATTAGATTGATGTAGAGGGATAGAGAAGGGAGAGGTTTTTCTTTGTATATTGTGTGGCTGTCTACAACATGCACAACTCTCATTTGTATACATCCTCCAGTTTAGTCCTCATTTGCTTCTCCGCTTGCTCCTGATACTAAAGGTATAACCGTGTGGTTTTACATATTTTGGCATCAAATTTCATTTGATTAAAAAAACCCTGAAGTAACTTGAAATGTCTGTAGTGCTTATTGTTTGTCACTCTCCTTTTCTTCTTTTCTTTGTCAAATGCTTTTTGAATGTGCTCCGTTTCCCTTTCACATCTTTCATCTCTCTCTGCTGTTTCCTTCCTTTTTGGGTGAGCCTTATTCTACTCCAGTAGCACGCTCCCTCTTCAGTGCTTTCCCTTCAGTTCCCCTCTGTTCTCTGGAAGCTTCCTTAGTTGTCTTTCCCAAAGTTGTCCACCAGCCACAGCTCTAACTCCGAGGGCAGGGTTTTGAAGCAGGCGAGTTCGTTTTTGGAGCAGCCAAAAGGAAACAGGAAACACAGCTTGAGTAAGCAGTGGGGCACTCCTTGCATGCCCGGGGCACGGCGAAGGGCACGAGTGGCACAAGCGGGGCCCGTTCTCAGAGCCCGCAGGAACCCCATGGAAGCTCCTTGGTGGCACGTGCCATCTGTCACACACCTGTGGTACAGCCTGTTGGAATGGCGTGTTTGTGTCTCCAGTAAAGGCTCTGGTGTTGATCTGCACATGGCATGGAAAGCAAGCCCAACTTCATCTTTGTGCCTTGGGGAGAGGGGGAGAGGGCAGTGCTGCCAACAGCCTGCGCCCTCAGCCTCACAGGATCTTGTTTTCCCTTTCCTTGTGTGGGCACAGGCAGCGTGGCCATTCCCGAAAAATTTTGTGTCGCTCTCCTTTCCAGCATTTCAAACAATGTTCAAGAAACCGCTGCAGCCTTCGGCAGGATTTTCAGCTTTCAGCGGTGTGAGGCAGAGCACTGCTCCGAGCAGGGCCAAAGCAGAAAAGAAGGGGCCGAAAGAGCAGGGCCTGACCTGAGCATGCGGGACTATTGCGAGACACCGGCTCTCCCCGTGTCCTTGTCCCCGGGGTGGGCTGCGGGAGTGCCCGGCCGTTCAGGCCGCGCTCGGAGGGGGAGGTGCCCACTGCCCCGTGCTCCCGAGGCAGCAGGGGCTGCCCTGTCCTTGCCGCCGATCCCGCACCCCTGCCCAGTCCCCCGGGCCCGGGGGCGCGCTGCCAGCGGGCCTGCCGGTCTCCGTCTCGAAGCTGAGGCTCAGCCGCCAGAACGCCATCCCTCGAATTAAGGGCGGTGCAGGGAGAAGGTGGCGACCGGGGAATCCTCCCCGCCATCCAGCGGAACTACATTTCCCAGGATGCCGCGAGAGGTGCGGGGCGGGCCGCTCCCTGGGCTGTCCCCGGCGGGCCGCCGTAGCGGCGGGTGGGGGTGGCTGTCAGGCGGTGACGGCGGGCGGGACGCGCCCAGGTTGTTGCTGCTGCTGCCTCTGCTGCTGCTGCTGCCGGGACCTCCGCGGCGGGAGCGGCGGCGGGAGCCAGGCAGACCCGGCCCGGCCATGGACGAGCAAGCGGGGCCCGGCGTCTTTTTCAGCAACAACAACAACAACAACGCGCTGCTGCTGCCGCCGCCGGCGGGCGGGCCGGGACTCGAGCCGGGCGAGGCGGCGGCAGCGGCGGCCGCCGCGGCGGCAGCGGGAGGAGGCGGTGGCGGCGGGGGGGTCGCAGCCTCCGGAGCCGCCGCGCCGCTGTCGGCGTCCCGGGCTCAGTACAGCGTGCCGGGCATCCTGCATTTCCTGCAGCACGAGTGGGGCCGCTTCGAGGCGGAGCGCGCCGAGTGGGAGGCGGAGCGGGCGGAGCTGCAGGTAACACCCGCGACCTTCCACCCCCCCCGCGCCCCCGGCCCCTACGGCCGCTCCCCCTCGGTGTCCCGCGTCCCTGCGCAGCCAGAGGAGCGCCGTCGCCCTGGGCGCTGCCGCGGCTTGTTCCTTTCCCCGGGAAGGAAGGGCAGACGGGGCTATTTCGCTGCCCCCGGGGGCGGCAGCCGCCGGGCGAGGGGCGGGACGTGGCGGCCCCGGCCCGGAGCGGCCGCTCCCGCCGCCTCCCCGCAGTTCTCCGAGTACCCCTCGGGGCCGGCCGCCCAAACTTGTCACCAGTTTCGTAACCCCGTGTTAAAACCTGCCCCGGTCGTGCCGCTGCCCCGCCGCTTATGCCGCTGCCGCCCCCAGCTCGCCCCTCGGCCCCCGGGCCTTGCCCGTGAGACCCGCTGGAGCTCCCTCGGTGCTGTGGGACGCGCTTCGTGGTGTTTTCGGTTGAAAAGCGATGGGCTTGATACTCTCATTAGTGCGTGAAAGGACTGATAGGGATCTTGTGGTTAAAGAACTTGTGAGCTGCTGGCCTAGAGCCATTGCTGTCAGATACTTCAATGATGGGCATGTTACATGAACTCCGATAACAGTCAATAGTGCAACCTTCGTTCCTCTTTGGCGTTGTTTACTAGAAAATCTCTGCTGTAAACCTTAACACTGCCCATGTTACCAGCAGCCCGCTTTTTGATTCTCATTTGGCCTTTTTTGAGACTGAAAAGTGTTTGCTTGTTTTCCTTTTGAGGTCTCCTTTCTTTGTCTCTAGCTTCCTGTCCATCTCTTTTCTTTCTATGTCTTTCTTTGTCAGGAGAGTCTTGAGTCTGTTTAGCAATGCAAACCACTTCTGTTTTTTGTTGTGTTTTGGGGCTTTTTTTTTTAATCTTTTTAATTGTACTTTGTATGGTAATGTCAAACAACTGCTCTGAGAAGAGTGGAAGATGTGACATTCTTTGCTGAGGGTTTCCTTGTAGAATTTAAAGAAAGTGGTCATGAGGACAAGAGAGTAATTTTTATTTTAATTGCAATGATTAAATGAGAAATTTGTTAGTAGCTGAATTATGTTTCTATTCACTACATCCAGTAAACGCTATGTAGAAAGTAATTGGCTTAGTTAGGTATAAGATTAATATCGAGTGGAGGCCCATATATATCTTGACATTTTTTCATACCTAATACAGACATCAAATACTGCTTTGGAGAAAAAAAAAAGTCCATTTTACAGGACCTAAGAAATTCTGCCAGTGTGTTAAAAGTAATAACACTTTGCATATTTATAGTGCCCTTCAACAGAGGCTAGCATGCCATTCCTCCTTCTCCCCCAGGTATCTCTCAAAAGCTTGATGTTATGGATGAGACAGGAGGAAAGAAGTGGAGTGTTTAAACTATTTGTTGAAGTCGTGCATTATCAGTGGCAGATAACCCCATCACAAGTTGTTTGCTTGAATGCCTTTGACTCTTGCCAAAACATCTCAATAAAGTTATAATTAGCTGTGGCTGGCATTGCCACGAGCTGTAACAGCATTTATCTACTGCAGAGTCATGTTCAGGAAGGTGCAAAATTCTTGGCTCTCTCTATGGGCATCAGGCATTAAACGTCTGCTGTGACCATTTGCAGATGAATGTTCTTGGATCCATGTGAGAGGTTTGTGTTATGGATTCAGCAACTACAGGATGGCTTTTAGAAATTGTACACGTACACAGGAAGGATGAGTAGCATTAATTAAAGGTTCTATGCTCCTTCTGAAGCCTTTTGTTGGTCTAAACATTTGGAAATGTTTAACAGAATAATGGAAATTTGAGATTGGGCAGTTTCTTTCTCTTGAGGTAAAGATGCAGTGCTCCTCATTGTACTTTACTAGTCTTCTATCCAATGCAAATTCCAGTGCTAGATTATCCACTCTCTTGGGAGGCTGTGTGTCAAAGGACCTATTTTGTATGGTGGCTTTAGTATCCTATAATTTTTTCTGGCAATTCATCTAGTTTCTTAGAGGTAGCTTTCTTTTATCTCCAGTTACTTACCTGCCATAGTATTGAAATTCTTGAGACACTTTATGCCACAGTATTACTGCACTTGGCTTCTGCTCTGTAGTTTTTGGTTAGTTAAACCGTACCCTCTCTCCAAAAAACACCTTTCAAGTCAGTCGCACTGTGATTTCCTGTCTTCCTTTTCCTCTCTGGGCTTCTTTTTATTTTCCCTTTTTCTTATCCTTGTAATTAATTGTGTGGAACTAAATGTGTGTTCAGGTAGAGTACCTTTCTATTGTGTTCTGTGGTCCTTGTTCAGATGATTACACACCCAAGCTCATAACATAGGTGAGTTGGCAGGCCGGACAGCTTAATCTCTGCTCATAGTTACTGGTCTACTGCCTTTCCAAGGTTTTTCTTTCCATCAGTGCCTATATTTTGTTTGCCTTGGCAAGTATTCGTGTTTACTCTGATTTTCTAATTATTTTTCTTGAACCTTTTGAAATTATTGTTGCCTCTATTATATAATCTTCCTCCTTCAGAGTGAAAGAGGACTTCAATATTTATATCTATGCAAGCATCATTAGTAAGCTGTGTATGTCAAATAAGAAGGAAAATAGATTCATATGGGGTTCCCCTAGATGCTTATCTGCTGATTACATATTTCACTTTTAATGCTTGCTTTCTGTTTACAGTACTTTGACATCTGCAGATTGAAAAATTATCCTAAGAATAAGCCTTCATGATGCCTTGTGAAGTAATTAACTAGGATAAAGGCTAACGTTATTAATCCTCATTTAAATGTTCGCAAACAGTGTTTTGTGGCATTACAATTTATTTTCATATCTTTCAGAAATTATTAATTTTCCTTTTCTTAGGTTCTTCTAGCAGCTGCTTGGGAGAGTTGACAGGAAAGGGTTTCCTTTTCTGCAAGAGTTTTAAACTCTAGATTTTTTTCATTCTGCATTTTTCTGGACTGTGTTTCCGAGACATTTCAGAGTTGTCATTATGTGTTGGACAAGCCCATCCCAAAATAGCCAAGGGTTTGATCAAATGCATATGCAGGGCACTCAAATCCGTATCTTTGCTTGAGGCAAGCAGGGGTTGAGCTGCCTTCCATGTTGGTGTCTTGCCTGAACCATACGTCTTCTGACTGGTTGTGAGTGATGGTTGTGGATGTTATTTCCCTTTTAATTAGCCATCTGCTGCCCCTGAGGGAGAGCGATGTGGACTCTGCCCCTATGGCTGGGACCCCGCAGAGCCAAGAGCTGCCGATGCACGTCCTTGTCCCAGCAAGTGACAATGCTGTTGAGCTCTGCTGCTTCAGGGCTGGATGGGCTTGGAAGGCCTCTGTGTGTGTGTGTGTATGGCTTTTGTTTTGACTAGAAATTGTGTCTTTGCGAGCAATGCATATGTTGCTGTGGAAAGTTTTGCCTCTGACAAACATTTTTCTGGCAAAAAATGCAGTTTCACAGACTTTGGCATTTCTCTGCATTTCACACATAGTCTAAATTGCAACAAACTGCTGTGCTGTATGTAACTGCGTGTATAGACAGCGCCCATCCTGCTAAGGAATTTTCTAGCTTTTGTCCTCTTCACTACTGAAGTTTTCATTTCTTCTAACTAGTAACTGTTTCTTTAGAGTAGTAGACTGCATAAGAGTGGTGGGACCTGATAGCGTTACGTGAAAATTGTTTTCCTGGGTAAGCTTTCCTTTGAAAAGGTTTGCAAGGAAATTAGGGAGAATGGGTGGATACAATGTGCTTGTGTTTCCACAACTTTGTTAAAAATATTCCTTGTAAGACAGTGCCAAAAGAAAAAGAAAACACCACCCAAATGATAGGGAGAGAGATAATGAAATAAGATAAAATGTGGTTAAATGATAGCAAACAACTGTAATAGAAGGAATGTGATAGAAATAACAGATAAGCACTTGAGATCGGGTATGGAAGTCTGATTTAGTAATGTTAGCTCTCTGGGTGGGGGTCACGGGTGGTGATCTTGCCCCTTGCTGCTGCTTTTCTGCTGCAAGAGGCAGGCGGTGAAACCAGGAATGTTACATGGCAAGATTGTGTCCTTGGAGATAGACAAGTTAAAGTAATGAGGAGAAGGGGCAAATCAGACAGATGGCTGTGGTTATTTATAGTGTGGTTTAGGACATTCGTTACTTGCTTCAGAAATTGTTGATATTTACAGTTTGTTGGCTTTTAGATAACAGTCCTCTTGTTGGATTAAGTTTCTAGTTAAAAATCATTCTGATAGCTGGGTAATCTGTTCTTCACAGAAAAAGTAATGAGCAGTGAGTTGATGAAATCAGTTATTAAGGTAATGAAAAACCCCTAAAGATTTGGTTTAACCAAGAAAATAGAAGATAAAATACAGTTTGAAGAAGTTCTATATAATATTTTCAAATATGATGCTGTGGGTCAAATTTCTGAGATTTGCTGTGAAAGATGAATTGGCAGAAGTGCTGTAGAAGTCTTCTATAAAATATTTTTTCTCTTGAGGCAGATACCACAAAAAACCCTGGTTAAATACCTGTCCACCCCAGAGAAGCAACAATTTTAATTAAGTCTTTTATTTATATTAGATAAATCAAAAGAAAGCCAGAAGAAAATAAGCCATGGTCAGAATACTGAGGTGCATTTAATTGGGGAAGGTGGCACTAAATGGATCTTGGTGACTATCAAATATCCTTTCTTTTGCAAACTTTTTTAGCGAACTTTCTATTTGCCAAATTCATGTGAAGCAAAGGAGAGAAGCTTCTGTGCTCTTCTCTTTACTTATATTGATGTTTGCTAGCTAATTCCAGTATACTCATTGATAAGCTCTCATGGCTTGTTTTACTTAAGCTAGGGTACTAGTGCAAGTAAATGTTCAGTGATGAAAGATCTGCGTTACAGAAATTTGTAGAAGCAGAATGTAAATACAAACTTATGAGACTGGTTCTTTGCACATCTGTACCTGGGTTTTATAGTTGTTTGATTTTTTTTTTTTTATTTTTTTTTATTTTAAATTGCATAAATGATCTATTTCCTTGCATCACATATTCCCATTCTTCTCAAATCTGTTAAACCTGTACTTTAATGTGTAGTGAAAACATGTTTCTTAAATGGGCCTGAGTCATTTAGGAAAGGGCTGTAAATACTGACAGAAAGTTGTATTTAAAAGAAAGCAGAGCATTTTATATTTTTCATGATTTGGTATAGAATTGTTGGATTAAGCAAAAATGGAATAAATGGAGAGCTTTGGTTTTCAGTGTCAGGTTAGCATATGGTGAAACATCCTGTGTGTCTTTACTAGTGTACATTTATAATTTCAGTTGGTATCTCTGTGTCCTACTCAAATTGTAGCCCTTCTTTTTCTTTTGAAAGTCTCGACTCATGTCAGTTTTATTGCATCAGAGGTGTTTGAACAACAAGTTGCAAATGTAGCTTAGTCTTTATTGACGTGCCAGGAGAGAGGGAAACTTTGTTTGCTAATTTTAGGACAGGCTATGTAAAATTCCCCAAGGAAGGTCACGTGCATCTCCAGAGACTTTTGGTTCATCTTAATTTATTGCTGAGGGAACTAAGACTGTACAAATACCAAGCCTTAACTAAAACTGTTATCAGCACAGAGTTTTCTGAGAAAATAGCTATTGGTCAGCAACCTACTCTCATATTTGGTTTCACAAGGCTGCCAAGCCTTGTCAAGTCCTCCTTTATAAGCTTTTAGCCAAAAAGTGGCAAGAATTGATTTTAAAGTAGATTAAGGATTGTTTTGTTTTATTTTGAAATACTGAGAAATGCTTAGATACCTGAAACAACTCTTGTGAATAATTTCAGAGTGCTCAGAATCCGAGCTTTGCAGACAGTACACTAGAAATAAAAATACTCTGAAATGTGAAAACAAAGGTTCACTTTATCTGAGTGACCTGTTCTGTGTGGGCCTGTAGATGAATTCATGTAGAAGATGTTCTTTTCCTATTTGAAAAGAATTTGCTATGTGCTCACTGGTATTGAATATATTGAAAATAACCCAGTGACAAAGAAGTTAAATTAAAAATTGCAGTGTGGAAAGACAACATTTTTTCTGCTCTTAGCCAGGAATATGTTTCCCTTTAGGGCAGTCACATAGGGCAGGATTGCAAAAGCATCGGAGCAAAAATGGCATGCACGATATTCATATCCAAGCTTGTAAACAGGAGGTGAGAACAAACTCATTTATTTTTGTATCTGTTTCACTTGATGTCCCAGTCAGTTCAGGGTGGTCGTGCATGCTTGAGTACAAGGAGTAGCTGATCCTGGATGTAGGAGTGAGGAAAAGGAGTGTGCCAATTGCCTCTGCAAATGCTTGTGTGGTCAAGTCTGGTTCACAACTCTTTTTGTTACTGAAGCCAAATCTAAAAATCTCCTCCAGATTTGTTCTCCCTTGTCTTGCCATAGCCCAAGTGATTCATTCAGCCTGTGAACTTCCATTGTCTCAGTTTAAATGTGGGCCATGAGTCTGTTTATCAGCTCTGGTGCTGACTGCTGTCACTGCATTTCTGCCGTTCTTGTACAGCAAGTGGAAAGGAATTTGAGCATTTGCAATTTAGACTCCAGCTCATAATATGTGATTATTTTGTGACATGTCATTGCAGCGTTGCCTATAGAATTACAACATCATGTTTAAAAGTTGCACTCTTCTTGTGCTTTTATCAGTCTGCATGGAATGTGCTCTTTGGTTAAAAAAAAAAAAAAAAAAAAGTTAATGCTCACCACTTAAGTAGGTGTACCACAGAAATGACTGGAAGTTTAGAGAAAATTTTTGCTTATGAAGAATGATTAAATAAGCCGAATATACGTTGCTTGGCTAACTCAGAAACTATTTTGATATTTGCAATTACCAGAACAGTGAAAGGCAGCACTGAAGATTGGATGGAAGAAGGACTAACTATCCGAGATCTGCCTAGTAAAACACTTCAAACCATGGCAAGACAAGTCTTCCTGGTTTTGAGATGTTTATGTTAGTAATCAAGACATTGCCAGGAATAAATTGTGAAATAATTTTTTATTAATATTATAATCATTTATATCTGGATTATTTATTAGGAGTTTTTCAGTCTTACTGAATTTTCTTTTCAAGCAGTGTTTTCAAAGAGATGAAGAATGTAAGTAAATGGCATTTTCAACCATCTTTTATTACTGTGAGCTAAATCTTTGAACTCATTTGGATACTTTTTCAGGGTTTAGCTCTTATGCCAGTTTTAGGACACCTCTGAGAAGTCCAACAAAAATAATGTGCCAGTAGCAGATTGTGCTGTGTATTAGTCCCATGAGGTGTTATCGTCCAGCATGAACATGTTTAGAATAAATGGGATGAAATACTTATGTGTGGGGTGAAGTTAAATATGCCTTGATGCTGCTAGTGTTTTTAGTCCGTGACCCCACTTCACTTTTGTGTTATCTTAAATGGCTACAGGCCCTTATGAAAGCTTCCTAGGCTCTCTTGACAGAGTGCTAGTAGGTGTGTGTGTGGTGTTAAGTATGGTGCCTAAAAAATTCTTTGCTAGTTGTACTAGACCACTGGTATTTTCCTTCCCCCCTCCCTTGTACCTGTTTTTTATCTCTTTTCTTCTCACCCCCTGGGCATGCGACACCTATTTACAATTATATTTAAATATGCAGTGCATCAGTGAGCCAACGACAGTCTAAAATACTGAGTACCCTGGCAGCCTACAGAATCCTTCTGGCAGATCTTGGTAGACTGTTTAACACAACTGTTTCAGATTGATTAATGTCTAAAATGTATTTAGTTATTTTAGCCCATATGCCTATTTTTGAAATACTTTTCTTGCATTTTTTTTTCCTTCTTTTTTCTCTTTCTCTTGACCTGTGAAAACCTTGTTGAATTATGGAAGCATTATATAGAGAATTGTAGCTCTTTGTCAAATGATGCGCATTGACCTTCAAGTGCCCATAAATTTGAAGTGAGGTTTACTTTAAAATATTAAGATAAAGATTTTAAAGAAAAGAATGGGCTTTATGTAGCTCTTAAGTGTTAAGAATGAAAAAAGATAAATTGCTTTTGAACTTGAAAATAACTGTAAAATTCAAGAACTGATAGAAGTTGATATTAAACATACATCAGTTGTTTAGCAGTTGTAGTATGTTTATTTTAAAGCATTTTCTGTTACAGATAAATATTTGTTATCTCCCGCTGTTTTGTAGTGTCAAGGTGTCAGCCTAAAAAGGTGTCCAGATAAAAGATACTTTTTAACACCCTTGTAGTTGTGGTTGCTGATTCTAGGAAGTGTAGATTTCAGTTTAAATTTTTAAACATTGATAAAATCCACACTTATTAAGATGCGATTTCATTATCTGATTATATTGTTATGCCTGCTAAGCCTGTATTAGGAAGTCAGCAGCATTTTAAAAAGTTATTTCTAACCCACTGCGACTTAAAACATTGCCTCACCTTTTTGTCTACTTCACAGTAATGTGACTTTAGAGTCTTTTGGGGAATTTCTTAAAACAATAGTGTTGTTGCCTGTGAGACATTTTTTTAATCTCTCAACAAAGAAGTGGAATAGTTAAGATAGCCAGGATGCTGTTAATTTAGACCGGATGTGTATGACATTTCTAAGTTTTGTTGCAGTTGGTAATATGAAACACTTCAGTGAGATAAAGTGGGGGGAAAAAAATACTGGACTCTGTAATTGCAGCAGAAATAGGCTGTGCCAGGCATCTCTCTTCCCAGTGTTCTCTGGTTTTGTGGGTGTTTTTTTTTTATTTACTTTCTCCTACTCTCTTGATTTTAATTTCACAGTTGAGCTGGAATACAGTAACTTGTAGCACTTAGCCTGGAATAAACTCGAGGCGGATTCTGCCTTGATTCCTTGCTGCGGAGCCAGCGGGGCTGGGTGCTTTATGGAGAAGATGTGCCCCACCCAAAAGGCAAGGAACAATATGAGGTTGTGCGTGATCCCCGTGATCCCCGTAGGCGATTTTGAGGTTTGTGATGACTAGCTTACAACTTGATGCATTTTAACCTCATTAGCTAGAAGGTCAGTTGTCACAGAACCTGTTTGTTGGGAATATTTGCAAATTCTTGACATTTTTGGCAAACCTTCCCAGGAGTGGCCAAAGCGCAAATGTAGAACAGTGTTACAGATCCCTGGAAGCAGAAGGGCATCTCCTTTGCTCTCCTACTGCCTCAGGTATAGCACAGGCTTCAGGTTTGACTTGTGCCAAAGCTGTAGCTGTGGGAAATGGCCTGTGGAGTCTCAAACTATTGATAAAATTCTGTCACTTATGTGGGAATTATAGGAAAACTAGTTGCTCAGTTCAGTTATACTTTTCATCGTGTTTAAACGCAAACCTCTTACACGTTAAATGTTTGCACAGACATTTAGACAGGTGTTGTCTATGTGTTTTGATTGGAAATAGTGATTCTGGAGTTATCACTGTTTTGTTCTAGAGACTGAGGAAACTGCTAGATGTCATAATGTGTTATTTTAGATGTTTAAACTCAGTGTAGTCATTCAGTTTTCATTTCTATTGCGAAGTGTTTCATTTATGGTAGGAACATGTAGATTCCTTTGCACATTTTCAGTTAATTGCGAAACATTCTAAAGAATTAAATCTGCTTTAAGACATATGAACTGTAACTATTCTCATTTTCAGAGCCAGAATTTCTGAGTATTGGACATAAGGCTGCTACTCTGATGAAAAGCATAAACAAACTATGGTAGAAACTGTGCATCCTCCAAGGAGAGAGCAAAATTATTCTCCGTTTCTTGATTTACCAGTAAAACTGCCTCTCTGTAAAATGTACAGTAACACTGAAGCATCCTAGCAATAAGCTTGTGTAGGGCTGAAGACATGGCTTGTGGATTTGACTCTATTGTAAGAAACACAAGGATTTCATGGAAGTCCAAGAAAAAGAAAAGCTATAAGACATCAGTAAGAGCATTGACATACTACTGCCAGTAAAGGTGTCCACATGAAGGTGGTGTTGTATGGTATTTCTTAATCACAGCCGTTAATGTCTCTCCCTCTTATAAAAGTAGGCTGTCAAAACTACTGAGAAGTTGCATTTTAACGTTTCTTTAGGCTGCTACCAGTGGAAGAAAGATGACTTTAGCCTCAATCGTTAGCATGGTAATGCTGGTTTGACCTCTGTAGTATAGCAGTGCATGAGCAGGGTCATTACTGGCTGTCCTTTGCCAACCTGCCAGGTAAAAAATGTTTCATTCCAGCGTGTTTGGTCAGTTCATTCTTGGTTAGAATTGCTTGAAGACAGCAGGTCACATCAAATATCATATCAGCTTGTGTCCTGATGGCATTGAATGATCTTTCTCATTCCAGCCAAATACATATTTACATCACCTTCTACTGTTTTGAAAAGTGTGTTTTGATGTTCTCTCACTTCTTGACTAGAAGGGAATGTTTAGTTTGCTGGGCATATTTGGAGACAGTGAGAGAGAATCTGGCTGTCTGCACAGTTACTGCAAACTAAGTTATATGTGCTTGAGGTGTTCCTTTTGTAACTCAGAGGGATGGTGACCTTGTTGAGTTGACATGTTTCTTACATAGTTACATTCCTCAGGGTAGGAAATGCTGACTCTAGCACCAGCATTTCTTTCTTCTGTACCTTTCTTTAAATCTGAGTGTAAAATGAACATTAGAATTCAACTGTAGTTTTTTGTTCATCCCAATTCAAGTGTTAAGTGGAAAGAAAGCTTGATGCCAGAGCAAGAGACCTTTCTTTTGATTCAGTTGACTTTTTTTTTTTGGAATTCAGATGTGTTTCCCCTATGCAAGTTAAAGACTGACTTTGTTGGAGAACAGCCAGTGTTTTTCACTTGATGTAAACTGGCTGCTCTAATTGGTGACTGGCAGTTAAGGATCCTTCAGGTGTTTGTCAAGCTGTTTACTGGCTGTACTTGAGCCATAAGATTATGTCAGCTGGTGTCATATTTTAGAGCAGCTGCTATAGATGGCCAACCATCAAGTGGCCTTTCAGAATAAGATTCATCTTGTCTGGTTTCCAAAATTCACTTGAGTTAGTCGTATGCATTCACTTTATAGTTGATGGAGAGAAAATGCCATTTACAGGTTCTGTTTTTTCTCACCTTGGAGTGAAAATCTTCAGTCAGATAAATTATTCTTTAGAAGCAACTGTCTCCATTAACTAAACTATCTAGGGACTGCTTTCAAGGTTGTGAGGATAACATATTCCTGCTCACTTCTCCCTGACTTTCCCTAGAGATTGGTACAGACTGCAGTGCCTACAGAAAACACTTACGGACCTGCAGTGGGCATTTGAATAAATGAAAGCCTTATTGGTCTTCATGTTCAACAGCTGATGGTCTAGACCAGTTGCCTTTTATCCTGTTTGTGCTTCTCAAGAGACAGATGAGATACTTGGAGATTTTGCTTCAGAGGTGGCAGAAAGCTTCTAATCCTGAAAATGGCAGGTGGCTTGCAATGCCAGGTGAGGCTGAGGCATGAAGTGGTGACAGCCTGTAGGTATTTCTGTCTAAAAGTGTATTCATGAACTGAGCAAGCACAAGAACTTGCCTTTTATAATGGACATGATTTGAGCATTAGATACAAAAGCAGGTAGTTCTTCCTCAAGGATTAGGAATTAGTATCTTGTATTTGTCATAGTTTTCTATTTAAAGGAGATTTTTAACAGACACCTAAATACTAACTCTGTGCTGGAAGTTGGTAAAGGTTAGCTGGATATTACCTACTTGACTTTTATTTACCTACTTGACTTTTATTTACTTCTATACCATTTCTTTCTTTGTCTCCCTCACCAAAATACCTTTCCCTGTTTTCCCTTTTTTTTCCTGTCTTAATTACAGTATTTCTGGAGAACTTTCTTTAACCTATTTTAGTAAGTATCATTATTAACACTGTATTACAAATGGAGTTTCATTTTTCTTTTAGCTAAACATGGTTTACGATTTTTTACTAGTATCATGTAGCTACCATGTATCTACAGAACAGTACACTAATTATACCAAACATCAGTTAGTGAGCAGAAATACTTTGTCATCATCTTCTGCTTATTGTTGGTAAACACTTTTATCTGCTGAAGGCTTTTTGTTTGCCTATTTTATCTATTCCTTATCCTTTATTGAATGTTTAGCCAAGAGAGGAAATAAACTCCGTCAAACAAACCAAAATTGCTTTATTTCTTATCTTTTTCTTCCTTTTTTATTTTGATCTGCAACAAGCATGCAGTTCAGAAGGCTTATCTTTGCAGTGTTTTGTGTAAGCACTTAATGTTTATGAAACACAGTGAGCCAATTTCTTTTGAACTCTACAAATAAATTTTAAAATAACTTGGGAAGATACACAAACCTAAGAGCTATGCTGAATGATTTTGAGGAAGCAGATTCTAAATTGAACACTTTCTTTTGCAGGCCCAGATCGCCTTTCTTCAAGGTGAAAGGAAAGGACAGGAAAATCTGAAGAAGGATCTAGTGAGAAGAATCAAAATGCTGGAATATGCACTTAAACAGGAAAGGTATGCTGCTTTAGTGATGAGCACATAATGAAGAAATTCTGAAGACAGATACTTTCTTTCA
This sequence comes from Pyrocephalus nanus, assembly GCA_038380795.1. Classification (NCBI taxonomy): domain Eukaryota; kingdom Metazoa; phylum Chordata; class Aves; order Passeriformes; family Tyrannidae; genus Pyrocephalus; species Pyrocephalus nanus. Next base: position 82,279,325 of record CM076260.1, on the reverse strand, counting down.
CCTCTGTATTTTAAAAAACCAAGAAGTATTTTTCTCTATATATACTCAGTTTTCAAATTGACAAATAATATACTAAATAAAACCAGTAGTCTAAATGTCTGCATTATGGTAAGAGCAATAGGTAACATAGTATTACTACAAAAACATGCTAATAAACTCCATGATTGATCAATAAAAAATACTTCTTCCTTGGTAAAATTCCACCTAACTGAATAGATTGTACCTGAGAATTACAGTGTATTCTCTTTTTGTTCAAAGTACTAGCTTTGTTTAATAATATGTGACAATGGAATCTTAAATAACTGTTTTCAGTCTAGTAATTACTAGCTTTTAATCTTGCTAAGTTTGTAGTCTTTTCAGTATGAAACAGTCTACAGAAATGTCTTCTGGAGTCTAATTGTGTGAGGGACAACCTGAAGAGATGGTCTGATTCCAATGGGATCAAGTTCAACAAGGCCAAGTGCCGAGTCCTGCACTTTGGCCACAACAACCCCCTGCAGTGCTACGGACTGGGGCAGAGTGGCTGGAGAGCAGCCAGGTGGAAAGGGACCTTGGAGTTTGGATCAACAGGAGGCTGAACATGAGCCAGCAGTGTGCCCAGGTGGCCAAGAAGGCCAATGGCATCCTGGCCTGGATCAGGAACAGTGGGGCCAGCAGGACCAGGGAAGTGATTCTTTCCCTGTACTCAGCACTGCTGAGGCCACACCTTGAATATTGTGTTCAGTTCTGGGCCCCTCAGTTCAGGAAGGATATTGAGGTGCTGGAGCAGGTCCAGAGAAGAGCAACCAGGCTGGTGAAGGGATTCAACCACAGGTCCTGTGAGAAGAGGCTGAGGGAACTGGGGTTCTTTAGTCTGGAGAAGAAGAGGCTCAGAGGTGACCTCATCACTCTCTACAACTCCCTGACAGGAGGTTGTAGCCAGGTGGGTGTTGGTGTCTCCTCCCAGGCAATCAGCAGTAGGACAAGAGGGCACAGTCTCAAGTTCTGCTAGGGGAGGTTTATGTTGGATATTAGGAAGAAATTTTTTATGGAGAGAGTGATCAGGCATTGGAATAGGCTGCCTAGATGGTGGATTCGCCGTCCCTGGAGGTTTTTAAGATGAGACTGGATGTGGCACTGAGTGCCATGGTCTAGTAACCATGGCAATGTTGGATCAGGCGTTGGACTTGATGATCTCGGAGGTCTTTTCCAACACGGTTGATTCTATGATTCTCTTCTATGTTCATGTTTACCAGTTGATCAATGTCTATTTTTTTTTTTATTCATGGGGATTTTCAGTAGAAGTCTCCAGTTTGCTTTATTCCTACCTATACTTTCCTGTTCTTATCTTTGATGCAAACAAGTTGGGGTTTTTTTATCATGCTTTCAGAAAACTCTGTTCAACTGATTTATTTTAGGCCAAATTTAGTTAATTTTTTTTAATTAGTAAAATGTAATTTAAAATTCTTGAGTAAAGAGTATATTTATGGTACTACTGCAAAGCAATAATTGTTTACATACTATTTTCCTATCAGATAATTCCTGCTTCTCTTTAATAAAATATTAATAAAGTATAATAAAATATTAATAAAACTCAAATAGGTTGTGTTAGTAGAAATAATATTTAAAATATACACATTTGCAAATGAGGAATAGGATTTTGCTGCTAGATAATTTCAAAAAGGATGCTATTGGTTGTGCAACACTGTATAGCATTTAGATTTGCACATCTTTAGCACAAGACATGCCTTCTACCATCCAGTTCGTCTCTTTCTGGTAGGAACCAATTCATCTGCTAACATGGAGCTGCAGCCAGTTTTCTTGCCAGCAGTAGCCTCATGGCTCCAGTGTACTTGTTTCCCTTTTGGGGAGTTCTTGGAGGAATGCTTAAGGTAGATACTCTTTTTGCCAGGCACTGGGTACTGGTCTTATACCAAATAGCAGGAAAAATAGCAAATGTATGCGTGATGGAGATTGCAGATTATAGCCATGGAAAGGCTTACATTTGAGGCATGATTGCAAGGCTTAGAGTCACAATAAGAGACAATAGAGTATATTCTTGTTCGGTTAAAGATATACTCTAAGTTATATATGTTCTGTGAAGATTTCCTTTATTTCAAAGCTGAGGGATCTATTCCTGGTTACTTAAAGATGGTACTAGTATTTCATGTTCATAACCAAGACAAATTAGCAATTAAAATTATCAAACTATGTTAATACATTTCTGTGTGCTAGCAGAGAAACTTTGTAACATTAAAAAAAAAAAAATCAAACTCCCATATAGATAGTGAAAATGTTCCCCAGTTTTAATCTCTAAAATCCACCTAAATTATGACATTTAAAGTCCAGAGCAGTAGTCCCTGTCAGGATTAGGAAAAAACACCTGGTAGCTTTTTATTAGTAGGTTTTATATTGGTATTTTCTATCTTTTGTTTTATGTTTTTCTGCAGTGTATGGCACTAGCCTTGATTACTCAGGTCAGTAGGCTACAGTCAGCTGATCTGATCCAGTGTGACAGTTTCAGTACGGGTGCGCAGTGGTTCTGTAAGTAAATGTGATGCTTATGACTGGTGTGTCCTAGAGACAGCTATTTATGAGTTTGTGGTTTTAAACAGCAGTTTTGTTTGCCAGTTTCTGAAGAAACAGTCTTGTGTTTCAGCTGGAAGTATCTCCCAGCAAGTGTTCTTGCTTGATACTTCAAAGAATGGCAACATGCTGAGCTTGGAAGCGCTGCTCTCCTTCCCAGCATTTTCCTAAATCAGCTGTCAGCCAGGTCAGGCCATAGTCAGTTGCAATGCTGGCTTTTTCCACTGGGATCTCAGAGCTGGTAAATGAGATCCTACAAGGTAGGAGGAAGACATTTATGTCAAGTTAGGGGAAGATTGGTGCAGTGTGAGGGAGCAGGGAATCATTCCTCTATTTCTTCATTTCTGTCCTGGCTGCAGAATACCAAATCTTTCTCAGCTAGATGAACTAAGTTATGAGTAATGGGACAGAATATGAAATTGTGGCCCAGAGGACTCTCATGTTTGCAATGCCCTTAGGAAACCATGAACAAGAAAAAGGTGACATTGGTTTTCTCAAATACATGGTTTTATGGGTTCCTGTTCTTTATAGTGGTTGTTCAGCATTCAAATGGTTTCAAATTTTAATATAAAGAAACATCTTCATGAGCATTATTGTTATTCTCTATTTCATGTCACATGTCATTTTGTGGTGGGCGAGGTCGAAAATGATTTACTGATTGTCATGGTTTTCTGACAAACGTAGTTTAATGTTTGGTCTTTCTTTTAGTAATTGTGAGACTACCTTTTTGTTGTGTGTGTAGGAAGCCTGACTATTTCTGCTGGAGTCTTAATAGACTAAATAGCAAAGAGCTTAGAAGGAGCTAGTGTGTAGTTGAGCCTAGCATTTTTTCAACAGCAGTTTTGATGTAGTTTTGCCAACATCCAGTAGATTGCAGTGTGAGGCTGCTTACAGTTGAGGGTTACTTTTTATGGCTTTATCAATACTCACTCCCCCACCAGTAAACTGCATTGTTGCCTCTGAATTTTCAGGAGCTAGCTGAAATGTAGTACTGTTTCTCTCAAGTACATGTCCTATTTCACCTAGTCTAGCTCGCTTCCTGTCTTAACATATTTCAACCAAAGAACTGGACTCCTGAGCCATGTCTCTAGAAACACTTGATTTAATTTTATGTTGTTTTCTGCGCTGGTGTGTCTGATCAGTGTAAGGCTGGCGCCTTCTACTCTGTGTAGAATAGCTCGCCGTGCTGTTCCTGGCAGTCATTCTTGTTTATGTCTCTTGATTTGGCGTCGGCTCCCAGATCTTCTACGGATGTTTTGGCAGGCTCCCTCAGCACAGCTGGATTAGATGCTTCAGGTCTGGTGACAGATATTTCCAAGAAATAGTGGCCTTTTTTGATTGGGGTCAAACTTTTTTCTGTGTGAAGTATTCAGAAAATTTTCACTGCTCTTAGACTTAGGAAATTTAGAAGGATTAATGCTTTTAGTTTTTTCCTAAGCAGCTCTTTTGAAATGTTGTGGCAGCCATGTTGAATGTCTCCAAGCACTGTTTGCATAGAAGACACATAGTTCAAAGAAAATACTGCTAATCAAAAAGGGAAAATTGTGTAATGAAGGGCAAAAGCCAAAGCAGTGCTAATACTCATTCTTATCTAAGGGCATCTACCCAGCAATGTAGTTTCACAGTGCCAAAATAGCTTTCTTCCAAACAACTTCAAAGGCTAGTTTTCAGATGGAAAATACCTTCTATGAAGTTGTATCCTTCAGGTAGTTATTTTCAAGTAATTTTTCTGTTTCTGCATACTGTTAATAACCCATATGTAATGGAAGGTAAATCATTCAAGTTGAACAAGTTCAGATAATAAATCTTTGTGAATCTTTCCCCCAAACCACTTGTTTTTGACCATGTGATGCTAAAGTTGGAGGAACTTTGATTTTACTTCATACTTATTTACAGAAAAAAGACTTTTTGTCTTTTTTGTGATGATAGTATCGCACTGCTCTGGTGAGTGAACTGCAGAAGGCCTTTCTACAGGTGTTAATAAGTGGCCCATGTGATTTCTGAAAAAGTGAAATTAGGTGTGACAGGTCGGCAGAAGATGTTATTACAGAAATAGATTAAATTGTGTTAATGGGATAAGCTATAATCAGAATTTGTGTAGAAAAGAATTCAAGGTTATTTTGTGAGAATTTTGATAACCTTTGGTTGCAATATGTATAACTGAATGGTCAAGACTCTTCCTTCTAATCTTGGTGTCTGAATCATGGTTTTCAGCCCTTTTCTTACTGTACTTTAGAAAGAAGATTGTTTGTCTTTCACATCTGTGATGTTTTCATCTGTTCCATAAAAAAGTTTCTGAAAATAAATCTCATACTTGCTGCTTGAAGAAGTGTAGAAAATATTTCCTTGATGGACTGTTAGTGGTCTGTATTCATTTTATGGGAATTTTTTTTTAATATTCCTCTGAACTTTAGAAGCTGACTGTAGCTGAAGATGAGTTCACTGGGTCAAGTACTATAACGTGCTACTCATGCTTCTGTTTCAAGTCTGCGACTTGATCGGACACAGGAATTTGTACTAAATTATTTTAATTTGAGTTTGAGCGTAGGACTGGGTTTTTTTTGTCATTTTATGCTTTTTGGTTTTAACTTTCTCAGCAATATTGAAAATAAATATTGGCTTTTTGGATTTTCAGCTCTTTAGTTGCCTGTCTGTTAGAAGAACAACCTCTCTGGTTCTTCTACCTTATCTAGTGCTACTGGTCATACAAAGTTAGGTCTTCTAAAAGATGAAATCTTAGTCCAGCTTGGGCTTAAAATAGATTTAAGGGCCAGTGGTGTACAAGACCGTGTAATCTGCATTATCCTCTTGAAGTAGAGAATAACAACAAAAGCTTTAAAAGCTGTTGCATTATGAAGTGCAACCAGTTACGAGAACCTGCTATTAACAGTTTAAAATGTGAATAGAATGACAAAAATCTCATTTTGTTGAACTGATTTTATAATGCTTTAATAAGAAGAAAGAAGGCTATTACTGGTGATTTAAGAGGAAAAGAAATTTTAAAAATGAGCATACATGGATTCAGGGAATGGAAATAAATATACTGAGAAGTTTAAAAATCTGCAGACTGAATCTTCTTTTAAAATATGGATTTTTGAGAACATGTGAGAGATTTGAGGAAAAGGAAATGTACAAGGAATGTTCCTTTCAGTGAACCTAGCAAATATTTTACTTAGGTAGGAAATTATTAGAAATAACTTGATAAGAAAATTAGTGAATGCTTAGCATAGAGGAACTCTGGATAAGACTGATGAACTAAAAATAAATGCTACAAAAAATAACTGCTCTCTGAAATTATTTGAAGGAACTGAGTACAACACGGCATATGTCAGTAATCCAGATGAAAGCAGAGTATTAATATTTGCTATGTTAAGTCAAATCAAAATAGATTAAACATTAGGGTCACTTGAATTCATGATTGTATAAAAAATTGTAGTGTTTAAAGTTGGTGAGCTAGGTTGATGATACAGTAGAAGATTTCCTAATTCTTGATTAATCATTACTTTTTATTAGTGATGGTGGGGGAAAAGTAAACATAGCCTCAGTATTAAACAGGGTAACATCTCTCTGCTGGTGAGGTGTAAGAAACAGATAGTTGGAAAAGGAAAGATAAATATTTTGATTGGGCATTCAGCTTTGATTTTGTTCTGTTCTTGGTTATTCTTTTCTGTACTGACCAGAATGTTTAACCTTCACTTATTGCTGTAAATACATTCCAGGCATATCCTTTCTCCTTTCCTTGATGGTTGCTGCTCAGCTGAGTTAGAGCTTAGCGCTCTGGTTCTTGAGGAGTTGGTTCCTTCATCTGTCTGTGTTGCTACACCTAAGAGGCACTTCTTCACTCTTAACTTACCCTTCTCATTCAGAGTTAAATGTTTATTATCATTAAAAGGCAGCTGTATTAGTAAGAAGCTAGTATTGCCAATACTGAAGCCTAAGAACTACCAAGAATCAGTTCCCTCCGCACTATTTTGTTAGAAATAATGAGTTTCCTCAGTGAAATAGGAATAGGCAAAGGAAAACAGTAATGCAGTGAAGATGTTTGAGAAACAACCAAGAGGTGTATGTAACCATCAAGAGGTGTAGGTAACTTGAAAACATTTTCTATAGTCATTCTTTATACAGTCATTAAAGCTTAGTGAGACTTGCCTCATACGAAGTGTCACACCTGTTAATTTTTTAAAAAACAAATTTTGAGTGGAAGAGTTCCCTTGTGACTAGTGGAGCTAATGAACTCATTTTCATGTTGGTGTATGTGAGAGGTTAAGTTTTTTATCTTTTGTAGCCTGTGCCTTGTCACTCTACACCCAGCCCTGCACATTTGCATTGGAACTGCGTGCATGCTTGTATTTGATGGTGGTCCCACTACTGCCAGGCTGCACACTCAGCATTTTCTGAGTCCTCTGCCTTTTGTTCTGAGTAGGAACTAGTTTAAGTGCCAGTCTTCTACCCAGTTGTGTATGTCTAGAAAACTTCATAGGGCATCAGGATTTTTTTTTGAGTTGTCTAAATTTTCATGTTTGGCAGAAAACAATCTTATAAAGTTATAATGTGAGAAAAGGAGGGAACAGATTGTGAAAGTAGCTAAGGCTTTCTTTGCCTTTCTCTTACTGTGTTATAAGACTGCTCTAATGAATCTTGAAGAACTTACATGCGCATTTGCAATCCTATACTACTGTGGTGTTATTTTATGGGTTTAAAAGTCTATACTGACTGTAGGATGAAGCTTTTCAAATTAAAAAGCATTTCCCTTTTTTTTAATAGCTACTCTTGTCATTGTATGGCATGCTTTGTGGGGTTTAATACATTAGGCCTTCTGAAGGCTAAATATTTTTGGAAGAGAAGTCTCCATTTTGCACTTGGTCAAGTGACAGATGTAGCAGCTTTGAGAGAAACTGGGGTAGGTGAGCAGTCATTGCTAAATCTCACTTATAATAGTTCTAACTAAGAGCTTGCTGCTGTTGGAAAGCACAGCATTTCGAAGAATAAAACTAAAGTTTGCTTAATGGAGATGACAATATGAGATATGAAATAGAAGGTGTTGAACTGACATGGATAGGAAAAAAATGTTTTACAGTGAAACACTGGGGGAGGGAAGCAGAAGGGTAGCTTGTGTCCACAAGTAAGTAACCTTTTCTGTGGCAAGAACATTTTGTAAAATCTGCAGTCTAGTGATCCATGTGTTTCATCACTATTCACTTTGCATGTAAACCTTGGAAAAAATAATTAAACAAAATCACATATCAGAAGCTGTGCTCAAATTATTTGTTTTATCTTGTTCCTAACCTAGAAGAAAGGAATGGCTTTTCAAGTGAAAATGGGCGACATTTGTGTGCTTAGAGATACCCTTTATATGTGCTAATAGTTTTTTTCTATTTTTTTTTCCTTTTGTTTTCTTTCAGGGCTAAATATCACAAATTAAAATATGGCACAGAATTGAATCAGGGAGATATGAAGCCACCAAACTATGATTCAGGTAAGAATTTATTAAACATTAATTCATTACTGGCATAAAAGCTTAACTGCGGTTTGTGCAAATGCTGAATTGATGGTATTGATAAAATAAGTTGCTTAATGGAAGCAGTGAGAATAGAGGTAATTAATAAAGACTATTTTACTCTTGTTCAATGGAAAATAATGCTAGTGCTCTAAAAGAGTCTATTAATAAATCAAGTTAGATTTAAAAAAATCCAAACCCAAATGAAAAAACTGCTCTTAGAGAATAGTTTTTTCTCTCCTGTAGTAATATGTATGGATATTTTAGAATAGGACGGTACTAGAGTCATAGCTGTAGAGTCTTTTTATCTTTGGATTATTTTTCTGAATGAAATATATAGTACATAATGCTTTGTTCAATTACCTCAGTGATATTTAGGGAGAAAAATAATGGAAGTACATATTAAACATAAGTGAGAGTTTGTGAGTGGGAGATTTATTTGGAGAATTCAAATCATCATTGGAGAAGCATTCAGCTAACTTCAGTGTAATGCTGTAAGAGGACAGTTTTTTCCCTTGGTCTCTGGAAAGCTGATTTACTTTCATAGAGTTTTCTTCTCCTGCTTCAGACAAATAGATATAAGCACTGAACTTGAGGAATTAAGAATTTAAATTACTTCCTTTTATCCCTCTATCTGCCTATCTTTTCCTGAGAAAAAAAAAAAAAAAGAAGAGGTACAGAGATCTGGTTACAGGTCAAGCCATTGAAAGAAGTAATAGGTGATGTCTTTTTGTGTCTCAGTCTCCCAATGCTCTTACTAAAACAAAACTGGAGCCCCTGTACATGAAGGCAGATCATAGAAAGTCTGCAGACCTCAGCTTTGTCACTTAGTTTTTGGGGGGGATGGTCTGGTTTGCTGTCATGGTTAATTCTTACCTCATTAGTTTTAGAAGGTCATTAAAAAAAATCCCAAACAAACAATAAATCCAAGCCCATGCCAGCTGCTAAAGCTTTACAACAGACTTTTCTTGTCCAAGTTATAATGAATTTTTGAGGTATTTTACTTCATGTTATTATCAAAGTTATTTCCTTAACTGAAGAAAAATTTGGTGTTACGAACTGGAAGACCCCAGTCTTTACTTGGACCAATAGAAAACCTTGTTCTGACATACCAAAACCCTAGACAATTTTTTTTTTTCCCATTGGTAATTTTTCAGAATGCAGCTACAGCATGTTGCTCCAATTTCCAGGGGAGGAATGTAGTGCAAGGCCTGTGTTGCGAGCAGAGCCATAGCCTGTGCATTACTTCTGCAAAATGAACTTCAGTGCAATTACTTTTGTTAGAATTCCATTATCCTCATTTATCCCATTGTGTTCTATACATGCAGCTATCAGAAATGTATACGTTTGTTCTATGTTTAATATGGACTCATTAGTGATACACTTAAAGTAGAAACTTTGTTATGGAATAGAAACTTTGTTATAATGCTGCTTTGAAGTTGTCTTTGATAGATACTTAGTTGAATTTTGATGTATTCTCCCTGATCTGTCCCTGTTTTTCCTGCCCAGTCATGAAAAAATGTGGAAGTAGTTCTTCCAAATGGGTCCTTTTTGTTTGTTTTCTTTATGATCACTTGTGGAATCAGTAACACAGTGTAGAAGAAAAGAGTTCCATCTCCTGGTAAAGGGATGCCTTTTTTAAAAAAAGAAATTTATACTATTTGTGATACCTTCTGCTATTATTTGCTCGTAATGCAAGTCCCTCCATTCTTATCTATGAACCACTGTTACTGCTAGTGGTCCTCAGTTTTGAGGAGACTAAGTGGAAAAGAATTCTTGCCTGTGGATATAGTTAATAGTGCCTTCAGAAGAAAGGTTTTTGCTTTCAAAAGGAATTTTCAGGCAGATTTACCTCAGTCATGTTTTAATAATTATAGGCTGAACTTTGGTAGCTGTGCCTTGGATCCAGCTCTGTTCAGTTGTCACTGGAAAATTACTGTGCAATTGATTATTTCCTGTGATTGCTATTAAATGAATTTGTGAATTCAAGATGGCTAAAACTCATGGCTCTCCTTGCATGTGAATTCTGATCAGTCTTTGATGGTTTATTTGGGTAGGTGTTGGTGGTGTTTTTTGTGTGTGGCAATTATTAAGTTGTTTAAAGGTAAATGACTTCCTGATGAAAATAATAGCTTTCCTACATTCCATATCAAGTTACTCATAGGATAATACTAGAGGTTTTTCTGGTTCTTAATTTTTGTTTACACAGGAAGATTGTTCATCCTTCAGTGTTTGGACCACAAGGTTTTCAAGTTTCGTAGTAGACAATAAATCAAGATCTCTTATCTTGGGGAGAATATGCATCTCCTGGAGGAGAATAAAAGAACCGCACCATTATGTAGTTTGAAGCTATATATGCAGTCAACGTGTAGCTGTTTGTTGCCAACATTTAGATAGTTTTCTTACCAGAACAGTGAAATTATTTTTTTTTTCATAGATTTTTCTAGAGTAGTAACATTTGCATACAAATTTATGGTTGGGAAAAATGTGGTGAAAATTTTTCAACAGCTTTTCAGGTTAAAAAATAAACAAAACCCCCCTACTGTTTGCTTGGTTTTTTCTTTCTGCAAAACCAGTACAAATAAGGATAAATTAAAAGTTGATGTGAGCAGGTCTGTTTGTTTTTGTCGAACTGTCAAGGTGAGTTGAACATCCATGTCATGCTGCAGTTGAATTTGATATCGTTAGCAGTTAAAATATTTTTATTCAAACTTAATATGAACAGCAATTATTTTTGAAGGCTAATGCAAAATGGAACTCCAGATTGTCTATGTCATGAGGTACCCTTAAAGAAAAAATATAGAAGGGACTTTGGGATATGAGACCAAAGGGAAGGCACAAATGGGTAGTGGAACTTGTTCTCATAGAGTAGGATGTGCCTGGCAATTTTTATGTGTATGAAGTACTACAATTATATGCTATGTGCATTTTTTTTCCTCTCTTGATTATTGGCACTTTGAATTTTGTTATTTTTTTAATTAAACCATTGCTAGTCATTTTAAGACAGATCACATTTGTATTTTCAAGTGGATGGGCATCTTTTATGAAAATAGGAAAAAGAAAAAAAATTAATAAAATCATCTTTTTTTCAGATGAAGGGAATGAGACAGAGATTCAGCCACAACAGAATAGTCAGCTAATATGGAAACAAGGACGACAGCTGCTAAGACAGTAAGTGTTGAAAAAGGACTCAGATACTGAATACAAAAGAACAAACCTGGTAATAAAATGTGATTTGATTTTTTTTCAGTTAGATTTTATTGAAGAAAAGTTAGTGTGTGTCATGAAGTTCATTTGTCTCATGCTCTGCTTTTCCTTGGTTTTTAAATCATTGCAGTATTTCAGAACTTCAGGTGAGAAGCTTTGCCAAATCACAAACACCTGATCTCATTTACTTTTCTTTCATTGAGTATAATTGAACAATCTGCTTGGGAGAGCAGTGGGTCATGGCACTTTGCAGTTACAAACCACTACACACAAGTAATTCTGCCAAGAGCTGTGTAAAATAAAAACAGCTAGCATTGGAGAGGGAAACTTTTGCCTGTTTGAGATGCAGAAAAGAGTAACATCCAGGAGGTTAGACGAGACGTTTTGTAATTCTCAGTTCATCTGAATGAAGCAAATGTCTATAAATCTAAATTGGTTTTTGAATTGTGATCATAATGAGTAAATTAATTGCCAAGATATTTGGTGTGTTACAGAAGATTAAATGAGAGTGGTGTGAGTCAATAAGAACAATCTGGAGCTTATATAAAAGGACCTTTTTCCAAGGAATTGTTCAGAAGTTAAATTTGTCTGTTGGATGGCTTATACATGCTTTTCTTTTGCAAGAGCTCAAATCTCTGCATGCATGTTGGATAAATGTAAATAGAGTAATCCTGACTTGGGTCAGTGATTCCAAAGACAAGTTAGTCCTTCACAGTGCAATTCATAAGAGTGACACAGTGCTGAATACAGAGTGCATATTACCAACAGACTCTGCTTTGCATAGGTGACTTTTTTGGTTTTTCTATAGCCAGCAATCAGTATTTCTCTCCTAATGTGGTTATGTGAATGATATTTTTAAATAATTGGATGAGAATGTTCTTGCAGGAAAACTGCATATCCTTGATTTGCAACAGCTGTTACTGTAAGATAACATTTCCCTTCTTTAGAGTTTTCTAGAATATTAACCATTTACTCAGTTCAGTGCTATTAACTCCAGATTCTAGAGGGAAAGACAGAGACCAATTTTTAATTAGTTTTTTTTAAAACACATATCCCTCCTGTTTCCCTCAAAGGCAATATGGCGTATTGGTGAAAGAACCAACTTTTAGACCTAAGGAGCCAACTTTAGACCTTGAGATTTTCATACAAAGATGCTTGCTGCCCAGCCTTTATATGGAAGACAAGTTAATATTTAGCTGATCCATCGCAGATTAAAGGAAAGGCAAGACAAAGATTTTATCAAGCCTAGTGCATCATAAATAACAACTCTCACTCATAGCTACAGCTATAGAGTTTGGGGTTTATTTCCTCTATACATGCAACTGTGGTGATTTTTATAAAGCAGTTGTAAATATTTTAATTGAAAGTGCTTTTCCCACCCATTTTAGTAAATGAATGAATAACGTATTGTATAACCTCTGACTGCTGGGCTTCTCAGTGACTGTAGAGGCTGGTACTGCAAGAGGCGATCCCTCTGCAGCTGGTACAGGATGATTTATAAGCATGTTTCATTAGCTCAGCACCATACTTTGCTAAGCTAAGGGGTTGAAGATGAGTTTAGGGAGAAGTTTTCATTGACTGTTTTGCATAAGTGGGATGTGCATGGAAGATTAGCATGAGTTCTGTTCCTACAGGTATCTGCAAGAAGTGGGCTACACCGACACGATATTGGATGTGAAGTCAAAACGAGTGCGAGCTTTATTGGGCCTCTCAAGTGATGCTTCAGAAAAAGAAAACAGAAATCAAGAACCCATGGTAAATGGCACAGAGGGCCAGATTAAAGAAAGCACAATGATCGGGTAAGCATCAAGATGATGTTGTTATCTTTATGTATAAATGCACTTGATGGTGTTGAACAAAATTTTTGTTTACCAAGGAGATTTCATGGTTCCCTAGTTGGAGATGAGAGCAATTGTGGCGAATTTCATTATATTAAGCAATAAGTGTGGAAGTAACTCTTGAGATTCACATCTTAAAAGTACCATAAATTTTTTTTTAGATGAATGGCAGCACTAAGTCAAATCAAGCATCTTGAGATATGGTTGCAAAGTGTTTAGGAGTTGGCATTGTTTCAAGTTAATGGTTTATTTGTATTGCTGGAAAATTTACTGTGTAGATTATAGACTTTGCCTTTCTGGTCTGTGTTGACTGTGACATGATAATCTATACAAGAGACAGGATTTTTTTTGACTGAATCTGAAAAACAAAGTCACTCATTGCATTTTGAGTCCTGTAAGTTTTTGATTTTCCACCAATGAATATACATAGGTAAATGTGACTCAAATGTAAGGTACTAATTTCTGTCTTTTAACGTATCTAATACTATGGAAAGTCAGTCCAAGACAGTAAAAGCTTAAACTTACTTTTAAGTAATGTTGAGAACTTAAGGGTTTTCTTTTTTCCTTTTTCTTCACTTTCCATGCAGAGTTTTTAAAAAAAAAAAAAAAAAGTTAAACTTAACTGTAAAAGCTTCAGGAAAATAATCTGTTTGTTCTTGTTTAGGATATTGTAGTTGCAAAACTGGAAAAATAATGAAAATCATGCAGAATTGTATGAACAATAGATGAGGTAGCTGCTTCCAGTAGTTTGTGCTGCATCAACAAGCACAGCATTCCTCAAAGATTATCACGCTTTTTTCCTTTTCTATACTGATTTGGCAAAATTCAAGGCCTTTATTTTCTAAGGTCTAACACTGTTATATGAAACATTCTGCCTTAAAAAGCATTTGTAAAATTTCATTTATGCCTACCAGATAGTTGCAGCAACTTTGGGCGAACAAGTTACATAAGGGCAGAAGTTCATTGTTATATAATTAAATTTAACGCTGTGAGGTGGAAAATTTGAATGTGTGAGAAAACCTGCAAACTACTAAAATATAGTGTGCTGTTACATCATTGACAAGTCATGTCATTTCTATACAGCAGCTTTGTTTTTAAGAACAAGGAAGGCTTGATAGATTCCAATAACAATTTTGGTTTTATTTCTGTTGAAGGGATCACTTCCTCTTAGGGGAAGTGGGTAAATAAAGCTTCTCTTCTTACACTTCAAAATTTATGTATATATATTTACTTAGTTTTGAAACAGATGCTGGGACAGTGGTTTTGATATAGCAGTTTTGGATACATTTGCATTCCTTTCTTATCTATTTGCTTTTGGGGTAGAGATGATATTAGGTTTAACACTTTGTAGTTTACTCTGTGGCTGAGGATATTCATTGAAGGAGAAAAATGAACTCCCACTGTGGCTCTGCAAGCTTGTCTGCTGCAAGGCTGGTCAGGCTGCACACTTTGGAAAGCCGTTTTCATCTTGCTGGTGATGCATAAAATGGCAGACTGTATTAGAAAGCTCAGGGGAACATTTTGGTAACATGATGAGCAAGAAGGGACTCCAGGGTTTTACAGTGGAAAAATTTTCCAAGGTTCTTATTCAACATAGTCATGTTAGTCTTCATGGGTGATCTTGAGTCTGTGGATGTCCCTCACTGAGGGGAAAAAGTTGGGATTTTATGAAAATTCCTTGATCAGTCTGAGTACAGGGCTAGCTTTCAATGCTGTTATTCTGGGTGTTTCAATTACACTTTCAGACTGTCTCTTCCAATTTACCTTTCAGGAAGCATTCTGTGGCTTTCCTCCTGGCAGAGGCTGCCTGTTATTTAACGGCTATTTCATCCTGTGCCACTAGATACTGTAAAATGTTACACCTTGCTGTTTCTGTGGCATGTGGCAGTATTCGCCTCCTCCCAACTGTATCATCACTTGCCTTTGAGATTTCCAAGTGCAGCTTTATGGCGGATGAGAAATCAGAAATGTTACCTGCCTCACCTATTGACAGTATACATTACTTATATATGGAACACTTTCTCTTTGAAAAGTATTAGAACTGAATCGGTCACTAAGATTTAAGGCACCTTATTTTACTCCTAAACCAAACTGAAATTTTTACTGAGTATCTGAAAATTTAATTCAATGGTTTTCTACTTGGCTGGCAGAACTGGGGAAAATTTAGGTGACTGTTAAATTCTAGCTTACAGCTGAGGAAGGTGCACCCTTTGAAGCAAACTCAGTAGCACTATGCTGCTTACTGTGAGGGCAAAAGGACTGGCAGTTCTTTTAGAAGCCTCTTGTTATTCCTTGCATGTATGTAAAGCGAGAAACGGATTTGGGCCACAGCAAACTTGTACAGTTGGAAGAAATGCAATGAACGAGTGTTCGCAGTTTCGTAGTGGTAGATGAAGAAAGTTACATGAGAAAGTAGAAGAACAAGAAACCAAACAAAACCTTAGTGCAATTCCAGGAAGTTTAAGGACATGTGTGAGTGGTTGCCAGGACCACCAGACATTGGGATAGTTGCAAGCTAAAATGCAGATGGAAGACTCTGTGGCTGCATGGATAGAATGACAATTTTTATAGGAAAAAATATTTGCTATCGCCACAGAAGCCTGTGAACTGCTCAAGACAGTGCTGTTTGGCAGATTTTTTTGGTTCAAAACTTTTAATGAACTTTGATAAATATCTGCTAGCAATTCTGAAGCCAGTGATCAACTTGAAGATGTTTTAGTTACATTTGAGGAGCAGAGCACTGGGCAAAAAGTAATGCATGAAAATAAATGTAGCCTAACAAGGAATGGACCTCTGTTGAAGTGAGAAAAGACGACTCATAGTGTGTTGATTTGTTTGCTCTTGGAAGAACTGTGTAAAATGGACCTAACTGAGTCTGTGGATTTTAAATCTGATTTTTAGAAGAATGTTTACATGGAATGAAGAATGTGAGAATTAGAGAGTACAGGACTTGAGTAAAGAGAAAGCTTGTGCCGGAGAAATGGTGAAGACAAATCAATAGGAGTTTGGAAAGAATGTGGGTGAATGTGATGAAGACGATGTACAGTAGAGGAGAAAAAGTACAGTGAAAACCAGAAGGAATATAGTTTCAATGATGCATTTCAATAACAGAAAAATGGAAGGCACATTAGCTTTTAATTTTCTTAAAGCTTTATCTATATAGCAGTGTGTCGTGGGTTCAAGTGCCTGAATTTTTGGTAATAGGGGGCCATAAAGATGAGTGTGAATTGCAGAAAGAACAGATTGGCTAAACTGCCTTCTGTACAACCGAACACACGTGATAAACCTACAAAAAATTAAAAATTGGTATGTGATGCTTTTATGCTGCCATGTGCTTGTCTCTTTGGGAGGAGAAAGGAAGTAATGGAAACAAGGAAGCAAAACTTCCTTTACGTTTTGACTATTGTTTTTTGGTAATCAACCAATACTTTCTTAGTGAAATGGAAGAGTGGTGGAGAACAAAATTAAATGAGTACTGAAAGAAATTCCAGTAAAAGAATGGAAGAAGTGATCTCCTTCTCAACATGATCTGATTTTAGCACAATTTTTTGTGTAAGCCTATTAATCTATGCATAGCACATGTTGCTGCTACTCAGCCTTCTTCAGCAGTACCTCTCATCAACCTCTGACTGTACTTCTGAACAAAGCAGAAATCCACAATTCTCTTTTTTTTTTTTTTCTTTTTTTTAAGGCCTTTGATTGTTGTGAGGATAAGTCCTGGCATTTTCCCTCTGACCTCAGGGATGTGTGAAGTGTATACTTAGTGGTGTGTAGGGAGGATATTCCTCCTCTGTTCAGCTTACTACATCCTTTACACTTTCAAGTTGTTTGTTATACCAGAACTTACCTATTATACGAGTCATATCTTGTTGTCTGTCCTTCATACCTATTTCAACAGCTGGGGTTTAGACACCCTTAAAGTTCAGCCTTTTTATGGGAAAGGTTGGTGAGAACATTGGAGTGATTATTGTGAAGTTGATGCTGTTTACTTTGGTATGTAAAAGCATAAGATGGATACTGTAGTGCAAATACTTAATATAACAATATTTATTTGCAGCAGAGAATATGTAACTTGAATTCTACTAGGCTCCGGTTTAGAAAATTGCTGTCTGGTCCCTGTCTCAGCTTAATTTTGTGTGTCTCAAAGGGCTGCAGTTTCATCAGAGACTTTCCCCTTTTGGTACAGTGATGAACAAACTGTTGTTGTCAGAATCTCTTTTAGTCCAAATCAGTTTCTCTGCATCCTTAGGTGAAGTAGCTTCAGACTTTGTGTTACTAGCTGCTACATCTGTGGCCAAACTTGTATTCTTACATTACCTATTTATTTGCTAATGTACAGATCGTCTTGAAAACTTTAGCACTCAAGATATCATGTGGATTTTGAATGCATCCTGCAAGATTTTGAATCCATAAGTGCAATGTTAATATGATAACCTGAGCTAGATATAGTCCTGTTTTCACTTATTTCATGGAATGTAAAAGGGAATCAGTTTTCAGTTTCTTCAATCAGCTCACTTGCATTACAAAAGATAAGTACCACTTGGCATGACTAGACTCAAAAATAGATACTAAAATAATAACCTCATAATAATTGTTTAAATTCTTAACACTTGCAGTGAGAGGAATGGGTGCTTTCCCCCAACAAACTGAAACAGAAATGAAAACTGCCTGCAAATGTCACTTGTAGCCTTGAAACCATGAAAGTTACTAAAGTGTCTTTAGTTCACTTATTACCTCATTTTTAGTAGTTTTATCTTAGTGACTGAAACCTAAACAGTCAAATTGCTTCACCTTCTTGAAGGTGTGTGTTTGATTACCATTTCATGTGAGTGGAAGCAAATATAATAAAGGAACAGAACTGGAAAGGAATGAGGATATGCCAAACATATGTGTGTATATACATATAGGTAAATTATCTGAGTTCTTGCTATGGGTTTGATCATTAAGACTGTAAATAGCCAGTAGAAATTTGTTAAAGAAAAATGGTCCTGGGTGATATGTCAGTCTCTCTCTGAAACTGGTCTACAGCCCTTTTTTTTCCTGTTGAACTGCATATGGCTTCCACCACCTCTACTTTACATGAGCAAAAAGACATCAAACCTCAGGATTCAAAAGCAAATCGAAACACCTTTTCAAAGATTAAAATTAAACATTTTGAAAACCTTACCTTTCTGATGTACAATAAATCATTCCAACTGACACTTCAGTGAATGAACGTCTTTCTATACCAGAAGGCCTTAATAACTCTTTTGCATCTCTAAATCTTATTAACACTGACCCATGTAATGAAAATGCTGCATACTGGCTGGTGAATGTTGTGTGTTGACTAGCTTATAAAATGGTTTATTTGGGAAAGTATCTCTGAATTTATCAATCTGAGTTAACATCTGCCATGAAGAAGATTTCCAAAATGGCATGCAAGACTATAATATGGAATTACAAAAAAAAAAAAAAAAAAAAAAAAAAAAAAAAAAAGGCAAAATCTATTTACTTTATTCCCTTTACTGGTGGGGTTTCTTTTTCACCTTTTTCCTGTTTCTCCCTGCCTCCATCTTTGAGTGACCTAACAGGCATTTAAAAGGTACCTGATTTAGGCCAGATAAAGTAGATAAATTGGGTTTTTTTTGTGAAGAAAGTAGTATGAATGGACCACACTTTTGATTGGCACAGTTCCGTGGCTTAAGGGTTTGAGGGATGCTTCTTGGAAATATCACATAAGACTCATGTTACAGAAAGAATAGGGAGAAAGAGACAGAGAAGTTGTGCAGTGGGAGAGAGAAGCAAAGAGAGGGGAGGTGAATAGGGAAATAATTTATAAAAGTTATTCTGATACTTCAAACATTAAGTTTGGTTGTGGTTTTTTTTCTTTATAAAGCTTGTCTATTTGATATATTATCTGACTAGATCTGGCAAGAGAAGTGACCCTTCCTTTTTAAATGCTATTCCTTCATAATTCCAAATTAGATCCAAACCATTTTGTAAGTGTTGCTTACCAGTTGTAGTGTGTTGCACTAGTTCTTGCATTGTGTGGTGTGAATTCATAAGAGGTTTCAAAGGTTGTGACAGACTGTTTAGCCTGCCCTGTGTTTTTTTGTGTGTAAATTTTGATGACTGTAAGCGTTCCGCAATTCTATAAATTATTATTTTGATATTTTTTATGCTGTGCTATGAAAGATTTTACACAGTGTTGAAGATCTAATGAATTGTTCTTAAGGATAGTCCTCACTGAATTTTTATGTATTTATTTAAATGAGTACAATTTGAAAGAACTTAACTAGCCCCATTGAAAAGACTATGGTAAAACATATGATAACTGAATTCTATGGGGAATTAATTAAACTGATGATGACCATGCAGTAGCATATTTTGATAGTAGGAGGAAACTGAACCAAAGAAAATGGCTCAAGAAAGAGTACAGTAGAATAGCTCTGAATGCTGGGTTACAACAGGTTCTTTCTTGTACAGGCCCCACAAACATTTTTAGCTTAACCTGAACTTATGTTTATTTAACTTTACTGTGGTATTTCTTCCTGCTTCTGAATTTATCAATAAAATCCTGGTTTTATTTAAGATAACTGGTGTATGTCTTGGATAAAAGAAACAAACAAAAAAGCCCTCTACTTTTTCCTTTGGGGGTGTGAGTAGGACTGAGACAGTCAACGGCCTTGTGGTTGGGCAGTTCATGGTAGAAGTTTGAGACTCTTCCTGGACATGACCACAGACTTTCCAGAGTTATTATCAACAAAGGAGAAAGTAATGAAAGATATATTGATTGTGTTAGTTACCAAAAAAATACGTGTCTGTAATGGGACTTTAGTCTAAGTTAAACTTGACTTTGCAATAGGAAACATTCTGGATCATGTTGGGAGCAGGAAAGGTATCACTGATGTGCTGGTTTAGTTTCCACATTACTTTACTTTACCTATAGGTTATGGCTTCTACTTTTCACTCAGTAAGAAACAGGATTTATGTTAAGATCCTGAATATTAAATGTTGAGAGCAAATATATTTTGTAAAGTTGCTAATATTTCAGTGTCAGAACCAATTGGATTTTTACACAAAATACTTGCCTTGAGACATGTCACTGTTGGGCAGAAAATAAAGAGTTGGGTTTATGGCTTGCAGAGCCCCAGAGAGACCAGGCTTGCCTTAAATAGTATGTGTGGAATATCCACAAATCATATTTTTTAGATTTCATGAGAAGATATTATTATTTTTAGTCTCAAAGGGGCCAATGGGTTAAGACAAATCTGAATAATTGAACAGCCTGTAAAATATGAGATGGGATCAGATTGTCACAGCCATCACAGCTGTAGAAAATTCTGGAAGCTTCTTATGAGGAGGAGAATATTCCTGTGAGTTTAGGTTTATGTTGCTTTAGAGGAGGTAAGTACTTCAGTTACCATCCCATTTGTAACAAGAATTTTGTGTTTTAAACTGGGAAGCGTGTTTTATCTTTGGGGATCAGAAGTTCCCCATTTCAAGAGTAATATCACAAAATCGGTGCGCTGTCCTATCCATTAGTAGTAAGATGGAAAACCCAGCAGCATTAGCCTGGCTATACTTACCTTCTGGCACTACTTATTGTTATGCCTGTGACAAGCAGTTAGTCCTGTTGTACTTAATCATGTGCAGGCAGGAGTAGCAGGTAATCTCTCTGCCCCAAAGAATTTCCTGTCTAATTGGATATGGCTATTGGAAAGGAGAATTAACAGTATCAGATAGAACATCCTATATTGGTTAAATGATTTTTGTTTGGTTGATTGGTTGGTTAGGAAGTTTTAAGTCAACTGTGATGAAACCCTCAGAGAAAGAAGTTAGGTGCTGGGGAAAAAAACATGCAAGAGTGCTGCTGCAGAGTATGACTGAGAAAGGAGCAGTGAGAAGGAGATTCAGAGCAAGCTGCTGAGGAGCACAAGGTTGGAAGTCCTGCCACAGTCTGGTTGCTCTGTGCTCTCTGCTTTGGCAGGTTCTGTAGCTGCTCCTGCTGTCTGGGGTTTCTGACTTGTTCTTCTCCAGCAGTTTTTCTTTAGACCATATGGCTAGGGAAGAAGGAAAAAGCCATCCTAAGTTCTTGCACTTTGAAAATTATGTTCTCCCTTACATATGTTGTGATCTGGGACAGTCCAGTAAAAAGAATTGTCCTTTTTGAGACATTTTTGAGGTTTTTGATCTCTCTTTATTTGCCACAGGTTATGAACCTTGCCGTAGTCTCGCCTCACTCATGCTTTTCCTACCACAGTTTGTCCATCAGTCCCCGCTTTTGGAGCTCCATTCTATTGTTTTCACCTTTTTTTTTTCTGGTAATACTCCAAACCACAAAAACCCCGGTAATGTTGAATTGTCTTTCTTTTTCTAAAGTGGCATTTAAAGTAATTTATTTTACACCCTGTCTCTGAATATATTTTTGCCACTTCTGCTTTTTTATGTTGCTTTGTGAATGACCCCGTAAGAAAAACAAACTAGCCAGATGGAAAATAATGAAACAAGCAAGCTTCAAATTGCCATCAAAATACATAACATAAATTAGCTAAGGCCAGACATTTTCTCAATTACATTTTACATTATTCCCAAGTGTTCATGCTGGCAGTAATATCTAAAATGCATTATGTTTATGTGGTGCTAAGGGATGAAAAATAGCTAAATTATTAAATTACTTTGATTTGACTGCTAAGCTGTATTGGGGTACAATATAGCAAATCAGCCCTGTCTGTCAGCTTGAAACTTTTCTCCTTCAGAACGTTTGAATAATTTAAATATCCTGTCCCTTCTGTTTTCTTTTTCTGGTTCTTAGGAATTCTTTCTTGGAAGTTGTGCCTTAGCAAAATAATATTCTGTGTTACTATGCTGACTTTGTGTATTTTTGTACTGTGCAGGAGTTTTGAAATACATGATATATAAACTACTGTGTTTCCCAATGCATGTGATGCCTTTTACCCTTTCTCCCCCTGTAAGTGCAGGTACAGGATTATGTATATATCCTACCCACTAAAGTGTGTAATAATGA
Organism: Pyrocephalus nanus; assembly: GCA_038380795.1. NCBI lineage: Eukaryota > Metazoa > Chordata > Aves > Passeriformes > Tyrannidae > Pyrocephalus > Pyrocephalus nanus. Next base: position 82,257,211 of record CM076260.1, on the reverse strand, counting down.
ATAGGACAATTGAATTCAGACCAGTTACTTAGAAAAGATATAACCTGTTTTGGTAGTCACTTTGAACTTCAGTGTGAGAGATTGTGATTTAAGATCAAATGAGTACAGAGCCAAATCTAGGTATGAATTACTGCAAATACGTGGACCTGCAGAAGGATATCTGTTTCTTAATATAAATAATGTTAATTAACATTTTATATTCTATGTTTGGTATTAGTTCATGCATTGCCGTTTACTGGAACGTGTCTGATAGTTGCTATTATAGATCAACAGCCATAATGTTTTTACATGGCAGATTTTACATGGAAAAATACAGAGGAAAAACAGAAACACAGTTGTGGTTGGACGATTGAGTCCACTAAAAGTAGACCAGAACATGCAGAATTTGCTGAAAGTCAAGAAGTTAGTCAAACAAAGCAAATTGCAAGTTTTGTCATATCAAGATTTATCTGTTGGAAACAGCAAAGCAAAAGTACCATCAGATTTCTATGAAAATATACATTATTACTTCAGATACATGAAGTGTTATAGTCTGCCAAAGTAGTGATTGCTTAGGGAAGAAGAAAAATATTAGTGTTTTCAGGTTTGTCATAGAAACAAGAGGGTCAAAATACTGCAGGAAGCAGAGCAAATTGGAAACACGTTTGAGATTGTTCTTATCTAAGCTAGGATATGAAAAAGTGGAAGGAATATTCTCAGAAAAACCAGTGGCCATGAAAACGTGCTGTACATCATGGTATATTGTGCTGCTGTGTATGAAAAATTTCTAATGACAAGTGAAATCTCTATTGGTATTTTTGGGACATAAAGATGAGTAAATGAAAAAAAAAAAAGTGGAATCGCTAAATGTCTTAATGAGATGCAGACATAATGGGGCTATGAAGAAGCCACTCCTGGCAATTAATGTCATGTAAGCATAGAACTGCTGGAGCAGAGACTGCATAAAGAAGGAAGTGTGCTGCTTATCATGCCTTATTGCACATCAAAGCTTTTGCCCTTGGATGTTTCCTATAATAGACCTTCAAAAAGTGTTACGAAGAAACACTGTAGTAAGTGGGTGATGGAGGGATGATTGGGTGTTTGTTTACACTGCAGGGAGTTTACAAGGCCTTACTATACAGGCATGTTAGTTGATTGAACTTTTTGAAAGGGGTCATAGCAGAAGCAAAATGTAGCTGAAGCAGGGCACTTGCTGGTATTAAGGACACTGCACAAGACAATTCAGAGCTACAGTTTTGAAAGAAAGAGAGAGACTTCTATTGTTTCGGTGGTTGTGAGAATCAAGATGACATGCATTTAGTGATGAACTAGGAAAAACAGACTACTGATTAAAGGTAAGAAAACAATAAAGCTTGTCTTCAGTGTTGTAAAGCTATCAAAAGAATGTACAAGGTTTTACTGCAAGTAGTTGTAACAATTCAAAGTGAATTAATTTTTTTCACCACTTTATTTTTGAGGGGTTGATGGAAAAGTGCATTTTCTGCATAGAAAACACAGAACCTGTTGATAATTTTGGGATTGCTTTATTTGTACTTTTGTCAGAGTTTTAATAATTGTTACAATCTTGCTTCTTGGATTCTTCCTCTTCAGTTTGTAATATAACAACTCTTATGCTTTCTGTTCTGAAGCACTGCCTAAATTTCTGCCAGTACATTTGTAATTTTATCCAATCTTCATCTGTTTCCTTATTTGTTTAATGTAAAAGTCTATGTAAACATTACTTAGTCATCAATGATATTTTCCCATTGTATTGTTTTACAGTGGCAAATTTATCATGTCTCAAAAGGTAATGAATAGATCTAGAGTTTGGTGTTTCCCAGCAAGACAAGGAGCATCAGCTAGCAGCAGCAAAATTTTCCAGTTCCCTGATGTGCATGTGGGAAGGAAACTTGGTATTTGTAACTCATGTCCTTGTTGCTGAGGCTTTCAGTGATGGCATATCAGTATTGGTGTTGCTTTTGGGCACGTGTCAGATGAATGTTGCTTTAAATTGCTTTTTGAATAAAAAATTAGAGTGTCTATCTTGGTATTAGCTGCCAGATGAAGAATAATTGTTGGCTATAATATGATAGTTTTGCTGGTTCTAATAATATTATGTCTAATGTGTAGTTGTTTACCCACAACAATTTATACCTGTTATAGACTATTTTTACTTGTAGGCTAATTTTAGTCTCATATGTTGTTGGACACAATAATACAGAAGAAACTGGTAATTGCAAAAGTGACTTTATAGTGATTTATTTTGTCTCATGATGATGGTTATTGTTGTTGTTTAGGAAACCTGAATTGACTGACTCTGCCTCTCTGCTAGAGACCTTCAAGTTTCTTGAAAATGCAGCTGCAGAATTTAGTGATGAAGAAGATGAGGAAGATATTGAAGGAAGAGAGAAAACAATCATTGATACCGCAACAGTGAGTGGAAAAAAATAATTGAAAAAGTTACGAAGAACAGAAAAAGTGAGATTAATGAGATGCCTATAAGCAAAGTACATGACTGTGTATGTACACGTGCAAATCATTAATGCATCTTTATGATGTTCTGTCCAAGCATGTGTGCATAAGAGGAATTATATATGCATTTCTGACTTTGTGCATACAAATTAAGCTTTTCCATCTAAGTTTGCAGTAACATATTAAATTTTTTTTATATTTTCTTTTAACTGTTCCAGTACTATTTTTCTTATATGTTGGAAACAATTTTTGGAGTATCAGATGTCCTTTTTTTTTTTTACAATTTTCAGCTTAGTTTGAAGGTATTGGTCATGATGTTGCCTGTCAAAAATGCACTGATTTTTGAATATTTATTGAAAAATTCTTGATATTTAAAATGACTTTTAGAAATTTGTCCTTGTAGAATACAGAACTGAAATACATTTCTCTTTAAATAGCTTATGGAAGGAAGAAAAAAGTATAGCCAGAAGAACTCTAATGTGATTAATATACTTTTTTCATTTTGTTCAGTGAAGTGCCTGAACCTACCTCCCTTGTGATCTATACTTGGCTATATGTTTTGTTCAAATGATGACATAAAATAGATACATGCAATCAGTACTCAATTTTATCCTCTTAAAAATTAATATTTATTCAGTGAGTTGTGTTTCCTAACAATTGAAGCAGATAAGAGTTATGAGGGATGTGATTATTTTTGTGGTCAGTTTTAAGAATTAACACGCTTAAAACCTCATCAGTTTTACAGCATTTTTCAAAAGGATCTTTGTAAACTGCTTCTTGTCATCTGTGGGCTGTGACCTAAGGTCGGAGGCTCTTGTGTAAAATCTTCTGTAATGCAGCATGTTCACTAAGCCTGCTGAAGAAAGGAAGCTTGAAGTTTAGAATTGCTTCAGGTTTTGAAATTTTTTCATTGTATTTAGAGGAAACAGTCAGTCATCCTCATGAACTATGGGATGGTGTCCTTTGTACTGAAGTCTTTTCAGACTGACCCTTGGCAAGGTTCCAAGTCAAAATATTTTGATATTGTAAATTTTCTTCTATAGCAATGAAATTTATGCTATGGTTTTCAGGTATCATGGCATCACCTGTTAGTCAAATAACTGTAAAGCATCTAGTCCATTTTGATTGTGGAGGGAAAAGTAAATTTATTGCAGAAAGCATTCAATGAGGTCTTTCATTAAAATGTGTATTTTTTTTTCTTTTACCAGAACTGGCCTTTGAGTTCGCAAGAAAAGTGCAGTTTAAGCACCATGTTTAAATAACGATAATATCTGAGAAAGTATTCAGGGTGGAATGATTTGCTAAATCTAAGCAAGTTAGGACAATTGTGGGGTTTTGGATTTAGTTTTTTATTTCCTAGACCTGTCCACATGTAGAGTGATTTCAGAAGAGAGAGTTAAAAAGGCCTTTTTTAGAGAAGCAGATTAAGTTTGGTTTTGCTGAAGTCTTTTCTACAGCATTCTTGGGGTTTTTTTTTTGTCGGTTTTGTGTGTTTTAAAATTAGTTTTAAGGGAAAGTTTGTACTTTCTGGTAGTAGTAAAAGATAGTAATGGTCTAGATCAGTGTAGATTTATTATCAGTGACTGATTATTGATGGTCACAGGAAGAAAGAACTACAGACAAATTCCATTTTGACTTAGAAATTGGAACAAAGTCTGCATACTATTCCACATTTGCTTATTAATGTGTACTTTTCTGCTTCCTCCTCAACTTCCTGTTTGGATTTTGCATAGAAGACAAGACAGTACTGCTCGGTATAAAGATGTGTATGTAACTTAATTCAGCTTTTTTTCCTGTCCTTTTTGACCTTTCAGATTGTAAGGAAAAGAGTGCTATCTGAGAGCAGTGAAGACAGAGATACAGAAGAAGCTTTGAAAGAGTTTGACTTTTTGGTTACTTCAGATGATGGTGATGGGGAATCGAGAAGTTCAGGAGATGGAACAGACTGGGGTAAGGAAATTTAATGCATCGTACCAGGAAAAAACCAAAATGTGCTAAGAATATTGTGATTGATCAATTGAGAGCTCTGTCAGGATCATAGCACCTTTTGAGTATTTCTGTAGTAAATAATTGGCAGATTGAAGTTCTTGACAAAATATTCTCGTTTTTCTGTACACTGCTTTAATTTAAGGATTCTTCATGGTTTATGCTTCTGGCAATTTTTCCTTTCCTTGAATACTAAGGCAGGTAGAATTTAAATTTTATGAGTGTTGTTTCAATGTGTTTTTGCAGTTACCCATGCTAATGAAGGACTCTGATGAAGCAGTATTTTACAGTTATGATACAAAACTTATTTTGTCTTCTTTGCTTTCTCCAGAGAATAATGTGAATAATGAGTCATAAAGGCTGAATTACTTGTACTCTTATTGTGGATTAACAATTTGGGCAATATAAATGCTTCAGTTGCTCAAACTTTCTTTTATAATTTAGCAGAATAATTTATCTTTAATCCCACTACTCGTAGAGAGACATTTCACAAACTGTTCTCTGTCTTTTGAGGTTCATGTCCTGCAACCCAGAATGCCAGCATCCACTTTACCTTGACATTATTATTCTGCCTAAACCTATTGTGTAGGGAAGGGAAGAAAGAAGAAAACTGATTGAATATCTTGATGGGGAATTGTTTCCTACTTAAGCTGCTCTGGAAAGTCTTAAGGATAAGTGAATACAGAGGGAGCTATTGACAATGAATGGAAAATAACTGAGCTTTATAATAGACCTGCAACTGTGACAAACCAATAAGCCATGGTAGCTGTAGCTCTCACGTGACCATCAGTTATGAGATGCTGCATTTTACTGAAGCCATGTCAAACTCCTGGTTGTACTTCAAATTATTGTGTGATGTAGTCTTTCTGCTTAAGAGGATGCGTTGTAATATCATTAGATATAGCAGTCACTATTCTATTCACAAAAAAAAATTAGGAATATTACTCTTTTTTTATGATAAAAATTTTTCTGATATTTATCTTTAATAGTAAAATTTTATCCATTCATGCTTGGTAAGTGTAGCTATTGCTTGTGTCACAGAAAAGTCAGTGTGCCAACAGGAGCTTTGTGTTCTCAGATTCACACTTCTGGTTTATTTTTACTTTCATTGATGAAAGCTGATCGCAAATGACCCCAAGTCTAACATTAAAAATAAATTGTTGTGAAAAGTAGTAGTCTAGAAATGAGTTAGAGGTTTTCATGTTTTTCAGTTACTTGTTTCATAACCTGTGTCTTTTATGGTAACTATGTAAGACTGAGCTTCTTCAAAGGACTGTCACTATGAATCACTGATGTTACTTTAAGTGTAACTGATGTTGTGTAGTGACATCAGAAGCAAACAGACGAAACTCTTCCTTTGGATCCCAAGTATCAGTTATAGTAATCTGTTGAATCCATTTAGCTTGAAAGGTCCTCAGATGTGTTCAGGTAATTTTTTAAAGTATAAAGCACTTGAACAGGAGTAGTTCAGGATCCACTTTGGAAATTGAACAGAATCTGTAGGACATGTGGGAAACATCCTTGGACAGTCCGTAGAAAATTAATATATATTTAAACTTTTTTTTTTTTTTTTTTTTTTTTTTTTTTTTTTTTTTTTTGCACTGGAGGAGAGGAAAAAAAAGTTTTGTCCAGCCAGGATAATTAAAACTTGAAACCTAATCCCAGAAAGAATACATGCTTGTTTCTCTGAAGCCTGATTTTCTTATACCTTTTCTGAGTTCTTCATGCAGTTTTTGATCATTAGTGGTAATTGGGGCATATGTATTAAGAGGACATGACTTAGCCCGTAGACTATTTTAGAGTCCCTCTTCAGCTTAATAATACCTATTTTCATAGCTTCTGCAAAGGATTTATGTGGCTAAAATTTGTGTCTTGAATTAGTTTTTCACTGATGAATACAGGATCATGACTGGAAGGTTCAAAGGAAGGAGGGGTAATCTCAAAAAGAATTTTATCCTTCTTGATACGAGTCTAAGCAGAGTCTGTTTTCTCAGTTGCCTGTAGTATATGCTGCACTCACAGTAGTCTCAGCCCCTCCTTGTAACTCATTTGCTCCAGCTGCCTTAACCATCTTAGTGGCTCCCTTAGACTTGCTACACTACACCAATAGTGGGTACTCAGCATTATACCTAAAGGGTTTCTCAGTATTACAAATATTATATTGGATGCAGTACTCACAGGTGTGGTCTCACAAGTGCCGGACAGAGGGGAACAGTCACTTCCCTCATTGGTTATGTTGTTAATACAGCCCAGGATATGGTTGATTACTTTTCCTGCAAGAGTATGCTGCTGAATCCTATTGAATTCGATGTTGATGGAGGATTCCTAGGTCGTTTTCAGCACAAATCATTTCTGACGAGTCAGTGCCTGTAATAACCCATGTCTGGTTTTTGTCTTCTGTCCAATCACAGTGACTCATTCAGATTGTGATTGATAGTGTTGTGCTTCCTCTACAGACATGTAATTTCTGCAGCTTAGTCTGAGGATAAGTTTATTATTGTTCATATTTTAAAAAGGTCTAGAATAGCTTACTGGTCTGCAAAGTAAAGTTGGCCTGAAAGGAATTAATTTTTAAATAAAAAGGTCGGGATTTTAATGAGAAAATAAAGCAAAAAGTTTAAGGATTTAAAAAAATTTTGTAGCTGTAATGGTCATGAAAATAAATATATATATAGAAAAGCTTTATTACTTCCCCTCCTCTTGCAAATTATTTTTCTAATCTGCCTCAGTACAGTCTCTCCATATATGGAAAAAATGACTTGGAGATTCAAACTCACGTAACATGTTTTGTTCAAAATCTCCAAATACCGTACAATTGGAAGGATATTTCTTCTCTGTATCATGTCACAGGGGAAGCAATTTGAGAGAAATATTTAGAAAAAAAATAAACCAAAGAAAACAAAAAAGGGTTTTTGTGTTGTTTTTTTTTAGGCATGCTGAAATATTTTGTTGGGTTTTTTCCAAACATTAATAATTCAGACCTTCACCTTTTTTGTGAAATTTTGTGGCTTTAGTGCTTTAAGATTTTGTTTAAACCATGGTGACATGTATACTGTGTTCCAAAATTATTTAAATGTGCTACTGCTTTGTGTAAATGACAACATAGCACAAAGACAATGAAATGAGAATTTGAAATGAAGTAATGCAACATTTGAGTTGTAAAGTTATGATGACGAGTAACATAGCTGTTTCTTCTAGATACAGTAATTCTTTCCCTGGAGGAAAGAAATAAATTGAAAAATATGTCCTTATTTATTATAAAGTAAATGTTGCTTACATTTATGAACAGCTATGTGCTTGGTTATAAGAATTAGACGTGAAATTTCATCTCAGTTTTTTATTAAGAAAATTCTGAACAAGCAGAAGTGGAATGTGAGTAGCAGTTTTACAGCTTTCACGAGCTTGGTGCTATTTCTGTCTGTTTAAAATAAAAGACAAATGCCATTGACAGCAGCTGTTGCCTCCTTCAGTGGAGATCACTCGGTGACATTATTGAAAAAGGATGTTTCATTTGTTTCACTTTGTTTAGAAAAGGAAGACCAGTGTCTCATGCCTGAAGCCTGGAATGTCGACCAGGGAGTTATAACCAAACTCAAGGAACAATACAAAAAGGAGCGCAAGGGGAAAAAGGGGGTGAAGAGTAAGTGGAAAACATTGCACTTTAAAATCATAAATCTCACATCTTTCACACCCTTAATTCTATCTCTCTTTCAATGTTTTCCTAAAATTACTTACTCTTTTACTTTGCTGCTCCTGACTGCTTTCCTGTTCACCAGTTCTCAGGGGTTGAAATTAATGACAGACAATCAAGTTACATGATAAATAGTTGGGGATTAGATATAACTTCTTCCAATCAAGTGTTGGATTAGTTAAAAATTCTTACTTTGAGCATGTTTTATACTTTTTTTATTCAGCTACTTAAATTGTAAAAGGCATTGGTTTAATAGTTCACACTTTATTATAGAAGACTTCAGAACCCTTTCTTAGCTGGAAACGTGCCAGTTTCACAGGAAGAGTTAAAGTCTGGTATATAAATAAATACAGAAACCAAACTGGAAACTGTCAAGTATCCTGTTAGATGACAGTGGGAGAAAACAGGTTAATTTCTACCCCTGTTTATACTTAACATTCACAACATGAAAGTCATGCTATCATCATAATTTGTTATGCAGGGCTCGAAATAGGAAGCAACTATGACCATCAGTTTATTTGTAAATCACAGGATTTCTTTATTGACTTTCATACCTCTGTGACTAGCCTTTAAAAAAGTTGGATATTGTTATCCAAACAAAAAACATGAAGAGTATCTGAAATACAGTTTCTAGCCCTGTATTATTTTTTTGTTATATTTCTTGAAATACAGATACATTTTGGAAAATCAGGGGGTTTTGATAAGTAAGCCTTAAAACTTTTTGAACTCAGATGGAGTGTTTAAAATGAAACACTGTATTCACAGCTACATTTCAAACATCTAGCCATATTGAGAATTCATGTGTGAAAGATGTATATTAATAATATTGCATGTAGCCTGATAAGAAATTTGAGGGATGTTTCTCCCTTTGTGGGAAGATGCTTATGAATACCAAGCAAATTCTCACTTCCAAGAGATATGCATCATGATGCAGAAGTGTCAGATCCTCACATTGTTGAGGCTGACTTTTCTACTTTTTGTATTGATACTCTGATAAGATCCTGCTCAGCAGTTGGTTATGTTGCTGAAATTGTGTTATCAAATACACAAACTAAATGTCCTTTTTTTCTTTTTTAAATAAGTAAATAATTACTATGCTTTAAATTTCTCAAGTGATATTTTTGTCATCTTTGGGATCATTTAATTTACTGGAGTTTAACTGCAAGTCTTGCAAGAAGCTGAGCTGGCCAACTAAAATGTTCGTGTTCCATAAAACTGATTCTAAATTTCTTTAGAGTTAAGATAGACAGGGCATGCCAATATATGACTTCAGTGAAATTGATTTTTGTAACTTGTCTGTTTTGTTTTTTTTTTAAATATACAGACATGCTATGTAGTTCAGGGTAATAGCTGTAGGGTTAGCTTAGCAGAAATTATTTAATCAAACCTTTAAAATCCTATTCTTGAACAGCTGTTAAATTTTTACTTTTTATAATAAAACTTAATTGTTAGTATAGACATAGATATTATTGGAACATGGTTTATATATTTATGAGAAAAAATCATGATATAAAGGCAGCACTTGGACATCCAGTGCTCCTTTATGAAGATAACTACTGCTCAGTACTTTTACAGTACCTTTTGGATTGATTTGATTGGTTTGATCTTGGAAGACAAAATAGTTGACTGCAGCAATGAAATTAAGCATCTTTCCATGGACAAACCATCATTGGAAAGCATCAATGCAGAAAAATCAGGAAGAATCACAGCCTGTTTTCAGCTATTCATGATAATGCACAATAGTGAAGAAGAATGTGAGGAAGGCAGTCTGGAGAAAAAGAAGGGACTTAATATTTTGACAATAATTTCATTAAGTTTGTTTCTATGACTTTAATCCCATCATACATGATGCTTAGACACTGAACTGCTACTAAGTAAAATATTGTTTTTTATAAACCAGATATTATAGAAACAATCTTGCAAAATCCTTCTTAGTGTTTTCCTCGATTGAATAATATTTTGGTGACAGAGAAGTTAAATACAATTTAGTTTATTATCAGTCATTATGGTTAGGGTGGACAAAGTAGAGTTTGCAACTGCATTAGTAAACTTACGATTTTGCAAGGCTGTAGTAAACATTCCTGTGAAGTAGTAAGAGAATAGAATCATGGCTTTATGAGAAAATACATATATTAGAGTACACTGCTGTATTAAAGCTGCTTAAAAATAGCTGTATTATTTACTGGTCTAGGAAAAACCATAATGGACTATGGGTAAGACATTTTCCCATTCTTAATTAAACTTACAACAGGAAAAACTACCGAAGATATGTTTCAGCCTCAATCCTATATAAAACAGTCAAAACAGGGATGTGGGAAAATGATGGAGCAAAGCACAGGTAAGTGTCGAGAAGGGCATGGGTCTTCACCATATGTAGCTTCAGGAAGTAGGCCAGTGAATCCAGTTGCATTTATATTTTAATTTAAGTATAACTTTTTGGATTATATAATTCACAATACTACACTACTGCACAAATAAATTTAAAATAATAATGTTATCATAAGAATATGCTGCACAAAGTACCTGATGCACCATTTCTAAAATATTCACAGATGTCAGCTATTGTTTTAGAAAAGTAAATATTCTATTAATCAGTATGACTCAGTTGGAGGCATTCTTCAGCATCCCATACAAGTAGCAGTATGAGTTTATACATATGGGGAAAATTTTGCGTTCTCAATTCTCAGTTGCTTCTATCGCTTTCTTTTCAAGAAATTCATTTCATGCTGGATGATTAGTTACTGCTGGAAATAGGTGCTCATTAGTTTTTCTGTGGTAATGTCATAATGCAAGGTAGGATCCATTGTTGCATGTGCTGCTGTAGCGTATCTAAGTAGTGTCCTTGTGAACTATGCATAAACCATTTAATTTTTTGGTTTTTTTTTCTGGTTAGGGCCCAACAGGTCAAAGCTGCAAGATATGCTTGCAAACTTGAGAGATGTTGATGATCTCCCTTCGTTACAGCCATCTGTTGCACCTTCTTCTAGGCCCAGTAGCTCAAGGCTCATTGAACATGAGATAAACAGGACGGATGAAGGTAAATATTAAAGATGTGCATAACACCTTAGCAAAGGATGGATGTTGATAGTTCCTTCTTAAAGATTATCCTCTAAGACTTTCCGAGCACTTTACAAATTCCAATTCAGCATTTCAAGTTCTGTCTAAGTGCCATAAATGGCATTCTCATTTCTTCTTTCTGGTCCCTATTAGTAAGGTCAAGACACCTACAACGGGCAAGTCTTAGTTGAGTAACTTTGAACATGATAGAAAAAGAAAAAATAACTTGGCACTTGGTGGCTTTGTAGTATGACAATCTTAAATCACTTGCTTTTGTTTGTGCTCAAACCTGGCAGCCAAGTGGGTAACACAAACTCTGAGGACATAAGAGCATCTTTTTTTCTCCCCATGCGCATAATTTTAAATCTATGTATGTATATATACACACATACATACATACTATATATGTATATATACACACATACATACTAATGTGCCTTTTTTTTTTTTAAGTGAAAGATAGAGGCTCTGCAGGTAAACACAGGTGGCTAGCTATAGCTTTTAAATGGTTGTGGTGATTATGTAGTGAATCACACAGAACAACTTAGAGCTTGCCTCTGGAACACATTATGGAAATAAATACAAACATTAAAAAAAAATCTGAGTATGGAAGGCCACACATCTTTGCAGTGAAGCATGTGGTTACCTTCACTAGGATTATGTCTGAAAAATGCTGAACCATCTATTTGATTTGATATTTGAATGCTGTAATATGAAGCATAATAAAATATAGTGTGTGAGGCTATATTAATTTGTCGAAGATCATATTGCAGCCTTCCAGTGCCTAAAGGGAGCCTACAAGAGAGCTGGAGACGGACGTTTTACAAGGGCATGTAGTGATAGGACAAGGGGGAGTGGCTTAAGTCTGAGAGAGAGAGCAAGTTTAGATTAGGTATTAAGAAGAAATTCTTTACAGTGAGGGTAGTGAGACACTGGAATAGGTTGCCAAGGGAAGTTATGGATGCCTCATCTCGTTAAGTGTTCAGTTCCAGGCTGGATGGGGCTTTGAGCAATGTGGTCTAGTGGAAGATGTCCCTGCACATGGCAGGGGGTTGGAACTGGATGGTCTTTAAGGTCCCTTCCAACCCCAAACATTCTATGATTCTGTGATATAATGTGCCCTATTTAAATGGTAAATACATGTTTTGAAAAATGAGCAAAACATGAGTTCCACTTAGCAGTCTTTCAGTGCGTGTGAAATAGTAGGTCGGCCAAGTTATAATTAAGATGCATAAAAAGTCCCGGCATGTGCCATAGTTACCAAAGATCTCAGTAGTTCTGTTTCCTTCATGCTCAGTGCTTTTCTTTATGAAAGAAGGGGGTAACTTAGCAACGCTTGGGGAAGTGAAGGAATTTTTTGTTGAATATTTCCTTTCCAACTTTTCTCACATGTACTAAGAGCTATCTTAGCACAGCACTATTTTCGTGTCCTTTCAATAACATGTTTTTTAATTCAGACACCCAGATGCACTCTCACAAAAAAAGAGGAGGACAGCTGATTGTTATCAGTCTGAGTTCAGTATTGCAAACTATGAGCTGTGTATTCCTTTGTAAAGCTGAGACACCATGATATTTTTGGCATACAATTTTTTTCATTTTAGTAACTCTTCAGGTTTGACGTCCTGTACATATTGTGTATTGAGTGGAATATTTCATCATAAATTCAAAAGAGAAAAAGTGAATGGTAGTGTAGACTTCAGAGTGAAGAAGGTAAGAGATGTTTGTGATTAAAAGGTAATAACTAAGATACCTGATCAAACGGTAGAGCTTGAAAGGCTTTTATTCAGTTGTAAAAAGTAGTGGAAAGCAAACAGAACACACAGTAGAAATGTGAATGTGGAATGGGAAGATTAGCTTACTTTATGCTGGGTGAACTGAAGGTGGATTGGATGGCATCTGAACCTGATGCCTTTGGTACAAGAGGGAAGCAGACTGAACAGATCAGGCTTTTGATTGTAAACTGCAGGTTTTTTGGTTTTAACTTAGTATTGGTGCCATTAGACTTAAAAAGATGCTGAGAATGAGGTGGCATTTCCTTCTCTCTCGCTCTGGTCCAACAGTATTTACCAAGGCTTGTATTTACAATGGAGCTAAAAGGGGAAAAGACTGTAATTTATTATAAAACCCTTGTAATTTGAGACAAAAGGTGTATAAAGATCAGTGAAGTTTCTTGTATCCAGAAGATAACACATTTTCATCTATTCAGTCCCCCTTTTGTTCTGTATAGGCTTGGAGAGCTATTGTACAGGGAACTTGGTAAAGGCAAGCTTCTAAGTTATACCACATAAAGCTCTGCATCAAGTGGTATAAGTGTTTGTGCTGTACTCCTTAGCCTTTGATCCTCCTGTTTCTAGAGAATCTGCCTATGGATGTGTTCATGTTACAGTGATGGGAGCTCCTATAGGCATGCTATAGAAGCTGTTAACTAGTAAGTTTGGATACCGCTAGTACAAACATGGAATTCAGTGCTGAGTAGCCTGTTTGGTAAATAAACTGATTTTACAAGTAGCAATGAATTGTCAGCTTCTCGTCATATTGCTCGATTGCAGTGCATGTAAACAGCTTCACTGTGGACGTGCCTTTGGGTGTGTGTGGATACTGTGTTAGGAAGGAAGGGTGCAACTGCTCCCACCAGCTATTCTTATATGCATTTTTGTTGCTTCTTCAGCGCCTATTTGCATATTTTGTAGCAGAGTTGGGGAAGGGTCTGAGCTGTTCTGTGTTATTTGTGCATTATCTATGAGCGAATGGTAGTGTCCTCTTCCTGCCTGTGGCTAATTGCACTTACTGTCTGGAGTCATGCACACCTCAAGTGCAAGTATGTTCACAGGATGCTGTTTATTGGTAAGTACAGTGATTACCTTTAGAACAGATATTTTTTTATGCATCTCTGTATATCTGTTTTCCCCTCAGCTGCTTGAGAGATGTTTAGCATTTTGAAAGTGAAAAATGTACTTCTGTTATTCAGTGTTGTATAAACCCAAGTTTCAAGATTTTGTTTTGTTTTGTTTTCTTGCAGTGGAAGCTTTAACATTCCCTCCTTCTTCAGGGAAATCTTTCATTATGGGAGCAGATGAAGCTCTTGAAAATGAGCTGGGTCTTGGAGAACTGGCAGGCCTTACTGTAGCAAATGAGGCAGATTCGCTGACTTATGATGTAAGTGGTTATTATTGGTAACTCAAGGTCTTACTGTCTTTTTGTTGAAGGCGGATGCAAGTTACATGTGTGTAGACTCAGCAGAAAACATTCTCCAGATAAAATTATGCTGCCAGAGGTTGTCACAAATTTTTACTTGATAAATCTGTTTTTCCCATACACAGCAGCCTTCAAGCTCTCTGTGAGCCCCTCTCCTGCTCATTTGCCTGCCATGTCGTGCGAGTAGTTGAAAGTAAATGTAATTAGTTATAGTGATACATGTGGGTATGTGTAACCCCAGTGACTCTGAGCAAAAATTAGAAGTCATACGGCCAATAGTTTGAGGGAAGTTTATATCCCTTCTGCATGGTCTGCATGGAGTTTTGGGCCCCTCTACTTCAAGAGGTTTTTAGAGAAATGGTAGAGTCCAGCTCTTAGGAGGCTGAGAAGTGCTCAAATAGCAGTCTGCAGGTATTGGAAGGGTGCTTATAAGGATCACAGAGCCAACTTCTCCATAGTGCCCGGCATTAAAACAATAGGAAACAAATTATGGCTTAGGAGGTTCAGGTAAGACACTGGGGTAGGAAGTGTTATGTAGGAGGTTATAGTGAAACAACTGGCCCAGAGAAACAGTGGAATCCCTCTCCTGGGAGATGTTCAAGACTTGGATGGGGGAAGCTTGTGGTTTACATTGGCTGGTGTGGGCAGTAGTCTCATTTCAAATGGGAAACTGGACCAGAGACTGTTTAGGAGGGTTTTGTGGCCATCACTTTTGTATGTGTACCCTACAGCTTGTTTTTCTTTCACTTATTATGTAAAGCTTTTCTTAAAATTGCTTCTTTTCACTCATACATAATTTTTGTCTATATTTCTGATTTCTTGGGAGAGGTGCTTCAGATATTACTTTAATAATGTGCTCCTTGTGATTTGTCAGCTTCAGAGCATTGCCCAGCTCTATCTAGGTTGAGGGATTTCAAAGATCATTTTCAGTATTGTGTGTTGGTGAAGAATCCTACCTTTCAGTAAATCTGACCCTTAAGTAATCATCATCTGGGATTTTACTATCACAAGTCAAGCCTGAGACTTCAGAAATAACGTTCAGGTCCTTACTTTGAAGTTCTGCCCTTGTATGTACTTGTAAAGCAATAAATTACATAGTTAATAAAATTTTAGACACTTTTTGAAAGTGCTACTGCAGAGATGTGCTCTACTACTACAGCAAGTTTCTGAGCATATGATGTGTTGTGAATCATCTCGATTGCAATGATACAGAACATTTCTGCTAAAATTCAGTATTTTAGCATTATCTCCTAATTTGGGCTCAGTTCTTGATTTTTTTGCTAATCTTCTCTAATTATGCCTTCAGAAAGGCTTAAGATGGTGTACAAATAATTACTTTTACAGGTACACCTAAATCTTAGATGCTGAATTTTTAAATTCAGAGGACATGACAAACCTAAACCATCTGAATGAGATGGTAATGCTTTCATTGCTTGACTTCATTCTTCAAGTGTCCATATAAACTGTTTTGTTTGTTCATGTCTCCATATCCTGAATTAACAGCTTTCATTTCTGGAATTCAGCATTTCTTTATCCATTCCTATCCTATCCCGCATGGTTGAGAGTACTGACTTCTGTTTGTTCATTTGTTAAATGCCTTTATGAAGTCCTGTGATCAGGAATTCATAGTCATGCTTACCTCAACTCTTACCTTTTTCTAGTGCTGATGATAAAAAAAAAAACTAACAACATTTACAAACCTACTCACTATTGTCACTGTGCACTTCAGTGAAGCAAAATGAAAGCCAAGCTTTTCAATTGCAAGTTTCACTGGAACTTTAGCTTACAGATAATGTTTCTGTTTTGGTCTATTTCATACCTTCTTCCAGCTGCCAAGTGTGAATCAGGAAAGATTAGTGAGAATTTAGTATATTATTTTAAGTGTCAATTTTGAATCATATGGACAATAAAATAAAGTTGAAAGACAATGTACCTTTGTCTTTAAATATATTTGCTCTCAAGAGCTGCAGGCACTTTCCCATTTTCAGTCCTTTTATCCCACTGACATTTTTACTGGATTCTTTTTTTCTAAAACACATCAGCATTAGCCTACTTCATTTCGTGGTTTCAGTTTCTACATATTGCTTTGAATGTCTGTAAATTAAAGAATGGTTTTCACTCAGTAATTAATATTATGAATTTATTACTTGAAAGAGAATATTTTTTTTACGAGTAAGTTTTTAGAATATCAACAAGGTGAAATTTTCCATATTGCTAGCCTATATTCACAAGTTTATATTTTCTTTTTCCTTCCTTTACACACTGTTGTCTTAACACTTTCCTTTCACTTTGGTTGGTTCTGTTTTTATCTCTAGTCTTCTGGATAGATTAAGTGGCCTCATGAGATTATAATAGAGGTTTTGGACTTTGCAGTAGTCTCTTGCTTGATTTCCTACAACTTTGAATGAGAGAAGTGTCTGGAATCCTACTTGAATGTCATTGCTGTTTCTGGAGGTTTTGATTTGTCTTTGTAGATGCAAATATTATTATTAGTGGCAAATACAGATCAGATGCTAATTTTGGGGTTGAACATCCCCCCAAACTGCTTGTCAAGTCTCAAATTACCACACAGTGTCATTTCAGTGGGGAGAGATAGAAGGAGGTTGGCTGTTGTGTTTAGTAACCCAGCCTCTCGCAGCTTGAGAGAGACTGGTGGGCGGAGTGATGTGGTGCAGCGAGGTAGGTGGTGCATCAGGAGTAGGATCTGTTTCCTCTGCTGCTGGTCTGCTGGCTGGGACTGCTCTCCGTCTACGTCCCTCCGTCTACTTCCCAATTTATAAGCTAATCATGTTGGACTCCTTTGGAAGGGCACCTTTGAATAAATGAGAAGCAAATGAAGACTATTGCCCTGCCAGAACTGGAATTCACTGTTAGGCCATCTGAGGTGTCTTTGTGGCTTTTGCAGATGTGATGCAGGACCTGTGCTGCTGGTATGGCAGCTGGAGGGCAGGCGGGTTCCCTCCGTCACCTGTTTGCCATTGAGTGCCTGTGTTGAGGCAACCAAATTCTTCTCCAGATATCTATGAATACTCTGTACATCTTGTACCCTTTTTGCTGAGACTCTCTTGGCCAGTCTCCAGAAAACCTGCCAGAGCTGCTAACTGTGCAGTCCTGCCCCATCCTTGTACCAGCTCGAGCATTTGTCTGTTCCCTCATTGAGCCAACTTGGCTCAGTAAACTGGCAAAGGAACTGACTTGTCTCCCTGAGCAAGGCAGTATATAATTACTAAGAAAGACTAAAAGAAAGACTAAACCAGCTCCTTTCTCCTTGTTTAAAATGTATAGAACTTCTTAATTGATGCATATTTTTATTAGTAAATCCAGATATAACAAAACCTAAGAAAAAGTGCTTCTGTTCTTAAATCTCCTCTTCCTCCCCCACTCCCTAGAATAAAATGTACATTCTTGGAAAGGCTCAAAACAGTTGTCTCTTCTTTGCAGTTAATGATATAAATTATTTGGGATTATCTGTAAATTTCAACATAATAAAATGCCAGTACAATTGTTTGTTTTCTTGGTTTTCCATAACCACCATAGTTATATAAAGGTAAATTTAACTTATGGCATTGTTGACTGACAGAGTGAAAAAGTCTGTTCAGCATTTTGTGTCAACATTTGTTCAGAGGAGCAATATTGGAGTAAATGTTATTTTTTTTTAAAGGCTTTCTTTTTGGATCTTCTAAAATGCATTTATTGCCAAATAATTGTATCTGTATACATGATAGCTTATCACCTGCCAGTTATATTCTTAGTGTGTAGCCAAGTCTTTTTTGCCATTTTTTTTTCCCTTTCTGGTAACCTTTACTTGTCTTGCATTATTACAGAGCTTTAGTTGCCTTAGGTGAGTACATTAGGTTGTGTTCCTTTCTGTGCTTCTAGAATCTTCTGTTTCTCTCAGATCTTTACTTCAGAGGTGCCATGTCAGTGGTACTTGGGATATACAGGGACCGCCCTGAATTGGTTGACTCAAACCCAGTGTTAAAGGGAATGAGATAGTAGGTATAGATCAAATTTCAAATACCTAGCTGATTTCATTTAAGTGTCAGTGCTTTTAAATTGTGTAATTTTACAGACATGGGAGTATTTCAGATTTGCATAGAACGTATTACTGTGGATGCGACATTACTTGTTGTATGGAATACATCTACCTTTACTCTCATTTTGAATTATCTGGTTAGTTTGAAGTGGACTGTTTTTCAAGAGCAGGTTGTTTTGAGAAGTGGAAGAGGTAATTTCACATCTTCTGAAAATGCCAAACTACATTTTTAATGTCTTCCTTTCGTTGTGACTTCCATATTAATTACAAGTTTGGCATTTTTTTTTTATTAGATAGCCAACAATAAGGATGCATTGAGAAAGACTTGGAACCCCAAATTTACATTAAGAAGTCACTTTGATGGAATAAGAGGTCTCGCTTTTCATCCGGTTGAACCAGTCTTAATAACAGCTTCAGAGGACCATACATTAAAAATGTGGAATTTACAAAAAACAGCCCCAGCAAAAAAGTAAGATTTTTTTTTTTTGCTTTGCTTCAAGAACAATTTTAATTTATGAAGAAAAAGAATAATTGTAGATGCCATTTCACGGGATGGCCTTTGGAGTTCATGGAAAGTGTTCCTTGACTTTAAGAGTAGGAAAACAAGCTCATGGAGTAGCATTGAGGCTTCTGAAGAGTGCCAGAAGAAATTCATGTGTGTTTCTGAATGTATTTTGTTTGTGAAAAGGAAAACCATTCACATTTTTATATTTTCCTTGTAGATAACATGACAAATTAATTCACTAGTGAAAATATTTGGATGCAGCCTGTTAGTGTGCTTGCATGTGGATATTAATGTAGAAGATGCATTTTTATATATATGCATATGTATGTACACACATATATGCATATACATGTGTACAGCTTTAAACTTTGACATGTTGCCTTTGTACACTGTCTCTTGTGAGTTGCTGGGGATTTGCAGAAATGAGAGCAATTTGGTAGCAGAGCTAATAATGGTAATGTTAAGGGAGTACATCAGACCTTTGAGGAGGACTGGTCTTCCCTCAGTCTGTAACAAGCATTGGATTGATAAAGTCCAGTGCAGCAAATTTTGAAGTGGTTTGTAACTGTACTACAGCATTGGTATAAAAACAAGGAGTCAAAAGCTTTGCTCTAATAGGGGTTTGGAGCACTTAATGATATATTTCATGTGATACTGATGTCTCTCCACTCCTTCCCCACCATTGATGTAGCTACCTACTGACTTGATTGATCTGTGAGAGTTTATGAACTACCTTTTGAAGGTCTTTAAACTGAAAAAAACAAACCAAACAACAAATCGTATCATATTGTGAAAGACTGCAAATAGTTCCCAGACATGTGAAAAATTGTGTTGGGAGAGTAAGTTGTGGGAGAAACACTGCAAAAGATGTAACAGTGATTTTAAGAATTTAGCAATTCTGGCACGTGTTTGTAAAGCATTGTTAAGATCATATACATGTTAACTTTCCTTGTACTTCATCTAGGAGTGCTTCTCTTGATGTAGAGCCAATATACACCTTCAGAGCACATAGGTAAGTATTTCCTGGGAAATATTGTCGTATTTTGAGAAAGATACAATTTTTAAACAGAAACAGAATTGTTTAAAAGGTAATTTCCACCTTAGCAGCTACTGATTTCATTTGATGTCTTTAGTTCCCATTTTATTTAAAATATCTGCATGTGTCCATCTCCTTTCTGCATAATTATTTATGTCTGAAGCTGAATGCACCACAATTTTAAAATGAAAACCTACAAATTATACAGTTCCGGTTTGATTTGATGTTTTGTTCACTATTGCACCTCTTGCCTTTTTTGTTAGATGTGTGCATATGTAGAAGGAAGCTGAAGAAGAATGAATGCAGTGAATTTAAATCTACTGAAATTGTTTCATGAAAGAGCCTTAGATCTTTTACAAAGGGAATAGAAGCTGCTTATGCAAAATAAAAAACCCTACCATTAGAAAGTGTGACACTTTTCACATTTTGTGTGCCTGATGATTATGTTGTCCTGATTGTAGTTATGTTACCAAATACTGTGGTGGTCTTTTTGTAGGGAATGTTGTAGCTTATGATTTCATTATGTGGAATTTTTGTTGCAATCTGTGCTGCAAGTGAATTGTATCTAGCAGGGAAATTTGAAGGTTCTGTTGACATTGCATTTCACATAATGAAAATGTTAATAGTAAATGTTTCTTTGGGTGTTTCCTCCAGTGGACCAGTGCTCTGTGTGGTGATGAGCAGTAATGGTGAACAGTGTTACAGTGGGGGAACAGATGGCCTTATCCATGGCTGGAACACAACCAACCCGAACATTGACCCCTATGACTCTTATGGTACGTTGCTGTCACACACACCAGGGAAATGATGTGTTCAGTGACATTAATGTTATGTTGCTAAAATAAGGTACTTTGTAGATAATGCTTATTTGAAAGTTTAAAAGAGCAAATTGAATGTTAGCTTTAATTACCTAAATTTTTGCTTTAATGCTGATGCTGGTTGATGAGAAGATAAAATGTTTTAAAATGTCTTAAATTTTAAATGTCTTAATTTTTCTTTAAAACGGTCCTAATTTCTTCACAATTTTGAGAAACAGCTAGATTCAAAAGTACAACAAATGTGTATTTTAGTGTTCTTTTCTTTTACAAATTTCTGTGTAGTTAGATAAAGAGATTTAATAGTCCAAGACCAAAGCTGTTAATGTTGTCTGCAAACATCTAAAAAGGCACAGTTCAGTAAGATTTACCAGATCTGAATAGATGTCAGCTTTTTTTCTGGATTTTAAGTTTATTTTTCACTTCTTTAGCTTTAGATTCAGTTGGCCTCAAAGCTGACTTTTACATAAAAGGGACTGATGTACCATTAATGGCTGCTTGAAAGTGAAACACACTGAAGTGTGTTTTTCCAGTTTCTATACTGTCCCTTCTGCTGAAATGTTTTGTTCCTTTAGTTGCAAACTGGGTAACTGAATATCGTGTATGCTGATGAAATTCAAGCATCTTAATACCAGAATAATTGATGCTTCTATATATTGGTATGACATGATTTACCTCGGGTTTTTTATGGATTTTGTCTCTGTAAGGTTGGTGCATAGACACAGATCAAGATACAGCTATTGATGTAATTCAAATTTTGTTTTGAAATGTGTTTTGTTGTGTTTTGTTCACAGATCCTTCTGTTCTAAGAGGTGCTTTTGTAGGCCATACTGATGCAGTGTGGGGTCTGGTTTACAGTGGAGCACACCAGCGATTGCTGTCCTGTTCAGCAGACGGCACCATACGTTTATGGAAAGCGACAGAAATTGCTCCAGCTCTCAGTATATTTAATGATAATCAAGGTACAGAAAAATTGCCCTAAAAGTTCATGAGCATCCCTGTTCAGACTGACATAAGTTTGGTTACTGAATAGAAATACTACTTGCTTTTTTTGGTGGATTTTAAATCCTTATGAACGATTGGGGAAGAGTAAATATTGAGACCCTTCTTTTTTGATGCTAGCTAAATATATACCTACATGTAGGGGACAGTCACATACATCTAAAAGCAACTGCTTTAGATGATCTGCTGATGTTACCAGCACCATGGAGTATAATGTATCAACTCCATAATTCAGATTCAAACTGAATTTCCATTAGGCCTGTGCTTTTGGTTTTTCCAGAATAAAAAGCCCTTTCTTCCCCTAATAGAAGTTTGGAGTAGCCAGTGCTTTATCTCAGACCAGTGTTACTGTACCTTCCAGATTTGTTTCTTGTGCCTCTAACACAGAGATTCAAGTTGAATTTCTGAGTTTGCACATTAACTAAATAGATAACCTATTGATCCTAAACACTGCTAATTGAAATAATGTACATCTTTGGATTTAGTTACAGAAATGTCTTGCACAAATCAAAATCCCACTGTTTAGAGTCTTATTTCCTGAAGTTGCTGTCTAAGTGCTCCAGAATGAGCTCGCTGATATTGCCAAGTTCTCTTAGAGCTGATGGTCCTAAAGAAAGCCCATGAGCTGAGAGAGTTCCTTGGCTCTTCGTAAAGACTTTGAGGCAAAATAAACTTTCACATAACTCAACAGACTTACCAAGTTACGTTGTAAAGCTGGTCGATATACCATTACTTGTTATACTATCCTGAGCAAAATAGAAAGGTTTCATATATTTTAGTTTCTGCAAAAATATGTTTCGAAAGGTCTGCAGGATTCTGAGAAACATAACTGGCTTATTGCCAGCTTACCTATCTGCCTACTTTGAAAACTTCCTGGTAGCTGTTGGGTATTTTTGTGAGTTGGTTTGTTTTTAATTATTAAATTGAGGGGAAGGGAGGACTAGTCTTGCCAAAATTATGAAATTCAAAGATCCTCCTTTGAAACCCAGTTTTCGTATGGCTTATTGATAACCTTGAACAAACTCTCTAAAATATCTGGCACTCATCATTGAAGTCCTTTAGATTAACCATTTTAGGTCTCCCAGGAAGCTGCAGATCAGCATATATGGCAGTGGTAGAAAAGGTCACTTCAGAAACAATGTGTTTTCTTCTCCTCCAATCCTTTTCTTGCTCTTTTTGGAGTACCTCTAGATAAGTACCACCATTCCTAAGAAATATTCCGGAGACCCAAAAAAGATGTTTCTCCCATGAATCTTTAGAGAGTTCAGAGAGACGTGATGATATTTCTGTGTTATCTGAATCTATAACATTAAATTGCTTAAAATTCAGTGTCTCACTCTCTATCTTTTCCTCCTCCTCCTGGCATCTGTTGCTACCAGTGTTATTCTTTCAGGTGGTGAACAGGACATTTGAGCAGAAAAATCCCACGGGATGTATCCAATACCCAAGCTTTGCTGATTTGACCTTCTGTAGTGTTCAGATAGCTACAGTGTAAGGAGGTCAGATATATATCACAATAGGCAGGATGGACAAAGCTTTGAAATATGAGTTTATAATGCATTTATATAACTTTTTATGATGACAGTGTCAGGTAACAAAATTTGCACCTTGAGAACTTCGGTGGATTTTTTAAGCTTTGATTTTACCCAAGATGATGATAATGATTATAATAATTATAATAATAATAATAGTGTTAATCATCTGTTATGTCACTGGTTTTACCATTTCAATTTCATGTCATTTTACTTGAGGAAATGGAGTTATTTTGTGGTTTTTGAGAATTGCTGTTACACTTAAAGGAAGAAAAAGGGGCTAGGGAGTTCTTACTTTCTTAATTTCCAAATAGATTTCTGCCCAGCTGCAGTTCCAGATACAGGATCTTGGTAAAGAATGTTGTTGATACACATGTCCAAAAAAAAGTAGGATTAAAATAGTGATCACACAGGGCAGTCTATTTACATTGGCATAATGTATGTTTTAAAATGCAATGTTTCCTTTCATAATCATGGTCCTTTAGATGTCAAAGTGCTTTCTGATTGGGGGGGTTTTGTTTGTTTTTTTTCTGTTTACTTTATACCAACTAAATCAGTACACTGTTTTCTAGAAATGGGAATCCCTTCCTCGGTAGATCTTGTGAGCAGTGACCCAAGCCTCATGGTAGCATCATTTAGCAGTGGACACACTAGCATTTTTAACATGGAGACACGGCAACGAATTCTTACCCTGGAGTCCAGTGTGGATACAAGTATGTATCGAAAAAACCCAAATTGACCAAAGGGAAAAAAAATTGCTTCTTTAAGATTGATACTGTTGATAATATTTTCAGTGTTTCCAAACATGAAATCATATTTCATCATAAATAATAACATGAATTATGTTACAAGCTGTGTTTTGAGATGCAATAGTAAATTGTTACCCACAAAGTCTGTTGTAGTAGTATTTCAGTAGCAGAAGGTTGCATGCACTTTTGAAATAAAGTAGAAGAAACAAGATCACACTGAATTGTTTTTCAAGAGACAGTAGTACAAGGAAGAGCACAGGTTTCTCTAGTACAGCTCAGTGGTCTTTGCAGCTTCAAGATTTCTTTTTCCTCTTCAGTACAAAATTGCAAAATAGAAGTAATATCTGGAAAATTTAAAGTTGAGTTTATTAAAAATTCAGGAGAGCGTGTGGATTCTTTTTTATTTTTCCTCAGAGGTATCCCTTTTCAAAGATTTCTTACACTCTTGACTCGTTTGGACTTGGGCTGTAGTTGAAGTTTTCACTGCAAGAGAAAAGCAAAGCTCCAGTGGAAGAGTGTTCATTGACAAGGTCCTGCATAATGCCTTGGATCATGGCAGTGGCCAATATGAGAAGTTTTAGAGGATACTGTGAGGAGCCTGCTATCAGTAAATTATTTTATCGTGACATTAGAAAAGAGAGCAACAGTTTAATATTCAAACCACAATGGTAACTTGATAACAATATAATTTTTTTTAATTTTTATATTACACACACACACACTCCTTAAAGTTTTATGTCACTGAATTCTACTGGTTAATTAGATTTTTTAAAAGGACCAAGTCCTTCTTGTTGGCTGTGCTTGTCTATTTTAAACTAGTTAGATGCCTGTCGTTTTATAAGAGGGAATGGAAAATGCCATCTACCTTCTTTATGTTATTCCTTACTGTGCAGGATTTCTTCTTTTAACTCACACCTTTGTTCCTGTCTGAAAAAAACAGTCCTAAATTAGTTAACTTTAGTCAGTGGAAATTACCTTTCTACTTCCTTCTCCTTCCCCCTTCTATTGTTTTTTACCTCCTCGTTGCTGTAATTCATTGATGTTCCTTTAAGAAAAAAAGACCGTGATATATGGCAGCCAGCAGTCCCCATTTAGTATCTTTGGTTATGTAATAGTACTATAAAGCTTACAAGTCTTTTAAAGAAGTAGATGACTATTTCTACAAGAACTAGGCAAGAGGAAAATGAGTCACCTGAAATGCCCTACCATCACTACTTAGGGACTCCACTGTTCAGCATAAGTCTCACTTTGCTTGTCATTTTCAAACTGTGAGGATAGCTGGTTGTGATGAAGGTTCATGTGTTTTCAGTTATTTTAGGAGTGTTTATTAATATGAATGGGGCTTTCTTGCTTAATTTAGACTTTAATAATTTCTAAGTGTTCTGTGGATGCTGACAAGGCTTGATGGTTCAGATTTTTATAGAAATATGTAAATTGAAGTTTTTACCATTTTAATAGCAAGTGAACCTATAGCAGTATTCTATTTTGTTTATTTTAGTAAGAATTTTGATTAAATAATGTGTTCTTTGGAAGCAGTTCTACTAAATACAGTCAACATGAAATACAATATCTGTATTTTGATGTACTGTGGAGTGACTGGTTTTGGTTTTGTGATAATTTATATCTCTTAAGACCACCCTTGCACTAATCTGTGCATCACAACAATGCCTAGATTTCTAATCAGAAAACTTCTATACTTTTTTTTTTTTATATATATATATATGTATGCATGCTGTTTCAAAACTATTGAAGAACAGAAAATGGCTCTCCTATGAATAGTCTAGCATCCTTTTTTTTTCCCAATAATCATAATTTTCATCCATATATATCAAATAATAAAAGGTGGGATTTATTTGCTTGAAATAAACTGCCTGTACTGTCTGTATGTCATGAAGAAAGTTTGACTGGCAAGAGGAGGAATGTGGCAGTGGGGAAGTACAAAAAAGGTGTTTTCACTCCGTCTGTATGTCATGAAGAAAGTTTGACTGGCAAGAGGAGGAATGTGGCAGTGGGGAAGTACAAAAAAGGTGTTTTCACTCCGTTTTTGGTTTCACATTTTTGCCTGATGTGTCTACCTAAAACTATGTCCAAAGGTTGGACCTTATTTGGCATATGTGTGGTTTATGTATGCCTCTATGCCTGTGTAATTTGGAAAGTATTTTAGAGTAAACCACATAAAATAAGATGCTAGTTGAGAGTTTCCAGTATATAAATGTAAGAATTATTTTGCAAATAAAATGGATTACTTATTTATTTCTTAGTAGCAATCTTTCAAAGAATTTAGAAATTGACATGTATGATATGTGTTGGTTTTTTCTTAGCAATCAGTTCCTCCTGTCAGATAAACAGAGTCATCAGCCATCCAACTCTTCCAATTAGTATCACTGCTCATGAAGACAGACACATCAAATTCTACGACAACAATACAGGTATGCTCCTCTTCAGCAAGTCTTAGCCATAACCATTGTATAACGTCAATCATAACCAGAATTTCATTATGATTAATATTATTCATATAAATGCTGAGAAATGTCAAGAATTGAATAGCCTCTGGAACAGAAATCTCTCATCACTAGTAGATCCCAAAGATTGCCAGCGCACTTAAAACTTTGTTGGCACAGTGATAAGGAACGTGCATGATTTTCTGTCCATTCTTTTAAAATGCCTTATGTATGAGGTTTGTAAATATTTAACATAAAAGGAAACTTTTCAAAAATCTTTATGAGCTTATGTTCATGTTTCTTCTGTTGGTTATTTTATACTATATATACATATGGCTGTTTTCTTCTGTGTTATTTTGATCTGGAGAACAGGAAGCTCTGGCACTCTAGGGCTTTCTAGACCTCTGCCTCACTTGACCGATGTTTTCTTATTTTTAACATGAAATCACTGCTGTAATTGTAATAAACTGTAATAGAACTTTAATTCTCTATGAGTTGACTAAAAATCATGGTTTATATTCATTGCTTTTAGTATACTCAGCCCCTACTTTCCTTCCCATTGTAGATCTTACTTCAGAACTCAATTCAGTTAAGGGGCAGATATTTAAAATGCAGTGATTGCAGCACCAAGGTGGCTTTGCAGACATTAAAGTCTCACAATGTTGATGATACTGCTACCGTGCCTCTCTTGAAACTGTAAATTTAAAAGAATGACTTCTTGTATAATTTTAATGATTCAATCATGGGGTTTTAATTTATAGTATCAGCTGTGGTAGGGTCATTTGTATTTGAATACAAATAACAAAGTTAATTGCAGAAAATAACCTAAATAACTCTTTTCTTTCAAAGGAAAACTGATCCACTCCATGGTAGCTCACTTAGATGCAGTTACAAGTTTAGCTGTTGATCCTAATGGCTTGTATTTGATGTCTGGCAGTAAGTACATTCAGATTTCATTTTCTTTTTCTCATAATGGTGGCAGACATGAGAATTATAAAGAAAACTGTTTCCCCTTTCTTCAGGTCATGACTGCTCTATTCGCCTGTGGAATCTTGAAAGCAAGACATGCATCCAAGAATTTACTGCTCATCGCAAAAAATTTGATGAATCCATTCATGATGTGGCATTCCACCCCTCCAAATGTTATATTGCCAGTGCAGGAGCTGATGCCCTGGCTAAAGTGTTTGTATGACAGAGTGCTTCCTGTTCAACTTTAGCTTTGTATATATTTAACCAGCTGCACAAAGAGAAGAGGAGGGCATGAGTTATTTTATCTTGCCCTGTAATTCAGAGAATGTTTGTAAGTGTTTAGTTTTGCAGGGTGCTGTTTTCTAAATTGACATTTGCTCTGATTTCTGTGAGCTCAGCTGGTGCTGAGAGCTTGGAATCTCTCAGTTTCACATAGTTAAAAAAAATAAAAAATAAATGCTTTTATTTTAGAGGGTGTGAATTTTCGTCCAGGCAGGCCTTGGGTGAAACTAGGTCTACGTATTCTCTACTAATAAAATAGAGTACTGGAAAGAAGGGGTCTAATTGCATCAGGGAGCAGGAAAAGAGGGAAACTTCCTAGGATGCTTCTCATTGAGGAATCTTAATGTTAAATCACCTGGAAGAAGTGATTCAAAGTCAGTTCACATGCTCATTACTGTATCCCGTAAGAGGCACTTTGTCATCCCTTTGGTATGAATAAAGTAGATCTTGTTCAGAGAGCAGTAGCAGATAGTTAATCTCAGCCTAATCTGGTTGCTAGCCTAAGGTAAATGCAATTAAAGGAAAACAGATTACTAACATAAAATGCAGCAAAGTTTCTGTTACATCTTCTATGTTATACAGTAAATATTTAGTTTGCAAAAAAATTTATATACTTTTTAAAGACTGTATTAGCATATGGATAGAAGCTGAGCCTTTACTCTAACTCCCAATTAACAACAGACTGAAGCAGTCTGTATATACTGTAGTAGCGATCGTAACTTATTCAGATTTTAACGCTGTTTATTCTTGGAGATCTGGCACAAGAAATTATCCTGAAGCTTTCCAAAGAAGCTGTCGTACAATTTAGTTGTCAAACATTCATCTCCTCTTCCTGTTTCTGCTAAAAAGGGTATCATTCTGGGCATTAAAAGATAACATGAAATACTTTTTTTGAAGATTAAACTTAAATCTAGTGCTTTGTATGAGTCCTGCTAGCGGAATAGGTGAGAACTATACAAAACTCCATCAGCTTGAGAGATTCTGCTACTTCTAGAGGTATTTCCCAGCTTCACCATTTGTGGGACTTTCTAACTTGTCCATTTTGCTGGGTGTATTCGTGCCATTGATTGGGTTACCTGAAGAATGAGTGCTTCTTGTAATTACTCAACAGATGTGCTTTGTTTATCTCTTCAGAGCTTCTCTGTTGACTTGAATGACAAATAACTTCTAATCCAATCTTTTAGTCTTTTTATCCCTTCTTAAAGGAAGATGAGTGGATTCTTTTCTATTATGTATCATCATCAGAATTATTACTGTTCATAAGCATGAAGTTGGTGTTTTCCTCTAATGGGAATGGAAAGCAGAATTTCTGCTGGAGATGATTTCTGGTGCTGATGTGAGTAGGAAAGAACCCGATGGAACTATTCCTATACCAGCCTGAGGTTAAGACTGGAAACTGATAAATAAATCTTTACCTTTAAACTGACACTTTGTAAACAGAAGTCACTGAAAGATATCAAAATAGGGTTTGACTGTGTTGTTTTTAGGTGGCATTAGGGGATGGGACCACATTTGAAGCTGATCTCAGAGTTTAAATCAAGTATATTATTTAG
Source organism: Pyrocephalus nanus (assembly GCA_038380795.1). Classification (NCBI taxonomy): domain Eukaryota; kingdom Metazoa; phylum Chordata; class Aves; order Passeriformes; family Tyrannidae; genus Pyrocephalus; species Pyrocephalus nanus. The sequence continues at coordinate 82,227,911 of CM076260.1, read as the reverse complement.
GTAAAAGGTTGACCTGTGTGCTGTTTGAGCCTGCAGCACATTCTATGTAGTGCTAAAATATCCTGGAATACCTTTTCTTGCTCAGAATATTCAGATATGTCACTTCATGATATTGATATGCAATATATTTCCGTAGATAAGATTAGAACTTTTACCATGAAACAGATGACTACGATAATAATACAGATTATTTAGTTTTTATAAAATGTTTTGGTTGTGATGGAAAGGAGGAAACTTGGCTGCAAAACTGAGCATTCAACTTGGTGAGAGTTCTGTGTACTTGACTCATATTCTTTCGGTGTCATTATTTTATTTCTTTTTGAAGAGAAAATTACAAAGATTTATTTGAAAAATTCTAAAAGTTATGTATATTATATATGTGTATATATATTGTAAACATGTATTAAATGTGTCTAGTAAGGGAAGACTCCATGGGTGCATTTTAATGTTTTAGTATTAAGAGTTCTCTTGAGTTTGTGTATACAAAGGATAATGGTGTGAGTATGAAATGAATGTTGTGCTTTTGCTTACACAGTACAATATGTAGTCACAGTTGTTTAAATTGCTGTACATAAAAACTAGTAGGCCAGCATGCTTGTTTTTAAAGACTGTCATTCTGATTACAATTGGAATGTAAGACGTGGCTGTTCAAATGTGAATTGAAAGATGTTTCCTTTTCGCTACTGAGCTCTTGCTCAAACTGAAAAGTGATTTTTTTTTAAAGCTGGCAATAGCTAGAGGATGAGGTGCCTTTAAAAAAAAAAAAACAAAAACAAAACAAATGTAGCCTTACAAAGAGGTTGTGGAGTATATATATTTTTGTGCTTGTCTTCATAATTGATGTCAATGTCTTTTTACTGAACTTGCTCACATACTTGTAGGACTGCAGGGTATTGTGCATGAGCCTGTCAGATCTTCTGAACATCATCATAGGAGATAGGGTTGAAAAAATTATTTAGGTTATCTAGTCCATCTGCTTGCTAAAGCAGGGTTGTAGACTTGTGAGTTTTAATATTGTCTTGGCCAGTGAGACTTTATATATGTTCTAAACAATTAGGCTTCCTTTTGAAGATTATTTCAATGATTACATCTCACTGACGGGAGGATTTACATGATGTTTAGTAGCTCCTTTTTGTAACTTCATGCCAGTATTCCAAGCCATGTTTTGTGCCATTTTGCATATTCCTCATGGTCTTTGTAATTTGGAACCTGCATGCACACAGTGGTTCTGTCTGCATATTTCCATTCCTTTCTGCATGCTATTTTTTTAGTCTGCTTTTTTTACACAACGTTTTCTTGTTTTGAACTTTTTAGCTCAGTTCTCCATATCTTGGTGTTCATACTACCATTCCATATGCATGATTTGTTGGACTTAGTCTGAAGGTCATCTCTTAAGTGTGGTTGTTGTTTGGTTGGGTTTATCCTCTGTAACATGATGCTTTTGTGTAGGAAGACCAAACTTCTGTTGTCTCCCAAACCCAAATCATATTTCTTTATTTCTAACAACTGCTTTAATAACTTTGAGAATTGCTGCTTTTCGAGTTTCCTCTTCACTTTCAGTATGTTTTTGTGAATCTTTTGCAGCTAGAGACTTAATTCCTGTTTCATGATTATCCTGGGTCTTACAAGCTTTGAACTTCTGACCTCTGAGGGCACTAAATTATTTTTATTTGTTCCCTTTATGTGTGCCCTCCTTCCTGGTTCAATATAATTGGTAACTTTCATTAACGTCATACATACTTTAACTGAAAGTGTAAACAAAACTGGACCTAAGGCTTATTCTTGCAAAAAACCATTTTTTTGTAACATCAGTATGTAGCATTTTATCATTACTATTTTTCCCATATCTAACTTACATGGTAAATTCTTTTAATGGTTAACTCATATAAATTTTTTGTGTATGTTAGCCTGTGCTACTGATTTTGGGTTTACTAACTGATTTAATGGGAGAATTTTCAGTTCTTCTGTATGCTGAAAGTTGGTCTGCTAGTTTTAAATACTCTCACTTTTAATTTACTTCACTGTGCTGTTTGCTTTCACATATTACCAAAATGCCTGCTCAGAATGATTTGGAGTAGCCTGGAAGAAGCTCTAGATATATTGTGTCACTCTGACAAAATTGTGGTGTCTGCATTTATTTTTGTGCCTCGAAGAGAAAACTTTTGACATACCATATAAACGATTTTAATGCTTTTAAAAGAATCACCTGATGAATATTTTGGAATCTCATTCGTCTTTATTTTGATAAAATATGTTCTTTAGCAAGAAGCCTGTAGAATTATTTGCCACATACAGTGGATTATTTTTTTAGGATGTATATTTTCAAATAATGTTACGTTAAAGCAGTCCCATATGTAATGTGGTTGAGTAAGTGTGTGGTGTTCACCATACAGCTTTGTGATTAGGTCATACAACACCATTTTTCTGTTGTGAATTTAAAGTAACCAGAAACTTGTCCTTTCCAATAAATATGTGAGAGATAAAGGGCTTAGTTACACCACCTTTTCAGTACACTTATTGGATCACAGATGTGTCCCCATTCCTTCCTCCTTATGTTTTAACAATGTAGTTTTGGGGAACAGCAAGTTCCATAAACTCGTGTCATTTGAGCAGTGTTTAATGGGCAGAAGTGTTAGTCCCTCCCAAAGGAAACAAAAAATTGAAAAGGGGGCTGAATCTTCAGATAAACAAGTTTGGGGTTTTTTAAATGCTTTTCAAGATGTGTATTTGGGAGCATTTACAGGCTGTGCTTCAGCAGTGTGTTTGCAGACACCAGTGTGTCCCAGGTATCCAAAAGCCTACTTGACATCTGTGTGAAGTATCTAGTAAATCTGAATTGCATTAAGGAAGGAAATGCAGCCATTGTGCTTGTCCTGTGTCTGTGCAGGAGACTGTAGGAAGCAGGGAAACCATTTGCTGAACTGTCTAGGGGATAGATAGTAGGTTAAATGGCCGGAACTGATGTGCCCTCCATGTGACTGGTTTCATCGTGGGTGGATTTGGCTGAGAAGCAGTGTGGTGATTGGCCTGCTGGTGCCACAAAGGAAAACATTAATAACTTAGAATAACAAATTTACCAAGGCATTCCCAAAGTTGCAGGTTGTATGAAGGATAAAATCTACTATATATCCAGATTCCAAATTACACAGTTCTGTCAAAATAGAAGTTTTTTCAAATTTCAACATTTTGGATGAGATGGCAAGAGATTTGTAGTAGCTATTACCTAAATTCTAAGAACAGAACTTACTCTTCTGCTGACGTAGTTTTCATGTTGGGGAACCCTCTTATGTGAAGATAAGCTCCTCAGACAGTGGGACTACTCTTTGGGATTGGATAAACATTTATTTAAAAACAGAACACAGGACTAAGATTTTGACTCATATCCTTTAGTACTGAACCAAAGCCACAAAGTTTGGGATGCAGAGTAGAATTTTAGCTTTGTTCCTCGTTTTTATAGTTAATATATATTACATACAGTGCCATCTGTATGACACACTTCACATTAAACAACCCATTCTGTAAAAAATATCTCTTAAGTACTTTCTCATACAAATGTGATGTGAATGGTTCCAGGTAATTTGTGACTCACTTAACATGTATTGCCTTTCCATTTTCTAATGGGAGAGCTGATAAAATTCATGGAAATAAGTGTGAAAACGTGATGCTAGTTATAATGCAACATTTAAAAATAAGCTGAAATCTGTGGCTGTTTAGTGGAAATTGGTTTGGACTACACTGTTAGGAATGAAGAAATCAGAATACCTCTTCAATGTGGTAAATTGATCTGTGTAAGATCTTGTAATCTTTGACATGGTAATATGAGTTTTCTTGGGCATCTGCTGTTTGCGAGCATCATAGGGATGCACAGTGTGGCTGTTACTGTTGAGTGACAGAGAGGAAGAAAAGATTTCCATGAAAAAAATACTCAGATGTTTCAGGAAGTTCCATTTTTTCCATAAGGATATGAAGGCATTGAGAATATTTTATCTAAATCTGATAATGTCTTGCTTGAAGAGGATTACAACTTGACTCTTTCATTATTGGTTTCTTTAGACTTAGAGATGAACACCGTTACGGAAGCAAGTTGCCTGTAAACTGCCAGTCAAAACCTCAGCTTTGTTTCTACTGAGTGGCAAAGAAACTGTTGGAATCCAGTGTTGATCCATCCAGTTGTATCAGGTTTTTCTTATAAGAAACAACTCCTATTGTACAAGAGATAGTGTTACATGGAGCAGAGCAAATGAACAAACTCCTAGAGAGGGCAGAGAGGGACTAGGATGACTTTTGTGTAAATAGTCCTTGTTCAGACAAGTGATCTTGTTTAGCTGGTGGGACTCTTCCCAGTAGGGAGGATGGTTGGAAATAGGACCTTTAAAATAACGTCTCTGCCTGTGCTAGTGAACACATCTGTTGTGCAGGATATCTATCCTTTTGATATCTTTTTTTTTTTAATCTTTCCACTTAAATCCTACGTTGAGGTTACATTTTCTGAGAATCTTAAAATCTCATTTGCAGTGAGCTCTTCCTGAAGGGTAGATTTCATAAAGGTCTATTGATTTTTTTTCTCTCTGAGCATTTTTTCTGGAAGGGTGGCGGGGGTTTCAGCTTCAGCCCTACGCCTCTCACCACCAAAAGACTGATTTGTACCTCCTTATTCCCAGTTCATTTAATTCTAATGAGTTATCTCTTACCCTACCTGCTGACTTAGTTTTGTTGCTCTGCAGTCAGTCGTGAAAGCTTACAAAGTGCGATATCATTTAGGATGTTTTTGAGAATCTGAATTCCACTACAGAAAGCGTAAATCCAGTTGAATAGTACAATTTGTGGGTCTCAGCTGGTTCACTGCCAGGAGATGTGTTTCTAGATTCCAAGATCCAAAGTATGGCTGAGCTAAAAAGGCATTTAATGATCCGTGCTTTTTAGCCCAACTTTCTTTCTGGTAAAGTGTGGAGTGTGGTATTGTGCGTTAAACTAATTTTGCCCTGCTTGTGCTGCCAAGCCATGCTGTGATCCTGGGAGATCACACAGGTGTTTAAACCATGCCCACGCATGTGTTTTTAAGCTGCTCAAAGCCTTGTGTTGACATGGTCCTCAAGGCCAGTCTCCTTGCATTCCCTGAGTTTGAACTGCAGGCTCCCAAAATTACTTCCTGGCTATTTGGAGAAACCCTTGGTCCTCACACCACAGTATTAGACTGAAGTGTTGAGAAAAGATGTATGCAGCTGGATTTGTACCATTCTGAAAGGGAAAGGATAACTTGTTGCCAAGCCAAATATATTCATTATTTTTTGATTACTTACTAAAAGCAGCCAAAAACATTGTATAAGGGATAAACAATGGACTTCAAGGTAATATTTTTCCATTAAGAATTTATTTTTTTATTCTTCCTGTCATCAAGATATAGTGCTTTTTGGATGTAGCTTGTTTTCAGATGTATGGCTCCTAGAATTGTTTCCTTGCAGTTGGACATTTACAGACATGCATCGGTTTTGAAAACTCTCATATGTGTTAGCACTTGTTCTGGAAATGAAAACTGAGCATGTTAGCTAATAATTTCTTGTACATTTGTAGCCCAAGCAGACTGAAAAGTGGTCTTGTGCTATGTTTTCCTTGTATAGTGCATCTAGAAAAAAACTTTGAGAGGGAACTCCATGATGACTTTTGTTGCTGTAAGTTTTTCTGTTGACATTTGTCAGCTTATAAACTATCTGCATTGCATTTTACGTAGTTATCTTCAATTGACTGTCAGGTTAAAAAAGAAATTTTTTTTGCCATATGGACTATAGTTCATATTTTTTGTTGTTGCTTATATTAATATGCTCTTTTTCCTCTCTACGAGAAATAACTATTGAATTTAGAGTTACCTGACACTTTAAGAGAAGTTACCACAGGTGATAACCACTTAAATGCTAGTAAGTATGGTGGCTCCTCTTCTGTTTTGGGTCACTTCCATGACAGATGGTTAATATGAAAATGCTACTGTGGATGATATATAAACAGCTAAGGGAAATTAAGACTCCTCTTCAGAACTATGTTGAGGTTATGATTTTTTATGCCAGTTTTGAACGACTACTTTGAAACAACATTGGGCTTCAAATGTCTTGCAAAATGTTGAATCCAAATGAGAAATACCTACTCTTTGTGTAATAGTCTGCTTGTCAATTTTTTTATGTATGGCTCAGTACAAGGCTGTATCAGAATTTCAGTACCATGAAATTACCTTGTTTAAATGGCACTGTCTTATAAAAGTGAATGTTATTTTAAGGGAGAAATTCTGTTTTCTAATTTTTGAAGGAAATAGTTTCCTTGGGAGTAAGCATCCGTAAGTGTAATATATTTCATGATTTTGAAAAGGCTACTTAATCATGAGAGATAGCGAAAGTGAAGAAGTGATTCTTTCTCTGAAGATTTGTTAAGCTTTTATTATTGTAAGTATAAATTTTTTCTTTAAATGAAAATCCTTCTTCAAACAATTAATATAAAACTTCTTGCTAAAATTCAGTAGTTTAAAATTCTGGATAAATATCTAAAATGGCAAAGATATAAAATTCACAGGAAGATTATTTTGAAATATGCCAGTATAATTTTGAGCTTCTCAACTGCAGCCCTGAAGTTTCTCTTTTTCACTGCAATCCATATTTTGTGAAACTTTTTGGATAGGTTATATTTAAAGCTACATTCACTTGCCTGAATAAGTCAAATGAATATTTTGTCATTAAAATTATATAGATCTGCTTATGTTAGTGTGCCGTTTAAAATGAGACCTCATTGAGGTAAACATGCAGGTATTTGTATTGGTATGACAATAGTGAAGTGGGGTATCTGTGTACTGTACCCGCATTCTGTGCTGAGCAAAATCACATGGACTTCCAGAAATAAAAAATGGTTTTTAAGAACAGCTTTATTTAATGTTGCAGCAGCAAGTAAGTGTCATTTGTACCATATAATTATGTAAATTGGGTGCTAATAAATACTATTTTTCAACATTTTGATTTGTGTTCATAATTTTGCGTAAGATGTGTGTGGGTTTGGAGCATGTGCTAGGAGGGGGAAGTGCACTCAGACTAAAACAAGTAGACATGTTTGTAAGGGCTTAAGGTAACTCCATGTGAACTTCCTATGGAACTGTGCGATGTCTCACCGTTCACAGTAATGCCTCAGTGCTTCTGTTCTCCATATGTCTTGGTTTTGTACTGCTCTGCCAAATTAGCACTCTTTGGCACCCCACGTCTTTCCACGTGCTTAGGTGAACATGGGGTGAGCAGAGGTGCGGCGCGGGTGTGGTGCTGTTGTGCAGGAGCTGGTCTGTCTGCGGTGCATTAATCTCAGCCAGACACAGTGCACTTCCTGAGGACAGCATTCATTTAAAATAAAAATAAGTGTGTGGTTCTGCCCTTGGGGAGAGGATGAGGGAGAGCAAACCACACATCACAGATGGTAGTCATGTTGCTACAGGAAGGTGCTCAGAATGGCATTGTGAGGGGGTGGTATGGGAACCTACACAGAACTGAGCAGAACAACTTGTTGTTAGTCAGTCCATCCTGTTTTTTAATAAGCTTGTAGGTGGGATAAGCGAAGTTCTTATCTCGTCTTCACGGTAGGTGTAAAATAACCCTTCTGATTTGGTCCTTCTCATCTTCCTGCCTCATAGGAAAGGAGGAATTGCTTTATGAATTGACAATACAATTACACTCACTCCAGTGTTCCGCCTCCAGAGAGGCTCAGTAGAAGGTTCCCGAGGTAGTGGGAAAGACGATTTTGTGAACAATATAGGAGTAACTCTTCCACATGGGAGGTCTTCCTAACATGCTTATGGATTTGCCTATGAACAAGACGTTCCCATGAGGATTAGGGTGTGAGAAAAGTGACTATATTTGGTGATACAGTGAAACTTCTACCATTTTCTCCTTGTGCTTAAAAAGAAGTCATTTCTATGAGTGCTGGAGTTCTTGAACTTATCAGAGTTTTTATTAGAAATCGGAGAGGGGTGAAACTGGTGTTAAGAAAAATAACACTTATGTCTCTTGCCATTCAATATGATTGACACAGTTGACTGTAAGTAATGTAGCTGATGCAGCGCTAAAACCTGTGATACTGCACACATACCCCCCCACCCAGTTTAATTTTTAACAAGGAAAAAAAGATTACCTTGAGGAATTTGAAGCACTGAGCTGTGTAGATGTACATTTGCAGTATGTAGGTGACTTGGCAAATGTAGCTTGTCTGGTACTGACTAAGATTTCTAAAAATTAGATGGGAAAGGAAAAGAAAAGGGATCAAGTTGTTTCCATAATGTTGCTCATGGGCAGAGAAAAATAGCTAGAGTAATGATATGACTTCTTTCAACCATGAAGTAATTTAAGGTATGTATACCACAGAAGACTGATTTAAATTTGATGTCTAGGTAATATTTCTTGATATTTACTGCTTGCTTTGACTTGCTAAGTAGATAACATGAATAATTTTCTGTGGAGTTTGCAGGTAAGGTGTTAAATCCACTAAACAAGTTAAGTTTGGGTTGGTCCTGGCTGGATGTTTTAACCCCAGAGCTTTTCCTGGTTACTGGAATGGCTTGCCTCGTGCTGGAGAGCCATGGGGGAAGGAATGCAAGGAGGAAGGAGAAGCCTCTCTGCCCACCTGTCAGCAGCAGCCATGGAGAAAACCTCCTCTTGCCGAACCAGAAAAGCAGCAACAGCTGAGGAGCAGGAAGGTGCACACAGTGGGCAATATTTTCTGTGCAGGGTGGCACAGTGACAGCAGAAGTGCTGAGTGTCCCACTCTGGGAAACAGGACTTTGAGTTACCTCTTTGTGAAGCAATGGCTGAACTTTTAATTGAATTTGGTGGCTCACTGAGAATGTGAGTGGCTAATACTGGAGTGCTGAGATTGAGCTCTGCCAAGGCTTCCAGAGCATGGACATCAGTATTTATTTCCAGGTAGGTGTTCTGCACTGTGATTGCTGAGCACTGATAAGCCACCAGCTCAACTCTTAGAGTGCAAGAATGCTTATTTCTTAGGGAGAGGGTGATCAGACAACACCTTCTAGAATGAGTATCCAGTGACTAGTTCAGACAGCTCCCAGTCCTGGGTGGGACCTGCCCTCTGCCCTTCTCTGGGATGCCTCTGTCAGACAGCAGGTTCCACTGCACTGGTCAGGCATCTAAGTGGCCCACCATCAAGCATCTGGACATCCAGATTCTCTCTTGATTCAGTCCTGCCTCTAGAAAGTGTATAGAAACTCTGTGATTTTTCCTCTCCCACCCGCTTCCAAAAGAAGCCTAGCTCTAAATAAGACATGATCTTGCAGACTTTGGAAAATATTTATGTCTTTGATGCCTTTTAGTCCTTAGACTCTGCTTCAGTGACTGATTCCTCTGACAGATAACTTTGAGATAGCTCTAAGGATTTTTAAAATCTGAGCAAAAGGATATATTGAAGCACCTGGGGCTTTGCCAATCTTCCATAATGCAGTAATCACCTCAGCTGTGCTTCAGAAACTAAAATGGCATGGGCCATATTTGGTATTTATTTTTTAAACCCATATGAGATGACATGCACTGCATATGCCTTTAAGACAATTTTATTGCAAAAGATATAGCAATTGATTAGCTCAAAATAGCTTGTATATGTTACAGAAGGAGTTCTGCTGCTTTCCTGAAACAAATATAGCTCCTTGAACATTCATCAAGATACATATGTAAGTTATCTTGTTTTTTAATAACAGTATTTAGAGACTTTTGTAGGTGGCAAGTAATTTGATTGCTATGAAAGGTAAGGGTTGAGAAGAGTGTGTTGCTTCTGTAAATGGAAGAGTGTATTCTTGTAAGTTTTGAGGCTTCTGCTTAAGTTTACAATGTTTATGAATCTAAGTTTAGATGAGAACTGGATTAAACCACTTTCACACTTTGAGATCCAACAATTTCAAGGTCATCCAAAGAAGTAAATAAAAATATACATTGGCAAACGAGCACCATAGTTGTTCTGTAAACTTAAGATAAACCATTTAAACAACAACAAATCCTGAAGTGCCCATTATAAATGCTTGACATGAGATAGCTCTGCAACTTCTCCGTGAAAGAGCTCTCGGAAGCTTACTGTCATTGCTTAAAGTTTAAGTTTTAGGAAGAAGTTATATCCTATATGCATATATCCCTTATGCATATCCTAGATAACACGTGTGACTCTAGCTGTTCCTAATATCTCAGTTGTCATTGCTGTGCTTCCTGCAGAGCACAAGTGAAACACTGGGGAGTCTCTGCGGGGTACCAGTCTTACGTGCTGCAACAGTACAGTCAGTGTGGAGAAGATGGTAAGTTGTTGCATTAAAAATTAAGCCACAATATTAAGAGCAGGTATAAGTTAAGACTTAGGTCTTTTTCTCAGCTAGCCCCAAATCAAGCCCCAAGCAAACAGTTTTCAGACAGTGAATCTGGTGTGTGAACTGAAGTCCCCATTAAATTCCGTTCATGCATTTGAGTTTTGTCCAGCCCATGTAACGTCCATTGTTGACAGAGAAAGATGTGTTCAACCAAACAGTAGTGAGGAGGTGGGAGATGGGGAGTATTAGGTGTTACTCTGCTCATACCTAACTCTATTTGTAATAATTTTTTCAAGCCAAGAAATTATTGCTGTGGAAGTGCAGCAGCACAGATTATTGTTAACAATTCTGCATACAAATATATTTTACGGTTTTGTTTAATTCTTTTTGGAAGCTGGCAGTGGCCTGCACCTTCTGTCTGGGTAGCATTGTTGAATTGATGATGTTCTAAGAGGAAGATCTGAACCTTCCCTGTGTAAAACCACTGTTTCCTCCAGGACTGTTTTTGATAACCTCTTGGGAGATCCCCAGCCTGGCTTATGTTACCACACCAGGGGGATCATGCAAAATCTGCTGGTTTCATTAGTTTGCATTATGCTTATTTAATTGGCACTTTTTTCAATCACATTTCCAAACGTAACTATTTAAAAGATTGTGCTACTTTTGCCAGCAGAAAGGAGTTTCCCTTACGGCCATTAATTTCGATTAAATTTTTATGTGGCTAATAAATATCTTGGGTCATGATTATTAAAGCTATAAATGCTGTTAAAAGCTTGATTTGCAAGTAATATGGGATATTTGAGTTTTAATTTCTTCCCATTTCCTGTTAGTTCCACAAGCCTGATGTGGCATGGCTTTGATTGCCATAAGGTGTGTGAACACATACATTTTTATTGACTCTTTGATAATCTTGCTTAATGAACATATTTTCTTAAATTATGCTGGATGAAACCTACCCAGCAACTGCTGCTTCCTAATTAAAGTGCTATTCCTTTGGTCTTCCTAGTGTGTCAGTCCCCCCCTCACTGACTAGTGATATGGGTAGTTCTTCACTTAAGAAACCACTGTGTGTTTTGACTTATCCAGGGCCGTAGTATCTACATTTTGAAATCAATCCATAAAACATATGTCTATCCCAAATTTGAGAGAGGGTGTCTGTAAATGCTTGAAATGCTGTGTTTCCCAGTATATAATACAGAGTTTAAGGCAATTCCATTTTATATCCTGTTAATGGCTCTTGAATAGCTCTCCTAGCACTAGAAACTGCTGTAAGCTGTTCTGAGCAGTGGTTTAACAACAAAGTGGTAGGTCTCAAATGCTTTTCTGAGTGTGAGCAACTTAAACCCACAATTTTTCTCAAAGTCTCTGTCCTGGCAACTTTTCTGTGATCCTGCAGGCCTTGAGCCACCCAAGAGCAGAGGAAGAGAGCTAAGGAGGCAAGATACTTCTCAAAATCAAATATTAATGCAGTATTGAAGGAGACTAGATTCCAGTTCTTGCAGGTTGCCTGCCTTGTGGATTTGGGGCTTTATTGGAGTTAACAAAGGTTTGTATGGTCCCAGAGCTTGTCCTTTTCCCCTCACTTGTTTTCCAGTCTCACAGGGTTTTGATAAATCTCAGTGCTTGAGTTAACAGTAGCCAAAGCTTGACTTGCTGGCGAGACAGCAGTATGGAATGACTGCCTGCTTTTGAGAAGGTACTCAAATTTGAGCTGTGGTCCCCCTCCAAAAGAAGAATCTGATCTTTCAGCCCTTATCTGGCTGTCATCTGGTGGGCAGTGCCAACAGAGGTGCTTCTACGACAGCTGCTCAGCAGCATGGCCACCTTGAAGGGAGCTGGCTGCTTCAGGGAGCAGGTGGTGCATTGTAAGGAGCTTGTGTGTGTCCAAAGGTGAGAACTGGGCAAGCTGGGGCTCTGTTCTGGAAGCAGCGTTTCAAACTGCTGCATTTATTTCCTCCATGTTTACTGCCTCTTTAGCTATCCATCCAAATCAGAGTTTCTGAAGGCTGCAAGGGAAAAAAAAATATCAACAGTCTACACAGAGCATGCATAGGGGCAGAGCTGCAATCAACCTTGCTGACTGGAAAGTGCCAGAGGAAAACACCTTCAGTGTTTTTTGTACTGAGGGCTGGCATTATTCCCTGGCACTTGATGTGCCTTCAGCATGGTGCCAAGGGTCCTGCCTTGCTTGAGTCCATCAGTTCCGTGGCTGGGAATTAAATTCTGTGCAAATGTTTTGGATGAGCTGATTAACATAGCGATAGAGGTTGTCAAATTCATCCACAAAGAAGGAATGCTCCTTAGCAGGGTCTGTTGCAATGGCTTCCAGTTCATCTGGGGCTGCCCAAGCAACTCCGATGGAGTAAGCAATGACTCCTGGAAAGAAATAGAATAAGCATAGAAGTTTCTTTGCATTAAATTTAATTTAAGACCAATCCTGCAAATGTAGTTTCCAGGCCACAAAAAAGTGGACAGTGAATTAGAGTGCTCTCTCTGTATAAAAGTGGTATTTTCAAATTGGAAGAAAGGTCTAATTTGTGCTTTAGAAGCACCTTTTGCCAACAACAAAAAAGGCTTAAACAATAGTAAAGCTTTTGTTCTGGGTCTAAGCAACAGGCTTCTGAACAACAACTTCTTATTCCAATGCAAATGTGTTGGAAGATATGACTATACTGACTGGAAAGCCAAAGGAGTCAAGGAGTCTGGAAAAATGCTGAGACACGTGGGGAGAGCAGGTGGAGATAGAGGAGCTTACCATTTCGGTGAGCTTCCATGGCTGGCACGCTGACGTCATCGTAAGACCTGCCATCTGTAATGAGAATCATGATCTTTCTTTTGTTGGGTTTGGATTTGCTGAACAGCTGCTCTGAGGCGTAGCTGATGGCTGCTCCTGTGCTAGTCCCACCACTCCAGTAACTGATCCTTCTAATGGCACTCAGCACGTCCTCCTTCGTGCTGTACTTGTCAAAGCTGAACTCCAGCCTTTGCTCATAGGTGTACTGAACGGCCCCGACACGGGTGTCCGTGTCCGAAATCTCAAACTCCTTGCTGATGTTGGCTACAAACTGGAGGACTGTGCGGAAGTTGCTGGTGCCAACACTGCTGGAGCCATCGATGACGAACCCAATGTCGGCTGAATTGAGGCACGTCTTGCTGCAAACCAGCCGGTCGGTGTCGCAGACCCGCTTCACCAGGGGCTGGACCACCTTGTGTAGGCTGAACCAGCTGGGCACGTTGATGGAATAGAAACCATTTGTCCTGCACACTGCCTGCAAGGCAACACAAGGATGAACGCAGTGGAAATCCAGTCTGCCTGCTTCTGCTGGGATATGTAGCTAAACTGTAAATAAAGGCTCCAGGAAAGAGCAATGCTGGAGTCTGAAATGGCCTCTCCTCCAGTCACCATCTGCTTCCCTGGGAAATGATGTCAATGGAACATCACAGATACTTCTGTAATGTGAAAGTTTTTCCTGCCTTTTTTAAAAAGCTGTGGGATGGAGCTGATATTATAGTAGTGAAAGAAATGTAATAAGGAAGTATGCCACCTGTCAAGCTTTTTTACATGAGTTACAGAGCTTCTGTTAGTGTGGCTCCAATAGCATTATAGGAGCCTGTGTGTTTGCTGGGAAGCAACTTCAGCTCCCATCGTTCAGGGCAACAAGGAAAGTTTTCCCTGCTGAGAAACCCTACTACCCTGAAGTGAAACCTGGAGCTTAATTTGTGTTATCCTGGGCTCATACCATTCTAAGCAGAAAAACCCAGGCAATTTTGATGAAAAATGCAAAAAGCCCAGTGTGTTGACTCTGCCAAATAGTAAAAAATAAACAAAAAAATCATTAACTTTTATAAGTAAATACTCATAGAGGCCAGGTCTGTGGGAGGCTTTTATAGTGGGAGTCAGGTGAGTGTGGGTAGGAAATAGGGGTGTCACAGAAGACGAAGTGGGAAAAGTCAAGTGGGGGGACAGGGAAGGATCAAATTGTCCTTGGCTTTAATGCCTTATAAATGTTAATGCCTCAGGTCTCTGGATAAAAATATTTTGTTAAGCCAGGCTTTATCTACCAACTTAGTGATGGTGTGTGTATCTGACTGTTTTAAAAGGCCAAGGCACTTGCATAAAGCCTAACAGCTCCAAGGAAGTTACAGTTCCCTCCAGTCTGGGCTCCTCACAATGTGCTGCCCTCATTTGCTCTTCTCCCTGTCTTGCTTCTATTTTAGTGTCACGATGCAGCAGTATCAAGTCCTTATTTACCTTCCTATTCTGAGTCCACTCTACTCACACTTCTGCTGTGTTCCTGGCAGGCTTGCAGACACTCACTGTACCTTTACTTTCTTGAAAATATTAAATGCAAACGAGACTACAATCCACTTAAATGCTGACCAGACAACGCAGCTCTCTGGAGCAGCTCTGAAACTCATGGGAATGATCCATGGCAGAGCAACTCAGCTCAGATTGGAATCTGTTTTTTTGAAAATACCAGATAACAGTTTCCTGAGCCCAGCCCGTTCTGGCACTTGGTAGATATCTCCTGCTGTAACTGGGTGCCAGCTTGCCCTGAAGCGCTGTTGAGCAGGCAGCTACTGTTGGTGCCAAATACAAATCGATCAAGGCTTGCATTCTCAGTTTTTAGCTGCACAAGGCAGAGATTTACTATTTTTGTAAGAGCTACCGTGGAGTTACCATAGCAGCAGAAACAAATAACTGAAAAATAATCTGCATCAACAGTGGAAACAAAATATTTGAGGTACCCAGCATAGCTGAAAAACTAGGATGCACTTACGTTGCGACTGTCCCCACATTCGCTTGTATGGGACCTGTTTGTAAATGCAACATTGACATTAGGCTGATAGGACTTCTCACCCTTTGCTGGGGGGGAAATGCCCAGCAGTAGGCTCATTAAAAGCTCAGGCTGCAATTTTGCTTTGTCATGCTGCTGTGTATTTGGAAAACCTCTCACCTCAGTATAACTGCAGCTGTGTGCCAATGTTTAGTCGGTCAAAAGCCATTTGCCCCATGATGTACCTCAAACCAGAACTTTACTGAACTTCATTCTGACTTCAGCATTACTGCCTGGCTTTTTGTACAGGAGACCTCAGGACAGTACATACAAGCAGGACAAGAAATAACCATAAAGGTAAGAAGGAAAGGGAAATGCCCTGAATTAAATAGGTTGGAAAACACAGTTAGAGCCAGACCCAGTCTACTAAATACCTTGTCCACAAAGTTCAGTTCAATAACATTCTGCTTTTCATTTTGAGCAGCTGCTTCAACAGTGACAAAGAAAATGTTGATCCCTGATTCTCTGGCCAGCCTGGAGGCCTCTTCCACTCGGTCGGTCGGCCACCCGTCCACCACCACTACAACCACGTTGGGCGCTCCACCTCGGTTTCCATTAGCATCCAAAAAGAAGTTTTTGTTAACAAATGAAAGTGCCTTCCCTGGAATAAAAGAGGAATTAAGGAGTTACAGATCTGGAAGCACTCTGCCTGATAACATGCCATGAAATGGTAGGCAGAGGGCTGACTCAAGCATTGGAGGCTGCAGAGAGCTGGGGAAAGCAGTTTCTGTGGCTGCGTTGAGTGGGGAGGAGGTCATTTTTGTCAGTGTCAGTGCTTCCTGAGTCCTCCTGTGCTGCACCCCCTTCCAGAGAAGCTCAGGGTGATGAGCTGAGTTAGCAAGGATTCCCTCTGGTACAATGGGAACTGCCCACAAGGAGATAGGTCTCTCCTCTCCGCTTGCGATGGATTTGCAGTGCCCTGCACCAACACATGCAGGTCATGGTGGGAGCAGTGCCCTTTCACCAGTGCTGTCCTAACACTGAGCATTGTTTGGTCACAGCCTCTGTTCCCAAGAGGACATGTGGTCTTGCTATAGCTCAGTCCTTCCTGACCTGAGGATGTGTAAGTAGCCCCATCACCTACCAACATTGGAAAGTCCCCCTTTCTGCTGAATTTTCTCAATGGCGTTTCTTATCTCCTTGGAGTTGGCATAAGTTTTTAAGTTAAATTCTGTGGAAGGGTCATCGCTAAAAGAAGAAATGAGAGCAAGTATCAGTGTTTTGCTTCACATACGACACAAAAGCTGTAGGACTGATCTGTTCTACCTGGTTCCTGCGTATGAGCTGGAGTGAGACCTTTAGCACACGTCGGCTTTGTGCAGTCATGCCCTGTGGCAATGGGAGTAGCTGCACCAGAAGCTCTTACCCATACTGAACGATGCCCATCAGAGGACCAGCACTGCCAATGCCAAGAGCTTGAGCCACATTACCAAGGAACCGCTTCTGGAGCTGAAAGCGGCGTTTGCCAATGCTCCAGCTTCCATCCATTAAGAAGGACAAATCAACCTTGCAATCTGAGGAGAGATAAAGAAACATGGAAGATATTTTTAGTCCTTTCTGATAGCTGTGCTTCTTGTGAGCAGCAAAGGCCTAAAATGTCTGCATCCAGTGATTTGTCCTGCTGTGCAAACTCTGTGAAAAGCCTTTGACGAGGACAAATCACAGCTGGGGCCTCAAGTCTGTCCTATGCATTGATAAACACAATTCTTGGCATAATTTTGTACCAAGCAATCTCTGAGCTTGTATGACAAAAGGGCAAGAATCTTTTCCCAGGGATCAGTCTGGGAGCACTGCATTTGGTGGCTAGAGAGGTCAGCCATGCAAGAGCAAGCTGACTTGTATCCTGTGCCCTCAGAGCCACAGCTGGGGCTCAGCATGCTTTATTTGCAGTACAGAGGTGGTGGGAGTTTGTAAAGCCAGCCATGATCCTTGAATTTTGTGGTCTGGCCACCTGCAGAGCACAAACTACAGGGATTTCCTTGGTTATACTTCTGTGGACTTAATTGATAAAATAGACATAACAGGAACAGTTCTTCACATATGATGTTAATGCTGCTCAGAAAAGAGGGAGGTTCCCAAAATGTGTGATGCCTGGGATGTGCCTCAGGGGAAGGAAGCCATGGGGTCTTTTCAAGCAGATTACAATCCAAGATGACTGACAATGATCCTGGCAACTCTGCACTTTTGAATGAAAGTAGTTTCTTACTTTCATTCTGGGCTGGAGTTCACATCAGGGAAGAGGATTTTGCCTGTTGTGCTCAGACTGAGTGGGAGCTGGTTTTTGTACATATTGTTGTGGACCTGTGTGTGCAGCAGCAGCAGCAGCAGCAGTGTGCTGTTGTGTGCTGCCTCTCTGAGCTGAAACAATGTTCTAGGAAAGGTATGTCTGCACCCGAACAAGCTCTTCCCTTTAATGACACAGATGAACCTCATCTTTGTGCTTCTGCAAATGCTGTCTTCATCACTGACAGCCTGCTCTCATGTCTCTGAAAGTTAGTGGTGAAACGTTCATCACTGGTGCGCAACCAGGAGTGGGATCAAAATTTGGCTTAACTAGAGTGCTAATTAACATTTTCCCCTTCCGGCATCTGGGTCATCCCTATCTCTTGATTTCCCCGTGATGATGCCTCCTACCAATCAGACTGTCCAAACTAGTGTGTTTTAATCATTAGGTAGCCTGAAGGCTACAAAGCACCAATTGTTCTTACTGGCTTATGCAACTTCCTCCCATCTCATTACCTTCAATTTTTTTCTCCCATAGCTGTCTCTTTTTTCTAATTCTAATAATGCTGAATTACAGGACCGTGACTGAGAACTGTGTCCATTCACAGCAGATCATGAGGCAAGGTCGGGAACCGACAACAAATGTCTCAATTAAAGGCCAAGTTTTCCTGAATTTCTTCTCCTTCAAAGGGAGCTACACCATGAGGTCTATATGTGTAAAGTAGGCAGTTTGTTGGCCAGCAGGGTCCGGGTATGCAAAGATTTACATACACTTATATACAGACTTAATTTCTGGGGAGGGTTCGGACAGCGGGAGTATTTTGGTGCTGGGACACTGCAAGAGCACAGGCTAAAGGTACTTCATAGGGAGGTGAACACTTTCTGATTTGCAGGGAGGCAAGATCTGAATTAGAGATTTTATGATCCTAGAGGTATCAGCAGGATGAGAATTTTGCTTCTGGTGTGTCTTATCTCAGTTCAACTGCTAGAAACACAGATGTCCTTGCCTGCGTCTCCGCTGCACTGAGCTCTGCTTTCCTGCAGTGTGGTGGGGTCTGAAGGGCAGAGCCTTCCCTCTTTCTTCTTTCTCTTATTTCTGTATCAGTTTCAGGTGTATTTGACATCTTTGGTAAGGAAAAGAATAGTTTTAAGTATTAGGAGGAGCGCCTGGGAATATATAGACATTTGGTTCAGTAGTTATTGTAAAGAGTCCAGTCAGTGTTCAGCTGCCAGCGGGTGGGCAAGAGAAGACCCAGGCACCGCTGGGAGGGTGAAGCCCCCTCTCCTAGGTGGCTTCTCATGAGGAGGTGGCAGACAATCCCATCTCTCCGCTCAGAGCTTGCTTTCTCTTTCTTCTTCAGCTCTGGTCCCCATCTAAAGATAAGTTAATGGGCAAATCTGCCTTTAGTTAGAAAGGGCATTGAAGATTTCCTTTTTACAGTAGGGGAGCTTGCATTTTCCTCACTGGACTTGAGGGATCCTTGATGCTCCCTCTGCATCCACTCTCTCCTTGCTGTGGCAGGTGCCAGGTCACTTTCTTAGGTGATTTTCTTCCCTCCCCCCCACTGCTGTGGGAAGGGTACCCACACACAGCATATCCATGGGAGTCTGCTCTGGTCAGCAGGGCTCGCTTGTCTAAGCCTGGCTGCAACACACTGGATTGCCGTCCTCCGCCATCAAAGCCCCTGAGGGAAGAAGCTCTGCACCCCAGGAGCATGGAGCTGATACTGCCTGGCAGCAGTGAGCAGCCACCATCTCCCTGCCCAGGTGAGCTAAATTTTGGCTGTTATTTCCTTCCTTGTAGAAGCAAAAACCAATTTTTGTATATTGGAGGGTATATGTATGTATAAGGGCGGTCGGCAGAGAATGCTCGCTCTCTCTCCGCAAGAGAAAAATGTGCTCCTAGATTTTCACAGGCTTTCTCGAAAACTTACCTTTTGCTATCTAATTTGAATGCATTCTAGCAATATGTAATTGATAATATAGCATGGCTTAATTATGAAATTAATTCTGAAGTACGTACTCTGGTTACCCTGGGAGATGGACTCCAGAGGCTTTGGATTCAATTCTTCCTTTGAACTGAAGCCTAGAAAGAGAAATGAAAGGCTCCATCAGTGTGTGCTTAGTGGCTGCCCTTGTTCTCTAAGGAAGCAGGCAACAGAGTGATTGCAGAGACCCCCTGGCCTGCGGATTGATGTGGGAGGGAATTGGGAGTAAGCTCCTTGGAGCTTACCTTTTTCCACCTACATCACTTCTAGGGTATAGCAAGAGCAGAGACATTTCTCTCCAAACACCAACTTTGAATAATCCCCTCTGGGAGTCAGTCCCCTAACTACCAGGGCTTGAGAGCAGCATGCACAAATAGAGGGCTCCTCAGGAGCAGAGGCTGGTGGCCACGGTGCGGGATAGTGACTTCCCAGCAGTTTGCCCCTAAGAACCGGCACTGCCACCCTGCTGGCTCACCACGCCTTACGGTGAGCTGCACGATGTCTGAAGGAGATGAGCAACAGGTTTAGCATATTGCTTTTCTGTCTGGAGAGGAAGGCACAGGTGGTGAGTGACTCACCCTGCCGTGTTACAGCTGGGGAAGTAATGCAAGCCTTGGGTGCCCCCAGAGCACTGAGTTATTTTGCAAAACACAAAAGAGAGAGGGTAAATGGTGTCAGAGAGATACAGTTAAGTCATGGGAAGGTCTTAAGGGCCACTAGTAGATTTTAGCTCAGGACTCAGGTGAGGTATTTGGGTGATAGCAGCCGTGGGAACATGAGTTTATGTCCTTGTGAGATGCATTGATTCACAGGGCACCATTAGACTGGCATCAGAAGTTCTGAAAATACTGAACTTCACTCAGGGCTCGAACGTCTGGCAAGTGTCTTCTACTGTGCAGTATCTCCCTTCCAAGCAAGGACAAAGAGCTGTTCCTTTTCACTACAGCATGAAAAGATTAAGGGGATTTAGCTGGGATAATCCTCAGAGGAGACATCAGTGATCAGGCAAGCCACAAACTGAACACTCACCAAGAAAGCAGTTGATCTAAAGAACACCAGAACAGCTTATTATTTTGTAAACAGCACATTCATTTTTATAAGAAAAGGAGGAGGAAGACTTCCTTAAAGTTTCATCACCAAATAAGTAGAGACTACAGACTTTGGAGAGACATTAAAAAGGTAACTTCAGAAAATGTGAGCTTAATATAGAAAAAAGATGAGAAATTTCTAGGTGCCACAGAGTTTGTCTACACACGGCAGCCAGCCATAAGCAAGCTGAGGATGAGAGCAGTATGTGTCAAGGGACATCAGGGAAGGTCACCAACTAAATATGAGGGGAGGTGTAACAACCTAAGCTGGTTGCTGAATGTATTAATGACCAAGCCATATTAATGCAGAAAACTGCCAAGAAAATGGGGGGAAATACAAGCTCCACCTCCCTCTGTCACCATTCATATTTCTATTCCAGTTAAGTCTAATAATCCATCCCTCATAATTGTCAAATATAACCTCTTGGAGCCCTTCTACCTGCATGCTGAAAGCTGTGCATAGTTCTGTGTCAGGGGCCACGTTTGTAGTAAGTCTGAGTATGCAGGACCTAGTGTAAAGCTGGCCTGGTGCCTGCTTCCCTGCTGGGAGGCCATGGCACATTGCAGCATTCGTATGGGACAGGTTGCTTTGGTTTCTTAGTTTTAAATTCAGCTGCCAGTGAAGAAAGTTTCTACTGCAGAGACTATACAGACCAGCTAACAGCAGCCCTGTGTGATTTCCTTCTCCTTTGCTTGTCCCCAGGCATCTGCTGTCGCCCTGTCACTAGAACCAGGACACGAAGCCAGCTGGGGCACTGAGCTTGGCCTTATACAGGAGCCCTTGTGCTCACCTATGAATGAAGTAGATAAAAGGCACAAAGAGTAGCCCTACTTTGTTTATGGCAAGAGCTGGCGATTGCCTTGTGTGTTTTGTTAGAGAATTTCCCTGGATATATCTGGCCAGTTTAGGACTGTTTGAGGGCTGGTGTTGCTTTTTGGTGCTGTGTACGTGGTGCTCTGTGGTGCCTACAGACCCCCATGCAGCCTCTCTGTACTCCTGCCCAAGCATTGGAGAGGATACTTTCTGGGCAGGGAAAAGGAGCTCTCCACCCATCCTGCCACTGGCTCTTATGCCTTGCCCCCACAGTTAGTGGAACTGGCCCTCTTGTGCCAGGGCAGGCTAGACCCGTTCAAAAGTGGGCTGGAAAGCCTCTCTCTTCTTGCACACCTGGGATGAGCTCCCAGGCAAGGGACAGGGGAGAGTGTGCCTCCCCTGTAGTGTGTGTTTGCCCATGAGAGGCCCATTTGGATGCGGGAAACATCATCAGGGAGAGGCAGAGTGGTGGTGCTGGGGCAGCACTACCTGAGGTTGGGTGCTTGTTCCTGACTGAGGAAAAATCATGTGGAACAAGGGTGACACCAAACAGTTCTGTCCAGTGACATTTGCAGCCGCAAACACTTCTGATCTCAGGCTGAAAGTCTTGCTGACAGGGACCAAATCTGCCTTTGGAGGAAGGGCATAAGACAAATTTTGTGCAGGCTTATGGTGGGTTTTTCTGATGTGGAATTTAAGGGCAGCATGTCTTGGATCCACACTCATCCTCTCTTTGTCAACCACATGGATGAAAATGATTAATGTTTTTTTTCTTTAAAAAAACAGTATTTAATTACACAGGCATGTCATAGTTTCTCAGTAACAGACCAAAGCCACGCTTCATCCTGCAGCCTGCACACTGCATACCTCACTTGTGCCAGCTTGGTATCCCATATGTGCAGTTCCCCCCAAACCTTGCCTTATTTGCAGAACAGAAAGTAGGTGGATTTAACACTGTGGTGAAATTAGATATTAACATATGCCATCCACTTTAGCAGCTAAATTGTATACGGAAGCTAAATCATAGTTATCTGCCTCATGCATTTATCTGTATCCAATGAAACCCATATCCCTTTTCCAGGCATACAGCTGGCATTAGCTTTGTTGATATAGAAAATTCAAGTGTAGACAGTACAGCATTTTTTTTTATTATTTGCCAATACAATCACCAGTTCTTGAAGGTTGTGGGTCAGCTGGCTGATTTGTGCTTAGTAGAACAATAAGGTCACCCACCAAATGCTCTTCCCCAACTAATTGGGAAGGTGGGGAGTCTCTATGGGCCTCCCTGCTTTGCCAGTCCAATTTAACGTTGGTATTGCCATGGGAATTCCAACTTGCTGCATGGGCACTCTACGCCATGCTAATTAAAGTTCCCTTCACTGATTGTCACAGCTGTCCACACTGATTAAACTTCCCATTCACTTGAGTAAGACAGCAGCGACTACATCCACGCCAGAAACAATTCCTCTGAAGTGACAATCTGAATTCATCAGACTTTATCACACTAGTCTATGCTGGCACTTCAGTTGCTGAGAAACTATGAATACAACATCCCTTCCCCCATGCCCAACCTTTCATTGCATTTAATGCAATCTGTCATTTTCTGCCTCAAAATATCCCTCTGCACCCCTGGCCCTAGAGTTTTTCCTGAATAAGCACACTAATGGCTTAAGATACAGAGAATAGAAACGCTTCCTCTCTTTGGCTCAGGCTGCTGGAGAAGGGCGATCTGTTTGTGTTTGGGATGATGCAAATTTTGCCTCAACAGCTATTGCTGCTGACCCTGGATTCGTAAGGTAATGCATGTGGGTTATGCTGTTCGTCACAGCCAGTGCAAGGATTAGTCGTGCCTCAGCTTTGAAGTAAGCAGAGCATTCCAGGGAATGGTCTTTACAAGGGCACCAGCATGGCCCTCTATAGCAAGAAAACTGTGGTGGAAAAGATGTCTTATATTGGGTGGTCAAGCCCCTTGTTAAGAGAGAGAGTTCCATGTCATGAATTGGCCTGTTATCTTGTATAGTCTGCTTTTAGTGTTTCTGAGCAAAGGGGGTCCTTAAATGTTGAACATATAGAATCTGCAGTTCATAACTGCTCTTGATCAAGGGTTGCACAAGTCTTGGTCTTCTGGCTACTAGAGCTTGCTACAAATGTAGGGCTTTTTTCCCCTCAGCAGTATTTATAAAATCTTATCATCTCCAGGTTGCCAGTTTTTAAGGCTAAAATGTCAGAAAATTTCAGTGATGCTCATTATTCTTTACATTTGGCTTAAATCCTCCTTTTCTTATCCGAATGTCTTCCCTAAGTATATTGACATCAGAATAATCTGATTGCAGCTCTAGACTGTGATCCCAGCTGTGACATTCCCAAAATACTTTGTCATTTACAAATGGATTTCAGTAGCTAGAACTCTTTTCCTGTAGTGTAGCTGCCAATTCTTTCCAGAACTCATCTGTTCTGCTCCTGCTTTAGGCAGGAACTCGAGACTGATGCAAGCACAGAATAATTTACTAAGATGTAAACGACATACCTTCTTTATAATTTTACATGCTGTAATTGCTTCAAAAAATGAGATTGTTATCACCAGTGTCACAGGCCTGGTGAATAAATAGATTTAGCTTTTCCCATGTGTGATGGAAACCACTTATTCCCTTACTAGTTACTGGATGCTTAAAATATTTACCTCTGTCAAAAAGGCTCAGTCCAGGTTTCCATGGGTCTGTTTCCACTGCTTTTACACATGAAAGAGAAGAAAAACCATGACTGAAAATAATGGAATTACTAGAGGTTACAGAGTTCTGAGTTAATTTAGAATGGTCAGTTCATACAATGACTTACATTAACAACTTAGGAGCTGAGTAAACCTGGAAACCTTTGTGCACACATTTCAAGCCATATTTAGGAGTCTTGTATCACTGCCTCCAGAGCTCTAATCTTTTTTAAGGTTTTAGATCCTTAGATCTGTTTTGGTCTTATTCCTCTAAACTGCATTGATACTGAGGCACATATGCTGATGTCTGTATACTTTAGTTTAGGTTGTTTTGCACTGAAAATCGGCAAGTACCTCTCACCTACAGATTTCTCTATCCCAAATACAGAGAAGTCGCCTAAATATTGCTTGCCACTTGCCAGGCATGGATAACTTCATCAAAATTGCTGCTTTTATAAATAAACCCCCAAATGTCTTTGTTTTTGATGCATGCTGCATCTGAAAGAGTGATGAGTTATCACCAGATGAATGCCACTGCAGCTCGCTAGAGCAAGAACAGTTCCTGAGAATCATAGGAACAGAAGATTTAACTCTATCGAAGACCTGACAAGCTGCGCAGAGCTGGTGCGCTTTTGACTAGAGCCAATGGGTGAACTACAATGTAGGTTTGGAAAAAGTCATGCATGGGCTTGCCAGTGTCCTCCAGCCTGGTGAAAGAATTAATCTTGTCCTTGGGTTGCCTTTCCAGTGAGGACCTATCAGCTTCTCTTTGGGAGGGAGCCTTGTTGCATGAGGCAGATGGATGAATAAGATGTGTGGTCTCCCTTAAGTTAGGAGGAACACTGTCATGTTTCATTGTGCAGCTGCATATAGATCTGCCCATCTTTTCTATTCTTTGTATGTAGGCATGGGAGTTGAAAGATCGGAGCAATGCCATGTGTGCATCCCATGTGTCACAGGTTTCTTTCTGCTATCACCTCATTGACAGGTAGTATCCTCAGAACACAGGCTCCTTTAAGCTCAAAAAAGAAAGACAGATGCTTTTCAGAGAGACAGGCAGATGCTGGAAAAGAAAAAAAGACTGTTTTTCATCACTAGGTGCAATGCTGAAGTTTTTAACTCTTAAGAACTACTTCAGCTCAGATGTCCCCAGGTGCTCTAGTCTGTCCAAATCCCTCTTGATTGCTTCTTCGACCAGTCTTCTCAGTTCACCCATTTAGAACTTTCTGTGGTGGTTTACTTTCTTAAGGAAGAAAAACACAAGCTAAGTACCAAGGATTTGGGGTGGCTGGCTGCAAATGTAGAGAATATGCAGCTTTCTGGGTGACCAGGTTAATCCAGGCAAAAGCACTATTTCTTGGATGTAGTCCTAGGCACATAATGAAGAAAGCTGTCAATGAAATGCGTATCTGAAAGTGAAATGATTATTCTTTCAACTAAGGCTTTTTTGTTCCCCATTTGAAGATGCCCATAAAGGCAAAGGGTTGATTTTTAAAATACTCCAAGACTAGTCTTAAAAAAAAAAAATACACCACCACCACAACTCTTCAGGATAATTGCCTTGAAAACATTTAGGGCTAGGTGAGTATGGGATTTCAAGAGAGTTAGTGTGTGTTGTCAAGAACTTGGAAGAGTTGAGACCTTCTGAAGAATGTGCAACTGGTATGTCAGGGAAGGTGTTTTCCTCAGCACACCCTTTTGCTAACCTGAGCCGATGAGAGGAAGCTTCTTGACAGCGTGGCCAAACCTGCAGAGCTCATTGCTGCTGTTTGCAGAGCAGCGTGCACATGCTCAGCAAGATCAAGAAGAACAACTCGCCTTTCCAAGAAAGAATATCTTGTTCAGGAATTTCCTTTTGATAGAAAAATTTGCTGCTTGAAAGCAACACATCCGAGCTGCCAAAGCCTGGGCTGAAAAAAGGATCAGGACTCACTGGGAATATGGCAAGTATATGTTTCCTGCTTGTTCTCTGATGAAGAAAACAGAATAATTGATGATGGGAAATTTGTGCTTTATAATCACTTTGGGGGGACTGTAAGGTGCCTTAAGTGATTAGGTGGCGTCAAACACTGGCTTTGATTTAAATAAGACTCAGCACTATTTTCCTGTTTTTCTGGCAAAGATTTGGCTAGCCTGAGAATTAGCCAGCACATCCTTTGGTCCAGATGTTAGGGCTTTTTCTATTTTGGCCCTGCCAGAAAGGCAGGTCTGCTACCCTAGGCTATCCCCACCCTTTATGTGGTGTCACATAATTAGTGCATTGCTATGACCAACATGTTTACAGGCAACATATTTACTCTGCCATTCAGCCCAGGAAAAGGGTGGCCCCCTGTCTTCCCTCTAAAGATGGGTACTGAATTTTGACAAGGACAAATGGAATTGAAAGAGCACAAGAAATGTGATTAGATAAGAAAAAAAAGAAATGGCCAAAAAAAAAAAAAAAAAAAAAAGATAAAGACAAACACAGGTGGAAACCAGAAGGAAGAAAAGGGGAATGAAATAAGAAGAAGTAGATAAGTGAGGGAACAGAGTAAATCTTAGGACGAGAACTGTATCCATTTTAAATATGCTGCAACTGGGTCAACTTCTAATTGTCATTTTGATGAGGAGGTTTCTGGGTAAGCTTACTTGGCTGGTGTTACCCAGAAAGTCCTACTGCATAATAACATCCTCTAGCCTCAAAGTGAGTGACCACTTGGCGCTTAAATACTGCAATACTCCTCCTGTGCTTCCCAGCTCTCACCAAAGCCCTCAGGGCCTCAGGGACACATTCCTGGGCCACAGCCTCTCCCTCCTCAGTGGGTCTGGTTGCCCATGCTAGAGGTTAGTTCTGCCACAAGTATAGCACTTGCCTTGGCCACTTGACTGCTGGCAGGGCTGCTTGCTGGTGAAGGATCAGTTGCATGGCCAGGGAAGAAGAACGGTACAGGGTAATGTTTCTACATTCAGTATTAAAAGGAACCTCTGCCTTCACAATTAGTGTACACGTTTCTGGGATCCTCCAAATGTCTTTGGTTTTGGAGCCTGCTGAAAAGCTGTCTCAAAAAGTGATGTTTTGCTCTGAGTTACAGGCAGATGAATGCCCTTGCAGCTGACTAGGACAAGAACAGTTCTTGGGAACCACATGAAGAGAAGATTTAACTCTATCGAAGACCTGATAGGCAGCACAGAGTTGGTTTTTTGTTTCTTGTTTTGACTAACAAATAAGGAAAATTGCAAACACTTTGTAGATGTTGATTCCCACAGCCTGAAAGAACAGCTCAGCAGTGACTGAGCTTTCCTTTGCCTTTCACATTCAGGAAGCTGCTAATTGGCATTCAGTGCATGAGCCTCACCCTGGTCCTCCTCCAGGATACAGGAAAACAATCTGCAGTACGAGGGCTAATTTGGGGTTGCTAAAACTACAAAAGAGAGTGGAAAATCTGCTGCTAGCAGTTTTGCTCACCGAGGTGGGCTGGAGAGCCGGCAGCCCTCTGGAAGGTGGCAACAGGCTCTTGGCGCTGAATACCTGTGTGATCTGACAAAGAGGTGAGAAGTTAGATGCCAGTGGGCAAGGAGAGAGAAACATGATCACAAGGGATGCAGTGACCCCAAATTGCCTTTCTGCACATTTTCAAACCAAATGGAAAAGGAAGATGGAAACTATGAATGAAAAAAAGGAAAAAAAAGAACTTAAAAGCTGAAGGACGTTGGCAAAAGCAGTAAAGTTTCAATGTTAGTAGATGCTGCACAGTGCAGATATTAGCTGGTGCACTAGAATAACTGGTAGGCATTCCTGGGATGCTGATCATGCTTAGGGCCTGAAAACAAGTCTCCTCTCAGGGTCAGGCCTTCGTCCCACAAACTTACACAGACATGAAGTTCCTCCCTCATTTTGCAACAGCAAATATTATAAAAGACCTCTATAAATGGTTTTAGAATATTATTTTGAGAACAATTCTAAGTTTTATTAATTCTCTTTACTTTTTTCCCCTAAAGGTTACTCTAGTGTCACACTATGACCAATGTAATATAAGCTCTCACTTCATCCTGCCATGAATGTGGTTAGGAGGGAAAAACAGTGCATTACTGCCTAACTCAGTAGGTGTGAGCTGTGGAACTATCTACAGGGAGGAAATAGAGGAAAACTGTAATGCCTTTACCTGTATTGTGTCGTACAATATTCCTGTTACTTGCAGAGGTGGAAGTGCTCCTGAATGCTTTGAAAATATGACATTGGTTAGCACATGGAACTTAAACACATTTTCTAGTATTCTAGCAATACAAATCTACTAGTTATTGTTAATTTAAGACGTACCTGCATTCTGTCCTCTTCCTTGTGCAGCCTGAACCTGTCCTAAGCAGACAGCAAAATGGAAAAGTGTGGTTTATACCATGTTTGGTTCAGGATACTGCTACCTGGCTTTTTCACTGAGTCTCATTTCATAGCTGTCATAGTTAATGCTTCATATATGAAGTTTTTACTAATAGACTTCCTCAGATGTTAACTATATCATTTGAGCCTGCTTAAATAAAAGATTGCTTTGCTCCGTTTGTCATACAGATTAGCCTAATTAAAGTTCCCCTCGGTTATGATTTTTACTTATACGGGTCTCTGGTTTGCATTTAAAAGATTTGAAGTTACTTCTGTGGTTTGCTTTCCCTTATGACTTTCTTTCTTTCTTACCCACACTGCTTGTCTATGTTTATTTCTATTTCAGTACCATCCAGTTTTTCTGGTTGTGTGAGGAAGGTTTTAACCCCAAACCAAAAAAAAAAACACCTCAGACCATATACTACCCTTTCTGCAGAGAGTAAGTGGATATGAGCAAGCAGGCAGATGGTAAATAATGAGACAATGAAACATAATGGGGGAGAATTCATGTGTTTGAAATGTCTTTACACAGAAGGCTTTTTTTAAGGTGATTGGGTCGGGTTATTAAATTCCCATTGTTCAAAAATACTAAAGGCTCAAAGCATTTCCAGATGAAAACCACGTCTTTAATCATGCCTTTCATTTCATTAATTATTCTTAAGAAGCTTGTTAACAAACTTATCCTTTAACAAGCCTTTATTCATTAGTTTTCCCAGAAAGATTAATTCCAAAGCTGGGTGAAATCATTGGGAATGTTCTAGCTGACTCCTGTGAACACTGAACAGGGGCCCATGAGATTATTTTATCAATAAGATGTCTTCAATGAGACCATTTTGAAGGGTTGTCTCAGAAAACAGGAATTTCTGCTCCTTGGGAATCTGATATAGCAAAATTAGGTGACAGCAAATAGCTTGCCTTTGACCCAAACTTGAACCTTCCAGGCCACTAGAAGCCCATTGATGGGATTTCTAGGAGCTGTCCTGAGAGACCTTGTAAACTCCAGATGCCAAAGAGATCTTGTTTAAGGAAATAACAGGCTCATCTGCCAAAACTGGCAAGGCTTTTAAACTCTGTAAGCTTGTAAGGCTCCAGATGGACCACAGCTAGACCAGGCCCCATCTGTGGCTTGGAAAAGTCTGTATGTGCAGTAGTCAGTGATGTGTGGGTTTGTGCAGGGCATGCTTTCCACACAGGAGGTCAGTATGTGCCAAAGTCATGGTAGAATATTAACTCTGAGCCTCAGAGCTCACCTTGTTTCACATTTGTCACAACTTAGCCCAAATGTGTATCTACCACTCTTTACAAGGTCAGTAGAAACTGAGTACAAGAGGGTAAGAAAGAGACTGGCTCAGTATCCAAGTATTTTATGCCACTTTTTTAATTAATTAACCCAACCATGTTAGCAACATGGATTTCTCTCTATGCTCCTTTTGGCTGTGCTGTGCCTTGGGGCTGTTCCCTTTTGCTGTACTTCCCAAAGGCACGTTACTACCAGTAAGCTGGTTTCTGCCATGCTTTTGTTGGCTGGGGCAAACATAGTGCTGGTAAAGGAGGAAAGGTTGGAATTGCACTTCCATGATCTGAAAATCTCGTTCTTCGTTCAGATCTGAGATGCCAGTGAGGCTGTGCCATGTGAATGTGCATTCACTAAGCAGAGTTCTGTGCAAGCTGAAGGCTGAGACAGGACTGGGAGAAGTCTGTAACAAACTGGGGATGGACAGTCACCAGGCAAATCCCAAGAACTGGGTTGAATATTAAACTAGTTTTTCATTTAGCAGTTTTGCCACATCAAGTCTTTAAAGCAGGGGTTCTGCAATGAAGCAGTTTCTGATATTTTTCCTGTTTCTTTAACAAACAGAAGATAAAGGGGAAAGAACAAGAACAGCAAGAACTAGAGCAGGAGTTTTGTGCCTGCCCTAATGCTCTAATCTGCAAGTCCTGCTTTTCTTTTGCACCTGTGAACTTGGGCCAGTACTGGTGGCTGGAAATGGTAACACCAGAGCTAACACAGCCATGTTCGTTCTGTGTTCTGTTTCATGGCTATTTCCTTTCGAGGTGTCTTTTGCAGGCAAACTACCAATGCACAGTGAGAGGCAGAGCTGTGAGTCCCTGTGAGCCAAGGTGGACAGGAGAACATCTGATTCTGTTCAGTCAAGCCAAACTCTGATTAAGACCAATGGCATCATCAGAAACTTTGGCCCAAGTAATAGCAGTGAGTCCTAAGGGACTCCTTAGACAGAGAGCTTTGTGTTTGGTCATTGCATCAGAACTGTATTTATACTTTCTGTATTTTTTTTTTTTTTTTGCTTATCCGGCTCTTCTCTTTTAGAATCAAGAAGAGCTCAGGAGAATTCAGGAAGCCAGATATCAGGTACATGCATGGTGGACACAGTCCTAGAAATGAAGCCTGTGAAATCAGAAGTAGGTCTCTAGCACTCCAGCTCACAATAAACCTGTCTGTAAGTCTGATCACTTTAATCTTTTTGGAGTAAATATACGTTTAGGACTTCAGTAAAGAAGTGAAGAAAGATCTCTCCAAATTATAATTATATGACCACTGAAAGGCTTGGAAAACGTGAGTGCTTATTTGTTTGTTTTGGGGTTGTTGTTGGGTTGTTTTTTTTGTTTTTGTTTTTTTTTTTGAGTAAGTGATTTGTCTTATTAAAGACAGATGCAACTTTCCCTCTGATTTCAATGTTGCCAGAACTCTACTCCCAACATGCATCTCTCCCAGACTGGGGACCTCAAACAGGGCTTTATAATTGCTAGTAAAACCAGTAATGGCCTCTTCTGTGCTCAGCCTATGGTAATAGGAAATAGAAAAGAAAGCAACAATCAGAAACAGGCTTACAGGCACATTAGGCACTGAATAATGCAGATTCTCATTGAATTTAAAACCCTTTGAATTGTTTTGTCACTTCTGTAAATCCTGCCATACACCTGCACATTTGCCTTGGTAAGATTAACCCCCTCTGCCTCTGCTCTTACTCTGCACTCACAACTAAATTTGACTTAATGACACTTTTCCTCAAGACCTGAATTACCCAAAAGATACTTCCCCTGCCATCTTCGTGGCTCTGAACTACTTGGTAGCAGGGATGACTGCAGTTTTGTACGTGAGAGCAAAGCTGAGCTGAAAGCAGTCAGAAATGGCTGTGGAGCATAAAATCTAATGATGGCCCAGCTCCCTTTTCACTTAAAAGCAATCATATTCCCGTGCTCAGAAACTTGCAAACAGTTGAAAATATTCTCCTTTACTTGACTGCACAGCTGAGCAATTACACACTCTATGGGAAAACACCTCTAAATACTTGCTTTGCAGGCTGTGAGCTGGAATGGGAGCAGGCTCCTGGATTGAGATGCGGGGCTCTGAGCGGCCACTACTCTGTTGTCAATAACAAGTGGCATGCCAGGAATAACATCACATTTATGCCAGGCTCAGAACCACAGCCTAAGGTTTTTGAAAGAGCATTGGTTTAGCACATGTCAGCATTTCAGAGCTCTCAGCCCTAAGTTTAGATGGTTGTGCAGCCCTCTGCATTGTGTATTTAACAACTAAATCAAGTCTCCCTTGGAGAGATATGACAGAAGGAAGTAATAGGAAATGTAATTTGATTTAAACAGCACAATTTTTGTTTCAAATGTTGTGAAACCCAGCTTTTTGTCAAGGCTGAAATGCGCAGCTATTCACTAGAGAAGCTCCCTCAGAACTGTGGGTGATCAGCATCTCTGACATTCTGGCCAAGCATCTGGTTTTCAGTTTAAATCCAGACTTGGATTCAGTCATTGAGTTTACTGAGGCTTGAAAGGTTATTGAATCATTGCTGCCTTAAAATACACTGCACTGTATGCCTTGTGGCATGCTTATTCACCATACTTACTCGATGCTGCAGCTACCACAGATGCATATGCTGGGTGGACACTGCTAGAACCTAAAAATAAAAGATTATAATTTTCACCTACAATATTAATGAATAATAAAAAATGGAGAAGGAAAGATTAAGGAAAATGAGCTGTGCAAAAATCATATGAGAATTCCTTCACAGTGTTTTAATCTTTAAAATTCAAAAGCTGTTACAAAAAATATATTACAACTTTCATTTATTGAAAGTTATCACAAAATTAATTCTAAAATGATTCTTGACCTATCTATCTATCTATCTATCTATCTATCTATCTATCTATCTATCTATCTATCTCTCAGTCTAGACATGTGAATCAAAGAACTATTGGTTGAAAAGCCTCACATACCTGAAAATCATCACAGCATTTGGGGATGGAGAGCTTACTCCCACGTGAATTGGTTTATATCCCAGTAAATTATAAGTAAAGATAAAGATTAGGCATAAATTTTACTGTGGATGAACTCTCACCTCAGAAAATATACATGTC
Source organism: Pyrocephalus nanus (assembly GCA_038380795.1). Lineage (NCBI taxonomy): Eukaryota > Metazoa > Chordata > Aves > Passeriformes > Tyrannidae > Pyrocephalus > Pyrocephalus nanus. Next base: position 82,195,189 of record CM076260.1, on the reverse strand, counting down.
TGTATTTATGTGAGATGCCTTAAATTTGTATGTGTCTCAAAGGCACAACTCTAACTCCAGCCCATCTGCTGGAATTAAATATTTTTCCAGTCCTAATATTTCTACATTGAATTACTGAATTTGTGATCCACTAAATCATGATATCCAGCTGTATGTCTTGTTCTCTAAATTTTAGGAAGGCTGTCATTTGGGAGGAAAGCAATGCAAACATCCACGCCACTGACCCATATCTCTGACCCTGTGCAGTCCAGGTCTAGTCTTGGCTGCAGCTGCTGTGGTTCTGGTTGTTGCAGGTGTTGTGGTTGGCTGTGGCACTGTGGTGGAAGGATCTGTCGTCGTGGTCGTTGGTGTTGGGGTCGTGGTTGCCATTTGTGTGGCTGATGTCGGCACTGGAGACGTCTGATACTCTTTGCGAACTGCATCCCCTGTGGGAACATTGACATGGTGACTGTAGCTGGATATCTGTCATGCATGGAAGCATCACCAACAGCACTCACTCTTTAAAAGCAATCCAGAAAATGGCATTCTCCTCAGGCTGCCTACAAGCATCCTCATCTGTGGAGCCATTAGTGCCTTCATTGCTATGTGGTGCTTCATGGTACAGGTGCCTGTGTGACACTCCTAAACTGCTCCCAGAGGGTGCTGACAACAGCTTGTTGCAGTCTTAACGTTCCCTCTACACTTTTCTTCTTTGGCCAGGAACACTTATCAACCTCAGAGACATCTCAGACCTATGAAGTGGTTCAGTCAGCCAGTTGCAGTTTCTGTTTTGCCATTATCTTTTCTCAGTGTAATTAAGCACTTAGTCCATATAAATGAAAATCAAATGACATCTGGTAGTAAAAGATAGCAAATCTGAGTCATGGACCAGAATAAAATATGCAGTCCAGCATTGAAATGTTTTTGGTAGATGGACAACTTTCAGTTAATGGTGATTTGGGGAGGGAGTGTTAGAGCTTTGGATGAGAGGAGTAGGGGAGAGCACCACCTGGGAAGTGCCAATCTCACCTAAGTTTGACTCATCTCACAGTTGCTACTACTTTTAAAATGTATCATCTGTTGTGAGAACAAAGACAATTCTAGTTGCAAAACTCGCATCCTAAATATCCTTACAAAAAATTGTCAGCATGCTTGAGTTCTTTCAAGTCATTGTCTCAGAAAAGGTCCTTCACTGTTATCTTCTCCATTTAGCTACAAAAGCTTACTCTAAAATATATTCCATGTTAACCTCAGTCTTATTGCTCTCCTTCCTGCCCATAGCCCTGGGGGTGGCCTAACTCACAGTCTACACTGAAAAGGAATGGTGTGCACTTTGTTCACTGCTGCACAACACAAGCTTGTATTTTATTGCTGTTTCTGGATGTTCTCCTTTTGGAAGGCATCGTTGTGAAACTGTCTGGAGGATTAATTACCACCTAATGCTAGGGAGTGAAAAACTCAGATCTCAGACATTTTTAATGGGATAATGCTGAAAGAGGGCTCAAAAGAAAAACAAAACAGCTCAGCTGAAAAAAAATCAGTATGAATGGCTCTTTTGGGGCTGAACAGTGCTGTGCTCCATGAAGCTGTGCTAAAAGAAAGAAGACAGAGGGCACACTGAGTCTTCCACTGTGATCTGCTGCTGCTGGAGCTGGGAACAGGCACATCAGCCAGCTCTATACCCCAGTCTCTGAGGAGCAAAGAAGTTGGGAACTAACAGTATTAGCAGAAAACCCCAAGAAAGCAGCATAGTAAGAGCAGAGAAAAGCTGTTGCCTTGGTGCATGTTGGCCGGGTTTCTGATGGCTCTTTTAGCACAAGAGGAGGGCTCTCGAGAGCTCCTGTGGGCAGAGTGCCCATCTCTCTCAAAGTATCTTCAAAGGATTTACGGGGCATGTGCCCTGCATAGGAAATTGCCAAGAGCCATAATGCGAGCTTTTGAAGTTCACAACACCTGAACTTGCCCAAAACACAGGCAAAAATTAAAATCTGAGGGTGCCCTCTTCTCTGAATTGGCAAATGTCTTTCAAGCACCATTGTGGGCACTCACATAATGGGGTTGATTTGATGGGAAAGGGACTGTAGAGAGGAGGTTGGATGTGGGAGGTAAAGCTGTATGCCTAATCAGCGTCAAACTGCTTCCTATAAATGTCTGCAGGCAGATTAGAAGAGCACCAAGATCTCCAACCCTTACCTTGTTCCGATGTTTTTTCTGATGTATTAATGATATCCACACTCTTCATACCTTTTGGGTCTTGCTCTGGCTTTTTAGGCTCTGAAGCAAAATTGAGAACATTAGAAAAGGCAAATCTCAAAGAAATAATTTTTAGTCTCCTGTTTAGAGATTATCAGTCCCCAAAGGAAGACAACCCATCACATACCAATAGGTTAATTAGTCAGTCTGACCAGAGCTTTATCAACCAGTGACAAAAAGTGATGACTGGATGCCTCTACAGAGTAGTCACGCCATATCTTTGGTGCCAAATTTAGGCATTTTTACTGCCCAAGAGCTCCTACCAGTATCAATAACATTTCTGAAGTGAGCAATAAATATGGGATTTTACAACTAATAAGCCAATACTCATAAGACTAATGCATCATGTTGATTTTCTCCTCTGAGTAGCAGCATGTCCCAAGAATCACAGTCATGGTGCGTGTAGGGTGTTTGCAGAATAACAGCTAATGTGAAATATTTCAGCCACTAATTAATTTTCAGATGTATTTTTTTTTTGACTGACATTTTGAGATCATTACACAGCCAAATTCTGAATACCATGTACTGTCTAAGAAGGAAAAGGGAGAGTTTTTTGGTTCTTTTTATCATCAGTGTACTTGGAACACTTATTACAGTTCTTGTACTGCAGCCTTGCTAAATAATCTGTTTCTACTTTCATGTCTGACTGAGTACTGGAGGGTTTTGATCTTGGGGGGGTTGTTGTTTTTTGTTTGTTTTGTTTTGTTTATTTGTTTGGTTTTTGTTTTTTCTTCTCTAGCTCTTTTGGCAGCACTGAAGTATTTGACAATTTACTCCAGTGTTAATAGTTTCCTGAAATTTTGTACTATTTTTTTAAAACCAACATATTTTAATTGTTTTTCCAGCTGTGAAGAGTTACAATTTTGGGAAGGTTTTTCTTGCCATGCCCAGCATTTGAGAAGCACTGTAACCACCAGCAGCACTTAAGAAACGTCAGGCACCCTGAATAGCTGGTGTCCCTGTGGTGAGGACCAAAACTGCATCTCTGACAGCTGATCAGGTGCGAAGCAGGATTTATTGCTAATCTAACAGCTAGTGAGTATAATACTCAAAGGACTACCTTTACTTTCTACAGATAATGGATTTAAGTATCAAAGTGAACAGTGTGGTCTCTGTAATATAAATTAGAATTAAAAATTAGCTCTTTTTAAAGTAAAAAAAAAAAAGTAGGAAATCCTCTAGCACAAGATGGCCCTGGCACCATATTACAGAGATTTTTATTTTTAAAACAAGCTGTTTCTTAACAAAGAACATCTGAGATGGGAGGGCCAAGGTGGCAGTTCTGAGGAAGGCCAACAGGACCAAGTGGGACTTGGCGAAGATGGGTCGTGACCATCAGATTTCTTTGTTACCTGTGAGACAGGGCTGGGCAAAGCCAGGTTGAGACATCCTCTGGCATTGGGTTTGATGTTACAGTTGTTTGCTGCTTTGAGAATCCTGGGTTTTTTCTTTGTGAATGCACAGTCTTTGTTTCTAGGATCCTAGCATTTTCATTCACACTGTTTGATTCAAGAACAAAGTGAAGACTTGTGTCTTTGGTTTACTGCAGGAACAGGCTCCTGCTATTTGTTTGTGTCATTGAATAGCGACTTGATGACGTGCCCCATTTGTACACTGATTCTCATATTATGTGGGTTTTAGCACTGGTGTAAAACATCATTGCTTACAGCCTGCTGAGCTTAGTCCTGACTGCGTTTCATGAATGACTTGCATGCAGGACTGGAGGGGATACTAAGCAAGCTTGTAATTGATACAAAACTTGGAGGAGCTATTGACTCCCTCAAAGGCAGGGAGGCCCTGCAGAGAGATCTCAACAAGTTAGAGTGCTGGGCAATCATCAACCGTATGAAGTTCAAGAAGGGAGAGTGCCGGATTCTGCACCTGGTGTGGGGCAACCCTGGATGTAAACAGAAACTGGGGAATGAGATGCTGGAAAGCAGTGCTGTGAAAAGGGACTGGAAGTCCTGGTTGATGGCAAGCTGAATATGAGTCAGCAGTGCCCTGATGGCCAGGAGGGCAACTGTGTCCTGGGGGGCATCAGGCAGCCAGTCAGGGGAGGGAATTGTCCTGCTCTGCTCTGCTCTGCACTGGGGTGGCCTCACCTTGAATATTGTGTGCAGTTTTGGGCAACACAATATAAGAAAGATATTAAGCTGTTAGAGAGTGTCCAAAGAAGGGCAATGAAGTTGATGAAGGGTCTTGAGGGGAAGGCTTATGAGGAGCAGCTGAGGTCTGTTCAGCCTGGAGAAGAGGAGACTGAAGGGAGACCTCATTGCAGTTACAACTTCCTTGTGAGGGGAAGAAGAGAGGCAGACACTGATTTCTTCTTTGTGGTGACCAGTGACAGGACCCAAGGGAAAGGCCTGAAGTTGTGTCAGGGGAGGTTTAAGTTAGATATTAGAAAAAGGTTTTTAATCCAGAAGGTGGTTTGGCACTGGAACAGTCTCCCCAGGGAAGTGGTCACAGCACCAAGCCTGACAGAGTTCAAGAAGCATTTGGACAATACTCTTGGGCACATGGTGTGACTCAAGGGGATAGTGCTGTGCAGCACCAGGAGCTGGACTCAATAATCCTTGTAGGTCTCTTCCAACTCAGCATATTCCGTGATTGTCTCTGGTCTGCTGTGAGACCTTGGGCTGGTTATTTCAAGCGTGGCTACATTTGGGAATGATGTGTTGCAATTTTAGTAAGCATTTCTAGCAGTGTATAGTATTTGGTCAACTAATTTCTGTGTACTTGGCCAAGATATATACAGATCTATACCTATTTGATTGTAAATGCAAAGGTATTACAAATGAAAGGCATGGAATTGAGTGATGCATGCTCAGCACTAGAAAGCTTTCAGATTTAAATTTGCCTTTGTTCGAGTGAAAACCTAAGGACGAAGGTCAATGAAGCTGGTGAAAGGTCTAGAGCACAAGTCTTATGAGGAACAGCTGAGGGAACTGAGGTGTTTTAGCCTGAAGAAAAGGAGGTTCAAACGGTACCTAATGACTCTCTGCAACTACTTGGGGTTGAAGGGTGGTGGGGAAATGGCCAGAAATTGCTCCAAGGGGGGATTAGATTGGATATTAGAAATAATTTCTTCATGGAAAGTGTTGACAAGCATTAGTATAGGGCTGTCTAGAGAAGCAATGGAGTCACCATCCCTGGAGATATTTGAAAGACATGTAGATGTGGCACTTAAGGACATGGTTATTGATGGACTTGGCAGTGCTGGGTTAATGTTTAGACTTGATGATCTCAGACGTCTTTTCCAACCATAATGATTCTATGGTTCTATAAGAAAAGAGCTCTGTACTTTGCTTCCAAGGACCAAACAATCATGTACAGAAGAGCAGGTCTCCACAGCTCACGGTGGATACGCTCAGGAAGGCTCAGGCCCAGCAATCAGCGAAAGGGCTGTGTTAGGGAAGTATGTAGGAGTATGGGACGTGAATTTTGTTTTCATTCACACCCCCAAGGGGGAGTTTGAACCTCACACAGTTGTTACAGGGAGCGCAAACAAGTGTCATTTCAGTGACAGAGGCAAGCCATGTGCTCTTGAATGTCCGCTACCAACCAGTGTGAGACTTGATAAAAATGTTATACTCTCAGCACTGAATATCCCAAGAGTTAACATGAATAACACTAGAAAAAAGACAAGATGTATAACCTCAAATGCTTTCAAATAACCAGTAAAATGTCGTATTCAGTAACAGATTTAAAGCAAGGAGGAAACTACTCGGAAACAGAAGTCTGTGAAGCGTGGTATGACCAAAAAATAGAAATTGTCTGAGATGATTTCTGTATGCTTAACATAGAAAAATACCATAACTGATTTGGATGAGATACTAATGGTTGCATGAACTGCTGACTCTGAATAATTATATCCCTGTATTACACAACTGAGAAACTATGACAGATAGTTGTGAATGGATGTAAGGGAGAGTAAGTAGCAATTACTTGCCTGATTTAACAGCAGTACTTCTTGAAGAAGAATATTCAAGAGTTGATGGATATGTCACTCCTTTTCTTGGCTTGCCCTCTGCAAAAAAAATATTAGAAGGCATCACAAAATATTCTAAGCTTTCTTGCAATTAAATTCTGATCTAACATAGGTGTTTAGAATTAGACTCCTCTTCTTTACTGCCCAACTCATTTTCATGAAGATTTCCTTCATCTGCTGGCAGAATCTCAAAACTATACCACTAAAAATACCACTGCCTAAATCTATCATCATAGAAAAAAGTTAGAAAGCGTGAAAACACAGTCCTGGGGAGGAACTGAAGAGGTCAGCAAGTTAATTCCTTTGCTCTCAAATGATATTAAACATACAGGGATCATTCCTTAAGGACATCTGTATAACTTCTACTTAAACCCACAGCTTCCCTAGGCAGCCTTTTCCAGTGCTTGACTATGAGTTGACTTAGAAAGCATGTTTGATGTGGGATTCATTTCATTATGCACACAGCATTCTTCTCTGACCTCACTTCTGTGAGATGCCGTTTCTGGCAACAGCCTTTTGCAGTAATAACAGTGCGAGAAGGCTGTGCTTCTGTGTGGGAACATATGGTACCTATATTTATGTCTAAAATGAGGGTCCTGTCTTAAAACAATGAGGTATGTTTCCCAGTTAAGGTTTAAACCACAAATCTTTTTAGTGCAACAGCAGATGCCATCTTTATTGGTACGTGTGGCTCTGCAGTTCCAGCTCTCAGGACAGTGCAGTTCCAGCTCTCAGGACAGTGCAGTTCCAGCTCTCAGGACAGTGCAGTTCCAGCTCTCAGGACAGTGCAGTTCCAGCTCTCAGGACAGTTTTTATTTTCACATATGTCAGTGAGTGAAAAGTGTTGCAGAGAAGCCCAGTGGAGGAAAGACTGCTTTGGCTTCTAGGAGTTGGTGAATGTAGGTCTTCTGGACCCTGGGGACTGTCTCTACAAGATGCTGTGCTGTGTCACGTATCTGCACCACCTCAACTGAGAACTACTTCTACCTCCTGCAAAACCTGAGTCATGGTGATCTTTCCTTTTTTCCCTTGGTGGAAAATTTATACCTCTTTAAGGAGGTATAAATGGCACTGCAAACATGTCAGTTGTCATCCTCGGTGATTAGTCCAGAGACCAATAGCACTGAACAGAATAAACTCCTACAGACTGAACCACTCATGGGAACTGGGAGCTGTTTCCTACACAAAGAAAGGTATATGGCAGAAGAACTCTATGAGCGGGGATGTCCATGGAACTGGATAGCCATTATCCCTTTTCATGTCTCTATCTTCTTTGTTTTACTCCTCTAATGAGGCAATAATGTAAGAAACTGTCCCATTTTTCATTTACAGTGGTGTAAACTGAGAGCAGCTCCACTGAAGTCAATACAGATCCGCCAAAGAACTAGGTTAGCATGCAAGGACAACCTGGAAAGAGCTTCTTTCTTGCCCTCTGGGCTTCCTCTCAGAATATGGTCTAAGTGAAGGGCAGCAGGTTTTCACATCCACTTCTCCTCTAGCTAAAACTGGGATCAGGGGCCAAGCAGGACTAGGGAGCTCTTCTGCCAATTTGGTAGAAAGAGAGAAAAGTTATGGGATCGGAGGTGACTTCTAAATGCTTTTCTTTATCCCCAACAAAGGCAGAGTTGTCAGATATGAGCAGCTGATAAATGGACGCTGTAATAGTGTAAGAATATGATCCTAATTCAGAATATTTCTGTGCTAATCTGATTTCTAATTAAAACCTTAAGCCCACTGCTGTGCAAATACACCAGCTAGTGTGGGAAGGCTGGCTGCTGCTGGATTCTGGGGTTTTTGATCAGCAGCAGTTGGCATGTTCTATGTGACCAAGAGATGGGTCTGAGGCCCAACCTGAACGTGCCCTACTCTCTGGAGCAATGGTAAGATGTCTTTTTCACTACTGGGAAAAAGTTACATCTAAGTTGGAGATTGCTTAACGTACTTAAAAATGTGTTAACATGTGGGCTGAAAACATCAACTTTCGCCATTGAAATACAAGCTATGGTGTGGTGCCTGCTCACCCTCTCACACTTACATTTGACTAGCAAACTCAGAAGTTTAGGACTTTATTTTCTTAACCCACTAGCTGCAAAACTCCTGCTAAACTGAATGGAGTCATTTAACTGAGAGCCAAGGCATTTCAGTGCTTGAAAGTGAATACCAAGGCATTTGCATACCTCCTGGTGTGCTGGCTGCTTTAATCCCAGAGGAAAGACCTTCTTCTCCACTGCCCCTAAATCATGCCACTTCATTGCCCGAGTCCCCCAAGGATTCCTCTTCTGTGCTCTTTTGTGTGGATGCTCATTCACAATTTAAACATCACTAACTCAGTGACAATATCGTAACTAGGAATAAACTGTTGGCACATTTCCAGGGTAGAGTATTGCATACAGGTCTGGTTTGCTGAAAGGAAATTCAGCTGGAGAATAGGGGATTCAGTTCACCCTCCAAAGCTGTTCTGAAATTAATGCCTTAGGTGACTTTGTATTTTTATTCAGGAATGCTTTATGCAGTTCTGTCTTTTTATGACTCATAATTGTAAAAAAGCCAATCCCAGCTCATCATTTTCTGAGAATACGATTTGTAAGCATTCATCCTCAGGACGCTGAGATGAATAGCACAGCTTTCCTGGGTTTTAGTCTTCTAAATTTCTCTAAATTTCTCACATTTTCAGTGAGTTTTCTTCCTATGGATATATGAGATATAACATGTTATCTGATATGTCAGATTTACATTGGAGCTGGTTTATAAACTGAGAGTTCCACTGACATCAGTGAGAGCACTCAGTATGCATAAAATTAAGTGCACGAGGGACAAGTCTCATCATGCCTACACATACCCAGATTTCTCATCATCTCCTTTTATATGTGCTTTTAACTTTCTTGGTGTCTTCTTTTATGGTGTCTCACTAATTAAGAATAAATATTTATTACCATAAACCAAAAATTCCTACAGTTTTATAGGATAACAACTGAGCAGCTGCTGATGTAAAACAAACAAACAAACTATTTCCCATTTATGTATCAGAATTAAAATGTGCTATTTGTTGGGGGAAAAAACTGCAACAAGTGCAAATAGCAATTCAGCTATTCCGGGAAATTCCTACTCATCCAAAAGAAATCCTTCTCATAATGTGGTGTATCCATGGCAGACTACTGTAAAAAAATGCATCCAAATACATGAATGCAAAATTGAAGTAATAGGTTTCTTGGTCAGTTTCTGAGACCTCCTTTGATGTCTACAAATTTTCACAGGAAAAGAACATTTCTTTGTTTTTAGAGGCTGTTCAGTTACTTGAGCTGTTAATTTTTCCAGGAATTATGTAGTTAAGTAACATAAATAATAATATAAATATACAATATAAATTTAAATATAAAATATTAATGTAAAATAATCAAGGCTTATCGTAAAACTTCAAAAGTTCAGACCAGCAAGAACAGGCCCAGTGTATGGATGCATGAAGGACTTAGATTTAGAAATTATAAGCAAAGCAGTGTCAAGCAGACCCTTTCACACAGGTATAATGTGCAAGAAGGCATAAAATAATCTGAAGCTAGTGTAAAGGGGATCTAATTTACAAAAAAGCCCCTATCTCTGAATTTTGCCAGTGAATGCAAGTGAGCTCTTGTATATACTATGGGGAGAAAAAAGGAATGATCATTGAATTAAGATAGATTTCCCTGCAGTGAGTAGATATCAGAACTATTTGGCTAACAGAGTGGAGAGAATTCCTGTCATACTTAGGATGCACCAGTCAAATTGCATAATATAGGGTTTGCATACATACAGTATGACTATATGTGGCTTGAGATTGCTTGAGAGAAGTTGCTTCAGGAGAAGCAAACTCAGGTGCAGGCTGAGGATGCTTCATGTAGCCAAAAGGCCCTTTTGTTCCCTCAGCAGCACTGCTTGCCAGGTTGGAGAGCAATAGGAAGACCTCACAGTGTGTACCAAAGCTCAGATCTTGTTCATCAATAGCCCCAATTAAGGTGCCTTCAGAGACTCAATGAAGATCACCTGTCACCTCCTGCAGTGGGCTCATACCCACGCTGGGCTGAGCTGAGCACACCGCTGGGAGGGTGTGTGTCCTTTGTGGGCTACATACGAAGCCCAGAACAAAAAGTGTCTCAAATGCATTATTCATGCTAAAACTAGGTGGGGTGGCCCTGTGCTGACTAACCAGGTCTTTAAAGGGAGAGGCTGCTTCCCTCTCCACCCCTTGCTGCCCAGCTATCAGGCAGTGGGGAGCAGGCAGGGAGGGCAAGAGGCTTCAGTGCTCCCCCTCAGAATGGTACCTGACACGAGGAAGGATTCCCTCCAGCGCGGCAGCGACAAGGACCGGACCCCGTTGGAGAAGCTCCCGCGGTAACCAGAGTGGCCAGCAACTTTCTGGACAAGGATCTTCCCGCCTGTGTTGTCAATTATACCACTGCAAGGAGACAACATGATGTCTGAAGGTAGAAATTCCATGAAAACCTTGGAAATTGGTCTAAAATGCAAGAGCTGTGAAGCATTTGCTTTTACCTTTAAACTGAGTTTGGTACTGGGGCTGTCATGCTACTACTAAGTCTGGTGCTAAGAAATATTTGTACTTCTTCTGCTCAGAGAAGGGCAATTTGTTATAAAGTGCTGTCAGGATCTGTTTGCTCTTCCCACTGGTCCTGTGTTTAAGCTTGACCTAGTTGCACACAAGAAAAAAACTACTGCCTTCGTTAAAATTCCTGCGAGCTTGATTAAATGACTGAAGATACAGAGAGAGGTACTTAGAGGAGTTTTTAGGCCAGCCATGTGATAGAATGTGTTTTCTTAGAATTTCAGTATGTATTATCTGCAAAAGACTAAGCCTGGTTCTGACCTCAGCCTGGAGTGAACCGGACACAACGTTGCTGGAAGCTGTAGAAAACCTGGCAGGCTCCATGTGCTGTGCACATCAAATGATGTTTGTCATATGATGTAGTGTATCTCAAGACAAATAGAAAACCTCCAGTGCATGCAACCTGCTCTGGCATCACTGGGACAGCAAGTAAACCTGGAAGTGACTGTAACTGTAGGGGTGTGATAGGGCTGGTAGTAATGACTGTGCAGAAAAATAAGTAATGGGTAGCAAACAGTGTTGAAGAATGTGTTGGAGCTGTAGCTTTCTCTGATGATTGCAAGAAGCTGCAGTCAAAACAAATGCATAGAAATGAAATTCACTGTCTGTGGAAATGCAACATAACAAAGCCAAAGCCAGCTGGCAAATGAGAAAAATCAAAACCTTCACTGCAACAAAACAGACAGCCAGCATTTGAAATACAGAGACATTGTGGTTGCTACCAGTAGTTTATAATTCCCTTTGGGACTAGTTCTGCATGCAGAGAGAATTTCCATCGTGCATTAGTATCCAAAGGAAGAATTTGTAGCTGAAAGCCTGTCAGTCATCTCCCCAGCAAGTGCCTGAGCAGGCAGAGCTGCAGCCAGGAGGTGGCAGCCCTCTGCACACAGGCACCTCAGCCTGAGACCTGCACAGTGCAGAGGCAAGGTGTAAACTCCCAGAGCTTTAACTATGCAACTTTACTCGAGATCCCAGCGATTTCACAGAACTGGAAGCTTGGCAATAGCTCAAATTACTCTGAATGAAGTCAAGTTGTCAATCAGGCTCTATAAGTTCTTACTGTGTTTTCAGCTGAGTATATCCTGCTCTGTATCCTGCCTCCAATTAAGGTGTTTTGATTGTGCAGTTATTCTCCATTAAAATTTTATGCACATTTTTGCATGGATAATAAAACTCAGCAAAATTTGTGCTATGAAATTTGTATTATACATTTCCTTGTGCTTTGCCCTTTTATGTGGCAGGAAAGCACATTACTCAGCCTTTGATGTCAAGGACAGTTAAATTCAAATCTGGAGAACCAAACCAATCCCAGAAGTATGAGAGTTATGTGTATTCATCACTGGTGATATGTCTATTTTTTTTCTTAAGCTCTATTAGAAGCAGCAACTCCATCCCTATCTTCCACTTGAATAAGAATAGTACAATAGTAATTTGCTATGCATGAATGAGAAATCTGTGAGTCTCAAGACACTTCTCCAAAGGCTGAGAAACTTTTTCAAACAACTGATTTCAACAGGAATACAGAACTAGAATACAGAACTGCTGTACTAGAACAGCACTGCAATCAAACCTAGAAGGCAGTGGGAACTATAAAGGGTTTGAAAAGTCAAAAGCTCTCTACACTGTAATGATGTTTTTTCTGAGTGCCTTGCTCATTTCAGCCCACTCACCTGTGAATTGCAGCATTGCAGACGCTGGAAAAGGAAGCATAAATGTCTGTGCCATAAACGCGGTATTTTACATCTTGACATCCAGGAGGGCATTTTGCAATGAATTCTGGATTGATTATCTTCCCTGCCTTGACGTCGCAATCAATCTGGGGTACATCTGTGAGTGCAAAATCTTGGTAAAGTCAGATTGAATGTTCCCATAGCTGACTGATCTTGTCATGAAACAATGAGCAACTGAGTGCAGGAATGCCCTCCTCTTATGCCTTCAGATCAATGGGTTTGTGATACAAGGCTTCTGTGTGTTCTGCATCTTCAACATAAAGCATAATAACTCCTATACCAAGGGATGCAGCAGTAACTAAGGGTGGAACAAAGAAGCCTGCGGATATTTCTGACCTTCAGTGTTTGCTTCTCTGAAGGAAATTTCTGTTATGATACTTTACTGGAGACAGAGAGGAGGCTGTCACCCAGGCTGTGGTTAACACGTGGGAAGGAGGGGGTAGGGATGCTTCCCAAGCCTCCTGCTGTGCTCTTGTAGCTCTGTGCCATCTATAACGTCAGGCTGCAGTCAGAGCCCATTATCTTGCCCTTAATTTTTAAAACTATTTGCTGGGTGCAATTTACTTTGAACAAGGGTTTAAGTGTGAGTTTACAGCCTCACAGCAGGCTTGTTTGTCAGCTACAGGAGCAAAATAATCTGTGCACAGAAATGCTCCTACAGCAGTATAGCTGAAAATTACAAATCCTGGTGCATAGATATGCACCACTTGTCTCATGCTAATCAGCTACATATGCTTTGTGTTACAGCTGGTTCATTTCACATATTTCTCTGTCTCTCTCTCTCTCTCTGTCTCTCTCTGGGAAAACCTTAGTGCTTGCTTGGATCCTTGTGTGGTACTTAATGACCTATGAAGATGCATTTTAGTAGTGAAGTACAAAATTTCCCCTTTAGACGTGTTAAGTAGCACACACTTTACTTAGTGATTTGTTTTTAATAAAAGAATCTGCTGGAAAACATATACTCCCATTGACTCCACAAAATTGTGAAAAGTTACCAGAATATAACCTTACTTTGCACTTATTTTATGTATCAGACATGCATGCTGTAAAGCAGCCAAGAGTTCTACAGGGACCACTTACATAGCTTAGGTTTTTTTGGCTTCTTTGTGGCTTCCTTAGCTGTGTATGTACATGTAAGAAACACACCTAGAACAAAGGAAAGTAGTATCAGGAAAAAGGAGGACTATCAACATCAGTCACCACAAGCTCCTATGAATGAGATTTCTCAAATTTGAATCAACAGGTTAAAAAACTGGAACGGGAATATTCTCAGCCATAGCTAGGTTCCTACTTGTTAACTTTGCAGTCAAGATGACATTTACTGAGGGGAAGATTTTTGAAAAGGATTAAAGTTCACCTCACGTACTCACCTGTGGAACTCACTGTCTAAACAGTGAGTGTCCCTGTGATCCAGAACACCATAAAAGGTCCCAGTATTTCCACAAGCACTGGAAACTCTTTGTAATTGGTGTGATAGAGACATTAGTGAAACAACATGCTCTGTGTATAAAGCAACTGGGAAATTAAGGAGAGAAAGATTCCTCCTAATATCCTGTTGGGAAGGTTATCCTGTAATTGTGCCTTGTGGCATTTCACTCACTGCTGGTAGCAGGTAACGAATACTGGGGAAGCATTACAGGTCATTTGAGGTTCTAGTGAAGCATGTCCCAGTATCCTGTCCCAGCAAGGGCACTCATTTTCTTCAGTAAGCAGAATTATGATTCGAAAAGTGTAATAGTAAAAGAGACATACATTATTTTGTCACAATATATGCATGTAGCTTACCTTGTTGGGTTTACTTGCTAAGTGATGACACACAAAACCTCTTCAGTCTCTATGCTTATTTTATAAGAACTGCATTATGGATAATTAATAACTTCATTATAAGTATCTTGACTTTTCTATTCACCTTTCTCTTCTCTGAACTTTCAGAGGGAATTAAAACCCTCTGTGATGTGTTGGCTGATCCTCTTATCATTTGTTAAGCTAATCTTACTAGAATATGCAACAGAAGTAATTTCTTTCGTTTATGCACTTCTCCCCCTAGACTGATTGCAGAGAATTTGTAGACTTAATCACTCCTAGAACTTGCTCAAAAGAAAAAGCAGTCCCACGGTGTCTGAAGTGACGCTGTATAGATGCAGTATTTGGGCCTTTTGTCACTGGTGCAGTTGTGTAACCAAGGTAAAATTGTAGTTAAATAAAAAAAAGGAATGAATCAGTGGAAAGTAAATTAAAGTGAAAAGTCTCAACTACTTGGAATGCTAGAGCATAATATAATGTGGAAAAAGGAATTTGGTAATTTGTAGTAGAACTACATGGATTGCTATGAATTTGAACTAAGAACTACTGTCCTGACAGACTTGAGGATAACAGCTAGAAGGAATATTGCCTGGGAATATCACAACCAGAGTGTTCATGTAAGATGAATTGCCAATTCTGGAGTCTCTACTTGTTCCCAAAAAGTGAGATCCTGTCTGACTGCCAGGGGAAAGAAACTAAAACACATTATAACGTTTTGGTACCATCGTGTTCATGGAAAGAGCAAGAACCGAGAGAATTGTGAAAGGCTGTCCCTATGTAAGAAACAACTGACTTTTCTTTAGAGGGAATCTTTACATTACAGACATTTTTCAGGCACAGTTGTACTATCTCATATGGACTGCATGCAACTGGTCAGGTATTTGGAGATGTCTACAAGTGATTAATGTTTTTTTCTTTGCCAAAGCCAAGAAGTTTGGGTGGCCCATTTCTGAAAAGCTGTGCCAAGGCTTACACCTGCTACTGGGAACTTCATCAGTCATGGAGTCCAAAAGGAAGAGGATAAGTCAGCAGCCACTGCTCAGCCAGGACAAACCCATAAACTCCTAATTGCAGCACATCAACTGTACTTACCAAAGAAGGTTGCAATGACCGTGGCCTTCATGGTGAGTAAAGCAAAATCTGGGTGTGTCACTACGAAGCACTGAAAAGGAAAAGAAGAGCTCATCAGGCTGTGTTCTGAGGTATCGCAGATGACACTGGAGTGGTGGGGGAAGAGGGACTGTGTGCTCTTTTTTGATTTTTTACGGTCCTCACATGCTGCATCCTCTTCTTATGCTGTAGAGCAGCTCATGTCCCCAGAGGTGATGGTCTTTGGACTGTGGCACTCCCATGGACTGTTTTTTTTACTTCTGTCCAAGATTTGCCTTTTGCCTCAGGAAACCAAGATTTCATTCACATACTTATTTCTGAAGCCAGTGTCAGGAGAGGGCATGATGGACACAGACAAGTTCTGACAGCTGTTCAAGTCTGTTCACTACTCTTCAAGACATAATCACAGAATTGTATTGTCTACACATCAAACCTCACCATGTAATCTCATGTAGATATGGGGAACATAAATAAGTCCATTCACTCCTGAAGGATATTGCATAAAGTATTTTGCAATAGTCCACCTTTTCTGAGCCAAATTACTGGTTTCTTCCCTTTTCTGAGGATGTGTGCCTGTGCGCATGTACGTGAGCACCTGAGATTAAGAGGACTCTGTCAGAACATCTGGGAAACAATTTTTCTTGGGTCTGCATATGTGGTTCATGACCCCTGCCATCCCTGAAGCTCTTGGCCAGGCTACAAGAATGTAAACTTATCAGAGATAACTCCTCTCAGCTCCTCCTGAGCATCACCTGCTGCTTTTGCTGTTATTTGGTGATTGTTGAGGGAATCCTGCATTGGGCACTCATAACTAATCGCAGTCATTAAAGTGCTACATATGCTTAACAAATCAGAGTAAAAAGTCCAAAAGGGAGAAAATATTTGTGTGTTGTACAGGGAAAAACTTGATTTTCAAAGAAACTTATTACATGCTTACAAATGGAAAGATTCATACTAAAATAAAAACTAACTTGTTATCAAGGAAGAAAATACATGGAATGTTAAAGCTGCAAATGACCAGAAAAAGCAACATATCTGCCTCCTAGAAAAATGACAGTGACAGATTTCACAGAGCAATTCATGTACTCAGAAATAGGGCTTTGGTTGCCGAAGAAAAAAATTTAGACTAAAAAGGCAGATTCAAGAGAGAAAGAGAAAAAAAAAATCACCAATCTGTCTTAATTTAAAATGTTTCCACATTTTTTTGCTTTAATTGTTCTTCTTTTTCAAGCAAGCTGCATGCTTCTAAGGCGAGGATGACTAAAATAGTATGCCAGACTAAACTGAGTTCATCCGGTTCTAGATCTATAGAATTTATAACCCTTTTTACAAGGAGCAGATGCACCTCTGATTTTTGCTTCTGTGCTACAGTCAGAGAACTTCAAGTGCTGGGAAATACTAACAGTATCACTTCCTAATAGCACTATGTGTTTCCTTGGTGATCTCCCTAAAACAGTCCCCCTGCTAAGGTTGCTAAAGCTGAAAGAAACAGGCATTACTCAAAAGACACTGAATTGAATCCTGGAGGTATGGAAAGTGGTTCCAAATGATTACTGTGTCTTTCTGAAAAATGATGGGTCGTGCAGTTGGGGTGACCTGCGGCTGTACAAGCCATAGCAGCAAGAGCAGTTATGTGGTAATATTCTGCTGTCACAGTTCATTTCTATCAAAACATTTCTCCCAAATTCTAAAAAAAAAAAAAAAAAAAAAAAAAAAAAAAAAAAAATCCATTTTAAGCATTTACTGCGGTGTATTTCCACTGTGAAACTACTAAAGAAACTAGTAATAAGCTATAGAAGAGAGTTCAGAGAAACTTAGCTCAGATGCTTTTCTCCTTATTTACATGTCTCAACCCATCAACACAGCAGAGATATCAAAAATTACATCCCTGCAACGAGTTCTCACTTTAGGTCAATCTTAGAAAAAGAAGAGGCAGAAGTACAGCTGCAATTAATTTGCAGAAACACCACGCAAACCATTAAAGACTACACTGGCACTGGCTTAGGCTTTGGGAAAGCATCTTAATACGAGCATTCCCAAAATCTGCAGCGAATAAATTCAGCAGAGACATCTTTATTTAAAGTCAAAGGGAGCTTTGAGAATGTGTCCTGACAGTATTTGGCTTGGTGCTAAGATGTTCTCCTCCTTTTTAATTAGAGTAGAACAGGTTTAAGATGGTAGAGGATCCATGTAAAAGCTGGCTTTATGGGTCTGTTGCTGTGTGCTCTGTGGAGAGAATCCAGTACTATTTGACTTTTGCTGTCTCACAAAACATATGACAGTCTGTACCACCAGTGCTGCACAAGGCTTCCCATTGCTTCCTGCAGGCCCTGATGTCCCCTGTTCTCAGGCCACGGTCTGCTGCCATCCCAGTCCTTCTGCTTGGCACAACCCTGGGGTTGACTGCAATTGCAATCTCTACCTAGTCTGCTGCTGGGCATTTGCTTTTCAAGGCAACAGCAAGTGGGCTTTTTTCATAAAATATTATGAATTTACTGCAGAAAGAGGCCAATAAATCTATAAGGATTTAATATGTAGAGCCTGCCAGGGGCAAATGTATTCAGCAGACCTGTTAGCCTGCAATAACAGATGCTTATCAATAAGAGAGCTAAAAGAAGCATTTAGTCAAGGCTGTTAGATTTACTTAACAGATTTGTTGTCATAGCTACACAGAAAAGCATCTTATTGTGGACTATGTACTTTTGCTGGTGCAGTTTATACTGGTATCCTGATGGAAATTAATTATAATAGTAAAGAAACTTATTTTTGCCACTATATTAGGCACTGCTATATCAGGAAAAAATGCATAGCACGACAGTACTCCAAGGGGGGTCCTGGCCTTTAGACCTTGGGCTGTCACATGGGGAAATGCACAGGAGGATTTACATTGCCAACTATTAAGTAACAGGCATAGAAGCTCCAAGCTTTCTGTTGTGGGAAGTCTGTGTGCATTCATTGTATGTGGGGCCTAGGGAGTCACCTGATTTAAGCTGTGTGAGATCTCCTATACTGTGCACTAGCATGGCATCCGCTACTTCAGACTGGTAAAGGGAGCAACAGCCTGGAATAAAACATGGGGGGTTTTGTTTCTTTTGGAAGGAAAGGCAAAGCAGGGCTCCAGTCCATGCATATGACAGGCTTTTTAGTCTGTGCGGATCCACTGGGAGGTTTGGGGATATTTTATCTATAGAACAAGAATAATACTTCACTATTAAACACAAAGCTGTTCTTCCTTTGTTCCATTACAAAATGAATAGGTCCCATTAAAACAAACCCAAATGCTTCTGCTTTGGGTTAGTCTGGAGCATGAGTTTTGCTGAGATTTGTCCTAATTAGACTTCTATTCATGCAGTATTTGCAGACCCAGTCAGAACTGGTGACTAGTGACTATTCATTATTAAATCTCTAAACTGTATGATCTCTGTTTATCAGAGTACATTTTCCCATCTATATCCGTCCGACTGTCACATCAGAATTTACCCTTAAGCCAGGAAAGCAGTTAAATGTATGAATTACATTAACATATGCTTAAATCCCAACTAAGTACAAATGCAGTAAGAAACATCTCCTTTGGTGTTTCCCGTTGCAGATCCGATTTTACCTTTTAAAATGAAAGTTCTTTTTGAAAGAATGTTGATTACTTTTTTCCTACCACAAATACTTGAAAAATCTTGAATGTTAGTTAACAGACAGAGCTAGCAAACTATTATTTCTGCATATAAAATAAAATCTTTTTATCCTGACCTTTTATTAACAACTTGACTTTTATAAAGATCTGAGAGAGCTGCTATGTACTGCAAGCAAACAGATGGTTTAGAGCTACATAAATTCTCACTGTATGACAAATTATTACATTTTCTGATGGAAGTGTAGGTTTTAAGTTCTTGATTTTTGGTGTCAGGCACTGCTGTCCATTCCACGTGCAAACTGAAATTCTTTGCTGGTGCCATGTGCTTTCCAGAAGTAAGCAGTTTATCTTCTATAATCTCCTGTGCCACAGAAATAAATTTGTATACTCTCTTTGTACCATAATAGTGTTTATTTGTTCCCTTTCTCAAGGGGTTCTAATATCGCAGAAGCACTGGCACCATAAAAAAAAAAACAAAAGTGGACTTTGTGTGAAAGCTGTCTGAGCAAGTGGTGTGGAGTTAACAGCATGATCTCTAAGCTCTGTGGGTTGAGTTAAATATGTGCCCTTTATGGGAAAATCAAGTGGGCTTGATGTAGGTGTGAGTAAACTGCTTTGGATAAACAAGAGCTGATCGTCATCTTCTAGAAGAAAACATTTTAGATTACTTTTTTGATTTCTTTTAAAAATTGCTTAACCCTTTCTTTGTTTCATGCTCATACTCTGTCCCTGTGGTATTGAACCTTGCTTGGCAGTACAAGAACAGTTCATTTTGGTGCACACTAGGTGATATGACTAACACTTGTCACACACAAGTTAGTTTCACTCCCTTTCTTATTAGAGGGAAGAAATTATGTACCCTCAGTGCACTGTGTTGCTCTGAAAGTCTGTACATTAAAAAAAAAAAATTGAAATGACTGTTTATTTTAAAAATTGAGGTAATGAGTTCTATTGAGACAGAAAATTCAAACTGGTAACTGTATTTCATTTCAGAGGCTGAGATTGCTCTGTAGGTATCCCAGGCCAGCTCACAAAAAGTAAGAGCCAAGGTGCTATTTTGTAAGGATGAGCTTATTTGCATGCTAGACTTTATCTTTGAGTGGTCTGAAATAGAATATATGCATCCAGGAATTTAAAAATATTGCAGACCTCATCACTGCTGCTGTTAAAAAAGGCGAGTGAATGCTCACCTGTTTTCTTTCATATATGAAAGAACCCAAAAATGCTTCCTGGAGGCAGTGATGGGCTTCAGAGAGCTCTGGTGCATTCTGCTTAATTATCCAGCATCTCAGAAAGCTGACAAGGAAACCCAAGCTTTTATGGCTGCAGGTCTTCCCTTGTGGTTGGAGGGGCTGTAAGAAGTGCCATATGCCACATACTTGGCAATTGTGGATTAAGAGAGTTTTGGAGATCGAGAGTGCCATTCCCAAGGGATCTCTGGGCACACTCTCCCCTCTTTGTTGGAACTAGACCACTGTGCACTTGGGATCCTAAGAGCTGTGCAGATGTGCATGGAGCCTTGCTGCAGCCTGAGGTTTGCACACTCACACGGGGAAGAGGAGACAGGGAGACTCTGGCTCTGCTCTGCTCCCAGGTAAGCAGCAATTTAGCTCCCTTCTCACTTTCTTTCTTTCTGCCCTCACATTTGGCATTCCTGGTTGCACGAGGGTCCTGCTTCCTCACAGAAAATTAGGGTATCCCAACCTTTTGTGCCCTGGAGTCTGATGATGGGAGACCTCTTTGGTGATGAACAAAATGTGATTTTGAACTCTCTGAGGCCAGGGACAGCCCTCATGCAGTTATTCTTGGTTCAGGGTGCTCACCATTTGCTTCTTATACAAGGCTTTGAATGTTGGGGCTGCCATATAACGTTTTAAATGGAGCCTGCTCTGTGACGTCCCTGAGTCAGAATAGTGCTTGGGGAACTGCTGGTAGCCAGTACCTCTTGTGGAGTACCTGTCAAGTCACTCTCAAGTCATTGGAGTGAGGCATCAGTGGATTCTGAGGTCTAAATTCTATCTGAATTGCACTTTGAGCACAGGAGTAATTTTTTTCAGAGCTGATTTAACAAATGTTTATATGCAAGAAGAATTTAGTCCAAAATAGCTCCATTCAGGTAGGTATGATGAAGACATGCTATACCAAGCAATTCAGAGCCAAATAAAAACACCCAAGCAGCCCTGCACTATTTATTTTGTGTTCATGCAATGCCCTGAAATTAAAACAGCGTAAGATTGAAGTAATAGTGACGATGATTTCTCTACTTTCCACAGAACTCTTTCAGAAGAAAGTAATTTATTTAGAACTACAGTGTGATTTAACTTGCCAGACCTTTCTCAGAGCTTAAATAGAACTGCCATGATTATACATTTTCATCTGTCTCAGCAAGAAAACCATCAATTATGCTGGTCTGACCTGCCCCTTCCAGCAAAGGAAGAGATACATTTAGAATGTCACCCACCCACATAGGAAACGTAATTTGGACTAGCTGGATGATGATTTCTATGGGGGTCATCACACTGTACTTCCCTGGTTTCTGCTAATGTATTATGCATTATTTTTTTTTTCATTTTGATGCACAACTTTATACCTCATTGTGAAGTCATGTTAGCTTAAACCTGTGAATTCCTGTACAGACAACTCCCTCCCTCTGTCCTCCTTCCCACCACGGCTTTTGTCTGCTCACATATCCGCCCCCCTCACTCCCAGGCAAATTTTTTCCCCTTTCCTAATCTAACTACTTCTGCTTAATATCATTGAGACTCCAGCCAAGTACCATCAATCCCTAGCACTGCCACTTCTCCAAGAAACTGAGTTCAAAGACAAGTACCTGCAATTCAGCAGTGCCATCTTCTAATTCCAACAAATGGTTTTAAAAAGTCAAAGTTACTTTTAAAAGTACTTTTCAGAAAGCTACTCTTTAAAGTGGTTTCTCATGGTTTATGCACTATAAAAAGAGCACTAAGTAACCCTGCTATTGTGCTGCCTGCAAATTAAGAATTAGTGTAGTGCGTCAGAATTCCCCTGAAGGTACATATTTAGCCTAAAAGTGAAGAATTTGTGTTAAAGGCACTGAAAAAACTCCACATCACCTTGGGGATGGTTTTTGGAATTTCTGTAGCATGTTCAAACAAAACTTGACAGCTTTTTTTTTTTTTTTTTCTGGTAGAAACTTTAGGATGTTTACTCTCTGCCTTTTAAAGCTACACATATCTCTTTACTATATAAGTGAGAAAAGTGAGTTATATGACTGGGCCAAAACCAAAACTCATTCTTAAGCATGCTAGTAAATTTATACAATAGCTCATAGAAAACCTTTATCAATTCAATATCTCCTGGCCATGGACTGGTTGGATAAGGATTCAGAAAATATATGTAATTAAAAAAAATAAACCCTAGCATGTGGTACTAATTTGAAGTAAGGCATTTATATCTAGTAATGACAACTTGATCAAGGAAGCATCTTTCACAAAACGTCTTCAGCAAATCAGGAAGCATGGGAATGTTGCAGAAAGCGTTTTGAAAAGATAAGCTAAAATCTGCTTCTGGATTTTACTGGAAACCAGCAAAACAAAGTTAAGAAAGTAGTTTCAATTTTGCTTTACAGATCTCTTCAAAATTATAGTCTCATTCTCCTTGCACCGCTTAACATTTTCCTTTATATATTTTGTTCTTTTCAAAAAACATTATTTCTTCCTGACCAACTGCATTATTCCTACTTCAGCATATTTCTTTCCAGCCCACTCAGATAAATAACTGTCTGCTACCTTTAATTTAGAAAAAACTAACCCATATTATAAGGGAGGTTTGCTACAAAAGACAAATCAAAAAACAACCCCAAACCACCTTACGCCCCTCAGTTTATTTCTAGTGCTGCTTTGTTGGGACCTCCAAATCCTCTGCCTCCTTGCAGAGTCAGCTGGTGAGGGCCAAGATTCCCAACCCCACATCTCAGGACACTGCGTATGGCCACACATCTACATGCCCTGCAGGTGGAGCCCAGGCTCTCTTCTTCCTTAGGCATGGGATATAGAGGTGCTGCCACCTGGATGCTGAGTGGATAAACATGAGTTGTTGTGGTAGCCAGGTGCAAAAGGCATGTCTGGATCTCCTACTGGAGGTGGCATTCACGTCCTGCTGGTCTGAGCCATGAGGGGCTCCCAAGGCCACTCACTAGATCTGTGCTTTCTCATACTCCTTACAGAGAGCATCAAAGGCTAATCTTTAGTCTAGTCTAGTCTTTGGGCAGAGTCTACCAATACTTCTGCAGATAAGCTGGATGCTTCTCTGCTGTAGCCTGAGAGAGACTGTTGGATTTAGAAGTCTGTCCTGCCTCCTGCTCCTGGGCCCTGCTAGGAGGTGAGTCCTGCTCCTCAAGGTCTCAAGGTGAAAAGCTGTGAGGCGGATGGAGCCTTACATGTTTTTTGCTGTGGCAGGCTAGTGGTCATGGCTGCTTTGGCTTTGCTACAGGCTGTTTCAATTGTATCCCTCACAGCTGGTGCTGGTCCACAGCCCATCTTCAGCCCAACAGGCACATTCAAGCCGAGATCCACTAGACGTGGTTCTTCCAGGGAGCCATTTGGAAACTGGGGACCTACATATACTGTTTCCACTTTTTTTAATAACTGAAGAAGACACTTCAGGACTCCATGCTGCTCTTGGGATGAAAGTGAGCTACGAATTTGCATGAGTTCCAGCATTATAAATGAGGCTATTATGGGTAGTGCTGGGTTTATGAAGACATGCTGTTGGTGGAGGGGCTGGTGAGACACATGACACAGTGAGGGCCAAGCTGTGCAGCCTTATGGCACGTGTATAGCCAGCCCTTGGCAACACACGTGTGGCCTCTCTAACATATGGGTCATGCAGACAACATGAGGGATGGCTATGCTTCCAAAATTACATCCCCCAGTATCTGAGTTCCCTGGATGGGAAATGAAGAGCTAGAGAAGACAATGTCAAAGAAAGTGGCCTCCAGAGTCCAGTCCTGAATACTGTGACAGAGTAGGTACAGTCAGAAACTGCTGAGAAGTGTGTCCAGGACCAGCCTGACACTGATTTACCAATTTTGCATATTAGATTCTTTTTAAATCTGCTGGTTTTGCATAGACAGGAATCACAGAATTCTGTTTCTGAGAGCTCAAGATCAAAAATGAAAACCACATGGACTAGGAGAAGGAACTTGTAATTTGAAGTCTTTTGTTTTTTAAACAAACCATGTCTGCAGACCTCAGTATTTTATAATCCACTTCCATGCTCAGGAATTTTGTTCTGAACTTAGGCTTTAGGATATTGCCCTATGAGCTTCTACTTCAAATCTAATTATTGCCTAACCTACATATTTCTTTCTACACACAGATTTCACCAGTGAGAATAGAAGATGTAAACCACAGAAGACTTAAACTACCATGTACTTTGAGATGCAGTTTGATGGAGAGGCTCTTCCCAAAGCAGGGTGAAAGAAGACTTGTCTGACTTATATGATGCCAATATTTGACCATAATATTTGTACCGAGTTGTTCCATTGGGACTACTATAAACTTCTCTAATCTCTCGCCTCCCTCATCTGGACACTCTTCTCTTTCCCGTGTAGCCTTATTTCCAAACAGTGCCTTTCTTCATATGCTTCCTGTCCAAAAACTTCTTCAACCAAGCCCAGGAGAACAGGATTCTCAAGAGCTGCAGAAGCATTGCAAGAGAGGTGAGAAAGATGCGCTCGCACCAAGGTGAGCAGGAAGGACTCCAAACATCCTCAGATGGCTGGCAGCTGTGAAAATAGCCCCTGTAGCCATGGAGCCATTACCCTTTCCTAGCTCTGACTCACTGAAGTTGACGAGGGCCAGGATACACAGCGCTACTGCCAGCTTTCCTCTGTGTCTCACCCTTGTTCTGTGGACTGAAGGGTAAACGACATGTTTGGGGAAAATAAAAAAGAATGGGGCCTTCTGAATCCCTAAAGCAACCTGGCAGGGAGATTGAGAGGCACAGAGGTGGCCGTGTCCAAACTTCCCTGTAAACAAGTGATTTTTGAGAGGTAAAAAATTCCACAGTTTTACGTACAAGGCTGGAGGTGCTGGAAATCCCCAGCTCATCCTGGTGGGGACATTAAAGGACTGCATGAAGCTACACAAGAACACTCAGAATTTTCTCCAAAATTTTGGCCCATGTATAACTCACACTTGGCAATTTTGTGCTTTTTTGCAAATGAACCAAGCTTCCAGCTGAAAAACTGCTGGCTGCTGTGTTACATTTACAAAGATATTTTATAAGGTGACAGGTGGAAAACCGTTTGCAAATGCAAGTTATTCTTGAAAATATTTTTTATATCTGTGTCTATGGGATGTCCTGTAGAATGAGACATGTTAAGGATAACTGACACAGATAGTGCTCTTAATGTGTCACTGACCTCTTAATGCACTCTGAAATTCTGGAGATAAAGCAAAGGGATGGATTTAGAGTGTGCTAGAGAATCAGTTCAGCCATGACAGCAATACTTGTCAGGTTAAGAACTGCTTAAACCTAGATGATTTGAATGAACCAGAGATGGTTATAAATACTCTTCTGAATGCAAATGTATTTTCAGTTTGGGATATAAGCTATAGATTTGAGTGTTCTGCTTCAAAAGGGAAAGAAAAAGCTTTAGATGATGGTTTGGGTTTTTGTTTGGTTGTTTGTTTTTGTTTTGTTTTGTTGTTTGTTTTTTTTAAATAAAATGCATTTTCATGAGAAATACTGATTCTTCCAAGATATTAGAAAATTTTCTTTCTGATCAACATTTTCTGTTTTTTTTTTTCCAGGCCTCATTCACTGAAAAATGAACTCAAAGAGGAAAGGCAGCCCAAGGCAACCCAGCCACATCCTGCTGCAGAGGAGATGGCAAAAGAGGTAAGGGTGAGCCAGCTGCAGAAAGAGGGAGCAGGCTCTGCTCTCTGTTGGCAGGGCACTGTCTGAGGATGTGGGAGCAGCCCTCAGACATCACCAAATGTACAGCTGCCTTAGCACAGAGTTTGGTGCAAAATGTTTGCAAAGGCCACTGCAAATACTTGTGTAGCTACCCCAAGAGTGCCATGCTGTCAGGATTGCCCGGTTCTGTTACCTCCCAGTGTTTGCAAGGGGCACTACATCCACACAGTCTGCAATCTCAGCTGGCCAGTACACTTACCCCATAGATGCCTTTGGAGCCTACATGATTTCAGTAGATCCTGACTGTGCTGCTGTTGGCCACTGGAAGAAAAAGCCCATCAGCAATACAAGCTCCTGTTTTATCTGCAACAAGTCTCTTCACGTCCCACTTTTTGCATCATCCTGCTTTCCGAAGGGCATTATCAGGAGTCTTACTGCTGCCCTGCGGTCACACTCACAGCAGTGCCTGCATCCCCTTCGGGTAAGGGTTTAAAGAGTTCACAGAGGCGATGCAGGCTGTTGCAAAACAGACAGTCAGAGTTTAATTTACTGATAGAGATACAATCTAAACAGCTACAGATTTTTCTGGACATTTCTGCACCTCTCTGAGCCTCCTGTGTGGCAGCGGGAAGCTTTGCTGCCCGCGCAGCATTTGCTCAGGTTTTCCAAGTGGGAAATGTGCAGCAAATAAAGGAACTGGGATGCAAAAGAGTGGCAGCTGCTCTAGGACTGTTAGAGAGGCTCTTTTACAGGCGAATGAACCGTCAATTTGTAGTAAGACATTGTTTTCTAAACATAGCATGAAAACTGTTATCTTGCCTGGCTGGTCATTAGAAGAGAGATAATTATAGTCTCTGTGCGACAGCCGGGCCCAGAACAGGGGCTGCATTGTCCCAGGTCCCAGCTGAGCTCTAGCACAGGCTCCCCAGGCAGCGCTGGGACAAGAGGGCTCCTTGTGCCCCGACAAGTTCAAAAGAGGAATTGAAGTGCTTTAAGTAGGTGTTAAGCACCTATTTCTCTCTCCTACTCCGGACTTAAAAACTACTCCATAAGAGAAAGGTGCAGAGGTCTGTAGCTGCATCCTCCCTGGCCTCATGTAGAATACATGCTATGATTTTTATTTTTCTTTTCTTAAAAAAAAAAAAAAAAGGAAGAAAAAAAAAAAAAAAAGAAAAAAAAAAAGCCCCAAAGCTCCAGTTTTGCATTTATTTTTGTTTTGTTCTGTGTTCCTGTTTTCCAGCAGAGACCTTTATGACGGCATATGTCCTTCAGAAGGAAGGACATATTATATGTTCAGTGTCCACTTCCTGAGCCCTGAAGGTGAGGTCTAAACTTCAGTTCATGCTGCAGTCTGCCAGAGAAGTCCTGGAGTACCCAGAACTTTAGGGGGCCAGAACATCCTACAGAGGACCATGAGGAAATCCCAGACTATTGCTTTTCACCACCCATCCAGAAAAGATGGCCACCCCACCCAATTGCAATGGGCCAACACACTCCTTACTGCTCTGGCACCTACTTATGCCAGTACCACTGTATGGGGAGTTCATGTCTGTGAGTGTCAAACTTTTTTTTTTTTTTTTTTTTTCAGGTATACAGTCATAGCTGCAGATAGTAAATTGAGCTATCACTTTTTCTTCCTCATTTCATCCATGTCATTTAAACTGAAAGATTAGTAGGTTTAGACTAGATATTAGGAAGAAATTCTTCACCATGAGAATGGTGAGGCACCAGAAAAGGTTGCCCAGAGAAGCTAGGTGTTCAAGGCCAAGTTGGATGGAGCTTTGAGTAACCTGGTTTGGTGGAAGTTGTCCCTGCTCATGGCAGGAGGGTTGGAAACTAGATGGTCTTTGAGGTTCCTTCCAACCCAAACCATTCTATGATTCTATGATTTATGAGACTTTTGGTAAAACAGGAGACTTGAAAGTGCATATTCTGAGCCTTAGGTTAACATGAAAAGCTCCTGGGCAGTATTTTCTGACTACTGCTTTTTTTGGTGATTTAAACCTGGAAATGAAAACATTCAAATTCTCCAGGCAGACAAGATACAGTCAAGTTTTTTCTGTTATTGTTACATAAACTTCAGGTTTATTTTTAACAATGTTTTCCAAAAAAGCAATGGCCAGAAACAATAAATAATCTGACATTTCACATGGAGTAATTACCCTGTTTTCCTAGCTTCTGTGTTCAAACTGTGGCTCAGGCAATCCCCTTTTAGAAATACTCCAATTAATTTTGACAAAAAGGAGTGTAAAAATTAATTTCCCTCTACTTCTGTGAAATTAAGTAGCTGGGTGAAGAAGGAACACCTTGTTAATGTCTCCTCTAAAGAAAAGGCTTTACTAGAACACAAGAAAATCCACACAGGATATCTTTCATGCATTCCAAGTGTGAGGAAACCTGGTATAGCTAGTAAAACTATTTGGTTTGACCAGCCAGTGGTGAGTAATGTGTAATAATACCACTAGGAAAAGAAGTGTCTTACATAAAGTAAAGGTAAGAAAAAGTTAAGAGCAAATTAAGAACATAACAATACTTCTATAGGTGGAAACACAAAGCAATATTCAGCTATATTGTCAGGACAGTAAAAGTTTCTTAAAAAAAATATTTCTGTGGCTTGAATAGATGAAAAATGGCAAGACTTTTCTCTCATTCCAGTGAGAACCATTTCAGCAACTCAAAGGATTAGATAAAACATGCAAGTAAAATAAGTCTGTTTAAAATAAGATGTTAATTTAATATTTGAAAATTAATGTGTGTGTGTGATGCAGTTATTTTTGCTAGAGCTCTCTTTGCATCTCTGAAAGGGATTAGTCTTATAGCCATGACTCCCATTCAAGTGATGAACTGAGTAAAGCCAGAAGAACATGACACTACAGATACAGAAAAACATAGACTTTCTGTGAGTGTAGTCAAATGCAAGGTGTTTTTAACTTTGGGATTTATACAGTAAAAAACAAACTATAAACATACGTGACTTCATGGCTAATCTCAGTAACATATATTTTAAAAGCCATCTGAACTACTTTTTCTCTGTGTGTGCTTTCTTGTTATGGTGTTTTGTTTAAATTTTGGAGAGGTTAGAGAAAAAGAAGTGTGCTCCAAGGAGGACCAGCCTCTGTAATCTGTAATTCTGCTTTTTGCTCTAAATGTGGCATAGTTCCCATAAACTCTAGGAACAACATATTAACTAGAGTTGAAAGTTTGCTCGGGGCATTTGGTTCGTGTTTGTACTAGTCTGAGAGAAATCACATTTCGAAGAGACTTATCAAGACTCTCATCTCTCCACAGAGAGCTGAACGGCTCTGGCAGGCTTGACAATGCTATTCATTTTTGGAGCCTCACCAGCAAAACAAGCACTCAGCACAAAAGGATGTATAGTGTCTAGGCTACTGTACTGTTCATACATCTGTATCTATCCATCTAGCAAGGGAGTTCACATCACAGAAATACACATCACCGGAATAGTACCATCCTGTACCTTGGAGATGAGTGTTCCCCAGTGTCAGGAAGTGTTAATTAATGATACAACACACAAAGAGACAAAGTATTGAAAGCAAAACCGTTTTAAATTTAGGAACAAGTTGCACTGCCTATCACACATTATTTCAACAGGAGGCATATAAATGCCTATTGGTGTGTGGCTTATATACACCATTCCTTAGCACACAGTTAAGCCCCTGCTGTTCAGGCAGTGAGTATATGTGTCCACTCTGACAGTAGGAGCTTAATGCTTTTATAAATACTTTATGAAGTATATATAATGCAAAGTACAGTTTCATTCTACATTTGTGTCTTCATCTTAAGTCTTTGATCCTAAGCACACAGCTCGAATGTTAAATAAAACATTATGTCCCTATAGTTTCTCAGCAGTGAAAATATTTAACTATTATCAACATGAAAAAAAAAAAAATCTTCCCCCTCTACCCCCTAAATAAATATAGCAGAGAAATTACATGAGAATTACCTTGCTTGAGGTGTGCAACTTTTTATTCCTTTTCTCCACACAGTATGAAAGTGCTATTTTTTCCAAGCTTTTCTGTACCCCAAACTCCAGCCAACATTATTCTACAGAAGGAGAAGCAGGCAGCAGAGGGAGGCCTGGTCACCTTTTTTCTTTCAGAGAGGAGCTAATCAAACATTCCCATCAAGCTTCCAGCTCTGTGAAAGGCACATTGCTCTCTCTCTCTCTTGCCCTCCCTCTCTCTGCTCCTCTCTCCCTCTCTGTCTCCCTCCCTCTGTCTTTCCCTCTCCCTCCCGCACACACAGACGTACAGAGCTCCTTACACTGATTTAGCAGCCAAATTAGGCAGTCCTATTTTAAATGTATGTTCCCTCCCACATATTTTTGGTAGGGATTTCTGTGCTCCTTTTGCACTAGCCTGTCAGATTTGTCAAGTTTTTCTCTTTTGGGAAGTGAGGCTTTACTCGACTGATATTTTGGTTGAATCTTTTTGTCTTCCATTCAGTTCAGCATTGTAGTGAAAGGACAAGAACTAATAGATGAGAGTAAACCACACAGCTCTAAAGATTTTAACTACCAGATTAGTTAGGTGCAGATCATGTTTAAAGAGAAAAATATCTTTTGAAGAGACAGACTGTTTTACCTTAACTAATGTGAATAGCATCGTATTCCCTCAGCAGTTTCCCTGAGGTCAGAGGATTAGTGACAGAGCAAGTCTGTGAGTCTGGTCATAGAGAAGTAGAAGTATGGCATGAGGAATCTTTCTCCAGTTGGGTGTGAGAATTTCATGAAATGCTCTCAAAGGCTACTAACTGGCACTCATTAAGTTTGATCTGGCCAAATGAGACATACAAAATTACTAATTTCTTTGAATATATCTACAGAAATCTCCTAAAATGATTGGATAAATTTAAGAAGAAAAGTTCATTGAGAGAATCAAAATCACAGCATTTACAAGATTATCAAAGGAAGTGCTGCTGTCATATTCCAGGATGCTGAATGCAAACTATAATTTTCAGTTACATCTAGGTATTTAGAAGTACATAGATAACACAAATGAGGGAACATACACTGTTATATCTAAGATCATTGGTGAAAAAAAATCTAATACAAATAGAGGAGATGGAGTTCAAAATACACTTTAGAAAGACATGTAATTCATGATGTAATAACCCCCTAAATATATTTAGTTTAAGAGAAAGTGATTACCTGGTTTTAAGTGAACGTGATTACCTGTTACTTGTAAATCTCTACTCCAGTACTTACGGAAACTGTGTAACAGTTCAGCATATTAATAAACAGCACAATATCAAAAGTGTATTAGGACTTTCCAACCGTGTTACTAAGGTATAATGTTCCATAAATTCATTGGATTCTCTTAATACAGAAGTTCAGGCTTGCCATGGTAATTCCTAGTGAATCAGAATGCACTGGACTGGCAGGAAGCCTCTTCAGTCAGCAAATCTTTTAGTAGACCTACCTAGAATATCTACTAAAAAAATCCACTAAACCCAAATCCAAAATTCTTATAAATTCAAGTTAAAACTTTCAGAATATCATCATCCTTTTCATAAGGCTTTGTGAGGTTTTAATTCTTCAAGTAATTCATGGCCAAATGGATAACATAGCAATGGTCCAAGCTGCACCCACCTGCCCTCTCACAGCTTGACTGGCTCTGCTCATGGCTTGGAGTCAAGGATGCTGCCAGTGGGCCGGCACATTTCTGCAGTGCTGCCTGCCAGCTAACCTGGCATCCTGGAAATGAGCATCTTGGGAACTGTGAACAGAAACACAAAGTGGGCAGAATAAGAAAAACTGTCTAGTTTGTTATTATTCAGGGTTTTCAACCTCTCACAGTCATTTATAATGGAGAGCTGATGAGTATCAAAACAAAACACTCAGGAGGGCACTAGCTGCCTCTTTTTATCACAACATTTTTGAGTACTGTTGCCTGTGCTCTTTCCTGACAGAAAGCCATTTCCAGCCACTCAAGAGCTGGCAACTCAAAGTGCAGGAGCAAGAGGTGGACCACATTGAATGGCTCCATTTTGCTGCTGGGACTTGCCAGAGGGAAAGATTTATTTGCAAAAGAGGTGACCATGCAGTCAGGAAGTCACTACTTTGAGGACAATAGGTATTGAACACAATTGTCCAGGGGAGGGGCAAATGCTCTGTATATGTATGTGTTCCTGTCTCCCACCATTGCTTCTAGTCTGTTTTCTGCTGTTAGTACTATTTGTGGTAATGGTTTTTAAGTTTTACTATACTGTATTTTCATTTCCTTGTAAGTTAAAGAAGGATTTAGCATGATCTGTTGAAAAGAAGCTTGAAAGCAATGGAATGCAGACCTCTAACCTATTCCCTGAAAGTCTTAATGAAACAGCCAATGGACAAGACTAGAGAGAAGAAATACTTTGGTTTCAAAGACAGCTTGAGAAGGTTCTTAATTTTTGAGGAAAATTTAGTAACCACACTGAATTATTACCTACTCAGATATTACCTTCACTCTGGAAGATAAAATAGCAGAAAGAGATGATGTGTGTAAGCAGTGCTAGGATTGGCAGAGGAGATAATCTAGCCAAGACTCAGTAAGGAAGTTTGGTGTTTATAAACAGAGATAGCAGCAGACCTGGAAGACTAGATACTTGCTGGTAGACCTTAGTCTCTTAAATAAATCTTCATCTGAGATAACGTGTCATGCAGATTTTTCAAGGCACGCAGTGTTTGTTTAAAAAAACATTGCTTTGGGTAAAAGCTGGGTAAAGGCCTTGGTGGGTAACAACAGAAAATCTGACTTCATTGCAGGGAAGCTCACTGCATTTAGTCTAATCCTCATTACAAATCTGACTTCAACATTTTTAAAAAAGCTTTGGTTCGTAATATAACAAGTGGTTACATGCTTCTGCCAGCACAAAAATGTAAGATCCCTCATGTTTCTCCCCCTCTGCATGCAGTGATGCATAGATAAATGAAATAAGGGAAACCTCACCTATTTGGAAATGCAAATAAACTCACATGTTCTGGGTTTAATGCTCATGAACTGGTATGGCCCCAGAGCTGAGGCAACTGTGAGGACACCATCAGATGCAGCTGTAGTTTTGCACTTATATGTCCAAATTCAGTCCAAGTTGGTTACTGACTTAGTCCATAATCTTTTCTTCACTGATGATCTTTCTTTAGTGATTTACATGAACAGGTCAAACTTTTGTAGAAAGGGGAAGAGAACAAGTTTTTACTAGGTAGTAGGTTCATATAGTAGGTTAAAATATAAGCGAGAGCCGAGGATGATGACTTCAAAGGCCATAAATTGCTTCCAAGAAATCTGTGCAAAGTGATGACAGGTATATAGATCCTGTGGAACAGGTGTTTTCTGCAGCCCAACCTGCCATGCTCATTTCCCCAACACTCAGGAAGAAATTCTGACTCCATAGGTGTAGGCATAGACAAAGAAAATCATCTTCAACCATGTTATAGAACAAGATATGCCTGCACAATTTTTAGAGGAATCCAAATTTTGTCTGGGAAATTTTTAGTGGGAAGGTACAGATTATCTCACACATTTTGTCCCACTTGTGACACCCAAGGTGCACACTGCTCTTCTGGCATGGGGCTGTGGCCACATTTCTAAAATCATTAAATCATTTGCTCTCCAGGTTATGAGTAGGGAATATATAAGGAATCAAAGTGACCCAGGACTGGGCTAACTAGCCTGTGATCATTACACAGAAACTGCTGAATGGATGTTCTCAGCTGACCACAGTAGGCTTACTAAGTCAGTCCTGACTCTGCATAAAAGGACAGAAAACAGAGAAAAATGATTTCTGCAAGATGACACATAGCTATGTCACATCTAATCCCATTCAGGTGCTTAAACAGAAAGGAACAAGTTTTCTGTTCTCAAA
Source organism: Pyrocephalus nanus (assembly GCA_038380795.1). Classification (NCBI taxonomy): domain Eukaryota; kingdom Metazoa; phylum Chordata; class Aves; order Passeriformes; family Tyrannidae; genus Pyrocephalus; species Pyrocephalus nanus. The sequence continues at coordinate 82,161,338 of CM076260.1, read as the reverse complement.
CAATTACCCTCAAGCCTTTTCAGCCAAATACTACCACAGGAATCAGAGAGCAGAATCTTACAACACCCCAAGATGTCACGCACAGCTTAGCAGTGCTGGTTCTGTTCAAAGACAGCACTGTCACACATGTTAGTGTTAACTCCTAACAAGTGTCAGTGGAGTTCAAATTCTGCAGTTCTTCTACATTTCTCAGACTCTGTGAAATAAAATCTTGACTTATGCATTATTACGCTTCAGGTAAATTGTGCTTGAAAATTATTTATTACTGAAGAAAACAAGCCATGGGGACAACACAGTAGGAAATTGAAATTATAATTGGAATGGCAAGGCTACTAGGGGGTTAACATTGTTTGGCTTTAGCTGCTTAAAGCACTAATATCAAAATTGACCTCAGGTAAATAAAATAACCAATGTCCTGTAGGGCTTATATAAAATACACTGACGTGTTTGTCTAGTGTTTGAGAAAGGTAGGGAGGCTGAATTATGTATGCTGTAGCCCTTGCCAGCATCAGAAACTTCTTTAAATAATTAGAGCAATTGGGTAGCCAGGCCTCTGTGTTTTTTTTGTTTTTTTTTTTTTTTGAATGAATGAGGAGACCTCATGGGCCAAATGAATGCATAATGTTGGCATGCTTAAATGGATGGATACCAAACATGCACTGTGTAAATTTGAACTACTGGGTGTTTCTCAGCAAAGATGGCAATGGCCATGTTTCCTGAGACTGTAGAGAAGCAGGGCTCTGGTAGTAAGTCCCAAGTCCCTGATTCATTTGTTTACCCCACAGAGCAAACAAAGACAAAAGATGACAAAAGGTGACAAAAGATGACAAGATCTTTTTCATTTTGGCAGGATGCAATGTTCAATTGAGAGCTGATAAACTCTTTGCCCTGGATTTCATGAAGCATACAGGGGGAAAATGGGGGCCTGGGAGCCTGCCATCCCAACTGGGCAGGCTAAAAGAATAAGGATTAATAGTGGGGCATAGGAAAGAGACCCTTTTCTGTGACTGCCACGTGGAGAGCTCAAGTCTTTCCAGTTGAACAGTGACCATTGTAAACTGTCATGGATTTTAATTGTTTGGGGGTTATTAAAGTTCCAGGCAGTCACTTTTGGAAACTTTTGACCTTACCTTCCTCTGTAATAATCAAAAGACATAAAGAAAAGTGAACTTCAGCTTGGAAGGAGAATCTAATAAGGCATTTGAGTGAATTCAGAAATTATTACTATCTGTAAGGAGTGTTTGTATACTCTGAGAGCAATTTAATGTGTAGTGCATTAGCTGTGGGCATGAAGACAATACTAGTTAGGACCAACAAGTCAGATGGGTTTGCTTATAGATCTTGATCTGTATCAGAAAGAAGCAGTGCTCAGATATTGCTTTCATTTAATTTTTTTCAAGGTAACTCTATATGAAAAAAGAAAACAGATGGAGGATGTTCTTGCCCTTGAAATACAATAGGAAGCTATCCTGGACATCAAGAAATCCTCATTATTTTTGCCATGAAGCTGAATCTACCCAGACATCCTAAGCCCCATATTCCCAATGCCAGATTTAGAACACAGGTTGCCACAAATGCTGTGTTGAAACATAAATTAAGTAAACAGTAAATGCAGGGACTGGAAAAGCCTTCATCACCTTTGGAATCAGGAAATGCCAAGGGTGGCTAGTGAGGAGGAATTTGGTCTTACTGCATCCACAGACCTTTGGATCTGAAGAGGTGTAACCAGCTTTCAAAGCTGTGTCATTATGGAGGTGGGCTGTGATGTTTGCATCTCACCAGTCTGCTCTCAGAAACCAAGATGCTGCCACAATGGAAATAATTTTTAGGTACCATTTTTTTTGCCAGAACTTGCAATTACTGCAAAAGTGTATGGTGACTGAACAGAACTGGGTCTGTAGGAAGTGCAGCATATGGACTTTGTTCATCTAGAATCCAGTGTAGATGGGGATTGAGTCTTCACAGAGTAAGTGGGATATATTTCATTGCTCTGCTACCTTGTATAAAACCTAATTCAGCAGCATAAAGCTCCTTGTATGAGGAGTAAAATAACCTGTTTAGGAGAGTGCTCTTTGTTAATTAAGTTTCAGCAGTGCTGGATTCAGTGTTGAAATGTGCAGTTGAGGACCACAGTCCACAGAAAATACAAATGGTTTTTTCATCATGCCTTCCCCATCTGCCCACTTCCAGTGCAAGCCATGCGCTATCGTTGCCACTGTTGATTCAGTTCAACAAGAATACCAAGTCTCCCTCTGCATCCCTGTGCCTCTTACCTTGGCAGTAAAGATCAGCTATTCACTGCAAATCAGGCCTGGAAAATATAAACCCAGTAACAGTCTTCTGTCTGTTCTTCCTGACTGTTTTCCCGATGTGTTTTCTGTTTACGCTCTGTAGGGCATCAGGTGTCAGAGCAAGTAGGTGATGCCAGTAAAAGCCACTTCACAGTAGAGAGTTCATGGCTGCCTCCCAGCAACTGAATGCATCCCCTCTGTGGTGCCCTTATCCTTGTCTCCTCCAGCTTTGGCTCTTGGCACTGAAGGCTGTTCAAAATGCAGGTTGTTTCTGGAGGCAACATGCAGAAATTAGAGTGCTGCTCTGGCAAGAAGAAGTGTCCAAATACACAGCAGGGCCAGAGCTGCCAGTGTACTTAATAGGTGGATTAATATATTTTCTTCACTGGTATTTGCCAGAGTTCATGAAAAGCCCCTCTGCATGTGCCGCTGTGCACAGGCTCACCATGTAAGGGCTTACACTGTTCTCTCCCAGTTGAGTGGTGGTGGCTTGGCCCTCCTCCGGGGTCTCCTTGCCTGCTGTTCTTGTAAAGACTCATTTGCCTTTTGGGTGGCAAAATTTCTAGGAGAGAAACAGCTAGTGGAGGGGAGAACAGTGTTGCATGGCCTTGTGTGGTAGTGGTAATGGGGGGATCTCAGTATGGCATGGGAATACATAGGTTCCTGTAACTCCTGGGTGGTGCTGCACCCATGAAAACTTTCTTTTTTGTGGATCCAGGTCCTGAAAACACCTTCCTTGCAAGATGATACACATTCCGGAGGTAGAGCATCCCATGTTTCTTCAAGGTTAAATTTCATTGGGAAAGAAAGGAAACCGTAAGGTGCTGGTGCTGGGGATATAGGGGAAAATTGGGGTCCTACTGCAGGAATGGGACAGGTGGAAGGTTCTAGGGTACATGTGTTGTGATGATGATACAAGGAAGATACAGAGTTGGGGCTGCCCTGGTCACAGAGTCCCCAGTGGACTAGCAGAAATGCCAGCACTTGGCCTCCTCACCATCCCTGTCCTGCCTGTGCACTCCTCTCACTTCCAGTGGGATGGGAGATGCAGTGTTTCTGGTGTTTCTTTAACTGGTCACCACCAAGTTGCCCTGTGAGGGTATTGAAGCTCCAGACTGCCATAAGTCACTAAAACACATTCAAAATTTACCCTGCTGTGTGTGAACCAGCCCAACATTGGAAAGGCTGTTGTCTGCCCAGGGCAGCTGAGCAGGCAGGGCTGCAAGCAGGAAACTCACTCCCTTCCTCCCACTCAGGATATTTGTGACTGAGATTTTATTGCAAAAGGGTCAGGGTTGGGGAATGCAGGCTGTGAAGAACTGCTGAGACCCTTTTTTGCTGTCCATTCCCACCATTTTACCCAGATGTCAGGTTTCCAGCCATACAGAGCAATGCCTTTCCAGCCATACAGAGATATGAGGGGTACCCTAAGGGACAAAAGATGCAGATGCAAGTTTCTGCAGTGCAGTAGACTATATCTGTGCTTTTTATAAGACGATAATTTCTTGTGATCCATTTCCACTTTAAAAAAGGAGAAAACAGGCAGTCTGCGTAAACATCATGCAACACTGTAGCTACTAAATTAACTCATTAATGTAGAAATAGAGTAGCAAAGATAGTGATCTTTTCATAGAGGAAAGATCTTAGGGCTACACAAAGATCTAATGCAATTCTAAATCCTTCTCTGAAATCAAGACTTGAGAAAAAATGCTGATCTTTTGTTACATGAGAAAGAAAGAATTCTTCAAATCTTATTAGAAAAATAAATCTGTCTGAATAAACTTCATCCTCCATTACTTGCCTCCAGTGCCACAACTATATATTATACGGTGAGCTCTGCATTTTGATTCCCAAATTAAGTGAATTACTTTTAATAAATTGCTTAGTCACAAGCACATTTTAGCTGGAAATACCATTTGCATTCCTATAATTGCCAGCATTAAATCTCTGTAATAATTGTAAGAGAGGAAAGACTCTACAATTTCTACTTGCTAACTCCTCAGAATGTTTTGTACCATGGAAAATATGATAAATGCTTTCAAACTAATTCAGTAATTGCCATTTTTCACCTTAGGTTTTCAGAGCTCTTTTCAAAGAAGGACGAACAATGAAAGGAAGTGAAAAATAACTTTGGGAGTGAGAAAATTAAATTCCATGCATGCTCTTAAAAAGTATCAGAAGACAGGAAAGACAAGCAGCTTTTGCAGAAAAGAAAGCTGAGAAGTGCACAGTTTACAGAACCAAGTTTAAGAAGGTGTTTGGGTTACTGGAGATACAGAGGAGGACATGCACCTGTGGAAAGACCAGGAACTTATCTCCCAGGGCTTGCTCCACAAAAGGTATCTAAAGAGGTGATCCCCCTCAGCTGCTTCCTTCCCTCTCTGGCTGCCAATGGCCACCCGCCTGAAATGGCCACCTGCCTGGAAGATCTGAAATGTTACATGCTACCCTGCACTACAACTCACTGACTGCCTTGGCTGTTGGCTCCAGGGTGGTGGAGTGCCAGAGCTGCTGCTGACAGCCCAGGTGAGTTGTACATAGCAGCTGCTGAGGTCTCTGCTGCATTGTGCAGTGGTTCTGCATTCAGCCCCTGTTGTGTTTGGTGAGCTCCCCTTTCACCATGTCCTCCTCACAGGCTTTCTGCCATCGAGGTGTCATTGCTGTGGATTGGGATAGCTTCAGCTGCTTCGCTAATTAAAGGAGCTGAGATACCTGACAGGTATCAGAAGCTTTGTCTTCTCTGTGGCAAGGAATGAGAAAGCCTGAAAGAAACCTGCAAGTGCTAGCTATAGTATGTTCCATCTAGTTAGGCAGACAGTGATTTTTGGGGAAATTACAGTTTAAAGATTCTGCTGCTCTAAGTGAATTTCTTCAGTCTTCACAAAATTAATGCTTTACAGCTTTATTTTTTCTTCTTCTCTTTCAATAAGTGAATACATTTCATCATCTAGTAAAAAGTCAATTGACAAGAATGAGTAAGGAAATTGAAACAAGTCTTGATTTGTGTGTAATAAATTGAGTTAATTTTTGGTAAATAATTGTTTGCTTTTAGTCTATTGCTCTTGTTTTTTCTTTTCACATGAAGTGTGGGAAAGTGTGAGGGATTTAGTTTGCCAAACAACTCTGCCTAGTTATGGGGAATTCTGAGTAAACTACCCATTTAGTTTGTTTCACATTTCCAAGGCTGGATTTTCTGAGTTAGGGGCATAAAATCAGGATGGTGCCCACTAAGGATCCAAGGAATTAAAGACAACAGCTAAATTTGCTTCAAAGACATCTCCACACCACTTTTCTTCCATTCTGCTTTTCTACAGGAGTGGAACATGCAAATGATGACACACAAAAAAGTAGTGTTCAGAAAGTGAAGGATCAAGAGCTTAGTTAACCTGTAACTGGGGAAACTTCTACAAATTCTAGATTTCATTTATATCTCTCTTTATACATTTATATATATATATATATAAAGTGTTTTTGAAAATAGTTATGTCTTTGGTGTTTCGTGTGTAGGCAACTGTGACTATACAAGTGAACCTTCATGGAGTCAGTTGCTATGAAAAGGTTGGTCCTAGGAACTAGATGTTAGTGCTTGGACTGATATTTCAGAAGGGATTTGCACCATCATCACCTCTCCCTGCCCTCAGCTATTGTATAGAGTGGAAATCAACTGGTTGGATGAAGAGCTGCCCCAGGTAGCCCATCAGTGGGAGGGTAGAAGTGGTGTGTGCATGTTTTATGAGGTTATATGCCATAAACTGCTGCTGGAGAGTATGTACATTAGTGCTGTCAGTGTGGCTATTGTTTCTAATCAACAAAACTTCAAAAAGTCTGAGAACAGTTTTATGCACAAGTATTTTGATAAGAGGGAATAACCTTATCCTGCAGTGGCAAAGCACTTAGCCTTGATGTTCTCCTTTCTCAACATTTCACACGTTCTGTGACTTGGCCTCACTTTAAGATGCTGTGGATGAAGTCTTTGCAAGTTACAAATAATAATTTTGTTGTTGCTTCCAAGGGAATAGGATTTCTATCTCATAAACAAAAAGGGATGACCTTTTCTAGGAACAGACATAAACACATAAGGAAGGGCATGATGAAGAAGGGAGAGGGGATGTTTTCTTTTTGTTGCCCTTTGTTTCTTCTTCCCTCAGCACTGAATGGAGAAGCTGTAGGGGGGCTGCAGGCATGATCCTGGCTGCTTGAGTCTGGCAGGAGCAAATGCAGCGACTGGGGAAGATCTTGCAGTGCCTCAACAGCCACTCTTACAGACCTGGTCGTTTCTTGAAACTGCTGTGGTTATAAACACCAATGTTGAGCCACTACTTAAGGATGGGGGAATTTCATCCTGGATTAGGAAGGGATAATGTTTGTGACGACCCCTTCTGAAAAAAAGTATCCATGGTGGGGTTTGTTGCAGCCACAGAGCTTCTTAATCTCAAGGTTTTACACAATGAGGGTCAGGATTGGAGCGATGGTGCAAGGAATTTGAACCAAAAACCCGAATTTTTATCACTCCAGGCAGGCAGAGTTGTTGTTTCTCTCTAAATGATATTTAGGGATTTCTGCAGCTGAATGCCATTATCAGTGGCCACATTTTGAATCAATAGCCCTACACATTTTTCCAAAGCTGCAATGTGAATAACTGAGAATGACTCTTCAATCTCCCTCTTCCCACTCAATCTTCCTCTTCCCACTCCCCACTCCCACCTCAGCTGAAGCACAAGTGCTCATTTCAGGGCTAAAGATATACTCTTAAATCACTTCTGACATTTCTTTGTTGCTGCCTAATGAAAGCTGGGTTACTGAACTAGAGGGAAGTTTTATATAAGCCCTTGCTGAGACATCGTTGCAGGATCAGAAGTGGGCAGCAGTTGCAAATGTTAGTATTTGTCCTGGATTTTATTTAATTGCAAACCTTATGTCTGTGTGGCATACAGGGCTTTGTTGTGTTGGTTTGCTTGAGCCCCAGTGATGTGTCACAGTCCTGAGGCCTGCAGGGTTCAAAGAACAGCCATGCTGCTGCCCCAATGAGCTAACAAGGGGTCTCTGTGCACCCTTGTTTGGAGGGAGATGTCCCACCAGGGTGTCATGCCAGCTGCTCCTCTTGGCTTCCCCAACCCTTTCCAAGCACTTTTACACTCTGCTTCTTTCATTAATTCGATTATTTGTTTTTTAAGCTTGTTGCTGAGCAAGTCAAATCGACCCACGCCTGGTTAACAAAGCCTGAAATAATTGTGACTAAGTCAAAACAGTGCTGAAGGGGAAGACCAGCAACACAGACTAGGTTAGTTTCCTGGCCCTGCTGAGTGTACTTAATCATTGTTGGGTTTATCCAGGTGTCAAGGAAGGGCACCTGGATTGAAGCCAGAGACTGCAAGAGTGTCCCCTTGCTGCCATGTCTGGTCTTTCATCTTTGTTTGTAACCTGGGATAATACAGGGATTTACAGGGGATGAGCTGGTCTTCTCGTAGGAGTCTGGAACCGCTTTCTTTGCTGTGTTGCCCTTAATCTAAATAATGAAAATGGTCAGTTCAAAATGAGGTTTTCCCATAGTTATCTGTAGGTTAGGACAGCAGGACACCTCTACTCTTTGGAGGTTGGGTAGGTCAGTGATGCTGCAAGTCTGTGAGACCAACAGATGAGGTAAAGCTGTTGTAGTGATTAAGCAGAGAAAATAACTCCAACACTTTTAATGACTGTGACTTCCCAGATAATAACTAGTTTTCACTTTGCTTGCTGTCCAAGATCCTATATTAAAAAATAAGGTAAGCCTAATTTTTTTATGGCAGAAGTACTTTGGGTACATTCTGCCATTCAGAAAGCAATCAAATTCTCCAGGATTAGAAGCAGCTGAGGCATGTCATCCTCATCAATAACCTTTGGGATCTAGATCTGAGAGACCATATGTTTAGCATCCTTAGACATGACTGTGCCAACTGAACTGCAGCTGAACTTGATGGGTGAAGTACAGTTCCTGGTTTTGCTGATGGAGGCATTAGGGAAAAGTCTTAAGTTATTGAGCAGATTCACTGACTGGGTCTTATATGGAGAATACAATTTTATAAGGCCAGAAATACCCTCCCAGGTATAGATTGTGTCAATATAACTAATGTTAGCGTAATTTCTGTTGCGTATACTTGTAAAGGTGGGAAGGCCCCAAAATCCATGTTGACTTTGCAGGATAACCTCAGGGAGATTACTCTCAGTACTGGTTTTTTGATATATGTGCTAGACCTATTCTTTTCTGCTAGCCTGGTAAATGTTCAAAGGGCTCTTTATAGGAAGAACAGATAAGAGTTCCTTGTGGGAACTCCCCATGTTTCATTATTCCATAATGATGATCCATTTTCACTGTAGTTTAGATGAGAAAAAAAATTTGGTAAAAACTGCCTCTTCACAGCAAGAATTCTTATTAGAAAATATTTTGGTGATATATTCACCTGTACTAACTTTCTGGCTGTTGGCTGTGCTCTTACTTACATGTTGCCAAAGCATCTACGTAAGGCACATACTCAATTTAATGTGGGGTGAGGCAATAAAACAAGCTGAAAACATGAAACTTGAAGCATGGAATTTCTGTTAGACTGGAAATGGGAAACTGGGATGCTGTTTCTCCTTAGGATCACACTGAATCAACAGAGATGTAGGTGGGCATCACCAACCTTTACAGAGAGCCGGTGACTGCAGAGTAAGCAAAGAGAAGGTCTAAACTGATTTAAGGAAGACTCAAGTGTACTAAATGCTACTGCATTTAGCTGCAGCCCAGAAGTCAGTCGAGCCTTTTTCTTATTAATTCTAAGTAGTGATGTCAAGGTTTTTGACTCCTTTATCAGCAGGCATACCTGCCTAGTTATCCTAGTGCTACTCAGGTCTTTACTCACAGCCCTCTAAGGGTCACCTTGTCCCACACTTTCTGAGCCCATGCACTTCACCCCTTGTAAAAGCTCTGATTTCTTTAGGAAGATAAAATACTTAAGATTTTCTTGTGAATTTAGCCAAGTTCTAGAAGAGACATTTGTCTCCCAAAACAAAAATAACCATTTCAAGCAGTACTGTAGCTCACCAAAGGGGCAGCATCTTCCCTGACACAGGTCTAACCTGCAACTCCCAGTCTGCCAACCCATGAGAACAATTTGCAGGGCACTGGTCCTTGCAGACATTTACATCCCTCAGTTGGGTTGTGTCATCCCAGCAAAAAGCGAAATATGAGATACGTATAACAATTTCACTGCCCTGGTAGCCCATTTTCTTTGTCCTTTTATATGCTGCCAATCCAAGCCTTCCTTGACTTGCTAAGGTGTTCTGCTTTGATAATCAGGCACTGATTAAGGACTTTATTGCCAAGAATGTATAGCATCTTTCAAAGAATAAGGTGTGTTAGCTTTCCAAAAGCATATGTTTTCCCTTGCCGTGACTCCAAGGATGGGGAATGGTCTGATAATAACTCCTCCAAATTATGGGGAGATATGGGTCTCATCTCTGGAGCTAAGACTTAAACTTTCAAATTCTTGAACTGGTCATTTGTCTGGAAAGATTTTTTCTCATAGGACACACAATAATGCTGCTGTACTTGATTGCCTTTTAGCAAGGGAAGCTGAAGGCTGGATTGTCAGGTAACACGGTATCAGTCAAGGATGAGCTAAAGCCCCTTTTCCATTCCCTTTAAATCCAGGTATAGACTACATGTTTTCCCAGAATAGCTTGTTCTCAGAGAAGTTAGTTTTGTTCATTTTATACAGCAGTATATCAGTGGTGTGTAGCATGCCCTAAGATCACTGATTTTCACCCAGTTCTCTGTTTGAATGTTATATGATATGATCCATTTGAAATTTATCTTTGGCTTGTGGTAAGGCTTTGCCAGGTCACATCACCAAGACATGCTCATGCTCTCATTTGCGCTGCCAAACGTTATTCTTGACTTCACACTTCATTTTGCAAATAATGTGGCAGATGTGACACACAGAGGTCCCTCCTGCTTGGACAGCTTTCACTGACCTTGTGCTGGACCCAGCAGATGTGTCCTCCAGGACCATCCCAGATTTGTTCTAGCAGTGGTTCTTTCCAACAGTTACACTGGCTGGTGTACAATGTCAAAGGCTACTGAAGGCTGTCAAATACCAGCAAGAGAGGGCTCCTATTGCAGTGATTTTTGTAAATCCTTCCACCCCCTTTTACTAGGTTACATCCTATTACATAATTAAATGCTGTTTGTTTGTTGTCCCCAAAGGGCTTTTATCTCATTCAGTGAGCATCAAAGATGATGTTTATTGGCACAGACAGCTGGTAGTTTTTATTTTATTTTTATTATTCAGTGTGGCCATTTTTTCTATTAACAGTGGCTTATTACATTCCATTTAGTAATTTTTTTTATCGTTCTGTGTTCCTATTATGGTAATATTTGGACATCTTTTGAATCTTAAATTTATTCTTTTGCTTTTTCTGCACATCAAGAAGGATGCAGTCTTGCTTCCCTCTTATGATGATACAAAAATAATCCAACCCAGAAAAGAAATTACTTTAAGAGGTATGTGTTAAATATACATTTGGGTAAAAACATAGGTCCAGATAACAGGCTCTTGCTCTCTCCTGCAGTCAATGCAATTCACTTAGTTACCTCTTTGAATGTGGGTATATGAAGTTTTTTAAGAGTCTTCTAGGCACAAAGCTTCTTGCAAGATCTGTGTATATATGTACCCAGTAGTACTTTTATACTGTTCTTCAGGAAAACATCCTGTTTTAAGTTTTAGCCTGCTTCATCTGGAATAATCAAATTCTCATCTTCCAGAAAGCAGGAATATATGCTGATCATCAGGGCCTTGGAGGTTTTTTTTTTTCCCTAATTGCACAAGATTTTAACTTTTCATATTCCTACATCATCAATTCAGGAAGGGATTGGGGTCCAGCTACTGGGGAGTCTTTGCTGCAGACAGGAATTAGGTACTCCATGCCAAAACTAGACAAAGTTCCATTTGACACTGTAGGCACCTCAACTTTTGTCTGCAGAGTTCTTGAAGTGCTTGCAAAAATCCTTTGCATTTGTTGATATACTGAGAAGGTTCAGACTCCAAGATTTTAGCAATTTCAGAGGCAGGCAGAGGGACACATGGCACAGCAAGAGCACCTTGTTTGCCAGGCTGGCTTATCTTTAGAATTGTTGCAAACACAGATGTGGTGGCATTACTCAGATTTTTCATTATTGCCTGAGATGAGGCCATTCAGCAGGGTAACAGGAGGACAATATTCTTGTCCAGGCCTATCCACAGGGAGGGGCTTTGTCCCCATCCATCTCTCCCGAGGAAAGTGCTAAACCACAGGCTGTGTTTGAATGGGTGCACTCTGGATCTCTCTTATCTCTTCAGTCTGTGCAGCAAAGAATGGAGAATTTATAGGAGTGGAGAGAGAGCCTGCAAGGGAGTGCAAGCCTGAATAGTTCACACTGTAATAGTTCACACTCTGTCTTAAGTGGGGGTGAAGGGTGTTTTGTTTTCTGGTCTCTGGTTTTACATGAGTCATTAGATAAAAACGCATAATAGCACTGAGAGCAGAGACTGGACTGAGTAGGCTATCGACTCCCTCCAACTACACACTCAAGTTATTCACACTACCACTGGAAATGTCAAAGCTATTAAGAAATGTTGCTAGGTATTTCGATGTGCCAACACCCTAAAGGATTTTCAGCTTGGCAAAAATACTAGCAGGGGAAATGTGGGCCCAAAAGGTTTTCCTGGCATAAATAAACAAAGGATTACTACAAGGCTGTTTTTAAACGTGGAAATTGAACAGAAGTAATCCTGAATTACCTTAATTATTTGAACTCTGTAGCCCAACTGAAAGGGTTGTGTCAGCGGAAGGGATGTTGGTAATCCACTTTCAAGGCAAAGTTGTACACGTGAATATTATTATTTCATGGTTAATAGCTGCAGTTACCTATTATGGTATAATACTGATATAATGATAATTATTAATGACAATGATAAGAAATAATCAAGAAAGAGATGATGATATTTTGATACACATTAATTGTGTGGCCATTAAGAACTCACCTACTGAGTGTACTAATAATCACTAATAAAAACAATTGGGAAATGTTTGGAAAGGAGCACGTAGTGTAGCTACAGGCATATTTTAGAGAGTGGCTTAGGGGCTTCAGTCTTTTTGCAGGGTGACTTTACTATGCTCATGCACATAATTTTTGCCAGGGTGCATTAGCAATGTCAAAAGGGTTGTGAATATGGAAATGGATAATGAACAGCTAGCAAGGGTGGGTTCCTTGCATGTAGGGTAGGAGAGAGTTAACCTCTGTCTCATATTCTGCTGGAATAAAACAGCAAATGCTGACACTATCCTTTGGAAATGGTAGAATTACTTAGTCTACTGCCTTCTCCCGGATGATGTTACTATTTTAGTGTGCCACACATGAAACCAATCCCAACAATTACAAAATCTCACAGTAATATCAAAGGCTGAGCAAGAGGGACAGAAGGAGCCCACATGTCAGAATTTCTATGCCAAAAGGAGAAAGATATTGTTCATGACAAGAGACCGTTCAGATATTAGCAATAGATACGAGATCTCATTTATGCAGTCTGGCATAAGCCGCTCAATACAGAACACGTTGAAACGGGTCCACAGTTGAGATAGAGGAAGGACTAGATCCTATTAGGAAGCTCTTGGTGTCTGCCAGATGTGTGCCTTCACAAAACAGGATATGAATTCTAGCCCTGCCTTTGGCACACCTATCAACTTTTTGCATTAGAAAAATGTGAAAATACAGTGTTTCTAAAGAGAAAGCATTGGCAGCAGATAGTTTTTTGCTTCCTCAAGGTGAGTGGACCTCCTTTGTAAGACCATCTCAGATGGAGAGTGTTCAAAGTTGCAGTTTTCCAGAGAAGCATCCTTGCCACCAGAGTATCAGATGACAACAGCCTTCTTTCATTTATGCTGTTAAAAATCACCCACTGTAAAAGAAAATCCAAGGTTGAGAGGAGCAACAAGGTTATGGGAGAGAGTAATTTGACTCCAGGAGTTGTTTGCACTGTACTTCATTTTTGCTAATTAAAAAGCATAATGGCCCACCATCCCCCTTCAGAATACTTAGTTCTAGATGATTGTCTCAAGTTGCCAAGCTCTTTGCTCCTTCTTGAGTGGGAGTATTGGCTCAGCAGTCTGAGGAGCCCTTCTGTGGAGGCAGCAGCAGGGGCCAGCCTTGTCTGGGCATGTGTGGAACCAGAGACAAGGAGACGAAACGCAGGACACAGGCGATGTGTTTACAAATGGATTTTTGTTGATTCCCACACTTAACATGGTGATGCACATTCCCTTACCTGCACTCCAGTAATGGATTCTGGACCTTTTTTCTTTCTTCAACCAGTTGCTGGTGTTGTGGGTGCAGTTACGGGGCACTGAGGCTTTAGGGCTGGAAGCTTTTAACCTGAGTAACTTTAGTGACAAATGTGCTCCTGCTGTTACCGAGCCTGGAGCACAGGTTGGTGTCTGCATAGACATCCATCCTCATGAAACCAGTGAAACCAGATACTCTGCTCTACAGATATGCAGTCCTGTGGTATTACCACATAGCCACAAAGGACTGTAGCTATCAGCCTTGCAGGAGAGAGGGCTTCCCTGGTTTCTGTGTTGGGTGTTCCCAGCTGTCTTTCAGCAGGTATGCATCCTTTGGCTCCTGGCCCCTTGCTCCTCTGCTTATCTGGTTTACCCTCTTGTATTTTTCCTCTGCTTTGCTCATATTCTGGCTTTTTTCCTACTCCCTCCTCTTCCCCCAGTCTAACCACACTATATGTGCTCAGTAGTATATGAAGTAGAAGAAATTTCAGCTGGAGTTTGGGAGTACTCTTGGAAATGACCTTGTGCTCTGCCTTCTTTCTTGCTCTTTTCACATCTTTCTATGTCAGTCTGAATCCTCTAGATCAACAGTTTTGCTACAACACAGCAGCACACAAATGTTCTCTAGGTATCCGTAAATGAACAGAAATACAGATTAAAAACCAGCCTGGCACCTATGGACAAAGGATGCCTATGGGAAGGTGTCTGGTACACCTGTGGCTGTGGTTATCTCTGAGACCCTCATGCAAAGGGGATGCATGGCACTTTTCTTTCTTTAGAGGAAAACCCAAGCACTTTCGCTGGTGAGAAGTCTCAGTCCAGCACAGTTACTAAGGTCAATTTTGTGCACCACTGACACGCTTTCAAAACTGTGTGCTAGCTTTGGCTAGCCCAACCTGGCTTCATCCAGCTGTTACAGAATTTCACCCTATATGATTTCATCTATTTCTGCAGCTACAGCAGCACATTTATTTGAAAGCAAACTGTTTAATTATTTGCTTTTAATTATTTATGGTAATGAAATAGCACATATATCTCAAAATTTTCCACAAAAAATGAATACTCTTGTAGTTCAGATCTGTGGCCATGAAAGAAAACACAGTTCCCCACTGCTGCTTATAATGTTTATTTGTTTTTAACTTCAAAACACAGGTGATTTTCTCAAAATTAATAAGGTAATAGGGGAAATGAAGGTGAGCTCTCTTTGTAACTTTCCCAAGAAACACATCTGGAAAAGCATACTTTAGCAAAACAACTACATTTCAGCACACCCAGACAGTGAGATTCCAGAAATTCATAAATAGCAAAGATGTTAGAAAACAGTGTTGTTGTTTGGGTTTTTTTCATCATCTTCTTCTTTTTTTTTTTTTCTTTCTTTCCTCCTTGTTTAACTTGCAAGTGGCACTAAAAGAACTCACAATTTCTATAGCTAGCATTTTTAGAGAAGTCTTTCAGTATGTAGTTAACTTAGAAGATGGGGAATTATGAAGAAATACCTTCTCACTTTGATTCTGTAAAATAAATCTAGTGAAATAATTTGATGTTTAGCACCTCTTGTTCCACTTTAATAGTCAAGCAGAAAAACAATTGGTTTGGAGACAGAGCAGTAAAATTAAAGGCCAGCTTTCCTGAATCATAGTGCTACAGCCAGGCCTTACTCACCAGGAAGGTCAGGGGAGGTGGAAATAATTCTGCAAGCCAATGAGAAAAAGTGTGAAGCCACTGCTCAACCTACAGTGACAAGAAAATGCCAGGATCTACAATTCCTAGTCCTTGCATAGACACACACAGAGTCAGGCACAGGCAATGACCTATGAAGGCGACCTTTGAAGACAGGCTAGGAGCTGGAGCTGTTAAACCTGGAAAAGCTTTGGGAGACAGTAGCCTTCCAGTACCTAAAAGGAGCCTAGGAAAAAACTGGAGAGGGACTCCTTACAAGTGATAGGACCAGGGAAAAAAATTTAAACTGAAGGACAGTAGATTTAGATTAGATATTTGAAAGAAATTCTTTACTGTGAAGGTGAAACACTGAAACGGGTTGCTCAGAGAAGCTGTGGGTACCCCATCCATGGAAGTGTTCAAGGCCAAGCTGGACGAGCTTTTGAGCAACTTGGTCTAGTGCTCCTGTCCGTGTCAGAGGGTTTGGAACAAGATGATCTTTCAGGTCCCTTCTGACACAAACCATTCTATGATCCTATAATCAGATACACTCCAGTGAGGTCCCTGGGGCCTGGGAGCCCCATGGCAGGCATGCCTGGGTACCCTGCAGGGAGAACATGGCTTTTGCCTCTCGCAGCTCTTGGAGCTGCAGCAGCTCCACAGCAATCAGGAGGGCCTGTCTTCTATGGTTGGAGCTGTGCAGCACCACAGAGCTAACACAATATTTGATGGCTGTAACTGTTAAATAGCAAAAGAAATATTTGGAAATGTAATATAGAATTGAAAAAAACTGGATAGGAACATACTAGTTATTTTTGCTAGCTAATGTCTGCTCTCCTCAAGTCAGTCTTTCTTTTCCTGCATGCATGTGAGAAACAAGTGTTTCTGGCACTGGATGTGCTGCCCACATTGTAATGTGCTTTGTAGCATTTTGTACCTACATAGAAGGAAAATATCACTTTACCATCTGAATTGCTTGAGTTGCATAGTCATCAGTGCTACAGCAAGAAACAGATGGAATGGGAATTAGGAAGTCACTCAAGCACTGATTTTAAGAGGGTCTTCCTGAACACAAAGTGTGTGTAATAAGCAGCCGCAGAACTTACAATCTATCACATTCAATATCAGGGTTATTAGATGGTGTATCGAGAATACCAAAATACACTTCCCCGTTTGCTGGAGGCGGGGTGTTGGTTGGACTTCCCACTCCGGAATCAGGGCTTGGTGAGGGGTGCATTTCTGCTGCATACTTCTCTTCTTTCTTTTCAAGCTGAGGTTGTTTTTGCTTGAGGTTTTTGAAATGTTTAAGCTTCACAGGGTCCTTGACTTCCTTGGCACAATGGAACAAGACGAAAATGTCCCTCCGAAATTTGGAGCTCATTCCAAAGTAGATAATGGGGTTGTAAAAGCTAGCAGACTTAGCAAACAAACTGGCAAGGATGCTGGTAAGGTTGGGCACAGAGTGACCATAGGCCGACCATATAGAGATGACAGCATATGGTGACCATGCAATAATGAAGGCTGTGCAAATGACAATAGAAACCTGAAAGGCAGAAGAAGAATAGTCTTAAATCTACTCTGGAAGACTACATCAGGGAAGCAATACTCTGGGAATAGTAGCTTGAATAGTAACTTGGGAATAGTGGGAATAGTAGCTTGACCAGAAGGGAAATGTTCAGGTAGCCCTGAGGGTATGGCTTACAGGAGAATACAGGCAAACAAATGGTTTGCTTTGATGAAGTCAGGCAGGCCCAGAAGCCATATATTGAATTTTGGCATGACGGTGTGGTTAGGCAATACCTCATCCAATGGAATGAAAATAGCTACATTCCCCTGTATGTTTATATAACTGCAGAAGGTTTCCAGTAGACTTAAGAAAATTGAAAGCTTGACTCTAACTTCTGAATATGCTCAGAGGTAATGTAATTTCTGAAAGAAAAGAGCATACGCCAAACCTAATTTTGGGGTTTTGTGCTGTATAACCCACTCCAATTATATTTAGATTATTTTTCATATGAGATATAACACCAGTATTAGCCAACTGATGCAGTAGAAGTTTTAAACAAACCTCATATTTTTCAATGAGTTCAGATTCTGTCACTAGGGATTATAACAAAATGAAATGCAATTGATTGGGTTTTTTGTCTTCTGTTCAATTTAAGACAAATTTTAGGAAAGACGGATTTCAGTGAGATAGATCCCAACCAACATGAAAGCCAAACTTACCCTGGTGACATCCCGCTCTATTCTCCTCTGTCTGTCTGTGGGATCACCCAGTCCTGTTAATGCATGACTTAGTTTGACAGTATTGATAATTGACACGTAGGAGAAGACCATGACTGTGACAGGTAGGAAAAAACAGCAGATAAAAATGGAGATGATGTAAGACTTGTAGATTGTAGAGAAGTTGGCTTTTGCCCAGTCTATCTCACATGTGCCATACATGCGATCTGGAAAGCAAGAGTAGGTTGGTTAGCATTTTTAGAGTATTTATCTGCTTTTGAGTGATTGATTTTTCGGTTAAAATGCTAAATTTTTCTTCTGTTAAGCACTAAAGAATGGATTGGGTTTTTTCTGATTTAATGAGATGTGACTCTATTTTCTACAAAAACAACTTTTCAAGACCAGCTAGACTGTAACAAGTATTAATGTGTAATATCATTCTGCCATATTTGTATTTCCAGTGTAAATCCATAATGCACAAACTCTTGTTTTAGAATAGAAAATTGTGATACTTTACCAGAGAAAAAAAAAGGTGATCTTTCAGTAGGTTTGATATTCTTGAGTGATACTTACTTTTATTTGTCATAATATTCTACATAATAGCTTCCTAAGAGGATCACTGTAACAGCATAACAAGGAATTCCAGATGCAATATGCCAAATACAAAAAGTCACTACTTACATAGCAAAGTAGGAAATAAAAACATTGAGACTTCTTGAGGCAACAAAACTTTTACTGCTATGAGAGCCATGAAAGCAAATCGATACAGCTAATGATTAAGATGATGGGAAGATAAAACATATAAATACTTAGAAAGATAGGAGTGCTTTAGCTAAATGGGAAACACAGGTCTGCAACACAGAGCTGCAGACCTTTAAAAATGAAGTCAGGCAAACTGCAAGATCTACACACGGTGGGACACCAGCTGATCAGGTACTAAAGGAAAAGGCAGTGGGAATAATGTGCAGTCACTGTCTTAAGCACTTTTACGAATAACAGTTGACTTCTTTAGATCCTTTGATGTGTTTGTAGAGGTGTCTTGATAGAAAACTTGAGGTCTATAACATTAGAAGTTTTCTATAGATTGTGAACTGCTGATTTTTCCTTTTAAGTGGAAAAAGTTGGTTTGTTTTTGTTTTTTTTTTTTTTTTTTCTGACAGCTATGGCAGCAGATTGAATTACAAATAAATGAAGCATAAACCAGAATTATGTAAGTCAAGTATTAACAGGTCCTGGAGATACAATACAGGTGAAGACTGCATGATTTAGCAGCAGACTGCTCCCTAACATCCAGTGGTAATTCTGAAGAGAAAAAAAATTCCTTAACTCCTCACAGATGATAGGAGGTTTAGACAGGATGAATTAAAGAAGCAAAAGATTAAAATCTCTTTTATGATTCTCATCAAAAAGAGCTTGGTATTTTTATCACCAAAAGCTTTCGGTGTTGCTGTCTGAATGTGTTCAGTAATAGAAACAGACTTCTGTCTTTCATCACTAGACCTCAAAATTCCAAAGTATAACCATAAAATCTGATTTAATTCCAGGTTTCTGCTTCATGAAAAATTTTGACTGAAAAATGAAGGAAGCGTCCAGATGACATGGAAAGAAAATCCTGATAATTTTCTCCTAGTTGGAATTCAGAGTTGTGTTTTCTCCCTCCACAGGGATACTGAAAAGTAGCATTCCCAAAAATCATTGGGATCCTGAGGACCACTGCAGCTGCTGTGTAGAAATGAGAGGTCTGAGGCAGCCAGGTGTAATGTGCTGTGGTCTGCTTGTACCTACTGCTTGACTTGCCATTGCTGGGCTCTCACATCTCCATGGGTACCCTCAATAGAAAATCTGTTTAGAGACAGATAGCCCAGAGACATAAAACTGCTGTGTGTCTCAGTAGGGAAAAGCACTCTTAGAAGTGGTATTGAAAACCACTGTCAAGGAATTAAATTCAAAGTGCAAACAGACACCTTAATATTCAGTCAAGACAGTGATGCCCAAGATGCCCCTGGCTCCAGTTTAAGGCCAAAAACAGACATCAGAAATCATTCTACAAATGAAGAGCTAGTAAGATTAATGTAAAAAGAACACAGATCATCAGAAGATACACAGAAAATTACCCCTCCAAACACCCCAAGTTTATGATATGTCCAGAGTGCATAAAACATGACATAAAATTGGAACAGTCTAATAAACAGTTTGAATTTGTCTCCATTAGTTTGTGAAGGATAGAAAATGTAACCAACCATACAAATGGATGTTTTTCTCACACCCATCCATACTTCAAGGGTCCAGAGATACCTCAGTGCTTACATGTTTATTAAGTAAGAGGATACATGCATGTAGCATGCAGGTTTAATAATTCTCCGTAGATTCTGTGACTTTTCAAAGAATGTAGAAGCCTACAGAATCCAGACAGGTAATTACTAGACAATGTCAGTCACATGATTTCAGTTGCTGGGACTCCTGTATCATTACGTAAATATTTGTTCCTAGATATTTGTTTTGTTGAATTTTTAGAGGCTTAATTTGAGACATTTTCTCCCGCTTTTCCTCATGAAGAAGTAGTTTTGCCTGGGAATATCCCTTAGCCATTAAATTACTGCAGTGTTCACTACACAATTTTTTTCCTTTTTTCCTCCCCCTCCTTTTTTGATATGACCTTATCTTTCACCCTAATCCTTTCTTGGACTGACAAACTTTCCAACATCCTTTTCTTCCTTTACTATGTTAGTTTTCATATTTTCAGCAAACTGTTTCTCCAAATCTTTCTAGATTTTCTTATTACATATAGTTTCAACTTTAACTTGCTGGAACTTGTGTTCTTTTCTGGCTTCCTAATCTTGACAGTTTTTGAAGGATGTCTTTTGATAGTTTCCTTTATCTCATTGCTTAACTGTGCCAAATATTTCTGGCCTCTATTTTTTTCATAGGTAATATGCACTTGGTCCAAGTCTTTCCTGTGATATCTTCAGAAAAATCTCTTTATAGCTGACACCAAAGCAGGCAACACTCTGAGTGCATCATGCATGATGAATGATTTTCTTAGTTCCACTGATAATCCATCTGGCTTATCATAAACAGCAAGAAAGCAAGGTAAGTATCTTTGCTCAGTTAAAGATGAGGTGCCAAATAAGTACAACTGAAAGATACCTGTTACCTGTATAGCTGCCCCAGCCAAGTAATGGAGCTGCTGACCAGAAGAAAGCTGCTACCCAAATGAGAACCAGAGACACCGTCATACTGCTGTTGCTGATGCAGTGACCTGAAACAACATGCTTTTGTCAGAAAATAGTACTTAGAAATAGTACACCTAGTAAATAAAATACAGCTACTAAAAAAATTAAGACAAAAAATGCATTTTCATAGGAAAAACTTGATTTTGAAAGCATCTGTCAGGCTTGTGTTCAAGACCATTGAACAGTGGACATGAATGGCTTTTAAGCAGGAGACAATGAGTTTGATGAGCACTGCAGAATTAGCAAATTCTAGGTTAGGCTTACATTTTGAAATTTTGTAAAACATAGGAAACAGTTGCTTGTTAAGTTTTACTTAGAAACAAACAAATTAAGTCTAATTTCAGAGGATTTTCTCACTCACTGCAAGGTTTTCCCTGCTAAAAAGGAGAAAATTGTTTAAACTACATTAGCCATTTGATACAAATGATTCATTCTCTCCTGCTGTTGCCATACACCGTAGTTATTTTTTTCATTTATGTGGGAAATACTTGTGCATCCAACAATTTCAACATTTCTCAACATTTCTTTAATGTTATATTGGGTACTCGCTCAGATTTCTTCAAGAGTCAAACTTAAATTACGGGCACCCTTGGATATGTGGTACAGCTTCACAAAAGAGAAACATGGGTTTTAAATATGACTTCATAATATGAAATTAATAGAAGAGGTAGAATTATACTAGAGCCAAATTCTAGCAGTTTCAACTGCAGTTTTTGTTGAAAATTAACTTCAGCAAGTGTATCATTACAACAAACTGCTGAAGAACTTCCTGTGGATAAAAGTCCTCCATGCAGAAGTTCTTTTTACAGCTAATACTACTCATGCTATTAGAGACAAAAATTAATGTGATGAATCCTTTGTATTTACATGTGCCTTACCTGCAGATTTTAATAGGTTCCTCCCTGAATGGTGGTGCAAAGCAATCATAACAAAGGCTTGAAAACTGATCATACATTGTCTGAAGATCAGTGAAAGGAAGTCTAGGGAAAACTTATGGTAGGTGTAGGTATAAAGAAGAGAGATTACGTATGACTTTCAGTGGAAGTCGAAGTTTTCAGCAGGTGGAAGACACTGGGCAAATGTTGAGGAGAAGTTTCTACTGATCCTGTGAAAGTGAGTCCCTGGGGTGAGCATGATGATACAAAGAGGCATAAAGGGGAATGGGCATATTTATATAGGCTTGCTGATGAAGGCATCACAGAGCAGGAAATGTGTAAAGGTTTTCAGACCAGATTTGTACAGTGGGACACTCATATGCCCTCACAGAAGCGTTTATACCAAAGATTAATAAAAAAACAGAGTTCAAAAAAACAGAGTGGTGAGTAAAAGGTTTCTAGCAGTGGAGAGAGTAATGAACTGGGGTTGTTTGAGACATTCAGCTTACAGATCACGAGGGCACTAGAGAAGGAAGAAGTGTGGGTGAAAGGCTGTGGTGATGATGATTTGCAGATCTGGGAGACAGGCAGGAGACAGGGACAGTTCAGGCAGGGTTGGGTCATGGTTAGTTCTGGGGATGGCAGGAGTAATTTTCATCTCTCAGGGTGTGAAAATGTCCACTAAAGGGTGGTTGGAGAGGCACGTGGGGATGGCAGGCTGCACAGTGCTACAAAAGCTGGAGGAAAGACACACAGACCGAATGTTCCCAGTGGCATCTAAAGCAGTCCAAGATGCCTTTTGTGCACAAACCCTGGCAAAACACTAAAGAGTGAAAATGTTTGTATGTAGGGCAGCCTTCTGAATGAAGGATCTGACTGGAAACCTACCAAACATCATCTCACAGAAGATTAAATTCATTGTTTCAGATCCAGACGATGATGTATCACTTAGGAGCAATTGAAGTTGTATTTTGAAGAACACAGAGGGTCAGCAGGACCTGTGGTATCTTTGGCACAAGGATGAATTTAACCCACGGTGACCCAAGTGTATTAGTAATAATTTGACACTTACTGGAGTTAACCCTGAAACTGCATTATGTCCTGGTTTTCAATTCATTTAATTTATATTTAAGATAATCTGTGACTGAGTGAAATACAGATTTGCACCAGGTTCAATGAAGGCAGGACAGGACTTGCCTTTATTCCTTACCTCTCTCAGGATGGCAGCCTTTGATATAGCGAGTCACACTGATCACTGTAAGAGTATTAATGCTAGCCAGGCCAAAGAGAAGCGTCAGGAAACCATCAACCTGAAAAAAAAAGCAGTGTAGGATGTTCTTTTACTGCAGAGAGCTTAAGGGGAAAAGAACTGCAGGAATTTCTTCTGTCATTTTCATGCTAATGATCTCAAAAGTTTTTCCAGAAAATCAACTAGCAGGGAAATACAAAATGTCAGGTGCAGTTATCTTCTATAGGATCAGTGAGCAAGTAAATGTTCAAATATTATATAAGTGCTCTGTCATGTACATACAATAAACAACCAAACACACCCTTAAATCTATGCTTCCCATAAATTACTTGCCAAATGAAGGAGAAAAGCTTTGAACTGAAAAGAAGAAAACCCCTGAATAGGCAAAAACGCACTGGATGCAGCTGCCCCACTTATGCAGAACAAACATGCAAACTGATCCTATGACATTTACGCCAAAGAAGGAAGAATTTGTAGGGGGTAGTGGGCCTGGGTGAGAGAGAAAAGCTTTTTAAAAAAATAAAATAAACCCTAAATCATTCCAATAGATTGAGTCTCAGTGTTTGGGGCTCATGGTTGCCAGCTACATATTCAACCCTGATCCTCATCACCTCTGACTGATGCAGGCAGAGCCGGCAGCTCTGTAGGCTCCTGCTGACGTCAGTGTCTCAGTGAGATGGTCACAACAGGATGGTCACAACCCTGCAAGCTTCATTTATGGGTGTAAGAAGGAAGTTGCTGCTGACTGTAGTAGAGAGGGAGGTAGCCATCTGCTAGGGAGCACTGTATGACTGGGAAATGATCCAGGCAAAACGCTGGAGGCAAGTCCTTTTTTTTTTTTTTTTTTTTGAAAGCTTGAAATGATATAATAAACTGTCCAGAGCAGAGGAGCCTTTGCAGGTGCCAGTTTTACATTAAGTGAAGCACGAATATTAAGCAGGTGTCTCTGGACTGTCACTTGGCATTCAAGTGTTGAAGTTATTGGTGGAAATGCACAACATTATTTTATGAGAACAAACTGTCTTTGTGTGAACGGGCACAACTCCCATGGAATTCAGTTTATCCCAGCTCTGAATCTGGGGCTTTAATCCAGGCTTAAAGCTAAGACCATGGCAGATTGTATAAATTAAATTGGGTGAAGGGTTAGGAAAGGACTGCTTCATCATTTGTTTTACTGCTGTTTTTTCTTACTACCTTCTATTGATATTATATATTTCTTAATGCCAACTTTCACAGATCCACCACATTTTAGATGCATGCCATGCTTGCTCCTACAACAATCTACACCCACCTGTGTCCCACTTACAATCAGCTCATGCTTGGTGTATAAATGCAACCATGTTTAAACCAGAAAAGAGACTTCCCTGGAGGTCTCAGCTACATGCTAGAAGCTGCACTTGGCTGAATTTGGCCTGTTGTGTGCTGTGGAGGTTGGTGAAATACCTGGATATGTAAATGTACTCTGCATTTCATTAAGCTTATTGATGCAAACAGCTGTCACTTCTCCATTTGTTCTAACAATGCTTCATGGATGCATGGCCAAGGGCTGCATAAACTTAAGCAATTGAATTAGTTATTGGATTAGAAAGGAAGCAGTATTTCAACAATGATGCAAATAAACACTTTGAAATTGGGTCTAAAGAGCTATGACATTGAATACTAAAATAGCAGGACAAGCTTCTTACTATATATCACAGCCCTATGCTGAAACTGGTGGAGTATTCCTGAAATATATCTGTGTATGCTTTATCACTGGCAAATGTGACCATTTTTCTCCCACCCTCCTTCCCTGATGTCAGACCAAAGAGAGACAATTATATAAAGTGATCAGTTCAAAGAGCCCTTGAGCACGCTTATAGGGGAGGAAGGTGGGTCTAAAAATACACCATTTAAGACAAAGCTGTCAATGGATACAATGGAAAGATTCCCATCTTCAGGTTAGATGCTGAACTGCCATTCTCTTAATGTGGGTTACTGTAGAGAGAAATGAAGGAGCACTATATAGGAAACTCCTTTACCATTTAAGGCAAAGCTGTCACCATAAGAACAAGCCTAAATGTTTTCTTTGGAGTGATGTCTTGCTAAAAAATGCAATTTTATCTAAATCAACCTAATTTATAGGACTGAGCCATTGTCAGGGCCATGTCTCATTTCCATATTATTTTTTAAGAGCATTTCATCAGATCAAAATACTGTTGCTTCTGATGCTGTGGGGACGACCACCAGAGATGTTACGAGGGCCATATGGTTAGTAAGTGTCCAAGTGGCAGCAGTCTCCCGGGGCCAGCTGTGCTCACTCTCCCCATGCTGGCCACAGGCTCGGTGGTTTAGGAACAGGTGACAGGCTGAAATGTCATGGGGAAGAGGGAGCTCCGGGGATAACAAGAGCTCAGATGAAATGAAACAAGGAGGTAAATTGTGTCTCTTGAGCTGCAGAACAGCCTATACGGAGGCAACACCACCTGGAACATTAAAACACAAGAGAACATCCAACAGGCTGCTTTGGGAGAAGGATTCTCAAACTACTCTTTCCCCTGCCAAAATTCTGTTGGCAACAAGTTACCTCTTGAGCCCAGCTATGCATACACCATTTCTGAGCAAGTCTGTTGATTCCGAAATGCTTTTATATTGGTGTCACTTAGACATAGGTCTTCAGAAGAGAACAAGGCATATTCCTCCAGCTGTAACCAACTTGCTTCAAACACATATCTACTGGATATGGAAGGAAGATCTCTGCTACTTTTTCTGCTGCTGAATAGACAACACTGATTGTAGGTAGCAAGGCAGCTGCTTGGAACACAAAGTAGTTAACAACAGAAAAACTCTTTTAATATAGTACCAATTTCTGTAGACAGAGATTAATATCTGCAGATTACAAGAATGTGTGATAATTTCAGTTTCCTGCATCTTTAAAGATTAATGGAATGACAGTCAAGGAAATGCTAGAATAGTAGATAACATTTAATTACTTTGGAAGATGGATGCTCTTCCCCTTACACAGTTCTGCTTTTCCCTTTCATTTATCCTGCCCCACAGGAAGTTTCTTCCTTCCACAGTTGTAATATTTCCTCCATTTTTTGTGTAATGCAATTTTGTCCTTTCTGTTATTAATTATGATCAAATAGCAGCAATGTTAATAGGCAATAATGAATTCTGACATAAACACAAAGTTAATTGCATGGTAATTTTGGTTCACCAGCTTTCCTTTTTACCCATTAAGAAACAGGATTAGATTAGCAGTTTTAAAAGCTTTTCTCTCAGTGCTACGCCAGTATTACTCCCTTGGCTGTATAGATACTCATGGAACTTGCTCATTATCTTTATGCTGCCTGGAAGCTATGACACAACTGGAGAAAAAACTGTAGTTTTTTTCTGCTTTGTACTTGTGCCTGACTTTAAATCTCTCTAATGCTCTTGGTGTACTATTTACAACCCACAATACATAAAGCTCCTACTGCATGCAAATTCATTGACTGCAACACAGGGAGAGCCAGGAACCCCCAGTGCACTATCAAAGTTTTGGCTGTGAGCTTGGGTGTGCCCCACTCATACTACTTTTAATACTTATAAATCCCTACTGAGTCATAAGAGCTGCCTTCATATAAAGCAGACAGAGTAAAATATATGTTTTTATTGTTCTTATTATTGGATTAATCAAGGTTTAATAGCACAAAAGCAGACTCCCCAAATAGAGATTTCATTTCAATTTAGGCTGAAACATTGATCTCACCAGCCAGGAAGGCTGCATCACTCCCTCCTCTGGCCAGCTGGTGAATCTGTTGCAATTTCCCCAGGTCCATTTGTTTCCCACCAGAACCACATGTCCTATCTTTTTCCTCCATTGAAAATGAGATAATGAATATGTAAAGAAAAAGATAAACTTTAAACAGGGATTATTTGTCCACAGCATATATTTAAAGTCACCACAATAAGCTGTCTCAAAATACTTTTTTAATACAGATCTGATTATATTGAGATAATAATGTAAAAAATAATGGCAATAAATCTCCTTTCAATGCCAAGAGACAAAAAAGCACCTAAATCAGTTTTCAAGAAATATACTTGTAAGAGTAATTGTAGATACTTTTGATTAGATGCTTTTAAATTAAAAAAATTAAAGGATTTAAAATTTAACAATTTCTTAGTTTGCAGTAAATGCAAAAATATCCCACCTGAGTCTGGTGACAGCATAATTCTCCCATCCCTCCAATATACAATAATGCGTCAACTAGACTACAGAACTATTTTGTCACATGGAAGAACTACTGAGGTCTGTAACCAAAATTAGTCTTTACAAAAGACCACTTCAAACTTGCAATGCATAGTGTTCTAAAGTACTCAAATAGTTTGTTTAAGATTTCCTACAATACAGGAGGTGAAAGAGACTCATAATTTACTACAGTTTCCACAACATCTTTTGCTCATGAGACATGGCTCTGCTATGGTTGCATTCTGCCTTTTAAAATGTCTCAGTAGGCTTCAAGGGTAGCTATTCTTAGAGGTGATGGCATTAACCCAAGCCATGGTAGGTGAACAATGAGAACTGATTTGCTACAGGATTAGATAGTTTAAACCATTAAGTGACAGCACCAGACAGTATTTTACACTCACCAAGTGATTAAATCTTTCTGTTGATGGCATATGTACTAAAGATAGGAAAAATATGAATGCAGTATCTAGGCTATATTATTATGTGTACAGATGTGTAATTATACTAATTATAATATATGGTTAAAGTACATTTAGTGACACTATTAATATATGCAGGTCAGGTTTTGGCTTTAGTAATACTGGAGAACTCAGAAAAAAATTTATTTGTTTTCTTGTAGTTAGTTTTGTATACAAGGATAATCAAATGAAGCTCAACGTATATTCTTACTTTAGGCTGACTTTTAGCTATTAGAGTTGTAGTCTCTCAGTTTACAATTTGTACTCATAGTAGTACATGCCCCTATCAACGAGCATGGTTACGAATGCAACAACCCCACCAAGAGCATATCATTTAATGAATGGATAGAAATTGCTTTTAGAATTTCCTTACACAACCTCATCAGATTATAATCTTGTTTTCAAGTACCCCACCTCCAAATGCTTGGGAACACTCCTGCTATCTAGCTCTGGGTAGAGGCTGTAGGATCACAGCAGCTTTAATGTCTCTCCTGTTCCCTTTATGAAGAATAAATGGGGAACATGTAGCTCATACCAGCAGATGATCCAGATACAATGGAAAGATTCCCATCTTCAGGTTAGATGCTGAATTGCCATTGTCTTAATGTGAATTACTGTAGAGGGAAATTAAGAAGCACTAGATAGGAAACTCCAGCAGTGCCCGTTGGGAACATCTGTGCTACACTGTGTAAAACTCTTTCCAGTGGGCCTGAGCCAAAACTCATCTCCACTTCAGTGACGTTAATTCAGAATCTGCTTGTTTATTGCTAGCATCACCCCTAATATAAACAAAAAAATACCCAGATAGGAGTCACCTGTCATCGTTACATTTCCACAGAAGGCAAGGCTTGTCTTTGTGGCCTGTGGTGATCCTACCCTGATAACTGAGTTCCATGAACATTAGATTCAAGTCATGCTTTTGTTTTCAAAGTGCCATCTTTGTCTTTTCAGAATATCATACTAAATGTTTCTGGAGGCTTTCACATCTCAAGGGAATCAAAAGGTCCCTCTGTTCACAGACTTCACCAGGAGAGGGAGATTACCAGTGACCCTCCGGGCTCTCCAAAGTACAATTGTTTGTGCTCTTTCCCAGCAAGAAGGAATCTGTTTACGTAGCCACCCTCTAATACAAGAGCCATCTCTGTTTGCTGGATGAATATCTACCAGTGAACTTGTTCTTCTGCTCATAAAGCCCCTAGACAAAAGGAGGGGCAGGTTAGTGACAGTATCAGCTCAGCCATGAGTGGCCAAGACAGGAATATCCTATGCCTCTGAAAGCCTGAAAAAGCTGCATGGATACTAACAGATATCCTCTTAGCTTGGTACTCGTCTCCTATGGATTCTGTACTAAAATAACCACAGAAACAGACAGCTTTTAACAGGAGAGTCACGGGCACTGCCAACGAGTCACGATAGACCAGGGAGAACCTGGAAGACTCTGTAATATATAGGTTATTCTTGGCCTTAAAGCTACCTGGAAACCCACCAGGTGCAATGTATCCCTTCTGCCAGGACAATGGTGTGGAAATTCTGAATGTCATGTCATATACAGCTCATTACAAGCTACAGACATCTTGTCATTGATTCAGCCAGCACAGGATCTGGCTCAGGATCTGACTTTTCCTATACACTAGCAATGTATTGACTTAAAGGAATACATATTTGTGAAATAGAATGAGGTAGGACTATTTAAGATATTTACAGGTATTATCAGGATGATATTTAAGTTTCAAATTAAATTTTGCTTAAAGGTCAGTGAGATCATGTGGCACACAGGCCAGAAGAACACAAATTGTTCAGCGAAAGATCTTGAAAGACAAGGGAGGGATGGAAAGCTCTTTTGGAGAGAAGACATTTAATCTCTTAGAAACACACATCAGCACAGAAGAATGAGGAAGGCTACTATTTTCCACATAAGGAACAAAGAAAAGGACATTTCAAAGCCGTTTGAGAGGAAAAGCAAGTTCAGGAATCAAAGCTAAGGCTTTGTAAATTCCTGCTTCTGTAGGAGCACAATCAGGCAACCAATGCCCTTTCCAGGCAGCAGTGTATGGTCTGACACAGTGCTTGGGTGTCACGGGAGGGGCTACATCAGATTTGTTAAACAAGGAAACAGAGAAGTTTGGGCATTCATAATTTTTCAAGTACTGAAAATATAACTTCCCTAATTTGTCGCAATTGACTGTAGAAATAATAAGTTAGAGGAAAATGAGAGAGAACTCATGGATAATGAAAACTGGAGGAACTTCCCTGCAGTCACATTAGTTACACTGAAATGATCCTCTATGTTGCTAATGGTTCTGTTTGTGCTAAGGCAGTTTTTCCCCCCTTCCCTGCAGATGAAGTATTTTTCTCATTAGCTCACAGATGTCTACATGAGTTGCTTTTACATCTTTGACTGCACGCTGCACACTCTTCAGACTATATCAAGGCAGACCAGAAATAAAGATATAGGGAAGACTAATATCTCTGCAGCTTTTTTCCTTCAGTGTCCAAATCTCAGTTGCACAAGGAGACAAGAATGAAGATACATTCTTGGGCTCATAATTGAGATATAAATTTGTTTCAGAAAAACATATCTAGGAGAGGAAGACTTTGTAGCACAGCACAGGTAAAGTAAAGGGCACTCTTTTTTTTGAATTTGCATTATAGATCAGTCTCCACATCCTACCTTTCATAGTGAATCAGCATGCTGAGGTTAGCTGAATAGGGAAATAATGGTACACAGCTTTTCTCCAGCACTTTTAACACCTGTTTTATCTGTTAATGCTCTTAGTGCCAGTTCCATGATTTGTCTTTCGGTTATTTTCATCTAAGTGAAATGTCAGGAATGATAAGCTCTGTAGAAGTAAAATCCCAGCAATATCACACCCCAATACTCTGCCAGGATAGTATATAACTATTTTTCACTCCCTTTTACATTTGGTTTGATTTATTTTAATACCTTATAGGTAGATAGCTGGAAATTTTTCAACTAAATAGACACTCCTGGTCTATTATGATTTGAGAACAAACCCTGTTTTTTTTCTGGCCCACTCTCAATCCTAGAGCTACCAGCTTGGACACTGGGATATACAGTGATACTGAAAGATTTTTTACACCAAGCAAGATTGAATTTGATCAATCCTTGGGTAGAAAACCTCTGCCAAAGTTATCCTGCTGCAGAAAACTGTGCTGAGGATGAAGGTGCTCCTGCAGTGCAGTGGAGCCAGAACACAAGTGAAAGTAGAGGTGAACTCAAAGTGCGTCTGCACAGACTGGTCCCCATCCAGGAAGAGAGAGGAGGAAAAACATGAAAGAACATTCAGCTACTCTCAGATGTGGGCAAGGACAGTCATGGCAACCATCATTACATCCCAGCAAGCTGGGAGGGAGTATGAGCAGGAGCAAACCTTTATCCACCTCAGTGGACTTACTTTTCTAGATGAACAGCTTGTGGATTTGTGTGGAGTTTGTGAGCAAGAGCTTTGTGGTGAGTAGGGTACTCACAGAGCTGGCTAATATGGAGAGTGAGAGGCAGAGGTTTGGGTGAGACATCAAACACTCGAAGGGTGCTTGTTATATATGGAGTGGGTTGAAAGCTGGATGATTTGGTGAAGGAAAACATGAGCGGATGATGGAGCAATGTGAATAGGTGCTTAAGATGGAAGAAGTTTGACAAAAAATGCCTAGAGATGCTGGGCAGTAGTGACACTGTCTGCCATTTTCCTCAGTAGTCTCCTTAGTACTGGGAAGGCAGTTTTTAGGTGCTAGCAAGAGGCATTTACTGGAAGCTGAATCTACAAAAGAGAGTAAGGGCTGCTGTGCTCAGCTTTGCAGGCTTTGGTCATTTGCCTGGTGAAAGGAGGGTTGTGGGTCTGAGTTTGGCTCTTAGATTGGAGGTGGCAGAAGCTGGTGAGCAAACGAGGCTCCTGATGTAGCCAAGAGAACAGGATGAGGGGCATATCTCACCTCCCTTTTGGTTTTTAAAGTCTTACTTCTTGGTGCAAAAGATTGGGATTTCTTGGTATTCACAGCCATATCCTTCCCTTAACTGTGCAAGACCTTTTAAAAATTAAGCAGTGTCACTGTAAAAAACAAAGGGACTGCTGACCCATTCTTGCTTTACCTCCATGGAGTGTGTGGGAGAGCTGGACTTACTTTTCTCCTTCAAAGTGCCCAGACCCACATCTCCATAGCCCCAAAAATATTCCTCATAAGGAGATGTCCTACTATCCCTAAAGTAAAAAAATACTGGGGCCAGAGAAAAAAAGAGCCTCCCTACATTAGTGGTCGGACACCCATTGGAGAGAGGGGCAGCATTGTTAAAGCAGGGATATTGCACATCTAATCTAGCTTTTATTAGGAATCCCCATTTATCTGGGATTTCAGCTGGCAAATTGACCAGCTACACCACCACAATTTGGAACATCTGCAAAAGTGCAAGAAATCCCATACATTTCTGTGGGCCATGTACTCCTTAGTGCATGCACATGCAATGCATGCAACAAAGCACGATGCTTCTGGAAAATTTTTGACTTCCTGGCCATACCAGGAAGTGCCCTTTCAGGATGTACATACACCACATAGCTGCTGCTTTCAGGCAACCGTGCACAAGTGTATTATGGATAATGGAGCAGGACAACACCCACGTGCAGTGTGGGGCTTACTGCTGCTCATCACGTTGCCCGGTTGTTTCTGTCTGGGGTATGTCAGACAAGAATACAGAAACATTGTGTTTCCTCACTGCTTTGTAGTAAACCCAGCCACAGGGGGAGGCAGTAATTTCTCTCTCTCTTCTGCTCCCCTTATTATATGTGCTTTTGTTATTCTGCACAACACAAAGCAGCTTCAGCAGGAGAGGGTGAAGGCAGGTCCATCCAGGCTGGCCCTTGGGATAGTGAGGGCAGGCTGCAGGGACAGAGACACTGGGGGTGGATCCTGTCAGACAGGCTAATGTGGTACTCACTAATACCTCAAAGCAGAACTCTTTTTTATGGTTCCTCCTGAGGCTGTTTCTGTGCATATTCAGATCTGCTGGGGATGCTCTGGCACCATCTGGCTAGCCATATGGACTGGGAATATACCTAGGCTGACAGTGAGGTGAGGGCATCTGCCGTAATAGCGTCAGTTAGCACGTCAGTGACAGTGGGTATGTCTGTGATGGTACCATGACCTGGAGACAACTACATTGTGCTCAGCCGAAACACATCTCAGATGTAAGAAACAGTCAGAAATAAATAATGTTTTTTTCCAAGGAACCTATACCAACAGAGTGAGCACATGATAAGAGCTGTCAATTTTCTTGATGCTCACAGCAAAATTCTTCAGTATTTATAAAATTAACATTAAAATAACCAAACGTTACTATAAAAATAAAATTAAATTAAAAATCTAGAAGATTTAACTAGTGGAAAAAAGTTTAAACTGAAGTACAAGGATTATGAAGGATTTGAAATCCTAATGCACTTCACAGCCCATTCTTGGTTTCAGACATGACTGCAACGGATATATGGGGATCAGATAGATTGTAATCCTTCCCCTATATTTAGAGGTTTCCTGAAGCCTCTATCTTTTGTTGCTTTCACCACATGATTAAGAGATACAAGAAAAACTTTCTGTCAATTGATTTATAAGATTTAGAAAAAACTGTGGTGTTTACCTGAAAAGAATTAATATTTTTTTCTATTTCTACATGTAAGAACATTTGCAAACGTTCTAAAAAATGAATGTGCTAGAGACTGTCCTCCCCCTGTCCGGATCAGGAATAAGAGAGAGTTGTAGAGCAGGGAAGGGATAAACAAGAAGCGAAAGCAAATTCCAAAAGCCAAGCGTGGAAAACCATGTTTGTATGCAGCATTCAGCAGTGGCAGCATTTGGATACAGAGCTGCCATGCCACCTCATTCCTGAGAGAAGAGCTCTATCAGACCTTCAAGAAAAAAAAAAAAAAAGTTTGGCATGGGGAAGAAAAGTGTTGCTTCTTCCGTACAGAGGAGGAGAACAGGATCACACCTATCTGTTCTATGCAGCAGGTGTGCAGAAAGATGGTCCTGGTGGCTGGAGATACACCTTTTGTTGCAGAGAGTTTTCAAAGACTAGGCTGATTTGAGAGAAGTACTATTGGTCTGTCTTTTCCTCACTCCCTCTAAATGAGGCAGCCAAGAATAGTGAACCTTAATGTTAAAAAATGTTACCTGAGGGCACAGAAGGAGACCCAAGTTAGAGGAAAACAAAATAGTTAGGTGGATTAAGTGAGGTGAGCTGAGGAAATTTCTTCATAAACAGAAATGACAGGCTAACTTGGGAAAATAAAATTTCCCTAAGCATACCTGACAGCAAAAGCTGACTGATCAATAGGAGCAAATGTGTAATGAACCAGACAATGACAGAAAGCCAATTAAGGCCATCCTCTGGACTCAGTAAAACAAACAAAGTAAAGGAAAACACACGGGCCATGCCAAGGAAAGGCCCACGTCCTCGTGGGCAGCAGCCCAAATTGTCACCCCACCTACTTGCAGAGGAGCCTGAGTGCAGTGAGGGAAGCAAAAGGCACTGACTTTGAAGGGTCATGACAGAAAGCACGGGCTTTACCTTCTTGGCACCAAGTCCTTACTTGTCATGTTCTAGATGTGAGGCCCCTTCTGGTCAGACTACAAACCTATCATATTTTATACACTCCAAAAAGCAAGCAATTGAAACACTTTTATAATGACTTTTGTGCTGGCTGTCCACACACACATTCACATCTTTTTTTATGCACAGAAGCTTCCTGTTATTTCTGCACAATATTCTTCTTAAAAAACAGCCACTCTGTTTTCATAACTTAGCTTTTCATCATTGGCTTTTGTTTTGTCAAGCTTAATAATTAACTTTACAAATGAATGCTGTTTAAAACTGGAAGGTCTAAAAAAGATTACTTAACACAGCCTGACCAGTGAACTGTCTGGGTGCCCTAAAAATGTTCCAGTCCACTCTTCTCCTTGTAAAGGTGGTTCAAGCACAGCGAGATTAAGCCCACCTCCACCACATAAAGTTCAATCACAGCTCCATCGCAGTATTTTCACATCTCAAAAAAGAAAGTCAGATCATCATAACGAGACTAAATAACTCCAAGTCAGACCAAGAGAGATTCCCAGGCAGAGGTGTCATGAAAGAGATCTGTAAGGACTCTGAGAGAGGTTCCCATGCAAATCCAGATGCACAGACACAATGTGCCATGCCTTGTCAATTCCTGTGTGTCCTGTTTTTTACAGCCACAAAAAAAGGAATCACAGTATTGGCAAATATCTGTAAGAGTTTGGAGTAGGGATGCAGAAGGGTTGTTTAATGTTACCTCTTTCTACCTGTTGGGTTGTAAACTTTAAGTTACACCATAGATCTTGGTTCAGGATTCCGCACTGAATGGCTTAAGCTTTCTTACAGAGGAAATCTGCAACAAAGATACAGTTGGACCTGGAGATACATATTTTACCTTTCCTTTCTTAGTCATAGCTCTAACCTTCCTTGAAATAGGGGGAAGACGGCCATCTGTTTGGTTCTGAGTGTGGGCATGAATTTTACAGTTTGCAGGTATGTGTTTATTTATCTGATGACTTCAAAGTTTTCAATTTTTTTAAAAAAACAAAGTTTCTTCTCAACAGACCTTAGATTGCAGCTGTAGGTCTTCTCATTAGCAAAAAAGTACATTTTTTCTAAGGAAATAATTAGCTTCATTTTGATAAATCCATTTCTGCCAAATGACTAGACATGCATTTTAAACAATAAACTAATAATTTTTTAGTTCAAGCTAAAGCTCCTATGTTAATCAGAGTCTTCAGTGGGAAACTGGAGTTTTCTCCGCAGAAACTGAACCTTGTTATTGAAAGAGAGGGAAGGTGAACCGTAAATGTTCTTTCATTTATGCTGCACAATAGCTCAACTTCCTCTTTGAAAAAATAACCCCAAACACAAAACACCAAGAAAAGAGGATTATTTTTTTTCTCCTGTTTCCTTCATCATGACTTTTTTTACACCTTGCTGTAGGCTATCCTGTCATTTTCAGATTTTTGATTCCTTCATGAAACAGAGTATAATCTTTCTCACAGATGTTACTGAAAGCACAAGGGAACCAGGCTTGTGCCTATCTGTCTGGGGGGTGCATTTATATTCTGTCTATGCATGTATATTTCAGAATTAAAAATAATAACTTTTTCCAAGTTCTCCAACAAAAAGCTGCCTCCAAGTTCAGGGAAGACTGTGCCATTAAGTAAAAATATGCATTCTCCCACAGGCAATGAAGCAGCCAAGAATTTAGGAATGTGATTGAAGAGTCACAACTGACTTAGTGCAAGAAGCTGTACGCTAAAATACATGGGTATACCCAAATGCTGTATGGAGACTGTGCTCTACATGCCTTGTCAAGTAAGAGTCTACATTGCTTTAAGCCAAATGTTAAAGTGCCAACAACCAGGTTGACTTCAGGTGAGCTGAAGACAAGCACATCCTACGTCTTAGCTTTCCAACATGAGCGTAAGCTCTGACGTGAAGTAAAAAACCCCAAATTAGTGAGAACTAGTGCAAACACATAGGAAAAAAAACACTGAAAATTTGTCAAATACTGATCAAATGCATAGATTTATAGGAATAACGAAAGAGAACAAAGGTCAGTCACTATCTCTTTTCATTCTTTGGGAACTCTGGTTATTTATATACAGCACACTCACAGAAATAGCTGCACTTGTATTGTCTAATTAAGTGTAATCCAGTCTTACCTGGCAGGTCCATATTGATGTGATAATGAATCCATCATCTCTGAAGACATTGAAGATTTCAATGATCCCCCGTGAATAACCAAACACGGAGATACTAGCATCTGATACTGCCAAGTTAAATGTGAGGTAGTCAGTAGGCTGAAGAAGATGTCTTTGTTTATACAGGACAAAAATCACAATGCTGTTTCCAAACCAAGACAGCCAACCTGGAAAAGAAAAATTAAATCCATAGAACTAGATGATCTTTAAGGTACCTTCCAGCTCAGGCCATTCTATGATTCCATGATATAAAAAGCAAATAAAGCAAGAAGCAGCTGAGTGTGTCAATGTATGACCTCTCTTCTAAAATTACCCTTTTGCTCTATTAGAAGCATATTAAAACAGATTATGCACTAGAAAACCTAGGCATAGAGGCTTTTTGAGTAGCTTGGTACATTTCAGAAGCAGGAGCAAGTGAATAACTTCAGTAACAAAACAGAACAAATACAAAGAGCTGCTGCTGCAACTGTTGAAGTTCCACCCTTTAAGGTCCGAGAGAAGTATTTTTTTCCATAAGTGGATGAAATTCATGGAGATGAAATTCATGAAGATGAAACTCAGGGAGTGCAACATCTGGGGAAAACAGGAAGGGGGAAAGATCGGTAGAGCTAAGCAGAGACTACAAACAATCTGCCAAAAGCTGCATCTGTTAAGGTACATTGTATACAAAAATAGATACAGAAGATTCATGCAGGTAGCCAGAGAGCCACTTTACTGGTCCTCTCTGGAGAAGTGCAGCTAATACAATTAGCTGTCTTCTCTTAGAATAGTCTAGGATCTCCTTGCATCAAAGTCTGTCCCAGGCGAGAATATTTTTCAGTAATGCACCTGATAATCCATATGAAGAGAATGTTTTGAACAGAATTTTAAAGTCTTTTTTTAATTTATTTTTAAAAGAAAGTTTTATCCTCTCTTACTCTCCAGGAACACAGATGCCTGACATATATGTGTTTCAGTTTGTAAAGAAAATACAAGGGAGATGACTATAAAGCTGGAGAAAGACACTTATTCAGTTGGAGAGACCTAAGAGTTTCCAAATGTCTATGGCAATCGCTCCACTCCTTTGCATCTCACTTTTTGAAGCGACATAGACACATTGAAATTAATGATTTTTAACAAAATACTTATTCATAAGTGTCAGGCTCAGTGTTGAAAATGTGGCTTAGCTAGTGAAGAGAGTGGCTCCAGGGTGGCTGATGGAAAGGGGCTGAGCAGCAGGCCAGGCAGCACCAGGCTTCCTGCTGCCTCCTGTTCCTATCCCACAGATCAGCTCTGACACTTTTGACATTGGTCGCTTCACTTCACCTTGGCAGGGTGGAGCAAAACATGACCTCTTTTAAGCGTCTGCAGCCTAGGACAGGATTAGGAATGCAACACCTGGTGGTTTATGCCATTGTATGACACTACCAGGTGAGTAAGAAAAGAGCTCATCCACAGCCCTCTACCCAGGCACGAGTAGTAGATACCCCAAAGCAAGGCTGTTGTATATTAACACAGCGAGAGGTGGATATACACAATAAAGAGGGATGTGACATGATGGCATTGCACAGCATCTCTGGATATTCAAAGGAGTTCATGAGAGGAAAGATGGCTGGTGTGTTTAATGCTGCAGCAAGAGAGCAGTTGCTTTCCTCGAGGAAGCATCACCTCATATGTCAAGAAGCCAGCACTGCACCACCAGGCTGCCTTGGTTAGGAAGGGAGGGAGAAAATTGCCTCAATCTCCAAGCCATGTGGGAGTATCAGGATCTGAAATGCAGAGGAGCAAGGCACTTGTTCTGCAAACAGAGGAGTTGGGTACATACCCCCTGCTGAGGTGCTCTGGATACTTTGGAGTGGGAGGGGAGGTGGTTGATGGGACAACCTCTGTACAGCACTATGAACTGCTTTTTCTGTAGAGAAATTTCTTTTTAATAACTTCTCTTTGCGGCATTGCCAAGCTGCTGCTGCTCTGTCTTGCTTAGCAAATGCACATGGTTTACTGAAGAGCTTTTGAAATGGGAAGAGCTGAAATGTCAGCATATGGGATTAACCAGAAATAGTCACTGGTGCAGTGATACACTGAGATACACACATATATTTTACATATATATATATATATATATATATATCTTGTTATAAGATCAACAATGATAAATACATCTTATTCTGGCCACTAGGTGACAATGTTTCTTAATTGAGTTTTGTTTCGAACAATTGGATGCACCTTCAGTCAGGGACTTTCTGGCTATTGTCTGAGTCTAGGTATTTTAAATAGGCAGAGCAGGGCACTGGAGGAGGAAGGTTTTGGGAGCACATCGGGATGGTCTGCAGTGCAAACATGAGAGTTGTGTTGTTTGTGTACATCAGTTCTAACTTCTGTAAGGTAGAACAGTTTTTGAGTCAGTAGGCATGAAAATTTTTTCCCTGTCAGTAGGAAGACATAGTGCTAAGATGGCAGACAAAATGAAATGGCAGCTCCTTTGTAAACAGCAAAATTTTGTCAACTCAGTGTAATGTATAGGAGGGCTACCTTAAAAGTGTCAGACACCTGCCCTTCCTGGGAATAGAGCAAATTCCCCTGAGCCTGGAGGGTAAGGGAGTTTTCAGTTAAAGTATCTTAAGAAGAAATTGAGCAAAATGTCACATAAAACAACATTATGCATTTTAGATGGAGACAACAGAGACACAGTATTTTTGATATTTTTTTGGAACTACATTCACAATCTGAGGATGGAGTTCAGGGAAGCATTGAGGGAGATAAGGTTACAGAGCAAGCATGACTTCTGCAGGTAGGCACAGTCCTTTTAAGCAAAGTAGGTGGAGAATCTGCGCTGGCATATCCAGCACCTAAAATTATCTCTCTGGGTAGTAAACCATACTAATATCAGGATTGAAAAAAAAAAAAAGACACTGAAGGAACTCAATTCTCAGTAAATCATGGAGTAACAAAAACAGTGGTCACATAGAAGTGCTACCAGCTACAGTAGTGATTGTAGATCTCTGCACCATCAGATAGATGTGCTGGTCTGAGGTTGCTACCTATATTGATTCACTGATTAAAAAAAACCCAAATCAGAAAAACAACCGCCCCCAACCAAAAAAAAACCCACCTCAAACCAAACAACCTCTCTCCCCTAAACCCATAACAGAGAAGAAGGTTGAAAATGCAGTGGGGAGAGAGCACAGCAATAGCTCTGACATCTCAGTCAGGGCAAAGATCTCCTCAACTGCATTGCACATGGTATGTGCCTCAGGGTAGATCAAGAGTCCAGACAGAAACCTCTGAACTTCAAAGTGCCTTGGTGTCACCTGGTGATATCTCAACAAAACAGAGGGTAGGAAAGAAGGGGAGGCACAGGAATGCTGCCAAGCAAGCTGGTGGTAGTCAGGAACTGAAAGCCTATTGACAAAGTCCAGTATCAGTGTGATGCCTGCCTGTCTGTGCAAAGAAAACACCTAAAAAGTAGCCAGCAAGAGCGACTAAGGACATTGCAAATCTCTCTGATGAAAACAACTGAAAACATTAAGATTGTTAAAGTCTGGGAATATTGAGCAGGAACACTACAGTTTTGTGAAGATTTCTGCGAAATGACTCAAGTCTGAGCATCCAGATATATCCTGTTTTTCTCTTATGCACCTGAGATGGTCTGTGAACAAGCAGTAAGCACCTGAGGCTGCATGAAATTTCAGTATAACATTATTTCTGCAGAGCTAAGTGTAGTAAAAGTGAATTGACAGCTCTGAGCTGATCATCCACATTTTCCAATAGGTGACCTCACCTGTGTCCAACCAAGACAGGTTATTATGCATTGTACTTAGACTTGCTCTTATTAGACATTATTGCAAGGCCTTTACTTGTAAAACCTCACAAGAATAAAATAGAAAAATGGGTGTTACAACTCACTCATATGCAGTTTAAAATGTACATAGAGCCTTAAGTGGAAGAATCCAAGAAATGAGAGCAAAAGGTGAATGTCACAAAACAAACTAGACTCCTCCTTCAGCAAACAACCTTTCTCTAGGAGAGAAATGGGATTGAGCATTTCAATACAGAGCAGGCATGAATGAAGTCAGTTGCTGATTCAACTATCTATACACAACCATGAATGCCTATCCAAAGAGGTTTGCTGCAAAAGATTTTCAGCTTAGAAAACTTTATTTAAACCAGTGATAAAATCCAGAGAATTTGCAAAGCTGTCATTAACTACTGCAACTGTGAAGTGACCCTGCTCTGTTTTCAGTCTTTGCTGCCAATTCTACACACACAGTATCCTGTCCAGGGCATATTGCCAGTTCTGACAGGAAGGAGAAGAGTCATCATGTTTCAGACTTGACAAAGCATGGAGAGATTATTTGTTCAATAAATGCAATCATTTTGTGGATGAATGTTCTGTGAATAGTTTGTTTCCTTTCTCACCTTCTTAGATTTATCTGTCAAAGTCCCAAAATAACACTCATTCTGTCACTTGTCAAGTAACAGTTTACTATTACCATTCAAAAACATGTGCCTTTTAAAGGCATGTTTGGGTCTTGTGATCTGTTCCTGTTTTCCGATGGGATTGTTAGTGTTCTCAGCATGTCTTTCTCATATAAGCATTTACAAAAAGTCAGAGTTTGTTCGCTGAGAAATACTCTCTTCTACTGACTTAAAATTTCCTTTTATGTCAAGTATTCATTCTAACAGTTACAGTTAACTGTGAAACTAGGGAAAACAAGCACAGAACAAATTATGTATCAATGTAGGGAAAAAAACAACTTAAGAATTCCAATTAATAATTATAAAGAAATATATTCTTTATATTTTTCCTCCATATCTAGCAGCCAGCAGCAGTGGACAGTACTTTCAAATTGCACCTCATTAATTAAACTATACAAGGATTTTCCACAGTACTATACTACATAGGGGAGAGAAAAAAAGGGATAAGATGTAACCCTAGCAGGATGACAACCTTTCACCTGTCTGTCTATGACAGTTCTGAGCTCATTGAAGGGAAGGAGGGAAAGAGAGTGCTGCCTTCAGAAAGAGAATGCTGGCACAGATGACCTAACAAAGGGTAACTCAGTGGCTGCTATCACTTGCAGATAGTCCCTCTGAGAATGGATCATTTCTATCCAATTGGCATTGGATTTTCCCCCCACTTTGCTGTTCTCCTGGCCAAAGCATTAGCAAGGTGAGTGATGAAACAGTGACTTGGATGCCATGAAGCAGCGCAGTGATCTCAAAATCCATCAGTGTTTGCAAAACACTTTGATGATGGTTTGCTTGTGATGTTCGTGTACTAAACCAGTGAGCTTAGGTTTCCATACAGTGTGCTGAGGACCCCTTGTCTGGATCTGAAACTGCCTGGCTGGTGTATCATATACGATACATACAGTAGTGTCCTGTCTGTCACATATGACATCCGTGCTACCTACGACATTGTGAGAATTTCCAGAAGGGGATGCACACAGAGGCCTTATCTCAGCAAAAGGTGTTAGATCATGGTTCTTGGAGAGTCACATCCTCAGTCAAGACTTGTGACTGTGGGAAGACTTGGCCTAAGGTAATGATTTTTGGACTTCATGCTGTGAAGGTGAAGAGATTTGGAGGAACCCTATCTTCTGCATAACTGCTGACACCAACCACATACACCCCTTTGGTGCTGGAAATGCATGTCAGAACTTGCAAGAAGCTTCACTGACATATTAAGACTCAAGAAAAGAAAACACTTAGTAGTTACAGAAGTTTAGTTACTGAAACTGTTTTCTGAGGCTTTCAAAAACCCAAAAGAATCATATATGAACATCTTTGGAGCTTCACGTAAGGAAGTATCCATAGGCTCCTGCAAATGCAGATTGTCTTGCCAGACCCCTAAAGGAATGGAGGTACAGGAAGGTAATGCATGAACTGGGCTTTTTCCTGTGCTGCCAGAAGGGCAGGAGTGTGTCTGCATGACAGAGTACTTTGTTCTGCCACATCACTGCTCCCTGGATAGACTGAGTTATTGGTGAACATAAAACTAACAGCTGTAAATTTTTGTCGCTGGTTCTTGCAGAAGTGCGACAGTAGATCTTTGAGGAGAAAATGACTTGAGGACTTTTCTGATTTATGTATTACCAACAGATTTTTTCCAAAAGTTCTCATTGCAAAAAGGTATATCTACATCCATCAATTTTAACCAGATCCACACCACACTTAAACTGAAGTAGCGCTACTGCTGCTTGTATTTACTTTGCTAGAAATGCAACTTGAGTCTTCAGTCTGGAGGTAAGTTTCAAGAACAGCAGTTATGACATGCCAAGAACTTTTAAGCTGGGCAGAAGGATCTGGAGCAATCAAAACCCAATAGACATACAACCTAAAGGCTCAGGGACCTGCATATTTGCTAGAAGATGTGGGGTCACCATCATGAAGCACAGAGGACAACATCTCTGTTAGTTGATGGAGGGAAGAAGTTTGAACTACCAGTGTGATGCAGAGGAAACACTAGGAAGGATCAGTAAAGTTGGGAAAGTGTAAATATTATTTTGAATAGTGATGGCAAGAACTTGCCTGGACGCTGTATTCAGTCCTGCCTATCAGACTGCTAGGATGATATGCTGGGACGACAGGGGAAAGGATATTATGACAGGAGATAAAGGAATTATAATTAGACCTTCTTGTCCCCCCCTTAGAATCAACCAACCAAAAAAACCCCAAACACTCAATTGCTCAAAATAAGAATACAAAAGTTAACCTCAAGGCATAATTACACTTTCAGGAGCCCAGACTGGTCATAAGATGTTAGTAGCAGGCAGAAAAATTATTTCAATTAAAAGAAGTGACAAAAAGGGCATAAAGTTAGTGTGATCACTTTAGCTAAGAACTTAGGGAAAGGCTCCTATCCCACATAGAAACAAACTTAAGAACAGGCTTTCAATTGGAAGAATGAGTAGTACCATCAAAAAACTCTGGCCAGTTATATGAGGCAGCATGATAGCTCTGTGAATGAGATTAAGTATTGTCACAGCAGGGGACTGGCCTTGCTTACCTAAGATATTCTAGTCTTAAGTGCAACTGATTATTTCATTAGCTGATGGTGCAGACATTTCACAGCTATTCATGAAGGACTACACAGATGTGAACAGATTGGATAAATTGGAATACATCTAATTTATCTTATGACCACTCTTCAAATTAAGTTCCCTAAGATAGAAACCATATATAGTTCTACTAGAATCTCTGTTTTTGTTCTAAGCATAACATTTTCTTCCCTAGTTCCTATAGGTAAAAAAAGAAAGTCTCATGTAAACATATTAAAATACTTAGCATTTTGCATTTTAACTTTCATAGACCTTTTTCAAACGTAAGCTGCAGGCTAATAAGCTAATTGAAATATGTAATAAGCTTAGAATAAGAAAAAAATCTGTTTAGACCAATCATTTAAAAGCAGAAACATTTTTATAAATGCTGTTTAGAAGAACACATTCAATAAAAGTTTTCTTTTATTTTCCTGTGAGGTTTTATGGATGAAATATTTTATTACCTAGCAAGCCTGCACTCTGAAATTTCATACAGTTTCCTTGTATTTAGCAATAGTCTGCCTGAAATAGATAATATTTAAACAAGCAAAACAAAATTGTACTGGGATCGGAGTGAGTTGATCCTGAGTGCCATTTTTAAATCCTTATACACTTTTAGTGCCGTCTTCCAGCAGAACTAAAATAAACACTTGGTATTGTGACTGCTAACACAGAGTAATGTTCTAGTTTTCAGACCTTTCATAGATCCTGTTTGAAGAAGTCAATTTCTATGTGCATCAAACATTTAAGACAAGAACAGTACAGTTAAAAAAAGTAAAAAA
This sequence comes from Pyrocephalus nanus, assembly GCA_038380795.1. Taxonomy (NCBI): domain Eukaryota; kingdom Metazoa; phylum Chordata; class Aves; order Passeriformes; family Tyrannidae; genus Pyrocephalus; species Pyrocephalus nanus. The sequence continues at coordinate 82,117,230 of CM076260.1, read as the reverse complement.
CTACAGAACCATGTTTTGTGTCTCTGCAGGAGATAATTGTCGGATGCCAACTGACTGTCAACAGCCTAGCTCTGCAAATCAGAGAACATTAATTCAGTGCTACTGAGACACAAGAAGACACAGAATTATCATGTACTTCTGATGGGGTATTTTTTTTATCTTCCCTCATATTAAGTTCAGTGAACTTAAAGAAATTTTACATGCTTGACTATTTATTTTTCCTCAAGATTTCTGCATTGATTATGAATCTCTTTTTAACAAAAACAAACTGTACTTCTCTGATCTTGTAATAGTTGAAGAAAAAAAAGTTACATTTTCTAACATCCTGCTCCATTAGGGATGAAACGTAAATGAATTGCTTTGAACTTGATAACAAACTCTGGTTTAAGAGCTTCCTTTCACATCCAAGCCAAATACATACCTAAAGCCAAGAGGTAGAAACCTATGATAGTCTCTCCTTGTTCTGTTAAAGCTGCCTCTCTGGTCAGAAAACTGATGTTGTTGTTCCTCCAGGGTGCCTGTGCAGAAAACTGGACAGACATTTTCAGTGGAGCAGCTTATGACCCAGAAATTACCCCTTCCTCAGTATATCCTGGCGAATAAAATGGTTCCAGCCTTTTCCTCAGTTTCTGCTCCCTCTGTTCAAGGGAGCTCTTCAGTAAGACTAATGATCTAAAGAAGGAAATCTCAAGGGACAGGAGCTTTGCAGCCTTCTGACCTGTTCTTCACTAATCCTATCTATTAATACAGCCTGACAACCTGTGGCCAGCACAGGACAGCAGATTTCCTTGTATCCTTATTACTGCTATGTGCAGAAATCTTTAATGAAGAGCGTTTATCCACAAAAAGACAACTTCCTTTAAAATAAGGTGATATCACATAACCTGCAGGTTCACAGGCACACCCACACCATACTGATATATTGCTGAAATAGCTGTAGTTTCATCTTTCTGTCTTCACTGAAGACAAGTGGAGTTTTAGTTCAAATGAAATTCAGGAAAACTCTCACACAGACTAAAAAGAAAAAAAAAAAAGAAAAGACACGGTAAAAAACAATGGGGAGGTGTCATTACCTGAGAATGTGACTTTAACATAGCAGAAAAAGTCAGCTATGAAGTTACTTTACCATCAGGATAATTGTTCATTTTAAAAGAAGGGAAGATAATTTCCTGCACAGGTTGAAAAAAAAGGAAATCATACTTTTAGACACCTAAGCACCATCCAATCTACGCATAAGCTCCAAGTACAGTGTGAGGCTTTCCCACACTGTTGAAAATAGAGATTTTGTCTTGTTGGGGTGATTTGTTGCTCATGATTTGTTTCAGTCTATAGTATTTTCAGTCTTTTCTGAGGTATCAGTTGTATTTCAGATATGGCCTCTTTTACCAATCTGGTTGCAGTCATAATTAAAAAATTGGAGTCTAAATTAATGAATCTGGGGCATGAAAGTTTTCTCGGTGAGCAACACTCCTACTGCACTGAGATCCCTGTGACTGTCTTGGACTAGCTTGTCCCTTCTCACTCTGGGCAGCATATTTACCCCAGTCGTGGCACTCAGTTGGAGAAAGCAAAGCACCTCACTTGTGAACTTCCACCGTCCATGGGCTGGTTTTGTCCCTCCTGAGGAAGACTGATTGCTCCTCTCAAGCTTTCCCTGCGTTTGTTATGGAAGCATCACCGCACAAGAGGGGAATAACAGCAGTATGATGAGAATAAAAGGCGAGAGCAATCCTTTACAGTGAGAAGGGAGACATAGCCATGTTGTGATGAAAGACAGAAGCCTCTCACCTTCCCGCTAATGGTGAGGACAGTGACCCACACACGTGCTTCACTGAAGTCTCTTGCAAGGGCAGTAGGCTTGACTTGTCCCCAAACATTTTGCTCTTGTACCAGTCACTGGAGTGCTGCTCTCTCTTTCTCCAACAGGATGAGTCTGACGGCTCCCACAGCTCCCATAGATCACATTTCAGCAGCCAAGTGGCCCAATTTTTCCAACCACTACCACTTGCCTTTTGCTGTCTCTTTGAGAGACCTCTTCCTCTGACTGTCTATAGACAGCTGGAATTGAACCCTGAAAAGCTTCTAAAGCTCACTGTTTAGCAGACTGACCTTACTGACAGAGCTACCAGGGAGCTACCAGCTCAGTGATTAAAAATGGCAGTGGTCTTGAGGCCAAAGTCCTTTATTGTTGTGTTTCTATAATAGTACCAGGTTGCCTCCAGTATTCCCACCCTCACCCCAGTTTCAGGCATCTATTGACCTTGCAGACAGCCCTCACAAGGCTGTCTGGCATGTCCAGCACATGTGGCCTTTTCTCTACTGTGTGGCTGCTCTCTGAGGTTGCCATGTTAAGTGTCTGTGGTCCCCAGCAAAGCCCTGGATGTACATCAGCTTTCATGGGGAATATATGCACAATCACACTTTTTCAGCATTGAGCTACAGCAGCAATTTCTAGCTAGTTATCAACCTATAAGTGGATCACTGTTCAGATGTAGGGTTGGGATATATAGGAAAAATTATTATTGCTTTCCCCCCTGGTCTTCACACATTACACTGAGTGATTAATATCTTGGCTTGCTTGCAGTTTTCTCCTTCCTGCCTCTGCAAACTCCTGTGGTTGTTTCCTGTATCTGCAGGTCACTGTGCTTCCAAATGAGGGAAATGCTCCCTCTGCAGATTGCAGGTGCCTAGTTTCATGTCTCTCAGTGCTTTGGTGGTGACGAATTTACTTGGCTTCACAGGGATTATCCCGAGTGCCTTCAAGATTTTCACAAAGTGCTTTGAAAGGAATAGAGCAGCATTTGCTATGGGCATTTCCATAAGAGGAGGAGAAAACTGAAGTGCTGTAGTGGTACAGAGAAATTACTATGTTTATCATAGTTATGACTCTGGGAAGGCATGTGAAAAAACTAATTTGGACATGAAAAGACCATAAAGCACCCCCTCCTAAATATGTAGGAACTACAGGCTGGGTCTGCAGAAGAGACACAAGCAATGCAAATGTGCCTTGGGACACTGGTGCCACAGCTCTTCCTATTACACTCTCTGCTCTCCCAAAACTCATGGATCCATTTTCCTCCACTGTGACCTTCCTGCCAGGTATAGCAGAGCCACATGACCCACCTCCTGCAGGAAGAGAGGCTGTGGCGGTTCCAGAGACCTGGACTTAAAGGTGCTCTCTCAGCAGATGACAGGTGGCCTTCCCCAACCCCTGCTGAGCCAGGAAGCAGGCACATCCCTGCCTACACAGGTCTGGGAGCAGAGCAACAAGCCCTGCCTGTGAACGGCAACACCTGTCTGACGCAGTCTTCCTGCAAAGTGCTCTCCAAAGACCCTCTGGAAGGGTCTCCACAACCAGCACAATCGAACTGTGGTCAACCCTGCACAGCCCTCTGCCAGCTGACATCTTAATGACCTCACTAAAACTACTGCTGGCTCAGTAGTAATTGGATGGCTGCACCTGAGGGTTTAGGGCAGCTGTTAATCGAATGTTAATGAATGGAGAAACCCTCTGCATTCATTGATACCTCAGGACACCTGAATAAAGCAAGTGATGAAATGACCAGGTTATGACACAACAGATCAAAAAAGCCCATGTTATGAACACCCCAAGTCAACCAATGGTCTCTGAGGAGGCAGGAAAAGCCAATTAAGAGTGGATATAAACCAGCAGGTACCTCCTATTTGAGCTGCTAAAAATGTGCAACAGCCTTTTAATCCCTGTTTGCCTCTCTAAACGCTTTGAAAGTGTTACCAGCACAACAAGGCAAGTATCACAGTAGCATTAACTGGCTTGACATGCTCAGGCTAGCTACATTAGAATTGGCATACCGTTTCTAATACATGGCAACAGCAAAATCCTAAAAAATAAAATTTGGGTGTGACAGAAAACATATGATGAATGTTTCTAGAAAGCACCTGTTTTCCCTGAGGAGCACTTAGAATGGAGCAGTTGCCAAAGGAATGATTTTGTCAGAAAGCTGGTATAAGTTCTCACAGCACTATTTTTGCATGATACCTGCTATACATGGATTAAAGAAAAAGATGTTAGAGGGAGGAGGCAAAAGGAAAAATACACAGAAGGGATGGGTTAAAATAAACCATAAGCAGATAGAAAGAGGCTGTGTGAAATAAAAATACACTTTTGCATGTGTAAGGCATAAATTTTTCTGAAATTTTAGAGAAATATAATTTGGATATTTCAAGGCAAATTCAATGGTATATTAGTAGGAACATCTCTACATAGATTCTTTTCAATAAATTATTTTAATTTTTACTTCACATTTTCCATTAGAGTATTGTATAAAATACTATAAAATGAAAAAAACTGTCAATCTTCAACAAGATGTCACTTAGTCTTGCAAGGAATAATCATGCAATGATAGTTATGCCTATAGATTTCACTGAGGTAGTGAGACAATGCATTTCATATCAGTAACAGATGATTTTTCCAAAATCAGATCATGCATTTGCTCCCTGCTTGTTGAAATGATTTGCACAAAGTTTATTCTGACACCCTCTGAATGAAAAGAAAAAAAATCTTATTAACAAATCTGGTCAGTAATGCTTAAAACAAGTTACTTGCCAAATTCAGTTAAGAAAATGGTTGCATCATATAATAAATTGTTAAATCCATACTTCTGCCATGATTTCATAGAATCAATCCAGTAGAAAAAGACCTGCCAGATCATCAAGTCCAACACCCTTGATCCAACACCGCTGTGGTTACTAAACCATGGCACCAAGTGCCACATCCAGTCTTATCTTAAAAACCTCCAGGGACAGTGAGTTACTACTTCCCTGGGCAGCCCATTCCAATGTCTGATTACTCTCTCTGTAAAAAATTTCTTTCTAATATCCAAGTTAAATGGACTTTTCAATGGACTTTAGCCTACTCAGCTTCATACTTTATTCTTATTCTCATGAATCCTGAATGCTAATGTTTCTCTGAGGAGTCGTGCTCTGTAGCCTGTGACAGATCTAGAAAACTACCTGTTAGGAAAAGAATGCTTGGTCAGCAATTATTACTGCAATATACAGTTCAAAATCAACAGTTTCTCAAGGAACAGTGTTTAGATTGATGCTAATATGAGGACAGGCTGCCTTGCAGCTTCAAGTATTTACTACTTTCATGCTGAAAGTGATTCCAGAGAATGGAAACTACTTTGTGTAGTAAATTAGTTCTCCGAGGGTTTGTATTATTTAAACTCCCTCCTCTGAACTGAACTTAGACTGAGTAGTTTAGGTGATGGTAAAGGAAACTTAAACCTTCTGAACAGCTGAATCAGTTTGTGAGAGATCCTAGTGAAGTGTGGGAAGCCCTGTTTCTGAGATAGTTTCCTAAGAAAGAGAAAGAACCGCTTTTCGCAGCCACAGATGAAGAATTTCTGAAAGGCAGGAGCCTCTCTGTGGCACAGAGGAGTACAAGCTCTTTTATTTCTAATCTGTCTTCATGAGTTGAACTGATTTATTTTTTTATTAAAAGAGTATTACCATAGCTCCTGCTCTAGCAAAACTTGGCTTTTTGGCTTTAAAAGCCTTCCAGTCATCCCTGAGGAGCTCATTACAGATTAAGACAAACCTACTTCAAACCTACTGACTGGGTATTCTGTCACTGGGATGCTTTAACTGCCTGTGTTGCAGCAGCTCTTCAGTGCTCCAGTTTAGAGGGGAGCCCAGCTAGAGCATCAATTTTGCCCAAATATGGGCTTGCATCATATCATACGCCTACAATCTCATCCAGAATTTCTGGATATTATACATGTTTTGAACCATGGAAACTGATCCTTAATTGCTTAGGTGTTGGTTCAAAAAGGCAGAATGTACTGGGGTTTTTTTTCTGCTTACCAAACCTAGAAGCACACTAACAGTGGCAGGTGTGCTTAATGACCTGTCACTTTGACTTGTGTGAAGAAATCACTCTTTGCGGAAAAAGGAAGAGCAAAACCCCCAGCGTTTCATGTATCAGCAGGACTTTCATGTCAGGAAAAACTTAATTCTGCATTCTAGGGACTATTGCAAATTCAGCAAATTTGGAATTAGACAGAGGAAAAGAAAAGGGAAACATAAATACATTTTGAAATGCTTTATGACAAAAGAAAATAAATAAAGACATGAGAAAAAGTCTCAATAATTATTCAGTAAAACACGTACTTTCTAGCATCTGCCCTTCTGCTCTTTCCCTTGAAAGTCTTCAGGCTGTTAGCTTCAGTCAGGGGTAGGGAATGGTTACAGGGAGCCATAATTTTTCCTATTTTTTTTTCCTGGGAGGAGTATGATGGCAGTGCCTAAAGAGCATGTTGTTGAAGCTGCTGATTTCTTCCTTTTCTTTCTAAATTCCACTTGGGGCTCCTTTTGGTACATTTTCTTTCATGCTATACACCTTATTCTTTTTATTTTGCCTGCAACTCCACATTATGTCTGAATGACCTGTACAAAAAGTATCTTACATTCATTGTATACTTCTGTTTTCTTTGCTACCTATAAACCAGTTGTGCTCGCTTCCAAGGCTTAACTGCTTGCTGATGAGCTGTTCATAGACCTGAACTGACATTCTCACGAGCTCTATTTTTATCCCCTCCATGTCTGCACTCCTCTCCCCCACATCCTGGGTCGCCACAGGCAAGCCCTCAACTGCCAGGCCAGGCCTATATTCTTTTACACTGCAACATTAAGATGGTGTAATAAATATTTCACTCTACACAGAAAAACTACTTGCTACACTTGTCTGTACAAAAATTGTAGTTATATCCCATGATTTTTCAAAACCAAGAAAAACAAATAAGGAAATAGTCAGCTGATAATTAAAATAAACTTCTGTTACAGCTAAGCCAGATAAAATGAAGTTCCAGGCAGGCCAAGGCAATTTGAGGCCAAGCAAACCTGGCATGCGCTAATACTGCAATGCCAGTACATAGCCTGTGGCAAATAACTAGCAATAGCAATAACTGTATTTCTGGGGCTACAGGTTACACAGATCAGGCAGATAGAGCCTGGATAGAAATGCATTGGCTTCAGTAAAGTTTTCTTCATTCATATAAAAAAATTATAGAACAAAGTAAGCCTTCTGCCTAACTCCATCTGTTCTTGTCCTGCACCAAATTATGCACAGATTCATTCTGACCACTTTGAAAAAATTGTGGGTTTGCTTTTTGATGATGCATTTGCTTTACATGATCAGCTCCAACATCCAAACTAGCAAGACAACACAGATTTTTATCTTAATGTTTTCAGATGAGATTGTGTGCAGGTAGCATAAAACAGAGCAAAACTTAAGGCACTGTGCTTTCATTCCATTGCCTCTCTCATCATGTTTGAGAACAGAGTGTATGACGATTCTCTCTTCGTTCCTTTTATTTGTGTATGCCTTGCACAAAACATCCAAAATTAAAGTATATTAAGATTCGCACTCTGCAACTTCTCATTCAAACCTCAGGTGTGTTGACTTGCTAAAACTTCCACTCAAAGTGATGAGCTTTCCAAGGACTTAGCCACAATTAGAATTTAATCCTGGATTAAGAGAATACACCACACGAGGAGGAAATTACTGTGAATATAAATAATCTTAACCTGGTGTTATGCTTCTGTCAACTGAATCCACCTAAATATTTCCAGGTACCAATTGTTATTATAAACTATATACCATAGATTCCTATGAAGTCTTTAGTACTAGCATTCCAGCAGGTGTGGGAGCAGGTAGTAGAAGTGTCTCATAACAATGACCAGTCTAGGAAACTGCTGTAGCAGAGGAGTTCTAGACATGCTGGTTTCTTCTGCTCTTACCCTCTATGGACTTCCTCCAAGTCCACTGTTTTTACTTACTGTTTTTCTGTTAAAAAAAAGAAGGAATGCATCCTCTCAGGATTCATTCTTGCTACCTAGTTCATGCTTCTGCTCATTCCATGGACTAACAGGGATAATGGACACTTCCAGAGTACCGAGAACATCATTCACGCAGATAAGATTAGAGCTTGCAGTGCATCTGACATATTATGAGATCACTTGAAAACAGTACAAGTATTTAGAGAATTACTCACAAGCTATATAACAATGCATAATCAACTCAAAGGTATAAAGTTTTTATGGAAAAAAGACACTTTTCCTTACTTCCTTAACATCAAACACTATCCTTTTCTTTCTTCTCATATACTAGGCTTTGATCCATACATTAAAATATAAGCACTCACAAGTCTCCATGTCTAAGTTCCCAAGAAAGAGGAAAATACAAATACTTTTCCCATTATATGATTACTTCGGGATAATACTTTTCCATACAACAAAAATATATTAAAGAGACACAAACATTGTACTCATACTTACAAAAGGGTAAAGGTCCCTTGTTCCCTTGTTGAACAGGATATATGATTCTAACATTAATGTCCACATTCTGGAAAGTTAGTGTGACCACTATTTTTTGACAAACCACAAGTTTCTCTTCCAAACTTAGGGAAGAAGTCAGGAGTGCAATTTCTGGGAAAGCAAACTGAGTTTGGATCACCACTAGGTACCTACTGACTCTTTTGTGTGACTGCCAAAGGAATTTTGTATAAATCCCAGGTATCTGGACCATGTAATAAAACTCATGAGTTTTATCACAAGCATTATTTCCTCACATGAACAGTTTTAACAGAACCATCGTTAGGCCACAGAATACAAGTGTTGTGTACAGGGATTCCATTCTGGCTCAGAATTTAATTTGGCATTTTATAGCAGACAGCTTTCTGCCAGTATACTGTGTATAGACAATATTTTATAGCCAAATTAAAGCTTACCCACTCTGTTGGGGAGGAAGGAGATGCAAATCCATTCAAGCTGCAGGATTTTACAGAAGAAATTTTTACTTCATTAAGCTTTTATTTATTAAAGGCTAGATTCAAGTTCATTTGCCACGACACGGGTGAAAGAAAACAAAAAATGTCACAATCTGCATATTTTGTAATGCCAGAGACCTCTGTCAAATGTTAGGGCATTGGCTTCCCTAGCTCTGCCTATGAATATTTTGGAAACACTGTAGATGCACTGTAGGTTAACCTATAGGTAAAACACAACCAGCTGATGATTTCAAAAGAGTGCCCCTCAGGGGCAGAGGAGGAGAGGCAACATTGGTACTCCACTGACTTTCTAACACTTGAGCCCCACCACCACAACCAGCCATGCTTCATCCCCAGCACCTCCAGCACCTCCGCTAAACAGTTCCTGCCTCTTGAAGTTACAATACAAGAGCTCCAGATTCTACCTCAAAGATGGATAAAGCATGCATGAAGTCACACATTTGCCAAAAAACGGGGGTGATGTTGAGATGACAAGGGCACAGAGGCACATGCTTGTGTCTATTGCAGCACTTCAGCCTGTCTCTCCCCTCATCAGCACTACCCACCCCACCCTCGCTTCCTGAGCTTTTTATTTGTAGAGAAAGGCAGATTCTCTTTACAGTCTCTCCTATATGGATTTCGTGGAGCTGAAGTGCTCATTTATTTTCTTTCCCATACAAAATGAGGACTTGTACAAAACCAGAAGGTAGATTGTCTCACTTCACTGTTGGTTTTTTGTGGGGTTTTTTTTGTTTGTTTGTTTTTTTTTTTGTTTTTTTTTTTTTTTTTTTAGCTGACTGCTTTACAGCAGTATTTCCTAAAGAAAAAACATGTGTGCCATCACTCTATCAGCCTGATCCTCCCTGCAAATTTAAAGCTATGTGCCAGTCCCAACCACCTGCAACAGAGAAGTGGTTTCAGATGTAAGGATTACAAGGACTGCCAAAGAATGTTTACTGAGCTAAAACTCAGGTAAAGCTTTCTCAGCCTATAATAATGTCAAGTGAGAATTACTAACACACTTTACTAACCTCTTCTCTTAAAAGGACATTAAGAAAGGGCAACAGTGATTATCTGTCTGTGTCTTTACCACAAGGTTGGGATCAACAGTTTTTCAGAAGGCACAGACACCATTGCCTCAGAAGGTTTCAAGATGCCATGGTGGTACACAAAAAGGCTATAGATGTCAGCCTTCCTCATGGTAAACACTGATGCGAGATATATCAAGATATATCTAAAGACAATTATTTTTCTTTTGTTAAACTTTGAAGCATTCCACATTTCCAAGTTGATGTCTTTAACAAAATGGTATTGAAACTGCGACTTCAAATCAAAAGGTTAACAATAAAGGATAAGTAATAGGTATCAGTAACTTCCACACTTTTCCATGAGGAGGAATGCAGCATTTGTACAAGAGGAAAAGACTCAGCACAACATATAACCTACAGAACAGAAAATATTGTCTCTTCTTTCCCTGGAAAATTTTAAAACATCAGTGCTCTTTGCAAGGACTCTGCTCTGAAATGAGTTTGGGAAAGGATGGAAGCAGATGACTTCTCAGAGAAGAAACAGAAACAAACAACTTCAGCAGGGATTTGTAAGTGGCTTGCCTGAAAATTACAGTCTCTCTGATCTTGTAAATGAATGGCAAAGTTCTTCAGCACTTCAAAAAAAGGAGCATCAGCTTTTCAGGGCTGTTTGCTTGTTGTATAAATAAATGGGATGCTTATGTGGGCAAGAGCACAGACTACCAAGCAAGGTAGAAGGTCAGAAGAGGTGAGGAGTTACATCAAAAGTCTGCAGTTTGACAACATGGCCAAGGAGTTGGGCACTGCAATTACATTGCCCATTTGCACTCATAATTCTTTGAGCAAGTCAGCCAAGGCTGCATCTGCTGAGGGCAAAACAGAGACCATTACTGTTCACAGAGACACAAGAAGTGAGCTTTCAAAATGCTGTCAGACTGTCCTCAGGTCACTTTACCAATACAAACTGGAAAAATAAAGCCTCAAATTTGAACAGCATTTTTCACTGTTAGAATGCCAGGGCTTTTCACAAAGGATATTTTATTTTACTAGGAAAACCTAGCAAATCCCTGTCAATCTGAGGGCTTGGCCACATATCAGCTGTGTGATCTGAGCCTTGTTTGCACTTGTGGTGAGTTTTAAGGTTCTTTTCTTATACTAGGTCAGAGATAAGATGTATTTGCTTTCTCATAATGCTTTCAATTACATTGTGTCTTTTGCGAAGGAGAATTGCAAAGCTCAAGGCTATTGAGAGTTTTCTTTAAAAGGCTACAAGAAATGATTCTTTAACATCCTGGCTGGAAAGAGGAGCCGGTAGAGCTATCTGTACTGTGGCTATACTACAACTGAACGTTCATTTCCACTTGGAGCAAGATAAAGTCAGACTGAAAGACATCTGGGTAATTCCAAGTCACAAACTCACAAAAATGTTAGCAATCAGTCATAGACAGAAGGTTGTGCCTCCATTCTCTGTGAGGCTCCTTCTCTCCTCACAGCAAAACAGCCAACAGGGTCATTCACAGCATGGCAGCCAGGATGGCTCTCTGCAGAAATGCTAAATTTTTCACCCTGTTTGGAATTTTTGGAAAGAAGAACAGCAGCAGGAGACTGAGAAAGGGTGAATACAAACACTCCAACCAGCTGTTAGTCAAGAATGAAAACCTGTATGAACAACAGAGGAAACCACAAAGAAATCTCATCTTTCAGATGCTTTCTTGATGCTGTCCCCATGACACAGAACACAGCTCAGGAGCACTGCAGGAATGACAAATGGAGAGCTCTGACTGAACATACCTAATTCACAATTATCCTCCTAAATCTTTTAATCTATAACCTAAATCTGTGTTCCACATGAGATCATATAGATCTTACCAACAGCTCAGCTGTTACCTCTCTTTGTGTATATTTGCTAAAATCGCAGGAATAAGGAGATATGTTTTGTTGAATAGGTCCTCGATTCCACCTCTGGTCTGACACCTTCAACGATGATAATTCTGAGCTGTGCCTTTTCTACTTCCCTCAGAACTTTACACTTATGTTTTTGATTTCTGGTGCTGAGCCCCTTCACACCCATTACCAGAGAGTCTGATTTCTCTCACTTTAGATATGTATATGTCCCAACCTACCCCCCTTACATGCAGCTGACACTGGAAGGAGTATGTCTCCCACCATGTGAAAAAGGGTTATGCAGTAAAGAGGAACAGAAGCCCTTCTTCTCTCAGTACTATTCCCGGCACAGCCTCAGATTATCCACTTCGGTGATATAAAAATGTGTCATTCCAGTATTATACTATCTCAGGATATTTTCATTCAAATGGCTGAAAATGACTTCTCAGGCTGCAAAGGGACATGTCAAACAGCTGGGCAAAGACACTTAGGACACTTTCCATCACCTGTGTAGGAAAAGAATGGACAAAACCAAGCATATTGTTGTTGGATTGCTCCAGAACAGTAATTAATACACTGATACATGGGCTAGTAGAAGCAGCCAGGAAAGTCTACCTGTCAGAGTGCTTAATAGCTTTGAGAGAGTCTCATGTCTTATCTGATGCTGGGCTCTCCATACTGAGTCATAGGAGATTATTATTTTAGCAGGACAGTCAAAATTTATAGCACTCTTTTGTTGCTTATGGCGGGGCTGAGATTTTCCTTCATCTTATTCTTCTGTATTGTTACCTCTTGTATTGTCATCGTGAAGCTGAGCACCCCACCTACAAGCCATCTGAACGAGGGCTTTCTCTCTGTCAGTTGGCTTCCTCACACTCCCTTTCACATCAGCCACTGTATGCTGACTGCCTCAGCCCAGCCTTTATGCCCTGTTGGAAGTTTCTAGTCTCTAGTGCTCCCTCGCTGTAGGGCAGCCTCCTTCTGCCCAGAGGACACACCTCCCGCCATTCTGTGGTTCCAAACCAAAACCATGAGCAGTTTTGTCTTGTGAGCAGCCTGTGAGCAGCCAAAACACCTCTGCACCATTACGATTACATGACTCACATTTGTAGACATCATTAGTCTTGGGGTTGAGAGACACTGGCCCTGCACTCCAGTGCTGGGGTGTACACCTGCAGTGGTGGAGAGGGAGATGCGGATTCCTGGCTGGAGGCAGCATAACTTACTGTCTGCCAGGGCAGAGAACTCCCTGGCTGCAAATCCTGCTTTGCCTGCACTTTTTGATTTTTAAAACTGCATTCTCTAACAAGAAGGCTCAGCTTTCACCAAGAAAGACCTTCAAAGAATAATTTAATGTCACAAAACCTTTACACGGTAAAGGCTGTAAATCCCGTTCAGCTTTCAAACAGAGCCCTGCTGAAAGCAGTGTGTGCTGTGTCAGGTCACTGACCACAGAACCAACCAGGCATCACTACAAGTGACTTAAAGAAACCTGGACGTAAAAATTAATTTGTTGTTTCAGATGAGATGGCAGCAAACTAGCTGTAAGTAAATATACATAAAAATGAAAATGGTAATGACTGGCTCCAGTGACTGAATGTCTTCAAACAGGAACTGAATTCCAGGGAAACGGAAGGTTTATTGCAGATGGGCATCACACTGCAGTGATGGATTGTTTAGATGATTCTAAGCAGTGGAAATGCAGGTGGAAACCTCTCAGGTTTTTATAAGAAACATGTACTCACTGGGGAGTATTAAAAAGAGATTCCATACCTTACCCTTAGTATTTAACCACCCACAGAATGAACTCCTGTACCAATGACTGTATGATAAGAGCTCAACCCCTGGGCCAACTTTTGAAGCTAAGTAAATTTCATATTGTAATAAAGGTTGTAAAACATGGCTTTAACCAATAATGAATAACTATACACAAAGGCTTTCTTGTGCTTGTCATATCACCTTCACATAGTGGTCTCTGCTGTGAATAGTTTACCTTTGGACTTCGTCTGGAAATGTAACGTTCCAAGTGTAGTGGATGCGTCAGTGGTGACGGATTGCTGCCATCCTGTGGCAGGCACACGTAATTCAGACCAACGCTTGCCTGAGAGGAAATCTTCTAGAAGTGTAATTTTAGAAAGAACTCTTACTAACTCATACTATTCTTAAATGACACAGAAGGAAAGCAAGTCCTCCATAAACGACAATCTTCAGATCTTAGAAAGCTGTGGGCCATTACAGCGATTCTACTAGAAATTACTCTATGAAGCAGAAAATAAGGACCATGTGAGAGTGGGCTCATGTCACCTTTTTACTTGGAGATGTATTGCAGTATTCAGTGGTCTAACTCCAGAAAGGATGCTAACCCTAACCTGGTGCTAACCCTAACCATATCACTCCTTGATAACACAAACCCTTAGACACCAGAAACAATTCACAAGCACCAAAGGTACAGGTATGAGTCTTGCCTTTGATGCCAGATTGTGAATGCCCCAATTTCCAAGAGTGAGAGCAGATATAGATACTCCTCCACTCTGCAGATATCAGGTTTCTGTGGGAGTCCAATTCACGGCTGAGTAAATATAATTTATCTCCTGTTAACTTCACCTGTGCTACACAAGACCTCAGGAAAAAAGACCCGGATTGCTAAACCTAAGGGATAGGTAGACACTAGGAAGGTTGGTATGACGGACATCATCTCTGAACTGAGATCTGTGCCAAGGTGATGAGAAGCCATTTAAAGACCACAGTAGGACTGTGCCCCACAGATGTATGTGCAGCCTAACCTTGTTTTCCCCTTAGCACATGACAGAGCAGGCAGAAAACCCTCACAGTTCTTTTAACAACCAGCTAACTGGGAATTAGATTGAACAGCCTCCACAAACCAACCAACTTCCACCAGCTAAGACCAAATGGGAGTTTCAGTCTCCCAGCATGTTCTCTCTTATTAAGTTATATTGGTAACTTCCATTCTCTCACCCAGACATGCACCTTCACAACAGCGCCTTCCCTTCTGGCCTCAAAACTCAACAGCTTGCAGCAGCCAGGCAAACAGTTTTTGCCCATCAGCCTCACCCACTGATGCTTCTGCCTCTGCCAGTACCTCTCTGTGCTCTCACAGCCAGACAGCCCTGCAACAATCTGTTTGCTGTCAGCAACCCCCAACATATACTTGGCTAGGTTTCTGAGAGGCTTCTCTGCTTACTGAGACACAAAGACATAAGTCTCAACTACATATGCTACACAGGATATTTAAAAAGGAGAAGAGGCTTACACAAATGGTAACACAAATGTGGAGTCTCCATGCTGGGGAAGGGGGGAAAGAAAAAACACTGGAGTAGCAGGGGTAGGACAATGGTTCTGCCACATTCCTCTTACTGAGGCATGGAGCAAAGGTTACCACAAAAGTAGTCTTAGGCATATGGGGATGAGCAGGAATACGAAGGACCACAAGAAGAACAAACAAAAGAAGGGGTAGAAAGGTCCACAAGAAGAACAAACAAAAGAAGGGGTAGAAAGGTCCAGCTGGAAAGGAACATGGGCAGAGGCAGCTAAAGTTGGCCACTGTGGGGCTCAGTCCTGCTCAGGAAGCACAGGCCAGAAGGAAAATACGGAAACCTTTCAATTGGTCCTGCTGTTTCATCTCTTGGGTCAGTAAGTCACTGCTGGTAGTAACATTGAGTATCCGATCTTACCTTCTCAGGTCTATCCATCCGCAGCTGATCTCCACTTCCTCTGGAGTTCTTCCATAGCAGCAAAGAACACAGCTGTCTCCTGACTTTCTAACACCTTGTGACAGCTCAACTCTATTATTGCTTTCAGCTGTGAGGACTTTCAGCTGTGTGACTCAATTGCAGGAAATAAAGTTTCTACGAAAAAATGCTAAAGGTATGGTCTGCATGGTATGTTCTCATCTCACATTCCCAGTACTGCTCTAGCTATTAAAACATGCTTGTGAGTTGTTTAGGGATAATACTAATATAAAGTATATTGAAATCTATTCTGTGTTCTTCATACCCTTCCTTATTTAAATATGTTTTTCAATTTTGAACTTTTTTTTTTTGAAAATAAATCTGGTTATAGGTCAACTTTGTTCTGGGAGCCATTTGTAAGAGTGCAGAGTTGTCTGCAGGCAGTCAACAGAGCTGTTGATCAACTTTTAAAGGAAAATGTCACTATGAGTTTATGTTGAAGAGCACATGACAAGGAATGGTCATTATTAGTTTGCTAACCCAAACATGCTGGTAGATATAGGGCTCTTAAAATTATCCTGAAGGCTACAAGATCTTACTTGATTTTACCCCACATTTCAACACATTACTTTTCTAAGCCAGGAAAGTCATACTTCCCTCTAACTTCTTAAGTCAGTTCAGCGCAGTACAAAATTCAGTGGGAGACTGGAAAGGCAGCAGAATCAGAAAAAAAAGACCTCTGTGTCTATCCTTCATGGCTGAAATGCCCTGTAGAGATTTTAAGGATGGTAAGGACTCTGTCCTACTGAAGCTGTCACCACTGTAGTGTGCAGTGGTTCTGCGAGACCCCTATTCAATACTAAGTGCTTATGTAGCACAGCTCAATCTTTTATGATCTCAGATATGGATTTAAAGGAAATAATTTTTCAATTTTAGGCAAAAGCTCAGTATTTCTGGTGACAATGTGGTTTGGATCACACTGCTGCGACCGTTTCCTCCATGCATCAATAACGGATGCATGTAGAAGGAAGCAGATCCCTACTCAACTATTTTCATGTTATCCCTAGGAGACAGCATCAACTTCTTCTGGAAATGAAAGTGACAGAGGTTCTGCATTTGTAGTTTTCAAATTTATCTCAAGGACAATTTCTATCCCTCAGGTTGGAAAGAGGTCAATGCAGGTAATACTGTGATGTTTTTTCATGATGAACAAACAGGTGTGTTTTGAGGGACTTCTATGATAATTTAGGAATCTTCCAAACCCAGATTTCAAAATACAAAGAAAAGCAGCATGATCTATATGGTGCTTACTTTGCATGACTCGTTTCCCTGTGAAGGCAATACAAGTGGAAGGAGAAACATTCCTGGGAGCAAAGACTTCTCTGCAGATAAAAATGAACTGGCATTTTAACAGCAATGCTGCCATTCCACTCCAAAGACTTCCAGTACACCAACATGCTTGAGCTAGGGAATCAAATATTCCTGAAGGCCAAAAATGCAGTCAGTGGGCAAAACTGTATTGTTTTATTTGAATTGATCAGTCCAATAAATATTATCAGGGGACCACAGAACTGTGCAGGATTGCATATCGACAGGAACAGATGTAGGATCTGAATTTGCTTTCCGTCGTTTTGAAAAACAGTGGGGCATTCTCCAAACATAAAGAAAATGTAAACACTACTTTCTTTGCTGAGTTTTTCATCTCCATTGTATTCAGCCTAAGTTTTAACGTTGTTTCCTAGAAGTATGAACTTGATTTAAAAAATTTGCAAGCAATGCTGCAGAAAATGAAAATGAATATTTATTACATAAAGCTAGCATAAAACCCAAACACAAAGATGGGTTGGAAAATGAACATGATAATTATTGTTTCTTTTAAAATTAGCATTAAGTGCAAAGAAAGGCTTCTATCCAACTTTTGCAGATTATAAATAAGAAAAAAGCCCTGCAGCAATGAAATCCAGTTCATATAGTTAGGTAGCTGTAGGTATCTAGCACTTCCCCATCATTAGCTGGGCCCTATAAAACCTTCCTAGCACACTGCTACCTGCAAAATTGTAGACACCTTGAAAATAAATCATATTGTCTTCACATTACAACAGGTAGATTTTCTGTATCACAGTTTCTTTTTAGGCTTAAAATAACAGTGCTGTGTCCCCAAGAGAACCAGAGCACTAAATTCACACAATATGACTCAAGATCCATTTTGTTCCGATATTTCCTTTTTTAGTGGGTGACAGTTTCAGTCTTTTCTGAAGTTTCTGTATAACCAGGGATAACTTGGAGGTTCATGTGAAGTTTTAAAAATTAGGATTGATACCTGATCAAAAAAATAGTTTCACCATTGGTCACAAGAGTGACACTGCAGACTGACAAGAGGTCAAGACTGTCAGTAGGTTCCAGCTTGGGTGCATCAGAGCCAACAGCTTTGCCAACAGGTCCTTCCCAACTGAATGGGGTAGATGCTGTTTGAAGTGAAACTACTGATCTCCACTGCCTATGGCAGCCAGACCTGGAGAAGCAGGCTTCCTGCTGCATAGAATCTGCACCATCTCCAGCTTCAGGAGTTTAAACCTGTACCTTAAATTGTCCCTTTGGAAGTGAGGAGGCAGCTGCTGTGAAAGATGCTGTGCAGACGCACGCCTGATTATCAGCACTGTTATCAAGCAGGCAGAATGCCATTTCTGGACTAGCTATGGCTTCCAAGTGACAAGCATGCAGAAGGAATCCAAACTAACCTACTCTGGAAGCAAAAATTGTGTGAACAGCTACAGGGAATGACCACTCCAAGTTAAAGGATACAACTACCTGGCACAGTCAACAGCAAATGTTCTTTATCACCAATTTCCTACACCAGCTGAGAGTCCAGCTAAATCATTATCTTTCGCCAGAAGGGAACTGACATTGTCTTCCAGTTTCTTTCCTTAACCAAGAAAATATAATTCTAGGACTCTTAACTATCTCTGACATACTGTCTACAGTTCCTGACTCAAAATTCAGCTCTGTCCAGCAATCAAATAAACTTCAAATGAAATAGCTGAAAACACAAAAAGAGAGTTAGAGTAAAAAACAAAACAGGAAAAAAAAAAAAAAAAACAAAGGAAAAAAAAAGGAGGCTATTACAGCAAGTGATCCAAATAAGTACCTTAAAATTCAATGACTTTAGGGAGACTTTGCTTCGAGGACTCTTCATATCAGGCATAAAATGGATTTTGGTAAAAAATGTATTTTTACTAAATCTCTGGTAGGGCATCTGTCAGCCACTGTTTTTGGGTGGCCATTTCCAGCTGTCACATGCAAAAACTAAAAAGAACAATGAAATCCATCTCCCCAAAAGAATGCAAGATTCAGTAATGGCTCTGGAAAAAGGATGCGTAATAAAGAATACAAAGTGCATAGAACTCAGCAGAAAAGCAGATTTGCACAGTTCTTTTTATTCAAATGTTTTGAGATCTATGTTTTTATGTACATATATAAGTATACATATAATACTTGCCATCTTTGGCAGCTGTTGTTTAATCCATACAAGGTAAGCAGGTACTTTTCATAATGAAATCTTGCTTAGTTTGGTGAGGGGCATGAAATACTGAAGCAGCTGCTTAGCTCACTAAAGCTGTTTCTGGTCTTTAGTGGTGAGTTTTCTTTCCAGTTTCATTACTTTCAGTATTTCATGACTTTAAGTCATCCAAGATAGCTACAAGTAATACAAACTATGTCAAAAGTTGCTGTTGTTTGTTGTTGTCTTTTTCTTTTTTTTTTTTTTTTTTTTTAAATTCTTCCCTTGGTGGTTGTGGAGTTTTGTTTGGTTTTGTTTGTTTGTTTATTTGGGTTTTTTTTGTTCCACCTTGTCACTTCAAGCCTCAACAGGAGATTGAAGCACGTCTGGATAGATCTCATAAAAAGACATGGTGGGTTTCATATGTGCACCTTTTCGAAAATAAACTAGGGTCACACCCTTTGCCAATTTCCAGGCATCAACATCAAGTCAACATCAAGAATTTCTACACAAAAAGCATGCCATAATGAGTTCACAACACATCAGCTACAGAAATAAATGGCAGCTTTCTTTTTCAGAGAAACTACAAATGAATTAAAATAAAGCAATGAAAAAACTTTTTCACATATGACACACTTATGCAGAGCATCTATTTATTCCTGAGCAGGCTGGCAAGTATATGGTCAAGTCGGAGAGAGACAGAAAAAGAATTTTATACTGAAAAATGTATGGTCCGAAAAAGGCACAAAGTCAAAAATTCTGAGATCTTTTGGAAAAAAAAAAAAAAAAAAGCATTATGAAAACTATTCTTAAACTGACCATGCTTTATGGATCAAAATAGTATTTGGTGATGATGATAAAATTGAGCATTAAAGTGATGCAAGGTATTAAATAGCAAATTTCTCTTTAACTAACAAAAACCCTGAAGACTTCAAATGGGAAAAACTGTCTGAAGAAAACACGTGCTTATCTCTTTAGAACCTTATATTCCAGTGCCTTCAGATATTCAGTATATAAATCTGTGTATAGAATCAATAGGAATTCAACCTAGAAAATAGTGTGGGTTGTTGTTTTTTGGGTTTTTTTTATTAGTACTTGTTACACTTCAATCTCATTTTCAAGACTGGCAAAATTACTTGTGACAAGTATTTAATGTTGAGATTATGTGGTATGTTTCTTGTACAGGATTTGTAAAATACATTCTCATCTGTCTGAATGCAGACACATGGTCACAAAGCAGACAGTGCATACAATTTATAAGAGAGATTTGTAGTAAAATTTAGATACACAACAACAAATGTCTCAGTATAATACTAACTTTGAAGCCAGGTGCAAGTTATTCAAACTGTACATGTACTTTTAAAAAGATACTGTCTTTTAAAATGTTTATATATTGAAGCATTTTCATTAAGATCAAACACTTATTAAAACCTGTAAAACTATAGCAGCAATATGGGAGCATATCTAAGCCACGTGAACATTAATAATTAAAATAAAACCAAATATGAAATATTACATTTCTCAGATGTTTGTGTTAAAGAATTGGTAACACACAATTACTTATGTCAAACCAAAGCATCTGGATTTGTTCATCTATGAACAATACTGTCATATAGTCCAACATTATCGAAGAAGTGTTGATTGCTGACTTTCACCAACACCATCCTGGAATGCGTCCTGGAGAACTCACTCGAATCCTTAATTCCAAGTCCGGCTACGATCCTTTTTTCATCTTTGCTACAGGAACTAAGGATGCTTTTAAATATGGATTCCTTAAAATGAGCCTTGTTTTATTTACACTATTCAAAGTTTACTTTTCCTTCCAACAGCAAAATGTGCAGGAGGATTTACTACATGCTATACAATGTAAAAATAGACTTTAAAAAGTCTGAACAATGCAAGTAAAACTGTACAACGTTTGTTCCCTGCTCCAGTTCATTGCACTATTAAGTTAAAATGGATGAGTTGTCATGCCCAGACGACTTACTGTAGGATCAGAAAATCCACGTACACACAGAGGAGGTAAATGTATACTTTTTTGGGTATAGTGCCAAATGAAAAAATACTATGAGTTATATCCACAGAAAGCTTCTCATCACAGAAAGGAGCATGGCTAATTCTGAAAGGCAGCCCTCTTCATGTGGGACACAGAACTGCAAAAGAACCACAAATACATCTTGATAAACATCAGTGAAGTTGGTCTGTATAAAAATGTAATTTATATACTAAAATATTTAAATGTTGGATTCTACCCTATTAGTAACACAGTAAAATCTAGAAATCTTTTGAAACTGGCAATTAAGTTATCAGCCTCTCTCAAAAGCAATTAAGTGACACAACCCACTATCTGTAACTAACTATCCAGAAATGAGTTAACTAAAGGTCATGTCTTAAACAGTGCTTTTTGAAGTGTTCTATGAGAAAACACAACATTAAATAACAGGTGACGCATGCAGTTGGATTTTAAAAATATGCACTGACAATTTGAGATTCTAACTCTACTTTCTAATTCTGGTGCGTGTACAAGAATCACACAGTGGGCAGATAAGACATGTCCTTCACGTGTTTCTCATTCCTGTTTCAATGTAAGACACAAACCTCAGAGCAATCCAGCTTTCAAACCAATGCTAGCACAACACAAAAGCAAATAAAGAAGTCAGGTGTAACAATTAAACAAAAACTTCAAAGTCAAGAAAATAACTGTTCTCATTATCTGAAACACATAATTTAAATACAGAACAAGGTGTAAATTCTTGCTTTATGAAAACAAAAATTATTTAAGGTTTTACTTGAAAGAACAGATATGAAAGAGCAAGGTGAATGATGGAAAATGACTGTTTTCATGACATCTGCATTTAGAAAAAACAAAACTAGGTATTTCATACATTTTACTAAGTAGTAATGTATAGCATATTATTTGTAGCACTGTATTTTTATGTCACAATTACTGTTTAAGGACAAGACTTAAGGAAAAGAACACAGAGCTTATCAGTAAATACATCTTATAACAGCTTACTGTAATGACACATCTGATTACAAAGGCTATGAATACATACTTACATAATGTTATATAATACTTATGTTTCAAGAATGTCACAATTATTTACACTTATTTGTGTTCTTGAGTTAAGGAAAATATTAACCTTGAAAAGGTACAGAGAATGATTAATTAATTCATTCAGTTCAGCAGTGTGCTTTTTAAGTTAAAGACTTTCAGTGCTGGTTTGGTCCTTCATTCCCTGTCAGCAATTTCATTCTCCTACCCTTTTTCAAATCCCAGTTTCTACTTCATGATATCTAGTGATAAAATATAATAATAATATTGACATATTAAAATATATTCAGAAAGAAATAAGCACAATTGAAAATGCTAATCAATTTCATGTTACCATCTATTTTAATTCTAAAACTATACAGTATTAAAATATTGCAGGAATCATAGGCTGGTAGGAAAACTATAATTTACTTGCAAAGCAAACAACTAAGTCCTTTTAATTATTGTTAAGATCAGGACAGAAATGATCACTGAAAAGAAAAAACAAACAGAACCCAAAAATAGGGGAAAAATCCCTTGAAAATAATTTAGGGTTCAGTAAGAGCCACATGAACAAGAGGAGGTAAGTTACTACACTGGATCCAACTCTACACAGAGTATGTACTTAGTCTGGCTTTGGGACACTTACCTTTGAGGAAATATTCCCTGCGGAAAAGAGCCAGGGGAGAGCTAACTGACCCCTGGAAAGAGGGACTTAAGTATGAGGAAAAAACCGATATTTTTAACAACTTAGGGGACACAAGGGGGCGGTAGAAATTGGGAAAAGAGGATGCTTTTAAAGAAGCAAACATCAGAAATATATTCATACCTAACAATCCTATTGAGAAGTATATATGTTTTTTTTCCCTAACATGAAATGCACTAAGTTGCACTGTTCTTTGTAATTTCTTTATCATACTGGATTTGCACATTCCATGTTATGAGGATTTCTATTTGCAGCATTTCAGAAGCATTAGCTGGTTATGAAAAAAAAAAAGTACAAGAATGATCCACGGAAGATCAACAGCCAATCTGGCTGCAGAATTCTCCTTCAAGTTTCAATTCCATGCTCCAGCTCTTGCCCAAAATGTCTTGCCCAAACAAATCTATTCAATCATTATTAAATGAAGACAGCAACTATTAGACAATGCGGATGGAAGGGATCTGTGCATGTCTTCCTACATGATCCAAATTTCAAAATTATTTTGGCATTTAGTTCAAGTTATTCAAGATAGTGAATACTACAAAATACTTTGAATTTCAAAGAAAACATAAACTCATTTCACTGACTTCTGGTTTGGTTTGTTTTAATCAGAACACCAGTAATGTGGTAACATTTCTTGTTACATCATCACTTACTGCTCAACCTTACAGTTCCATTTACTTTTCCAGGTTCACAAAAATTCTTTTTTTTATTTTCCCCATAGCAATGTGCCAGCAATACTCTGGCGATTGTTAAAATAATCTTTTTCCTGATATTTTTTCTTCAGCTCTTGCTTCAAAACCATTTTAGTAACTTTTCAAGAGGAGCCACCAATATCTGGGAAAGTTTATTAATAATTTTGTGGACAGCCGTAACACCCACATAAGAGCGCATGTTCTAATTTTTTACATGCCACAGAATAACAAGACAGTGCTGCTTCAAAAAAATCATTAAGGGCTTACTTTTAAGATTTTTTTTTTTCTTTGCTGTGTGGAATAAAATATAAAGATTGAAAGAAGGTTTTACCTGTGCAGACAAATGACAAAATAACCAAATTTTCTACAAAGCTACACATATACTACTGTCATGTGTAACATACTGTCTGTTTTTTTTTTTTTTTTTTTGTAAGATTGGAAAAAATGATCCTCAAAGGAACAAGCAGTTAATAGATTTTAACAGAACAAAGTATATTTGGTGATGTAATTCACACATTTCACAATTTCATTTCTTGATTAATGCTTAAGAAAAAGCAAAAAAATCCATTCAGTGTAAGACAACAGCTGGATCACAGAGGAGAAAACTGTAAAATGAATACAATTACCACTATACCATATGGATTATTACCAATGGATACAGAACTTGTTTTGGAAAACAAATTCAAACTCTTAAATCTTCATAAAGATTTCTACCTTGCTAACACATTTTACAGTGCAGCAGAATGTTCAAAAAGGAAGTCACTACTTATATTTTGGAATGTAAGTAGTAGGTTGGAATTTCAAGTACTAAATCTGAGCTGAAAGTTGATCTAAGTGATTATAGAGAATTCATCTAATCTCCCTTTAACAAGCTTTAAAAGTAATTTCCAGACAATAGACAGGTGGCTGGGAGTATTTTGTGGCATGAAAGCCTCACTGAGGTTTCAGGTCAGAAATTTTAGTGGCTGAAAAAGAGAAACGGGTTACAACTGGAAGACTTTGTCTGTTCCATAGGATAAATCTGCATTACAATGGAACCCTGTTAGCTGAGTTATAAATATTTAACATAATGTCAACAGCTCAGTTAAGGCTACACTGAAAGGAAGAGTAAATTTCTGTGCTCACTAGCTTGTGCAACTGCCTGCCACTTGTGCACACAGACCCACACTTGGTCCTCTTCACTAAGGAAATGATCGCTGAGGGGAAATTGCCTTTTCCATTCAGTGTGAGTGATGTGAGTGATTAGTCTTCATACTCCCATCATTTGTGCTTTACAATTTAGAGATAACAGTGCTTGCATATGTATGATGCTTTTGTAATTGTCACATCTAGCTAGTAGAACATTCCTGGTGATTTGTAAGTCACAAGCATGCAGAGGCAGGAGGGAACTTCAGTTCAAGCTTCCTAGATCATCCTATCATATGTTCAGGTAATCTATAAGCCTTCTTTGCAGGAGGTTGCTCCATTTCCCTAGGCAGCCAGTTTCTTCTCAGTATGCTAGTAATCTGAAGGTTTTTCTAGATAGCTATATATATAAATAAGAGCAGACACTGTAAAGAGCGTTGTTAAATCAAATCACTTTCTACCAGATGTATTAGGAAGAGCAAGGATTTTTAATTACTGACAACAGTTGGGCTAAAGATTGTGCCTTACAAAACTAAAGTCTAGTGCCATCCCTATTAAAAAAACCTTGACCTTGATCCTACATGGTTCTCAGCTCATATGCAAATACATTTGTCTAGTTTAAGAAGAATTTTTAGAAAGCGTAAGTATACAACGGAGAAATCAAAGGAATTAGCTGAAAGGATCTCTGCATTCTTACTGTATGTGGTAGTTCTGCAACCCTACAAAAAACTTAGAAATTAACCTCTTCCAACAGGAAGTCAGAGCTTCTAGAATACTGAACAGCTTTTTTCAGATTTTCTTAAGTACCAATGCACTGTATAACTTAAACCTGATAGTACTGTCAAATATGTGTAAGATGAGAGTGTCTGTGTAAGAAATACAAAAACCTTTAAAATCAGATGGAGTTAAGTCAATAATTGTATATTTGAAAAAATAGCTAGACTTGGAAAGCGTGATACCAAAAGAAGAGAAACACTTTTACAGCACATGAAAAGCAGAACATAATATACATATGAGTGGCAGCTGTTTATCCAGATCTTGGGAGTTTGATGCATATGCTGAACTTTAAACACTAAAAAAAAGGGTATAATTTATATGCCAAGAATTAAGTAAGAACATGAGCATTAGTAAGATCTAGGCAAAAATGAAGTCAGAAGGAAAACATTTTAAAAAAATTTAACAACCTGGAAACGACCTAGAACAACTCCTTAAAGCTGAAGCAAGCATTGACTTTCAATGCCTGACATTCTATTAATATAATCAATGTATAAGACTGGAAAAGGAATGACTCATGACAAAAACTTTCAAAATAAAATGTGAAGAAGGTGTAACAAGTAAAATAAATAAGTAATTTTTACTATTGATCAGAAGGCAACACTTAAAATGACGCTATAATTACTTCATAGAGCAAATGCAGTTTGAGTTCTGATTCTGAAAACCTGTACAATGTAAGTTGTAGCCATTTAACTTCATAAGCCAGATCTCTTTGCTCCTGCTGATGTTGTTCAGTTGTCTGAATATACACAACACACTTACTACATTATACTATCACAAACAAAATAAACATGTTTTATTTATGAACTGTATGCTCAGAAACCTTGAACAAAACAGAATATAAATGAGAGTTATGTTGATAGAAGGGCAACATAATTCATGAATGCTGTAGAATCATTCTTTTCAAATACACCTTAAATGTACTTTAAGTTAATTTAGAATAAAATAAAATCCCTGCTAAGAAACATACTCACCCTTTAAAATATAGTCTGTTAACAAGCTTGGCACTTTCTCACTATCTTCTTTCATGGCATGCAGAACTAACGTAAGGAAGAAAGTAAAGCAGATATTTAGCCATAAATCAAACACAACACTCAAAATAAATACCATGGAGCTGTTTCAACTACTCACAGGGATTTTATTACCGGATTAGTAAGAAAACTCTTAACTGAAATATGAGAAGATACAACGAATGAGACACATCACATCTCCACCTTTCACTTGTGTAATTCTCACTGAACCCCACAGCACATTGATGCAAGAGTCCCATTTCATATGGTTCATTATTACAGTAAAATGTCATCAGACATAACAACAACAGCAAAAAGAACCTCTTCCCTATAAAAAAATTTCATCTAAAGAAAGCCACCACACCCAAAACTAAAATGTGCGAACAACTATTAATGGGCTGGAAATCTCAGGCCACAAAAGTAGGCTCCATTACTTAATATGTTTGATCTTCATCTCAAATCATGGAAAAATGACACTTTTCTGGAGAAATATTGATGTGACTTATTCTATGAAAATATTAGCGGTGGGTTTTTTCCTCCCTGAAATGGCGAATGTTGGCTGCTGTAGCTCAGAAAAATTTTAAATATATGACTGAATTTGGCAGTAGCTTAAAATAATGCCAAAATGTCATTTTTGTGACGTATATGAGGTTAATCTTGTCCATCTTGCCTATTTCTGAAGAAGGGAAAACACGTGGAATAGCTCAACGTGACACATATAAGCTTGTCTGTTACCCCATAATGGCAACCAATGACAATCCTTTATAAAGCGCTCTGGACATGACTGAAAGAATCAAAAATACAGAATTATAGCAAGTAGCAGTAACCTTCAAATTCCTCGTACGAGACTCTAAACTCTAATTATAACAAGCATTTAATATAATTTTTTATGTTAAAGACAGACATTAGTGTTCATAACCATGGAATAATGCACAGCTTTGAAAAAAAACCCAACTGAACAGCCCTAAACACCTGCTTTACTGTTGGCCTTAACAACAGCAGAGACTGAGTCAGAAACCTGCAATGGAGTCACAGGATCAAGTTCCAGCCACAACCAGCCCACAGAAATCAATCCTATTAATAGTCTTTACAATGCATTTGTACAAGACATTCTGTTAATAAATTCTGTCATCACAAAATGTTTTCAGGAGGCTTTAGTCTCTCTCTGCTTAATATTTTCAAGAGAAATTTAAATACGGCAAGAGGATAAAATTTCACTGCAGGAATAGACACAAAATGAGAAATCCATTTGTCATAAAATTAGTATGAATTAACAGCTAAGGGTGTCTACTCTAGAAAAATAAGGGAAATTCAATTCCCACTTAAATATTTAATTTACTTCAGAATTAAACATTATTTATTTTCTCTTTCTAGGAAATAACCAATGAGCCTTTTACCATCTCAGCCACCAGTGGAATCACAGAACTGTGCTGCTGAAAGTCACCTTAAGACATAGTTAGATCCAAAGCCCTGCACTGAGATCTAATAAAATACATTGACGCACTCTACCATCTATTTTTAAACTGTTCCTATAAGCCTCAAATGAAGGAGATGCCATTGACTCCTAGAGATGCTCTGTTGAATTAAATCACCTTAGTAGGTAATTTTAAAAAATACAACCTTGTTTTTTCTTGCAAATTAGAATTTAAAAAAAAAAAAAAAACGAAAGAACTTAGAACTTATAAATAATTTTGAAGATCTGGCTAAAAAGATGTGAAGAACAGGGAATTCAAAGCATTGTCAAAACTCTTCTTTGGTTTGGAAATCCTAATTATCAAAATTTACTAACAAAAAAACCCAAAACAAACCCCCCACCAAAACTACAGAGGGAAGGCAGCTATTTTAAAGGCAATCAAGCACAATCATTACGCAACTACTCACAAGTGTCTTGATATCCACTTCAATTTTTCAAAGTCATTACAATAACCTCAATAAAGCACAGGAAGTTTAAACAAACGGGTATATTGGGCACTACATGACAGTATTGCTGAATTACATGGCATGCAGTATTTTCCATAAGGCCCAGCTGTCAAAAAAATGTGAGAACTTTTACTCTCTAATACATGCAAGGTTCTAGCCTTCAAGGTTTCAATGAACAGATAGGAAACTAACATACCACGAAGGCTCTGTTAAAGCTGGCCAAAACGTACGGTTAAAAGTCATGGAACTTTACATACATGGCATAGGGTAAGGGGGAAGAGAAAAGTATACGGATTCATGGTTTGGAGCAAACACAATTGGAAATACAAAGAGGAAAGGATCAGTGGGGGAACTTCATATGCTTACTTTTGGTTAATGTTTGAAGATCTTCAACAGATGGGGGTCCATTTTTCTTCTCATAAGGAATGACCGTTGTCAAGTACTGTCAAATGAAAAACAAAGTTACTTGAAGGTCCTTTCATGCAACTTTGTTGCTTGCATTTTATTTTGCAAAAACTGTGGCAACTGAAATTGTTAGCCACAAATAATCATATTTTACAATAGATTAAGATTCTACCTTTCCTATCCCAAAGCCTTTATCACAGAAGCCAACTTCTATTTTTTTTTTATCAAATTATGTGGCCATTTTAGGAGAAATGCAGCTAAACACTAAAAAAAAACGTATTTAAAAAATTAGAGCGGTCTACAATATAAAGTTTCTCTGCTAGGCTTCTTCCTCAGAGCCTATGCACATCAATAGTGAAATCCTTCCTCTTCTCCCTCCAGAAGTCCTTCATTTACTTAAAGTACTTCTTACAATCAAATAAAAGCTCAAAGACCAACCTTCCCTCAAACAACACTATAAATGCAGATGAACAACTGCAAACTTGCTTTTAAAAAAAGAGTATAAATATCAAGCAGGCATCATGAGTTGTACCTAAAATCAGAAAGTAATTCTTCCTTTCCAGAAAGTACATAAAAACCTTTCCAGGTAAATATGGATGTAATCTTTAAGTAACTGGTGAAACTAAGAACAGCCACCTTTTTAAAGGATTCCAGAGCACAACTGATGCAGGCTGTTGGGTTGGCTACCTGAAGTAAGGCATTCAGGTTTGCAGACCTGTGCTAAGAAGTATTTGGGGAAAAAACCTAAACAGATTTTCGAACTCAGCATATGCTTTGTTTGAACAGCCTCAAAAAAGCTGCAAGATTTTCTCAGTGACTGGTTAACTCTTACTGAGAACATGGAACATTCCAAAGATTTTGTCAGATCAAAGCCCAGTCCCAGCTCCGAAGGTGATCTAGTTCCCTATGCAAAAAAATTAGGCTGCCCCTAATTACAGTTAGGTGAAAATGAAAACAGACAACTTTCACCTTCTGCTGCTCTATACTTCCAACCAAAAAGAACAAGGCAAGCTTAATGAAACACAAGTCCCCAAAATTTGTAATTTGATTTAAATTATCAGTTTTAGTAGTTGAGTGTGCTAACAGATCGTTTCAAACCAACTTGTTTGTTTTCTATTCACTGAAATCTTTAATTCTTATCTGCTTAAAAAAAAGGCAAAAATTTCTCATCTCTTTCAAGATTTTCATGCCTGAAGTGCAAACAAGATTAATTTTCAAATTTCTAAAGCAACCCTGTTGCTCTTTTAGTAAATGCATTTTAGATAGTATCTTACTTTGCAGCCTATATGGACGCATATTCTTCTTAAAGAGGTCAGCATTTCAAAAGTACTGAAATCACTGGAATTTTCTCCAGTGGAAAAACTTCCCTCATTCAATTCGTAAGAACTTAACAGGAACTTTATTCTGGGTTTAAGAGCTACAAGGCAGTAGGCAAAGCAACCCTCAATTCCTCATCCAACTTGAGACCTATGTAGTTCTCCATGCAACAAGCAGAAAACATGTTATACAAGGTAAAAGGTCTCCTCTACAAGTAACAGCACTTCAGTGAGAGTCAAGTGTAACTCTGACTCTGGTGAAGAGGTTCACTTTGCAGAAGGAGATTTGAGTGTTGCCAAACGTTGCTACTACCATTGCCATGTTTTCAGTAGGATCATGCCCCTCGCACTCAAAAACATCATCTGTCCAAAGCCAAACAGACTCAGTTCAGTGTCACTTGAGGGAACCAATTGTACGGGATGCACTGACACCTCACCAAGACCTGCAAACACGGGGTGCTTTTCTCCCTCCCTTTTCTTTTGGCATTTTCTCACATCCACTCAGCACAGTAGAGGAAAGTGGGTAATGCTTCTTAGGAAACAGTCAATTTTCAATTTCTTCTACAGGAGATGTAACCAACCAAGAATCAGCAGAGAAGTGTCCACTGAATGAAATGACCAGAATCGATGGCCCGATATAAGGCTGTTGAATCTGAAAATGTCAAAGGTGAAAGTGGATCTACGAACTCAGAAACCAGACCTCTGTCTTTTCCAGCCTTCGGAACTAAGTGGTATTCTACTCTTTACCTAGACAATGAACTATCAGGATATGTTTCACTGGACCAAATACCGATTTATCCCTGATTTCCTTCTCCTGTAAACTCCACCTACCATTTTGCCTCTCTAATAGTAAAAATTAAAAAAAAAAAAAAAAAAAAGTAATTTCTTTCCTAGTTTCCAGAAAAAATTCTTTTTCTCATCAATACTTTGCAGTGTAACAATCAGTTTCTATAATAACACTATAAAAACTCATTCCATAAATTGCTGTGTGAAGGATAACATATTATGAAAAGGACGAAAAGGGTCTAAAGTGTAGCTGACTGACATGACCAAGTATTAAATCTACTGTGACCTCTAAATCTTTGGAGCAGATTTGATGATAAATAGCAACTCCCATTGTAATCTGTAATCAGAAAAAGCGTCTGATATGCCTGAAAATCAAAATTAAGATGTCTACCTTGAATTTTCTTCTGGAAATATGATCACAGAAAGAGCTACCAAGATTTCAACGGCTTTTATGCAGTTGGGTGTTGGTTTTTATTTTTTTTTTTTTCCCAACTGCATTACTAGATGGGAACAGGAAGTGCCCATTGGAAGTTTATCTTTCAATGTTGAAGAACTCCAATTAATTTTCACTTATGTCTCAAACATACACACAGAAAAAAAGGCTAAAATTTAAAAAGGGAAGTACCCGCTATCAGAGGGTAGTAGAAGGTGGTAAATACCACTAAACTTAAAGATTGAAAAGAGTTCTAAAATAATTGTTCAAACTTGTCATAAACTTTATGTCGTGACATTACGTGTAGGAACTTCTACCTTCCCAGGTACACAAAAAATTGTCTGTCCTTGCAATTTTTTTTAATCAAAATTCCAGATTGTTAACTAACTCTTCCCTGGTAGCAGAAAACACATGAATGTGAGTTTATAATGACAATACACCCTGAAAAAAACACTCAAATTAATACTGTGAGAGTAGCACTAAGAAACTGAATATCTCACAATTGTTTTACTTTGCAACTTGATACAATAAGAAGATGACACCAGTGTTTCAGAAACAAGGCCAGGGGTTTGTTAATGTGACAAAAAAGCCCAATCAAACAAAAACCTTCCAAATAAAAAACAAATGCCATAGAAAAATGGATTTCCAAGACTAAATCAGAATAGATTTAATTATCTTTCCCACCTTTCTACACTATAGTTCATGTAATTTCCATGA
This sequence comes from Pyrocephalus nanus, assembly GCA_038380795.1. Lineage (NCBI taxonomy): Eukaryota > Metazoa > Chordata > Aves > Passeriformes > Tyrannidae > Pyrocephalus > Pyrocephalus nanus. Next base: position 82,085,405 of record CM076260.1, on the reverse strand, counting down.
TCCTTTAGGTTACAGGAAGGAAAAAACCCACAACCCCACTAACAATCGTATAAGATAAATCAGAGGAAAAGTGTGATCAACATGAAGAATTAAATTAACTCAAAAATGACTAGAAGAGTTATCCAATCTGTTATTGTTAACATATGATTATGCTACTTATATCTAGAAGGAAGCAGTGAAAGTCTTTCAATGAAAAGTGTGATGGGGTGGCATAGCTAAATATGTTCACATCATGACAATATATGACATTTAAAATACCTAAAGATACAGGTAAAGAGTTGTAATTTATTACTAAATGGTAAAGATAGCAAAGAAAAAAACCAACAGAGCTGTATCTTTATTAGTACTGAGGTAATGTACTCAGTTAGGTAAGCTCTGCGCATGTGTTCAAGATCCCCAAATCTGGGGGCAAATATCTGGATCAATGTATTCATAAACTCTCACGCATATCCCTTGCCTGAGAAAGTGGGTAAATACATGATTTTTAACCTCATGCTTCCAGAATGACTTGAGAGTTGTTGTTTTACCTCCTGAAATCCTCCGCAGGATACAACACATCTTCCAGAGAAAAGCCTAATCAGCCTTGACTTCTAAACTACCAGACAATTTATTGCCTCAATGGACTTCTCATAAGGAGGAAAAAAACTCTAATGCACTTCTTTGGCACAACTGCATAAACTATAATGGGTGGGTACATGTTAAATAATGTGAAATACCAATATTTTGTAATGTGCACCAAAAGACTAAATAATAGCATAAGCATCAACAGTTCACTAAAATACAGAATGCATTTAATAAAATACATACTACATTTCTGAAACAAACAGGCAAGTTTTATTTTGAAATAAGGCATAAGAATCTTGCCTCTGAGGGACATAAAACATCTTGCGTATGTCTCAGGTATTTTATATCACTAATCTGTATTGCACACATTTGGCTGCTTTTAGAATCGTGAGTTTCCAAAAGCAAGAGACATACAATATAGCCCTTGCGTTTTCCAGGTGCTACTCTGTTTTTAGATATATCAGCTCTGAACATTTGAAGAAAAAAAGAAAACAAAACCTTTTTTTCCACTTGAAGGTAGTGTGCAAGTTATTAATGCTGAAGGTTGAAACGCTACATCTAACCTGACACATCTAACTTTGACTAGATATTAGATTTTTACAGACATGCAACGTACCTGAAGCATGCATTATGGCTTTTAGTCTGGGGTAAGAAATACAGGTTATTAGCTCAGTGCATCAGGGTATCAAGTCCTGACTCTCTCAAGCTGTTGAGGAGAGAAAGAGACTAAAGGCTGATCAAAGTCCTGAGACAGGGAAGGAGCAGAGCTTCTAACGTTTTATCCCATGTTTTCCTGTCTCAGCATTTATCTTCAACTACTGTCAATTTTCAAGATCTCAGCTCCTGAAAGTGCAGGCAAAGAATGAGAAAAAAGAGAGAAGATAGCCCAGCACCTGTTTCTCTCCACTTGAGTTTCCAAACGTGTGGCGGAAGCCATTCTGTATGACATTTGAGATCCCTTCCATGCTGAAGCGCTAAAAGTAGTGAAAACACAGCAGAGAGAAAAAAAAGGCACAGAGAAAAGTTCAGAGGACTATTAATCAGCATTTATCAAGACTGTGAAAGACAAATGACAAAGACAAGCTCTGCTATGTATTTCAGCACATTTCTATTTCTTCATTCATCTACTTAATTTTTTACCATTAAAAGTAAACCTTGTAATGGCAGTTAAGCAGTATTTCTACATCAAAATTTATTCAAATAAAACCCTCACACTGCAGACTCAATAATTCAGACTTGCCTTTTAAGGCTGTTTCATTTTGGAATGCAAAAATTAGCATTTTTGAAAGTTTAGTTCACAGTAAAATCTCCTCTAACATTTGTGTTTGAATGATATACATTTAAAGACACTGTTGATACCAATTTTTCAGATTTTAGGCACCTACTAGAAACACTGTTCAGTCTCCACCTCTTTAAAATGTTTTATGCTTTCATGCTTCCTTTTCCACAACTGAAGCAACAATTACAATTCCCCCTTTTCTGTAATATGATAAAACATAAAAAATCAGTTAATAATACTGATATAATATTATTGATATATAAATAATTAATAAATAATATAATAAATAATATAAATAAATCAATATAATAATATTGATTTCAAGCTCCATTACATAGAATTGTGGAATCCAAGTAAAGAAAAAATATGATATAATTCAACCACAGTTTTTTTTTCTTGAACTTTGTAATCCTTTTCGCTTGCTGGAGAAGACAAGTGAAATAAAATAAAAAAAAATAATTTTGATGTTTAGCGTGCAATATAAAAATAAAAATATAATAAGAAGAAGCTGTCAAGCTGCTGAAACAAGGCAGTAAGAAGACCACACCTCAGCATGTTTATCAGAATGTATATCTGTCTACAAGGGAGGGGGAATAAAATGTGCTGTAATACAGTATTCATTTGCTTTCTAAAGCACAAGGTCAGTAAAGACCTAAATGTTACCAAAGCCATCTTAACCCTTTTAAAATATCCTACTCAGAGGAACTGGTATCTTCAAGCCTGGACTATTTTTAATTACTCTCCAGTTTGCTTTTATGAGAGAGGTAAAAGTTTTGGAAGTCTAAGAAAGTGATTTACCCAAAGACTGTATCAAGGACAAAAATTGAAAATATCTATTTTCTTTCAAATTCAATTATAGTATCTACAGGAAAAATCATTTTCTTAAGAGTATGAAAATTGAACTCTACTTCCAAACTTTGTACGTAAATGAGACTTCACTATAGTTAGTAAAATTACTAATCTATACATTATTTATTAATAGAAACTCACTCTTCACAAAGCTACTTGAAAATACTATCTGTATGCACATTCTCAGCACTTTCTTAAAAATAAAGAAAAAAAAAATGGAGTGTTGCAGGAAGGAAATTCGCACCTCTTGCTGGGAGAGGGCTCTAAAATCTGTATCTAGTGACAGGTGATAGTGAAAGCTATTTCCAAAGGAATCACACATATGCAGCATACACTCTTACTTATGAGTTAGTCTGTTCGTCCCCTCTCAGAAAGCAACCTGACACATCAGCATCTTGAAGCGACCCAATATGAAAATATCTTATAGTGGGACCACACACAGTTATAATTGTAAGCATCATTCACGTTTCTAAACTTGAAACTAACTAGAATAGCTTATGAATCACTTGACTCAAGTTTCAAAACCAAACAATTATTTTTCTTTCTAGGTAAAATACCCCTTTTTGGTTTTCCATGACTGAGAACCAAGAAGGAACTTTCACTTTGCTCTTGTAAAGGGATGACAATTTTGTATGGTTTTCCAGACATTTACTTTCTTAGAGTTTCACTAACATTTAGCTACACACATAGGTTTTTCATTAGACAGATGAGATCAAAACCCCACTTAGGTTATGTCACAGGTATCTTATTCTTGTAAGTTTAGGAATAGATTCTGAAGTGTTTATATTTCATTATAAATGTTCATTCCTTATATTTGAAAAGCAAACCCCAAAACCTTTTCATGTCAAACTGAAGCATTCCTTCTGGGACTTAGCCAAGATCTAGAAAACCACATATTTTGCATTCTATAAAAGCCAGTAAGAAATTCAAACATTATTATCTCAAATAATTTCAAATTATACTAGTCAGAAAGAAAAAATTGCATTGACAAGCTAATAACATAATTTCTTTTGTTATTTGACTCCTGTTACTGAACTCTGCTTGAAAGACATTTTTGTTCCATTTTTCCTTTTGCTGCTGTTCTGTAAACAACAAAACAAATTCTGCCCACCCTGTACATCTGCACTACCCTTTGGCCTTATCCCTGTCTCTTGTTGGATGTAGCAACTATGCCCCAGGTTAAGAGATCTGGGCTAAGACTTTCACTTTTTTCCTATCTAAAAAACAATCAATAGATAATTGTACAACTACACCAACAATACTTCCTGCAAGACTAACACATACTAACATTCACACAGTGAAACCAAACAGATAAATGAGTTTGCCTACTGACAAAAGAACACAAAGCAGTACATCCACAGACAGTATTTTCTGGAAGAAAGGTATGCTGGCTCCAGGCTAATTTGCAAACAGTTAAAAAAATCTTTCTTGAGTATGGGAAGAGGAAAACATTATATAACCTTGTGAAAAAAATTCCCAATAGGAAGTGCCTAAGACTTGTTCGCTAATGAAGGCATAGAAGCAGGTGTATCAGGTATCTTGATATAATCTACAACTGCTACTTCCCATATAGAAAAAACAAAACACATTTTAAAAGTATAAAGAGCTATAAAAATTTTCTTACTGTTCCAGGCATATGACCTCTTTCTTGTTTGCCATTCTGAGGACTACCATTTTTCAGCTTCTTTTTCTTCTTTGCAGTTTCTTTGTGTTCTCGCTGTTTGTTTTGCACTTCAATGAGGACAGAAATGAAGCTGTTTTTCACTTCCTTCTCAAACTCCAACTCATCTCGTAGAGCCAGCTGCTGTACCAGTTCCTCAGAATAATCCTTAATAGCAGTTTCAATTTCTTCTAGCAGTTCATTTAATTCAGCAACAGACAATCTTTTTATTCCTAAAAATATTAAGTATAAAAAGTAATCTGTCAAGATTTGAAGCATGAGAAAACCTGTGGGGATTAAAAGGAAAAAGTACCCCGAAATTTCTCACAACAAAAAATTCAATTCTTAAACTATATTTAACTCTTAAGTATATTTAAACTCTAAACCAAAATTCCTAAAAGAAGAAACACATCCCAGAGGCAATAAGATTAGCAATATGAAGACAGGTAAACTTTTTTCTTACTTCTGAGAAATATCAGATAATCTGCAAATATGAAGACAGGGTTGGTAGTTAAGGAAGCTGAAGTAAGTGCTAAAATTCTGACACTGCTGTTAACTATTACTTTTTACCTGCACTCACTGTTCAAAGTAAAAGGCCTTCATATTTTCTGACACAACAATCAAAACTTTGGCATTTCTGGAATCCTTGGGTTTTTCATTCATAGCAATATAGAAACTATATTTTATGAGCAAGGAAATCTTGGTAATACTGCTAAGATATGCATGCATATTAATAAAAGCTTGTGACAAAGTTTTATGACAATATTTTTAGAGGCATTTAGCAGCAAGACTAGCAAAATCCTCCAAATTTTCCATGTAGTCAAAAGCATGGCCTTGTGTTGCCTGAAACAAAAACCCAGATCAATAGCATTAATAGTTTTGAGATAGCATGAGACTGAATGGGTCAAAGCTAAAGCAGAAGCTTGTAAAATGTCAGTCTGTATGGAAAAAACACATGTCCAGGTTTGCATTTCAAAGGTACTACTGGGTCATGTGTTACTGAGAGTGAAATTATGACCAAGAAAATGTTCTGAGGCTTGCTTGGGTTAAAAATGTGCACATTATTTTAGGATTGCTTTCTGTTCCAATCTAAGTCTGACACATCCAGGAAGCAAATAAGTCTCAGCAGTTGCTGTGTCAAAGAACATAATTTTAACTGGCACTTGAGAAACAGCTAGTCCTGATTACACCAACAGGTACAGTCTGTTTGAGGACACTGAATAGATGTTTACAATTATTTAGTTTCATAAAATTAGTCTAGTAAATACCATGTCTAAAAAAACTCTGGTAAGGGAAAGCACCGACAGACAAGTGTTGAAAAATATAAATAAGGCCACAAACTACAAAATGCGTAGCTCTTAGAAGCGTCTAAAGGTAATACTTGACACTTAGATTTTCTGCCTTAAATTACAGCAGGGAAAATTGACTGGAGAAAGCTCCTTGTCACTTATTTAACTAAAGAAAAAGCAATGAAACCTGTTAAGACAGTTCTCTGTCAAGAAGACTTTTTCAGAGTAGCTTAGGCCTTAAACTCTGTTCAAACCCTGTAACAATACCAAGAGAGAGCACCTGTGAGTCCCAACACTTAAGAACCAGCTTCACAGCCTAAGAAACAATTGTTCCAAAAACACAGGTGCAGGCTACTCAACTGCAGTCCTGACTTGTTTATGATAGATCAGTTGTCATTATCAAAGTCTACAAAAGGCTACATAGGAAATAGTCAGCTAATGCAGGTGAGTGAAGACAGGAATTCAAAACCAGAAGACTACATGGACTGAAACTTAGATAAGTAGGCTCAAGAACTCACTTGTGTAATCACAGCTTGACTGTTGGACTGCCTTAATGCATGTCTTTTCCTATTCAAGAAAAAACTAAATACAAGCTTTGATTTCCTGCTCAGAATCCTAAACATGAACAACTCCAATCTATCCTAAACAAGCCAGACAGTTTCCAGCAAAAACCTGTAAAAATTTCAGAGAGGTGCAGACCAACACTGGAGCACCTTCACACACTGAAAAAAGGTAACAAGAGCTCTTAAAAAAACAGTGACCTTGAAGAAAAGAAAGCAGATTCTGAAAAGCTGGTGAAGTAAAGTTAAATTAACTGCCAAAGTAACTCAAGGCAAAATTCGGCCAAGACTGACCTTTAAACCATAAAGATGAAACAGAGAAGATGGAATCGAGACAAAGCAAAATAAATATGATATGAAATACCAAGCAAGCTTGATTAGCTCCAAACCTAAAGACATATGGAACTGTCAGGAAAGCAGGAAGCCCTGCTGAACATAATACATTTTGCTTTCACATTCCTTAAATTTATGTGTTGAGACAGTTGCGAGTCCAGCCATGAAAATGGTATCTCCTCCATAAATCTGAAAAGTAGCAGAAACTGTAATTGATGCCTCAAGAGGTCAGCCACTTTTCTCAATCTTCTACAGTTTATATTGATGACCCAGACTACAGGAAAGAAAGCACTAAACTTTATAAGTGGGACTAAAGTATAATGACTCTCTAATGAATATTCTTTGAATATCACCTTCTAGAATTGATTCTGACAAATGCATAGATTAAACAAATTTTTCCACCGTGAAACTGGTTAGTCACAGGTTTCTTTTTCATACAATTCAACCCATTACAATTAAACTATACAGGTAGTTTCTTTGCTTTTATATAGGAAAGTACAGATGATTTCATTTGAGTAGTAGACACATAGGATTTTTTTAACTTTTAAACTCCTTGAAGAGGAATGGGAGGACTGAAAGATATTCATGGTCCTTATGGGGATAAAAGGTAATAGTCACCTTATTTTTGTGTTACTGTCTATGAAGATATGTTGCAGTGACTGAAACAGTACCAAAGAAACACCATGCTCTTTATTTACTTCATAGCTTCCAAGACCTTTAGCTAATCTTAGACAGTATATGGGCATCAAGAAAGTGTCTCACTTTACAGAAATTGCAAAAGTTTAATAAAAAATTACCAATTTATCATTTTATCCATGAAGAAATCCCATTCCACTGTATCAGCCTTCAGAGTATTTGCTTTAAAATGAAATTCTATAAAGTTTTATTTTCTTTCTTAGTTATGAAAGCTGTCAAAGATAAATCCTCTATTTATGTTCTTAATCTAGAGTATTCTTTCAGGGCATTTTGAAAATATTTTTGAATGTAGAATATCATAAGAAGGACTTCCTATGAATTAAACACATGGCAAACTTACCCTTTCAACTACTTTCAATAAGCATAGGCAAAACACTTAATATATATCACTTACTCTCTTCATAACTGTTGTTTGTACTGGATCTCTTGAGTGTTTGAATTTCCTGGGAAAGTATGGAGAGCCGATCTGATTGGGTGGGTGTTTCATCATCATCCGGATCAGGCGATTCCTGCATCATTTCCTCTATTTCTTCAATTACCTTTGAAAAATGAAAACCCTTATGAAAACCCTCCTGCCTGAAGAGAAACAGCCTGCAATTTGATGAAACTAACACCAAGAGCAGATGGAAGAGAGTCAACAAAATCATACTGACATTTCCTCCCCATCCTCGCTCCCCAAGAATAGCCATATCTTGTCACAGTGAATTGGTGATCACATAGCAAGCAGTGTGTTGAAACTACATGGTTATTTCTAGGTGAAGACACACATGATTCTGCTTAAGACAAATGAACTAAAGAGCAAACTGCAGTATCTTTCTTGAGTATTCAGCTGAAGGAAAACACAGAAAAAACCAATTACCTCTCCCTCCCCCTCCTTCACTACACTACCTAAAAAACCCCAACAAAACCAATCAAAAACCAAACCAAACCGAAAGCCAGAAAAAACAAAAAAATAAACAACAAAAATACCACCCACCCAAAAAATCCCACACCAAACAAAGAAACCCAACCCAAGCAACAAAAAAACCCCCACCCCAAACCACCTCAAAAACAAAACAAAAAAACCCCTCTGAACAGCCTGAAACTCTACTGTGCTTATAAGAAGTTTTATGAACTGATCCACCATAATCTGAAGCTGATTTGCATCCCTGGACATAATACAGAAAGTATGAGAACAGAAAATCTGTGAGTGGAGAGCTTACTTTTCATTACACAAATGACCATAGTTCTACTGGCTAAATTATTAACTAGACATCTGAATAAATAACACATCAACTTTTACAGGTTTAAAGGCTGTAATCATTGCTGAGATCCACTTCACAGTAAAAAAGAGCTGAGGCAGTTCAAGCAATCCTGTCTGTCATACTATTAATAACCCTCTTCATGAGAATTCACAGGTAGCCATTTAAATAACAAGAAAATATATTATTGTGTTTGCTTCCTAAGGCAGGATCTTAATAGACCATCATTAACCTTATTCAGAAGAGCAAATTTCAAGATAACTGAAGTAAATCCTTGGGTTTAGGACTGAAGTCTTTAGACATTAAGTAATCTGAAAGCTCAGTAGCAGAAACATTGATCTGCTCTCACGTTAGGCAAAAACTTCAAAGAATTCTTGCTAACAACAAAGCCACCTGAAGCTATGAATTGCACACAGTCGTGCTGGAAAACTACAAACTCTACCACACCACTATGATTCTGAAAATATTTTTGCTTTTTAACTCTTACATTTAATTTAGTAGCCTTTCTGACTAATTCATGGTTAGAAATGCATAAAGATTTCAAAGACCCTGGACTATCAACTTGACCTGAAGTACTGGAATACTTTTCAAATCTGAATGACTAAGAAGCTTAGCTACAGTGAAGAGCAAGAAGAAGAACAACAACAAAAAAACAGACTAAAAGAACATATTACACCTGCAACACTGCTGAACACTTTACCTGCTCTGCTGTGAAAAGCGGTTCTTCATTGATACAAGAAACAATGATAGAATGCATATCCAACTGTTCTCTCAGCTCTTCATCATCTGACAGGTCAAGGTTCAAGTTATCATTTACCTAAAAAGCATGAAAAGGTGTATTTATATAAATATATATACACACCCTCAAATGTGAGTGTATAAAATACATGTACATATATGAACCCCAAAACTAATATTGAATTCTACGAATGAAACACGTTCCTTGCCTGCAATAATGGAATCAATAATTCTTGCTGTCAAATAACCTGGAAAATTAAATCAAAATTGCAACTGAAGAAAGTTAAAATAGCCATCAGTCTTTAAAGTCTTTAAATAATCTCTGCATATAAAGACCATATACACACTGACATGCAGGTATCTACATGAAAGGCTATCAATCCAATGTAGATATTTAAATCTTAAGTGAAGATAGACACTTGTCAGTGGACGGTGAAAAACCTGCCTATAATACCTAACATCACACAAACCTGTGACTTTACATGCTTTTACAGTTCTACTTTGTCACTTAATAAAAGACATGGAAAAAAGCTGAGAAGAGTTGATACTGAAAGTTGGTATCAGAACACTGGTATCATCCCAGATTATTTTAAAAATATATTATTGAATACCTCAGGGTCTTTTCAAAAAGAAAGAGAAGTAACACTGTTCCCATATATATACCACCAAATTATACTCATCCTTCCAAACCAGAGATATACATATAGTAAAAGAAAAGATTTAAATCCCCTCCTTAATTAGTCAGGTATATTTTACTCTCACACAGTGATATATTCTAGTTTATTTACAAAGTTTTTTCTGCACTTTGTCTATTATTAGATTCCAGCCAAACCAACCTAGAAAAGCCCTGCAGAGCTGCAAGCCCTAACCTTTGACATTTTGAGCTCAATTCCTTTTACTGGTCTTTGGGCTAATTTACAAGCATTATGACTGGCTGTACAAAGTCCCTGGCCTCACTGTATCAGTTTTCAATTTTTGTTGTAATTCCTCCAATTTTCCCAGTTTCTTTAGAAACCCTAATAGTTTTCAGATTCATTTTGAAGCTGCAACCAATATCCCCAGATAGCTCATCTACAGGGGAAAATATACTATTTACATTTCTTCAGTCCTCAGAATAAATGCAGATTCAACGTTCACTTTTTTCACAGAATCTGAATTACAATTACTGTGTAGTGACAAGGCTCCATTAAGAATATCTCTTCATCTACTACACAGATACACCCCAATTTGACATTTTTTAACATCTGAGTCCTCAAATATTTTTCCATGTATACAGGATTACAGCAACAACGACAAGACAGGAAGCAAGGGTAAGATTATCAAGAAGGAGATCAGGTTCCTCTTCTGACATGTCCAGAAATATTTGAGATTATCAGGATATATTCTGATAATTTATGCTAATAAACCACCACAGCATCAGCTGTAGCCTGTGCTAAAAGGAACACCTGGCTTTCCACACAGCCACACTCCAGGCCTCCTCCTGTCCTCACAGTACCAGGGAACGACTTGTTTAAAAGCAATCCAGCAAAAATAAAGCAAACAAGCAATTGCACAATCCTGCTCCTTGTACTGCTGTGTACAACACTTCCACCCAACTGCTTCTTTCACTGAGACATATAAAAGTGTGCACAGATCTGTGATGTGAAGCAACTAAGATCAGATGAATCAGCCTTATTCACCTTACATTTTTTCCTACTAAGATAGAAGAGAAATGCTTTAAGAACAATTTCTGCAGCATATTATTAGTTTCAAACGCATCACGGAAAGGTTGCTTGGCTGTTAGTATTCCTGGTAAGAAAGTTAAAACAAGCTGCTAGCTGGCCCATATGTGCTGTCATATATCCAGAAATACTGCTGAACACAAAGAAGCAGAAAAAAAGTATGCCAAACACTCCCAAACAGACAGGCTTTACACATCAGAAGGCATGCCAGGTGGAGTGAAAGCTGAAAAACCCTGAGATATGTTTAATCCATAAACTGGTTTTCCCTCTTCTGGCAGAATATCTAAGATTCTTTCTAATCCAGCAGCACCACTTTACACTTTTTTATGTACTTTCTTCATAACTGCCTGCAAATAACCTAAAAAAAAACTATATGAAACTTTTTAATATTATACTTAGCTCCTTATCAAGAAATCCATTAGTCTTCCAGTCTATTTTTCAGTGACACAAGGTCACAGCAGGCAGGGCTTGTATTTTTACTTAAAATGTAAGGATTTAATTACTCTAAAACCACTTAGAAAATCTGAAGAAGCACTCTAATAAACATCAGAATAAACACAAGTCAAATTCAAGGGATAATCATCAGACTCAAATCAATAAAGTGAGTTCCAAATAGGCACCTTCCCCTGCTGGACCCCAAAAACATCCTCTTCAGCAGAACAATCTTCACTCCTGTCACATTAAAAGCATCTATGGATTATCTAATGATGGCTGAAGTCAAACCATTACCCTATTCTCAGGTTACACACACAGATATTTTTACAGCATAACTCAACCTCAAAGATAAGCCACTCTTTTCCTCAGAAGACCTGTGAGATGGGAATTCCTCCTGGCTTCTCCTCCTGAAATGTTTTAATCCACTTATAAGAAGATTGGAGGACAACCCTTTCTATAAACCTCTCTGAAGCTCTTAATTCCCTGTTCCCTCCCCAGACAACTATTCTAAATGTTAAATAAGAAAACCAAAACAAACTCTGGCAATTCAGTGTCTCATGGGCCACCCTTCATGTTAAAGAAGCCACCTGACTGCAGACTGAGATGACCTTAAAAAAAATCCATACTGGATTTACTAAATTAGAGTCTCTCTGCCTCTTTTCCTCCCTTACTCACATCAGTGTCCAACATGAATCAGATAGCAGAAAGATTTTATGTGAAGCACTTTCTCATTTTATATTTTTTTCTATCATGCTCTGGTTCTAATGAAAATTCATCTAAAACTAATCCTGCATTATTCCAACCCAAAGAGATGCAAACATACATCAATGGTTGTTAGATTTTTTATTTTTAAAAACCTCTCATGTATAATGGCAAGCATTAAAAATATTTTCAGCCATTTAATAACGACACTCTTTTATGCAAATAGTTTTATTTCCCTGCTCAGTAAAAAAGATCCAAAGAGGGTACTTCTGCTGATCAGAACTTACCCCTTTTTCTGAAAGATTCAATGTTGGCAAGTGCAATGCTCTGGTGTGGGAAGATTTCCAGTCAACTGGCATCACGTTACCATAATTATCAGTCAAAGCATTCCAAATCCTGGAGAGAGGAATAAAGGAACAAAAACACAGACCTTAAAATAAGCAGCAATTGATCAGCAATAAACACATTCTTAACAATCATATACCTCTATCAGTAACTATATCTTCCTCCCTAAATATTAATCTGCAAGTTACTGACAATATTTTTGGTTTTGAAGCTAAGAGAAAATGTTTTTTGATAAACATAATTTATTTCCCTTTTTAAACAATGTATGCGCAGAAGTGAAACAGAAGAATAAATGAAGAGAGAGCTTCCATGCTATTTATATAACCATACTCAAAATTTTTTTTGGGGGTGGATGAGCCCTTCCTTTAATGAAATCATAACTAAGCTGTAAATTCTATTCCTAATGTTCCTGTTTTCCTTCTGCACACTAGCATAACGAATTAGCAGAGACTGAGTACCAAATTCTGAGACAGTTTTTTTTTCTTTCCCTTTATGACAGAACGATGAACATACACAAATTATACTAAAACTTTGAAAGAATTTAGTTTTATCCAGAAGTACTCTTACTGAGTTTAGCCCATCACTCTGTCAATCGTAGCTGTTTCTACAGTGGCAGTACCAGAGGTTTGCACACGCAGACCCACCCTGGTACACCACTTCAGACTTTAAACAGAGCAACTCTTCGAGCAGGCTGCTTCTTAGTCACCCAGCAAGCCCTGCCTCCAGGCCTTCTGCTGTGGGTGGATGTTTGGAGTGGTTGCCTAGCTAAGGCTCAGAGGAGGTCAGAGGAACAGCCGAGCCAGACACAGAAGGGCAGACAGGGCCCCATCACTGCCCAGCGTGATTCATGGTTCTGTGAACTTACCCACTGTTTATATGACAGATATCTAGTCTCTTGCTGACAAGCTTTTTTTTTTCCTTCTTCTCTTAGAGGAAGACATACAATTCCGTTACCCTAAAGTAAAACTGCAGTATTTTTAATGAAGACAAATTGACTGAATTTACTATAAAATTAGAAGTATAAATACTTGTAAAATAATGTTAAAAAATGGAAAGTAGCATGAATCAGAAAGGCTCTATTGCTCAGGGGAAAACTCCCCACAATTATCACGGTTGCCGCTGAGATTTTTGTTCTTAATTTGCTTTCCGCACTAACAGGAAGACAGCGGGCACTTTGCAAGACGCTAAACAAACACTACCCCCGGTCACCGGCGCTTCAGAGCAGGTACTCTCGTTAGCCCGGCGGGGCCAGAGGCTCGGGGATGCTCACACGCGTCCCTGGTCGTCACGGGGATAAAGCCGGAGGGCTCCACGTCAAACCCGCGCCGCGGAGGCCGAACGTGCCCTCCTGCCCGGGCCCGGCCTCTCGCAGCTGCAGCCCCGGGGGCGGGGAAAGGCTCCGCTCCCGCAGCCCACAAGCCCTGCCGGGGCTCGCCAAGGCCCGGGGGCAGCGCTTTCCGGGATAGGGCTGTCGGGCCGCGCTGTCCTCTTAGGCCGGGCCGGGCCCCCCCGCTCCTCGCCGCCCTCCTCCGCGCCCCCCTGGCCCGCACTCACTCGTCGTCCTGCAGCGCGTTCTGCTCCGTGAGCGGCCGCAGCGGAACGCGGCTCTCGCCGCCGCCGCCAGCCCGGGCCTGCGGGGGCTCGAAGCAGACGGACAGCTTCGCCCCGAGATCCCCGCCGCCCCAGCCGCCCTTGTCGCGGGCACTCTCGGGGCCGCTGCCCGCGGAGGGCTGGAATCCCGAGAAGTCCTGCCAGTCCCCCGGGTCCCGCTGCGAGGCCGCCGCCGCCGCCGCCATCGCCGCCGCCGCCGCAGCCGGGGACGCGGGGCCGCGCGCTGCCGGCCGTGCGCGCTCCCGGCGCCTCCCGCGGCTCGGGGCGGGCGCGGAGCGGCGGCGCTCGGCGGGCGGGGCCGGGCCGGGCCCAGAGGCCGCGGCTGTGCCGGGAGAGAGCGGGGTCGGCCCTCGCACCGCGGGCAGGGCTGTGCCGGCGGGGCCCGGCCGCACACAGCACCGGCAGGTTAGTGTCTGTACTGACACACGTTCCAGCTCCCAGCAGGGGCGGCTCATCGGGCACGAGGGGGAAACATAGAATAGTTTGGGTTGGAAGAGACCTTATAAAGATCACCTGCTACCAACGCCCTTGCCATGGAAGGGCAGTATTATTTGCAGTAGTTTCACTGTAACCTGCTGCGTGGCTTTCCCACTATCATTTTTGCTTTCATTCAGCCACTTAAGAAACTAAGCTCTGGAGATACTTGGTTCTTACCAGCACCGTCACTCCCGTGCCCGTCCTTTGCCAGCTTTATATTGTGCCCTTATGATGGGCTTTTTTCATCTAGGTTGCGTGTTGTTGTTTTTGGGGTTTTTTTTTTTTTTTTTTTTTTTTTTTTTTTCTTGTTTTTTTTGTTTTTTTGTTTTTTTGTTTTGAGCCGCTATAAACTTTTGATATCCCAACGTACATACCAGGGATTTTCTCTGCTTGACTTCCTGAAGTTGATTGGAGCCTCTTTGAAGTTTCTTTTCGTACTTCCTACTTGATGTTTGGAAAGAAACACAGCAAGGAGCAAATGCGTTCCTTGTTAAGCATCTGTATACTACTGATGTGATTTAAAGGATTTGCATTCTATCCTGCTCAGCTATAGCTTTTTTCAAGCTGACAAACGCTGGTGGGCAGAGGCATTCCAAATATGATCCTTTCAGTGTGAGTAAGGCAAAGGAGACCAGGGCTACTCTGAGTGTTCAAATGTGCATGCGCTATTATTTTATACATTGATTCAGTGATGTTTTCTGTGTCATTCTGATGAAAAATAAAAACGTTTGCAGAGTTTGAAGATGCTCTTCTAGAACACATATGTCTTCCATAGCCTTAGTCTTGGGAAGGAGCAAAAATACTGAAACAGTAAAATACGAAAGGGGAGGAATTTCAGCATATGTAAATGTAAAGGGATGCACACAAATACTGATCTATCCTAGCCAAAGTCAATTATGGGCTTTGCAGTAACTATTAGTACTTGGGCATTTTGGATTATTTCAGCTAGCACTGCAAGAACATTGACTCAGTGGGAGTAGCAATCCAAACTGTAAACACCATGCTAAATCCAGGGAGTACCATGTTTGAACAATGTGGACATTTTCAGTTCCCTTACCCTTCATCTTAAAAGGATGTACAGGAACGTACATGAATGAGAAGCACAAGGAATGACAAGGGTGGCCATAAGGTATGGAACTGCTCCCAAAGAATTGTATATTGGGCTTTTCAAGAAAAAATGGAGACAAGATACAGGTCTCTAAATTAATAGGTGACATATAGATAATGATCTACTGCTGATTTGAATGCAGTGTCAGGGATATTAAATGAAACCATTAGGAGGATGGTTTCAAAGAAAGAAAAGAAAGCAGTTGTTTACAAAGCATGTAGTCAAGCTGAAAACTGCTTGCCCAGGTAGTTACATACCAGAACTTTACATCAAGTCCATTAATTTACAAATTACTGGAAGAAAAAAACATTATGGGCTGATAGATAAATAAATGATCTGTGGCTCGGGAAGTCCATGAAGTACAAATTGTGATTCCAAATGCTTTTTATAGGACCTTGTATCAGAGTCTCGTATGGTTAAGCACAGCTTTCTGACACGTACGACTAGACCACATGCCCTCCATGACAGGGCAAAGGCCTAACGTGGCATTTCAGAGATTCATCTTTA
This sequence comes from Pyrocephalus nanus, assembly GCA_038380795.1. Classification (NCBI taxonomy): domain Eukaryota; kingdom Metazoa; phylum Chordata; class Aves; order Passeriformes; family Tyrannidae; genus Pyrocephalus; species Pyrocephalus nanus. Next base: position 82,069,290 of record CM076260.1, on the reverse strand, counting down.
CTGAATGCTGAAAGTATTTGGAACTCCACAAAGTTCTCCAATGTTAAAATTCTTTAGTGTAATATGCAGAACTTTCTGTAACTGCAAACTGTTCTTTACCCACAGTGTGTTCTGAGCTGTTCCAATCTCAGGTCAGCACGACAGTAAAATTAATTCCTACCCACTACAATATTAATCTGTAAACTAATGTTTCAAGATTAGTATATGGAAGTAATAAATGTGAACATTTCAGAGAATACGCATCAGTAGGTTTAAAATTTTTTTATTGTGCTGCCAAGAGCCAAATTACAAGAAACCGCCTTACAGTTAAAAAAGTAAACAAGCAATCTGCTGAACCGCAGTGCACTCCGAGTGCCACATATGCATCTATTTTTCAGAAAATTATATCTGCATTTCTCTTACAAGAGCACAACAGGAACCAAAGTAAAAGAGTGTAATGGATACAGCACATAGGATAAATCATATCTTTAAAATAATAATAATAAAATAATAATAATAAAAAACATTTTACACCATGTCCTATATCCTGCTAATATTTTCAGAATATGGCCTTGATTGTAAAACAAAAGCAAGCATTTACAATTTCTGGATAAAGACTGCTTACTCTTATGCAAGGAATGGATGTTTTGTCTTGACAAAATCTCTGCAGTAACTGGACAGAAACATCTCTGTTTCAATATCAGATTGAGTACAAAACACTGGGGAGACTACATTTTTTCTTACTGGTGGTTGGAAACTGAAGTTATATAAGCAGAAAAAATGTTGACCCTTAATGATACACCTATTTTTTTCTTTGATGCAAACAGCTAGAACACCTTTTTGATATTCTAAAACAAAAAAAAATGGTTAATCTTCAGATTAATAAATTAGGTCATTATAATAATAAATTAGGTTTTTTTTTTTTTCAGTTTTAAAGTTCAGCAACCTCTGACCAAGTATTTAGAACAATACTTGAGAGTTCCTTTACAAAAAATACATTTTCTTTTCACATTAAGCATACTGGGTATCTGTGTCTCTTATGAGAAGCATTTGTAAAAGAAAAAAGGCAATGCACAAATGGGTAATTAGTATAAAAGTGCCAAGACCTGTTTGGAAAGTAACATTGTATTATACAGTCAGAGTTATAAATGAGGCAAGCTACAATAAACTTCCAGCTTAATGTGGACAATATTCCAGTAGTTGTTTCAAACAATTGTTTGAAAAAAAAAAAAAAAAAAAAAAGAAAAGGAAAAACCCTCCAAAATCCAGGAGCTGATGGTGTTAATTTATGGAGTTGATTAGTGCTGCATGTATATTGTCATCAGTGTCTCTAGCCAATGCATTCATTAAAAAGCCTTTTTAAGGCTAAGCAGGAAAAGAAAAATAAGAAACACCCTGAAATGTAGCAAGTAGCAAGAGCAACGCTTACTGCTATAACCGTGCACGAACTGTACACACGCCAACACAAGAGTGCGCGCACACACACACACACACACACACACAAACACTTTCAAATCAAATCAAATCAAATCAAATCAAATCAAACTGTAGGTAGAATGAGATGCTCTTTTCTTGTCTTTCCTAAACTCACAAGCGATTAAGCATTGATATGGAATGCCTGTTATCTGTTTCTGCTCTGGGTAAAATCTCTCTCAGATAAAAATACATTCAACAAGAAAAAAAATAGAAAAAAAATATATACTGTATACATAGTATTTTATATATACAGTATATATATGTATAGTGTATATACACATGCATGTATATATACATACGTATACCTACATGCATTTGTATATACATATATATACACAAACATACAAATACTTTTTGTTGTTTTTAGCATAATTATATTTACATAAATATTCCTATAATGCTAGAGTTTAAAGAAGCATGATCTCCTTTTTTTCTGAGCTTCAAAAAAGGTGCTTGAGTAATATACAATTAAAATTAAGCAGCTTCCTAGCATGGAAGTAGTTTCTAAATCTGCATACCAGTAAATAAGAACATCAACAGGAAAAAAAACAACCTTAAAACAGTCTCTTTTTTACTCTCTTGTAAGCAAGAGCTTTGTCCAACAAAAATATTTTTCCTTCTCCTGTATGAACAACCAGAGATTGATATAAAATAACAAAACAAAACCACAACAGACAAAACAAACAAACAAAAGCCCCTGGAACTGCATGGTGTTCTTGACTTTTCCTTCCTTCCTTCCTTCAATACTGTTGTCAAAAGATCCAGTGCTCATATCAGGAATTACTTAGGCCTCAGTCATTTGCTAACTCTGCTGAAGTCTGGCTAATCTAGCCAATCAGCTTTGAAGAAAACAAAAATAAAAACAAAAAGCAGCACAAGGTATAATTTTATACATCCTTAATAAACCCACCCTTTATTTTCTGCTATAATCTTTTCCTTGCTATTTCATTAACTACTGCAGCTTCTCATCATATAGAAAAATATTTGCAGCTACACCACACCTGTGATGTGACAAGTTCTGTTCTAGGAGTATATTATTGTAGCAACAGCTGGAAAAAAAAAATCAGACCTTTTCGTATTTTTTTCATCTGGGGTTAGGCTTTGGGTGCAACAGATGCAATTTCAGAGCAACAAGGAAAACCACTATCCTGCTGCTCGGCAGTTTATTTTCTTCTCCAGCCAAGCATGACCAGCTTCTCTTCTATGAAGCTTCCTTTTACCTCATTGCCTATCCCTAGCCCCTGATTCCCCCTCCCAAAAAACCTCTATAGCTATGTTACAAGCAAATACATCTTAACAAGTTTTAAAACTTTGGTTCTAAGAAAACACTTGGTCAGTTATCTCAAGGAAAAGTGGGAATGCTTTTTCTGGCACATTGCAGGAGTCAGAGCTCATCCCAGTAAGGTCTTAGAGCTGTACATGTAGTCACAAATCCAATACAATCCACTAAGCAAGTGCACAATTCTAGTTTTATTTTAATAGCAGACTGTCTCTCTCTCTCTCTCTTCTCTCTTTCTTAATCCTTGGTAAGGGTGCAATTCTTCAAACTGTTTGATAGAAATTATCTGCCTGTAGGTTGTTCTGTTTCTGCATGCTGTAAAATCCACTGTATCTTGAATCCGGGTCTGCAATTCTTAGCATCCTCTGAGAACTGTCCACCTGGACCATGGTACCTTTCTTGCAGTCCACATACACCAGTTGATTGTTTAGGCAAGAAGGCTGTTAAAAGAGAAAGGAAATACTGAGTAAGTTAAACAATTTTTGTATTCCACACATAATTAAAAAGCACAAAACAAAATATGGCAATTAAAGAGTCTAGACTTTTCCTAAAGTTGGTACATGCTTATGCCAGGCACAGTAACAGATCAACACTCTCCTTAGAATCACCATGTTTTATCTTCTGAATGGAGCTCTGCTATTCTAATATCCCGGCTGGGCGGGTTAATCTGTTGCTGAACATTTACAACGTTTTGTTCCTGGTTTCCAAAAAATCTGAAAGTCTGGAAACAGACAGAAACACAGCACCTTTGTTGGAGCTTTGTAGCAGGACACGGGAATCCACTGCTTTTTCTGATTGATGAGCAGGAGGATGATGATCAGTAACAGCGCTATCATGATTGGAATTGTCACCAAGGCAACAGAGCCGACAGAGGCATCCTCGCTGGGGTGTGGCCCACTGCCACTTCGGTACTCTCCCTGGAGATGGTTCATATCTGGAAGGTAAGTGTGAGCATTTGTTAGTGATTACAAATGGGCCTTGGCCATAATGAAGGATGTAATTCTGAAAGTCTCAGTCATATGACTTGCCACTCATATGAATCTGGACTTTCTCTCCTGCAATGTCACCTTATTTATAGAAGTTAGAACAACCAAAAGCTAGTACCTTGTATGGTGACTATATTAAGGGTGAAAAGGCCATCAAAAAGAGAGGAAATAGCAGGAACACAGAGCACAAGAACAAACAAATCTGACAATAACCTTTTAGCTCAGTTGTGTTTGCATCATCGTATCTGATCACAACAAAATCCCCACTTATAAAAAAAAAAAATTAGACCGTGTTTCCATGCTGATGGAAGTCTTTTTTTTTTTTCTTTACCTTTTAAAACTGGTAGGACAATTATGACGTGTTTGCTCTCTCATCTGTTGAGACCATATTACAATACTTGCACCACTCAGTCTGTGAAAACAGACTGCTGGCAGTCTACTTAGAATGTAAGAAGTTTTGCATGTAATTGCAAAGAATGGTAATTTTCAATGACATCTAAAAAATTCCACACTTTGCAGTGTGTGTTTATAATCCCTAGCCAGGATAGTTGCAACCCAGCTACTAATGCCCGTGAGAAATGAAAATGCTGTAATTAAAAAAGTGTAAGGTTAGAACTTCGTAAAGCAGTTAAACTTCATGCATCCTTTCTCCAAACAATAGTATGCTATGAGATCATCCTCAGATTTAAAAAAAAATACATACAAGCTTAGGTTGTCCTTCAATTAGAAAAGGTTAAAGACAATGTCATAGAGTGTTTCCTCTTCCCTGGAATGATGATTGCAGCACAGCTTTAAACAAAAGATACATTTATATCCTTAGACAACTTTATTAGCTCTGTCTCATTATACCTGAGATGGGATTTTTTTAAGCTTTGACATTTGCCTATGATACATCTTAAGCTGTGGTACATGTTTATCAATAGAAGAAAATCAAATTAAGATCTATCAACTCCAGTGGTCTTCATTCTAGTTTTTGAATCAGAAAAGACATTGCAGAATTTCTTCTCATTCATCGTATTCTTAATTTTATAGAACTTCATAATACCGACACAGATGTTTCTTCCATGCAGAAGATGGAATGATAATGAGACCAAATTGCATAAATGTAATTTAATAGACTGACTCATCTTTAATCAAAGAAAAATGCATGTAAGAGTTATGCACTGAAGAATATTCTCAGATAACCACCTTTCCAAAGCATTATATAGATGCTGAATAGAACAAGTAGGCGCATTAAATGTGGGGAATAAACAGGCCTCTGTTATCCCAGTTTGTGTCAGATTTTACCTCTGTGAATGTGGATTATGTCATTTTCACTTGGAGTTGGCCAGTTTGGTACTTCTAGTTCAATGTCTCCTCGATGATTTGTCTTCTCAATGGGAATGTTAGTGGGTTCAGGTACATACATCTCTGCAAAATGAAATAAATGTGTTTCACAAATTACAGGCTGCTTAACTTCTCAGTGCTGCTCTTAATTCAGGAAATACAGTTGGCCATCTGCAGTGCTTTGTCCTATGAATTCTTTTATTTGTTTCAGAATTTTCATCATTATTAGTCTGGAATATTGTTTAAAACTTGTTTCATAATGTATACAGGATACACACCTGCTGCTATTATCATTATCCTAATGTGAATGGGATGATGGAGTGGTGTGGACAAATTTGCTTTTGAAAATACAATTTCAGAATACATGCTTTACTACAGGCTTGCTCCTCTGTGGTAAAAAAAAAGAAAAAAAAGAAAATACAAAGGGAAGGCTACATCTTCCTAGATGATATGTAAACAGTGTCTGCTGGGTTCTTTGCCTTCCTTTATTTGCAATTCTCAAAGCAGGGGAATTGCAAGACATGGTACTGCTGAATCTCTGCAGTTGTCCTGTCAGAAGTAGTTACCAGCTGACTAAGATGAGCAAACTTCTGCAGAAGCATTTCAGGATTACTTTAGAAACCAGTTGCAATTCTTATGTCCCTTGTGCCCATTGCCAAGACAATTTCATACTGCATTTAAGCCAACTTAAAGTGATAAATAAAGCAATGTAGTATTTGAAAAGTAATGAAGAGACTCACAAAAGACAGAAATTTTAATCACTGTGACATAATCTGCAGAGATGTGAGAATATTAATTTTCCCACTTCATTAACGTATTTCCATAACCTTGTGAAAGGACAAACCAGGGGCAAGCAACTAATTTTTGAGTTCACAGTTCTCAGAATAAGTGGAATTCAAACTATGTCTTTGCACAATGTGCCTATCTGTTAAGAATATTAATTTTCCTGAAGTCTAAAACTCTGTTGTCTTTGTGGTACTGTTCAAACATGGACTGACATTCAAAAAACAATTAAACCCCCCCTTATTATTAATCCTGGTAAACCAGCATCACAGTAAACTGGGTTGTCACATCACATTACCTGGACACATGGGACAGCAGCTTCCCTCCACATTGATGGGTTCAGCACAGGGGAGAGGTGGGCAGCTGACAGTGGAGCAGAGAGTCTGACCCTGCAGGCAGTAGCAGTGTGTGCAGCTGTCAATGTCCCAGCGTTCCTCATCTGCGTATGTTTTTCCACTGAAGTGGCAGACAACTTTCTTTGGAACTGCATCTTCTGTTGAAGGAAAACAGTGGTGTGATTATGCAGTAAAGGCCAATTACACAAAAATCCGATTTCTTCCCTAAACACGGAAGTGAAACAATTGCTATAAAGAAATCTCAACTGTAATTAAAAGACCCTCTCTTCACCTTCCAGAAAATCTTTGTTAAAAAGATGTCATTTCTGCTACTTTATATATGTAATTAGCCTGGGCTGGTTCTCCTCACTTTCTTAATGCAAGAGGCTAGAGGAAAGATGACAAGGACAAGAAATGATGATATAAAAAAATGCTGTGAAAATGAAGAAGAATTGATTCCTTTATATGTTTGACTATTTGAGACTTTAATTAAGAAAAAAACCCTCCTAATTACCTAAATTTCTATAGCAAGGTTTAAGAAAGATGAAGTTAGTCTAGAATACTGAAAAAAAACCAGATTAGGCAGGATGCCAAGAAGAATGAAGCAACTTGCAGATGAAATAACCAGAAGTGCTTAGACTATTTATTATGGTAAAACACATTTGAAGAGAATCTGATCATTCCGTGCAACTGTGCCAACCCCAGGAAAGGGGCAATAACTAAACTCAGTACATTTTTTTCATGCTTAGTGTTATATAAATTGGAAACCAGTGTGATCTTTCCGCCTAAGCATTCAGCACACCATTTTTTTTAATGTTGCATCCTATGCAAGCCTTTTAGGTGGTCTGCAGTATACCTTCTATTTCACTGTGAAGGTAGTAATGAATTGCTTAGCCTAGGAAGTTTTTTGCTGCTGTAGCACTTTATAGATAATCAAAATAAAACCACAAAGCAGAAGCTCCAAAAGCCAAGCAGCACCTCATTTTCATCGTAGCTTCATACTAACTTTATTTCTTAGAGGCAAAAATTATTATGATGAAACCTGCTGATGGCATGAATTTGCACATTAAACATATGCAGGATGTTACAGAATGAAATCACAAACTTCTTAAACCATCAGATAAATTTTGGGTTAACATTCACACAGAATACATATTTAAATATGTCAGAGTTACCTCTCAAATATAAATAAAAAGCTTATTGAATAATTTGGCCTTTTAATTAGTGACAACATAATAGACTGACATAATCTGGAATAACAAGGTTAGCAGTCAGCAGACCAGTGCTACAGATCTGGGCAGAATAAATTCAAATGCAAAAGAAGATAATACTAATATTAGTAGAATTATCTGAAAAGCACAAAGGGTTTCAGAGATCCTTGGTATGGGTATCCCACGGCTTCCACAGTTGTAAGTCTCAACCTCCCCAAGCAGAAGATTTTATAAATAAATGTTGGGTGCATATGAGAAAGGAAAAGTGGGAGGAAAAGGTGCAGAAAGCTCATTAGGTTTTTACCCAGATGATGTGCATGTTGACATAGAGCCAGTGGAGCCATGTGTTAGTCAATAAGTAGATGTGGCTGGGGACGAGGGTGAGGCACACAGCCCAAACACTCCTCTCTTGATAATTACCTATGCAGACCTAAAGCTGTGTACTGCCTGGGCACTCAGGGCTGATTTGCTTCCAAAGTGCTACCTTACCCCACTCAGGATACCTTCTTTAGCAGCTGGTTTGTCTGGAAAAGTCCTTTAACTTGCTCAGAGTTTTGCAAGTTTGTGGGGTACACATCACAATCTAATAGAGTAAATAGTTTTTAGAAGAATGAACAAGGGTAAAATCACAATAGCAATGTTGCACCTTTAAACCTCAAGAGGACATTTTTAAGTCCTAATACAGTATTATCCTGTGTGCGTCTCCTGTTTTGGTGTCCATCCCTATGCAAGTATAAACAAGGATGAAGACCACAACACCAAAAAGTGCTCAAGGATAATGGAAATGAGACTTGCAGTAAGAAGACTGCATCTAGCTCTACTTGCTTCTCTCAAATTTCTTCTAGCTGTACTAGAAAATCAGTCTCATCTGCTAAACAATCATTGTTTTGTTTTCTGCAGAAGAGTGATCTTGTCTTTAACCAAATTGATACACCCCTTTATCATCTCTAAACTAGAAGGTTATCTTTCCAAATTAACCTTTCCTTGTAAGAAAAAAGAAGAATGTTAAATACACAGGATGATATTGAGGATTCAAACAACAAGGCCTGTAAAATTTTGAATTTGAATTTATACAAACCGGATCCAGGAAGAAGCAGAATACAATACAGTGCTAAAAGCCTGCATAATTTTTGAAATTCCAATAAATGAAGAAAGCCTGTTTCCACAGAGTTTGCCTATGCCCAGGGAAATGATTGAGTCACCACCCCTGGAGGTACTTAAGAAATGTATAGACATAGCATCTGGGGATGTGATCTAGTGGCAGACTTGGCAGTGCTAGGTTAACCGCTGGACTCAATCTTAAAGGTATTTTCTGACCTAAGTGATTCTATGATTCTAAGCATTTTATCAACTATTAAATGAAAACAGTGAGGAATAATCTGAACAAAGATGTGCTTCATAGTTCTCAATAAATAAAGAGTTGACCAGTAAGAACCAGGAAGAAAAAAATTAGGTGCACAACCTGACTAGTCTTACATGCAAGAATATATAGTTCATAGAAACTGTAAAAAAAAGTTAGAGTTCCCATGGATTTCAATTATTTAGATCACAAAACATAGTACAACTTGGATTAATAAAATGTATCATAATTGAAAATCTTCATATCTGAGCATTAATTAAAATCTGGCTTCTCTATTTTGTATTTCTGATCAGTTGCTACTAAAAAAAATCATTATGCTTTTATTGCTCACACATTTAAGTATTTCTAATATTATGCAACTATAAAGGATTCAAAGTCAATTAATTAAAGCCATATCTACATGTTGTGTGTATATCTCTGCAAATGACATGCAAGGTGTAGGCAAAAAGTTTTGGAGGTTTCATTTTTGTAGTTCATGGCACTAGTCCCTTTCTCACCTAAAGCATTCTCCACTACAGTATTAAGATGCATGTTCTGACTCTACTGGTTTGATTGCCCAACTCTGCATACATTCTATATTTTTTTAATGTTAAAATGTTTTCTGAATTAAAATTCATTTTTATGGTTCAAACTCAATCACTGGAAGAGAAGCCTGCAGAAAATCAGTTGTCCAAAAAATTCTAAATTCTCCCCATTTTTTATGCAAACCATGAGAAGAAATAGTCATAGGATAACAAAGAACTTTTCCCCTCAAAATGGCCTCTCATCAGGAATCTAAGTATGGTTAGAAAGGCAACGGAAAATGGGTTATTTTGTAACTTTTTCAGACATTCTTTCAAGGAATTCCTTGTACATCATATAAAACTGTATCATCTATTATTAAAGACAGTTTATCTGCAATGAATTAAACATTTCAATAGTTGTATCAATGATATATATCTGAGAGTACTTCACAACCTTTCTGACATGTTTCCAAAGGAATGGGCAAGTTGAGTCACGTGTTCAATTTAATATTTAAAGCCTGTCAATTTTACTATATTACTTTTTATGGAACTTTTGCCTACTGTATCTCCCCCTGCTACTTTTGGAAATGAAGGTAAGTAAGCTCTGAATGTTTTTCAACAATGTTGCAAAGACTTAATTTCAGTAAGTACATTATCCAATTTTTCTCTATTTGCAGCTTCCATTCTACAGCCTGTGTACTTGCTATGAACTCACAAAAAAAATAATCTTTAAATGAATACTCCTATTCAACATACAATGAAAAAGTGATCAGTAATATCAAATTCTGCAACTTTAAAAAGGCCTGGCAATTTTCACTATCTACAGCATCCATCATTTACTTTAGCTCCAAATCCAAAAACCAGTGCATGGCCCTTAATTCTTTATGCATTTTTTAGTACTTAAAAAACCCATATTTTCCCTATGTTTTTCCTCAAAGATATTATCATTAACAAACTTCCATTTTTTTTTTCCCAGTATTTCAATTTAAATGCCCTATTAACAGTTCTACATGCCATGGAATTTCATAGTGCTTCAGCTTATCTTCTGCAGTCATAATTAATGTTTTCCTCATATTATTACACAGATCTTGACATATCATATATGTTACCTGGCCAATTTTCCTTTAAATAAAACAATTTCTGTGTAATGTCTTCATCTAATAAAGTGTATTACCATGATTTCAGGAGGATGTCCTCTCGAGTTTGTAGGCAAATTACATGTATATCTCCATGCACTTCTACCTAAAAAACCACAAATCATGATCCTCCAAGCTCCCTACGCAGATTTCACTCTGCAGTTCAACTGAAGGCACAAACTGCTACTCCCCAAACCAGGGGAACATATTTCAGTTTGGGAATAAAATTTCCTTCTTACTCCCGAGAAGCGAACAGCAAGGTAACTATTTTTATTTGCTCACCAATACAGTAAGGACAACACTGTCCCTTTCTCAAAACAGGTCTCTCACAGGATACCGGTGGGCAAGACTCAGAGTAGCATCTAATCACACCATCCATGCAAATGCAGCTAGTGCAGACATTGGGTTTCCAGGACTCAGCTGTCAGAAAAATATCTCCTTCATCGTTTTTGCAGTAACTGGGCATGCTCTCATTGCTTGATGAGGAGGGCTGAAGAGGCTCATCTGTACATATAAACAGATTAAGTTATTTAACATACAGTGGCTAACTAACTTCTCTCATAGTTCCTTAACGAATAGTCCATTCACTCTTTAAGAACACAATGGAACATGCTGGCTCACTACTTCAACAAAACTAGGACAGAGCCTCATGTCTTTTCAGTCCTTACATGTGAAGAAGACCTCATGATGTGCTCTAGCATAGTATGTAGACCTCCACTGAGTTTCCAAAAGAAAAAACCAACACCCAACCCAAAAAAAACAACCCAAAACACATTGAGAAAAGGACAGCAAAGTGAAAAATAATCACCATCAGAATCAGCACCTCAAAAAGCCACTCTGAACGCTCTGAATTGCAAGGTATATAGGAATTAATCTTAAACAAGAGAGATTAAATTTTAAATCTAAAACTTGAATCCCAGATTCTACCATGACAGTCCAAATCTTAGAATGATGCAAAGTGAAAAGCTATTATGCTGCTGTCACCTTCACTAGTGGACTTAGATGAGCTAATTATATGGTGTTGAGAAACAAATGGAATTTGATCAGGCTGCAGCCTGATGCCAATGGGTTTCCTTTAATTGCCATGCCTGCCTGTGGAGGAGACATATTTCTGCAATTAAGCTGTATCTTAAAAGACATTACAAAACAAGAAACAGGACTGTATGTGCAGATAAGGTATAAGAAAAGGAGAAGAAAAGAAAGGATTCATAAGAGCATTCATATCAGGTTCTCAATCTAACTGCATTAATCTATGACACTAAGCTCATTATATAGCCAGTGAGGTAAGAGCAACTCCTTCAAAACAGTATTTTCAGCATTAAGTATTTAATAAATACATTCAGTATTAAGCAAATGTTCATTGTTATTAACAATGAGAACAATGGAAGGCAGCAGAACTTAATATTTGCAGCAGAACTGGCTGCAAATATTTTGTCAGAAAAAACCTCCGCACCCAAAACTACACTGTAGCAAAACCTTACAGCAAAACTTAACTTTTCTTTTTTGTTAAAGTAAAATTTTTAGATTTTGGTTTTAAGAAAGACATATTTTCTCAGCGAGTTTACATATAATTCACAGGTCTGTAGTAAATTTCCACTGCAAAAAACTCCCCCATTTGTTACATAAAATAGGAATTCATGTTCATTTATAATCAAATATCTTTCCTTGGGGGAAAGCAAATCCTGTTATCTTCTTTACACTGTGAGGCAGTCTAAGAGGAATCTGGCACACCTGCCAGGCTGGAATGCTTTGATATTATTCAGCTGCCTTCAAGTCACTCTGAAATCATACCATGTGAAAGTAAAAGCAAACATAAATATTTTTGAGACCAAATCCCAAATAGACAAGATAGTAATAAAGAAGTTCATAAAAACCAAGGCATGTAGAAAGGAAAAGAAACAAGCCTGTATCTACTTAACACTTTGACTGCTTTCAAAGTTTCTCTAATCCTGCATGTCTCCATAAACGAGTGCATGTTTCCAGTGCATATTTCATAAACCTTTCAACTAAGGATTCTGGTTCTCACAACCCTTACATTATTAGATTGCCTTAAAAGATGTTCAAAGTTCAGGGCCACAGCTCCTCTTTACACTTCATATCCCTCTTGCACACAGTCAGGTTTGGCATTTGAATTAGAGGCCTGCAGGCTCTCACTCCTCACTACTTAAAAACAAAGGCACCTCAATAACCACCTGTGCGCGTACAGAAACATTCTTATACTGAAACATCATATTCTCAGATCAAGGAAGGGCTCTGATGAGAGCTGGTTGTCAGCACATACCCGGGCACTGTGGACAGCAGGAGTCCTGTGTGCGGGTGGGGTTTTGACAAAGAAGAGGTGGACAGACTTCAGTCTCACACAGGACACGTCCACTGTGGCATGTACATTGTGTGCAAGAATCAATGTTCCATGTCTCTCCTTCTACAAAGTATTCCCCACCAGGAGCATGACAGATCGATGGACTGGTGAGCTCTGGCTTTTGCACGATTATTTCATCTGGGAAAAAGAGAATTGGATGACAGGCAAAATCAACTGTTACTCTAATAATTAACAACTGTACCCAAGATTAAGAATGTCTGTTATTGTTGAAAATACATTTCAATAATGTTATTACTGAAAATACATAACAAAACCAGCTATAGATTATTCTTGATGAAGATCTTTTGACTTTATGTCACCTGCATCTCATGAAAAATGGGAAAAAGATAAACAAGAAAGAACTTGAGAATCATTCTGAAAAAAGAGCAGTTAATATAAATCAGATGTAACTTTAAGCATATTTAGCATTTCAGAAAAAAATCAAACCAACCTGTGATACAGGAATTCCAATAGGTAACTGTAAAAATTCTACTCATCAGACAGTTTCCTAGCTGCTAAATGTTAGCATCAGTGCAACTCATGAAAGGATGAATAAGTATGCTTCTCCTCTAGAATTTAGGAAGTCCATGTTCAAGTAAAGTTTCCCAACAGATATGTCTCTCTATCATTTGATGCTGCATTAAAAAAAACCACCCAAACAAACTAACCCCCAAGAATCCCCCACAAAAAAATAAAAAACCCCATCAGAACAGAAAAATACAGAATCCCCCATCCAGCCCGCTAAAAACATATAAGCACTTAACACTGATGGAAGTGCTTCATCAACGTTACACAAAAATAAGAAAAAAAAAAAAAGAAGGGGAGAAAAAAAAAGAAGAAATCTGCCATCTTTGAAAACTGGACCCAAGGAGACGCCACAGTGTGTAGACTCGTATTTTCAATGACTGTATCTTACCAAATGAACCTTACTTCCTTTTCAAACAATTAGTTACATTACCTCTGCAGCCCTGGCTAAAAGATTCACCCCAGCAATTTAGAGAACAGATTTGTCTTCCTTCATGTTAAGAAAGGAACTCAAACTGTTTCCCTTGTTCAACATGAGGGTCCTTCAGCCTCTGGGACATTAAAAATGGGGGAACTCTCTTTACCTCTTGGTGTATTGAAAGAATAAAAGAATCCTACCCTCCACCTTGAGGGTGTTTAAGTACTTATCATCAAGAAAAGGTTATGCCACAAACAGCATGTTTGTAACCTGCTTGAAATGCTTTGAAGACTATCCCACATAAGGTGCAGTAAGGGCAGTAATAGTTCATTTAGACCTGGAATAAGCTCACCAGCTTTTCCCTTGCACTGTGTATAGATATCGAGATGCTTCACACAGCATGTTTTATTCAGCTGCAGAAGACATGAGTTTGAAAGCTACAAGCTGCAAAGTGAAGTTTCAGGCTTATAAGTAATGTCCTTCAGCCTGAATTCAACCCATTTAACATTGGACAGCTAAGTTAGGTGCCTCTGTTAAGAACTGAACTGCATCACGTTTCCTGTGCTATGAATAGAGGGGAAGAGAAAGTGACTTTCCTAACTAGGCTACATCTCTAAACCACTTTCAGAAGGTCCATCCGTCTCTCCTAGTTAATTATAATGATGCCTAATGTGAACATTATTCTAATTCAAATATCTTGGTTAAGGAGAGAAAAATTGAGCAGACAGCAGCTCCTCTAGTTATTTAGGCAAGCCAAAGCCCACAAAGTATACCTGGCTTCTCTTCAGCTCTGCTATACTTGTCTGGAGAATGGCTTTTGTGCCCTTTGCTCTCTGACGCTGCCATGTGGAAGACACACAACTTAATTGTTCTCATTTCTGGAGAATGATCAGTAGAACTCAAGGAAGCTGACTCTGGCTGATCTGACTTTATTCACAAAGTACTAATGCTTTTCTTTCAGGGAATTATTTTATCTTTCACTGATTTGCTTATGCTATGCTTTTCCAATTGCTTACATTTATGAACCTGATTCAGCAGCATTTACCTAAAATGAGATTGCTAGTCTGCTGCCTTGTCACTGTTTGATTTTTATTTCAGCTGGAACAATATATTACATTTTAAGCAACAACATCCTAACTCACCATGGCAAAGGCAATGCTAATTTTTTTCTGGAAATTTTCTGAGTCATCTGCTTTGCATTTAGTTCTCTGCAAAGTCACAGGCCTGTTTTGCTACAGCTCATATACTGTTCTTAATCAAACATAACCAGACATTACTGTTGCATATATGGTATTGCTTAATGCCTCCTTAGCAGCCCTGGTAATGAAATATCATTGGAACTGAATTGCTACAAATTTGCAACTAGTATTGCAAATTTACTACTGCTAACCTGAAGGAGCAATTAGTCAAACAAATACACACTTTCTGCATAGCATGGTTCTGCAAAACATTATAAATTAATGGCTTTCTAAATCTTACATGAAACCTAGAACTCTTTACAAACATTGTGATGAACCATTTAAACCTCCTCATTTATAGAAACGTGGTTATAAGGAACAGTGTAGCAGTTAAGGTATCTTGCTCTGTTGAATGCTAATTAAATATTGAATTGAATGTAACTACTTTTTTCAGTCTGAAAAATGACCTCTGAGAGCTGCCCCTACCCTGTTGATAGGTTAACACTGCAATTCAAAACTCAGTACATGAGGACTGCTAATTATTTCAATATTATTTCAATATTGTGGCAAATACATTTGAGTGACATGCTCACAGGCTCACAATTCCAAACTTCATTCCTATCTATTAAAATCCATGATATTTATTTAACATCATCAGTGGGGAATCAATACATTGCAAAATAAAATTGGAATTATATTTGTAAAAAATATAAGACCTCAGTGGGGGGAAAAAAACCCACACTGAGACTAATTTGGCCTTATTCATATACTTACATATGCAATCACTTTAAAATGCTGTGTCTGCCCTAGCACTGTAAGAGTTTACACCAAGTATGACTTTGCTAGCACAGAAGCTAGGTGACCAGTGTCTTGAAAGCAGACACTGTCTCTCAAAGGAATGGACACTGCTGGGTAAGCAACGGTTCTTTTATAAGAGACCAACATCACAACATTAAAATTTTGAATCTTGAGTTTATCTAATGCAAGAACTGACATGCTAACCTGTCCCCATCTACATGAAGTATACCATCGCCTAAAATATTACACAAATCATTGTGAAAAGGCTGAAAGAGAGACAAACGTCTGAAGTCATGCATATCTCTGGGGACTATATTTTTCCAGTTACCACAAGGTGTGAACTGGATTGGAGATCACCATTTGTCTAAGCAATCTAAAGAGATTGGTTATCTTAGGTCATAGGAAGAATGTGCTTTTCTGTGTCACTTTCAGAAAGTGGATCTGGCTATTTATTTTACCCTTAGGGTTTCCTGTTCTTTACAAAGAATGTGAAACAATTCATAATCGCTTATATTCTCCCAGTGCCGTCCTACTGTTTTGCTATTCATAAAAGTTTCATGAGCCTCAATTGTTCCTACTTGTAACATGACTTTCAATAAAACCACAGACAATATCATTGTATTACAAATTAATGTAATTCTCACAAAAAATACTGTAGAAATAGTTCTGAAAAGAGAGAATTATTCTTACACTCTACCCACACTTTTTCTTAGATGTTTTTCATATTAACACTTACTAAAATTGTATTGGAATGCAACATGAATTGTATTTTGGCCTTTCCACTGAAAGCGTTGAAATAATCTACAAGAGCCTTCCCTCAGAACACAGAATCATAATGTTCAATTACTGTTCATAATGTTCAAGACACTTGTTTGTGTACACCTTTGAGGGGTTGTGAAACATAGATCAGGAGATAAATTTTAATAAAACTCCACTTTAAAATCAAAAAAAGAAAATAGATAACGGACTAGAAACTTTTACTAGTTTAAAGATTCCAGTGTGTCAAAAATTAACAAGTTAGGACCCACAACATGCATATGCTTTAAAATTTTTAAATTCCTATTTTTCACAGCTGAGATCTTAATGACAATAAGTCATGACTTACTGTCATCATGTTTTATTTAGGCACAGAAACCTTCACCTGTACCTATTACCGAATGATGCATGAGATTATTTTCATGTATTAGGAAACAGAACATATGTGAAATGAAACCCGATTATAAAGGATGTAAAAGAAAATCATGTTACCTGGACATGATGGACAACACTGCCCTGGATGTATGGTGGGATTGCCACAATTAGGAACGGGGCAGGTGATCAAGGCACACATTTCTCGTCCGTTGTGGCAGTAACACTCCCTGCAGCCATCGTGCCAGCTCTCCTCATTCTCATGTCGGCGCCCATCCATCGACAGGCAAGATCCTGTTTTAACAGGAGGCATGAGAGAAGCCGTTGCCTCTGCACAAAATCAAAGAAAAATGAGGTGTCCTGATAAGTATCTGTTGCTTAGGAAGAAGCACAACAATTTCATGCCTGGATTGCAAGTATTTTTAAAGCACATATAAGACCAAGTTCTGTCATTTACACTTAGAAATAAAGTAACAACACACAGGAAACAATAAAAGGTATACTAAAGGGGACGATAGGATGTAGAATTTATTTCCTTGGAAAATATAATGATTTCTTTCCGTTGAACCTATACTATTTTTTAATCACCCAGAAATGCAATACTGTCTAAATAACATAAGAAAAAAAGAGAAATGCAGTGGAGGGAAATAGGAGAAAGCGTGAAATATATTTAAAATTAAATATTTAAATATCACAGGATATTAGATTATCTATAATGTATCTGATAGCAAGTAGAATACAAAAGCATTTACAAGAGCTACCGATGATCTTACAAATGATAAAAAATTGCAAGCAAGTGCTAACAGGGTAATGTTACATATTGGAATATTACATAAAGTACTTCTTGTGAGAAATTATTTGTTTATATTACTATGATAAATGAGATGTTTGTAAAAGAACTGCTTTGAGAATTTTTCCCTCATTTTTTTTTAGCTTTCATTGAGATGAGAATACAGTAGTTTGGATTGTTGCACTCCTTTGAAACACACAAGCAGTTGGTCCAGGGAGGATAAAGTCTCATTGGTATCTTAAGGGGTATTTAAGTGCTGTAGGATTCAGCCTCAATATACTCTTTGTTAATCAGCTGAGTGAATTTAGAGCCCAACACTCCCCCACCCACATCATTACTATGATGAAGGATTTAGGATCAGTTTGTCAGTGAACTGACTTGTTTTCAATGGTATATCAGTGATGTTCTGCTGATACATATATATATATAAGGTTATTTGTATTAAGTTCCTCATTTTATTTTCTTTTAAAAAAGGGATAGCAATATTTATATGTAATTTTAGTAAGCATTTTTCTGTTAAGCTTTTCAGTTGGTTGGTTGGGGTGTTTTTTGGTGGTTTGTTTTTTTTTTTTTTTTTTACACACTAACATGTAGGTCAGCATTTCCTCTGTCAAAAGTGGTCTAACAAGCAGATGGTACAAAGTTTGAGGCTGGTTTTCAGAATAGGAAGGCAATACACAGAAAGTACATCAGTATACCATTCTGTGAATCAAAAAGAAATGCTGCACAAGGCTAAAATACTTCTTAAAACAGTCTTCATCCTACTACATGAACAGAAATACTATAAAAAAATTCAGTTACTACACTTTTATACTGTAGTGTCAGATTATACAAATTCTGATTTGACTTAATTTCACTGGAATATTGCTCTCTATTGAAATTACTACTGACACTCAGAAGTCCTAGATGATAAAACCCTTCTCCTTCCTAAATAAATGAAGTATCAGATGTAATCAAACTTTTTTCCTGATATATTCTAAAGTATAATCCAAAATTTGGAGAAACACAGCAAGCATATAGGCAGCTATTTAAAATTAAGTTCACAAACTGAGACTTTTCACTTTTCAGTTTTTAATTACAAATAGTACAAAAGCTAATACTTGAAGAAACCCAATGTCTAAAACCAAAATGGGAATGACTAAAGGTATGGTTGAAATGATCTGAGATGCAGTAGTTCACAAGGAAAAAGGAGTCAGTAATGTGGTAAGGTTGCAGAACTGACAAGTTCGATCTAAGATACAAGTACAGGAGCACTGGGAATTTAAATGCAACACTACTACTCTACTAGTTTGAATATTTTACCACTGTTAAAGTACAATATCAAGATTTTGAACAGTGATAAGAAACCATAATAATTGGGTTTATTTGACTTAGAAATGAACCCCCCAAAAGAAAATGTCTAGGAGTCTCCAGTTGCAACTCCTTAAACATTGCAGGAATTCTAAAGGGAATGGTGCTTAGTTGTTGTATATGTCTGCTAAGCTTAGGACAAAAAGTAACCAGTTCAATGTGTAGAAAGTGAGACAGAAATTTTGGAAAATTTATTTTAAAATGTTATATACTGCTAATCACAGGAAAACATTATTTTAGAGAGTTGTTTTGTGGTTGGTTTTTTTTTTTTTTTTTTTTTTTTTTTGGGGGGGGGTGTTTTTGTTTTTTTTGAAAGTGGAGATCTAAATCTTAGACAAACATCTGTCAAGGATTATCCAGATAGACTCTATTTTATTTAAGGGCAAAGAAATAGACTCTCCAAGTTTTTCAAAGGACTACTCCAGCCCTGTACTTCTATGGTCCTACTTCTATTAATCCTGGTGTAAGCTACTTCTGGCAGAAGCAATTTAGGAAGTAATTCACAGGCAGAGGATTTACCCATACCTTCCTCTTACTTAGGGATTTTGGGTCAAAATTTTAACAAGGACTCACATTTTCCCTGGAACATACGGGTGACTGCTCTAATTATTCTTTGACAAGTTGCTAATGATGTGATGCTAAAATGATATTCTCATGGCTTGGTATCTTTATGATCATGACAACAATAAATACTTACAGAGGTATCAAGTCAATTTCACTAAATTTTTTTGCATGTTTTAAAATTCACTCTTGTTGAGGAAAGCACTTAACAGTGTGCATACACATAATTAGTGACCAAAGAATTACATCTGTTTATAGTCTGGGATGCAATTATGGCACACTTAAGAGAACATTCTGTGTATATTCCATCACAGCATCACAACAATAAAGAAAAGTGTTCTGATTGTGAACATGGAGACGAATGACAAGCTGAGTGATAAAATTTATCTCAATGGGATGTCCTTCAGCAGTTACCCTTTCTTATTTAATTTTTAAAATTTTAATTTCTAGTAAAACTCATATATTGTATCTAATGTCAGTGAAATGTCTCTCTGGTTCTCACATCTCCAAAGTACATTTATAACATTTCAACTTTTATTTTGCTAGAAGCCCTAAAGTTTTGTTATAACTGTCCCCAGTGTGTTATGTCACGCAGAGAAAAGATACTGTTGGATATTTCTGAGTGACTTCAGCAGAAAGTGCTTCTTTCACTTCAGGAGAGTGACTTCAGTAACTCATACACTTTCTTCCAGTGCTATGTTCCCATAGCTTATCCTATTGTATTCTATAATTTTTTTAAAATGCAAAAGAAATAGCTGCTAAAAATGTTAAGAATAATTACACAAAACGATGGGAAAGTAATAAAACTTACTTGACTACAGCTATAAATCAAAGCACACAAGTAAGAATTGAGGAAAGTAAGCATGAAAGAACAGTCAGGATCAGAGAGAGATGAGCACAGACAAAAAGTTATTAAATTGAAAACATGGAGATGAGCTATGAAGGAAGTCTGATACCCAGACTAATGTAAAACACAATCTGAAAATATCTTAAAAAACTGTCAAGCTAAAAGCAGCACAAATATAAAGCAGACAACTAATGAACATCTGATCTCAATATTCATCTTGAACTTGATGGTTACAGGTTTGTTATGTGGAGTGTGTGAAATTTTTAACATAAGAATACCAAGTCCTTTCTGCTGGGTAACTGCACTCTCTACTCCTTGTTCATTAAGACTGCTTGAAAAGTGTCCAAGAAACAGCCCTCCCAATTTTAGATGATATACAGGATATCTATCAAATCCAAAGCTTCTTTGTAAAGACAAGACAATGGTGAAGAAACCAAGAAGAACATCACTACTGGAAAAAAAGTCTTCAAGTAGCTTATTTCTAGCAGTTGCTTATTAAGAGCCTGATCCAATTTTTATTAATGATAACAAATTTTTTGTGACTTTGTAATGGGAGATGAAAGCAGAGCTGAGGTTTTCTGTTGAAGTCAAGATGCACACAGATAATAACAAACACCATCAAAACAATACAATCCTTTGAGCAATGTTGAACCAACCTCCCCACCAGTTACATTTCAACTTGTACACATCCTGTGCAGTATTCCTTTTCTTTTTCTCTGTTTTCTTTGAACTGCTTTGAAAACAAGTTGTAATTAGAGGTGGTAATACACTTGCACGTACCTCTACACTTGCAGATAACACAGCCATGACTGTTCTGCTGGAAGCCCATCGGACAGATTTTACTACAAGGCAGGTCCGGGCATTTCTTACACCGACAGATTTCACAGCCATGCTTGTTCTTCCTAGATGAACAAAGTAATTTGTAAAAGGTCAGCAAGACACTTAAATATCTACATGTCATGATCTTTAAAGCAAAAGCATTGCTTAGAAAAGTGACTGATAATTAAAGAAAATTAAAGAAAAAAATAGTGTTTCAGCTTACTTATGTACAGAAAACACATATAGAAATCGGTAATTTTCCTCTGTACATCAGTATACTGAATGCGTGATACTACAGACTAAAAATTACTGCTCTTTACAAGATGTGGTGCAAGAGGCTGAACACTCCTTTCTTTATTATTTATTTTTTTTAAATGCTTTCTATTTATGTTTAAACTGTGTGCTCAGTGCTAGCCTGTGGAGAAGTCCTGACCTGTGTGATGTTTTCACCAACCTCCCACAACTCCCCTAAAGGGGACACAGTGCAATGGGGCAGGCAGCATGTCTGAGGCTGAGAGTGCCTGGGCAAGTTATTAAATGGTCCAGATGTGATACTTGGTGAGTCAGTGTCAGATCTGATACCCTGTGAGTCCATGTCTGATCAAGGTGTCATTCTATCATATCAAGGTGACATTCTATCATATCTATCTATCATTCAAATGAATAGTTGCAAACTGCAAGATTCAATATTTATGCTTTTTAAACTTTAATCTGATTAACAGTAAATGACTTTGCTAAATATAGTTCAGAATAATCCCTATTGGCTGAAGAAAAACATTTTTAACAATTCAGTGTGACATCTACATTGGGACTGCCAGGGAAGAAAATCGGTAGAAGTAAATTGAAAGAAACCAAAAGGAGGAACAAACTTGATTGCTTTAGACACCACAGAAAAGTCAAAGAATAGAGTAAAGTCAAAGAATGGAAAGTAAACACATAGAATTTGTTTTAAGAATATATTCAAGGTATGTCAGTGTTAAGTCCAAAAACACGATGACAAAAGACGTTAAAGAGATCTTATTCAATATTTTTCTCAGATTAGAACTTCTGAATAGACTAAAGCAAGTGGCCTTGAAAATAACAATTTATTTATGGACTCGTAATATTAAAATTAAAAAAGCTTTTCCTGTTCAAACAGAACAATACTCAATCACACTAAGTAAACAGTAAAAATTTCTGTAGTTCATACCAGCTGTCTCTGCTATTATGCAAACACATTCACATCCTTGAGCATATGGATGAAAACAGTCTTCTCAAATTCTGTCCTGATAGTTTTAAGTTATTGACCTTGATACAGGCAATAAATTAAGAGCTATGACATGGAAGCAGTATAAACTCCAAAATCTAACAGCCTTAGTGCACCCTTTAAATATCACATCCGATTAATCTGCTGATATATCAGTTTATAAAACAATTTTAATAGACACTAATTTTTAAAACACAAATACAAAACAGAAATAAAAATATATGTTCACATATACAGTCTGGAGACTGCCAAACTCACATCCTGTACTAGCTACTGAAGATGCATGATATGTTGTGGGAAAAAAAATTGGATTCCACCTTTGTTGCAAATAGCAATTAAATATATTCTGATGGCTATTTTCCAGACTTTTTTCTCTTTTATTTGCTGAAGTTCGAAATCAAATTTAAGCCAGTGCAAAGGATTTCAGTGCCCCTTGTGAAACAGTTACACCATAAGAGGGCTACATGGAGTTTTCCAGTAAATTCTTGAATACAGCTCTAAGTTGTATTCCTTTATTGCTGTTGTTTTATTCCAGCCACCCTTCCTGAAGATTCCATTGTGGAGTTCCCTCAGATTCAGACACCTCAACACCATTTGTCTGTTTGTCTCACAACTTTAAGACACCTGCATTTTGTGGCTGTTCACTGTCACGGCTCAAACTTCACTCTCCCTGGATGTTTTTAAACAATTCTGCATGCTTTGTACTTGTTTTAATTGACTTCACTCCTTTGGTACTTAATGTAAGCAATATTATCCTATCTAAAAAACTAAGACAGCTAACCAGACATTATTTCTGCTCAGTCTTTCGTGTTTCTTTTGTTCTGCTACCCATTTCAGCCATCCTTGCCTTTGAAGCCACTGGGCAAAAGCTCTGGGAAGACAAAACTGACACTGATTTCCTGTAACTTCCCTTCTGCTCTCCTTTCTGTCACTTGAGAAACTGAAAATAACTCAGCTACTCTTGAAGTCAACATGCCTGAAGATAATTTTATTAACCCTTTAAAATTCTTGCTGTTCCTCTCTCATCTACTACTCAGCATGCTAAGAGAAAGACACACTACATGAAAGATTGCAATTATAAAAATCTGCTGCAATTATGAACAAGGGTCAAACAGAACTCTGAAATGAATCAGAAATTAAAGGACTATTAGCATCACACTAGGAGCTGCAAATATACTAAACGTCATTAAAAATCCTAAAGAAATAAATTGCATATGAACATTATCTGAAGATCTGCTATCATGAGGTAGAAATTAAACTATTATGAAAAGCAGGCAGTAACATGGAATGGACCCATGAAAAACTAAAATATATTGGTAAAATATATATAGAAGCTATCAGACTAACTACTAAGAAATTTCTGCGACAAAAGATCTGCTCAGTTTTCCTCACCTGTTCCATAGTCTAATGAATACCACAAATACCTACTTTTATGGAGAAAGAACTCCACCACAAATACAGGTTTCGAACACATTTACAAAAACTTAGATAAGAGATAGCACTGTTCTTCATGAATTCTGTAAAGTACTTATCAGAAATGTCTCACTAAAATTAGTCCCTGTCATATCAACATGAAAAGAAACTTGAAATATTAGATAATAATTTGAATAAAATAAATGGGCTATAAAATGAAAAGCTATCAAAGCATTCAAACAGTTTTAAAAAGCTATGTGCAAGAGACATTACTTGTAAGTAGCTTTCTCATCTTGTTTGTCAAAGCCTTCAAAAAAAATTTAAGCAGTTCTTTGCTTTTACAATCTGCTGCTGTTCTTTGGGTTGCTGTTACTTAATATGTTGATCAAAATCCATTTTGAAGAATACTGTATTCTCACATCAAGTAACAACATATCTATTTTCCTGCATTTCCCCCTGCATTGACACAAAATAAACACAAGTACAGGTGCCTGGATTTTTGCATATTTTCAGTATGGACAGGGATTGAATTAAATACACTTTCAGAATGAGAATACGTACAAGTATCCAAAGGGACAGTACTTGTCACATACAATGGGTTTGCACTTCTTAGGCCGTGGTCGGCACTGACAGATCTCACAGTTGTGGATGTCAGTCTGGAAGCCGAAGGAACAGTCCAAGGAACAGCCCGAAATGAGGCCGGTGCACAGCTCCTCCCCTGCGAAGGATACATACAGGTTATCACAACATGAAAACCGTTTATATCAGACACATCTTTAGCAGACTAAAGCTTCTGTTCCCTTTTACTTAGTAACTTTTTTAGTACTGGTAAGCCTTACCTTCAGACTCTTCTGTTTTTAAAATATTTAACAGAATTCTCCAGTAATGACCCAAACTGTATGAACAGACATCACAGAATTTCTTCACTTTCTGTCAGGAACTTGGGGAGTACCACCTGGTACCATAAACTAACATGATTTTATTAATAGATGCACAGCCAATGTAAACCCCTTTAGGGATATAGACATTTAGGGACAGGGTTTTTCTAAAGAGGAGATCAGTGCATTACTTATTCCATTTCTTACTTCTGTGAGTCTGAAATGTAAAGATAATCTCTAACATGGAAATATACTGAAGGCAGACCACATAAGGAATCTTAGCTTTACTTAAATGCCTTCTCTGCCATTTTTGTAATGTTGCAATTAAGACTGCAAAATAAAGACTTAACCTGACATGGCTAAGCTAAGTGTTTCCCTATTTATTCTTCCAGGTTAATGCTCACTTCTTAAAGAAGGCATGTTTTTTACTGTCTCAGAAAAAGCTTTGGAGAAAACTGGCAAATTCACTGCCTACTTCTGCAGTGGAATTTGGGCATACAAGTGCAATACAACGTAAGAGCCTCATTATCCCAAACAGCAGTTCTCAGTTTAAGGAGAATGAATATCATCAGGTTCATGGGTCTCACCTCTCCATTTTTATGCAAATTTGGTGTTTGAAGCAAAGAGGGTGCAACTTTGGGGTTTTTTTTTGCCATTCAGGATACAGAAAAATGCCAGATCCTTTCATAACCTCTAGAGATTGTGTCTGTAAGCAGAGTATTGATGCCGCAAGATTTAAGCATTTACTCTCAGTCAGATCTAACCTTTGTACAGCAACGGTAAACCTTATCTCAGGTTCTTGCTTTATTCAGACAGAAGCACATACAAAGACCTTCATGAACTTTCATACATTTTTGAAGGATTAAGTCAGGCTGATTTATCAAAAATAGTAGATTTTTTTAATATGTAGCTACTAATGCTGATTTTAAAACATTATAATGCAGAGAAAACCTCGATATTTTTCTCTGGTAAGGAGAAAAATGTATGTGTAATGCAAAGAATTTCCTTGAAGCAAGTTAAAATAATGAGAATTTCTTTTTCATTTATGAGCTTTTATACTAGAATGTTTGTACAGAATTATTGCCTTGCAGCATACAGCAATAATAACTAACTAAACTTTTCATTATGCAAGACTTTATAAGGTAGTCATCATTTTTAAAGCTAGACTTGAACTTTATGAAGAATGTATGGAAAAGTACCCTGGAAATCTCCAAAAAGAATCAATTTCAATTAATGGACCTTTGATATAATTTATGATATCTTGTGCAGATGCTCAGAACTGATAGTTGAATAAACCTAGAATTGCACAGGTAGAATTGATCAGAACCATTAATTTACTGAAGCATACTTTGCCATGGAGATGAAATGTTTAGGTGGCTGTCCATAAACATCAAGCTCATGAAGACAGGCTAAGAAACAAGAAAGTACAGATGCAAAGGCATAGAAGAAATGAACAGGCATCTTAAAAATGTGAAAGGAAGAGCTGGAAATAAAAATTTTTAAAAATATCTAAAAAACCAGAAACAACTAGAACATTTTTTTTAGTTGCCATATTTCTTTATCTTGTTTGTCTCCAGGTTATCTGCTCAGGAGAGCTATCAAAGTGCAACACTCATGACAACTACATGTAGTCTCAAAACGAAGTATCATCTGGTACACATACACAGTTTACGTCTGCTGCACAGGTCTAGTCCAGTGTTTTAAACCAGGTATTTTTTTGAGAAAATGAAGTGAACAATCAATGTCACAAAGCATAGTGTAGCTATTGGAGAAAGAAGAAAAAGAGAAAAAGATTGCAAACTTAAATATTCACAAGTGGATCAAATTTAGTATACGCAACTGCCGTCCTGAAAATTTTTCTATACCCTGAGCTATAGCTTTAAATTAATCATTACTAAAATAATCATAAATTCATTATGAAAGCATAAGTAAAAGAAGATTTCCTGCAAAGATTTTGCATTTCAAGTGACAAATATTAAAGAACAAGGAGAACTAGCTCATGAAAGTCAACTGCAATGAACCGAGGAAATTTATTATGGCAAAATGTTAGGGGGTTCCTTGTTTGAGGGTGTTTTCCACCTCTGTTTAGACAAATTTCATGAGCAAAATGAATCCCAAATAAGGGAATGTATTTGCAGAGAAAAGATCCAGCCCTAACTGATCTAATAATTGCTTCAAAAGTCTATAAGGGCAATCAGACAGGCTGAAATGAGTGGACAGGAAACATAAGCTAACGTAGAAGAAAACTACTGTTCAGAGTTTTCAGAAGTGCATTATACACTTGCATATCACTGCAACTCCAGCAGAATGGGATCAAGATTCTGATCACACCAGTAGATGTTATTTTTTGTGTTGTGGTTTTTTTTTTTTTTTCTTTTTTTTTTTTCTTTCTGGTTTTTTTTTCCTCACCGATTAGTTAGAGTGACATCAAATAGGCAGGTAAACTGATGGTTAGATAAAAGATAGAAGACTAAAACAGAAACAAAATGATCAACAGGAAATCAATTAAAGGGAAAACGCCTCTCATTGTGCTGCTTAGGAAAACATGATTTGTAGAAACCTGTTAGTTTTTCTTATGAAACATGAAATGTCAATGACATAATTTCAGTAAAGAAAATAATCCATCTAAACAAGGTAGTAGGAGGGCTTAGGGGGATAAAGTAGTATTGGGGTGAAATATAATACTGCAAACATACAAGGCTGTGCCATCCATAGGGAAGAAGCAAGGATTTATGTGACAATCTCAGAGTTCAGAGGCAGGATATTGGTTGACAGAATGACACTGACATGAGATGACTTTAGAAGAAGATGAATGTGTTCCTGAATGTCTCAGGCTAATAGAACCACATTTTTACAAGAAATACTTAGCTTTTTAATGTGAGGACAGACATTAGCTGAAATACCACATAGAATGCTGAAAGAATTATGTACAGTAGATGGCTAGAGCAATAATCATGGAAAGACTGTTTGTCCTCAACCAACGACATTATTAAATAGTCTCCTGAGAGGAACTAATACTCACTCGAGGACAAACATGCACTGAATACTTATAGCAGTGAGGCCAGCCCACACGACACAACCATACAGTTTTCTTTGCTATGTGCAACCACGACTGCAAAAGTAGCAGCAAAGTCAGTTACCAACAAGTCCAGCAGGTCTTCACTAGTACTCACTATACTGGCAAAAGCTATTGCTTGCAGACTTTGAGCCCCCTGAAGACTGTAGTTATAGCAAATACTTTGTTCTATAGTTGCAACAATTTAACACACTGTATGCTGACTCTAATACGGGAATTTCAAATTATTGGTTTAATGTGGATCAATTTAATATAATGCTGCTGGAAAAATATGCAAGCAGAAAGAGCAGCTGAGGATGAATTGGTCTTCAAAAAAATAAAAAAAAGCCAACCATATTTGTGAATTATTAACATACAGATATTGGCAAGGTTTTTAGGCCTGGTCACCAATATTCAATAAACTCCTTTTAAATATAGTGATTTTTCCCCCCCACTTTCTCCCCCCACAGACACTTTCATATGTGCAGACTATAATAAAACTAATTTTAGAGTTTCAGAAGAGCATGACACTGTTTAAGTGGAATCTGTTTGGGACATGGTGGTGGGACAACCCTTTCTGTAGAAGAAAGTCTTGTCTTAAGAACAGATGATTACCAAGATATGGTGAGGCTCTACACTTGAACTATGTGGTGTTTTCAAACCCTTTTCCACTAAGTATCTTACTGTCAACACTAACATCACCTCTTCTTTTAAATGGTTGTCTGATATTAATAAAACCAAGTCAGTGGCTGCTGAAGGAAAGAAAAATATATTCAAAAATCAGCACGTAAGAGCAGCTGATATACTGACATGACCTACTACAGTCCAGGGTCTACCCCGAAAACAAGATAACAACAACATTCTATCCCATCATATGCAATGGCAGCAATCCTTGCATTTGGGATAATTCACTCAACAGTGGAATATTTCAGATACAACATCACCTCTCCTTCACAGGTATAGTATCTCAGAGCAATCTATCTCAAAAGGAATCACAAGTCTTTGGCCTAAATTCAAACCACTGGATGCATTCCTGGTTTCAGAGTGCTCACATCCCTACCTCACACCTATGAATAACAGGACTGTTATAAAATATTGCCCAAAAACCAAACTGAAAAGTAAAAAAAATTCAATTCCATGAGTTGCATGTTTAGCTTTAAAAAATGTCTTCTGTTTGAACTTATAATAGCTTGATTGTAATTCCAGCTTTTATTTTAAAAAAAGACTTCATTTCTTCTAACATATGTATGGTGTATAAAAAACTTTACGCTCTTAAACTGGGATATTAATGTTTCTCCAATATATTATTTTACATATGGACACACTGATATTTGTACTGCAAAGACGGAAAGTCATATTACTCGGCATTCTATGTTGAAATACTTTTTAGGTTTTGGTTTTTTTTTTAGTCCTCTAATTCACAGATGAAAAAGTAAGTGCCAGAGAATTTTACTAGATACGTGACAAGTATTTCAACCTGGCTCAGGCTGGTGTCCATTTCTGAAAATTTGTAGTGTGGCTACACAAAGCTAGCTACATACCTTTACCAGCATTATTTTCTTGATGCTGAGGCTAGATCATATCAGGAGAACTGTTTCACAGTACCTTTATAATTAAGCACTCCTCAGCCGTCCTCTCGGTGTGGATTGCTACTGCTGGTTTATCTTCGGGGGTGGGGATCTGGGGAGGCAAATTTATGAAGGAGAAAACTAGGTTACTTATCAGTAACTGGAATTCTCTGAATATATTGCCTCCACAGATCCACACTAACCCTCCCTCCTTTTGTTAGAATTAGCTCACGATTCACAAAAGCTGGATAAAAATGAAGGGACTGGGCACTGTGATGCTAGAAAACCCTGTTTAAAAAAAATCATCTCATGAGTCCATTGAGGCAAATTAGTGGCTTGAACACTTGCTCTAAACAACTCTAGGATTCACGTACAACACATAAATTCATGAAAATGGAATTGTAGCAGTGATTGCTGAAGAATGATCAAGCTTCAAGCACATTGGATTTGTGGGGTTTTTTCCCTTTCATGTGTCAAGTGAAGTTCTTATCTACTCTTACTGTACTAAACCCAGTATATTGTAATTTTCAGAGATCCTGCTTAAGACTTTTATTCTAATGAGAAGACAGATAAATTTTATTTGGCATGAAGAGTTCATCTCTATTCAATCCTCTTCAGGAAGCACTTCTACTATCTTGCACATGTGTACTTAGAGTTAATATTTCTATTCGACTTAAAATATGTACTTTTTTCTGACCTAAGCCTTAAATTTTTAGCCAACATGCTTCATCCCAAATTTTCCATGGTTGTATTTCATTAAATGAGGTCTAATATGGAATAGCTATTCCCTTTCACATTACTGTAGAAGAATAAAACACTCTTTTTTTATCTAAAAAACTATTCAAAAAATCCAGGATGCACTCTCCTTGCACTAAGGGAGACTACCTGGACTATGTTTTATTTTATAATTTTTGTTTTCCATGGAATTTGTTGCTAAATCAAAGTAACTCTGGAAGATAATTGGTACTGAAATAGGAAAATGTTACACAATTTATATTTTATTTTACTATTCTGAGGACTTTTGCATTGTCTGAAGTGTACACTTTCTGTGATTAGTTCTTAATTATTTGTCTCACCGTTTGATAGAAAAATAAACATAAAATACGTTTATTTAAATGGGTAAAATTAACACTGAGAGAGTTTAGAACACATCTCTGAGTACAGATTAAATAACCAGAGTGAATCACCAGTGTAAATAACTGGAGTGAATAACGAGAATATAGGAATGAAATATTCAAACTTTGGCTAGAATAGCGGAAGGTTAGCAAAACCCATCCCAAACTCTAACTACTGAAGGATTAACACATGGAAAAGAGTTGAGATGTGTTCTCTGATTGCAGTCAGTCACTGCAAAGTTTTTCTTAGGCTTTTTCCAGTCATCACTTCATACACTTTTTCACAGCCTTAATTGTTGCTGTTTATAAACAGCCTGTAGATGCACCTACCTAACTTTTGTCAAACCTTCCAATCCTGCCTTTGAATGTCTACACAACTAAATGAAGTCCCACATTGCCAAACCCAAAGTCCATGCTGGAATTTCATTCTGCTTCGTCACCTATAAAGGGATATGGTGTGACTTGCCAGAATATTGAAGACCATGCTTCAGGTGTGTGCTAGTATAGAGTGAATGACAGCACCTCCTTTTTAACTCCACAGTATCAACCATTTTCTTCTCATTTAAGAAAAAGGTATTAACATTCTTCCAAAAAAAATATTTCTGCATATATACCTAGAATGTGATTTGGGGAAAGGGTGGTATCATGTCTAGAGAACTGTGCAAACACATAATATACGAAGACTTCTAATTTTTGAGTAGTTATTGAATGGTTTGCTTGGACAGATGAAAGAGACCACAATACAAAGTGGATGATGGTGTATTATAATGTCCAGGGAAAACGGCTCATCTCAGCCTTCTACAACTGCGTCTCTCCAAAAGCAGTCTGGAATTAATGAAACTGGATGACAGCTGCATCTTGGAACTGCAAAGGTAAGCCTTCTAAATGAAGCTACAAATTTTTAAAATTGACAGCAGCACTCCAATTCAATTTTAGTAAAATTTGAAAGGTTAAAAAAATACTGAAGTCATACAAGCTCAGAGTTACACCCTGAAGAGTACTTCACATTCAATCCATTTGGCGTAAAACACCGCAGTCTCAGTTGCAGGAGAGATTTTAAAGGGTTTTTCTTTTTCATTAATCTAATACAGGGAATAGACAAGGCCCTGACTGCAGACTCTCAGTGAAGAATGACAATGTTCAGCAGCAACCAGATTTTAAATCCTCTGATACTGCAATCAGAAGGCATTATTCCAACTGCCCGTTAGTCTTCCTTGGAGCAACAAGAGTCCTGCCTCAGAAACAGCCCATCACTGGTCTTCCACAAAGACTCCTCTGAATGTACTCCTTCTCCAAAAGACTTTAATCCACTCCAGCTCTCCCTATGAAAGCAGAGGCCTAGACACACAAAAAACAATCGCTTGCACACTACAAATCCCATTTTTTTTTCCTTATTTACTGTTTTCTATTTGTTTTTTTGTTCTTGTATCATCTTATATAATTTTTTAAACGTATTTAATGTTTTTCCTTCTTGTTTTAGTTTTATTCTTGGTATTTGCAGTGG
This sequence comes from Pyrocephalus nanus, assembly GCA_038380795.1. Lineage (NCBI taxonomy): Eukaryota > Metazoa > Chordata > Aves > Passeriformes > Tyrannidae > Pyrocephalus > Pyrocephalus nanus. The sequence continues at coordinate 82,037,364 of CM076260.1, read as the reverse complement.
TTCTTACTAAATCCTCAATTATACTTTTTACCTTTTACTGTCCTGTAGTGCTGCTTTGGCTTATACATGTTTCTGGTCAGTATGAACATTCTTTCTCCCTCATCGTTTGTGGCTCCATCTCTACTCATTGGAACTTTCTCCCTGTATCTATCTATGCTCACTCTTCGCTCAACATAGTTTTTTGCTCCCTTCTCTTATGATTATGGTCTGACTTCGTATTTTTTTTAAAAATATCTTATTTTACTTTACAGCATGTATGTTTTTTACTGTGTGCTGCTACAGCATGTTTTCGCATTCACTGCAAAAACATGAAGAAGGATAAAAGACAAAGTAAACTACTTCTATTGATAGTATATGCTAGAAATGTTATGACTTGCTTCTTTCATCCTTCTCGTTCTGTTGCTGGCTTGAATCAGCCTGGATAAACTTGAAACTAAATTACAATAAAGCACCAAACAGGTTTCATGATATTCTACTTACATAATTATTCCAAATAATACTGCTGTACTTATCTCTGGCTACATGAATGTAAATGAAGGTAATAATGAAGAAAAAATTACATCTTCACTCTATGTTCTTTCACTTCGTCATTTTGCTTTTATTTTGGCTGAAATAAACTGAAGTATAATGAATCTTCAGCAGAGATATCTAAGGAGAAATTATCAAAAAATGAAACTTTATTGGAAAGAGATTAGTAGAATTAGTATATGATGACTTCAAATGGTAACAGGGGGCAAGGAGGTCTCCTTTACTCAGGCACTTTAAACCTGACTCTGTTGAGCGGCTTAGAACAGCAAAAAACAAGTGGGTGCAGTGTAAAGACAGCGATATTCCCAGAAGTCCATATCAGTCTACATGAACTAAAGGTAATACACATTCTCATATTTTTGAGAGAGCCAAGATGCAACTAAACTGATTTTGACATCAAAGGTTTGGACATAGGATCTCAAAATGCAGAGAATTAGTGCAGTATATTTTCAGCGTATTTGACCTAAACCTCCTTTCTTCTCATTTCTTGTACATTCATTTGTCCAGAGCCTTGCAAGCAAGAGACATTACTTGACAGAAAAATTCAATTTCTGTCGTTCTGATTGATAACCACTGAATGATGAAGACTTCCAAGCTGTTATTTTCACTTCTTTAGAAAATAAAAGTTTCCCTTTGCTCAATGACTGAGATTTTTAAGCAATCTACTAGTCACGTTATTTAAGTGAGAAAAAAGATGACAGACAAATGATACTATTAAGCTTGCTCCAGACAGTTTGCTACAGTACCATGAAAATAATTTCAAGCAAATCTGGAAAGAAAAATCTTTCTTGAATAGGTTCTTAAGCACTATTTAATCAGAAATACTTCAAGCAAGAACAGGGATTTCCTGGGATGTGGTATGTGTACCTGTGCAGCCAGGTAATCTAGGATAAATGAAAAGATCCTTTGGAGTGATGTGTTTCTTGGGCACCAAACTGGAAGAAAGAACTGCACACACAGGTATAGATGACAAAACTTGCCAACTATGTCCATCTTGTTTGTGTCAAACTCCCCAGTCAATTTAGTAATAATATAAGGAGAAGGAAAATCAAATTACAATATTAAAAGCAGAACTAAACATTTCTAATTTTGTCCTTCAAAAGAACTAGGTAAGGCATGTAATTCAAGACAGCATTGATGTAATCCATGGAAAGTCATCCTTCCACAAATACAACTTGTAATCAAAAGTAATATTTCTGTATTACCATGATAACATTACTGCCTACAGTATATTTACTTTTATTAAGATGTCATCTCCTTTACCTTACGGAATTAAAAAATGCATTATTTCACCAGAGGGAAAAAAAAAAAAGCCAGGACACCCCTTTTTGCTGCTTTAGCAGAACATGAATCCAATCCTAAAACTCTTTAGTTTCTACTAATTAAGAGTTTTATTTTCACCATATCTACTGGGACATCTAAAATAATCATATTGGTTTAGAAATTGGCTGAGAATGGGTGGATTGAAATCAAAGGAAGGGAATTACACAACTAATATTTTAGTTGTGTAAGCCTTAGATGCTAAAAGAAAGCTGGAAAATTACAACAGCATTAGAAAGAGAGTTTAAACCCACTCCTAGGCTGGGTTGGCAGCTGAGACTAGTACTCCACATGTGTCCTTTGCTGGCCAGTTCCAAAAACCAACCTGATATTGCTTTATATTTCTTCTGTAAATATTGAACTTTTAAGGAAACACAAACAGAAAACACATTTTTGCTGATACACACAAAGTTCTCATAAGGCACAGTAATTTTCCTTGGGGAAGAAACAGATGTTAAAACCTACATAAATGTTAACTGAAGATATATATATATATAATATCAATATATGTTATAGAAACAAATTTGAATATGGATATGCTTGTATATATACAAACATCCACTCCCCCAGGTATATAATTTTCAAAAAATTATCCTCAAAATCTAAGTTTTGATGAAAAAAGCTAAGTTGAAAATAGGCTGTTTAGCAATAGAAATTTCTGAAGTGCACAAACCCAGATGCTCTTGAAATTCTTTACATACACAGAGGAAAATGGAATGTGGAAGTCTGACTAGACTTCTCAAAGTCTGAATGAATATTAACGGCCAAATTATTACCTTTTCTACCTAGCTGCTAATTTTTTACCTCAAGTCAAACATTACACGTTTTCCTCCAAAAAAAATTTTAAGCAAGCAAGCAATGCCAGAAATCAGGAGCCTGTTCCTTACAGACGAACAACTTTAAAGCATGCACATAACTGACACAACGTATTGTCAACATTATGAATGGAAAAAACCCAGCATACTAGCATTTTTACATACAGCTTGAAATAAAAGGAAGAAGCCACTGTATTTTTGCATACTCACTGGTTTTGCACTGACAAATGCGACAACCATTTTGGTCCAGCTTGAAGCTATAGATGCAGTCTTTTTCAGTCAAAGTGCAGTTCACCAAAGCCTCACAGGTGGGCGGACCTATTGTGATATAAGTTGGTTCTGGGGGTAAGAAAAAAAATAAATAAAATTGAGATTCCTTGAATATTTTAATTAAGTTCACAAAAATCCATACACAGTGCAGTAGTGAATAGTTTTAATTATTTTTGTTCCTGATGAATAGTCTCGGTACTTCTAAAACAATAAAAGAAACAGACTTTGTTTTGAAGCGATGTACACTCAAAGAGTATGAGGCTGCAGAAAACTTATGAAGTATTAAAACTGGAAAAAGATACTACCTTTTTTTTTCCTCACTGTGAAATCCACTTTACTGCATATGCATTTTGAAACGGAGTGTGAAATATTTATTTGCCCACTTTTTTCCAGAAGTATTATTTCATCAAAACTTCATGCAGCTTTTTTTTGCTTTAGAAACCGAAAAGAGCTTCCTCTGAAGCTCAGTTGATTGATATTACCAAGCTTTACATCAAAGCACATGACTCAGTAGTCAAATTGTTCTCTGTGTGAATAAGATCACTTCTAATGAAATTTATAGCACAAGAGACTCTGAATACTAAAAGGGAATGTAAGATTCACTGCATGTGAAAGATCTCTGAAACCATTCAACATGTTTATTCATTGAAAACATCACTTCTTACAGTATACTTTGTAGTATCAGATTATGCTTTTCAAGTTGAGGATATTATTGCCAATTAGAAGTTACTTATAAACAGCACAATACTTACTTTTTGACACCATTTAAATATGTTGGAGTATGCAATTTGTTTTGATACACTGGGCAGCCAGAAATATTAATGTGTTCTAGTATACAAAGTTGTTAGAATAAAACAAAGTCCAAGGACTTATGTAAAGAACAAGGAAATTTCAAAACTACTATCATAAAACAGGATACAGAAGGAAAGAAACATCTATCTTTTCCAAATGAATTTTTACTCTGTCTGACTAATTTTGTCTACCTTGTATTTTTCATAGAACTTAGGCACTGAAGAACCAATGAATTTATAATTATGAGCATTATTAACATTATAAAAAGCATTCTGGAAATAAAAATGCCAAGACTTTTAAAGAACTTTAATTTCAGAGTTTCAATTGTTTGAGTGTATCCTGTCTCCTCAAGAAATGGAGACTTACAGGAAACTAATTTAAAAATAATTCAACGTATGTATTAATAAACTGTGAAAATTATAAGAACTGAAGGCGGCCACATCTTGCCATCTCTCATCCTCAAACCACAGATTTTGCTGTTCTTACTTATAGGCAGATGGTCTTTACTGCCACAATAAGAGTAAAATATTACTCAGCATTGACTGTTAAATGCATACACTGATAACCAAAATACTAATATCCATGCCTATTGGTTCCATGTCCAGTAGGCAGATTTTGCACCCAAGCCTTCCAGTCAAGTGAAAATTATCCTATTACAAGAATGAGCTTTTCTGCTTTCATTGTCTTTCACAGTTTTCAGCTTTCCTAGCTTCTCCCCAGCTCTGCTCTGCAACAAGGACAGTTTATATAGCTGATGAACATTTTTACTCATTTTAAAGTTAAGATCAGCTAACTAGAATTTGGAGGGAAAAAACTGCATTAAAGGCACTACAGCTAGGTTAAGGAACTTCAAACTTATCTCAGAGGTCATGGTTCAGATTATTCAGTTTGCTGAAAGTTTCAAAGTAACATTCAAATTCTGCTGTTTGTATAATTTTTAGTAGGGAAGTAGCAATATATTTTATAAACATATAAACCAGCACCAACAGCTTTGTTCATATACAAGGTGAAAATCTCTATAATGGCATCCGTGTCTCCCTAGATCCCTCAAACTTCTGGTTTAGATTAAAATTTTTCATATTTTTTGTAAGGGTTTAATATAAATTACTAGGTTGGAGGTCAAAGGATAGGTTTCTGCAAATTCTGCATTTCACAGCTCTGAGTTTGCACATGTAGTGCAGAAAAGTAACCATAACGAGCAATGTATTTTAAAATCCATAGATTTCCAAACTAGATTTCTTTTAAGCTCAGTAAACTTTTTGTATTTGTTTCCAAGTACATTCAGCAAACTATCAAACTAAATCATATTCATGTCTAATACTTAACATTTGCAACTTTAACAAACTATTACTTTAGGAATAAAGAACATATTGCTGTATACCAATAACATTTTACATTCCAGAAACTCCATTAATTAATCCCCGCTGTTTAGGACTCTTGAGTATATAAGCTAGTTTTGCAACCAAACTGATTTTTAGCATCTGGTGACTGTTCTGAAAACCTCCTTTCCTACCTCACTCCATTCTCTAACCAAAATATCCTAAACATGCAAAAGACTGGAATGCAAGAGATACCCTGAAGCTACATTCAGGTTCCTGGTCAGCCAGCCCGAACAAGCCCAAACCCTACACTTCAATTGACAAAAAAGCCACAGCAATGCTCATACTCACAGGTAATTAAAACCATTACAAATCATATGAATCATTAATGCTACACAAAGCAAAGTTCACAGGCAGTAACACAAGCTGGAGGACTGAAGGAGACTATAGCTTTACCATAGGAATGCAGAGTGTGAGGTAAAACTTGCAGTTAAAGAAAACCCCACAAAACCTTACTGAAAGTTGAGATGCAAGTTAATTAGTATTCACTGATCCACTTGGGTGTAAACTAAACCTAGAGAGATAGAGGATTGTGTTTTACTCCTTGTTACTTAAGTCCACTCCTCAAGATAACCTCTCTTTAATTGCAGATATAATTTAATATCTCAGAAAAAGAGCAGGCATAATATATATAATGTTATACAATTTCTATGGTGACTTTCCAAAACTGTATCTTTGTCTTTTGTGCCTTGGGCACACCTAACAGTTATTTGTGTGCTTGATACACCCTGTAATGTGGTATTTCTTTCAAGGGCTGAAATTGAACTGTTTTATATTCATTTGAAAGGATTTTGTTAGTCTCTTATTAATTGTGTTTTATTATTCTGTTACCTTCCACTTTTTGGCCTGCTTTCAGCATCCTCAGCATTTCCAGAGAAGCTACAAATCTATTTTTGACCCCTCCTCTCCCTAAAGGTAAGCCCTGAGATACAGTAATTTTATATGCATGCCTGCTTCTCAATGAGCTGCAAGTAGAGGACAAAAGAAATAATTTCATTCCCTGCCCCCACATGTGCAAAAATGCAGCCAGGGAAAAAAAAAAAATCAGCCCTTTTCACTTCACTAGACAAGACTCAACAAATAAAGCCAGCTCTGCTATGCCAGACTTCTGGCTATTTGAATAGGCAAGCAGTAGCTAAGCTTGAAAAAGCATGTACCACTGCATGAGCTGAACTGGGCTTTCACTGCTGCTCTTGGTAGAAACGGCAGAAGAAAGATCCAGTGCACAAATGCACACACAATGGGTGGGAAAAACGGGTGCTGTTTCTGCCTGTGTGCTTTACCAATGATACAACTATACCATGGAGAGAAAGGGAGAAGAAAACAGAGAGAAGGGGATTGAAGAGAGTCTGGATGAAAACAATGGATTATTTAATGGAGCACAGATTTTGCTGATGTCAAGTACTTACATATAAGGTTAAATGCAGAATTAGAACATCTTGCTTCCATATATCTCTGAACCTGATACTTTCTCTGCTGAATTTTAGTACAGAAGATTATTAATTTGTCTGCTGTGAGGTTGGTAAAATTATTTGAATTGATTTTTTACCCTGCTATTTACTTAAAAACAACTTCAACAATTTTGAAATCCACAGCCGCTGGTGGTTCATCTGTCTGACTAGTCCACTGAAAAATACTACAATATGTGATCAAAACCCTGAATCTCATTCATTTTAGCTTGAAAAGGGAAGGAAGGGGAAATGGGGAAAAGGAATATGGTGACATACACGTAATGGCTGGAGCTGGCTTTGTCCTTAAGGAGACTACATTAGCAATACTAATAAATAAACTCGTTGCCACAAAAAAAAAAAAATTGTCAAGGTAGAATATTTTCACTGGAATATTTCTATCCATAATACTTTTGTAATATGAGCAAAATCAATCCCTAGTCCCCTCTTTTTTGGTTTCTGAGACCTCCCACTTCTCCTGAGTGATGTGATACAGCTTGTATTACAAAGAGCAGACATTTTCTTCTGTTAAAAATGAGAAGTACTCTATATACACACACATTAGAACACAGGATGGTCTAGTACTGTGCCTTATATATGGGTCTTGTTAAACTTTGATGAGTATTGAGGTTCTAAGCTAATGCTCAACCAAATTATTCAGGTATGGAGAGAAACTGATGCACTCATGTATCAGTGAGGTGAGGGGAAAATTTGTTTCTCAGGATTAGAATTTTATTATATACAGTTTGATCAGTTCAAGTTATCAAAAAGAAGAGACAGAAAATAAAAATACACCATAGATTGCTGAAGCCCTGGAAAAAAAAAAAAAAACAAAGGTAAAAAAATCAGAGATGAATTATTGCTATCTTGTTGACTTCTACTGTTTGTCTGAGTGCTTTTTTCTTCTAACTTTGAAGAGTTTATTAAAATTAACTAAAGAATTATATAGAAGTGAACTAAAAAAAAAAAAAAAATCCTTCCTAAAGGTGGTAGCAGAATGAAAAACTATACCCATCTTCCAATCTTAGTTGTTCAAAATCTGAACTCCGGCCACTGAATGTGTACCAGAAAATGAAGAGGGATTACACTTAACTGCTCTACTGCAAAGCCACATAATATGGGAGCACCAAGCATTCACTTTTGGTTTATGTCCCCAGGTCTGCTTTGAGCAGGAGATAGTACTAGAAAATCTCTGGTGGTCCTTTCTAACTTGCATGACTCCATGAATTCTATTTTCATATAAACTCAGGACAATTCCAGTGAAAGCAGCAATATCATTGATAGATCCTAATCAAGGAAATTGAAATCCAAAGACAAACATTTCAATTTCTGATGATTTCTGTATGCTTTTGCCAAGTACTGATCACCTCCCTCCTGCAATATAAGTAAATGTTTGCCCAGCACCATCTCTTTGAAATCTACTTCATGACTTAAAAACTAGCTTTTATTCAGGAAGCAAAATTTCTTCCAGGTGTTTCTAACAGCAGTTCTCTGTGAAGTGTTATTTAGTGACAGCCATAACCACCTTTTATCAGTCTCATTTTTCTGTTGTTTAATCCTTTAAGTTAATAGATTACCCATGCTTCACCTCTTGGCAAGGTATTTTTATTATTATTATTACAAGGAAAACAATCTCTTTTCTTTGTTTCATTTGGAGTGCAGTATTTTAACTCCAGACAGGATTGGTTTCACACTTGCAGAAATACCATGTGAGGGAAATACATACTCCATGGTTTTATAAAATTGGTTTTAAGCAGGGAGGTAACTATTGCATCTTAAGTTTTTTTTCTGCTCATCAGAATAGGATTTTAGGATGTTCAACATCTCTTTTGGAGCATTAAATGAAAACCTCTTCAGTGGCAGGGAGGGGAGGGAGGGGAAGATAAAATGTATCAAAATGATGTTCTAAACAAGGAAAACAGAAACAAGAAAGAAGTAGAAACAAGAAAGACCTCCAGCATGAATAAAAAAGAATATGCCCATGTTTGGGGAAAGTGAAATAGCTCCCTCTTCTGTAGTATTTTATAACACGGACTACCTTTAAAAGAATTAAGATTTTTTGGACCTACGAAACCAGCACCAACTGACTTGAAATACAGCATCAGTGCATTTAAGCATGTACCATAAAAAAAAATGTAAAAAAAGAAGAAACTGAACAGTAGTCTAGTTTTTTACCTAATGCTTTAAGTGATAACTGGCTAAAAAATTGTCCTGAAGGGTGCGCTGCTTTCATTCGAGTCTGCATACTTGTTTGAATTTTGTCTACTGTCCAAAAAAGTTAACTGCAGCCTACTAAGCAGCAGCATGTGTGTTTACTTAAGCTTCCTGTAAAAACATTCATATCATTCCAAGAGTGACTAAATGTTTTCCGTCCTCATAGTTTGCATTCCAGCCTTCCCCACCCCTCCAGTTCATTACATGAAAAATATCAGTCCTGAGTCCTGGGCTGAGGAATTTCCTTCCTGGGTTTGAAATACCTAATGCCTTGCAGGAAATTTTTTCCCAGCATTTAGCTATCTGTGTTAACTCTCAGGGTTCAACAATTCAGCATCACATAACAATTCGTAAAATGTATGTAACATAAAATGTATGCAAGGACTTAAGATGATACAATTTTCTAATGTCACAAATAACTCCAAAAATATATTCATTAATACTTCCAAGCACACAGTTTAGTTTGGCAGCCTTTTGTCTCAAATTTTATTCATACTGTCAACCTGAAACTACTAAAATATGTATTTCTCCTTCAAAGTAACTACTATAATCAAAGACTTTTTACTGCTGCAATCTGAAGAAGCTTCCTATGAATCAATGGTGCATGGGGGTGTGTATGTGTCTTTCTTGCAGTGATGCAATCAAAATACATACTTTCTACTCCCAAGATGTAAAGTTAAAACCTTTTGTCTGTTGTAATCAATTCTTCCAGTTTTCAGTTTAACAAAGACTTACATACTCTTCAAATGTATTTCAATTCTGATAAGAATTTTTTTGACAATTTTAGGTGGAGTGAGACTAAGGAATAACCACCTTTGTTAAAGCAGAATCAATTAAGCCTATCAAGAAATGCCTGAATACATTAAGAAGGCCATTCAGTTATTGTTACTGAAAGGTAAAGATACAGCAAACGCTAAATTAGTAAACATTTGAGGCAAATCTATGACTGCTACAGGCACTGAAAAGAATTAGAGGATCTCACTTTAAGGACATCCTTAGCTGCATTGATATATATATTTATTAAGATTCTTTGGTTATTTATCCTATCAGCAGTCTTCCAGTGAACTCAACAATGAATCACTGAAACCCACGAAAATGTTATTTCACAGCAGCACAGTCTTCCTGAATTTCATTGACTTTCACTGGCAGTAGGTTTCATTATACTCTGGATGGTGTGGTTCAACAGGCTCAGCTGCCTTGTCTAGAATCACTATACTAAATCATGATCTGGCAAAAGTAAGCCCAATTCTCTACAGCTTGGCGTTTGCATCCCCTAATTGACTTTGATGAAAAGGCTGGTTCAGTGCTACAGTGCTTCTGCTGAACAATAACTTATACTTCATGCTCTAAGGAGAACCCTGGACCCAAACCCATGCCAGTGAACACTCCTCACTACCACTGACTTCATCCTGAATGAATCAAGTTTCTTTTCACTGGACTCTGCTGCCTCTTTTCACTTAATGAAGTGCTAGACACGCTAAAGGAACTGAACTGAATTACATCTCAGCTAGAGTTTGCAGTCCTTTATTGATGAAAATGTTAATTTCTTTTTGTGAAGATAAAGTGTCAGCCATAATGACAGCGAAGTAATGTGGGCCTTATTCATGAAAATCCTCTGAGGGGATTTTGTTTAACACTTAATTTCTCATTCATGGCTTATGCTGGCACCCTGCCACCTGTACCTGAGGGCTCTCATGCACAAGGACCTATTTCGAGATAACCAATTACTGCATATCAGCATCCCTATGAATAGCCTGAGCCTCTGGGAGATGCAAGAGAACAGAAGCAACCATAAACTTTCCTAAGGGGCATTTTTGGCATCAATGCCAGCACTGAACACTTGTGCTTATTATCTTAGTTAAAAAAAAAAAAAGACAAAAAAAAAAAAGGAAAAAATTTAGGTATTTTCATACTATCTTACCCAATATTTACTTGCTGTGAACACAGCTATTATTCCAGTTTCCAGATGGTCTACGGGAAACCTGGTTATTTCTGTCTCCGAAGCTCGTTTAGTATTATTCATATGCTATTATATATTCATATGCTATATTCCCCTATTTTAAAATAAAGTTCATTAAAAATGGAATTGCTATTTAAACCACAGTAATATTATTTGGAAAGAAAAGAGTTGTTAGGCCAGCAGAGAAACAAGCAGCTCTGTAAGTAGCAATACTAACTGCCCTTGATTGCCAATGGATCTGGTTAGCTCCAACAGAACACGAACCCAGGCCAGCCACTGTGAAGAACTTCTAAGCCAAAAGAAGTGTGAGCACACAGCAAAATTTTGCAGTCCCTTGGCACTTGAAAACTCACTTTCTCCTGTCTACCTGTTTGTTTTCATTAAATCTACAGAAATGTGTTCTCTTTGAGACTTTCTTGAGCTGCAAGAAGCCACTGGCTCTAAAACCACGGGGAAAGCACAAAGGGCCAGTCTGATTACCTAAGCCTTGGCTCTTAATAAAAACAAAACAAAGAAAGAGAAAAAACAAACTGAATAGATAATAGACTAAACAAACAAAGGCAAATCCCAAAGGACCAATATAATTACAGCAGCTATAGAAGCTATATAGAAGCCTCCATCAGAAGCTTAAAACTAACTGTTTGTGCTGGATCCACAGAACAGAATGGGCCTGATTTTTCCAGCTCCCACTGGTTAAAGGACATGCCTGGCTTGAAAAGCTGTATCAACTGAAGAGCTTGGGTTTGGGGACAGGCCAGTGATGAAGGTCTTCCCCTCGTCACCAAAGTATCTCATTGTGCTTCTGTCTCCAGCTTTGTGCTGTGACCTTTCCTTTCTGCCTCTCTCCCTGTGGAAACAGTCACCTTAAAGAAGTCCAGTTCCCTGCCTGGAAACATCGGGTTTCTATTGATGGTCATCGCTGGATCAGATAACGGGCAAGAAGTGATATATTGTAACAAGATGTCTTGCCAAAAGGGTTTTGATCACTTTGATGTTTAGTTAAAAAAAAAGGAAAAGAAAGTAAAGCAGCTTTATATTGACTATATATTGCTGAGCCACAGCCATCACTTGCGTTAACACTGAAAGCTACACGTGATTTACCACTACTGCTTTCAGTTAAGTAAGCAGTTTCCTGAGCAAATCTCATTTCTCTGAGGCTGAAAATTCAACTGCCATGCCCTGAACACATCAAAAAGACAACCTTAGTCCCAACATGCCACAGGAGGAATTTCATTTTCCTCAACAACTTTCTGCCTTCTACAGCACATCTTCCCTCTTGTAATCCAATTCCATTCTCTCTTGTCCTATCTTCTTCTTTGCAACAACCTTTTAGGTTGCAACAACACAGTGAGTATCAGCAGCAGAACTTCTGTATCATCAACAGAATCAATGCTCAGGAAAAAGAGTAAAAAACTGACTTAAAAGGGGAAGGAGCACCGATCTATGCAGCTTACCTGGTTAAGAGAACAGATATCGGTGATGGCAGAAACAAAACAGCATTTTAAATGGGACCAGGTTGTCATTAAAATGATATAACTAAAATTCAGGACAGTAAGACGTGTGAAGGAAGCAATGTTTTTAAGGCCTGTCTTGCCATGGCATACTTACTTCTCCCAGTTCAGCCTTACTATAAGGAGAAAACCAGAGAACAGAAATCTAAAGAAGCCCCTTGCCTACTGGGTTAGCAAGCAATACCTGTATTGCAATGAAGGTAGACAGTACTTACTTCTTACCCCATGCATTAAACTCCAGATAAAAACACCACTAATCTCAGATTTAAGGCTTAAGACACATGATGCTATCTGGCCTCAGGTGTGGGCCAGAAGTCTATGACTAATATACTAGTCCCTGCTGCCGTCAGCTCAAACATTTACTTTTTTAAAAAATAATTTTAAAATACACAGTCTTAATGTTAAATGCAGATAGCCAACCTTTAACAGATTGTTATTTTTTCCTAATGTTCTGGAATTTTCTTAATGTGTGCTTTCAAAGAAAAATGTTAACAGATTCAGAAAGACACACAAGTCTCAAACTTCTAATCTGGTAACACCTTGCTCTCATATATCTAAATATTTTTATTCAGGCTGCTGATCAAAAGGCATAGCAGCCTTGAACTCATTTGATGCCCCAAAATATAACTTCAAGAAATTTACTGGTACCCTTGATGGTCCATTTCTCAGGGATTTTTTATTTCCTATTGTTGCAAGATAAGTCTCATATGCTGAATAATTTCTCGTAAAGTCATCCAAAGCTGCTTCTTGCAAACTCAATTTTTTTAAATTTTGGGTGCTAGCACCTGAACTCACTGATATGTTTTAACAGTCCAGATTTTTCATTCTTGAAATAATCCCAAATCTGGATTCCTGGAATTAAATAACTTGCAGTAATGGAGTTTGCTGTGGGAGAGGAAAGGGAAGAAAGGGGAGAGGATTCAAGTGTTTTCAGATATTCTCTGACCACTGGTACCCAAATACACTTAAATCTCCTCCTGGCAAGAATTAAAAGTACTTCCACTTGGTCTTTTGTTCCACCACTTACATAAATTCGTTACCCATTGATTGTTTATTTGGCAATATGTGTTATCAAAGAAATACCAAGTTAAATGTGATGTTTTTAACCTTAAAGTTTAGGATAGTTGTTCAAAATACCATTCAGTGTTATTGTCTTCCAAATGACACACTCAAAACCAGATGACTACAATTAAGCATATATCATACAACAGCTAACATGACAAACAAATAAGAAGCCAGATTATTTCTGGATAAAATATAATTAAAATTACACAAGGACCTCATTTCAATATTGATTCTATGGTGCTATTGTGTCAGTCTTTGTCTATTTGTATCATAAGTATAATTTCACACCCTTAACAATTACAAAACTTTTATGGACTTAAACAGTTGCTAGCTGCATCTCCTTCTAAGAGAAAATACATATTTTTGCATAGAATCACCTAACCTAGTCCAGATGAGGTAACTTGAGTCCTGAAAGCACTGCAGAGGCATTAATGTGGTATGTTAAAGAAGCACCAGCTTGTTTATATTGCAACCTTCAATAATGAATGATGGAAGCCTACATTCTGCCGTTTGCTGTCCACAGTTCTTCTTATTTAGCTCAGTTCAATATACATAAGCATTTAATTCAATTATCTCTCATTCAGTTTCCCCAGTCTGGAACAGGAAATCACAGACATTTGCCTATCCTTCCTTCACTGAAGGAAAAAAAAATCCTCTCAACATACTAACAGATTGAAAATACATCCATCAGTCTCTCTCTCTCTCTCTCTCTCTGTACTACCTTCCCAAGCTCGCTCACAGACACCTAAATAATGAGAGGTGACAGCAAATAACTCTGTGATATCCATCATCAGGTGATCACTGGGGATTAAAGGCAGCTAACCTGCTTCCTCATAGTAAAATTAATTCAGTGCAAGTAGCAACTCCCTACAATTCACCGGCAGCTTTTACACATTATCAGACACCTTCTTCATACCTCGTGATATGAATTTTGGAATTAAAGAGCATCTATAAAAAACCCTTATGCTCCTCAAATTTGTCCTAAAAAGTAAGTATCTCAGTGAACTTACTTGGAAGAATACTGCAAACCAAGAAGGGCCCTGAGACGCATGCAGATACACAAAAATATTTTTCTTCTATCAGATAGAGAACAGAAAAATCTTGAGTGGCAGCTCACTGAGCACCCACAAGTGTTTGTATACTGCGAAGATGGCTCTGACCACAGGTCTAGATTAAACAATTCTAAATTTTGTAACCTTTTTTTTCCTGATGAACTACTCCTCCATAAAATACAATTCTAAATGTACATTATATATATAATTTAAAATATTTTTTTGTCTCAATTTGCAAGTCTTCACATTTCCATTGTCAGGCTGGGCAAGCATTTTACCATATGGTTAAATAAATCTCAGTGATTTATAGCATATCTCCCAGATAATACCACCTTTTATAAGTTTCACTGAAATATTTATGCCCAGTATCAAACTATGTCGTGCAAAAAGATTTTGAGTTGCAACTAAATGACATTGATGAAGAATAAACCAGGAATAATCCAGTTAACAGTAACACCAACTGCTGAACATTTTTGATCTTCTAACTTATCCTATATTTATTAATAAGCCTTAAGGAAAGCTAAGAGCAGCATTAGTGAATAATGCTGATATTAAACGATCTTACTATACTCTTTTGGGCCAAAACAGTATCAGCGATTGCCACTTAGAGGTGTAGTTAAACCATGCTGATGTTTTTTGCCCTCAGTAGTTTATTCAGTCACCAGGCAATGCTGTACCAGCTACTTTAATCATCCAAAATTCTTAAGTAAACCAAGAATTACCACGTGAGCAGCAGTCATGACAGAGCAAAGCAAAATAAGAGGAAATACCAGTCTTACCTTCACACACCGGGCAGCACTCCCCGGGGACTTTAACAGGATTTAGGCAGCTCTGTCCGCAGGCCGTGGCAACGCAGTGTGGATCTCCATTGATGCACTGGCAGAAGGTACAGTCGTCCTCTCGCCAGCGGTCTCCGTGAGCTTGGATCTGACCATTGGCATAGCAGCCAGCAGGATTATTTACTGGATAAAGCGGGTCTGAAATGAGAGGAATTGTAAGAGAATAAGGCTTAATGTTATGATTTTCTGATTTTGTTTTTCAGAACAAAATGGATCTTAGATCTCTTGATTCCTTTTTCGTTCCAGCTTTCTGAAGGAAACTGAAAACATCTAAATGAACCATTGGAATGGTTCGTGTCAGCACTGTATCACTACTTTATACCATGAGCAAAGATGAGACCTCTGGCACTTTTCTTGCTAGAGCAAGAAGCTTGCCTTAAGCTACACCTTATCACAGCTTTAGAGATATATTATTTCTTCTGAACAGATGATCTGGCTCAGTTTTCAGTTTCATTATGTGCTAGAAATCAAATGAAGATTTTGGTATTTAATTAACATAACTTTACGGAACATACTTGGTGTAACATTTCTCATCAAGTTTCATATAAATAAATAATGCAATCCCATATATGCAAACCCATGACTTGAAATAAAAGCAGCTTTTACTCTTCAGAAATAGTATTACTCCAGAAATGCGATAGTTGCACTAATATAAATAGCAAAAAGAATATATACATTATGCAAATATAAACAACTTATCATGGTGGATAATATAAAGATAACTGTCATGTCAGGCTCAAAAATTAGTATCTGAGAATGTACAGTAATTAGGTCAAATTTGTAAAGCAAGCAGTAATAGAAATTACATATTAAAGCAAATCCAATATAATAAAAGCAATAGATACAATTGAAAACATTTTTTAGTGGAGATCAAATAAGCACAAGTCATTTACCTATAAGTTATTTTTCCAGGAGGGTTAAGTTTAAAGGACTTGGGAGAAATAAGATGTCCTATCTAAAGGAAATTTCATCACTCCCCTTTGGAAGGAAGGCAATGCATTTTGAGAGTAGGAAAAACACATAGTGATGCTAGTAGCTGCTGTCTTATTATAAGCCACTTTATGACACTGAATATTTGGATTGAAACTGCTCACAACTTCTACCCTATCATGAAATGTAGTGATATTCACAATTCTAGTAATTCTAGTTTTTGGCTTTGATTAAGCCAAAAACCATGTGTTTGTGAAAAAAAGGCACTTAAAATGTTTCCTAAGATCTTAACTTTGCACATTTCATGTTTTAGGATTACCTTGCATCTGTAAATAAATATTTTGACTTAGCCAAAAATCAAATCATAAACAAACAAATGAAGTGAATGCTATCCTTCAGCTTATATACAGGATTCTGATTGACAGTGGAATACAGAGAAAGCACAGAAAAGCCATATAAGACTTGTGCTATTTGCAATAGTCTTCTATGTGACTCAAAGCACAAAGTTCCTGGTACCCTTAAAAGGTCAGTCATGTTTAAATCTATAAATTGAGACCAGCAAATTACATCTCCTAATGCTGATATATCCTACAGGACTTTGAGAAAGAATTCCTCCTAGAGTTAAGGTAAGAAGGGCTTAAGCCTGTACTACACAACTCACATCGAATTTGTCATTTTAGAATTCTCACAGAAAAGAAGAAAGCTTTATATTTCTTTATATTTCTATCATCAAGTAAACATTAGTAGAAAACAATGAGTCACCTTGAAAATCAGTCATGAAATAATCCACAGAAGAAAAGCAGGTAGAAAAAAATGCCACCTCTTCAACAACTAGAAAAGCATAAATATGTGGGCTGTTAATTATTTACACTGCCCATTTAGAAGACTTACCTTGTCAATTTAGGTGTCAACATTACCCTGGTTATTAAGAAAGGGATCAGAGCTTTGTTTTTTAATTATTAGATTTCTCTTATCTAAGGAGGAGATATGAGATGTCCAGCTGATTTCACTTATTGAGAATCTATTCCTAAATTCACATTTAAACAAAGGGAGGAGGAGTGCTTCGAAGGCCTTTTGACTACACAGTGACCATAACCTGATACCCACTGGGGCAAGATCCTTATGTAGAGTGCTAGTCTGTGCCAGTTTGCTGTAATCCTGGTTGTATTCTGGCAGAAAATGCCTTGAATACTTTCTAGTAGGGTCAATGTGAAATTTCATAGAGAGTCCTTTTTAGGAGAACTGCAGGCCTAGCAAGCAGAGGAGGAGGTTCTCAGCAAGGCAAAAGAGGTATATATATAATTGTAGAGGGGAGAAGGTGTATGCATTGCTCTAGTTGAACAGGAAAAGAAGCAGGTTGCAAAGCAATGGAAATGTGTCTTAGGGCCACAGCTGCTGCTATGGAGATGCCTGTCTAAATGCCCAGTGCAGAAATTAGAAACAGCTTTTTATGTCCTGTGTGAAGAAGACTCCCCCCCAAAACCCCTGCACACTTGATCGTGGTTAAGGAAGTTCTGACGCAGAAGGGAAAGGAAAGCCAAACAGCTCTATATAGAAAGGGAAGAGTGTCAGAGAAGCGCTGCAAAGAACAAAACAGCACACTCAGGCACAGCAAAAATGTAGAAATAAATTGAATTAAGGAGGAATCTACAAGCTTCAGAAGAACAAAAGCCCTTGTTTGCTCATTTCCATTGAGCAGGCAAATAAAAAAAAAAAGCAGCAGAATTAAACGTAAACAGCATTCAAAAGATACTGTACCTTCACACACTGGGCAGCACTCTCCTTCTGGCACATAGTACCTGTCACAGTGTAGCTCACCACACTGGGCAGAGAAGCAAATGGAGACTCCACCTTGGCATCGACAAAACCGACAAGCATCCATCCGAAACATGTCTCCATCATAATATTCCATGCTGTTAAATATGCAAGTTGGCTTCACTTCTGAAAGAAAGAAAAAAGTATTTTACAGATATTGTTAATTGGAAAATAGTTAAGCTTGTGTTGCTACTTACAAGAAGAGATATAAAAGAGACAGTTGATTTTTCTTTCATTTTTTAAACTTAAATAAAATCTCATTTTATTTTATTTTTAGGAACATGGTATATTTTATTGTGTTGCAACAACGGAATAAAATAAAATGCCATTCAAAATTATTTTCAGAGCAATTACCTACAATTAAAAGTCTCAATTTTAAAAAAATCCTGAAGGAAGGTTACAGCACTGGTATTTCTTCATAGGTGTTAAATATTTCTCATTCTGGATAAGCCCGAAGGTACTTCAGATTTCAGCACATGAAACAATAGATTTTTCTGCTTTAAGAAGACAGTTTCTGGTGTCTCTTAAGCGTAATCTCCTTTTCTGCAGGACTTGGTACTCAGGTGGATAAATTGCACTAAAGCAAATTGTCCAATCGATAGGTTAAAAAAAAAAACCCAACAAATATTTTGTGACTGCATGATCTGTTACGCAGAACTGAACACTTCTTAGTTCAAGCAACCTGGAGCTGTAACAGCCAGCTCACAGCTATACTTCCCACAAAATGTAAACTCAATTGTAACAATATTTATGTGACCACTTTACTGTTTCAAAAACATAAGGCAGCTATTTCTTGTATGCTTCTATCTACAGCAGAGCCATGACATATAATTAAATCCAAACTTCGTTAGAAAATAAAAGCTTTTGAAAATTCTGAAGTATTTTGCAAAGGACATTGCCTATTTACTCTGTTAACAATAAAAAAAAAAGGGAAAAAAAAAAAAAGATGCTCACTAAACAAATGGACAAATGGAACTGTTTGCAGATTTAATCAGCTTTCTTTCATAAATATTATTTTTTATACTGAAGATGTTTGCTTCCAGATTATGAAGCAGATCATCATGAATATATCATAAGGTCTTCTTAGGGCTTTTGACCTTGCAGTTACCCCACGCATATGAACTTCCCCATAACTCCACCACCTATTGCCAGCAAAGCATACTCTGTTCAATCAGCCCAACTGATCCCCCCACACACGATGCTGTGAAGCTCCACTGCCCAGGGCTGAATCATTGTGACCCAAGACACTGCAGAAAAAATACTCTGAATTTATGTTCAACTATAAGACTCCACTTTAGTCATTAGGAAATCATGACTTCACGTTATCATCATTATATTGCTCAATGACTTCAGCCTCCTCCCTCTTCCCTGCTTCAGAATAAACTTTTTGAACTCCTATGACACCTTAGGTATCCCAAGATACCTGAAAACAGCCACCTGACGTAAAGCACTATCTAGTTAACCAATGTATTTTTTTCAGAAGCTATGAATCTAGCAGTCTGAAAAGCCAAAGGTTCTGCAAACAGGAAGCTATTTCAGCAACAACGTTACCGAACTGTAGATAAAACCATTATGTTTCATCACATTTGAAGCAAACATAGCAAAGAAAAAAAAAAGGATAATTGTCCATGTTTCTGATTTCTGTAGAATAGATGGAAATGACTACTTGGTTGTATACGTAATGCCTGACCACACAGGATTGAAAACTGCCCACTTTGTGGTCAGGTGATTTTCCTTTTTTTGCTTAGTGATTAATCTCACATGGGAGATGAAATATATTCAAACGAAAGCTCAGTATTTGCAGATTACTTTTAGCCCACCCCAATTCTCTTAACTTTTGAGAGGTAAAACTGAGTTACTTTTGACAATGAGTTTTGACAAGGTTTTCTTTAAAACTCTAAAGTACTTATTTCCATATATACTTATACTGAGCTCCAGCCTTGAGTCATTTGATATGATCATAAAGCATTAGAGTTCAAACTTGGAAGTATCTTGAGCAATGTTTGATTTTTTCTATGCTTGTTCTGTCTTCAAGGCATAATGTAGAAAGCAGCATAAAAAATAAGAGTAAGAAGAGGAAATACCACTGTGTCCAGGAAAACAGCTATGACCTCATTAGAAAGCAATTCACATAAACAAACACTTGAGAAATATTTCAAGTTTATGTAGCTCAAGCTGTTAGTTTAAAAACCTTCTCAAAAAGGAAAAAGTGCCAACACAACTCAAAAGGCCTTTCATCCATTTGCTTCTAGCTTCAGTGTTTTGATTGCAGCTTTCCAGATTTTTAGTTTCCCCCCACCCCAAACAGTAGATATGAATTCATGCCTTGTTAGAAGCAGAAACATCATCTTCAATGAATTATGATTCATTTTTAAATGTCCAAATAAGACTAAGCAAGTAACTGCAAATCCTGAACAGAAACAGTATATTTTATTCCTACAATGAAAACCACCAAAGAATTTCACTAAATGTATATTTTTACCATCCAGGTTTATGGCAGCTTATACATTTATACTGAACTATAGACCTAAGCTTATAAATCCAGCTACGAGACAAGGATTACTTTGGTTAGAACCAAAGTAATATACAAGTATATAGAAGACTCCAGTCTTGAGACTGAGTCAAGCCAGAACAAGCACTAAACAAAAATCTCTAGCTGTAGATACTCCAGGTGGAAGCCTAATGAAAGAGTGAGCAGCACACAATGAAATTATAATAATGCATTTTCTTCCACCACAATATCCTGAAAGATTCTCTCAGTACTCTGTTGTTTTTTTTTTAAAGGGCCAATTTTATTGCCTTATTGATGTATATATGACAGTCACAAAGGAAAGAAGGAACATAAAGCTAACACTAAATAAATGCATCTTTTCCTAGAGGCCAGTTACCAGGAATTCATTGTTTTGCTAATAAGGAGAAAAACTACAGGTAGGATTCTTCAAGCTTCACTGCATCACAAAGTAATTCAAATTGACCAAACTTCATAGCACAAAACAGTTAAACATATCTCAGACTCCAAATCCTGTTTCTGATGCAGACTACAACAACAAAGCAGTGGGCATGAGACACAGACCATGGATTTGTGAACATAAATTCAGGGTCTGCTAGCTCTCAGATAAGCCAGTAATACAAGATCGATCCAGCCCAAGCACCGACATACTAATGCCCACCTGTGAAAGAAGCGAGGATAGAGCAGATGATTCCCAGAACAATACAGAGTTTATACTGGCTATGGAAGGACAGATGACATCACATCTCTGCTCTTATATCAAGTCAAGAATGAATAAGAGGGACTTAATTTGGCATTAAAGTTCTTTCCACAGAGAAATGAGAAATAGTTCTGACACATATTTGTCTCTACAGATCTCATGGCCACAGCCTTTTTTTACTGGGTGTGAGAGCCCTAAATGTAAGGGTTGCAGTAAACCCCACAGTCTCACACTACACAAACTGATTATTTCTCAAGGCCTCTGTCACCAATTTAAATGGCAAATGGCCACAATCTGTTTTATCAAATTATTTTTCTAAGGTACTTTAACTTCTACAATTAAATCTAATGAAATACAGTTTGATTGCTAAACTAGTCCAAAGCAAAACTTCTGTTATTGAGTGGTTTTAGTTTTCCAATACTTATGATTTTCTTTGATTAGAGTCATGGAATACCTTAGAAACACGTTCAAGTTTGGGAAGCCACCCTTTGCAAGGCAACAATTCTGCATGTGGTTACACATGAGATGCTTCAGGCATCACATGTCTGTAGGCAAGTTTGGGCACTTTCTTTTGTAACATCAGAAATTCTAGCTCTTCCGAAGCAGAAGGAAGATTCAAAACAATTTTCTGTTGTTTAAAGGATTAAAAGGTTGATGATTCTAGCACTTCAGATGTTCCCTTAGCAAAAAGAACTATTTGTACCAGAGCCTTGGGAGGAACTAGGGCAAGTGCTGCGAACTTTCTATTAAATGAAAGGGAAGGAAACTGATAAACTTGAATCCTGTGTCCATATAAACAAAATACAGAGAAGATTTCCATTTTTAAAAAGCTGCGCTGATAGTTTAAAAAAGAGAAGGATATGTTTCATTGGAATTGGCCCATAACAATGTTACAGGACACCACACGCTATACTGTTGCTGTCTTGCAAGCATATGAAAATAAGATAGATAGAAAAAGAGCTATTTGGGTTCTTACTCTTCAGATTGTACTGGTTAGTGCAGCATATTCCCTATTAACATGATTACAGGACCATTCTGAAAGTCCTTTGGTCCTGCATCTTCTAAAAAGATCACCCAGAAACAGAGAAACTAGAAATAAACAAACTCATAACTATTACCTGTAAATCAGTGCAATTATTTATGCATGAATTTATACAATTATTTATACATACTTGAACAGTTTAAAGGAATGAAATACTATTTTGTGGCACCTCCAGTCTGTAAAAACTGTTAAAAGATACTTGGGTTGCTGAGGAAAACCAATTTCAGCTCTACCTGATAAATCCCATTTTCTTTAAAATCACCACCAATGGAGAAACTGCAGCCTACCTATTAAACAATTCCACACTTTTAATTACTGTAACTATGCAAAAATCACAGAAGGGGGTAATTCAGGTTACACAGAAACAGAAAACAAGCAGAAAGGAAGTTTCCCAAGTTTCATTACGTTTCCCATCTTCATATCCTCCAATGTGCAAATTTCTTGCTAAGAGGACTCATCCTTGAGACACCTCATCCTTCCTTCATCCTCTCTTACACATAAAATGCAAGCCTTTCTTTCAATTTAATTTTTCTTCATCAGGTCATGCTTTTGTGTTTCTGTGGCTTTCCCCCTTTCCTCTCTACTCCTTCTGGAAACCAGGCATTGTTACTTTTTAACATCCTTCAGTAGGTTACAGGAAAACACCAGGACAGCCAAAGGAGGAGCTGGGGCCACAGAGGGTGGTGGCTGTGCTCCAAAACCCCCAAAGAGTGACAGATTTACTTGATGAAATTGCCAAACAATTCTTGGAAGCAAGACATATTCTTCATAACAAAGGAATGTGTTTAAATCCCAGTGGTCCCTGTCAGTCCATCACAAGAGAAAATAAATGTTGTGATCAGTTTATCCCTAGGCACATCAACAGAGCACAGGCATCTGCAACAATCTCATACCACTGTAAGGTACTGGCATAGCCCATTATTCATTGCCAGTACATCTGTGCTTGGCCTCTAGTGCATGACAAAAGTTTAAATTCGCAGAGGAAAAAAAAATAAAAATCTCCAAACCTGTAACACAAGGCTGTGGTCTGGTGTTAAAACAGGTCTAACCATTTCTCCCATGCTTTGAGAAAAACACCGAATTCTAGCCTTGTTGCCAAAGTGTTGGCAACTTTGCCTGAGTTTAAGCACCTAGAAATATCTAAGACCAGATAACTGGAAGTTGGCGAATGTCACGTAAATCTACAAAAAGGGCTGCAAGGAGGACCCGGGAAACTACAGGCCTGTCAGCCTGACCTCGGTGCCTGGCAAGGTTATGGAGCAGATCATCCTAAGTGCAATCACACGGCACCTACAGGATGGACAAGGGATCAGAGCCAGCCAGCACAGGAGGGGCAGGTCTTGTCTGACCAACCTGATCTCCTTTTATGATCAGGTGACCCGCCTGGTGGATGAGGGGAAGGCTGTGGATGTGTCTATCTGGACTTCAGCAAAGCCTTTGACACTGTCTCCCATAATATACTCCTGGAAAAGCTGGCAGCCCATGGCTTGGACAGGGGCACTCTGTGCTGGGTTAAGAACTGGCTGGAGGGCCGGGCCTACAGAGTGGTGTCCCCCAGGGATCAGTGTTGGGCCCAGTTCTGTTTAATATCTTTATCGATGATTTAGATGAGAGGATTGAGTCCATCCTTAGCAAATTTGCAGACGACACCAAGTTGGGAGGGAGTGTCGACCTGCTGGAAGGCAGGAGGGCTCTGCAGAGGGACCTGGATAGACTGGAGAGTTGGGCTGATTCCAGTGGGATGAAGTTCAACAAAGCCAAGTGCCAGGTCCTGCACTTTGGCCACAACAACCCCCTGCAGCGCTACAGGCTGGGCACAGAGTGGCTGGAGAGCAGCCAGATGGAAAGGGATCTGGGGGTGCTGACTGACAGGAAGCTGAACATGAGCCAGCCGTGTGCCCAGGTGGCCAAGAAGCCAATGGCATCCTGGCCTGGGTCAGGAGCAGTGTGGCCAGCAGGAGCAGGGAAGTGATCCTTCCCCTGTACTCACGGCTGGGGTGAGGCCACACCTTGAGTATTGTGTTCAGTTCTGGGCCCCTCAGTTCAGGAAGGACATTGAGGTGCTGGAGCAGGTCCAGAGAAGAGCAACCAGGCTGGTGAAGGGACTTGAGCACAAGTCCTATGAGGAGAGGCTGAGGGAGCTGGGGTTGTTTAGTCTGGAGAAGAGGAGGCTCAGGGGTGACCTCATCACTCTCTACAACTCCCTGAGAGGAGGTTGTAGCCAGGTGGGGGTCGGTCTCTTCTCCCAGGCAATCAGCAGTAGGACAAGAGGGCACGGGCTTAAGCTCTGTCAGGGGAGGTTTAGGTTGGATATTAGAAAGAAGTTCTTTACAGAGAGAGCAATCAGGCATTGGAATGGCCTGCCCAGGGCAGTGGTGGATTCACCGTCCCTGGAGGTTTTGAAGATGAGGCTGGATGCGGCACTGGGTGCCATGATCTAGTAATCACAATGGGGTTGGATCAAAGGTTGGGCTTGATGATCTCGGAGGTCTCTTCCAACCAGTTAATTCTATGATTCTGTGATTCTAAGACAGAATGTTACTGAAGATATTAGCTTACCAAGACAATTCACTTTGGCAAAAAACATTACTACTTTAAAGAAAATACTAGAAGTATTTACTTTTTATCTTTTTAACTTTTACAACCAAACAGAACTATACCATTTGACATCTAATAGTCTTTGTCTATGACATCTCATCAGTTCACAGAATCTACCTAGCATCTTGCTTTTCATTAACTGGCATGAACAAACTTAGTTAGACTTTGTCCTTTTTTATTTAAAAAAATAACTTTGTTATTTACAACTCAGTCTCTACTTCCCATTGACCAACCCTCCCACTCATAGTGAACTCCTGTAGAGCTTTGAGTTTGGTTTCACATCCAGTTGTGGTTCCAACAATTGCTACCCTCTTGATATATTTATTTACATTTTATTGATTTATATGCATCTACACACTGAATATTTTTTACTAGGATTTTTGGGTTGACTGGTTTTCAGTTTTCAGCATTTTCCTTTTGCCTCTTATTTTAAAAGTAACTGGTAATGATCTGCACTGTTTCACATACCGTTTCAAATCTGACTACAGCAGGCGTTAATACAGGTTCAGAGGACCTGAAACATTTTACTTGGTCTGGCAGACTGATCTGCCTTTTCACTATACCAGACCAAATTCTCATACTACTGTGACTAGTAATTAGCCATGATTTTCAAAATGACTGAATTAAAAACAATAAACTCCAAAACCAAAATCTCAGTCCACAACAAGTAAATCCCTCTGCCTCTCTGGTATCAGATTATCTTCCTTTATTAGTAATCTGCCTTTTATTATGTACAAAACAATTTGTTATCTTTTGTTCCTCACAAGCTGCATTTTGCATCTTACTTTCTAAGCAGCTGTCTATTTAAAGTCTACCACAAAAATCTGTGTGTTTGGATAGCCAGAGAGAAATATGCAGTACTGTTTAATCAGTATTAGAACTATATTCAGCTCTCTGCTCTCAGACAGACTCTGTTAACCTTGGTCAAATCCATATTTCTTAAGAGCACACATAAGTATTTAAGTTTAATGAAAGTGCAATATAAAGACTGTCAGGATTAATGCAGTAAACAATGGGAACTCTGTGGTAATTGGATGGTGTCTGTCAGGTGATTCATTTGGACTCCATTCCTCCTTCTTCAGTGAATTCCTTGCTGACTCTATATTTCCTATCAAATCCCTTCAGTACTCTTTGATGCTCCCTTTAGAAACAGGCCATTCTTATTTCCTTTTAGGAATTTCCTTTTAGATTAATAATGGATCTGCAATTGTTGAGAAGAATAAGTGCACCAACAGGTGATTAAAGGTGATTAAAGAGGGTTTTTAATCTCTCCTCCAATGCAATACTACTGTATAGAGATGCAAGTGTGAAAAAAAGCCACAAGGCATAGAGAAAAGAGAAATGTCTCCTGTATGTCAGCGTCACTTTATCTTCTCAAGTGAGGAAAAAAAGTATCACAAGGAGTTATAAAATGCATATTATGTGTTATGTCAAGTGAATGATCTTACTGATGTAGGAGATCACTTCTGTACTACCATGGTACCATCAGTACAACCTGAAACAGCAGTAGAGAAAGGGTCAAAGTCTTAAGTCCTGGGGAAAGGTGTGATCCATTCTTCCCAGGATCAATGCCAGGTACTTCCATGAATGCATCAGGGTAGTCGAATTTTCAGTGAACAGGGCAACAAAAGTCTACACCTTACCCCCTAGGGAAAAGGGATTGGAAGGGGGGCTCCACAGCCACTCTTAGCACAGGTGGACTCTAAAATCACAGCTCACAAATGGCTATGACAGTAAGCAGATTGGTCCCCTTGGCCTTGACCCATGTGGATACATTGATGAAGATCACTCACACACATGTAATTTACCATATTTCACAAAGCAATCAACAATCCTTTTAATGTAGCAGTTGTTTTTAAGGAAACTTACTGAGAAGTGAAAGCCCTGACTGACAGAAGGCAGGAGCTGCAGGATGCTTGGTAATTGCTCTCCCACATTTCTAAGGCAGAGCTCACAGTCAGCATGTGCTTTACTGCAACTTACATTGAAGAGATCCATGCATCAATACCTAATTAGAGAACAGGCAAGTTTGGATACTCTCTTGTTTCCAAACAGTTGCACTCTTGCCGCATGTGCAGCTTTCAATCTGTTTAGATTCACTAGTTGATGCTTGTAATTTAGTGCTGAACCATTTTTTTTTTTTTACAAGCTGCCCCCTGAGGAAAAGCAGCACACCAGGATTAGCAGGTAGAAGTCCTGGTGAGCAATATATTTTGGGTGGATCAGAAGAATCCTTGAATTAGCTTCTGTAAAATGCGGGATTTTGTGTAAGACTGCATTGTGGGAATCTCTCTTTCAATTTTCCCCCAGTGTACATTAATATACGATCTAGTGTTCTCTAAATGGAAAGTAGTTTTCAGGCAAACGCAAGTGGGGAAACTTCATGGCAATTGGAATAACTTGCCTTTAAACAGACTAATATTCACTTTCACTTTTCCCCAAACATGTGCTCTGTTACAAGGCCCTGGAACCACACAGCAGGCAAAACTCTCATTTTTCAATTTCATATTTTAAGATGAAATTATTTGCTATAAATTTCCCATGTTGCTTTATTTCCTCTCTATCTACTTCACTCTTCTCAGAAATGAGTACATTTGACTATGAGTGTAGGTCTTCCCTAAAACTTCACTACTGAACACCACTATGATGATCTCTGATTCCCACATGCAATAAGCAGTGATGTATATAGTTAGCTATACCTCTAGTTACACTATTTTATGGCAGCCTGAGATTTAAATTTAGCAATTCATGCTTCTGTCTCCTTCAGGCTAAAATTCTGTTGCATGCACAAACTGTGGCTTGCTCTGAAGGTCATCAAGAATGTAAGAGTAGGAGAGAGACCCAGCCAGTCATCTTCTAAGCAGAGATGAATGACAAAATCATATCACTACTGCATTTTAAACCAGTGTTTGCTAACAATTCCAGAGAGTTGCAAGGTTTAATTGACAAATAAATGAGTAAACATGTTTCTTCTGACAAGGAAAAAGAAGCAAAAATAAATAATAATGTTGAAGGCACCATTGTTGTCTGAGCTATTATTTTGACATTCAAAGACCAGGCAGGTTATGCTCTGGGATGGCTCAAACACTCATCCTAGTTCCATTCCAAGGAACTTTATTGAGTCAAAAGGGAACTTTGGTTTGATTCCTATTACCATTAAACAACAGAGAATGATTTTATTTACAAAGATGCTTCCCTTCAAAATGAAGGAATCAATGTATGCCTTAAAATTGGCTTTCAAATTGACTGACCTTTGGGACAAGAACCACATTCTAATGACAGTAAGACCTGTGCATTAATTGTAATAATGAAATCTTTTAAACACAGCAGTGCTTTAAAAAGCATAAATTTATGTTAGTTAGTCTAACAGTTTTATGTAAAATATTCTGATATCTGCATACATTCATCATGATTAAAATGTCACACAGAACTATTAGGAGCATCAGACCTCTGTAGTGCAGTATTTTCCTGTAACCAATAGGAAAGTTGTTCTTAGCACTTTCTAAATAATTTTTTTTGTATTAAAAAAATCCAAAAAGAGGGTCAACCTATGCAAAGATTGAACAGCCACAGACAGTCTTAACAACAAGCCCCACTTAACTCAAAATATCAGGACCATTTTCAAGATGGGAATAAATGATATTTTGGTGTTTAATTATGTCTATATAATTATAGAATAAATCATGAGAAACAGCAGATTGCACATGATGGGAAGCATAAGGAGACACACCCAACCCAAATCTGAAGCAGAAAAATAATGATTAGTGTATTGACTTACTGCTGTTATTTATAATCAAACAGGAACAATAACCTCACAAGCTACAAAAAGAATAATTACTGCAGAAGTTTTTCTCACTACAGATTAATATGCTTTTCTAAGACAGATAACCAAAAGCTAGTTTTGGTTAACAAAGACAACCACACCAAAACTACAGATATTGTGGAGCTTCTAAATCAATTTTATATTAAATCCAGGAAAAACATTCATGAAGTAAAAACTGATCTGTCCCACAATTGATGACAAACAACAAAGGGAACATACTGCAGAGTCTCTGCATGACACATAGTTTGCTGCCACTAACTATCCCCTCAACATTGGCCACTGCTATTCTACAAAGAGAACAGAGTTCTTTCCTGTGCAGTAAAGCCCATACTCTGAACATGCAACTCTGCATCTATCACGTTTGCTCGTACTTGCAATAAATATTGCAGAAGTATGGCCTGCTTTAACATCCACCATTAGGGTTACCTAAATATACAAACTGGAGTTTTTGCAGTCTACATACAGTTGTTCAAAATGGATGCCTTTATTTTAAGGCAAAGATGATCACTAATCTTCCTGACTGCTCCCTCTAGCACCAAAAGAATCATTTAATTCTAAATCCAATAGATAATATAATAGCAGGAAAACTATACTAATGTGAGTGTGGACATGTTCTTTTTACTCCATCCTCTTGTCTGTTTTAAGAGGTTTTCAAACAGAAGTAACAACTGAACTTGCTGGTAATGCTGATTACACAACTTCCCCAATTACCATCTATAAACCCATTAACTTGCATCTGATTAAAACACACTTTTTAAAAAGGCATCTAATCCTATATGGAAAGGATGAAGATAAGAAATTCAGTATCTTCCTGGCAGTTTGTGCCAACGGCCAACCCCCACTGCTGAGAACAGCATGTCCTAGATCTTACAGATTTGACTCTTCTTACTTTGATGGTAATTTTTTTTAATGATGTGAAGAAATTGATCTAAGCCTATCACTGTAAGATATTTTCTCCATCTGTTACTGATATTGACTGTATCTCTTCTGCACTTGTTAGTATTTCAAGATACTTTAAAAAACAGAACTGGATATTACATTCCACTATCAGTTACACAAACAACATTCCCCCTTGTCTTCATCGTAAACTGACCAAAGTAATGGTAGGGATTTATTACACACCCACATATTTATCAGTTTGTCATTGCCTTAGACATTTATGTAGAAGTTCTTGACAGAATTAGTTTTCTAGTAATTTAGAGGTTTTAGAAGACTTGTCTCCCTGAAATAAGAACCACCTAAACATCCAAAATGCATTTGAAAAAACCCAAATTATAAAGCAATGCAGATCATTTGTCCTCTTTACCAATGATCTGTCACACAATCCAAATGTCACACACTCATTAGTAGTTTCACAGTTGCTCACAGATTGTTATTAAAAATATTTATCATCTTCAGGCTTGTAACTATTTCCTCCTTTCAAAGTGAAGCATCATTAATAACTGCACCTGGAAGTTTGCTTGAAGCAATTTAAAGTTACATCATACAGAATTAATTTTTAAAAATCTGATTGTAGCAATAAGTTGCATAATGACAAATGTTGTTTTCTAAAAAAAAGTATTTAACTTTTCTAGCCAGGTTTCTCAGAATTATTTTTTTAAGAACTTCTTAAAAGATGATTTTGATACTGGACTGTAATATAGTAATACTGATTTTAAGGATATATATATACAAGACAAATCTACAAATCTCCATTTTTCTTCAATCTGGCCTTTCTACTTTCCCCTGAGGCATCAACTTCCCTTCAAAAACTCCTATTTTTTCTTGCTATTTACTCTGTATTCATAAGCTATTAAGGTGAAGATTAGGAATGTGAAAGAGGCAAAAAGGAATTCTGACCCAAAAGCAGCTGGAATCTTTGGAGTGAGTTACAGCGAGCAATAAAGTAGTGATGCACAGGGCAACAGTGCTATGACAGTCCAAATTCACTGTTACCAAGGAAAAATGAGTATAACTTCTCCTTGGAAATAGAATATGAAGATGACTAAGGACAAAAAAAATGGGCAATTTAAACAGCTCCATCTCACACCTGCTGTAATATATACTGCAATAATTCTGTTAGCAGAACCCACAAATAATATGCATACTGAAGAGAAACAATTAGCAAGGTGGTTTGTTCTTTTGAGACTGTTTTACACCAGCAAAGACAAAATATCAGAAAATGACTTTCCATTTCTTGCTCAAACTACTAAAGCAAATCCTGAATCAAACGTTGCATTGAGCTGTGTCACACAGTTAAATCAGATTCAGAAATAATACTTTAACAGAATGAAACAAATATGAAACAGAGGAAGACGAGTATTACTTTAGTATAACAGGCAGCAAATAAACAAAAATAAGGTAAGTTACACTTGTACAATTTTATCCTAAATAGTGAAAGTATTAGTCTGAAAGCTAAAGAATCTTCCTGATACAAATTCTTTTATTCATATGAAAGAACTTAATTTTTATATACAATATCCCATTATATGTACAATTATTTTTGATTCAGCATTTCAGTATTTAAAATATTGATATGTGTAAATATCACAAACATTCTCCTGGGGAAATTTCTGCCTTTCTCTCTCTCTCTGCATGTTTATGTGCATATCCAATGACTATTGTAAAATAATGGCTGTTCCAAACACGACACATGCACCACTAATCAGGATCAAATATTGCTGAATAAATATTAATTAATAAATATTGCACCAACTTGTAATTTTTTATGCTCAGAAATAATCTGAGTATGCAATGCTTAAACAGTATTTTTCCCCTTACCAGTAATGAAATGTCAAAGTTCTTCACAACTCACCCTATATAGCATATATGAAGTTCTACACACATATAACATAGAGAAGTCCTGAAATATATCACTTGCATAACAAATTTAATGTTTTAAAACATTTTCTAAACATTTAGATTGGGAAGCAAAGAATGAGAATAAATATATTCCTACACTGACTTAAAATTTCTAAAGATTGTACATTTGTGTTAAAATTTAGTCTGCGATTGATTCTGAAAGCGAACCCCATAATCTGAACAGCTTGCTTTCACTTACAGTGCTGCAACAAGCAGTTGCAATGGTTAACAAAACTTTCACTTCTAGAAGGACTCTAGTGTCTGCTACTGGCAAAAGACTACATGAAAAACATGTGTTTAGGGAATCCTGCTAAAACTGTAATTCCCTGAGTCACAGGGAAAAGTCTTTTAGAAATTAAAGAAGCATGACAACTTATAAATGGCAGTTTCCCACTTCACCTAAACTTCCAGTTCCTTCTTACTGAATGAACCTCAAGAAAATTATTTCTCTTAGATCTTGATAACATAAAAATAACCAAATGCCCAGCATTTTCCAGAGACAGATAAAACCCTCCTCTCCAGGTGTAAGAGAAGGTTTCACATACCATTGACACATTCAAAGACATCACAGCACTTGCCAGGTGTTCCATCTCCACGTGAGACTATCTGGGGAACGGAGCCTGCCTCACACATGGGGAAACCACATAAACCAGTGAGACACTCGCATCTGAAACCAAAGAACAGTAAGGAAAACCCCATAAATAAATGAAGCCACATACAGGATGAAAGAATAAGCATGAGAAAAACGGAAAGTCAGAGGACAAGTTCGAGCTTTGCCATATTCACGTCTTAGAATCACCTTTTATTAACTCAACAACCAAGACAGCTTATCAATCTGAAAGATTTTTTTTTTTAACCATCCAAACGCTGTTTGCTGGTCAAGGAAACAAGAAGACAGTACTGTGTAACACCAATGCTGCTCTAGTGCTGTATGTAAAAATGTAGAAAACTGTATTTCCAGATTGTTTGAAAATAACTGTGTTCTCCAGGGTTCCAAAATTAGGCTTCTCATCCAATTCTATCTGAAAAATCACAATTGGTGAAACACTAATAGCAGTAATTGCATCCATTCATCAGAAGAGTGCTCTCTCATTAGGAAACCATATTGTATCCTGTGTTATGTTGGAAAAAATTTAAGGAAGTCCAGAGCCATTAAATCTAAGCCAAATAAAAATAATTGCAAGTTCTCTTCTGGTGTTGATGTTGCTTCAGTTTGCGGAAGGGGCAACCAATTACATGTGATGTCAAATTATATAGGTGGCTAGGTATATTACATACTGTGGTTAGTTTTGGACAATTCTAAAAAGAGTATTTTCTCCATGTAGGTAGTATTTATTTGTTTATTTAAGAAAACAACCTAAGGAATTGGAAAATATAAAATGTAGATAAACAGTAATCACATTTGTTTCCAGATTCTTTGCTTTACAATTAACATAACCGTTTGAAAGTCAAACACTTAGGCATTTTGATAAGTTTACATTTAACAGCGTTCTTGCCCTGAACAATGGGCGCACTACAAGGAAAGTAGCAATGATTCTATAATAAAGTGCAAGACAAAATGAACAAAGAGAAATATGCAAATATCATAGCTGAGAAACTTCATTGCATAGCACTTACATTTTTCAATTGCAAATCGATTTTTATTGGCAAACCCCTCCCATAGATTGGTTTAGCCTACTATAAATACACATATATGTCAAATGGAAACAAAGAACTTGACAGAAGATCCAGTAATTATGAGTTAAAGAAATAAGAACTCTACTTGGTAATTTCTATTTCAAATATTTTAAGTATCCCAAGATAAGCATTATCAGCCCTTAATACATTTGCTTATTCTTTATGCTCAAAAACCAAGAAGCTTGAGTCTCCTGTGACATGCATGTTTTCTTAACTGTCCAGCAGCCATTTCATCTCTGATCAGCATTCAATGAATGAGGAAAAGCCACCTCTCAACAGATAGGGTTTTAATATATCTCCTTTTAACTTTATCAGTGTTAAACAAAATTGTTATATTCTCCACTGTAAGGTATTACTCAGAGGAAAGTTTGCAAGAAATACAAGTAAAATCGAGGAATCCCACAGAATTTTCTTAAACTGTTTGAAACTGATTCCTAAATTATTGTATTATAGAAGCATTTACTATAAAGAGATAAATAAGTCCTTGAAAAAAAATAGTCTTAATTGTATCACATTTCATAAATAATGCTAAATATGTCAAGATAAAGTGAAGCAATTTAATTCTATGTGCACATATATACCACAGTACAGTAACAGAAACCAAAGTTTTAATTACCACATCTCTGCTTTTGACATTTTCTTCTCAACTTTTTTGTAAATACAAAGAAAGGGAAAATCTAATTATTTTCTTTACTGTATGCCATTTATCTTCAGAGACGCAAAGGCAAATAAAGGCATTATGGCTTGTACTGTATGTCTTCAAAAAATCCAAAGGATTCGTGTCAGCAGCTTCTCTTTAAGATGACTACTAACTCTCACTTCTGCTGTCCCAACAGTATAGGAATTTGGCAGCGAAGGGAATTGGGGAGAGGAATTTAAAAAATTATCTCTAGTAATCGACAAAAAAGAACAATTATTGCTGTCAGGTTCATGGAATTCGTACCCTAAACCATCTAGACACTGATTTGAAAGATGGTTTTCCCTTCTGAGAAGAACAAGACAAAGAAATAAGTGCCTATACATTAGTAATGAAGAAAGAAAAAAAATATTTCAAAACATATATAACAAGAAAAAAAAGTGCAGACACAGTCTGAAAGCCTCAGTATTAAAGTATCTGAAAGCCTAAGTATTAAAAGCCTTAATAAAAATATGAAGTTCCACTTCAATCACCCTATTTTCAACATCCAGATAACCTCCAGGAAAATAGGTAGATCAAATTTCCTGGAAATCCCCAGAGAAAACAGCACAAGTGATGAAAATATAGTTGTGGATGTTGATTTTCCAGATCTTATGAGCTGAAGAACTCCTAGTTCTATTGTCTTCAAAATAAGCTTTCTCAGATATGTCTATATCTTCCTTATTCTTTATCTCATATTCATTGTTACTGATTAGAGTTCCAGGATGACATTACATGACTAGATTAATAACTTGTGCCTTTCCCCTCTCATTTTTTTCCCATTAATAGCTTAAAAAAACTTCCAAACCACAAAACTGAAAGACAAGAAAATATGAATCACCACATTAAATAACTTAAGATAGGACAGTCTTCCATAAAAAGGGCTGAAAGAGATATTTAGAGGACTGGGGGGAGCCAATGTTTCTTTATGCAGCAAAGACTCCCTCCTCTTCAGAGCAATGAAAGTTTCACATACGCAGATCAAGCAAATACAACCTCTTGCTCCAAAATTTTATAAAGTGACTTCCCATTTGGTTAAAAAATAAACCATGCATAAGAGAATGTCAAAATAGCATATAATCTCAGATGGACTTTTAAATAGTCTGCATTCTTTTCAGCCAGCTCTGCTAGGAAAACCTTTAACCATTATCCAGGCTATTAGCAAGGAAAACATTGTTTTTGAGGCAGAAGTCCATCAGAAAGAATTCTGGTAGCTGAGGATGGCTGTCACGCTGCCAAAACAACATCTGGAAATTTAGAATAAGTGATCCCATTTTCAGTAGGAGAGCAAGATGGGTTTTATAGAACTAGATTCTTCTGAAGTGATTTTGAAGACAGAGAGACAGATGGAAGATAAGTTGCAGTCCAGCTCTGTGCCCTGTCACAGACAGCTATCCACCTGTATCTTACCCTCGGTAATGGAACATTAGGTTTGAAGAAGTTTAGCAGGTCAGTTTGAGTTAAGCCTGTTGACAGTGGCCATGGTCACTCTCAGATTAATTTCTACAAAATTTAGCTGTTCAAATTGCAGTTCAGTAAGGCACAATGCTGCTTCTGAGCTGTTCCCGCTGTAACTGCAACTTGCCTAGGCAAAACAGACACAGAAGCTGCTACAAGGAAACCTTCTCAGAAAGAAGACTGCTTTGTACCTCACCTTCTCCCTTTACGTAACTTGCAGTGACACCACTGCAACATCAAATGGCATGGTGCCATCCAAAAGTTCCAAGATAAAAGGGAGGGCAGTACTTGAGGTATTGAGAAGTCGGCACTCAACGTCTGCCCCTCACACACCTTATTAACAAAGGTTCTAAGGAAATGTGCCTCTTGGGGTGTTATTCCCGTAACAGGACCCAAGTCAAGCCAAGAAGAACATGTTCTTTTAACAAGAAAGACTAGTCCTGTTCGAGAGTACAATGCTACCAAAAAGAGGGCCCAGAAAGAAAAAACAGAATAATCAAACAATTATGCAAGAGACTTCACGGAATGCAGCCTGAAAAGGTGGTGGCATGGCCTGGAAGGAACCAAGAAGCCCAACAAAGGAGTTCGCTGAACTGAAGTTTTTAAAATACACAATCAACCTGACTGGTAAAAGGAATTGTTTCTAGTTCTTCAGGTCAAACAAACAAACAAAAATGAAACAAAAACCCACAAAACCAAAAACCCACCCAACAACATCCTAGAAATTTCAACAACTGAGCAAGGCAAATTTCAATATATAAAGAACCAGAAATGAGATGGTGTTCATTAACGAATGCTTTACAGATTGAGGAAGGTGACTCCTTCAATACTATAAATAGCTATATAAATAGCCTGATTTTTAAATTAAGTTTTTGAGTTCTTCAGAAAATAAATAATTTCCTTATATGTTTAATATTTGTTTGAGGGGTGTCAGTGGTGGAATTGTTTTAGTTTGGTTGTCTTTGTTGTGGGTTTTTTTTTTTTTTTTAATATAATCCCTTTCTTTTTTTCTTTATGGTCCCAAAGGGCAAAAAGCAAAAGGAATAAGATGGGGGAAAAAAATCAAATTGAATACTTGTAAATGACAACTTTTACTTCAAATCCAATTATCTTGGTTCATTTACTTCTGTTATTAAACAGATTTAAAGAGAGAAGGGCTTGGTTAGCCTCCGAAAAGCTGTTTTGATGGTAGGATCAAAAGAGTTCTCCAGGCAAAAGGCATAATGACTATGAAAATAAGAACAGACACCCTGGAAAAAAAGATTTAGTATCAGTGAATGGGAAGGTTGAGGCAGGAGTGTATTGACAAGAGAGATATTTATTCTGAGGATCAAAACAAAATTAAAGTCTAAAGCAGTGAGACTAGAGAAAAGCATTCCTGAAACATATATCACACTCATGTGGAGATTTTATCAGTTCTTTTTTTCGCCCCTTGCAGCAAACTAATATAACTTGCATTACAATATTAGCACTTATATTACTCAAATGTACTAGAGAAAACTCCCACAGATCTCTTAATATAAGCATTTCAGGATACTGTGAAATAAGGAATTTTCAGAAGAGAACTCCCAGCATTATCAAAGCTCAGTAGTGGCAAAGAAAAGAGTTTAACTACAAGATCCTCCCTATCGTAAAGCACAGGGTGATGATGATACAGCAAAATGAAATACTAACACAGCGATCTCATGAAATTATTGAAGGCTTATTTCCATGTTACTCACACCTGAAGCTGCAATGTAAGTTGAGTAAACTAGATGATGAGCTTTAAATACAGCTGGTCAAGCTACAGCTTAAGGAATCAAACGAACACTAGTCTTGGAAAACAAACTCTAGAATTTTCCTAAATCTTCAGGCACACAGACTGCAGAGGTTTTGCTCACAAGTTCAGGATCACTACTTCATGCATTTTGCATGATAAAGATATGTTTGAGCACATCAGTAATGAAAATGCCCATTTTTCAGGGAAATCTTTCAGTATTTTATTTCAGAGATCAATTATAAACATGTTGAAAGAGATGACAGAAAAACTGAAAGTTGCACATAACACTTATTATCAGACCATTTCAGAATGCTCAAAAATTGTTCCCACTGCTATACAAACTGACTCATATGGAAGTTCTTCCTATTTTAATTCTCCAGAAGGGGTTACTTATTGAGAAATCAAAGCTAGTGTGCTCCCAAGTAAGAATTCTTTTCTAAAATTCTGTATATTAGGAAATAGCAAACAGACATAAAGTAAAGGAAGATGTTGAAAAAGTCAGCACTTTGGTCGAGTAGATTACCATCGTTCCAAGGCTTACTAGAATCTAAGGAGTTTATTTGACTAAAAGACTTGATTTCATCCTTTGACTAATATTAAATCAACTCATCTGTTTCCCTGAGGGATGAGACAGGAAAAGGGGATAGACACAAAAGAATCATGCTATGGAACCTGTAGGCATACAGCCACTGGCCAAGTGCACTGACTTTTCAGGTGCATTGATTTTTTTCAAGCACACTGATATATGTATAGACCCTTTTGAGTTCACCAGTACAGGAAATATAGCACAATATAAACCAGTCCAACTTGCATTTTTCCTCATATTTTGCCATATCAGCAGGTGTTTTCCTCTGTTGAAGATCCCCGTGGTTTTTACCACTACGCACCTCAGTTACTCTTTTCTTATCAGTCTTACCCTTCATAATATAAAAAACATTTTAAAACTTAAAATAAGGTATTAATTGTTACACAAATGTCAGTTTTCTGATACCATGAAAAGCTACTTCTTTTCCTATTTCACTGATTTTTAATAAGGAATTATAAATATCTGATCCTATTAAAATAAAACACATTTCCTTAGGACTTCAGGTCAAAAATCACTTACAGATAATAGTTTTATAAGTAATTCATTAACTTAAATTTTCTTTCAACTCCAAACTTACTCCTGAATGACATCTCCCTGAAACGAAGCCATCAGGGATAGCTTTGCCACAAGCAAACAAAAACCCCTTGAAAAAAAAAGCAAAAACCCCCACCGACCTCCCCAAAACATACTATTGTTCAATTTATTTCCTGCTTAATTTCCTGCTTAATAGCATGTCATTCATGCTATTAAACACTTCTCTTGTATCCCTGAAGGCAACTCTGTACAAGTTTAGGAAATATAATCACAGAATAGTTTGTTTTGGAAAGGAACCTCTAAAGGTCATCTACTCAAACCCCACCCCTGGCAATAAGCAGGGACATCTTCAAGTAGGTCAGGTTGCTCAGAGTCCCATTCAACCTCACCTTGAGTAAAAATGAAGCCAGAAGTTTGCTCCAAAATTGAAGTGTTTTTGAGACCAAACAGCTCCACTCAATTAATGAGACCTTTTCCATATAGTGGGAACCACGCATGCTAGAATTGTAATGCTTTTGTAGAAACAAGACTGAAATTCACCAATGACATTTCAAAGAAGTAGTTTTTATTTTAAAACAGTCCACAACCTTCAGGTCTACTTTCTACTTATTCTATAATTTGAGAAGGAAAAAAGAAACAGCAATTTGTGGCTACTGAGTTCTGACATGACGTTTACTGCTATTTCCTAGAGGAAACACAACTTCAAACTCTTCTGTTATAACCTCAGTAATGCTGACACCATCATCTCTCTGAGCACCACTGGAAACTGCTTTGAAATTCTCACGCCTACTTCTCTTCTAAAATGCAGACATCCAGATTATAATTTTACTGCGTTTTTATGTATATGGGTTTCCCTAGGCATCTGTGCACTTGTCAGTCTGAAATCAACAGTTACCTTACTGATCTCTGTGATACAAACAGAAATTTGCCTATTCAAATCAGAAATTATTCTCAGCTAAACCTATTCAATTTCCAAACAAGTTCTTAGCTAATTAAGTAGAAGAAATGAAACGAAATACAGTGGGAAGTCTTAGGGGAAGAAGGAAAAACAATATTCAGTGTGATCAGTTGTTAGCCAACTGAAAACAAAAATTATAACAGAACAATATATCTACCAGCTTATTATAAATGAAATAGTTCAAACACTAGCTTGCTTATCAAGAATGGAAACAAAATCAAATTCTACAGACACTATAATCTCATTCTAATTCCAAGTACAAAATGCCACCTACAAGTAGAAAAAAATTAAGAGTCACTTTAATTTATCTGTCTTAAAATTCCTCTTTAAAAGTTTCACAGTGGAGAAGTAAAATATACCATTTACTCAGCACAGGGTCATATTAAAGAACTACATATAATTTTATATAAAAACTCATACATTAAAAAAATAAAATTATTTGCATAGCTATCATCAATACTTCCTCCCCCTGCAGAAATACTTTTGTGCTGTTTTGCTCTTGGGAAATGTGCTTCTTCCTTTAGGTAGAATTGTTTTTAAGGTTTTCCAATTCAGTACTTCCTAAGAGTTGCTGTAAGACCATGGATGTGTATTTTCAATAGATCCTACAAGCACAAAAAGCTGATCTTATAAAAGATGCAAGCAGGGACCTCTGTATTTACAATATCTTACAACTTCTTCTGCAAAAGATTTACATGCTATTTCTTCTGCAAACATTCTCATGTTTCCTCTCCTTGCCTGAGGTCTCTGATACTCAGAGGTCACCCATGAGGCTCCAGAAATGTCTTATATTTCAAGAGCTTCTGTTCAAGTTTTATTGGGATGGCTTTAAAAAAAACAACCAACCAATCAACTTATGATCTTTTCCTCATTTGTGGACTTTGGAAAAATATGGTTGCTAGCCAAAACAACCAACATTGTGAGGCTCGATGCCAAGGCAGCAATAACCATCACACTGAGAACATCTACAAATTCCTGAGGCAGCCATAGTAAGGAAGAAAGGGAATGCCTGAACTCTGAATTCAGGAATTCATTACCTCTCCTGGAAGACACCATGTAGAAGATAGACATGGAGATGGATCACGTTATAAAGGTTACACTCATGCCCTGTTATCCTTGCTCTTTGTGAATATTCAGTACAGTGTAGTCTGTAAACAGGACTGAATACCACTTTCTGAGAAAAATTTTTGCCATTTCCCAACTTTTGAGGGTTTTAAAGACTAATGTAAAAATCTCTAAACACCTATTTCCAGATATTATGAAACTTCACAAAATTGCAGTGTTCTATTCATCAACGGTCAAAACAAGCAAAAGCCTACTGCAAGCCTGAACTCGACATGGGATGGGCTCAATTGGCATCATTGTAGAGCTTTCCTTCAATATAAACCTGCCTTTTCAATAAGCAACAGTCTCCACTTCAACACAAAGTGTTACACCCTGATGGTCAGATGCACTTGAGATGGCAGTGATCTGCTAGACTTAAAGTACAGGAGGAACAACTTGAGCAAAATTGGCCACAATGGCTAGACACCAGAGTTTCTAAGAAGCATAGCAAAGCTTCTGCAAAACCCTTAACATACTTTTTTTTAGACGTTTTGTGCACCCGCCCAAGTTACTCAGAAGTCAATCCCTGAATAGAAATTTCAGGAAGATACGGGTGTTGGGATTCTTACTTGGTCTTACCAGTTCCAGCTGAACCTTCCTTTAACAAAAACTGGGATCCACAACCACTTTTCTCTGGGATACCAACTCTTGAAGATGAGATGGGTGGAGGAGAAGGATCTAAAATTCTAGAACAAATACAAGGGAGACCTCTGTATCAGAGAAAGTTGTTTAAGAGAGATGACTGGTATAGGGAAAATGAGGAAATATTTACACTTCCCGGAAAATCATGACTGCCCTCTAAAGCAGGTTGGGGAAATCAAAGTGGTGAATCCTGTATGGAACACACAAATAATTTATCATAAAATTAAGGTCTTCTGAAGACAGAAAGACCTAAGAAAACAATGTAGACAAACATGCAAGAATCACAAGGAACGATGCAGAAAGGATGTGGAACAGCCAAACAGCTAAGAGGAGTGAACAGAAAGGGTGCACACAACCCTTCCTACTAAATGGCACAGATGTAAAGTTAATCAGGGATTGCGAGGCCACCTCTACAGATGCTGTCAAAAGAAAAACCTACTCCACTAGGGCAGGTTGCCGAAAGCCCACCCAACCTGGCCTTGAACACTTCCAGGGATGGGCATCCACACCTTCTCTGGGAAACTTGTTCCAGTGTCTCACCACCCTCATGGTGAATAATTTCTTCCTAATGTCTAATCTAAATATATCCTCTTTCAGTTTAAAGCCATTATCCCTTGACCTCTCACTACACTAATTATAAATAAATTTCAATGACCTCTAAAAGAGGTATGTTTTTTGCAACTACTACTAAACCTTAACGTCTTTTAGAACTGCTAAATAAAGCACACCCATGATAAAAATATTTTAATACAGGACAGAGGAAAAAGAGTGTTTTCTTAACAGAAGATTCTCAAAGTGAAACATGACTTTGTAGATTTACTCTTTTTCCTACTATTTCATACATTCAAAGGTAATTACATATGATAATAAAATCTATTTTTTTACTATTCTAACTTATATTCTGTCCAAATACAGCTTAAATTAAACCTTTTGATTGAATCAAATCTTCTTCATGAGCTGTATAAAAATGCAAGTATTCAAGAATTGGAGGTAGGTCAGAGGGAAAAATTGGGCTGTTTTCTAATAAAGCTTTAATGCTCGGGAAAAACAAAATGCACATATAAATTGCCTCTTGGACCTCCCGATGGGACTGAGTAGGTGATTACAATGTTAAATAGTATTTTTTTATATCATCCAGAGAATTAGCACTTAGACTTGCTGCTCAAGCATGTTTCTCTTCTTTACCATACTGCAGACCAAACTGTGGCATTGCCATTCACAGCAGCCCCAGATTGAGACATTTTAGCCACATACAAGGGAAAAACAAGAGTAAAAGACTATTCAAACAAAGAAAAAAAAGTTCTATGACTAATTCATTTAAGAATTTTTTTTCAGAGGTTTTCTTCTAAACCATAAAACTATAATCCTACTCCTTCATGCTACTTGAGCCAATTGAGAGGTTTGCATTTGTAATGATATCCAGCTATCTGTAACTAAGTGATAGTGAAATGGTCCAATTCAAAGAGTCTTCATTTGTTCATCCATCAAGCACAAGCCTTTTGGGCTGCAATCTTGCAAGACTTGCTCTTAATCACTTTTCTGATAAATGAAACAGTCATCGTGACTTGTTCTCCTTTTTGCTTTCGTTTTATTAAGCAGTTCACTGCTCTTTAGGTTTCTGTCTCTCTGTAACTTATCTGGTTCTGTTATGCTTAATTTACAATTGCTTTTTCTCCTCATTCTACCACATCATTCTTGAAACTGCTTTTTTTAAAAAAAACTAAGACTTAAGTAGAAAATAAAATAGTGGAAATTTCGATAGATAAACATGTATCAATTAAATTTCAGAACTTTTTCTAATCTAGAACATATTCAGATTTATCATGTGAGCTTTTTAAAAAAGTATCTAAAGCAAACTTATTATTGAGATTTAGTGAACATACATCTCGAGGTACCTCTTATCTCAGAAGGATATCACTATATCCTATATTATCAGCAAGATATAGAAACCATCATGAGCATGCTGCAAGAGTCCATCTCAGGAGGTCAAGGAGAATGACATTAACTCATTGAGACTGATTCAATTTCAAACTCTGAGAAGAAGTGTGGGAAATGTTCTTCAATGTTAATTAGTTTGGGGAAGGGGATATATTTTCATTTTATAAAGTAAACATTGTGAGACAACATTAATTAAGAAGTCCTAGTTGTATTTTGTTTCTTTGTTTTCTAAAGTTAGAATACAATACAAAAGAAAAAAAAAAAAAAAGGACTAGTGACCATGGAAGACTGAAATTGAAAAGGAAAGCATTCTGATAGTCAAATTGTTAAGGCAAACTTAGTATCTTCAAAAGACATAGTGAGATTCCATAAACTGCTTCTGTCAACGCAACATCGGTTGCTTCTAGCTATAATTACATCCTTTAATCCTTAATTCAGTCCTCTATCAGTTTTCCCACTATTTTTCTTACAACTGATACCAAGACTATCAGATTTAATTACTTAGCTTTTATTCTTTTTAATGCTGGCATGGTACTAACATCTTTCTATTCTCTATTGAGTTTTCTTGGTTTATCTGTTTTTATTAAAAGACTGACCAAGAATAGCTGGGCAGGGGGAAGGGGTGTGTGTGTGAAATATCTCTGAGAACAGAGCACTGAGTGAATCTTGAAATTACCA
Source organism: Pyrocephalus nanus (assembly GCA_038380795.1). Taxonomy (NCBI): domain Eukaryota; kingdom Metazoa; phylum Chordata; class Aves; order Passeriformes; family Tyrannidae; genus Pyrocephalus; species Pyrocephalus nanus. The sequence continues at coordinate 81,993,903 of CM076260.1, read as the reverse complement.
AATCTGTAACAGGCGACAGCACAAAAGCAGGAATATAAAACTTATAGCAAGAAGTGGAGACCTAGTAAAGACTAGTAAGACTAAACTTTCAAACTACTCTGAGAACAGTCACAAAGAAAAAGGTAATCCAAAAATATTTGGTGCAAACATGCTGTTTACTGTGCTGTATAAAATCCTGTGAAAAACCTACATAGCTCTGTGAGCAATGAAGATATAAGCCAATGACAATCATTGAAATAAGCTCCTGTTGTTGCTTTTCATTTTTCATACATAAAATTAAACAGATTTTGATAAAGATTTGTACACTCAGAAATAAATTCTCAAGGGAATCTGAAAATTTGAAGAAGCTTCATTCACAACAGAAAAACTGAGAACATCTGAAGGTAACAGATTCTGTACAGTTTATATTGATCATCTCTTCATTTAACTTTGTAAAAGAAGATGACAAACTTCCATTAACAAAACTGTAATAACAAGTTTTTTGTAGGAGCTCTAATACATTTTTTTCTTCAATAAGCTCCTTGGAAAAGGGAGCATCTTTACCAAGAGCAGAGACAGACTTTTCCAAGCTTTACTAACATAATAGTTGTCTCACCATCATAGCTATTTTCCTGTTTTCCTAACATTTAACTTCCCTAACATAATAGCTGGAAATTTAAGGTGTCTCATAACAGTCTGATGAAAGCTGAAGCAACTGGTATTTTGATGCCGATGCCCAATCAGTAAGCTGTTCTGTTTGAACCACTGTCTTAGAAATCAGTGTGACACCAAATGTAACCTCTGAATGCAAGAACAAGAATTTATGGTATCAAATGTCTACCAGTCCCACTTTCTCCCGGAATTGCTCGCAGAGTTTTCATTATTATCAATATGCATTCAAGAGCTCACTCAAAACAAATGCCAATTTAACACCAGATTTAATAATCTTCATTTTTCTAGCATATTACACACAAGAAACAGACCAAGAACAAGATGTGGGACAGAAGTCAATCTGCTCCTACTGTATATGAAGTTATCAACTACTTCTTAACCAACTGAGTAACATGTCATCCATCCTTAGCCATGGTACACTCCTTAACTGCTTTCTGGTTCTGCTGGTATTAGGCCTTTATTTTAGTGGCAGTAAATTAAATAGATGATCATAATTTCTTCAAAAAGTCCAGAACCTTAACAAAAATAGTTTGATGAAGTCTAAAGACTATGACCTTAAGGAACAATATCTCTTTGCTTTTAATAAATTATTCTCAAATGTACACTAAAATCATACAGTGATACTCCCTTTGAACTTAATTCTAACAGTTAAAAAAAATATGATACCCATTTAGGTGACTTGAAACGGAATGTCAGACAATGCAATGTTAATATTTCACAATTCTTATTTTTTTGTTATGAAATTCCAAAATTAAGGGAAAACATCCCCTTTTCCCAGTGTAGATTCATTCATCCATAACTTTGCACTTTATTTGACTTTTTCTAAAGTTTTGAAATGCAAGTCTCAGAGACCCTTCAAATACAATGCTCCAGTGTTTCCTCAAATCTGAGAAAACACTGAAACTGAATTCGAATGGTTTGATTTTCATGTTCCAGTTAATTGCACTGTTTCCCTTCCTGCTCTTTCTTTTCATACATACACTTCTCTTCCCTCTAACCTTCTCCCAAGCTTTTTTTTCTGATTATCCCTATGTCTGTATTCCTTTATTCCCCCCTTCAAGTAACATCTTTACCTGCAGCACGTGAGTGTTGACTACAGCATGGTCTTCCTTAAAAAGCACAGCAGTATATTAAAATCAAAATAACTAAATATATTTCTAGCAGGCACACAATATGTAAATCCCTTATACGATCTTATTGCTGCCAGATTCAGTTTTTCATCTTTTCTTCTCACCTACTCCATTAAAGAGTGTTATTATTGCTTTGGCTGAATTAAGGCAATCCAAATAGCAACATGCAGCAACACAGACTGACCCACAAAATTAAAAACTATAAAAGGAGTACAAGACACCTATAATTGTTTCTACCTGCCTGCAGAAACACTAGATTATGCTATTTGTGGTCTTTTTTGCAGTTTTATACGTCAAGGAGGGCAGAGGTATTAACACAAAAACCGCTCCGATCATAAGATCAGGTCATAAGACTCCAGGAGCTAAGTACTCATCTTTCCCAGCTCTGATCTCTTGTTAAACTCTGATCCCAGTAACGCAAAACAAATGATTTCCAAGAGGTTTCAGGAATTCACAATTATCTAGTAATTCACACACTGTAAAAGCCTGCTTGTACAACTGGGGTCTTTGTGTGCAGGAGACGAGAATACTGGTTTCATCACTGAATTACCACACACACGGACAAGTACACTTCAGACATCAGCTGCAGTTAACACCCAGCAAACCAACTGACTTTATTTTTAAATGTTTGCAAAGAAATAAAAAGATTCTTTCAAGAACATGTTTGCTCTAGGTGTTTTATTTAAGGATAGTTCCCATGTGTGCGCTAGAAATAGAAAATATTTCCAACTGGTCATTTCTCTGAAGTAATGAAGTTTTATTTTCTTGGTACATTATGTTCCCTGATAGAAGGAACACTGAAGTTATCATTGACAAAGAATAAAGAGGATATTTTTCATTCCCTCCATGCAAGCACTAGAAAAATCAAACCACAAGTTATATTAGGCTGCACAAAAATAGAACACAATTTTACTTCTGTGAAATAAAAATAATTTGTCCTATATATCACTTTTTAATCCAACAAGTTGAAACAACTTTCGAAGTAAAAATGTACCATTCATCTTTCTATCATATCAAGGTTTCTGAGTGTTAATCTAAACTGTAAATTTATGAAATAATAATCTGAGATTTACTTTATAATCTATCTTTCTGAATGCAGTCCTTAGTAGCATTCTATTCTAGTTGTCTTGAACATGCCGAGCTGTATTCACAATGCCAGTATGATGACTACATAATATCTACAGCCTCCTATGCAGTCACAATGAGCCAGGTCAGCTCTCAACTAATATGGTATCACTGCAATTCCTTGGAATTTTATGGAAAATATGTTAAATAATAAAGAAAGGATTCTGAGAATCCATACCCATGATCTGATCCAAAATTCAGAAAACACAAAAATAGAAGAAAACAACTCTGAATTAAAGAACATTTGTAGTATTAACTGCGTAAGGATAGTACTATTTAAAAGTATCAGACTATAAAATTTGCCAAGTTTATAAATATATTTACAAATTTTAATAGCCAGGATTAGTGCATCATATGATATTGTCCCCCATCTCTTTTCCTGTTTTGTTTTACTTTTTTTTTTTTTTTTTAATAAATGTTTTTAAATCTCCATGCAATAAGAGACTCCCATATGGAAACAACAGTTTTAAAAAAGTCACCATATTAAATGTGACCCCAAAAGGGTATCCAACAGAGAAGATCCACTATTACACAGCCTTTGCCATCTTCTACTTTCTGAATTCTTTGCAAGTGTATCACTGCTTTACACAATGGGCAGAGAATAGGGAAATATTCTATGTTGAGAAGACCTTCATACTAAGTAAAACAACTAATTACATCTACAAGAAATATTTTCTTTTTGGTGTAAAATATTTTCATTGATGATACTTTTTGCTTGAATTTGTATTTATTTGGCATACTGATAAATCGGGTTTTGGGAAACTTGTAAAAACAGGAACTCAAATAGCGGTGCATAATTGTGAAACAGAAACTCTATAATGTTTTATTTTTTTAATCGCAATAAATTACACCCACTTGAACAACAACAGAAGTAAAATGGAAACAAGTACTTGAAATTTCTGTTTCCCTACAGTTCCAGATAGCCATTATCTTTTAGCTTGTTACTGTGGTCTTCCACATACAAAAAACTACAATTTTTTTTTTCCCTTTAACTAGATGGAAATATCTCTGGCAGAACATTCATCATTTAATTCTTTACCATTAAACATCTTCCAAAGTTTCACAAAAGTACTTACTTTTGCAAAGTTAATTAAACTAACTGAAAGTCAATCTATAGACATGACATGAACTTCTCAAAGAATTTAAGCAAAAATCAGCTTCATTCATTTGCACTAAGCAGATTTTTTTTTTGCCTTCAAAAAGATAGATTCCTGTATTTCCAGACTGATAAAGCTTTAACCTACTACATATCTCTTTTATTCCGTATTAATATGTTTCTTGCCACAAAAGTATGTGTTATTAGCCTGTGCTTACAGTAGTACTTGAATTGTAAAGAACAAGTTAAAAATTCTGAGCCATCAGGACACCAACCTTGTGGGCAGGGTGCAGCAGCCATCAGCCGTCAGCCTGACTTGGGTTTCATAGCTATCCAGGGGGCAAACAACTTGTTGAACAGGAGGACATTCAACTGTGCTGCAATCCACACTGAACACTATGGAGGAAGGGAAGAAGAAAATTTCTTTTACTTATGCTTTAGAAGCTTTTTGCAAATTACTTCCTCATAAGCAACCACTTATGCATCATCTGCATCAAACCATCTTTTAAAGCAGAAAAATTGTCCAAGGAATGCATGCTTGTTAGGTAACATTACAGAAGGACTTCCTTTCTCTTTAAGATTCACTTTTTAAAATTCTTGACTCAGGAAGGAACTGAACTAATATTAGTTAATAAAAAATTTATAAAAATGAGGCAACCTTAAACAATCATTACACCTGTGAATAATATTAGTTACTAGACATACACTAGGTTACTGAAAATATATACTTCCAACAGCTTTTAAAAGAGTAAACAATTCATTGTTTATTTTTTTCCTAATTAAAGGCTGTTTAAACAGCAAAATATTGGTTCATAGGAAATTTAAAAAAAAAAAAGAGATACACTGTGGATTGATGTCTGCATATATAAAGTACATACTTTAAAGACTATTTCATTAGGTTGTTTTGTTTGGTTTTTATATATGATGAAAAGGAAATGCAAATTATCAAATCTTTCTTCATTAATGAGATAAAGAATTCCACTTAGCAAGAAAGGCTGACCAACAGTTTTTAGAAAGCAATAAATGTTTAGAAATCCAGAAGAAAAAAAATAAACAGGCTGAATATATATTTAATCCTTATGAGTAATTCTCAGGAAGGCTGAAACACATCTTTATCTTATTCAGTCCTAAATATTCCATGTTAACAAACAATATCAACTCAGATATTATCTATTTGCCACCCCTTATCATAATTATATGAAGAAAGTACAGAATAAAACATCCTTCCCACTTTAAGATATGAGCTACCTTCTGACTGAGCAAGCAGGATGAACAGAATGTTATCAGACTGAAAATTATACAGTAAGATATCTCTGATTAGTGATTAAACTTCAGAATTGACATTATCATAGCCGCTTACTGAAGTACTAAAGCAGCTTGGCAACGATACACCAGACTTCCTTGAAGAGCTGATAACTTTCAAAGGCCTGTTTTCTGTCTTCTGGTTCTACATTTTTTGAGACAAAGTTACAGATAATCTGAAAATATTGTACAGTTTCAGGACAGTCTATAACTGGATTCTTCATTGCTTAAAAAGATATTTCCCAGGTTAGCTGCACTACTGTCCAAAAAAAATAAGACCGCAAACATTTGCCACTGAACTATTAACGTCTTTTCACAACTTTGATTCCAATAATTATCACATGCACATTTCAGGAACAGGTTTATTATAAGCTGTTATGTTTTATTACAAGCTTAAAAAAATGTTTATTCTAGAAGCTTTAGGCTTTAAATATATAGTTTGACAAATAACATGTCTTCATAAACATGTTTCAATTTCCTACCAATGAAGACACACCAAATCAACCTTTGCTTACAAGTCTTGAAGAATTTTCTCATGCTCTGAATTTGTATACAGAGTTACCAATTTTTCTACAAGAATGTAGCAGAAACTCTGCCATGGTTGTGGACCCCGACATAGCTGCAATAATGTGCCACCTCCTTCATAGACTATAAAACCAAAGGTTTCTGATCATGAACCTGCTAAAGCTTAGGTGAAAATAACTTCCTGGTAGAATATGTTAACAGAGTATATTAGGTGTATTAAGTTTCACCCTGGCAAATTATGTCGTCCTTTCCACTAACAGAGTATATAGTTTAGGGGCAAGATCTTAATAACTATCTATGCATTTAATGATCCAGTAGCAAGTCAGTAATGACATATCTGATGCAACATGGTGGCTCAGCACGGGGTAAGACTTCAGAAATTGCAGATTACTGAGGGTTCAGCTCAAGGATACCCAGTCTGCTTCTACAGCAGCTAAAAAGCATCACGTAACATCCTTTGCTTTTAGTTTAGATGCATTCCAAGTGGTTCCTCAAGAATAATGCAACACAACACATCTAAATGTGATAATGGTAGTTGCACTTTCTGCCCAGGGAGTAGGAAGGACACATGAAAGTATTTCTCCATGACAAGGCATTACCCTTTTGACACTCTTTGACACTTCACAATATATTACATACAACCATAACAGATGGCATTCCTGGACTTCCAATGCAGCCGTATCACTGCCTGAATCATTTCCTTAACTGCCCTATTCCAGGTATTTGGCAACATGGACCCCCACATGTGCTGGGTTTTCTTCCTCCCTCATCATCAACTTAAAAGCTATTTCTTCAGCTCCATTTGGCGTGTATCTGTAGTTCTTCCTCATTCATTTTCTTCAGTCCTTCCCCACCCTTATCTCGAGTTCTCTCAACATCAGCTTTAACAAAGCATCCAATGCATGTACTATTTCTATGAGCAACAGAGAATATAGAATTTCTCTTCTCTCAGCTATGGAGAAAAAACAGATTTTGCTGACCCTTGCCCTTAAGCACAAGACTGAAAGCTCCAGACCTGATTTTGAATGCTGAAGCTGTACCAGGGTGGAGCACAAGTTACTTCCCTGTGCGTCATTACACTACCTACTACTTTTGCTGCTGATCTCAGACTTTCCATCAAGCCCTGACTGCACAAAATTCTTCAAAGAAGTAAGCTAAACAATAATATTTTCTTTACAATTGTGTTTAAACCAATATTTGGTACCAGAAAAAAAAGAGACCATGCTGGAGGTGAGTAAATGAAAGCTCTGCCAGAAAGACTTCTAGAAGAATGACAAATGACTTGTTGTTTCAACACAGGTTATGCCTAGCATGACAGACTTTTCCCAGTGCTGGGAAGGATGTCAGAAACTAAAAGACGACACTCTCTTTTGCACCATATACAACAACAGCAAAAGTTATAAATAAAGGTACAACAAACATCTGTTGGACAACTGCCAAAGTAAACCATTTAGCTTGCTTTATTCAGAAGTGATGGCTAGAGTTCCTATCACCACTTCAACAAAACACATTTTAAATAGATTTTAATTCAATATTTAAATAAACAAACATGATTTTTAAAAACATCACTGTTCATTGTGGTTTAGCTTTTTAGCCAAAGAGGCACATATACTCCCAAAAATCTTTTTTTGGGTAATTTTTATTTTTATCATTAGCACATTATGCAGCTCCATTTGAGATTGCTCATTCAAACTATCTTTAAGAATTATATATTTTTAAAATACGTTTTAAGAACTGTAACTCCCAGCTTAAAACTAAATTCAATGCACAATCACTAAATTCACTGCTAGTGAATGGGCAGTTATACACAGCTTGTAGGAATAAAGGAGGTTGGTTATGGCACCAGACCAGTGTTATTTCACCTCTGAGTTCTGTAACTGCAGCAAAACAATGAGCATAAACAATGAGCATGAAATATTTATTCTCAATAGGTACCACAACTGTGATGAGATGCTTGGTGGAACAACAGGTAAGCACATTTAAGATTAATTTATCTGGACAAGTATTGTCCAAATTTGGGCAAATCTGGACAGTCCATAGACAAGTATGACTAAGCTACTGAGTTTCTTCACTGTTAATTTTTACTGAATATCAATGCCTTTAGTTGTATCCCTAAAGTAAAAGTCGCAAAAGAGAAAGTGGATCTCAAAATAAAAAATTTATTTTTACTCTAGCATTTAGTGTTAAGGAAACACTATTTTCCTTTCAGTAACTCAGTTGACAATCACAGCATTTGAACATATGCAGATCTCAGCAGAAGCTTCCCAACTCAAATGCCACAGTAAACCAGCAAGCAGTGATATCTTATTTAAGGAACAAAAATAAACACAATTTATGCTTTATTTGCGCAAGCACTTTATCTTGGCATAAGGCAGCATTGCCGTCACAGGAAGCAGTCCTCCCAGCTTCTGTTTTGATGTCCCAGTTTGAGGCTGGTCAAGCAGACACAAAAGTGCAGGAAGAGCACTCTGGTAGCAGTACTCACAGAACTAAAGTTTTTGGGTCTGTGGCAAAAACTGGAAAACATTTTTCTCTGTTCAACATGCGAATTCCATTGACTTGCTGACATACTCAGTAAAACTTGTGATATCAGCCCCTTAAGAAACTCTGCATGAATATCTACCTCCCAGGCCTTATACTGTCCATTATCCCTTTTTTTTTTTTTTCCCCCAGCAATATGGCATTTCAGTTATAATTCATATAGTTCAGTTCCCCTCCAACTCTTCTTTCCTACAATTCTTCAGGATACCAAGTCAAACTCCGAAGACAAAAGGTTTATTCCAGGCCTCTCAATTTCTAACCCCCACTTGCAAAGCTCTACACTTCCCTCATTAGTTTCCTTCCCCAATATCTTCAAAGCCTCTACTCTTCTATCCTCCTAATATGCATCTACATTTTTCCATTCCCACGTACCTTCACATCCTTAAGTCCCCATAGCAAAAAATACAAACTGCTTCAGAAAACAATATACACACAGTTACATAAATTCACTAATGTGATAGAGAATCATATTCAGTTTGAAGATTCTGTGGCAAGTGAAAACAGCCTTGAAGAAGTAATCTCCATGGGTAAGTCTGGGCAGACTTATTTGCAAACTACTAGAAGGGCATTCAAATAACAGCTGGGAGGACATGATCAGAGCTAGCATTTACTTTGAGAAAGATAAATAATCCAAAGTCAGCAAGACAAAATTCAGTAAAGGCATAATTAAGTATATATAGGAAGAATTAAAATGTAAAAATATACTGGTTCAGAAGCAATCATGGTACAGAAAGATCCTGGCATCACAGCACTTCACCAACTAGAAATAACTCTAGTAAAACAATTAAATCTTATTTAGAATTTTGCATGAGAGACAGAAAATAATTATTCTACAGCATTTAGTGCTGAGAAAGACACTCCAAAAATATTAGTCTACTTTTGGATACCACATTTTAAAGAAATGTGGATAAATGGAAAAAAACTTACAGAAGGGAAACATAACAAGGCAGAAGTTCAAAGGAGCTATGTCATAAGAAATTACAGCCAATTCTAGATGAAAGAAGCCTAAGGTTGACGAAATGTTCAAAAAAATTATAGTAAAAATTACAGTAAAGACTTGTTCACCAATTACTCAGGACAGGGGGAAAAAAAGTTTGCCTAAATTTCCATTAGTTGGATTTGCATTGGATACTAGGGAAAAAAAAACACAAAGAGAAGTACTAGAAGATACAAAGACTGTACAATCTTCTTGCGTGGAAGATTTAAGAAAACTTAAACAAGCATAGGAAAAGCACAGTTAAACATATTTGAACCTGTTTACCTATAAGATTTTGGATTATACCATTTTATATTCCTGTTTTCAGCTCTCTCTTTTTATTATTTATCTTTACCAAAGCCTGGATCAAAGAGTGCATTACATCTTCCACTTCACTTGGAATAATAAATCACAAGAGAGGGTGATCCGTGTTCTCATGAAAGGGAAGATGGGTAAACACCGAAAATGTTGTAAAGTTTTTCAGTATGCTACTTCATAACCATTTTGCTCTCCAGTTTTTAAGGGTCATCACTTGATAATCTAGAGAAATCTTAAGACAGAATTCATAATTCCCTGTCCATGCACAGTGTATACATACTATGAAAAACCTTTGTATAATCTAATCAGTATATAAAGTATGTCACTTGCACTAGTGGCATTCACAGAAACGTAACATTCTTACTAGGTTACTTTTCCCTTGCTGCTCAGTTTAAATTAATGTTTAAAGAAAAAAAATCCCAGTAAAATTTATCACAATACTTTTTAAATGGGAACTGGCCATATTTAATAACTTTAATTTTTAAGAATCAGAATAACTCAGAGGCTATATAGGCTTTATTAGACACAATTATATAAATTACTTTGCTCGTCAGACAGAAAAAAACTGAAAAATAGGAAAAGAAATTGTGTCTGCTTTTACCTGGTTTGCATTCATAGAGGTCACAGCATTCCCCTGGCTTTCCTGATGCCTTAGAAACCAATATATTTAAATAGCCGGGCTGGCAAACCTTCCTCAAGCAGCCTGCAGGATTACACACACAACGGCTTGGGAGTGGACAGCATTCACCAGGAGGAGCATAACCTTCAATCAGGATGGAATCTTCCGGACAGCGGGGAGAAAACTGGACCTCACAGCGGGCCTTGGAGCAATCAGGTTTCTCTTCTGAAAGGGAGAGAAAAATCAGCATGCCATATGTGTCAGTAAAACACTGTACTGAAGCTGTAAACATGAACTCAGTTAAAACTCTCTCTCTTCTCCTTCCCCCAAACAATAAAAAAAGAAAAAGAAACAGATGCTGCTGAACTGAGTAGTAAAACTTATGGAATATATTTTAAAAAAAACTATCGGTATTTGCAAGATGGCAGATGCCTTACGGAGTATTATTCAAAATGCTAATCTGTACAATGTGTGTGACTGCTGAACCCACACGGCCTCAAGAACAGCTGTGAAGCTACACAGTTGGCCAGGATGTTTAGAAACAACTTGTCACATATTTTCAGCTCTGAAGTTCACACCTATACCTTCAGTTTCTGAAGATCTTCCACTGATTTATTAATCTGGACTGAGCTTTCACTTATTAAAAAAGCTAATTAAAAGTTCAACATCTAACATATTTGCAGAAGAGGATTTTTTCTGTACATGCTCCCATGTTCACATTAGAAGCATTGTTCCTATGTACTTTCACAGCTTGATCACTAACAGAAGAGGTTTGACTATGGTGATGAGGTTTGATGATGATCCTTATGGGTCCCTTACAACTTAGGATATTCAATGATTCCTCCATTCTAAAGTACTAAACACAAGTACTTTATATTTTTTTCTTACAAGCAACAAATATTATTACTAACTTAAATATGCTACTAGATAGAGTCATAACTCTTTTCTTATAGTTAAAAATCCCACTATTTCCATCTATATTCAAAACAGCCTTGACTAGATATGTATTTTGCCTGGAACTTTAAATAACATTTGTAAGACCAATGTTTTTCTGAAGCATATCCTTTTGTTTAGATTCTTATCTGCTTTATTAAACATTGTTCAGACTGAACATTACTGGTTACAGAGGTTCACTGCAGAAAGCAGTATAAATAATAGATAACATACTAGTTTCAGTATTTTACTGATAGTCTTTAGTTTACAGATATAACAAAAGGCTTGACATTTTAGCTTTTAAAATTATTTTTGTTTTCCACCATATGTAGTTCAACACGCAGAGAGAAGTGATAGAACTGCTGCAGTAGCAGCCCTTGAAGTTTGTACTTATGATAAGGCTCTTGACAGAATACTTGTACTCAAGATAGACCCTTGAATTCCAACTGTTCATTGATCTGCCCTAGCATTATGCATCAGCAATCTTCTGATTTCCATGACTAGAAGATAATCCCATTGTCATGCAATCTCTCTCATGAAAAGATAAGTTTACTACTATTTTTTACTTAACTGCAACTAGATGTATGCGTGTATCTATATGAAGATATGCATTTCCTTAAGGTCTGCTTGTACTTGCAATTGGTCAAATCCAAACAATACAGTTACAATTTGGCCAATGCAATTGGTCAAATACAATAAAAACTCTGACTAATTTGGCCAACTTTCAGAAAGGCAAAATTTGTCAGAAATGCATGTCAAAGTCTTGGGATTCTGACTATTCAGGACTCTAGATATCTCTCTTTTGAGGACCTATGCAAAGCCTACTATTGGAGTTAGTAGGATCACCTAGTAAAAATATGAAAACGAGGATATATCACTATCAACATGTGAGGTACATCACAAACAAGAGAAGAGAGAAATTTAAAGCAAAGAACCATGACAAGCATTTATGTATGAATTTTTCACTCAGCGTTTCAGAGTTATCTTTGATAGTATTTTCCATTGTGCCCAACATTGTTAGTGGCAACAGAATAAATAAATAAAGCTAGCATCTCTTTCAGAGGAAATGGTTTAAACATAACCACCGCCTTGCAAATATATGTTTAACACCAGGTAACATAACACTAGTAGATATTTAGAAAACAAACTAAAGGTATTGTTTTTAATTCAGTGTCACTATTACTTTTGTATTTCATAGTACTGAAAATCCTACTAATAACTCTCTATGAACACTTGTGTAAATATCATGCTTCCAAATTACATCTTAAACTATGAACACGTTGAAAAAGTTCCTTTCCAGTATACAAATGCAACTGAACAACAGGAAAGTCAAATATATTAACCCAAGCTGGATCAGCCAACAGATAATTATCTTTCAGCTTCCCAAACTCCAGCCCACAGCAGAGTCAAAGCCAGGTTAAGAAACTTTCTGCATATCATGATCTGGTTCTTGATCCAGATGTCATTCTCCTTTATGGAGGGGAGCTACTGGTTGAAATGATATGTGGTCAGCCACATATAAAGTGTTTTCTTATCCAGTCCCTATTCATATTTTTGAACATAATCTTTACCTAAAACATGAAAATCCAGCAGCTCTGGGTCTGGCATTACTATACGTTTGTTAAAACTTTAATCAGCTAGAATTACGCTAGCGTAACTGCATGCTGAGTCCAGAACTCACTGCAATATAAGAAGGTGGGAGTTCAGTTTTATTGCATTTCGGTAAAAGCTGATGAGGACTCCTCATTTTGATACCAAGTTTGAATAAAAGACATTACTTTTAAGCAACCCATACAGAAAAGTTTCAAGGTTTTTCTTCTTGTTATCTCAGCAAATGGCAAGATCTTTATCCACAGGGATTCATTATACTGAACTTGTTTACCTTTTCATTACTTCATCAAAGAAGGCATCAATATTTAATTTGTTCTCAAAATAAATTACAAACATTAATATAGCCATAAATGTCACTGCTTTAGCTGGATTCCTGATTTAATTCCATTACATATAGCTATTTAAGATTTCATCAAAGAAGAAGAATTGTTTAATAGCTCTTTTTTCCTTTACTAACAAACACCTCTAGCCCTTACAAAAGGGACACATAAGAAAAAAATGTAAGAACAAAATAATTAAAATTGCATTAACAGCCTCAAAAGACAAAAAGGCGGGGTAATGGCAAGATGCATTCCCCAAAAAAAACAACTGTGAAATCACACACAGTGATATTTCTGCTAACTTTGCCCCTTTTATATGCCAACAGAGTATTTCAAAGCAGATTCTCAATAGACCAAAGTAGATTCACAACAATAGCCTGCTGCTTCTCAGTCAAATAGACATATATTATGAAGCACTGACCTGTCTCCTAGATGTTGTTTTAAGCCATCATATATTATACAAATCAGGATCTTCAAACCAATGTCTCCAAAGGCAGACAAGGCATCAGGACTTAAACTCCATTTTATTATCTCTATTTTGATAATAAATAGAATATAAACAAATACTATGTGTCCCTAGAAACAGGAGAACTTGTATACCAAACCTAAAAAATTGGGCTTTTGAGGAAAGGGAGAACTATATAGATATCTGACTTACTCTAAGATAAATTAATACAGCAAATATATACTTATTTCTAAATAATGAGGCATCTTAACAGACCACACTACAAGAAGATACACGTGTCACATTCCCCTCATCCAAAGTTCAAATTCCTTTACAAGAAAAATTTCATACAACTCTAACTGTATGTAAAGACAGTATAATTGTTACGGCAGACATCTGCTTTTGTAACTAAGAGGTTGTACTCAGGACACTTATCACACTAATTAAAACATATTTTTATAAAACATTGCTCTCCCTTTACCCTTGAAACAACTGATAGGTCTCATTTGATATGTTTACTTATTTAGAAAGACAAGAAATTGCTTATAGAACTCACAAATTAATTTACTGAGGAGTTGAATACACTCTTGCAGTTTGATTTTCAGAATCAAACAGTTATCACAGAATTCCTGTATAGGTAAGGTTGGAAGGGACCACTGTGGGTCATCTGGTCCAATCTCCCTGCTCAAGGGTCATCCTCGAGTACATTGTACAAGATTGTGCATTGGCTCTTCAATGCAATCTGTTCCAGTGCTTGGTCACAGACACAGTAAAGAAGTTTTCATCATGTTCAGGTAGAGTTTTCTGTGCATCAGTTTCTCCCCATTGCCTCTTGTCCTATGGCTTGACATCACCAAGCAGAGCCCGGATCCGTCCTCTCAACACCCTCCCTTCAGATACTTATAAAGAATGATTAAGTGCCCTCTCAGTATCTCTTCTTGAGGCTGAACAGGCCTAACTCCCTCAGTCTCTTCTCACAGGAGAGACGTTCCAGTACCTTAATCATCTCTGTTGCCTTCTGCTGGATCCTTTCCAGAAGCTCCATGTTTCTTATACTGAGGAGCCCAGAGCTGGACACAGCACTCCAGATGCAGCCGCCCAAGGGCTAAGTAGAAGGGCAGGATCACCTCCCTCAACCTGCTGGGAATGCTCTTCCTAATGCACCCGAGGATACCATTGGCCATCTTCGCCCACAGCTTGTCCACCAGGACCCCCAGGTCCTTCTCTGCAGAGCTGCTTTTGAGCAGATTGGTCTGTACCGGTACTTGGGGTTATCCCTCAGCAGGTGCAAGACCCTACAATTGCCTTTATGGAATTTTACACGGTTCCTCTCTACCCATCTCTCCAACCTCCAAGTTCCTTCTGAAGGGCTGCACTCTGGGGTATCAGCCACTCCCCTCAGCTTTGTGCTACCAGCAAACTTGCTGAGGAGTCATCTGCCCCTTCACCCAAGTCACTGATGAATAGGTCAAACAATACAAGGGCCCAGAATCCACCCTTGTAGGACACCACTAGTGACAGGTCTCCAACTGTGCCACCAACTATGACCTTCTGCGATCTTCTGTTCAGCACCTCACTGTCAACTCATCCAGTCCACACTTCCTGAGTTCTCCCTATGAGGTTATTATGAGAAACAGTGTCAAAAGCCTTGCTGAAGTCAAGGAAAAAAAAAAAATGAACCTCATCACATTTCAGGCTCTCCTTAAAAAAAAATTAAAGCATTAACAAGAACAATCACTTGTCAAAGATGCATCCATCAAGCTTCTCATAAAAGTCTGAACTGATAACCTACAACCCACTAAGAAAAACTTATCTGGCTGCAAACACTGCCTTTATGTTTCAAAAAGGAGCATTTCAAACAGCAACACAAAGAACAGAAACTATCAGTTGGTTTTCTGATGAGGTTTCTCTGTGGGACACATTCTCTTTATAGCCTTTCATCAAACACCACTGATGCTGGAAGCATTTTGGTATCCCTGACACCTCAGAGCCCACAAAGAATCTCTACACAGTTAAAGGAAGAGTCTGGATCAATCAAGCTTTTACAAACTATCCTGAGACAGAGAATTTTTTAAAGAAATTCAGAAATGTATCTGGAAATATAACATTTTTCATAAACTGAACACAATCCAAACAGGAAAACTGACATGTAGATGAATTCCAAATAAGAAACTCCTATCCTCAGAAACAAACTTAATCCCTACTCTAAAAGGCCACCCTACAGATCATTTAATATAAAGTCCTTCAGTTTAACAGTGACAGTGTTAGTTTTAGGTATAAATTACTACTGGTAACTACTACTGGTACCAGTTTTGCATTTCAAGACAAACTTTACTTTCTGTAGGTCTGAAGGATCAGGCTTACTTGCTGTTACTTTGCAAGTAGCCTGCAAAAAGAACCTGCTGTTATTGAGCACATGACAGAGGACACCCTACAATTACCAAGAATAACCTAAGTTCCAATGTATAAGTGAAAAATAACAGCTAAGTTACAATCTACTATGTGCTTTAATATTAAAAAGTCAGGATGTCTCAAATTTTTATCTCAGAAGTAAACAGAAAAGTTAAGCATCTCACAAGTCAAGGCATAACAGCATTCAAACTGACTTTTCACTGAAGTCACAGTATATTTGTTATAAAGTGTATGAGGGGGAGAAAAGCAATCTACAGATGATAGAACAATAAGAAAGAAATCAAGATATGGAGTTTGTTTTCTTTCCATTAACTTTAGAAAGAGTCTCTCATAAAGTAACAGCCATAAAGCCAGAACTTTCACAAAGTTTCTCCACATCAAAAACTAATATGTATTTTTAAAATTACGTTTACCATGACCATACAAAGCTATTACGGGGAAGTGGAGGTATAATGTCAATAAAGTCGTCATGTTGAAAGTAATGCTATCTCTGAGAGAAGGCAGCTTCTTTACCTTCCTGAAAGGTATTATGCAGTACTCAAACTGGGTAGTACTGAATATAGGAAGCCTAGGTCTCAGGGTTTTTTTGTTTGTTTTGTTAAAGTAGAGCAGCTGTAACAAACCCCAAACGAGCATACACCACCCCTACTCCCATCTTTGTTAATACTAAAGCAGTACGGAAATAAAAATGGCTCCTCAAGAAAAATTAAACACTTTGCTTTCACCTCTGTTTCAAATTCTTTTCCTTCATTATGTTAGCATGCTCTACTTTGACATGCAGAGGAAGTATATGCCAAGTTTATTTAACGAGAAAAGCAGAACAGTTAAAGCATTGGTTAGTACAGTGACAGGATCTTAAGTTATATTCTAGTGTGAGAGAAATGGAGAAAAAAAGCCCCAACAGGGGTGGGAGGGTCTTCTCATTCTTCAGGTGAAAAAGAACAGATCCATACTTCTCGTGAAACCATTTCAGGGAGGGATTTTTATCGTTTTGTCAAAGTCTGATATGATGCTGTTACTTGGTGGTCACCATAGAAACAAGGGCAGAATGATTTAACTGAAGAGGGGGCTGAAGAGAACTATCAGATTCAGGTCCAAATGCTTCCAGTGAGATATTTAAACTGTTCAACACCTGCTTCTTTAATACTAAGTTTTTAATATGTACGCACATGGATTCACATACACATATGTATGTACACACAGATGGAGGGAATACGTTCTTTTTTTTCTGTTAGGTCCCTACAAAGAATACAGAATAAGAAGCATTTTGAAATAGCCAGCTTCGTATATTAATTTTCAGAGCAGTTCAAAATAGGATATATTTCGTCAAGATGAACATTTTGAATGACTAAGCAAAGTAATGCATTGGTTGGCATAGGTGCTTTGAAGGCACATGTTCAGCTTAGCATTTTTGTTTTACTGTAAACAATTTTTGTGAAATCTAGGCTAAAATACAGCCACTTTTACTGTACAGTCTTTGAAATACATTGCAAACAATAGGCATACTGTATGTTATACAGTGACAGGAAGGAAATATTAACAGGATTAGGGATAAACAAGAAAAATGATTACCAAGCTGAAGCAGTCAGACAGACAGGGATCGATACTGGAATGCAAAATACCCAAAAGGATTTTAGAGAATCAAAAGGGCAGTTATAGTAGATTAAAAAATGAGATTACCTTACACATACAATATGCACAGTATTGTATACGGATGAACTGCTACAAATAAAAAAAGGAACTAGAGCCTGACCTTTTACCTAAAACTGAACTTTATTCAAAATCAATTCTGTTTTCTAAACAGGTATTGTTACACTTTTTAGCATTCTAGCATTCTGGAGTTTAGGTACTAGACAGTGGGGCAACCTATCTCACCCACATTATAGCATCACCTTCTGGTAATGTAACAACAAGAGCCTGCAACTAACTTGGGTTAAAGAAGTCACACACAAGAAGACAGTAGTAGATACCAGTTTTATGAAACATGCACTCATTAATATACATCTTTGCAACATGGTATTCAATATGGACTTGCCAAAGGTTTTCCATTTCAAGGACCAAATAAGAAAAAAGGGTTACACCACTTAAGAAAGACAATAATCCCATTTGGATAGCAAAGCTATTTCAACGTTATAATTTCAATTCCTGAACTAATTTCTATTCCTATACTAAAAATATTAAAAAGAAAGGTGGTAACTCAAAACAAAACAAACAAAAAACTCAAACCTTACTGAAGAACTGCAAACAATCCTGACCCCCAACCTGCTCTCTTCTAAAAGAAGAAGAGTTAACAGACTCAATGAGAGTGTCAGACATCTGCATCTAAATGCAAATACAAGTTCTATAAAACCAGTAACATCTGGGGCAGTGATTACATCTGGGTTCAGACCTCTCAGCTCACAGAATTCCTCTGTTAGGCTTAGAAACAGTCAGGTCTTGAAAACTCAAAAGTAGTTTTCCTTTTCCTCCATTTAATTCAAAACCTGCTTTCAATGGGTATGCATTAGCTTGACACCAACAAGTTAATCCAAATCAATAATGGTCAACATTAGCTGACAGAACTGTACATGAAGGACATGAGCCCAGTCCACTGCACAGAACACAGTGGAAGATGTGCCATCCCAGGGGCAGGATCCACTTCTATTGTTAACTGCACTGCTTTCAATAGCATTAAAGCAGCTTTAAACTTCAGTAGTGCAAATCCTTCAGAAGTCAGTTGGAGAGATGAGCAGATAGCTAACTACCTGCAGTCAGATTAACAGATGTGTTGCCTCTAATGTAAAAAAAAAAGAAAAAAAATTAAAAGGTGTTTTCAATACTGTCATGAATGGAATAACATTGTACATTGTGATTTCTCTGTATACAAGAGGCCATTATGCTGGATGAATGGTACTACTCCTACTATTGCTCAATCTTTTTATTGGCAAAACAACCAAAATTTCCAAAGGATGGAAGAGTATGTAAATAGTAATAAGGTGATCTCAACTAGAGAGTCAAGACTTTAAAGAATACCAAATCATTTTGGAAGTAAGCCAAAAATGAAAACACTAAATTTATAATCAGTATAAACTTCAATGACTTACAAAAATGCACACCAGTAGTAAATTTACCTAAAGCAGAAAGTATTATTTATTACAACAGTACATTCAGCTGTGAAAACAAAGGTAATGCTGAATGACTACCAAAATGATGATAAAGTACAAGTATTTGGAACAATTCTGCTTCATACAGCTTGAGAAAACAATATTAGCTAGCTGATACTGGGAGAAATAATCACAGGTATTCACTGAAGGAGAAGTACTGCAACACACACCTGTGACAGGTAGGAAGGGAACCGAATTTCAAGACATACTGTATACCTCACAAAGGACAAACCTCTGGAGGTAGCTCAGGATGTAAGGAGTACTTGCTTTAACACATAATCACACCCAAAGTAGTAGATTCAAATTGCTGTTTGCTTCCTAATCAGTTTGAAAACATAAACATAACACAAACCCAGAAAACACTTGCATCATTTGCAATAAATGCAAACTACAATCAAAATAAAAACATGATTTTACAAATAATAAGAATTTACATATGTATGAAGCTAGCAGTTGAGACTGAACAGCAGGAAGGACAAGTTTTCTAGAGCATATTACAATAGCAACTGAGTTGTAAACATTAACTTTTAAATGAGGGATTTGATATTCAAAGAAATGCATTTTTTTTTCAGTGAAATTGAATCAATTCCTGTCTGCCCTTCAGTATTTTGTTTTGTTTTCTATATAAAAATAAATTAAGGATATGTTTTCTTTCAGTTCTCTGTGATACCTGCTAATGTTAAAAAAAACCAAAACACCAAGCCCCTAAAAGCCAAGGCCACACACAGTAATGCAAGGATCTAAATGCCTTAAGATACTTCTGGCAAGTAAACTCCATTAATCAAACTAGTTTTCCTAGCTATTATGGCCAAAGTGCCTCTATCTGTTTCTTACCAGCTTAACCTCTGTTTCTTAGGAGCTGAACTATATATTTTTAAAATTCTTTCACAAAAACACTCAAGATGCATAATTATCAGGAAAATCAACACTGTTCAACATTTTGGTCTTCTCTTTACTAACCTAAGATACCACAGTCATCAGAAACTATAAAGAGAAGGATAGATTCCTTCTTTTAGGCAAGGACAAAATGACTGCTTCCAATGGTGAAGGCCAATACCCAAGTGTTTCAAGACATTTTCACACTCTAACTACTATGCTTCGTCTCTCTTGACTTCTCTGGGTTGGCTTCTTCCTAAGTTCTTCAAAATACCCAGTCTAATTTTAGAATTTAAAAACATTTCTATTACATAAGTTTTCCATATAACCAGAGATCTTCCTGAATTTTTACTTTTTTTTCCTTTATATTTTTTCAACATTAACATTTCTGTTAAATTTGTCTCCCTAGAATAAATGTTAATACCAACTACTGTAACTGTTCCTTTGAATTCATCATTACCAAATCTGCACAGTTATTGAATTAAATTTCTATTCATTACATAGGACAACAGAAAAAAACTCTACCTATAATAAGAAATATGACAGTAAAGCAAAAGGGGACACTATAATTTAGGCAAAATCTATACTGACACAGTTAATTCGTATGTAAAAATTTTTGGTGCTTTGCAGTGTAGATATTCTACAAACTTTTTACAATTCCATTTACAAGAAAAATTGTCAACATGAAGGAATTTCAATGGTCCTCCAGAAAAAGTAGATATCAGTTGTTATTCGATTTATTTTTGCAGAGTAATGACACTTAAGAAAACTCTAGTTAAATGCATTTCACTGAATACAGAACTGGTGGACATACCACAAAAAACATTATCTTTCCTCCAAAGACTAAGCCTCCTAGTAAACTGCCATATCAGTCACTGAAGATGCAAAATGCATAACCAGCCCTCAAACAGACTAAAGACCACATAGAACTACAGTAAGGCAAGGGCAAACAAGTTGCTCCACTATGCAATACTGCCACACAAAACTCCAGGTTAGTTTTAAGACAAACTGAGAATCTTGAAATATCCACAGTCTTTATTCCTCAAATAGTCACTAAAAAGGTGCCTGCACAGGGCTATGCAGGTGCATAAATAAAATATTTCATTATACCAATTAAACACAGCTTCAGGTCCATCACACATTAAAAGCTACTAGATATCACCACCCTCTTGCAGTATCCCTTATTCTACCTCAAAGCAACAACATCCCACAGAGGGAATTAAATGTCAGAACTACAAAAAAACATAAATCAGAGTTTACACAGCACTGAGCTTCTGTTAACACTAGTACAAGCATTTTGCTGACTGCAGTAGTCATTAAACTTGGCCCCCTCTGTTTCAAGCTGGATGAAAGCCAACACCTTTTATTACAAACAAAAGGCAGCGAGTCTGGAAAGAGACCAGCAATCCTATGCCAAATATATAAAAATAATCTCTCAATTTCAGAATGTTGTTGGCTGCAACATTCTTTAATTAGATTCAGTTTCTGATCTCATTTGAAGCATACACTTGTGCATTAAATACCTGGAAAGTTTGTTTCCAAGATCAGCTTAAAGGGGAATGATCTAGATGACTGCAAGTATGGTAATCTGTTTTTCCCCAAGTGTATTGATTGGATTAGGTTTTTTTTTGTTTGTTTGTTTTTTGTTTTTTTTTTTGTAATCATAACTAGTAAAGTGTATCACAAATTACCCTGGCTCAGACATTTTTTCTGATTCTTTACCCTCTGCTTTTCTTATTCTTTCTTCTTCATTGATCTTTCCTCTTAAAATATCCAATTATTATATACGTCCTCTTTAAAGCAAACCTCAAAAACTATTTACTTCACATCTTATCTAATGTGTCTTTCTTATTATACATCTCCATCACTACAATATGCATCAATATAGTTGGTTTGTATAACAATCTACCTTAATACAAAATATTATTTTCTCTTACACACCACTGAAAAGCATATTTGTGGCATTTTGCATACCATGACACAACTAGAAAAAAGAACAAACTAGGAAGTTCAGATGCATAAGTTTTAAATTAGCATAGTTTCTTAGGGCAACTTGGCTAAGCCTCAAATGCAGGTTAAATTTACAAGCACTAAAATGCAGGTTACACACCTTTGTGGAACATTATGCATAGTGACAGAAGTTACTGGCAGAAAACTGTAGATACACTTGTACTTCGTAAGCGAAGCAAATTAATATTATTTCCATTAAGATTCCTATGATGGAAACCTTGGACAAGTTTGGGATTCAGTCACCCCCAAAGCCATTTTTAGATCAAATTTAGTACAATGCATGGCAAAGAATTGACATGATCAATGCACTTAATCCTACATATAAAAGTTTGCAGCAAACATGCTATTTAGAATAATTCTACTGCTTGAACTAGACTAATAAAAATAGATGAAGAAAAGAGTTGAGGTTGCTAGCAAACACTAGGAAGTTATATCTCAAAAGATGCAATAATCCTTACAACCACAATACTGCAGTAATCACATAAACTCACACTATATATTTAAGAATTCCCAAGGTTGAGAACTCATTTCTTCATACAGAACAAGCTGAGAACTGGCATTGCAGGAGTCAGTAAAGCCTGAGCAGTGCTAACCAGGTGTCACAGCTTAGGGCTGCTATTGCCCAATTTAACACTCACACTGAAACTCAGGACACTGCTCCCCCCTCCCCCCTCCTATGAAGGCCTAAAAGACAAAGATCATGAGTTGAGATAAGAATAAATTTACTGGAAACAGCAACGAGACAAGAAAATGAACAGTAACAGCAACAATATTAATAAGAAAAGGCCTAAGAAAAGAAACTATTCAAGCAGAAAAAAAAAAAAAAAAACAAAAACAATAATAGCCACCATTAGAGGCTCCCTGCACCACCTTTTCTCAATCAGAAGAAAGCCCTCCTCCCTGGAAGAGAGTGCCTTTTCCCCAACCCCAGCAGTGATGAGAGGTGGTAAAGAATAACCACTTTGTCCTGGCCATGCCCTCTCCCAGCTACCACAAAAAAAAATGAACACTGTCCTGGCTGGAACCAGGACACCAGGAAAGCCTGTTCAACAAAATAACAGCAGAAAGCAAAAGCTACCAAATGACCTTAGCAAATACCACAGACACTGATGCTTATGCATCTCAAAGCAAAGATTTAATTGTTTTCTCCTATTTGGCTAGATGAAAAGAAAATAAAATCTAGCATTACATGAAGAGGTGTCTCACACGACACTTAAGATGCCATGTGACTCCTCCATGGTACAGCTCAATGAACTGCAATCCTCACTGTAAACCAGCAGCAACTGAAGGAGAAAGGATAAAAAATGCTTCTCTACTCTCAAAACTCTTTAGTTAAAGCAATTGGAGGTGCTAATTGTTAATGAAGGCAGTATTAATGAGGTGATTTTAAAGGAGACTTTTCATTAGCACAACTCAGAATGCACACATTTTTTCAACAAAAAGAATAAGGTGCATAACATACCACTGAGTATTACTGCTGACAATCAAACAATTCTCCTCTAATCTTTCTTCCGATCTATGCAATGAATGCACTTTCTCAGCATAGAATAAATACTTGTTTTCACGGAGCTCTGGATCAAGACTTACTAAGATTTATCAGAAGTCTCTGCATCATAATAAGCATGCAGGAAAGACAAGTTTAAGTAATACTGATACCTCAATAATGGTAAAATAGGATGCAAATATGTCAATTCTGTCATCTGCATGCCTTCTGAAATATGCCTTCAGAATCTCATCAGCATAAAAGAGTAATTGAAATACAACAGAAGAAAGTTAAAAACTTCACTCTAAATTTCTTACCACATGCATATCTTCCCCACACACTGCGACCCACTAATGCCTTAGGTGAATGCGTGAAAGGAGACAAAGCTAGTAAGTTTAATAAATCTCTCACATACTTAATTTGCAGTACTGATTCTAACCTTACACTTAACCCAGCTGATGTCCTATAGGGCAGGATTTTAAATATTACTTTTATCATGCTGACCTTCTCCACTTTCATACAATTTTCTTGATTTATGTTGTAGATTTCAATTTAAGCATCAATTATTTTAGGAAAAAAAGCTAAAAAGATACAATTAAACTGAGTAAATGTCATGTTCAGGTACAATTTCTTTAAGGTGCAAAACAAGCAAAGCTTAGATACATAAAAGTAGACAGTAGGACAAGCTTAAATAACCTGTAAATGCACAGTTTAAGAAATGTGAATTCAATGTCTTTGGAAGTTAATTATTTATGTTGCAAAATTTAAGAACAAATCTTCAGTTAGCATAAATTGTCTTAAATGCTTGACTCAGTAAGCACTTAAAAATACTTGTGGGTATTTATACTGTCTCATGACTTGCAAATTACAACATGATAACTTAGAACACTGACTTCAAAAACAAACAACAAAAAACAAACAAACAACAAAAAAACCCCAAATCCAAAACCAACAAAACCATCCCAACAAACCAACAAACAAAAAACTCACCTCGAAACAAATTTAAAAAAATGCATCACAAAAATACATGAAAATGCATAGAAAAGGAACAGAGAGGTTAAGTATATAACTAATTAATATATATATATAATTAATAAGTATATAGGAATATATATATATATATATAACTAATGAGTATATAACTAATTATATAACTAAGTGGCCAAACCAAGAGGCATCAAATGTATATAGAAAGGATACTCCGATGCACAGAAAATTCAGAAGACTTAGGACCAAATTTTAATACCACATTTAACAGGACTGAGTTAATTCCTAGTTTCAGTAATTCAGACAAGCTATTTTGGTCATTTCACTCCCCGATTTACCGTCCATTTTATCAGCGCAATTGCTTCACAAGTGCAGGGGAACTTGTGCCACATGTGATATCATGCTTTGTGCAACACACAATCCTTTTTTCAGTTAAGATTCCTAGATGCTACAAAAAAACCCTCCAGAAACATTCCAACAAAAAACCCCCCTGACTTTGTAATATGTATCTGAAAATGCTATAGAGCTGCTAGGAATTCTGAATATTCAAGAAAAAAATGGCAAAGTTTTTCTTCAACAAAAAAATTGAATCAGAGTATTCATCCTTTACTACATTCAGATGAAAAGTAGGTAACACAAAGTACTATCAAATGCATATTCACTAATCAGTCACCAGCAAGTAGTTGTGAATTGCTGTTTTGCAAAGAAACTTCCATTTACCTAATGTTTGGTAATCAAAATTCAGACTAAACCAAAGTACGATGTATCAATTTTTCTTCTTTAAATTAACGCTTAAGCCCTAAGCCATAGACCCCCATGCAGAGTTAGACAGATTGCTAGAATCATATAGTTTTTATTGGAGCAAAACACACTTCAGGTAATCGTTACTGAACAATTTTTTCAGAAGGGAGCTGCTTCAAAGAAAAGGTAGAAGAGCCAGTACTGTTCCAGAACTGTTTTACTCTACGGAGTAAATTTTCAAGCTGTCTCAAATGTATCCTAAAAAAGAAGATATAGATACAGGAAACACAGATAGCAGCAAAACCAAATACAGAGTAAGATGCAAGCAACGTATTAATGCCTCATAGAAACCAACTGTTCCAACTGGTATCATACAGAGAAAGAGAAAAACAAACCCTAGCAGGTTATAAGCAGCCCAGAACTGCTCTCGAGAATTATAAGTGTTACTAAGTAAAATTTCTGAGCATTTTTCCTAAGGCAAGTGATTTCCGAACTGTCAAACCAGTTCTGAGACCCTCCATCACTTTTAGTGAGAATCTATCCTTTCCAAGTCTGCCAACTGCAGGGCAATTCCAGTCCAAATGGACATTTTGAGGTCATCTGATCCCATCCCTACTCTGGGCAGGGCTGATACTGGTCAGCTGCTCAGGCCCAGGGGAGTTCAGACAACCCTGGGGATGGCAATTCCACTTCCTCTCTGGTAAACTTGTCCATCTGTTAGATTACCCTCAAAAAGAACAACCCACAATCTAACTGGTGTGTTTCTTATTGTAGCTGATGTCTGATACTTCTTATCCTTACACTGTGCACCTTGGTGTAGCATCTAGCTACATCTTCTCTGTAACCAAAAAGGAAGCACCTGAAGACAGCAACAAAGTCCCTTCCACCACTTCCTTGTCTCTAGACTGAACTAAACGTCTCCCGCACGCAGATCGTGCTCCTCTCCGAGCCTCCTGCTCAAGCATCCGTCTTGCGTTAGGGATGCCAAAGCTGCGCCTGTGCTGCAGAGAAGGTGCGAAGTGCCCACCCGGCTGTGCTGGCCGCATCGCTGCTCGCAGGCTGCAGTTGGCCGCCCTCACCGCCAGGGCACACTGCTGACTCGCGATCCGGGCTGCACCGTCAGAGCCTCTGTCACGATAAATCACCGCTCCTGCCTCCGACAGGCACGCTTCTTCCCTGCACAAGTTCTCATGAGGACAAAAAAAAAAAAATCTACACAATGAGTAACACAGTGTGCCCCAGTGTGGCATTTCAATTATTAGTAAAACATTTTAAGGTAGATTTTCCACCCTATCATTGCCACCAGCCAAATAGAAACTTCAAAATCTTTAATTATTTTACTTTGGAGCTAGACGTTTATGACCAACAAATGTGATAATGGAAGTTCAAAGACATATATTTTTGATCTTAGATTCAGTTTTTATCCTCCCTCTATCTCAGTCATGTCTCCTGAAGCTGTTCAAACTTTCAGGAGTAGCACAGGTGTACACACTACAAAAAATAGAAATTAATTTTGTCTGCAAATTACTATCGCAGTGGGGAATTTATGCACTCCTCATCTCTTAAACTGTGACCTGAATCCAACTTTACCTATAGTAGACAAATCCTGAATAAAAAAAAAAAAAAAGGAGGAAATTTTCAGAGTACTACAATTTGTTTACTGCTTTGTAAATAGAGAAGTATTTATTATTTTTATTATGAACTTCAGCTTGTTTGGGCTATGAAGGAAACAATCCTGCCTAACATTTTGTAATCTAGCCTTCACAGTTTGGGTATGCAATATAGTCTCCACATAATTTGATCAGATACTCTTTTCTGCCCTTGATTTAAACACTAACTTTGAACTTAGCTTAATTTGTTCATTGAGAGAGCTATGTGGACACTAATGTGCCCGTAAGCTTCCTTCTAGAGTTAACACATGTTCTTCAATAATTTACAGACTTGATTTGACTTAAGGGGATAGTGCCAGAAGCACTAGGGTGAGTTATGACAACCTTCCCTCTCATCTCAGCATTGCTATTTCTTGTACTTAAGCATGGGGTGCAGGGAGGTGTGCTGGGGGAGTATCTGTACTGAATAACAACTGGGGAGAAACAATAGCACTATTCCCCCAAAACTCCAAGTCAAATTTGTCCCGAAATATTTAATACTGACTTAATTTACCCCAGAAACTCATCTGCTTTCAAGCAAAAAGC
Organism: Pyrocephalus nanus; assembly: GCA_038380795.1. Taxonomy (NCBI): domain Eukaryota; kingdom Metazoa; phylum Chordata; class Aves; order Passeriformes; family Tyrannidae; genus Pyrocephalus; species Pyrocephalus nanus. The sequence goes on along the minus strand of CM076260.1, from coordinate 81,966,464 downwards.
CTAAGACCTAAGAGGCTGGCATAGTCTAAGAGTTATCTCCTCCACCTTCACTCAGTCAGTGCAGCCCCTCTTCAGATGCCTGCTCTTGTCCAGACAAGTCTAAAAAGACTACAGCCTTGTTTATACAGGTCAAATTGAAGGCATGTCCCAACATACCAAACTTTGATACAACAGGTTACATTCTTCCAGCTAAACACACCCTCCTTCACTAACAACCAGTTCTGGTATCACAAACTTTTGATTACATTGAGGTTTACCACACATGTTGTGGTAAATCAAAGTGACCACACAGAATAAGTAGACAGATATCTATTACTTATACCTACATTGTGTGCAACTACAGGAATAACTAGCCTATAGTAACCTTGTCTTCTAAGAACTCAACATAGGATAGCAAGACTTTCAGTAAAAAATAATTTTAATTTCTACTACAAAGCCCTTTGCCAAGACTTGGTTGTGAAAAACACTTGAATAAAACAAATACACTTGTCTTCATACTCATGGTCACAGCTTTGTGTTGTCCTGTAATTCTACTCACATGAATGCTCCAATAGTGGATGCAGTTATTATTACAACACATAACACTGTAGTAATCATCTTAAAATAAAGGTGCACAGCGGCCAGAAGTAAATGGGTGACATTTATTATGCTAGCAAGGCTCAGATGCTATAGCTACATCACTTTTGTGCTTCAAGAACACTATCATGTTACAGTTAGACAAAAATAATGATCTATTTTACAATGGTGCAAATGAAAATTATTTTGGTAAATTTTTAATACCTCTGTTTCTTTCAGAGATTTCAAGTGTTGTTTTTATTTATATATATAATATATTAATACATTATTAAAATATTCAACATAACTGGTGCATTAATATATTTCTATTTTCATACATATGTTAAATTAAGATCTGTATACTTAGCAAGACTAAATGGGTAATGCATCACTTAAGAACAAGAACACTAGAACTTCTTATCTTCCCTTTTAAAATTAGAAGTACTTGTAAATTTTTTTGCTTTGTTTTGGGTTTTGTTTGGTGTGGGTTTTGTTTTATTTTGGGGGACTTTGTTTGTTTGTTTTGGTGGTTTTTTCTTTTTAAACAGAAAATAAATGCTCATTGGACTTGAAAATTTATTGAGGACATATTGACAGGACGCTAGAATCTTGTATTTAAGCAATACCTAGACATCATCTTCCAGCATATGTCTGTGTGGAGTAAAGAGATTTCAACTGTAGCAGTCTCACTCCAGTCTCAACTTCACTAGAGGGATTCAATTTCATGAGCAGTAGTATCAAACAAATAGATTTCTGTAATACTTTAGACTCCAGAATAAGAAGTCAAAGTGAAATACAGAAGTAAACTGTCAAACCTAACATGAATACGGTGAAGTCTTCAAATATACAAGCAAACTCTTAAAGCATACAACATGCAACTGGCAGATTTTGAAAGCATGTGAGAGTCCAGATTATTACTTCACAACAACTTGAAATGTTCAGCAATCAGCCTAACCTTTCAAGACTTCCTTTTGATAAAACTTCCTAAACGAACTAAAGTTATGTCATGGTTTAATCCCAGTAGACAGTTTAAGTACCACCCAGCCACTGGCTCACTAACCACCCAGCAGTGGGATGGGGAGAGAATTGGAAGGACAAAAGCACAAAAACTCATGGGTTGAGTTAAAAACAGCTTAATAAGGTAAAAAAAGGAAAAGTGTAAAAAGAATAGAAACTCCTCAAAGAAAAACAAAACAAAACCCCCAGAAATGACGCAAAAAAAACCCCAAAAAACTCATCACTTTTGCATTCATGGTGCAAAAAACACATCAACAGCCAAGTCATTGACCTCCAGCCTCTCCTGGAGAAATGGCAATGCTGGCAAACCACCCCCCTTCTCCCCATGTTTTGTTGCTGAGCATGGTGTGGAGGAATACCCCTCTGGGCAGTTGGGGTCAGCTGACCCGGCTGTGTCCCCTCTCAATTCCTTGTGCTCCCCCAGACAACTTGCTAGTGGGGCAACATGAGAAGCAGAAAAGACCCCAACTCTGTGTAACATGGTCAGCAATTACTAAAATAACAGTATGTTATTGACACTATTTCATCACAAATCCAAAACATAGCCACATACAAGTTAGTGCAGAGAAAATGAACTTCATCCCATTCTAAACTAGGACAAGGTACCATCAGAACTCGGCTTGCAAGGTTGTATCCTCCTGAATGCATACACACGTTACAACTTTACCCACCCTGAAGAACACCTTTTTAAGAGATTACCCCTCTCTGGTTATTCTGAGATACTCAAAGAAAATCAGAATTTAGTTAAATATCACATTTTCCTATTAGAGGAATGTTTCCCCTGCCAACTCAGTTGGTTTCCAGACCAATTCTATCTATGTTAGTTTATGCATTTCCAAGACCCACCACTGTTGCCCAGTAAATAATAAATGCAGAAACATTTTACTCTATGACAGAAACAGTAAGAGTTCTAAAAACACGTAAAATATAAAACAGATCTACAGATTCTTCTGCATGTAACTTTACATTCACCCCATGAATTCAAGGACTCTTGAGCCAACACTTCTTTTACAAAGTTGCATTTATGTTTAGAATAGAATATAGAATTGCATCATTTGGAACTGTATTAATTCATGAATAGGAAGGGTATTTATTATATTCACCACAGATTTGCAATGCTTGTAAATATTTTCTAACGATAAAACCTTGCAATATAGAGGTTTCTATCTGGACCAACAGTACAGTGAGTCAAGACCTAATTTGCTTGATAAGTAAATGGTAAATACATGAAATCTGTCAATTTTTCCAAGCTTGGATTGCGGAGACTGAAGGTACAAACACATAAACCTTTACAGATCTTCCCATCGTCTCTTCTAACACCAGTCCTTATCGCTCCCCGATCTGTTCTAGTTCTTCCTCTCTGAATTCCTCCCACTTCCTCATCCCAGTCACCTCATGTTTAAAATTTCTTAGTCCTCTCCCTCTTCCCTCCCCTTCTTCAGATCCCATCCATATTCCATTTAGTTCAAACAATCTCTTTCCACACATTGTCCAAGTGCAAGTAGAGAAGAGCCCAAAAGTCTGTCCTTGCTTTCAATTCTTACACCTGACAGAGATACAAGACTGCATGAAATCCTCCTTTGCCTTCTCATGTCCAAAAGCACACTGAACCCCCAGAGAACTAAAATGAGAAAAGTTTTTTCTTAAATCTCTACTGAACCTTTGCAAACATTTTCTGAATGATTTATATCCTGGCCAACTACAAGCAATGTCTATTTTGACAGATAATGTCATATCAAAAAGTAACGAGACAGCTGATAAAAGAAAGAGTATAATGAAAACAGATTCCCTACCAGTTATCTCCAAGTAGAAGAATCACCAGTGTCAAAGTTAAATCTGAGGTACAGAGTTTTTCTGAGAAAGCACTGCAGGAAGCTTTTGGTGGTTTGGGTTCTTTTAGGTTTGGTTTTGTTCTTTTGGGTTTTTTTTAAAGTAATGAACATTAAACCATACTCAATAAAAAACCCCAAAGAAAACAAAACTAAACCAAATATTTGCTATGGGATTGTACTTTGTTGTTTTAAATCATCCAGAGGCAGACGTAGCAAAAAGCAATTCAATTTACATGTTTGAAGTCCAGCAATATGCTACACATATAAAGAGAGAAATATTTAAATTGCTGGATTATCTCAACACCAGTCATAACTCCCTCCCTCCCTCTCTCACATGGCAAATGCCACCAAAAATGGAAGAGCAGAGAAATGACCAGGGCAGCTTTGATCATCTTTTTGTCCAGTACCATACAAAGCACACAGAAAGAAACACGCCTCATCTGTTACCTTAAGACTTTTAAGCAATACATTTGCCTAGGTTTAAAGGCATACATGCGGAAGCAAAAAAATTAGAACTCATCCTTAGCTGGAAAGCAGATTTGACACACACAGTCAAGCAACAGACAGACAGAACCCAACAATTGTCAAAATACCTTTTGGAGACAGTAACATAACTGAGAGGGCTAGCAACATGAAATTTGCACCTGAAACTTCATATAAAGCAGTGTCCTGACCGAGCTCACTAACACACAGAAAACTAAACACCCAGTGTACTTGCACATTGTTCCACACAGCATGGCTGTATCAAAAACCAACCACATTAATGCCCTAGTGGCCTAATCCACTAAAATTCAGTCAGCTTTGGTTGTTGCTGATTCTCTTGACTTCATCGGTGTCATGCTAGCAAAGCTACCCACAGTGCTTACACACAGGGACCACTCTTTCTGAGACAAATGCATGAAAATGTTATGCTTTTAGTAGGTACTTTATAATTACCATATTGGTTCAGCAACAAACTGAAACTGGGCAGGTCTGCAACTGTACATTTACTCTCCTCAAAACTTCAGCAAAACATCAGCAAATGAAGAGTGAAGGTCAACTCAGATTTTGCACAATGACATTTTCACAGAACAGAACAAAATTACGAACTCTCTTCTGACGGGAAAAAACTAAGGTGTTAAGATAATATACTGCACCTGAGGTACTCCATCGGTGGTAGAATGAACACTGTGCTCTTAAAAAGATAAAGTAAGTCAATTGTAAGGACTTTACTTCAAACATCACAAGATAGCCCACAGTAATTGTAGGACAGAAGAGTACACACAGTCAGTCACACCCTAACAAGTAAAACAAGTAAATTTACACTCCTAGATCACACCAAATACTAAGACAAAAAATTTTGTCATTTGCTGTCTGTGATTTTTTCCTTTTTTTAAATATTGTGTATATATATATATACTTAGAAGTATAAACTGAAAAAAAATGCAAGCTTTCAACCTAATTGCATTAAATTTCAAGAAAAAAATTTCTAGCACTAAAAAGGAATGAGTCTACTTAAAGACTAAATGCATCCTCCCTGTTAAATTATGGGTTTAGTTACTGTAGCAGGCACGAAATAATTGAAGCAACTACATATGTGTATGAACACAGGAGCAAACTGCATAATCCAATGAAGTATAAAGCACAGCAATTTCTTTGAAAAAATAAAAACAAAATACACAAGAATGATGACTAAGAAGGCTTTGCCCAAATATCAAATAGTAAAAGCTTGAGTTTTTATTAAAAAAGAGAAATGTATGGAAATACCTCCTAGAACACTAAACAAGCAAACAGCAGGATGAGTACATAGACCCCAAATGATTGGCAGGACGTGACACCATGTGCATGCAATTTTTATCTTTTCTGGTTCCAGTAATAGAGACTATAAACATCACATAGACACAGTGCTAGAGTTCCTGTGGATATGGGAACAACCAAATTAACATACTTGAACTGAGTTTCCAAGCTCATAGCAGTTACTTTCTTAATAGCAAATGAAATTGACATTTTCATAATAAGAATTTCAAACAACATAGTCTTTTCTTTTTTCTTCCTATTCATTAGAAATAGCAAATATAAATATCAGAAGAAAAAACTTATGTTTAAAAGATTATTCAAATTAAATATGATTTTTAAAAAATTTTACTTCAGATTTTCATTTTGTCCTAGAATTGGTTTTCTCATGCTGCAAAATTATCTTACTGTTTAATAATTTTGGCTAAAAATTTTATATTAATTATAAAAATCTAAGTTTTGAAATTATTCAATATTCATATGCATAGTCAGTAACACCTTTTCATATTTAAGAGCAAAGAAAATGTAAGTAGAAATGTACATGCAATGTACAAACAGTCACCTGGAAAAATATTTTACTAATTCAAGTTCTTAACAAACATCATTACATACAAACAATGTTTAATATTCTATTTTATACTACAAAGTGGGGAGAAAGTAAAGGAATTACTAAATCTTATTTTGAGACAGTTGTTAATGAATAAAATTGTCAATCTGTTTATATAAACATAAGGTTCAGGCAACTGGAAATGCCCATGGTTTGTAATGTAAGTTTATTTAATCCTATATACATAATCGCTTCAGCATTACTATATGGCTCTTCATTACATATAAAGAAGTCTACCTTAATATTACTCTACAATAAAGGAAATTAAATATCATTGATTACAACAAAAAAAGAGCAATTGTTATATTACTAGTTTAAAATTGTTAGATAAACTTTGGGGAAATCAAAACAAACACCACCTCTGTTCCATTATCATCACCAATGCATTTTCTCTCACCACAAAGCATACTGTTTTTTCTGAGATACTTCTGACCACGCTAAACTATGTATAACATTTGAGATACATGCATTTTTTCCTCTGAAAAGATACAGAAGCAATGGACTACCTAGCTGATTTCTTTAAGAATTCAAATGGTAGGAAGATTTCCAAAGAAGCTAAAAGCCCAAAACAACAAACTCTGCTGCTTATCCTAAAAAGACCCTTCTCTCTCTCTTCAAATACACACATGCAAATCCAGTATTCTGCATCAGTAGCCTTTTATGTCCCTGAAGTTCACATTATAAAAACAAAGGCTTTCAGGAAGCACCTGATGCATCAGGTTACGAAACAGTGCTACATCATATAATGCAATTTTAGTCAGACGGGTCTATAGGTTTAGTTTATGTTGTTTTATATATGTACACATACACACACACATATACAAACAAAAAACCCGCAGAATGTTATGTCATTCTGGAAAACCCACTCGTTAAAATCATCATTGAGTTTGCTACAATATTATTCATATATCTGCTACTACTAATAACAGTTATGAAATGCTTTGGTAGATTTTTGTTGTTTCTATTGTCGCTGGGGGAAAAAAGAACTACCAGACCCATATCTCCAGAAAAACCATGCTAAATATTTCCAGAGTATTCAGGTGTCTTCAATCATATTCTCATTTCTCTGCATCACCACAAATGCCGATGAGAAAGAAACGCACATCAAGATCAACCAAAAAAGCTTTGTATTCAAAAGAAAAGGTGTTTGTTATTGCACTGGCCCTACAAGAACACCTCCCTCAGGCGACACCACTGAAGTAGGCTACAAGGAAACAAACAAGAAATGCTCGATTTGTGTTAAGACAGAACAGTTACTCAAGAGGTACAAAACTATGTAAAGAGTTAATTACATTTTATAGATTGTGAGGAACGGCACAACTGTAGAATATGGCAAAGACTGAGAATAATCTTGATCTTCAAACCAGCAAAGCTGGATAGTGAGAATCATTGGCGCTGACCACAGGCATTCCCTGAGCAAACTGGGCTTGGCCTCTTCATAGCACCAACAGCACCACAGAAGCCACATAAAGCTAAGAAATCAAATATGTAGCTAATGGAAAAAAAGTCAATGTGTTGATCAGTCTGCCACAGAGTGTGGTGCTGAGGAACATGCTGGAAGCTGTCAATTGAGAACACATCAAAACAAAACTGCAAGCAGGTCGAAGCCTCCTTCACCCCCTGAACAACCCTCAGCTGTATTTAGCACACCAGCTCTAAGCATATGTTTTCTCCATTGAATGTTATTGCCTGAAGCAAACAAGGAATGAACGCATCCACATTGTCCATAAAAGCACATGTAGGAGAAAAATTATTCAAATTGAGTTCTACTGCGATTTTTAATGATGATAGTGATATAAAATATGAGAGCTTACTAGAATATCAGACAGTCCAGTTTAACTCTGCAGCTGAAGAGACTAGCACAATTCCACCTGAAGGTTGAAATGACCACAAAACAAGCTCTTGTCCTACCAACAAAGTTTACCATCAGATGTGCAAAAAACTAGTTTAGGAGAAGTTTAAAGGAATGGAGGAAGTGATAAAGTTGAGAAGGAGTTTCATACTGTGTAAATGGTTTTTATTCACTGATGCAGTAAACACAAAAATCCTCCCTTAGTGAAAGGCAGAGTAAACAGAAGAGGATTAACGCCACAGTTCAGATTTCTACCTGAAGGCAGTGCCAGGGAAGGCGTCCGACCGCCCACACTGCTGCTGCAGGCAGCCGGCACTTCACGTGGAGCAGAGAGAAAGCTGGCAGGGCTGCTTGCTCACTTACATCCCCAAACAATCCTAAGCTGGACTCGGTCAGCATCCTGGTCCTCAGTAGTGTCTCAGCAAGCCAAAGCAGTTTTGGCCACATGCCCACTATCAATTTCCCTGCAACGAAATTGCTTCTGTTGCTTGCTGAGAAGTCAAGCGCTGCAAATAACTGTAAGCACACACCTACCATTTCTCTATTTGATCAGTTTTTTACAGTGAGATTGAAAAATATATGCAAAAGTAATTTTTCTACCACCTTCAGTCTTCAATCTAATAATGAAAAATATTTCAAGATACCTTTCTGACCACTGCGTAGTATGTAGCTTCCTATTGCAAAGATCTTTCCACACAGAGCAAAGGGACATAACTGTGCAGTGGAATTCCAAAAATCTTTGCATCAGACACCTCCTAACACAGAGAAGATTCCTTTCACAGACACCAAATAACTACATTCACTATGTGGATGTGTTATTTGTGCACTGACCATGTCAGTTTTAATAGATAAGAGTGTCCACTCCCCCACCTCCCTCCAAATCTTATATCTATCCAAAATATTATTCAGTTACCCAGAATCAGTAGTAACATATGCCTGAGTACCAGGGACTTCTTTCATTAATTTGGTAGGTAGCATGCAGGTATTAATAAAGTCATCAACAAAATTAACTTAGATACTACATCTAAATTCTGTCTACTTTCAGCTTGAATCTACCATTGTCAAATTAATGAATGCCTCTGCCTCAATAACACATGAAGCACTCAGAGAGGTGCAAGTGGTAAAATTGTATCAATCAAAAAGACTGATGAAAAGGATGATGAAATATTGAGTACAGATAACATTTAGTTTCCAATTTGTATTTATAAAAGACTGAATTAAAAGACCTGTAGAAACAAGCATAAAAATGCAAAAATATAAGCCACCATTTAGACTATAACACCGCCACCACTCATTTACCACTTGTAAAACATTGCTACAGCTCTGCAGAAATTACTGAAAGAACAAGACACAAGCATGTCCAAATACTATCTGTTATGATTTACCATCTGAGATGATATGAGTAACTGATATTTTTTTTAACCTCCTATATTTTCTAACATTAATACAACAACAGTAATATATTGCTTAACACTGGATTGGACAACAGTTCAAACAGTACATGTTAAATGATATTATTTTTCTGGAAGGATTTTTTATATCAAAATTAGATACAGAGAAAAAGTTAAGGATAACAGGAAGTAATGTATGATCAAAGTCAAGACAGAACTCAAGAAACATTTGCTATAAAAAGCTTCAAGAAAATGAGGACCAAATTTCTTCAGTTTTCATATCAACTAAAGCTTGAAATGAGAAAAGTTACAAATTAACATGGAAAAGGTTAATCTCTTTTTGTAAACAATAAATCCATTTTTAATCTGAATTTAACACTTCTTACATTGCCCTGAGTAAGGATTCACTAAGACTACTTTAATTGACCACAGTTTTGTATATATTATGGAATTCCATAAAATAGTACTTAAATCAAATGTTGAATACTCAATTTTTGGTACTATTTGGTTAGTCAAAAGAACAGAGATTCTAATAAATAACCTAATCTTAAAATAGATAAATAATCTTTGCATAAGGTAAAACTAATTACTTATGCAGGTAACATGAAAGCCTTCTCCACTTCAAAGCACATTTACTTCAGAAGTCTTCTCTTGTTCTACTTTGGTTGCTCACACATTTCTTGCAGGCATCAAGTGCTTGTTTTAAATAATGGAAGATGTTAAGGAATGGCAAGTCCTTTTACCACCACCTTCTTTTACCACTATTCTCACTCAGGAAGTTTTTCAGTGGCCACAAATTATTATCTAGTGCTGGTCCACATACTTAAAGACTAAATGCTTTACAGATGTCACTAAATATTGAGTATATGAACCTCTCAGATGCGCATTTAGTACTAACAGCTACTATGTAGGTTTTGAACTACAGAGGTTTATCTTAAAGACAGCATTACACAAATTTTGAATGGAGCTACTAGAACCAAGTAATACTCAGTGTGAAGGTGACTTAATCCCACCATTTTAGGAAAGCAAAAACTTGTTAGTTTGAAAAAACTTGTCTAACTTGTTGAATCAAGCACCATTTCCAAGCACCACTTCCAACCAACAAGAAAAGCTTCATGATCAATGATTAAGTACCATGTTGAACTACTTCAGACAAAAGATAAGAAACTGGTCTTTAAAAAGGGGCAGAACTAGATATAATGTTTTTCAACCTATGCTTTTTTTTTTAGCTAGTGACCTCAAAAAATGTACAGGTAACAGGAACCCTAATGTAAAAAAACAAAAACCAACAAGAAACCTGTGAAGTTTTGTTTGTTTTTTCCTCACTCCTTTTTAAGGAGCAGTCCTGCACCTCTCTACCAATTCCTACTATCAAAGCAGGACTCGGGATTTTGTCAGAGACAGATCCACGAAGAGGAAGAAACAGAGGAAGCATCAGAATACATTCAAGCCATGACTTGTAACACTTGGTAGTCTTTTAATTTGGTGACTAAGATTACTGATGGAATGAAGGAACCACAGACACTGAAAAGCCAATGGGAATGGATCAGTACAGTTAATAGACTAACCAGGAGCTGCAGAAAGGCACAGTCTGATAACCACATAACTGGGACGCTATTAAGAGTTTTTCTCCAGATGAAAGTGTCCATCAAAAGACCTCTACCGTGCCTGTAAACTGGAGGGAAATGCAAGTGTTGCATGCCGTATAGGTAAAGGCTGGGGGGAATTCACAGGCTGCTTGGGAAGAAGAGAAGAGGAGCAGGTAGGAGGAGAGGCACTACTGTCCAAGCCTCCATCCCGAAGGCCTCTACTCACCTACGGAATGGCTGAGGCTGCTCCTCCTGCAAGAAGACCATTTGGGGCATCAGCAGCAGTGGGAAAAGTCCCGCTGTGCAACCAGGAAAGTAGGGAGAGCACCTACAAACAAAAATGGAACAAAATGTAAAACTGAATTTAGGGAAGTTGAGATAATTGAAGCTCACTGGATTCTAAATTCTAAGAAAATATATTTGAAACTTTAAAGGAAATCAAATTATATATTCCAGGCTTAGAAACTGTTATTTAGTGTGTTTTAATAAAATGGAAGATTTCATCCCAAAGAAATTCCTGGAAACCTTCCAACTATAAAGAGTTATGTGAGAAATTCAGTTTATATTCAAACCAACTTCATGAACACCAGAAACAAGCTAAGTAGAGAAAACTATAAGAAACCTGCATCCAATAAATTAAATCAATATTTCATATACTAACAGTTCCCCACCCATGTTAATCTACAGGAAAGCGAAAATGTCTTTGTAATTGCTTATTACCCTCTAGTACAAAGCTGAAATAAAAACACACATGATGCATCTGAAAAAAACTGGGACTTACAGGAAAGGCAAGTGGTATATTTGTTTATATAAATATTTCCCACCCAATTTCCAAATTCTTATTATGTCAGAAGACAATTATAGAGGATTACACTGTGCCACAAAGTGACACTCATTACAGCATATTGTCCCAGTCTGGGCCTTGAGATCTATCAATACTAATAAAAAGACTCATGAAATTGCCAGTCTAAGCTCTATGACAAGGAACGTAGGAGTTTGTTTATATGACTTGATTTAAACACAAAAAATTACAAACTCAACTACTAATCTTGTCTGTGCTACAATATAAGCCTTCAATAGATCTATTACCAATAACTACTGTTAATTAAACAAGTACACAAAGAGAATATTTTCTTCCATGTAAAAGTGGCTAGCAACATCTTAATTAAATTCTAAATTCTGTATTGAAAGAATATTAGATAAAAACCTCTTAATCACCTTTGACAATCAATCTCCCCCTAAATGTTAAAAATAATTAATCACATTGAAGACAGATAAGTTATTTGTTTAAAGGCTACAGTCATAAACCCAGTAATGTCTCACATTTATAGAGCTATTTAGAATTAACACAAAGGCATTTGCATGAATAGCTTCCTGCCATTTCAGAATCCCAGGAATGCAAATTCAGTTATGAAACCAATTAATCTTTTAAATTACTTAATTATCTCTCAGGTCCAACAAACAGGCAATTGTAAAATATGAGAGAAACAGGAGGCAGAATGAAGGCTTTTAAAAGTGTACAACCTCTAACCTACTCCCAAAGAACAACTGCCCTCTGGAAGTGACAGCTACCTCTGCAAGGCAGGAGCCCTGGTACACGTGTGAGCAGCAGGGCTTGCAGCACTCTGGTTGGAGTGTTCAAAGTGCCTGGGTATACTCCATTTGAGATTTGCACACACTGTCATCAGAAGAGGTGAATATGAAACAAACTGTCAGCAACAAGCACCTTGGATTCAGCTTTGATCTCAAAAGGCTTGTTTCAACCTTTCTGGAGTAGGTTCATCTGTTTCTTCTCTCTTAAGATAGCTTGAGAAAATATATGTTCCTTGTGAATAAAAGCTGGGTCTTCTTCACTGCAATTTATCAGGCTTATTTTGATTTAGCACTGACTACTGTTCAGATATACTTTTCCCCCTATTTACTTGATTTTTGCTAATTTCCTCTTATTTTGTATATTTGGTGCATTAATCTGGAGAGGTTTGCCCCAAATATAACACTGTAAACAGTGACAAATATCTGCTGCATGTTCTCAGGAGACCACTGCAGTACTTTATACACTTGCCTATTACAGACTCCCTACCTTTTTTTCAGGGCTGAGTAGTCCACAGCATTTGTTTTCTTTTCCAAATCGAAACTGTTTGCTTTTTTGAAATGTCAAGATAAAAAGCAGCATTGGCCTATTCCATTAAAAAAAACAAAAACAAGTCTTAAAATAGCCTGCTTATATTGTTTGCCACCCAGTTACTTGTCTGCAAGCCCATTCAGTACACTGACCTTCAACTCCTGATTTCAAACACATTTCAGTTGTAGATGTGTAGTTTTCTTTGAAACCAAATCTCAAGTGCCATAGATATTTCTCCAAGTTTTAAAATAAAAATCACATTATGTTGAAAGACTACATGGAGAAAAAAAACCACATCCCACAAAAACCCAAAATAAAGTGGTATAAAAAGTCTCTGGCTTAGTTAGAATTTCTAATGATGAAATCTAATTAAGACTTTTACCATTTCCCTTTGAAATCATATTTTGGTTGCTTCTAACTGGCAAACTAGCCCTTTAACCCAGAATTCTTTGTATTTCATCCCCAGGCTTTCCTATTAAGGAGAAAAAACATAACATTTCAGCCATGTCAACTTGGATTTCTTCAAGGAAACAAGAGAAGAAAAGCAATACTGGCATTTCTTGCCAGTGCTAAAAGCAAGTTGATCCTTTTTTATTTGAGTTTCCCAAGCTTATATAATCTGCTAGCACCTCTGCCTGAGAGCTTTTAAACTGGTTGCCAGTTTCAGTCAAATAAGGACAAAGTTTGAAACACAGGAAAATAAACTCCTAAAAGGTAAGGAGTATGGAAGAATAAAGCCAGTGTCTGATTATTGCCATTATCTAGTGACCTGAGAGACAGAAAAGTAAAAAAGGTAGCTTTTTTTTTTGTTGGGTTTGGGGTTGGTTTTGGAGGGATGGGGTGGTTGGGATTTTTTGGTGTTTGTTTGCTTGTTGTTACTGTTGATTTTTTTTTTTTTAATTCAATACTGGTTTGCCTTTTTTAAAATACTTGGCAGACAATCATATGTTTAGCTGTTATTTATATACCATGAATCTTTTTTTGCCTAGTGCAGGTGACACAAAAGATGCAAAAAGAGACAGAAAAACTTAAAATACAGTAGAAACGTGTAACAATGACAAAGAGTTTTGTATCCCATAGACACATAGAACTTCGGTGACCTGGATCACCATTTCCAATTTCCCAATTGACCACAATGCAAATCTATACTTTTGACGCATGAAAAAAAGCACCAAATGTATCACAATATACCTACCAGAAACTAATCTAATCAAAATAGCCCAGTAAATTCTTCAACTCTTTCAAGGAACAAATGTATCACTATATCTTACTATGCATAGGCTCTGGGGGCTTTCTTTGGGTAGAGATGTGGTAAGATAGATTATGATGCAAGGATTAAATACTCTAGAAAGGAAAAGTTTAAACTGTTGCTCTCTATTAAGGATAACTTTTATACTAAGCCTATGTTTATATGCAAATAACCACGCTAAGGTTGAAAGCATGCTGTAATGCTGCTAGACTTTGCTATGAAAGAGACTGGTTTAAGTAAACTAGAAGTGGAGAGAAGAGATAAAGTCATAATTATATTTTTTATTTATGAACTTTGTTTATGTTATGTACAGAGGAATATGGGAGAAGATAAGCTGCAGTGTAGAAGAGACAGTGGTGGAGGGGTCAGGAGAAGCTGGTCTGGACAGACAGCTAGAAGAGAGTAAGAGGAGCTGGAGCTATTCAGCCAGCAGACGAAAGAAACTCTCCATACCAGAAGCACCTTTAAACTGCTGCTACTGCTGTTTGAAGGGGCAGCTTTGAATTCTTTATGGCTCTTCTACAAGGCTACTTTTCGAAGGCCTTTTACTTTAGGCATAAAAATAAGTTCAAGCGCCCTCATTAAGTAAAGCAGCTTTGTCAGTCTCCAAATCTGTAACACACACAAGTGGCAGATGATCACTTCACCCCATGCTTTAAGGTTATGCTGTGAGCAGCACATGAAAACAGTGAGCACAATTTGATTTGCACACCTTCCTCAGTGAGACTTTAGGGATGACAGTTTGGACACTTCTTACACAATAAAACATTATTTTTGTCCTGCTGAAGTTCTCTTGTTGGTACAAGTTAGTGTGACATGAAAAGCATTATGAAAAATAGAAATACAGTACTTTTGCAAGGTTTCCTTAGTTTTAAACTAGCTCCATGAATTAAATGATTAAGCACATCATGGGGCAATAGATATGAGTCTAAAAAGCTCAACAGTATCTTTCATATTTTTGAAATTAAAACAGCTGTCATTATTATTAACAGAAAGCAAAGGTTTAGTCTACTGTGCAAGTCAGGATTTTCATACTGTCAAAAGCCTAAGAGCTCTGTAGCATTTTCGGTGAACCAGAAAAACACCAAAAGACTGCTGAGGCAAAGTAGGACACTGATGAAAAACAGCAAGGAGAAGGTACAAAACCCCAAAAAGGGAATAACAAAAAAATTAAATACTTGCCCTTACTCCCTATTTGCTTGCAACATAATTACTTAAGAAAATTATTTTGGACATAAACATTTGCTGAACTTTTTCGTCCCTGAAAATATAAATACATGCACAGAACATGTTCATTTGTATATTCAAACTTCTTTTTAAAGACTAGATTTCTTAAGACTTCATAGTTACTTCTACAGTTATGAAACAAAACAAGAATGTCTCAACTGGACTTTGAAATTAAAGCTGGATTTTGAAATTAAAACCTGACCAGAACGTAGGGAGAGTTTATGCTAAAGGATGTTGTATACTAGGTGAGACACACCACCAAGAGTAATTTTCTTCCAAATTAAAATTTTCCTGCAATACCTGCCAAGTGGCATTTTAATACCACTATTAAAGCAATCATTCATTGCAGAATGTAGCATTAATATTTTTATACAGTAGAACCCTTGCAGTTTGAAGACATTAAGATGGAGGCATACTAAGAAAACTGTATAAGAAATTAGTTCATGATTATCCCTATTTTTGAATTGGATGTTATTTCTATTAACCTACAATTCTTTGAAAGAAGCAAAACCCCTAAGGCTTTATTTTAAAAGTTGCACTGACCACAATAATTTGATTTTATGATCAGAGAGCAACATGATCCAGCAGTGCCTTCCTGTCTTACATGCCTACCCTTGAAAATTTTCCCTGTAGTAAACACTGCATCTTTTTCAGCCAAGCAATAGAGACATTATACATCCTCTTCACTGAAGACCTATACTGAAGTTCACATTTGTGGTAGAGAGCATAAAAGTCCCTGAAAGTAGGCTTTTATTTTTTTTTTAATAAAGAAAATCCTTTTTTTTTCCACAGAACAAAGTCAACAGCTTTGTGTTTAAGGCAGGAGTGTGTATTGCTAAAATATTACTGTATGAGGAAAAGTTTTGTTTGAAGCACACATCTTCCTTGCAGAGATTGACAAGAAGATTTCTTTTATTTAATTCAGGAAGACAAATATATAAGGTCTGAAATTCAAACCTGAACAATTCAAGTTCAAGAATCTTACTTAACTATTCCATACATATAATACAAATATCTTCAATGTGGTGAAAAACTTCAAATAAAAGTCACATTCCAAGCTGTGAAAGTACCATTCTAAAAAGCCCATTTTTATTTTTATTTAAAAAGTTTTTATGTAAATGCAGTGTCCTAGTTCACATATCACAGAACAGTTCAGACAGGACGGACCTCAGGAAGTCATCTGGTTCAGCCTCCCTGCTCAAGCAAGACCATCCTGAGCAGACTGCCCAAGTTTACATCTAGATAGCTTCTGAGTATCTTTAAGGATGGAGACTCCACCACCTTTCTGGTTAACCTGTGCCAGCACTTTGTCATCCTCACAGTGAAAAAGTGTTTTCTGATGTTCAGAGGGAAACTCCTGTTTTTCAGTGTGTGACCATTACCTCTGGTCCTGTCACTGCACACTGCTGGAAAGAGCCTGGCTCCATTTTCTTTACACCTCCCTTCAGGTATTTATCTACATTGTAGAGAACCCCCTAAGCCTTCTCTTCTATAAGCAGAACAGTCCCAGCTCTCTCAAGTCATTCCTCATGGGAGAAATGCTCTAGTCACTAATAGTCTTTGTACTCTTTGATGGACATTCTCTGCTATGGCCACGGCTTTCTCGTACTGGAAAGCCGAGACCTGGACACAGTATTTCAGGCTCATCACGACCTCATCAGGTCTGAGTAATGGGCAAGTATCACCTCCCTTCACCTGATGGCAACACACTAATTCAGCCCCAGGATACCATCAGCCTTCTTTGCTGCAATGGCACAGTGCTGGCTCACAGTCACTGTGACAGCCAGAGCCATTTCTGCCAAGCTGCTTTCCAGCTGAGCAGCCTCCAGCATACTGATGCCTGAAGATTTTCCTCTTCAGATGCAGAACTTAACACTCTTCTTTGTTGATTTTCATGAGGCTCCTGCTAGCCCATTTCTCCAGCCTTTTGGAGTCCTTATAGATGGCAGCATGACTCTCATACATATCAGCCACTCCACTGAGTTCTTCATCAATTAACAAATTTACTGAATGTACACTTTGGTCTGTCATCCAAATCATTAATGAAGATATTCAACAGGATTAGTCCCAGTACTGACTCCTGTGTACACCAGCTGCAAGACTCCAGCTATGCTTTGAACCACCAATCTCTGTGGACCTGGCCATTCAGCCAGTTTTCACCTAACTGTCTGCTCATCCAGCCCATACTTCATGAGATTCTCTATGAGGATCTTATTGGAGGCAGTGGCAAAAGCCTCATGGAAGCCAAGGTAGTCTATTGTCCATTGTACCAAGACAGTCATTTCACCGTGGAAGGTTGTTAATTTGTAAAGCATGACTTCACCTTGGAGAATCCATGCTGACCAAAGACTTTATCTTTACTAGTCTTTACTAGTGTACATTACCATGCACATTACTCCCTTGCTTTACACTCCATTCAAACAAATTTTGTAGTATTTCATACATACGGCTCCCTGAACTGTTTTAATACCAAGAAAAAGAATCAGTAGTATACAAACTGACTTCTGTAACACATACACCCCAAACCCACCCACTCAAAAAAACCTACAGCAACTGTTGTCTCCAGTTGAGCTCATTAATCTTTTTTAAGAAAAATACCCAGATCTTGACTTTAAAACTGCAAGTGGTAAGAAAAAGAATAATCTAAAGCTTAACCACCCTTAACATTAATAAGATTTTTTTTTCTAAGCTTCAGCTTGCAGGTTCTTGACCCATTAAACCTTCATCTTCTAAATCCATGTGCTCACCCCATTTAACGGGATCTTTTCTCCTGTTTTAGAATTGTAAGAAAAACAACCATATGTCTTCTCTTTATACACTAAGGACACTGAAGTTGTCTTACAAGATAGAATGAACTTTTTCAGTTTTAAAAAAAGTTAGACACATCTAGAAACCTTTCCTAAGAGCACAAGATAGTTATCATTAGAAGGGTCTTGAACTGATTCAAAAAAAAAAAAAAGCTCTGAAATAATATTATTTTATCTTAATTTTCCTGAAATGTATTCACATTCATAGTACTGAAGAGAACTATGCACTAGGAGCAAGCAAAAAAAGAAAACAAGCAGAATGCACGTCTAACACTAACACCTAAGGTAAGGTTTAGCTCATTGCCCTGCAAAAGCAATCTGTTTTAAAATTACATGTATTTGTTCACTACGTAATAATCAAGTGGTGACTTTTCAAGTAGCATAATTATCCAGATATGTTAATCCTGTCTCACTGCAACCATATCCTAAGGAATACAGAGAGAGTAACGATGACAGTTACACAACGAGGCTGAAGGACAAATGGTCACTCACAAAACAAATGCAGCTGCCACCTTCAGATTACTCAACTGTCCCACAATGTCATTATCCTCAGATCCTTATTAAGCTCCTGCTAAGATACCATATACAAATCTTGGCAATACTATATTTCCAACGCTAGCCTCCATGCTAACCAAATTTTCACTGGTTCTGTGTAGTTACACATTTGTTGGTATCCTTTGCTTACTTCCTGTATAAATTGAACAGAAAAATATTTTTGTTTTTAATCTGTATAGCCCTTAATGCAATCTGAGATGTTCATCCAGGCATACATTATGATAATGTCCTTTAAAAAAAAAAAAAAAAAAAAAACACAAAACAAAGCTCCCTCAAAACTCACAACCAAATGCAGTCTGTCTACATTACTAGCCACATTGATCAAGCTATTTAACTGCTTTACTCGATTTACAACTCACAACAACAAATAACCATTTTTAATACATTCTGTGGGTAAAACACAGTGAAAGAACTATTCATGAGTATATGAGTGCAGCAAAAGACTATGCTGACGATATAATATTAAAATTGTCACCCTGTGTAATTCAAGATGTGACTGTCTAGTCACATCAGCTAAACTTCAATAAAATTAAGCTGTCAACCCAAACCAGCTGGTAGGTATGCAGTTTGATACAGCATGATAGATGACAGGGCAGGAGACCAAAGTGGTTGACTATGCCTAACAATGAGAACAGAAGTCCTCAGCACAGGAGAGACCGGAGTGGGGACTTCATCTCATATTTAATAGCCCCAGGGAAAGTTCAAGCTTTGGCTGAAGATGTTAATTCCTTGTGAAGGTAAAATGCCCTTCCGAAATACAACATCTGGGAGCGTATTATTATTACAAAGTTGAAATGAAAAATCACAATGGAAAAAGATGTGGTTTATTTTAGATAACTTATTTTTAGATTTACATAATTTCCTTGGTCTTATTATTTGTACCACCCTGCAATAGTGCTGCCTCTTTCCTGTCTCCAGAGCTGTACCAGCACTGGGAACAGCAGCTGGCAATGGTCACAAGTCAGACTTCCATAAAGCAACTACCCTATGGCGAACCATAAGCTGGAGTGCTGTGGGGCCACCGCAGTGAGCCAGGGCAGACCACAGTCACTGGAGAATTGTGCCAGGTTCCCATACAGACACATCAGAGAGAAAGGACAGTCATCAGACTACAGATTAACCTGTCAAGTGCTCATTAAGACAGCTATGCTCTTCCTGTATCAAAGTCAGACACTTTAGAATTTGCATGGGTATCTCCAGAGCAGTGCACTGTACTCAGGGACACACTTTTAGTACTCAGTGATGAGTCTGTTATTCTTCAATAAAGTAAACACTAAGTATTTGTTGAATACCCATGAAGAAGATTGCATGTTTGCTTTGTCTAGGCTGTTGAACTCTTTCAGGAGAGATCTTAAAAAAACAAACCAAACCAAAAAATGTGTCCCTTTCCCTGGAGGCAGCTAACGATATCCAGGGGAAGATGCTGCAGTCCCGGGATGAGACAGCAGGCAGGCAGAGACACAGCAAGCCCTGGATCCCAATACATAGGAAACCCCCGAAAACAGGTAAACAAACAAGACGCCGTGAAAAAGACAGCAGGATCTTCCAAAGGTCTAGGTGGGAATTTGGAAAAGCTTCCTGTGACTCAGGAAGCCTGTGAAAACTGCCTACTTAGAAAGTAAATCTCTGCAAGACAGAAAAGACAGTTCTGATTTTAAACCACTAAAGTTAATATTTCATCAAGCAGATGTGAGTTCTTTTGCTATGTACTTTGACTTAAGTTAGTATTTTTTATTCTTACATAATCTACTTTTAAAGTGAAAACTCAGGTATTCAGGCAGACTTACTGTAAGCATGGAACAGGACAACTCTACCTCAAGGCATCCAAACCAGCAAGTAAAAAAAGGACCCATGCTGCTCTTTCCAAAACATTAAAATCATTCTGAGATCAAGTTTTGACACTATATACATGCAATTTTTTATCCAGCACCCTTGCTTTTCTTACATAACCTGAAAGCAGCTAGCCCGAATGCTCATTTTTATGTAGAGTGAGAGTAAGGTCTGAATGTCAATTGAAGATTTCTTTTGCAAAGAGTAAGAAAAAGAGTTCAGGGTGTGTACTGCATTTGAGTATTTTCACTGTTTTACTGCATTTGAATCATCTTGCTATTAATCTTTCCAAATAAGTTTCACTGGCTAAAATCATATCTGTAATTTTAAACTGGAGGTCAGATTGGATGATATCTTCTGGCTTAAGGTACAAGCGTCAGGTGCTGGAGAAAATGCTGTAACCTAAAAGTATGCTGAATTCTGCAAACAAAAAATACTTAGGAGATCAGGCATAATTCATAATTCTATTGGAACTACTGCTCCAAATGTAAAACCTTTCAGAATTCACTTATAAGTACTGTAATCCTCTTATTTTAGAGTAATATCCAGGGAGCAGGTGCCTGTATTTCATTAATTTCTACTATTTCAAAGTCAAATCTGTTACAGGCAGCACTATCCATATCTGCATTGTAGCATAAGGTGAAAGCTGATGTGATTAGCAACTTAATGGACGAATCCTTAAAATTAGTCCTAAGCATTTTCTCCATTGCTCCGTGACTTGTCCTCCCAAAAATATTCCACTTGCTGCTGAAAATATTTCTTTTCATTCATAAATATTCTTCAAAAAATTTATAAACTAAGAATTGGAGTATGATTTTCAGATTTATCAATTATCAGTTAAACTCTCAAGAGCTCCTGTTTGGAAACCACAGAAGTAAGAACTTGTAATTAATGAGTAATGCAATTACATCAAAGACTAAATTTTAAGGACACAGTAAAAATAAAGTGCCAAATTTCCTTGAATGATGTGGTTTCTAGAACATTATTTCCCTCTAAGTTGCTGCCAGATCTGATGATGTTACAGTCCAAATCAGAAAGTTTTAAAAGGCATAAACTGTTCTTTACAACCTAAAAATATCACTGATACCTACATTTAAACACATTTTAAAAACAGGGAGTTCTGAAATTGCAGAAATCTGCATACACTCCTCTGTGCAGAGATCATTACAAGAGACTGATTATAAAAAGTAGGAGATATGTGAAGTTTCAACAATTGAGTTACCAGACCTAAAACATCTATTTCTGAAATCTCAATATGAACAGATGCAAGATATATATATTTGGAAATAGGAAGAACTAGTGAAGGAAGGAAGATGAAAACCTTGATTCTCCATAGAACTTCAGGGAAGATCTCTTATTTCTGCTCAAGTAAGAAATGGCTATTTGAAGAGATCATCAAATGACCTAATTACAGTATGCCCTTACAGCTGTATCCCAACAGACTTTCAGTCTTTACATTGTTCATTAAATGATCAGGTTTTAGTCTTTCTCCTCACCCCATAATTATTTCAAATTTCTTCCTCTTTTGCCTCCCTCTAAAATATAAACAGTATGGACAGAAATTTTCTGTGAAGAGCTTGTTACATATTCCTAGTTCCTCTGGATACATATAATATACTTTACACCTGGCACAATTCATAATCACATGGAAGCTTTAATACATATGCTTTTTATTACCACTTCCAGAATACTGACTGCAATACAAAAACCTACTCTATCAACATGATGCAGTACCCTAATATTCTGGTACCTTAACATTCAATATTCTAGCTTTCAGTACTGCCCTTCATTATACTTCCACTGCTGTCCAATACCACTGTTTCTGCTTCTGGTGCAACTGAAGTGCTGCTTTATTACATTAAGTCTGCATTAAGCAAGTGTTAATTACTCAATATTCCTCAAGAGCAAAGTGAATAATTGTTACTGTTATAAAAACACTGAGATTAAAGTAAACAAACTCAATGTTCTTGATACCCATTCTTTCCTACATTGCTTAATATTCTATGACTCATGAACCACCTATACAACTCCCATCACCTACTTGAGAGAGCAAGTATGAAAAACATGACATTGTAGTAAATTATAGCTAACAAAACCAATGAGGAGGCTCTAGATCACCAAATCAATGAAAAAAATCAAAGGGCAGAAGAGCTACAAAGCACAAAATCCTTCCCTCAAGTCTACACACAAGGTGGGAAATCTCCACAGGAGAGAAACCTCACAAAGATGCTTTGATCAGAAACTTCTACTGAGGAACTGACTGTGGAAAGTGCTGCTCTGCCCTGCAGTGTTTATTAGTTACAGGCCCAGGCATAAGGTCACTCTCTTGAGGGCTCTTATAGTGTATAGTACATTTTCTGTTCAAAACAGTTATTAAAACTTTCTGAATGCTTGAACTTACTAGGAAAGCATGAAAAGAAACTTAAAATTACAGACAACTATAAAATTATAACTACTGTATTTGTTTTGGTAGATTTTCACAACTCTACCGGAATAAATCCAACTTCTTTTCAGAGCCAAAAAGGCAATTCAATTAGGACTGCTACTAACAAGTAACTCCCAAATGCTCGTCAT
This sequence comes from Pyrocephalus nanus, assembly GCA_038380795.1. Classification (NCBI taxonomy): domain Eukaryota; kingdom Metazoa; phylum Chordata; class Aves; order Passeriformes; family Tyrannidae; genus Pyrocephalus; species Pyrocephalus nanus. The sequence continues at coordinate 81,943,484 of CM076260.1, read as the reverse complement.
CTGGTCTTTTTTTTTTTTCCTTTTTTTTTTCCTCCTTTTTTTCTTTTTTTTTTTTTTTTAATAAGTTTTACAGATAAAATGTTCTTTTTCTAAAGCTCTTAAATGTACTTTGACCATGAATACTTTTCTCCGTACAACTTCAACAAGGAATAGAATATATCACAGTATCTTGGGAACGAAGACAACAACGATGCTTTTCACTGAAAATTTAATGCTGAATTTCGGAAAAGCCTCTTTCTTGCCTTTTGTGTATCTGAAGGATAGTTAACCCCACTGCTGCAAATATTTCTTTGAATTTGTTGTCCTTGTAAAAAAGGTTTCTCTAGGTCTACCGTGTAGACCAGTTCATATATTCACTATATGATAACCCAAATCTGTGAACAGCTAAAGTAAAACTCTTCCTGAATGAGGAATTCCTGACTGTGTGCAAACTCAAAATAAATTTTAATTAGAGTTGGGCTACTCAGGAGAAAGACTGTGACACTGCTGAGAAACACTAGGATGAAATTAAGAAAGCCAAAGTTGGGCTATCTTTGAAACTGCAAGTGAGGGTAGAAGCCACAAGGACTTTTGCAAGCTACATTGATGGGGGGGGGGAAATAAGATCAAGGAAAGCAAGAGCAGCTACCCAATGGAAAGAGGACCTAGCAATAAGAATACATGGGGAAGACTGAGTTACTGTATGTCTGTCTCCTTTGCCTCAGTCCTTCCTGATAAGGACTACTGTCAGCCCTCCCAGGTCTCTGCCACTGCACATTAAAGGACGAAGGACTATGTCAGGGTTGAGTATGGTAAAAGCTGGAGACAGCTACGAGCAAACTGGATTTACAGAATCCCTGAGTCCCCAAGAAGAATATAGAGAAAGTCACTGTGGAAGCCACTTCTAGATACATGAAATAAATGACTTGTAACAGCCACCACTGATTGAATTATGCTTCATCACTGCCTACCACAAAATGATTGGTTTGGTGGTTGAGGAGAGAGCAGTGGATGTCACTTACCTTGACTTAAAAGGCTTTAAACTTGGGTGCCCATAACACCTTTGCATCCAAATGAGGGAGAAACAGACTGCACAGGTGGACTGCAAGGTGAGTGAATCATATGCTAGACTACCAGCCTTAAAGCATGGTGGCAACAGTCCTAAGAACCAGCAGGTGACCCCTTACTGGCAGTGTTCTTCCAGCTTCTAACTCCAAGTGCCCGACTGGCAGCTACAAAGAAGGCAGCACCCAACGCTTCAGAGAGGTGCCCAGCAGGAAGGAGAGCACAGCAGGGTCACAAACTGCAGCAAGTGTTGCTCCAGTGCAACACATGGAAAACATTCTTCATAGGAGGGTGGTCAAACACCAAGCCTCTATGCCTGGGAAGCAGCCTGCAAACATTACACTTTGAAAATGTATTACTTCAGTCACTTTTACTTCTTAGCTCTAAACCATCTTCTGGGTTATATGCCAGATTCTTCTTAAACAAATGTTGTTTCTGCCCAATGTACCAGTTACAGTGGGCATTTCTGGTTTCTTAGGAAACTGGCTGCAGGCTTCATCACTGAGGATTTTAGAAGCAATTTTTTTTTTTTTAATTCACATTGCAGTACTTCACGTTCCATATCACTCAACAACTGTTTTCCAGTGCTTTCTCTGAAAAACTATTAATTTTTAATTCTAGAAGTTTTTCTGAACTAACCAGTTGTGTTTTGTCCCTCACTCTGATACAAATTTAAAACAATTTCTGGTCTTGGAGGATTTTCTTTCTCTTTAAGGTCCGTGCATAATTTATACCAACTACCATTAGCTATAATCACCTAAAAGCTATCAATTTTTACTCAGATGGCTAATGACTCCCTGTGCATGCAAAGGCGTATCAGTAACTATGGCACACCCACATCACATCATACACTATTTTGTAGTTAATGTCTTTTGATCAGCTCCATATGGGAGATTTCACACATAAGTAGAAGTTATTCATTATATCCATATAGGTCCTTTAAGAATGAAAATCAGTGGTTGCCAGAGTGTGGGAAATGCCGCTTTTCCAAAACAAGGAGCTGTCTTGCATTGATTCTGGTTGCTGCTTCTTGCAGCCGACTACCAGGCCCTTTGTTCCCAATTAGAAGCGGTAAGATGGCATGGGTGAGAACTAGATATATCAAAGCAGAAACCAGTAATGTTTGCTAGAACACTACTGTAGCTAGATGTACTACTGGACACCCTACAGTAGCATTAGTGCAAGAGACAAACTGCTGATGAAAGGGCCTCTGTGTAACTTACCGCAAACTAAGATCTAAAGCCAGCCTTTATTACACCTTTTATCTGACACATGTAGCTAAAATGTCTCTTTCTCCTTCCAGGCATCTGAAAGTGTATACAAGTTAAATGCTTATAACTTTATTAGCTCCAAGAAGTTCTCAAAACTTATTCACTATTTTCTTATTAGCTCCAATAACCTTCACTAAAATGAAACTGTCCACTAAAATCAACTGCGGAGTAACTCTTTTAGAATCCCAGAAAGCTTGGCCCTTTAGCCTCACCTGGCTTAGTTATTAGAGATACTAAAAGACATGAGCACTGTTTAATTTTTCTCAGCTCTACAGAGATACAGAGTAGTTTTTCAGATTAAGAAACTGGAGTAGAAAGAATATCTGTATTTTAAGAGGCTTAGAAGGAACCCTGCCACTTACAGAAAACTTGATATATTTTGTCTTTCTATGCTTGCTGACCTACCAGACTGCATATATCCAGACTTGAAGTTAAGAAGGTCTGATCAAGCATTAATATGGTTTTAAGACACTAATACGGTTTCAAGGCATTAAAGGCAGAAATGTATGACAGCACAGTGATGTTGCCAAAATTAACTCTAGCTTACAAAAGCTGATGACAATAAAACCCAGGGAGGTATTAAATTATGAATCATCAACTGTTTTTTTTTTTTTAAGTAAAACTCTATGAAGGCAATGTTTCAATTTAACTGCAGGGCAAGTAAAAGTTTGACACTTGCAAAGATTACAAGATTAGTTTATATTCAAACATTTAACAAAGAGTTTAGTAATAAACCAAGTGTATGTCATCCTCCTATGTGTCCCATTCTTGTTAAAGTACTGTTAAAGGATGCAAGGGAGAGCAATTTTAATTCATAAAAATCCTTTATTTTATCCTGTAGAAAGGAACCATTTATACTTGCATACTCAAGGTCCTAAGGTAAATTGATGTGATACTGGATGTGTAATCCATCTGTATATCCCTGCTTTATTCATATCAGGTCTTTTGTCATCATGCAAATTTCAGCAAATACTGTGAAGAATTACCTGCCTAAGAAGATTTCTTTGTCAGCATAACTACCTTACCAACTCTGTTCAAGGCTTTCTGGAGACTTCCATTCTGAAAGCACAAATTTACCCCAACTCATTGCTTACTCAGAAGGATGGCAAACAATGTTTAATTAATGAGTATTCCACAACCTGCTTTTATAATTACACCTGCAAAATTTACTCGTAAAACACAGTAATGTTCACACTTTACTGTGACCAATTTTTTTATGTGCTATTATTGCCTTCTAATGCCTAATAAACCTTATTAGGGAGATGGCAATCAGGGCAATATCTGAAATTTTTCCCTTAATTTTTAGAGCTGGCTCTAGCACCATAACCATGCTCATGCACTTTCTGCTGAAAATCAACACCAAAGAAGAGCTGCAGTGTTAATGCTGTATGTAAAATTAATAGTTTTCATCACACAGCATCAAGAAGTCGAGAATCATTTTTGTTACACAGCACTGAGAAGTCACCTGCTCTGCAAGGCTATACAAAGGGCAACAGATACTGAATTTAAGTGCACCACTCATTTTGCCAAAGGACAGATGAACAAGACGAATAGATGTCACTATTTCACACTTCTCTTCCTCTGGTTACAAACAAACGTGCTATGGTCTTTACTGATACCAATATGCAAACACCAACTAGTCTATCCTCAAGCCTACCATACCATCACTCAGAAATCTTAACGGTTTTAAAGGAGTATTGGAATGAAACACATCATCCTGAACAGTTATCAGAGGCAATTCAATTAATCAACATGTTTGGCTGCAACATCAAAATCCTATACAGACAAACAGGAGACATAGCTTTGAAATGCCTTTATTCCTTTTACAGGGAAACCATGCTCTTTTATCTGACAGTTAATTTTTGCTGAAGGTGAACTTTCTGTTCTTAATATGCTTCCTAACATTGTATTTGAGTGACTCTAATCCAGAAACATGCTGGAGATTGAAAATCCCACTAGTCTGAAGCCTCTCATACTGAGACTACCCTCTGCACCCTCAATTATTCTTAGCTACTTTAACCTCCTGAGAGTTTAAGATATATCACTATGCAATATAGAAGGCTTTCTGGGAAGCCTCTGGGTGTTTTCACCCAGAATCAATTATTTTTTCCAAAACAATCACCATATATTGTTGAGGACTTTTATGGAAGGGGGAGCAGTATTACTTACCAATTGTTCTGTTTATTGCTGTCATCTTCTTCATCCAGCCTACAACAGAGTCCTTACACTAAGTGTTATGGCTCCCACCTACCAGGAGGCAAAAGAATTATCAGTCAAGGTCATTAGGGAAGTACCAGCCCATGTAGTTTATTTCAGCCACATTTCCACAGCATGGGTCGATACCTAAGGAAAGTAGCTGCTTGAGGCATTAGGAGGCTGGAGAGAAGCAATGGCTTGTTGATTTCTCTCTTTCTCACCTGCCACACATATCTTAAAGAGGAATCTCTGCTAAAGAAAGCAGAAAGAAAAGAAAGATTGCTATAAGCAGTTACTGGAGGCCAAATACACACTCAAGGCATGCGTCCAAACCTGTGCAGTCTAAACACTAGGAGAACCAATGAAGCTTAATGGGGCATAGCAAGTTACATAGAAACAGGACTTCATTGCTATTACAGGCACTCACTGCTTTTGCCATGGTAAGAACATGTCCTATTAGGCAAAAAACTTAAGCTATCTGCAGTATTTAGCTATATTGGCTACCGTCCTTTGAAGAAAAAGGATATGAAAGGACTTATGTTTCTCTGCTAATGCAACCTTCAGAGACAGATTGCACAAAGGACTGATGCATATAATCAATCCATTTTAGACTGTTATTCTGTCTGCAACTGTGTATCGGTAAATTCTTACGGGCATATAATGCAACCAAATTTTTTTAAAATTGCCTGGAAAAGCATGTTATACTTACCTATTCCTTTTGTTGAAATTTATGAAAGTATCTGCAAAATTTATCTATTCTTTGTACAGAGGGGAGAAAATTATCTATTCTCAGAAGTCTTTGAAGAGGAGGAATGTAAAGTGTATTGACTAGTGCAAAACACTGTTTTTAGGAACTACGTGAGCTGCTATAAGACAATTTACCTGTCTAAAATGAGGACACATGACAAAGTTGTCATAAGATTTCATGCTTCTAGCACGCCTTCTCCAAGTATTACAACTGCTGTGGGGTTTACTTTGAGATAAAAATTACAGGCATCTCAGCTGCCAAACTTATTGGCATTATGACATTTGAAACTCAATCTTTGTGGAACTTAGAGATAGAAAACTTCTCTACAGACAAGAGGTTGATGTGATGATACATAAGGTGATGAGAGAAAACAACGAGATCATATTTCTATTTGAGGTTCACCTTTCTGTGGTGCTAACTTTCTTTACAAGAAAGTTTCCTTATATAAAGTTTTTGACATTGCCTCTTTTAGGAGCTGAGAATCCAAATTAACCAACTGATTCCACAAATGATATAAAGTTTTCAAGGATAGTCACATTTTACTATCAGAGTATTACTGTTTACATTACAGAAACTATTCTTTAAGTCAAGATCCTCAAAAAAATAGCTTTTTCTGTTTTAGCTCTGTACAGCATGTTACATGTAGCTGTAAGCCTCCAGCAGCTGCAGCTGTCTAAGAAAGAGGGGTGAAATAAGAAACGTTAGAAAAATTTGCATTGTTTTATAAAATAAAGCATCACGTGTGCCAAATAAAGACATCACATCAATGACGTTATATCTGTTTGAATTAAGTTTATTTGAGACACCCATTGAGCTCACTACACTTAAGTAAAAATGGCTCAGACAACATCTCAACTCATGAGAAAAAACTGAAGGAATGAAGTCTCTTCTTTACAGATTGCCAAGGAGTATTCCTGGAGGGTATACTCACAGGGGTAACTCAAAATGTTACCCTGAGAAGTGGGCCCATGGGAATCTCATGAGGTTCAACAAGGCCAAGTGCAAGGTGCTGCACCTGGGTTGGGGCAATGTCCAGTATCAATACAGGCTGGGGGATGAACAAAGAACAGCCCTGCTGAGAAGGACTTGGAAGTGCTGGTGCACGAGAGGCTAGACATGAGCTGGCAACATACACTGGCAGCCCAGAAAGCCAAATGTGTCCTGGGCTGCATCAAAAGCAGCGTGGCCAGGAGGGGATTCTGCCCTTCTACTCTGCTCTTGTGAGACCCCCACCTTGAGTACTAGTCTAGCTCTGGAGTCCTCAGCACAGGAAGGACTTTGGCCTGTTGAAGCAAGTTCAGAGGAAGGCAACAAAGGTGATTAGAAAGATGGAGCACCTCTCCTATTAGAAAAGGTTAAAAGAATTTGGTTTGTTCAATCTGGAAAAGAGAAGGCCTCGGAGTGACCTAAACACAGCCTGCCAGCACCCGAAGGGCATCTACAAGAAAGATGGAGACAGACTACAAGGGCATGTAGTGACAGGACAAGGTGGAATGGCTTTAAACTGCAAGTAGGTTTATATTAGATACTAATAAATTATTTACTGTGAGGGAGGTGAAGCACTAGAACAGGTTGCCCAGAGGAGTTGTGATGCCCCATCCCTGGAAGAGTTCAATGGCAGGTTGAATGGGACTTTGTGCAAAGTGGCCTAGTGGAAGGTGTCTCTGCTTATAACAGGGGAGTTGGAACCAGAGGTCGGAAGATCCCTTCCAACCCAAACCATTCTATGATTCTACAGAAATGTTACAGTTTCATTTTTCTGCAAAGATGGAAACAGGTGTCTAAATTTTGAGCATCAGTATTTTTCATACAGTGCTTAAAAAACTCACAACCAACATTATGTTAACACCTTTAGCAGCAAAATACAAGCAGAAAAAACATGGCAAAGGAAAATTAGGAAATATATTAAATTGAGAATGAAACAAGCATTTAGCTTGTGTAACACCAGAATAAACACAGAAGCACACCCTATCTTCCTGTCATTCAAACACACCCAACATCCCTACAGAAAATGGAGAACTTTTACATATGGAATTCACCAGGATGGAAGAGGAGCTGAAAGTTCCCAGTTTGAAACTAGAAGCTGAACACTTCCTAAACATCAAAGCTGAATAAAAAAATTTCTCACTAAGCATGAAGCCCAGCTGCTTAAAAAAAATACTCCAGGGCACTAAAGATTTAACCCACATTATGCATTTCAAAAATCTTGACACAGTAGGTACTATATGTGAAACACTGAAGAAGAGCACAAAACACCTTCAGGCAAACCAAATGCTAACCTTCAGGCTAACCAATGCTTCTAACAGTTTCTTGAAGTGCTACTCCATTCCCGGCCCACTCCCCATCCCCCTTCCACCAATATAAAATTATTTACAATAACTGAATGAGCATTTCTTTACACATTTGTGTTGACCTAGAAAAACAAGCTTGTAAGTGGGCAATACTGTGGTTTTTCACCCAGACAGACTGCACGTTTCCACTACTCAGTATCTATCTTATTGAATGTTCTCTAAACACACTTGTAAACCATTAGGTTGCGAAAAGCCCCTCAACAGGTATTTAACACTACAGTGACTTTCCAGGATGGCGGTATCACTTGCTTCTCTTACATGTCATGTTTCTGTCAAAATCAAAAGCAAAGAGCCCTTAAATTCCAAGTTCACAGCTGACCTTTCTGCCTCAGAGAATTAATACTCCTCACTTTGCTCAGTCACATCTTCTGTACTTCCCCTGTCAGTGATTCATCTCATCATCCAGTAAGACAGTTTTCCTTAAGAAGACTGACACTCCTCCATTCACAGTGACAGTCATTCTTCTCAACTACTCTCAAGCAGCACAAGCATCTTTGCAGACTTTCTCAATATAGAGTTAGGATCTTATTTAGTGACTGCCTTTTTCACCTTGTCCCCTTTATTCTCAAAGCTGCACATAATTTACACATTTTCTAAGGTATCTTTTTCAGTTATACTGTTATACAGCTCTTTTGTTACTTCCATTCCTACACCTTCCTGTGTTCAGCACCAGCTACCACCACACCTCAACCTTCCTTCTTTGATGCTCATCCAGACCTTTAAGTTGTAAACTTTATCATTTACTTAGTTTCTTTCTTCTGTTTCCACATCTAAAGCATCCCATTTGTGGTCATATCACTGCCTATTTCTTTCTTAAAGTACCCATCAACAGGCATTACTGCGTTTCTTACTCTAACCCATTTAAGTTTCCAGTCCCTTTGCACAACCTTAAAGCACATACACACATTGACATTTGTCTGGTGTCACTCTTCATCCTGAAGATGGGCATTTCTGAACAGAAGCAGTTCATAAAAGTGAACTTTTGTGAAGTAGCATTTGCCTCTCAATATTCAAATAGAAGGTTTTAAGTTTCCTGTTGTTTGAATTCTTCTGTCTCATAGCTGAAACTAACTAGAGTGATGGAAGCCCCTTAGAGCCTTAAACTCCAAAATACTATCATGAGATGGTATGGCATTTACTTCAGTCCTTACTGGAGTTAAGAGATGTTTCCATCCATATTTAACAAAACAGTTGTCTGAGAAAGCCTGTTTGCTTCTCAAGATTCACTAAGTAACTATAGTTATATAACTATTAACTATATCAGTAATAGTTATTAACTATATCAGTAATTATAGCATGGAAAAGCTTTACCAGGAATGACAGCACCAGAAAAGACTGAACTGAGTAAAATGCTATTGAGGATGTTCAATAGCTATGCAGCTATTGAAGAGGGGACAAATAATATTTCAGAAAGTATTTTTGCTTTTGTTAATGCAAACAAAGTCTATAAGATAAGCAAGCAGTGATTTGCTTAAAATACAGTGACTTGACCCATGAAGAACCATGTTTGAAAACATTGAGGGGAAAATAATGATTCCAGCCTCCACTGATGGAAAGCCTACTACATTCAGCTTCCCCAAAAAATGGAAAGAAAAAATTAAAGTGCACAAAATTCTATGTCTCACCTGCATACAATCATTAGTGGTCTAAGCATAACCTGCAAAAAACTTTTCAGTCATTGAAACGAACATCTAAAACAGAAGCTACTCAGAAGAATAGATCTGAAAGCCTCTGGAGTTAACAGAATTAACTAATGAAAAAGTGTATTAGGAACTTTGCAGGCAGGAGGTAGGGAGAGGGCGGGAAACAGAGTAAACAAAACCCAAAGCATTGGAAAATGCCTGTGCAAATGTTTCTAGGAAAAAAAACCCATGGAAAGTTCCAAAAATCTATTTTACTACTGAAGGGTTCTCTCGGGCTTACAAAAAAAAAAAAAATTTAATTTAGAGCAGCAGTGCTGTATAAAGCAAACATAATGCAAGCAGAAATCAAGGAAAATAATGGTCATATTTTAAAATTCCACTTGCAGTGATACCAAGGACACAGACATGCTATCCAAACCATGTTAACATTACCTTGTCTTAACAAGCTAGCATTTATGAGCTAAGCTGTAACAAGAAATGACAGTGTGCTCACTCTGTTCCAAATGCAAATTCCAGCTAAATTTATGAATTTTAATTTGCACTTGCACTAAGCTAAGCAAGTGGACAAGAGCAGTTACAATTTAATCCGCTGAACACTGACCTAGCTCTTACCAGATCACATATCCCCACATCTTAAAGAGACAAAGTAAATCTGATTACAAAAGGATTCAAAATAGTTTGAGTGTAACAAACACTCAGCATTGTAAGCAAATAATCAGCAAGCTTTAAGTGCAGATCTAAGACACTTTCATACATGTTTCCATGGATACTTCAGGAAACAATTCCCTCCTCCACCAAAAAATTACTGCTTTCAGATCATATGTGAATAAGTAGAACGGCTGCTGAGAAATATTCTTACTGTGAAAGGACCAGGAAAATATACTGTAAGGAAGAAAGCCAGTCATTAGAGGCAGCAGCCTAGGGAAAGTAATTTCTTGCATTATTTGAAAGAAATGGACAACCATAGATCCAAAACAAGAGAAGAGATGTATTAAAGACAGGATGATTAACTTAGCATTATCCAGCTTGAAAAGAAAACATACATTGTCCTCTAAACAATGTAGTCCTATTACAGGACTGCTAAAATTAAAAGATCATAGACATTTTCTTTTCCAGTTCATTTAGTACACTTACCAGCATTTGCTGTATAGACAATTTCACTGATGAGTCAGTTGTACTTCCTCTCTAAAGTGCTTTGAGGGGAGCTCAAGTGCATCCTCTTCCTCAATCTTTGAAGTGTTTACCTGTACCACCAGCTTTGAAAGTAAAAGGCAACAGGCAGGCAATGCAGAGACAGGAATGAGGCTGAGTACAATAGCATATTACTCCAAAAATATTTTAGTGTTGCTTTTCAACTCTTACGGAGACAAATAATTTTTTTTTTAACTGAGATTTTAGATACTATTTCAAAGATACTATTTAAAAATGACATTTTAGAATTCAGTCAGCAGTGTATCAGTTGACAAGGTTATAAGAACAGATAACATGAAATCATATACATTATATACACAAGTACATAAATCAAACAGAATTCTTAGTAAATTAAATCATTGGTGTGCTATAACAAAAAAAATAAAATAGAAAACTCCCACTATTAAATAATACAGAATCAATTTTGGGTACTAAGAACGCATGGGAGCACATTGTAATAGGAATGTTGATGAATGTGGAATTATGTCTGTCACAGTTATTATTAAAAAGTTATTTCCAAAATCCAAAAATTAAATCTTTAGGATTAAATGTTTGAGATATTATTTAAATAGAATTAACAAGGAGTCAGTTTTAAACATTTATGTTTATATTACTCATCTTCATGTTAAAAGAACAAGCATGCTACAAAAGCATGAGAATGTGGTTGTTTCTGAGCTGAAGACTGCAGCTAAGGAAATTTCCACCATATTTAAAGGTTAGGAAGCTCTCCAAGCACTTGGTTTCATGGTATTTGTTATAGGTCTGTTGACCTAGGAAAAGTAACCTGTTTCTTATAAAACCTGGAACTTAAAGAAAATTCAGGAATTTGACTTTTTCTTTTTTAAATTAAATCTAAGTGGTAGACAGGCAGGCTGCATAATCCTAGAGAATCTTAACTATGCAAGACCAAAATATTGTGAGTTAACACAGTTAAAATATGGGAATTAACACAGTTTAGACTCCATCTCTTTTCTATAAGGAGGAAATTGAAAGAAGGTAGTGGTTGTTGCTTCTCCTCCTTTCTCCAAACGTTTGAGGTTTTTTTTTTTTTGTTTTGGGATGTTTGGGGATTTTTTTCACTCTTTTTTTGTAGTTAGCTATAATACTCAAATTTTCATTACTAACATCTAAAATCATATTTAAGATTTTTTTTTTTCCCTTGATCATGAAAGTTTAAACTGAAAGTATTATAAGCAGTGATAAAACCGTATCCTGTACTTCCACATGCAATTAGCAAGGAGCAATTTCCGTATAATATCACAGTGGGAATATTTCAGTTTCTGGAAGAATACAGCACAGAACAAAGCAGATGTCTTGACTAGAAGAGAAAGAATTTTATTACTGATAGCAATGAACTCCCTAAAATGTCAACCCTAGAGGTGAATTAAGGGAAATGTAAGAATATAAAGCTCCTTGAACTAGCTGAGAAAAAGCCAACACAAGTGTTAGTGTGTAAAAGAAAGTGACTACAAGTAGAAAACTGTAATAGATAAAACGAACACGAACACTAGAGGAGATTCAGTTACCGTCATGTTTGACAAAAGAATAAGAAGTTTACAAATCAAACTATCTACAATGTAACACGGATTACAATAACTCACATTTGCTTCAACAGAAGCATCTGTAGTGAAGACTACAGTGAACCAACATAATAGCTTCCAGTGAACACTCACTCATGATTCAGGACCTATTTTCCAGGCAAAAAGGCTGGAAATATGGCAAGACAAAAATTCAGTATCCTCTGCAGAGAAGATTCAAACATCTGTGCATCAGAAACCCAAAGTCTCTCATGAATGTTTAGAAAGCAAGTCAGGAACAGGTTTTTTTTATACTTATCCCTCCTCTCAATTTTTAAATTCGTGATCCATCATTATTTTCTTAATACTCTTCAATCTTTTTAACAGTTATTTCAAGTTCTATAGATTAAGAATCAAAAACTGAAATGCATTTGATTTTCTACGTGTCCAAGACCTGCAGTGAGAGCAAGTAAGTTGACTAAGACAATGATCATCTTTCCTTCCAATTCCTATACAACATTCACTGCAGAATAGCAAGAACTGTAAATATCTAGAGATCTTCTAAAGCCAAAGACTGTCGAAATCTCAATCATGTCAGCATTTTTCGATGTTAAGAGCCACAGTTCATTTATGAACTTTTAAAACCTGATTAAAAAGGAGATACTTCATTTTTTTCACGGATTAGACATCTGTACATTTAACATTCTTTTTGCGAAGTCTTTAACAGGGCGGGGCAGTGAAGGCAACAACCACTAATTACATGTGAAAGAGTCTACCATCACTTTCTGGAAAGGAGGTCACCACCTTCATATGCACAAGAAGAGTGTCTCAAAACATTTGGAAGGCATGGTTTTTGCTTGGTTCATTTGTTCTTGCACAGTTCTTTCTATCAGCTGCAGCCCCAGTACTGCAGAGCGAGATGAGCAAGAAATGTCTGTCAATAGTTTCTGCAGATGGTCACAGCCAGTAACTGCAGCCTGTTCTTTGTGTCCCTCCCTGGCCAAACAGACCATGGCAGGGCCACAGGAGGAAGAGCCACAGTACAGCTCCTGAGGACACTGTGACCCCTGGGATCCAGCAGAACTTCGAGAGCTTCAAAAAGTCAAGCTGAGAAAACACTTCTCTGTGAGAGTTATGATCCAAGTTACAACAACCTGGTGTGTACATTGTTAGTGACACAGCTCTAAATATGCAGCACTAATTCTTACAGTTACTTCCTCAAAAACTAACTGAAAGTGATGCTGGATTTGATGAGGGGGTTTTATTCCAAAGAAAATTCCCTTTTAAGGGACTTACCTTCTCCAGTGCCAACGAATCCGCAGGCTCAAGACTGATGGAAGCCAGGGACTGCAGAGTTGATAGACTTAATCCACCTGCTAAAAAGGATCATGCTGGAGCTGGTAAGAACCACTGGCTGCACAGTCCAAATCTAATTCACTTAATCCAGTGTGATGTCCCTAGAGAACTTTACTGCCTAGCTTCTTTGGCCAGGTAGAGTCATGGCACTACTCTGAAACCACCGGCCCAGGGCCACTGAAGTCCCTAAGGGGCACAAGACACAGCAGACCAACGCATTGCTCCCCCCACACACTCTCATAAATACGCAGAAAAAGAGTATCTCACATCAAGCTATATTGCAGAATTAAAACTCTTGCACTCCACTCAGCAATTATGCCTACTGTGAAATGAAAAAAGAACTGCAGGGATGAAAATAAATTTCTTCACACAGAAGTTGGCAGAAGACTCATTTGAACCACAGCCACAATCGGGAGATACAAACCAGCACTGTCAGTCTTCTCTGCATCTTGTTTCAGAAAGACTAAAGGATCATCACCATAATTTCAGGAACTTCTAAATAAAGCTCACTGCAGTCATACAGCCTCAGTACAACTCTGATCATCGGGACAAAACAGTGTTCTAAAGGCAAGCCTCTTTTTGCACATGTACGTCACTCAGTCTCAGAAGCAGACATCATAGTGTTTCACATACTCCAAAACAAGGTCTAAAATAACCCAAGGCGGATGGATTATACCAGATATTTTACCCCACGGTGGATTTCCAGCTCCTCTCAGACAAAAACCGATCAGGACCCCATGTAAGACCTCTGCCACAAAGGAGAACAGCTCTTGACTCCATTGACTCAGCAACAGGACAGAAATACACCTTTATCTCTAATAGTGCCATTCTTAAAGCACAATCCACAGCTATCTTTTGAATTTTAGTATTTTCAGTGTTTCCACATGCCCACTACATTTTATTTTTATTAAGTAACCCCCTTCACCAACACTGAACTCTTCAGCATCTGAAGTCTGCCAGCGCTTGCTTAAAAAGTTTATTTTCTACCTCACTGCAATAGCTTCATCAGAAATCACTATCACTTCTAAACTGTCAACAAAATTGGGCTGTTACATCCCGGCATCACTGTTTATCTACTCAGTACAAACTTGCTTCCATCACCCGTTTAGTATGCTTGGCTTACACCGGCCTGAAATTACAGTAGTAAGATCACCAGGCATCACACAAATCTCATGTGTTGGAGCTCTCAAGTTGTCACAGTTCAACAATCAGCTATTTTAAATACAGCACAGAAAAATACAGAGTCAATAAATTTCTTTCTGAAAGGAAGATTGCTTTCTATGCACGATTTTTTAAAAAATGTAAAATTCTAGTTAAAATTTAAAAAAAAACAAAACAAACAAAAAACTCAAACTTTCGAGAAATATTTTCAAAATACTACATGACATTAGAAAATAATAACTTGAGGTGAGGAACTGGAAGCATATTATGCATAAATACCCACAGCTTTTACATCACAAGTAAAGCCCATAAATACCATCTCTGTGGTATTGGTTTGTAGGTAGCAACTGAACTGAGCTAATGACATGAACAAGATACAAAAGAGAAACTTTACACATAATTCTGAACACCAAGATGTTTCAGGCATTTCTGTCAGCATAGTGGGTTTTTTTAAAGTACATTTAAATTAAAAACAGATGATTTTTTTGCTATTTGGGGTTGCTATTTCAACTTACCTTTCTATGATAAACAAACCTAGAGCCAAAGGAGCACCTTCCTGAAAACTACCCTATTTTTTGGCTGAATTTCTTTCCTTCACAGTACTTCCTTCAGTGTTCCCATACACATTTCATAAAGACTCTTCAGTCAAACACTAGTAATTTTAAAGGAACAGTAAAGAAAAACTAGCTTTAGACACATGTACCAACCCAGAGCTTTTCAAGCAAGGTCATGCTTCCTGCATCTGACAGCCTAAAATCTCTTTTAAAAAACAAACAAACAAACAAACGAAAACCCCCTCAAAAAACCAAAAACCCTCCAAACAAACAATAACAACAACAAAAAAAAAAAAAAAAAAAAAACAAAACAAAACAAAACAAACAAAAAAAAACTAACATAAAATCAAAACCAAACCACAGGCTAGAATGAGTGTTACATCTACCACCACCTAGAGCACAAGTTTTCTAACATCCCTATGGCATCCCCAAAGTGATATTGCAGAGCTTGACAGTGGCTGCAACAGCACTTGCATTTCCTGATCAGCTCTTCAGAGCAGATCCACAGAGGATGCAGGGAGGAATGAAGTGAGCTATTCATGAGTTGTGGGCATGCCCAGGAAGATCATCAGAGGAAAGGATTGATTTGATGCAGGGTAGCTGGGGAAGAGATAGTTAGGAGTAGATAGAGTACATGTACTGAAAAGGTGAAGGAATAAAAGGCAGTGCTGACTGTAGCACTAAAAGAAAATTGACATGGGAAAAAGCCATTTACATATGAACTTCTATTTGTACTTATTGAGAAATAAGAGAGTTGTACAATTCATCCAAGACACTACATTCAAAAGGTCATTCTCATGCATGTGATTATTTCAGAAGACCAAAACAGAGTTATAAACTAATCAATATTTACACAAGAAATAGAATAATCTGGTAACCCTTCGTATTTCTTTATATAGGTGATTAGAAACAGCTGTATTCAACTGCCCTCATGCAGCACAGCATCAAATGTATACAGAATTCAGTGTAGGTATCACATTCTGTTAAGTGTTTCTAACACCCTTTGAAAACCCTAATAAGTTGCTTTGAAATCTGATACTCCAGTTTTAATACTCCAAATGGGAATAACTAGATGTTTCTACAATCCAGCACCTAAAGAAACAATACTGCTTTTAGATTCATCATTCAGTATTTATCAGTCATAACTAAGCATCCACTTAGAGGTCTTCACTAAAAGAGATGGCATATTTATGAAGTAGATCACAATGATGTCAATGTCTCCTGCCTTGGTCCCAAATGTGTGCCCTAATGCAAGATGAGGGCTGAACTTCAGCTAATACAACACACAAACATATATAATAATTGCAGAATTGGTCATGTCCCCACACCCACAACCTACACAGCCCACTACTAGTAAATACAGATGAGGAATGACCCTATTCTTGGACTGTTCTCAGTCACCACACCCCAGCTGCTCTGTAAGTCAAAACAGCAGTAAGATGAAGCTAAAACAACCTCCCGCACTGGGTGGATGACAAGCACTTTGGAATCAAAGACTAGCGCTGAGAAGAGGAACTTTAATAAAGGTAATCATTAACTAGTATTCTTCAGATGAATTTGTTTCCAACTGGTAGATATCAACTACAAGCATCTCACCAACAGAAACAAGTCACTTCAAAGCACTAAGCTTCCAACACTTAAAAATCATACTGTCTACCATAGGTTAAACCAGTCACTATTTCCATGCTCCTACCAATATTCCTTACAATGCATTGCTCTTAAACGTCACTTTGCTGTCTCCCGATTTCTCATGTATTAACAAGAGACCCAAGAAACAGGAAAAGAAGAGTTATACGTTGACACCTAAATGAAACTAAGCATACGTAACTGCTTTGAGTAACAGGCTTTTCCAAAAGAGTAGCAGTCTGAACAATAAAGGAGTGTATCGCAGGCCCTCCATGTTTCCCACAATAGCCAATACGAGCCCAATTACGATAGCATGCAAGCATCCCTAATGATGTGCATTCTCATTCCACTATAGCTGAAAAGTATTTTCAATATACTCAGATGAAAAATCAAGACACAGAAAGAAACCCACAGAATAGACGCAGGAGTTCTGCCACCTAGTGGCATCTAGAGCCTCAAATTACTGTATCTACCATATTATTATTACCCTTTTTTTTTTTTTTATTTTTAAACTGGAAGCATTTGACAGCACAGAAAAGATTAGAGAACACAGTTTCACTAGCACTGAAATTACTAAGCCTGGTTTCTTGTGTCTTTATTTCAGAATCGCATCCTGTAGCACTCAAGATGATGAGAGTTTCAACTGAAGCTTTTCTAGCTGTTCAAGTCATCATAGTATATTTCTCTTCATCAGTCCTCCAACTCTCACAGATCCTCTGCTGCCTAATATTGATGTTGATTTCATGTTGTATAGTCTCTCTCATAGTCACTTGTCCATTTTCAGTACTTGCAGAATTATATCTTTGAAGTCCTTATCCAATTATCAAAACTGCTCAAATCTGATAAATCTCAGAGGTAATTGTGAGCAGGAAAGAGGGAAAGGCAGAGACTGAGAGACAGAAGCAGTAGAATGATAAAAGCCTCGTTTCTTCACAACACTGTCTGTATTGCAGTTTGTCAATGAAGAATCTTTGCTGGCCCCAAGAGCTTAAGGGATTCCCCTGCCCAGTTCACAGCATGGACACACAGCATGTCATGTCATGGCAACAGGGAGAGGGGACACAGGAACATAAAGGCACAAACTGCTTAAGGCAAGCAGCTAGCAAAAACCCCCCTTTTTGCCAGGCCATAAACTCAAAAGCCCCCTTTTCCACTTGGGATTCAAAGCCAGAGTACTTTAATGCCTAAACTAGGTCAGTCTTTGTTTACACAAAACACAGATGAGAAAGCAAGTATCAATTCATTCAACTTAGTCAAGATGGGTCAAAACCACTGGACTACAAAGCACAGAGCAGCTCACTGCTTTTTTATTTATTTTTAAGAAAAGAAACCTTATCACAGGCACATTTAGAGAACACATCTCACACAGACATAGCCAGGTAACAAACAATTCTATTTCACATAAGACAGATATACTTCCTCTGTGGGAGTATTGACAAAGAAATTTAAAGTGATCTCATATTCTTACTAGGCTATACCTTTACAAATGCTTTAGGATCCAGCCCCCATTTGTCAACTTTTGTTACCCTGGTAAGCCACGAGGACTTCTGGTCTGTATCTACTACAGATACTTTAGTAAATAACAGATAGATTCAGATATTTTAGTTTCAGTCCAGAAAAACAAAGAAAACCCCACCAAAGAAACAACAACCAAAACCTGCACCAACAAAAGAAAACAAAAAAACCCACCAAACTACAAAACAGTAAAGACAAAACCCCCCACACATAAGCAAGATCACAAGCATGATACAGCTGTGAGTCTTATCCTTTTGACATTTTTACTTTGCCTTGTCAATTTTTTTCCTCCAATACCATAGCAATCCCTACACTCGCCAGAAAGTTCCTTAGCTGTAGCCTATGACGACTTTCCCCTTAGGAGGGGAGGAAGAAGAAAAAAAAAAAAAAAAAAAAAGGAAGTTTTGCCATAGGAGATTCACAGGTGAGCAATCTACAGATCTAGCAATGATTCACAGATTTCTGCTGGAGTTTTATAAGAAAGTAAGAGAAGGTTTCAGCAAGTTTCATTTCTTGCTCCGTATTCCACAGATCTGAATTTCAATTGTGTACAGTATCAGGCAAGTGAGAACTACCTCAGTGCTGAAGAGAGGTGCAGATGTGAAACCACGTTTGACCACACAGGGATAGATTCTGTGGACTGCAGCTGTAAAGACAGACTAGATTTCTGCTAGAAAGCAAAGCTCTCTTTCCCTTGTCATCGAGCCAGTAGCTTTCACAGCAACAGTGCCTAGGATTGAGAAGGAAAACAGAGGTTTGCATTAGCAAAGCCATGCTTCACAAATGCAGGATTCTAAGTAAAAGTCAGACAGCTTCTGTCTGCAGCCTCCTGAACCAAACCATTGGTGGTTTACAGAAAGTGAAAGGCTTTCTTACGGTGAGCACTCCCACTCTGCTCTACGTGTAAGAGTGCTACTCTCATTACTGGAACAAACTGTCATTCAAAAGTAGTTAGGGATGTGTTATTGTGAAGATACTGCCTTATCTCAGTTTTCAAGTTTCACTTAGTCTCACTTCACAGTAGTACTGAAAAGCTCTGCTGAAACTCATCTGCAATCTAAGCAACCTCCAGAATACAGCAGTAAACCACAGCCCATAATACAGGACAATCCTCATAAGGGATTGTTAATTAGCGGTTAACTAGAGTCCTTATTTACCCCTAATTTCAATAGACAGCTTGCTCAAACAGAATAGCAAAGGAGACAGTAAGCTGTTTTCAAGCAGTACCAACGTGTACCATACCTTTATATAATGTTAGCTGCTGCAGACCTGATTTGGAGGCCTCAGTAACATGGTAGAGTTTTGGAAAAGACTAAGCAAGCACTTCTAAAAAACCCCAAAATCTTAATAAAGTTAGAATAACTTTATGCAGTAATAGAGTTCTAAATTTGCACAATTTAGGTGTTGATAAAAGCAACAATTTCCTCGTCTCCTCATTTTCTCCTGCACCTCAGACTCGTTCGTTAGATGATATATCATGTTCTGTAAAACCTCCAGACCTACCAGAGAACCAGTCAGATCACCTGTTTCTTTATAATTGAGCAGAGCCCTGCTACCCACATACAGCCCTTGAGTCAGGATCCAAGTTCCATCCACCTTCAGTTACTTGTATGCTCTCCCAAAAATCCACTTTCCAGAAACACTTGGCTCTTCTTATTCATGACTTGGCAGCTGCCAGCATCTTGTTCAGGGGCAGATCCAGTTCAAGGACACTGACAGCATTTAACTTCCAATAGCTCTCCAGCTCTAACAGGTGAGTTCCAGGCTCAAGCTGTTTGTCCTCTACCCAGTATGCCTACCCTGCAGGACATCAAAGCCCCAGCAGAAGGTATCCAGTTATTGCAAGCTGGAAGCTGAAAGCAGAGGCTTGCACCGTGATAAGGACTGGATGCCCAGAACGATGTCGCAGACTAAAGTATACACTCTAACTCTATGGCTGATGTGGCAGTACAAAGTGCAAGACTTCTGAAAAGCAACAGCTTTTTATTTTTACTCAAGTTGTAAAATCTTGATACTAGTATTCTATCCTGGCTTCTAAAAATGAACAAGAGTTTAGGAACTTGTGTTCCAAACTCCCCCAAAGCAATTAATACATATTACAGAAAGACAAAACACGTTGCTTTTGGCATTACTTTGTTCCCCATTCACTTCTGTAAGAAGCCTGCAATGACAACTGAGAAGAAAAGACATCAGACCTACATGTGTAAGTGTGCCAAAAGGGCTGAAAGCCCCAGCTCACATAGCTAGAATGTCAGGCATTTCCTCTGCTGCTGTATGTGAGTGAAACTCCTAACTAGGGGTCAAGAGCAGATTTGAGTTTCCAGTTTGGGGTTTGGGGCTTTTTTTATGCCTGTTTGTTTTAAATCAAGAGAGTGTTTTCTTTGTCCTTCTGAAGTTATATGCTAGTGTCAAACATGTTTAACATTTAACATTCTTAGTGCAGTCATTTATAGAAGCTGAGATTTTGGCATATGTATCTGACAGGTCATTTCAACTCTAACACCTTAAATTACGTAGATCGGTTTTGTCAATAATATAACAACAATTTTTACGTGTCTCTAAAGCATATAAAATCACCATTTTTCTCTTCCTAACTGAAGCTAAGAGTTATTAAAAGCTTTACCTCTTCTGGACAGAAAGGCAAAATTTACACAAACCTGATTCTAGAAAAGCTATTTAACATACATCAGATTAGTTACTTGATTAATTGGAAGGCAGTTTTCTTGGATTTGAACAAGAACTTTAGAAATACTTTGAACAGAGAATGTTTGAGGGAATCCAGAACAATAGGGAACAGAACATACGCAGGAATTCAAGAAGGGGTAGAGCTATTTTTCATCAGCATTAAGGCTAAGAAAGCCTTTGGTTGGGTTTTCTTTTGAGAAAGCCATTCAACTTCAAGGTCAGGCTTCTCATATAAAACACCCACACTCTCCCCAAGTATCTGTACAGATGAATTCTTTATCAGTAACTAAAAATGCAAACACATGCACAGAAAGCACATACTGACAGTGATGGACAGATGCCCCAGTATTTGGAGAGCAGGTATTTTGTTTTTAAGCATCCAGAAAGAATGGACACATACCACCTATGCTCAAGACCAATACCTAAGGGTAGTAGACAGAGCACTATCTCAGTGCAGTGTCACCAGGAAAGGTGGAACTTAGTCCTGAAGAGCTCACTTACAACTAGGTAGTTTTCATACCCTTAAAGAGACATTTGGATGTTTGCTTATACTGTCAGCTGTACCTCTGATAACACCCTGGGGTAGGGTGAGGAAAATCACCTTGGATGTCTTTGTAGGAGGAATTATTTTTTTTAATAAGTTTTATGCAGAATTTTCTTTTGGGGGTTAAGAGGGTGCAATCAAGCAACACCTGCTCATATTGAACCTAAAAGGGCAAACAGAGGGAATAAGCTCAGAATAAAACTTCCTAGATCATTAGATCAGGTTGTCAGTGACAGATTACAGCTAATTAAAACTGAAGCAGTCACAGCAACAGGAAAACTTGAAATGGTTTTGCACACCTTTCCCCCTCCCCACTGCTGCTTTTTTAAAGCGGAAGGGTAGACTGGATTTGTTACATAGCATCCAGCCAGATTTAATGCTACTAAATTAACAAGGTCTGGTAATTTGGAAAAGAAAGCTTAATAATGCAAAGTCATCTAAAAAAATTCCATCCAAGGCCTTAGGAAGATGAGGAGTAGTTAGCCACACATCTAAAAGGGATTCAGATGTGGTTTTTTAATTGCTATGACAGAAATCCTCTTCTCTAAAGGTGTACCCCTATTAGATAAACATTTACACTCATTAGTAATAAAAGGACAGTTTTCTAGAGAGGTACCTCCCAGTAAAACCTGACGAGGTACTCACTTGACATAGACGAAAATTTTGCCAATTCTAAGAAGGAAAAATGGACCCAGACAAAACATCCCACTCCCAAGGTTGTTGGAAGTAGATAACAAAAATGGGATTAAGGAAGAGGAACAGAAGCAGGGCAAGTCTTCTGCTTGAAATGATTCACAACACACACTAAACCAAACAAACGTTGGTTGTGAGTGCTCAATGCACAATCCCATGATAGATGCAGGATAGTATCCTACTTACAATGTCACTTCCCAGAGGTTATTACACTGAAGTCTTTGATATACTTCTGACGACTGTGGAAGCAAACTAGAAACTCCTTCCATGCACATCAGCACCACTGCTTGCAGCAGTCCTGAGTGGAACTCTGAGCTGAAGGCAATGGGGGCAGGAGCTCAGCCTGACTCCAAAAGTTTGATCAGTAATTAAAACTTCCCTGCATTTACCAGCATAGAATGGCCAACAGTGAAGAGCATGTCAAGTCCTATATTATCTAAGGTAATGTGCAGAAGACTATTATTATAATTAAGGGAAAAAAAATTCACCAAACAACTAAACAAATATGCATTTGCTTGAGGAATAATTGTTTTTTTCATCACACTAATATCACAATTCCATTGCAGATATTAATAATTTTTCTTCATAACAGAGCAGAAGCTTTACCTTAGCAAATTATTTTATAGGGACATGTTTATTACTGTATTAATTAGAAAGTGCTATTGTATATGGGGAGGAAGAAGTGTTTGATCTTCTCGTAGTGAACACAGATGAGCTCATACACATTTTTTGCAATGTTTAAGTTTGATTGAGTTAAATTTTCATGCATCTCAAAAAGGTTACTGTTGGAACACCTGTATGAGTATCCTTGGACTAGTTGCCAGGGCAAACCAAGCTTATTAAGCATCCTATCTGCAGTGCATACTGAAGTACTATTCAGTGTACTCTTAAAAACTAATTAAAGTTTTCCAGAAACATTGCTCTTTTGCTTCTTTCCTCTCCAAGGGATTATTCAACTTTAAAGTTTGTCTAAAACCCAACCGGTTCATAGGATCTTGTTTCAGTTCTAGTCTCCATCTATCCGTCTTGGAGACAAACATTGCTGGTAATGCTTCATTCTATTGCAAAGAAAAATTAGTCTGATGATGTGGAAGCTGCACAGTGTTTGTTCTATTTAGAAAACAGCACCACAACAACTTCAAGGCCTAAATTTGGAGACAGAGCTAAAATAGCTTGTCACTATGCAATACAGCCATTCAGAATCACAATATAATGGTGACATTATCATCACAATATCATTCATTTAAAGAGACAACTGTGAAGTTACTGAAAGTCAAATCAACAAACAAAAAAAAATAAACTTTTACAATAAGTATTGCTTCTTTAAATAAATAAATATTTAAATAAATATTGCTTCTCAATATTTATAGAGACATAACCATCATACTAAAATTTTCATGTTGACCAGTACGTCACTGATACCACTATCACTGGATACATTGATTCAACACTCATTTCTGTCAGCATCAGTGCTGCATATATCCAAACAAGACTTGCCCTGTCTAAACAAGACCTGTGACCCAGCCACAGGAATATAGCTTCCTGCAACTATGCAACATTAACCTAATGTTTACACACCATTCAATTTGAGATCTTTGCTCAGGTCTCTTCTGTCACGTGTAGATAACTTTTGATCCTTAAAATCAACACTGCACCTGGAAGCGTTCTGCTAAAAGTCACCTGCTCCATTTTCACTCTCTTCCTCAACTTGAACAGAAGGTCAAGCATTCATTAAAACCTTTAACTTGCCACTAGAGTTAAAGCGGACATACTTCAGCACAGCCTACCTGCCAACATGGGAAAAAGCATTTGGGAAGCTCTGAAATTATCAAGAGCAAGCTCTTAATAGCTGTAAGATACCTGCCCTGTTCTTTTCCTGCTCTCATAGAGGCTCCAGGTACAATCAGTTATCTTGTATTCAGTTTCAGATTAATGCAGGTAAGCATTTGAAATAGAAAAAGGCAAGAAGAATGTCCCTTTGTCTCTATGAACAACCCTGCTTTGACTGTCCACATCTGACTGCTGGCTTTGTAGGAGTCATTTGTCACACAGTCCTATCCCTACAGTTAAGGTTACACTTCTGTCCACAGCAATCCCCAAAACTGCAAGTTTGAAGGACACTGAAGTGTCACAAACTGAAGACCCAGTACCCTCTCCATAAGCATTACATATACAAGGATTTTGATGTAGAAGAAGGAAAAGCGGCCGTGGCTGTACAGCAGCTCACATTAGCAAGTGCAGCACAGCAAGGCAACAAGCTCAGTTATTATACAGTAAAAACACACATATTTACATAAAATGGCAAGGAAAAATACAGAAGATATGGCATTAGTTACAATTTTAAGTTATTTTTGCAATGCTAACACTTTATGGTTTTTTTTAACCAGCTGCTCAGTTTTGTGTTCTTTATTCAACCTTCCCCCTGCAATGCAGTTTTCCCCCCGCTAATACAAACTGCATTATTAATAATCTAATTAAGCCTAAAATTAGGTATTCAGTCACATCAATATAGAAATATCAAAGTCAGTTTTCCCTTTTGATATACTTTTGAAACTTCTACAAGGTTTTCCTCTGATTAGCTTGAAATTTCATGCCACAGATGTTGTCTGTATGACAATTCATCTTAAAAAAAAGGACATGGTAAAAGAGCAAATATATTAGAAAATGATCATACTTCCTTGATCAGGGAACAGTTCCCAGAGGAACTAGCATCAGAAAAGTGACAAGTCCTGCAAATTTAACACTGTGCTGTCATGCTGTGAGAGCAACTGCGCTGCCAGTTGTGCCACTGTCACAAAACTCCCTCAACAATTAATGATCGAGTTACCTTCCCTTTTTGCTTTTGGAAAATTTCTTTGTATATGTAAGTTCTTATTAGTATTCCTAAAACATATGACTTTCATATACAGTGTTTTTTCCTTCTGTCTCTATGCAGTCAGAAAAAAACCCCAAAAGCTTTTTTGTACTGCTGTTTTCCTCTGTGTTTCATATGAAATTTTGCCTTCAAATTGCCTTCTGATTGGCTCTCAGAAGCATTTTCAAGGGTAAAATTTGGATCTTTGCCACAACTGCATTCTTTATTGCAAACACATGCCAACCTTTAAAGTTCAGTTATTTGAGCAAAAACATACGTTAATTATTGTGCAAGGAGAATGGAAAGCATATCAGATTAAGCCCATCTGAAGGTATTTCACTCCTCTCCTTGCTTGATAAATCAGCACAGAGCTGGATCTACTTTGTTCTAGTCATTCAATACAGCCATTAAGACCACACAAGTGAAGTTTAACACAAAATCAGACTTAACAACAACCAAACAAGCATTCAGAATAAAATTACCTTCTTCTCATATTTGTTATTCCAGGACTGGTCTAACAGGTATTGCAACATTTGTCAGCATAAAGTTATTCAGTTACATGTAAAAATAATGGAATGCAAGGAGTGTGTTGCAATAAACCAGCTTAATAGATACCAGCAACTTAAAAGGCCTTTTCCTTTCACCTATGAAGGACAGCAGTGAATAGCTCAGAAAGGTGCAAGCCAGTTAACCAAGAAGCAACTCTTAAAATAACAGTTTGAACAACCCTGTATCAGCAGCAGGTTTTACATATGGACAAACATTCAAGTAAAGGGTGTTGGTTTGCCTAGTACATTAATCACATCTTTCACCAAAAAAGGTACAAATTTTATCCTTCACATTTACTTTGAATAAAGACTGAATTTAACTGATATGGAAAATGTTTATGGTTTTGGTAGAGTACAAATGATAAAGTTAACCTGTTTCTCTTCTTACAATTCAAGTGTACACTGAGAGAACCTATAAGACAAAACCACTACCATTGCTATGACTGGTGGCACTTATGCTCTCTCTGGAAAGCATGTTTGTCTGGGTCACATCAGTACCTGCTAGTATCAAAGCAAGAACTTATCTTTGAAAGAATCCGCAGACTGAAGTTTTTACTAAACCCCACTGAAGAGAACCCAACCTTAAGTAAAACCCATCTAGTGAAAGACGGGATGCCTCTGACCCACAACTTTCCCCCTGGTGACCCACAATTTTTCCCTCACTTCCCAGTGGGAAGAGGAGACAGCTGTTCTAGCAGAAAACTTTTTTTAAGAAGTGAGTTATCATTGCAAAGAACTGATGATGCCTTTGAAGAAGCACCTCACGAGAGCACAGAGGAGGAGGAGTGGGCTGAAGAAGCTCCTATTCTTTGAAGCTCTGCTGGGCTATCTGAACTGGTGCCAGAGTCAGGCATAGAGAGAGAAAAAGGAGAAGATTCCAGAACTGGAATGCAGTCTTTCAAACTAGATTCTAACCTAACTGGACTGCATTACAAGTTTTCAATGCTACTACCTATCAACGCCCTATCAATTCATCTTAAAAAAAATTACTTCCTCTTTTACTTCCCTCACCCCTAGTCCTCAGTATCTCACACATCTGAAGAACTGACTGTTCTGTGCCATCTGCAGCTAATTCTTCACAGATGGTGACTGCAAGAAGGCATAGACACAGCTTATTAGACTCCTGTTTGTTACTGTGGGTCAGCAGACAGCAGCATCTCCTCACTTCGTGGCCATATTTTTCACAGTCCACTCCAGCAGTCCAAGTTCAACCAAGCTGTCATCATTAGCAATCTCCTGAATAGAAACAAGCTTTCCAAGCTCAAGAACACAGGATTTCCTGAGCCATATCAGAGCAGGCACTCATCAAGACAATAACCAAAAGCATTTTAAACAACAATAACAAAAAAACCCACCCCAACACAGGAATCTATTATTATTATTATTACTACTAAGGTATGCAATAGCTTTTCCAGACAGTTTCTTTCTAGCTCCGAATGTGTGCATTCCCTCATAGTAGGATGGTTCATGCTCTCTAAATAAACCTTCTCTACGAGAAGTCACTGATGGTCCATGTAGAGAAACAAGCACTTCAAGCCTGGTAATTGAGTTGGAGAGACCTCTAGGGTATAAATATGCTTTATGCTACTCTGCTGAAGTAACAACTCCTTGAACATTTTGCAGCATGTCTACATGAAAACTGGATAGAAGTTAGCTACCAAGTTCTGTGACAAAACCAATCCTTTCAAATGTACATAACCCTACTGTTTTCCAGGAAAACAAGGGCTGGGGGTGGCAACTGCCTTCAGTACCTGTCTTACTGAGACTGCACTTGAGCCTCACCATACTTTCTTGCAAATAGACATCAGCACCCCTATGGAGGTTGCATACATTTGAGTAGAGGTTAAAAAAAAAAAAAATATATCATCTTGCTACAGCCTTCCTCAGAACAGGGTAGAGCAAGACTCAAGGAGACAAAATAAAGAACATGGCTTTAAGCCCTGTCAGTGACATGTAAACAATGTGACATTAGAGCCCATGCAGCCTGATTTCAGGAAGGAAGGACAGAAAAAGTTGCTTTAAGTAAACTGGGGTGCAAACAGAATGCAATAGGTAGGCAAAGAAAGCAAGAAAAGGAGACAAAGAAAGGTACAGGTAGAATGAATTATGAGGAGCCCAGGAAGACAGGCAGACACAAGCCAACAGGGCAGGAAAGATCCTACAACAAGAGAAAACTTTGGGTTAGCAGAGTAAGCAAGCTAGAACTGACACCAAGCCCAGAAGGGAAGACCACACACAGCCTGAAAAGCTTAAGACAAACCAGATAAAGAAGGAAGATGACTGGAAAGGCTCTTTGAAAGGGAAGGTGTGAGCACAAAAAGACACAAGGAAATGAAGTACATGCAAAACTCCAATCCCTTAGTGCGTTCTCATCTGGAAATGGGACTCCAGATTTCAGCTCACTGTTTGTTATTTGTTAGGTTGAATTTACAGAACAGATTCCTTATCTGTAGGCTTTCAGTGAGCAGTGCAGGTTGACTGAGGTAATGCTATGCATTAGCTCCAGCATCTCTTGTGAATGGACATATGTATACTTACTATGGCTGGGCAGACTAAATGCACCCATCCTTCTTCCAAGGGAAGAAAAATTTCCAACAAAAGAAAGGGGCTGTAGCAGTTTTCTAGCTGGCAGTTTGTCATATATTCTGTAACATTATAAATCTATTTCAGCTGTGTTTTTAACAACAATATTGCCACAAAAAAAAAAATAAATTCCATTGATAGAAAGGACCTTCCTCATAATTATCTTCATAAGTAGAAGGAAAGCTACCTAGCTACCTTACCCATTTTTCCCCCTCAGCAGGATGGGGTGAAGTACTTTCCCTTCCCTCAGTTGTGTTATGGAAGTTCATCAATATGTAAATGATACACAAAATGAATGTCAAAAATCTTTGTGGGGTGTGTGACATGTCACTGAATAACAAAGTATTTGCATTGTGTTATATCCTCAAAGTAGAAAACTCATGAAACTAGCTGCTTAAATGGCATTTTTCCTCTTTCAGTTTTCTTCAAAAACTGATTATGTTGTATCCAGCATTCAGGTGCTCAACTTACATCTTTTTAATCACACTGTGTATTTAATTATCCATGCAAAGTGTGGTGAGGAGAGGAAAGTTAGACTATCCTCCCTTGGTCCCACTTTCCATGGCAACAGATTCTATTAAAGTATTTAAAGATTTAAACTATTAGTTTCAAATCTTCCTGCTATTAACAGACAAGCCAAATGAATGAAGTATACATCAGTACTTTGGATTTCAGGAAAATCTTAATTTGACATATTTAACAGATCTTATGAATCATCCCTTCTTACATGACACTACAGTTTAGGATTTACCTTGCCTTTCAAGAAACTGAAAGATTTTAACATGCTCAGAAAGCCCTCTGGTTTGCATAGTACCTAAGCCATGTTTCAGGTGGAGTTTCCAAATAGATGAATTCCACTTTCAGATTATTAAACTTTGAAAGCCTGAAATATTCAAACAGCATATACTGGCTCAGACACACAGAAGTGTCTATTCCATTTTACCTAAGAGACTTGGCTTGCTTAGCAAACAGGGACGTGGCAAGCACTAGTGGAAAAAAGTCATTCTTCTTTTCCATTAGCTTAGGTACAGGATGAAGCATTACTTTGGTTTTAATTATCAAAACAAGAACTAATGCACTTAAAGAAACAACCCCCATTAGCACTCAGCATTCGATTACCAATCCTAGTTGGAGAAAGAGGGAATAAGCATTTACAGTGTAAGACACAGTAGGCAGATTTGACAGACTACATCTGTCAAATGCAGAAATCAAAGTTACATTATGACTTCTGCCCATCTATTAGGAAATATAAAGGGATTTAACTTTCAACATCCCTCAGTTTGATAGTCTAAGGATGAAAATGCAAATTCACACTCATGAGTAAAAGCTGGACTGTTTTAACACTAAAGTTGTAACTGCCAGATTTCTGGTATTTAAGGATACCATTGTTGTTTCAGCACTTGCATCAGCTATCCTTCAAAATTGTGAAAGATTAAAAAGTCAACAGGTCAATATTTCTACTGGTGCCCTATAGTTTGAGGCTTTGGAAGAATACCCTCCCCAAGGAAATAAAACCAAGAAAACAAATTTTAAAAAGGTTAAAAAATTATACCTCTGAAAAAATAACTGAACCATTACTCTTATTATAAACAGTCTACATGTAGAATATTGTTACCTCACAGCTAAATATAAAATGCTGTTCTTTTTAGAATGGAAATTTAGCTGAAACAGGAGATTGCAAGTGGCACAAAGAATCAACCTGCTTTAGCTATGCCATTCCACAAACTAAGTCCATTTCTTTCGAGGCTGCAAAGTACAGAAGGGCAACCCATAGCAGATTTTCACAGCGAGTTAAACACATGATGAATTGTCATGCCAATGGAGTCCTGCTGAACTACTACAGACTTAGTCACACATTCACAAGTTAAAAAAGAACTGGTGAGTAAGATTACTTAGGAACTCATATATGCTACTGCCCACGACTACAGCAACAAAAGACAAAAGGTTCGGCCTCCGCTCTTCCTAGAGCTAAAAAGGAAACCACAAAAATCCCAGACAAAGCACTTGTAAGCCTTTAGTGAGCAACATCATGACCAATGATCATGTTTCAGCAGTTTCTCACAAGATCTCCTCGTTTAAAGACTGTAGCTCAAAAACAATTTTCTTATCACAAAAGAAATACGACGGATGGCATCATATCACACTTCCTCAACTCAAAGATTGTAACCTTAAATATAGCCAGTAGCCTTATAAATACCTTCACTTAACCAATATGACTTTAGGCATTAAAGTAGACTAATAATGCATGTCCATTACAGCATCATAGAAAGGGTCCAAGATCGCTTTTGATAACTGTTCAAAACAATCCTAAAAATACACCAGGGAAACTTAATTCCAGCCAGATATATTTGAGCCAACTCATTTCCAACTCAGCCATAAGCAACAACAAGAAAAAACAAAACAAACATGGACATATGCAGAAGCATAAACATAAAACATATCAGGCCTAATGCAAACCTAACCAATGGAATACATAAACTGTAAAATATGAGCAATAAGGTAATGTTACATTATGTAAGCTTAAAGAAAATAGCAATTCATGCATTCATATAATGAAAGATACAAGTATAATCAATAACTACTTATTTTTCTAGGCCTTTACTACTAAAATCCACTGCATTTATTCATGGTTCAGTCCTATCAATACATTTAAAGTAAGTATTTCACACTGCTTTACAGCTAACTGTATGCAAAGGTAGCTACCACAAACTACAAACAGAACCACTTAGTCTTAAAAGCTGCAAACATCATAGCACACAAATCACAAAGTCTTAGTTTCTTCCTTTCTTAAGCATTTGGAATGCCAAGCTTACTGAGGTACTATCTTCCTTTAAAACATACACTTCTCTTTTCTGAAAAGTCCAAGACCACGTGTGTCTGAAACTAAACAAGTCATCCTAAAACATATTAAACTAGATTCTAGTTTTTCATCAACTGCACAGAAAAAATTACTAACCCTGAATTACTGAAGACAAGTGCTTACCTTCAATCCTTTTTAAGGCCGACAGACAAGTATCCCGGCTTGGAAATTCAAATGGATTATTACAGGTCCGAATGGTGTCACATTCGCATTTCCCGTTGATTATGTTACAACCTGTTATAAGGTTTTCATTGCATGGTTCAAATCCAAGAAGCTGATCATCGTCCCAGTTTTCATCTAAAATAAACAAACAAATTTGCTCACTATCGTATTTCAGCTGCAGTATATAAATTCAGCTGCTTTAGAGTTGGGTGCAATTCACATCAAGTTCAACATTACGCTAGATGGAAGATAACAGATTAAAAAGTAATGGATTAATCTAAG
The DNA here is from genome assembly GCA_038380795.1 of Pyrocephalus nanus. Lineage (NCBI taxonomy): Eukaryota > Metazoa > Chordata > Aves > Passeriformes > Tyrannidae > Pyrocephalus > Pyrocephalus nanus. The sequence goes on along the minus strand of CM076260.1, from coordinate 81,912,100 downwards.
CAGTGGGATTTGCCAAATACCATGTTTCACAGCTATTCTACTGCCCATTTTGCTACAGCAACTGGCATTGTTTGCCTTCCATCTGTATGAAAAACTATGTCATCTCAGAGAAATGCATAGCTGTAGTACAAATGAGTGCTATTTTAACAGAAAGAACTTTTGCAGGCAGTTGAAGTTATATTTATAATGGAAGTGAGAACATTAGACAGAATATGCAGCTGTTATAGAAGTCAAAATTGAGTCAGAAAGAGAGCATTTTAAAAGACGATTTAAAAAATGCATCACATAGAATTCACTCCACAGAGATAACTTTTTATTACAAAAATACTGCAAGATGCCAGACCTCTGATTCCATTATATGACCAAAAGTGAGTTTTCCAGCAGTCCTGGATTATTCTACATATTCTAGAAGAACTGATCAAGCTTATTGCACTCCTTGCTGTCAAGGGGTTGAGGATAGTTGGGCCACAATGAATCCCTCTGCTCAAATAACTGTGCCTTTTGAATCATTCCCATCAAATATGTGTAACTGCTTTCCCACTATAAAAATACCCATTTTCCTTTTAGGAGGCTCCAGAAAATGATATAAATCCAGTCAATCCAGAATTTCAGTACAATTACCGGTTCTACAAAATCTCAGTTTCCTTCGGTCAAGTTCACAAAACCACAACATCCCATCAACTCAGAAGTTCAAGCAAGACAGAATCATAAAACAGCCTGGATTGGAAGGGACCTTAAAGATCATCTAGCTCCACTGCTCCTGCCATGGGCAGGGACATCTTCCAATACACCTAGGCTCAAAGCCCTTTCCAACCTGGACTTGAACACTTCCAGGGATGAGGTATCCACAACTTTTCTGGGCAACCTGTTCTAGTGCCTCACCTCCCTCACAACAAATAATTTTATCTTAATATCTAATCTAAGTCCTACTTTCTCTCATTTTAAAGACATCCCCCCTTGTCCTATCACATGCTTTTTATGCAAGATTGAAAAAACTAAACTAGGCATTAGGTATTCTTTGCTATAGAGAACCACATAATTTTCCAAGCTTGTCTGTCTATAAAACAAGTACTACAAAACAGTCACACAAAATCCACTGACTTCTAGTAATGACAAAAGGAATAAACAAATATTTTCAATCTTCACATCTTTACATTCAACAGCAGCACTTACACTTCTAAACATTTCACCCCAATTTTATATACTAGCAACAAGCAAGTTCCCAATACAGATCCTGCCAAGATATACTCAGAAAAGTTAAAACATCTTCCAGTTATGAAGGGTAGTTTTTTTTTTTGTTGTTGTTGTTGGGGTTATCAAAAGCTGTCCTCTGTATGAGAGGCCACAGCCAAATACAAACTGTTTGTCATTCAATAGTCTCATGCTCAACCATAGTCTGAAAACCTATAATAAATAATAGTATATACCCACATATGCTGAGGTTGGCTTGTAAGTACTGTTCATTCAGAAAAAATAAATATCTGCTAACCTGCAGTTTTTCTTGTTTTGGGAAAAAAAACAAACAAACACCACCTGGAAAGAGCTGTTTACCAGTTCAGTACTGTACGTGATCTACAGGAAGTGTCACAGCAGATTCTCACAGGTATATTTCTCCCTGTACAAACAACTGCGTGCTTTCTATTACGAGCTGGCAAAGTATCCTGCTCAAATAAAGAACTGATAAACAACAAAGTCAACTATAGACGTGAAGATGGGAATCTCCATGGGAACCTCATGGCTCTTCTACTCTATAAAAATAGCAAAGGAAGAGTAGTCATTAACCCCAGGAAGTAATTTCTTTTTTTTAGCTAATGTTAACCTATCATCCCATACAGCAACTGTATCAATGAAAGTCAAAGGAAGTGCAGAAGTTCCTGAAGAGAAACTATTAAAATTCTTTCAAAAGAAGATGCCCCTTCAGTAATGCTTAGGACACTTTAATCGTGAGGAGGCCATGCATGCAGAGGAAAAAAAAAAAAAAAATTCCTGAGAATTTGGAGAACAATAATACATCCTGTTTTTGAGAAGCCGGAATACAGCCTGGACAACTTGTATTTTAGAAATCACAGCAGTAATCCACGTAACAACAAGAACAAAAGCTACATCTACGGTCCAAGACTCCCTGTTTCAAAGTCTGTAACCACAGGGACCACAGCTTCATCCAGATCAGTCTAACAAAAGGATTTGGGTTGCTCCCTGTTTCTGAAACATGGGCTCTCCTCCCATATCTCTGGGTGCAGGACAAAGCCCAGCTAGCCTGGTGGCTGCATATGCTCTCGACCCCACAGCCCCAAGCCTCCCAGGCCACTGCAGTGCAGACAGGTAGAGCACACAGCCAGCGATGCACTTGGTGCTTTTTTAGCAAACCGGTTCAGAGACCTCATGCCGCTTTGCCCTGTGGTATTTCAGCACTAGATCTTCTCAAGGCTGACAGATCAGCAGGATCCCTGTCACACAAAAGCTGCTCACCTCACATAAGTGGGACTCACCTGGCACAGAAAGCAGTCACCCCTTACCTACGGCAGAACGTATGGATGCAGATGCACTGCACACTGTGGCACCACCCACCTGGATTTCAGGGACAGGTTAGTCGTTGATACCTGCTGCCTCTCATGGCTTTCTAGAAAAGGTGGTACACAGAAAGCACATGGCCCAGTAGTAGGTGCACCTAAAGTCTTCAGCGCCACACACCTCAAAAATTAGCTCAGTAGCCATTTAAGAGGATAGAAGAGAAAACCCCCAGTAATACCTGCAGACTATACTTCTAACATCTTCTGAATCTTAAAACAAGGTATTTTTCATTACTTGGTGTGAATACAGAAGTTACATTCCAACAAGAAGAATGCAAATCCAGTTTTAGCCTGCACAGCTTCTACCAGTCTGCTTTTCACACAAGTTCATTTAGAAACAAGATTTCCATCAATGAAGGAGCAAATATGTAACAGGAGTTTATTTTAGTTTAGTAAATCAATGCAAAGTCTAGAATGATTTTTCATGCAGACTTAAGACTTTTTTTCCTAGTTGATTTTCTCCTTTTATGAACAGAATTTCAAAGTCCTACTAAATGATAAATTGTTTACCACTTAGAGAAATCTTCAGACATCACATCAACATAGGCAGAACAAAATTCCTTGGAATGGGAAGTACAACCAGATGAAAGCATTCACATGAGCTACCGGGATGTAGCTCAGTTGTCTCACTTCAATTCAAAGCTTTGGTTACTTGATGCAAAGGCATCTAGTGCTGTCCTTGATGCAGATAAATGGTAGTCCAGTAAAGCAAGCTTGTTCCTTTAGAGGTCAGCAATACTTCAACGGACAATGAAATCGTGTCTTGAACAAAACATGTAACCTAGCCTCTATTATTCCCCAAAGTCATCACATCCTGTGGACTATTCCAGAAAACAAACTTTTACACACCAGTGATTTGGGACCTAGGACAGTTCATGAACTATTCCAAGCTGTAGCACAAACACTTTCCTGCATGCTCTGCTTCACCTTCTCTATGGCTTCCCTTTCAGGATACTGGTCTTTCATGTCTATGTCTCAGAAATGTGAATTATACGAAGAAACAAACAGAGATGTGATAAATTGTCACAGCTTTACTTCTCTGCACGCAGAGCTGACAAAACCCAAATGTAAGAATCTGAGTCTGTCAAGCCTTGGTATGCACATCTTACCTCCTAGCTGACTTCTAGTAGACGTAAAAATACAAAAATCAAGTAGGTGTTTAACATTCTTGAGTGTTTAGAAGCGATCCAGCTGAAAAGAAGCCCAAGTATATATGCCAGTTTCCATCCAAGCTGATCTTTGTTTAACTGTGATTTTCACCACCTCATTGTGCCAGCATGACCAGGTAGGGACAACAAAAGGGAAGGATCATGCTTTTTAGAAGCCCTGAGTTGTCAGTGGGCTCCTGTTATACAGTCAGTTACTTTAAGCACCTTTTGCACACACGCCTTAAAGCAGTTCAAACGCTCCCAGCAGGCCAGTAACTATAGCTTCACAGTAATTTCTCTTTCAAAAAATTTCTATCTACATGTGATCCCCACTCTTTCCAACTCATTCAGGCAAGTTGCCTTTTCAGATAATAATATAGTTCTGCATTTACTCAGATCAAAGTTAAATCCTGGACATAATACCTTTTTAACTCTTCTAAGTGTACTTTCATACCATAAAGAAGCCATGGGGAACTTCTCATTAATTTCAAACTTTTTTCATTTTCTTCTATCATTCATATAATCACTTGCTTTCTGCAAAGCAAACATTTCAGCTTGCTAAAAATTCATGCACTGCTCTGGGTTGCTGAACTCCCAAGTCCTGTCATAGCATGCATCTAAAAGCAGGGAAGAGGATTAAAGCATTAACAAGTTGAACAAGAGGTCCTTAAACAAGTCCAGTCTAGGAAACAGTCTGAGAAATATATCTCCTGGTAAGCAGCATTCCATCACTTCTTTCATACTACCAGCACTCACAACATAGCACCATGCAAGGTATGATGCTCACGGTTGAAGCATTTATCTTCTTCACCTGAAGAGCTGCTTGTGTTTTCAAAAGAGCATGTAACTGAGAAATTAACTTTGAGCCTTGCTTTTAAGGCACACAGTACCTCACTATAGTTATATTTACTGCCTCCATATGAAAAGGATCATCTCAAAACAGGTGCAAGCTAGAAGTACAAGGAGAAATCTTTTCAGAGACTCTTTCTCCATTGCTTAAACTTTTGCTTTTCCTTCTTCCAAGTTCTCAATTCCTTCTGCCCAGCGCAGAAACTTCTCTTTTGTGTCCTGTCCTAACCCCTCTCTTTCTTTCTGGGCATTTAAAGAATATCAGTTATTGTTTGGAAAACGTTATACTGTTCTCCTTCACTGTTTATAAAAGATAATGCATCACCTCAAACCAGCAAACAACACACTGAAGTGTACCACTGTTGAAAAGTACTGAGGTGAACTGAGTGAAGTCCCATAATTTATATTTAACTGCAGCATGTTACTCAGCTACTTCTACCTTTTTTTTTCTTTTTTTTTTTTTTTTTTAGCAACAGGTAGGTCTCAGGATGGTGAAAGAGCAAAGATACACTGTTGGTCTGAAAGTAAAATAGTCCACTCCCATCTTACAGACTCTTGCATCCTTTTAGATCCTGCATTTGAAGGAGAAAGAATGGTTTCACAGTGACACAGAAGCAATCCTTACTGAGACTGGTACTGCCCTCTGGGAACTGGTGGAGGGAGAACCTTTCAGAAGCTCCTCCATCAAACTAGACCCAAGGTCTGAGCCCCAGCACTCCAGCACACTGGTCTACACAACAGCATTTTCAAGTCAGTGGTATTCATTAAGATGGTATGAGACTCTGAAAGGATCCTAGAGACTTGCTAAAATAAAAAGAGGAAATACTTCTTGCCAGTAGGCTTTGGCTTCTCTTTGAACAGGAAAAAAGAACGATGGAAAGGAAATTCATGTTTTGGAGGAGCTGAACAATAGAAATGACTAATCACCACTAAAGAATGCTTGAAACCCAGCCCCAGACCTTGAAAAGCAGCAGAAGGGAAGACTAGCCTTGAAGTGAGTTTGAGCTCATACACTGGCTTCGAGCCTTTCCCCTCTCGCAACTTATTCCTTCATTGAACTCATGAATCAAGGACTACAGCCGGCAGAAACTTTTATGGCAAGACACACAGCTGAGAATTTTGTGAGAAAGCATTTTTTCCACCTTTTGGAAGGGTCTGCTTTCCAAGACCCAGGCTTCATGTGGAATGTACAGCAGTACAAAAGCGTTTTGCAGCTACCTGAGAAAATTTCTAGTCAAAGCTAGAAAGCAAAACTGTACCATAACATTTAGATACCTCAGGAACACACATATATGTAAGGCTTGTCTAAAATCTGTCTGTCTACTTTAGGTTATATCTCAGGTGATCAAATCCCCAGTGCAGTGAGAAAGATTTTCACTGCAGTAGCTCCGTATGTGTCTCAAGACAGTTATTTCATACTAAGGAATGCAGAAAGTATTTAAACAGACCAGCTTTCCACTCAATTATCAGAAACTCCACAGAAGCCTTGAGGAAGGCAAGGAGATAAATGGAAATGTTAAGTGAAGCATGTGATGTGAACAACTATTTCAGGTTTTAAAGTTTTCCTTTCCCCACAGTGTCTGGAATATTTTAGTTATCCAAGTACCACCACCTCCCTCTTTTTTTTTTTTTTTTTTCCTTTTTGGGGGGTGGGGAGGAGAGGTGGGGGGAGGGTGGCAGGGGGAAGAAAGGTGTATTTAATTTGGCTTTTGTTTTTTTAGGACTTTCACTATTAGGGCTCCCTACAATAAAACTGAATGGTACTTCCAATAGCCTTCCGTCCCCAAAGATGGCCTGAAATGATAAGTCATTAGTTCTGAAGTCTGACTCCTACGCATTTATACACCTGAAAAAAGACAAATAAATTGTTTCAGACCTGTGACCAGAACCATATTTTCTTTTTAAATAGCTGACTGAAAATACTTTGCCATGTCCCAGGGTTTAATTGATCAGAGAGAGCCTCTGCCAGTACTCCTCTGATTAGAATGAGCATGGACAGCAGCATTTCAGCTGTTGTAGCAGATTTTTCCTCTAGCTCTAGAAATCTCATTATAAAAATAATTGCTAAGGCCTCAGAAGAGGGCCAAATCTTCATGATAATTTTCCAAAGGAGGCTTAAATTCTGATTCTTTTAAGTTGTACTCTGCACCCACACACCTCAGAAGCCTGCATGGACAGCAGCACGCATCAGCTTCACTGCAAACAAGTAGTTGGCTGGCAGCTTGCTGCAGCTGCTAGGCAGAGACAAAACTGACAGAAGTAGGAAAAGTTTTTCCAAAGACAAATTCTGGAACAAGGCTATGAACTGAGCAAACTATACCAAGAACAGCTAACACTATTAGGAGAAATACATCATCTTAAATATTTGGCCACTTTTGCCCCCAGTCATTAACGCAGCATCACTGAACCCCATAATTGCAAGAAGTTTCAGAGGAATTGCACCCAACTTCTTAGCTGCAGGAGACTACAGGAGAAACTCTATCCCAAATTTAGAACTAGCCTCAAGGCTTTTTTCTTTTTCTAAAACCTAACTTAGAGATAGATGTCAAGTTTGGTGTTTATATCATGAAAGCAGCATACTTTACATTACCACGTGTAGCACCATTACCATTATGACCACAGTTTTTTATCAACAGCCCATCAGTGAGGAGAAAAAAAATACCTCCAACATGCTCACATCCATCCTTTCTGAAAAAAATCCTGAAGAGCATCCCACACAGCCTGTAGCAAAACACTGAAGTTTAATTCATTTCAAGGATAAGTGACCCAACAGAATGGGCTCTCTTGGATTTAGAAACATCACATTTGCAAATAATTTTCACAAAAAAAAAAGAAAAAACTTAAAAAACCAAACAAAAAACCAAACAAACAAACAAAAAAAAAACCACAAAAAACAAACAAAAAAAAACCAACCACCAGTTGAAGCCTAACAGTATCACAGTAGCTGGCTATATAAGGCTTAAAGTTTAGGAAATGAGTAAGAACATGGGAATTGGTGCATGCCTGTGAGCCAGTGCTTTTCCTTCTGTTCACAACCCTGCGTTCCCATTTGTTTTCCTATTAAAGACTTGTATGCTCATGACCCATAAGGTGTTAGTGATTTGCAGATTCTGAAGTTAAGTGCCCAGTACACCCAGTGAATGCTGCTAGGGACTGAATACTGCCCCTGGTAAAGGTGTGAACTGCTCCCATTCATCTCAAAACATTACTAAGGATTTACTTCACCCAGACAAGGCCAAACTAGTCTGTTCAGACAAGAGCTCCCTCAGGGACCATCTTTTAATCCCTATGCTTATGTGGAATTTAATCTAGATATCTTTTATCAAAAGTTATCTTCCAATCTTAGTTTATGTTGGTAAGTTTGTCCATATAAATAAGCTTTCTATGCCAGTGTCAGTCAGTAATTTTCAAAATTCCAGGCTACACAACTGGTGTCACTCAAAGTCTCAGGCAAAACCCTGAGTTCACCATTTCCAAGTTTACATTCCCTGTGGATTAAATGCATTCTCAAATGAAAGCAGTTTATAAGTCACAAGAGACATTTAATAGGTCACCTCTACAAGGTATTTAATCCATTAAAACAGAGAAATATTTGGTCTGCAAGATACTATAAACTTTACTTATTGAGATGAAGAATGCTTGAGGGGGGCACAAAGCAAGGAAGGGAAGAGGAAAGCATTTTTGAACCATATTAATGGATTAATTATTGCATAATATGCCTGTCAGTAAAATGACATTTTGCTTGACTAAGTACTAGGCAAGAAGTTAAATTATGCAAGAATCCTTGAATCAGCTAGAGGGTACTTAAGCTAGCAAACATGCCTGGGGGGAGTCTCAAGGTAGCTTAAAAAAAAAATAAATCTTTATAAGCAGTGTGATTTTGGGGAACCTGATGAAACGATCACTTTCTACATGGAAAAATTCATATAAGCAGAGGATGCTTATGAAAAGTTTTAAAAACTGAAAATAAATAAAAAGAGAGTATTCTGCTTACAGAAGTTAAAACATTTAGTAACCCAGCCTATCCATGGTGAGATTTCTAATTTTTAACTAACTGTGCTGATCCACAACAGCCAAAGCCTACCAATTACTGCATCAATATCCCTCCTCATATCTGTTAGACTCTTCCATTTAATTTTTGTTGAAATACTGGAACCAAGTGATTTTTAAAATCGAAATATGGTGCCCAGAAACAGAGAGGAAGCCATTTCCAAGTCAAATAAGCACCTGATCCAATTCAAATTCCATGCCACACTCAAAGTTACATGTTCTTACTGATACTGAGATTTCCTCATTGACAGAATACAGAGTAGACGTAGCTTATAAATTCTCCAGTCCGGGCGTAAGAAGACAGCATGCTCCTAGTAAGTGTTTTCTGGTGGGGGGAGAGGGGGGAGTAAGGGAAGGGGACTATTAAATTTGATCCAGACTAGCATATCAGAAGCTGAACATTCACCACCAGAGAACTTCTCATTCCAGTTTCTCAAGTAAAATAATTTTTCTGATAATTTTCTTTTTTGAAAACATGAATAATTTTTCCATTTGTTTCCCTGATAGTCTGAATTGCTGACAGTCCTTGAACAAAGTATTTTGACTGTCTTCATGCCAACAACAATTTGGTGAAGTCCCCAACTACATCATCAGTTCTAACACTTGATTTACTGGAGAAAGTTCTCTGTGCACACATGAGCATCAGAACCACTTGGATACTTCCCCAGCCCCTCACTACATAACAAAGTAAAATAAAAACCCTAACCTAACAAAAAGAAACCTGGGCAATGCTGTTCCAGTCCAAACAGATATAAACAACTGGGTTACCAACCAGTAATGTGACTTCTCAACTACCTGAACTTCAGTAACTGGTACTGAAAGCAAAATGCTGCCTGATCTTTAAGAGTCTGGACTGCATAACAGGCAAGAAGCCTAGCATGTGGTATAGAATTATGTCTGGAGACAAAGCATCAAGCTGAGGTCTTTGGGCCCATTGACCCATTAGGTAGAGAGCACAGGACTGAAAACGACTGAAAATAAAGTTCTCCCAAGGTACTAGTTACAGAAGTTACAAGTATCAGCACTACTTATGATAAAAATACTATCAAGTCTGTAACCAAGTTATTCTTACTTCAGAAAAGCAGGAAAGAACTCCATTAGCATACATGTAAAACAATGCCTGAACATAGCAAAACAAAAACAAGCTTAGGTTTCCTCTTCCAAATTCTGAAAAAAAGCTGGGTTGTCAAATTTTCCTTTCTTCTCACAAGCTCCAGTTTCATCGTGCTTTGGTTATATATAATATACTGTGCCCTTACATATTTCTAAGACAAAAACTAGTCCACAGCAGGCTTAAAGGTGGGGAAAGGGACAATGGACACATCTAAGCTCTCCCAGCTTGCCCCAACAAGGAGTCAGACAGACTGTAATGCTCCAAGCTCCCAAAAAGATGCAGTTCAGTAAACGAGACCAGGATTAGCCACAGGAAGGCAAGCTTCTGCCATTGTCCTAGGAGATTAACCCACATACTTTCCCAATACTTGCCTAAAATCTGCTAAAGCAGCTTTCTCCTAGTCCCAAGGGAGCCCCAGTACAGAAGCTATGCAACAGGCAGAGAAGCCTCAAGTATTCAAGGCAAACCTTAAACTACCTACAGTGAGCAAAAAGAATACAGCAACAGCTGTATCCCCCATTCCCCCTCAAAAAACAAACACACCCAAACCCCACTAAAAACAAAACAAACCAAAACAAAGTACTAGATATTACTGGTAAGCTACTGGCATAGAAATACCTTCTTTTAATATGTATCTAGAGACTAATTTATATGGAAGTATATCATAAGAGGAAAACATAGTGAGACTAGGAGTTTTGTTAACGAAGCATTTCAAATATATTACAAAATCTTATGTTTCTGTTACTCAGTTAAAAATAATTTCAGCTCATTTTCAGTGTTATATTATGTGCTATTGCCATGTCTTTGAAGAGTTTAGCATAGCAATCTAGGCCCCTTCATTTAATAGCACCAGAAACCAGGGAGGCATGGTAACTGAAACAAGAAGAGTGTCATCACAAGAAATACCTTCACAGAGTAACCAAACTTCTTTGGCAGAACTTTACCAAGACTCCCTGATCCCCCAGGAAGATAGAGCCCTGCCCAGCTTCACTGCAGCAAAAGCCAAGGCTAAGGTGCTTCTGGAGAACCTTAGTCTAATTCAGTGTTGACTCTAGGAATACCTTCAAAGGCAGAGCAAGGGGCAATTCCTGTTTTGCATTCAAAATTTCTCAATGCTCAGACTCTTTGGAAGGGGCTGTAGGCTCTCAACACACCTCACTGAACCAATCCAGCAGCAGCCCTATAAAGCCAACACATGCTGGAGCTGTGCAAAGTCTCTCAAGAATGCCCTTCAGGAGCGGCCACCAGGGAAAGCTGACCTCAGAATTATTTACTATGGGTATAACTGCATTCAGGAAAGGTATTTAACTACTTTGGGATAATGACACAAACTGAGCCTTAGAACTGCATAGAGATGTGAATAGTTAAGGTGGTGACATGAATGAGAACTTTCTTCGGTTTTAGAAGGATAAAGGAAAAAACAAAAAACAACCTCAGAATCAGCAATAGATTTCATTAATAAACAGTTCTTTAACAAAGAACAGTCTATTTGTAATTTCAAAAAGAGGAGCTACCAGTAACGGATGCCACAGAGACTCCTCCATCAGGTGTTAGAAACTAACTAACGTCAAGTGCATTGTATACTAAAACTAAGTTACCAGACAAGTATTTCTACCTGTTGCTATTTCAGCTCTCAGAGTTTTCTGTAGCCTAGTATGTGTTGATACTCTGAAATAAGACACCGATGAAGCTTCAAAACTGATACAAAAAACATGCTTATAACTGTAGCCAGCAGGGGTCATTTCAGCGTAAAAAACTGCAGTGAAAGAAAAGGCTAAAGACAGGAAGGAGAGCAAAACCACGGATTTCTATTCACACAGTTCTGCAAGACAATTCCATTTCCTCCTCTCTGAACTGGGGTAGGACTGGTTTGCACTCCCAGTGGACAAGACAATTAAAAAAAAAAAAGCAGCCTTTGTTCCATTAAAAGATAAAGGCACAGCTCACAGATCAGGCATCACCACCCTAGCCTGTTGCACATGTGCCTGTAAACTGCACAACTGTTTAGGTCATCACAAAAAATCAGAGCTATTCAACATCATTTTCGTGATCAGAGGCAGTACAATAAGTTCCCTTTTATCCTTGCTGCCACCTCGTGCACTACAAGCACCGTGAAGAACAGCACATTATTTCTGTTCCTTAGAATGAGGCAGTTTCCTGACAATTCAGTAATAGGTATTCCAGGACTATTTATTAGGCTGACAGTTCAACTCAGTTGCTTTTCATTTATGAGAACGAAAATTAAGTAGATAAGTTATCTCGACTATTCCTATAGGGACAGCTGGAACTAGTTCCTAACCACAACACTAATTGAAATGCAATCTTGCCAACAAATGCTTCAAACTATTTTCTACAGTAAATGGGACGTGTTATGAGTTGAACTACAGCAACGTACAGATTGCATCACTTCAAAGGAATGAAATACTCTTAAACTGCCAGAGCTGTCCGTACTGTGATACTGTAAGGGAGCTGGAACATTAAGGCATTTAATGACTGCAGACTTTTAGTTCCTTTAACCATGGGGAATGGGGGAAACTGTTTTAGCCAAGCTTTTACTTGAAAACACATAACAAGAGAAACTCCTCCAAAACCAGGTAGGTTTTAAAAGTATGTTTGTACTTTTCTGTTTATGAAAACTTTTCCAATGTTAAAAATAAGAGAGACCACAACAATGTACATATTCACCAACATGATCTCAACCAAGGTCTTCAAAAGTTTAGGGCCATTTTTAATTGTTTAACAACACAGCTTTTAACCCTGGAACTCGTCCTACCAAAGCATCAGCTGATGAGGCAGATGGCATTGGTTGTAGCACAGACGGGACACATTGCCCTGCTCTGCTGTGGCTTGCAATTCATTTGTTACGCAGGCAAATGGAGTTTTAAACTGATAATGAGAGCCAGGACAAAGGTCAGCTGCCCACTAAAAATGACCGAGTTTAGCTTTCTCAAAATAGTGCATCATTTTAAACGCAAGTTTTTTGGACAGATGCTGCCTCACCAGCTCTCTGGACTTTCTACTGCCCTCTACCCGCCGAGAGGAGACCGCCTACCTCTCCTTTTCCAGAACTGTCGAAGCTCCCGCTCCGAGTCACATATACATTTATACATATCCCAAACTACTGGTTATTTGTAATGTCTTTACAGCGCCATGTTTTCCCTCAACTTGGGGGAAAAAGGGAACTAGAGGTACAAGAGAAAGAGACTAAAAATTTGCCTCTGGCCTTTGTTAAATTATCACATATAAAAAATAAGTCTTAGGGACTCTGATAGACACAAAATTTGAAGTGGGGGTGAACTCCGTTTGCATTTCATACCAATTCATCACCTCAACAAGCAGACGGCAGGAAGCTGAAGTGACTTTGAGAGGAGTTTTGTCGTGAGTATTTCTGCCACCCCTTTGATGGTCCAGCAGGAAAAAAAAAGACACCCCTTATCAAATATCGAACAGGACAGACGGTGAGATATTAAATGACAGGAACAGGAAGGAAAACTTTACAACAGATGATCAGCCTTTGTTGTTTCCTTACAGAGGAGGGAATCCGGAACAGGCATCATGTGTGCACGACTGATCTCCGCCGATCTCCATCTGCCAAACCTTTCCCGAGTCCTTTATCAAGGAATTTTAGTTGGGACTCAGTAGCTGGTATAAGCAATTAAGCAAACCAGTAACGCGATATGCGAATAGAGAAATTATACAGCCTTTACAAAAATTAAGAGTAAAACTTGTTACGAGGGTTTTTTGGGTCTTTTTTAGACAGGGAGGGTTAAAAAGACACGCTCGCAGATGGGACAGACGGGCGGCGGGAAGGGAAGGAAGGCGCACCGGCGTCTAAGATGTGTTAGGCTCCGGTGCGCCCTCCTTCCCTTCCCGCCACCCAGCGGGTACCCCCAGCCCGGGGGACGGAGAGATGGATGGATGATGTCCCGCCGCCTCTCACCTTCGCAGACGCCCACTTCGTACTCGGTGATGGAGTCTCCGTTGAGCGGCGGCCGGATGACACAGCGCAAGCCCCGGTCGCAAGCCCCGTGCAGCCCATAGACTCCCCCGCAGCTCTCGTTCCGTTGCCGAGCGCACATGAAACAACAGCCGCAGATCCCTAGCACGATGCTACCGGGGCAGCTCTTCGGTTCTTCGCATTTGGATTCGTCGCAGGGTAAGCAGACGAGCGCCCGCGTCCCCGAGTCGCCCAGCAGCAGGGCCAGCAGGAACAGCCACCCCGCCGCCGCCAGGTGCCAGCCGACGTCTCCGCCCGGGCGTCTCCTCCCCGCCGAGACCGCTGCCAGGTACATCCCAGCCGCCGCAGCCCGGCCTGGGCCGGGGGGGAGCCTCTCGGAAGCCCCCTCGCCGGGCGGCGGACCTGAGCGTGCCGCGGCTCCTTCCCGCCGCCCCCGCCTACGGCCCCCCGAGGAAAGTTTCCTCTCTCGGCGAAGGCGGCCGCTTCGGCCAAACTTCTCCTCCGGGCGGCGGCTCCGCCCGCTGCCCTCTCCGGGAAGCGGCGTCCCTCAGTCCGTTCGTCCCTCACCCACCGGCTCCCGATCCCGCGGCGCCGTCCGTGCGAGCGGCTGCGATCAAGCCCCGGCCGAGGCGGCGGCGGCTCCTGTGTCCCGCTCGCTGCCCGAGTCCCGACTCGCCTCCTGCCTGACTCTCGCCCCGCTCCGAGTGCGCCCTCTGCCCTTCCCCCATTGGGCGGTGACCGCCTTCGCACCGCCCCAGCTGCCGGGTTGCGCCCTCTCATTGGCTTCTGCCCATGCCGGATCCGCCCCCTCCCCTTCCCGCCCCCCTCCCGCAGCCCCAGATCCCGGGGCTGGAAGAGGCGCAGCGGAGGCGAGGAGCAGCTTGGGCCCCACGGCGGTCGCCGCCACCGCCTCCCCCTGCCCCTCCCCCTCCCGGGGCTCCAGGAGCGGAGCGAGGCGACGGCGCCAGACCGCGGGGACGGGCTGGCGGCGGCCCGGGGAACACCGGGGGCGTGGTGGGAGAGGGCCCCGCGAAGGGTGCAGCCACAGCAGGGCAACGCCAGGGGGAATCGCGAAGGGGGCCTCGCCGTGCCCGGCGGCGGGAGCCTCCTCCTCTTCCTTCGCCTGGCCCTTCGAGGGGCGCGGGGATCCGGGACGGGGAGCGGCTCCGCGCCCGCTCAGCCCCGGCGCCACGGGAGGGCAGAGCCGCGCTCTCGCCACGCCCCGTCCTGTCCCGTCCCCGCCGCCGGGCTGCGGGCGCGCCCAGGTGCCCCGCGGGTGCGGAGGAGCCGGGGCGGACCCCAGTCCCCAGGGCTGGGAGGGGCAGCCCCGCTACCCCGAGCGCTGTCCCGGGCCGCCCCTCTGCCCGCTCGTAAACAAGCAGCGGTGCCGCAGCTCGCCTGCCGACCGCAGCGCCGAAAGCCGCCCCCGGTCCGGCGGGCGCTCTTTGCCTGCGCACGGGCGAGAGGCGCCCCCGGCTGCTGGCCGGTCCCCTGCCGAGAGGCTCCTGTCTCTGCCCCTGGGCCGCCCGGAGCGCTGGGACTGCGCGGGCCGAGGGCGGCTCGGCGGGCGGTGCGGTGGCGGGGCGCTGCCGCGGTGGGCCCGGCGGCGGCGGCGGCCCCGGAGGACCGGCAGGCGGCAGCGCTCGGCGCTCCAGCGGAGAGCTGCGGGCGGGATCTGCCTGCCCCGAGCCGGGGCGAAAGGGCGGCCGGGGGGGAAACCAGCAGGAACGGTGTTACCGAAGGACGAGCCGCTCTCGTGTCTGCGCTCGGTAACCGCGGGCGGTAGCGACTGGGCAGAGGAAGCGGCAGGGAAACGGGAGGTAGCTGACTGTACAGGGCAGCCCCTTGCTAGAATCTCTGAGCAGGACCTGCCGCTGCCGTGTCCTGCCCAGCCCAAGGTGCGTAGGCAGCTCTGAGAACGGCACATCCCGCGGTCAGGAATGCGCGGAGCTGTGGCCGTTCAGAGGATGAAGCCATTGGCTTCGCAGGTGGGTTGTGTCAGCTGCAGGGTGCCGAGACTGGGAAGGCTTGGTTTGCACGTACGCGTGCCAACGATTTGGGAAAGAGGTTCTGGAAACTTAATATAGGTTATTATGGAGGGGGCCAAAGTATTGTTTCTACTATTTCTCCAGTCCCACACGCTCGTCCCACTTTGGCAGAAAGAACCAGTTCTCATGTCAACCAAGGAGCTGCTATTGAAGGGCAAACCTCCCCATTGACAAGGCAAAGGACAAGGTGCCACCAGAAACTGTAGTGTAAAGCTTTGTCAGGAGTAGCATACCTTTCGGTGTGTTTTTAAAAGCACTGTAACTCTTGTTCGCTCCAGCCTAAATATCTACTGGCAGCAAAGGTTCCCTGCTACCAGCACAAGTCCATTGCTAATGGAAACATTGCAGCCATATAACACGATGTTGAAAAACAAAGCCCTTCCATATTTGTCTAAAAGAAGGCATTTGCCATATAAGTCTTTTTTTAAAAATAATAATGTATTTATCGTAGCAGAATAGCAGGCTGTATCATGATCTGTTCAGAACTTAAACTAAATTGTAGATTATTTTTCAAGAGCTAGAATATTTTAATTAGCCCCAATAGTTTGCAAGACATTGGTCTGTTTTTCAGTGAAACTCCATTATTGTAATAAAACACTATCAATACATTACGTGGATTAGGGCCATATGGCTGACATACCTCAACAGTGAATGGAGAAACAGCGATCTGCTGGGCAATGGTATTTGAACTAATACTCTGATATATTTTTAACAAATTTGGAAAGCAAATGACAAGCTGATCTCTCTAAAGGTTCTATGTTTTGGTATAAACAAACCCAGTGTATAATTTGAGAACAACTAAAAACATTGCGTGTTCCTGAATTCTAGAAAGCAGTAGGTCAGCAAAGCACCCCTAAGGTCATATTAGACAAGCATTCAAACTCTGAATGTTATGGTAAATTGACGATACTCCCTGGTGAAGCAACACGCCAAGCAAGAAGTTTTCTGTTGTTTCCTTAAAAATGCAGGTTCTTCCTTCCCTCGTGTCAGCCCTCTCGTGTCAGTTTGCCGAAGCACCTGCAGGGGTCAGAGTACTTTTGATTCACCAGAAATTTCCACCAAGAAACCCACCGTGATTTGGATGAGAGCAGTTTGTAAAAACATACCGTTTCCTATGAACTGGAAACACTGCCTTTTGGTCATGTCTTTTACTGACGAGGCACATGAAGGGGGTTTGCCTTCTATGTATAGCATCGCTGAGATTGCTTTTTGAATGAGCCATACAGTTCATGCGACTGTATTTTTAAAACACTGTTCACAAAACAGAGATGGAGCAGAAGGGAATCACAGTAGTGATTTTAGTGCTATAGAGGATGCTGTACGATACAATACGTGATCAGAGGCTTGAATTTAATAAGCTTAGTTTATCAAAAGATGAAAAGTGAACTGATTACAGTGTACTAATCCCCTCATGCGGAAAAATGAATTGGTCTATAAAAAATACATAGGTATTTTTCCAGGACTTGTGAATATAGCCAGCATGAAAATCCCAGACATGTTGGATTGCATGCTCAAGCAGTTCAATATTTCCCAGACATGCCAGACTTACCAGTCATGTACTGTACTGATGTGCAGTATATTCAATGCACAAAGAATTCACTGGACCTACTGTGCCTGTTTGCTTGTGTGGGAATGAACAAAGAAGTGCTAGAAGCAGTACAAAAACAGATGAAGAGGAAAGCTGTGGACAGCTTTGATAAGAATGTTGTAGGTCCCTGAGAAAAAGAGAGCAAACTTTTGAGCTCACTGTCAAGTCAGAGAGGCTTCAGCTATGAACAGGATTAGTACCCTGCTTCATACACTGTTTACTCAATCATAGCTGTATGTAAGGGAGCAAAATATGGAAATATTTATGGAACAAGGACCAAAAATTAGGGTTCTTGACTCCTTGTGCCTTGCCCTTTAAGTACAAATCACAAACTGTTTATGCTTGTGTTTGTGTTTCCCTTTTCTGGCCCCAGGAATCTAAATACTTAATTCCACAGTGTCACAGATTAAACAGGAAAGGTAGAGAATTTTCCTACCCCACACCTGAGAAGAGTCCATAAGGACAATGACATACTCCTTGAAAATCAGCAAATCTGGTATCTTGTGACTGCACAGGGAAAGTAAATATCCCTGCTTTCCTCAGCAAGAAGGAGTGAAGGGTCCTTCCTGGGAAATTCACTTACCCCTGCTCCTACCTTCTTGTTGATTTATTAAGGGTTCTACTGATCCAAATAGCTTAGGAGAAAGTGGATTCAGCTACCAAAGTGCAATCCAACTCCTTATTTCCCCTAGAAACAGGTTAGTAAATAATGCTGAATACAACTGTGGGAGGAAGAAAAGCATTCTGATAAACAGGCTGTAACAGCTGAAATTTCCTGGGCTTGTTTTTCTGTAATGTTAGTGTTGTATCAAAGCCACATCTAGGCTGGATGGAGTTGCAGCAGTAATTGAGTGAAACTGTATAGCTTTCTTGGTCAACATGGAATGTGGAGCTTTTGCAAAATCACAAAGTGCTATGAGAAAACTACTATCCCTTTCACTGATTCCTCAGTCCTGTTCTCACTCCCCTTCCTACTGGTAAATCTCACCATGTGAGAAATAGGTGTTCAGCATAAATCACCTGTAAGTCTGATATTCACAATAATGACAATTTATTACATAAGTGAAGATAACATTTATGCTACCAAAAATAAAAACAACTCTCCCCCTCTCCTAACACTAAATAAAACATCAAAATATCCCCATTTTGGTTCAAAAGACTCTTTCCACTGTGCTGATATATACTGGAAACTCCCTATATATCTCTGAATTTTGAGAACGTTGGTGTTTTTAATACCAAAGTTGTACTTTTTTTCTACATAAATATTTTGTTTCTATTCTGTGCCTCACTGTGTCTTTGTTGCACATTATATTTGTTTTTTATTCTTTAGTCTGTTAAGATCATTTATGTCTCCTTTATAGCAGTCTCTTGACATAAACTCTTTCGAAAACAGGTTATACACATGAGCAATCTCTACTACCAGAAAAAAAAAGGATCAAGATGAAACCTGCCACTAATACAAGCAGTGCTGAATCAGTCTAAATCACACGAGAATAATTTATCTTCAGAGAGATATCATGGGCTTATTACATTAGTTGCTGCAAGATGTTTCAAAACCCTTAAATGGAAAATTGTAATGATTTGGGAAGGTGAATATAAGAATTCATTTTAATAGAAATAATATTTGTATGAATTGTTTTGAACCATTTAATAAGAAATAAATATCCCAACAGGAAGTCTTGGGGGAGGGGGGAGAGGTTCAGTCCTGTAAGCTTTCCCTCTCAGTTGAATCCCTACCTTGGGACAGCTCAGGAGTTCAAAACTTAAGTCTGGAACTAACTGGCACAATTGTTTGTAGTTTTTCCTTTGATTGCTCATATGGAACATAGAAGTAAAAGGATCTGTGTTTTTAATGGCTTCAGATCAACTGCAAAAGCAATTTTAAAATACAATTGCATGACTAATTTACTTGTGAATTTTTTTTCTCAAATTTATAAGCTATACATTAACAAAATTATAAATGAATAGTAATGGCCATTTACAGGTGTAATACTTCACATTGCACATAAATCACTGAAATTGTGCATTCAACCTAAGGATTTTTTCAGATCTTAACATGTTAGAATACATAACTTCAAAATTGCAAGGCTGAGGAATTAGGGAGTCAATATCTATTTGAGGCTATCTACCAGGAGCATACTGGGAGAAATAACTGCTATATCTTGAAATGCAATGTTGTATTTAAATTGATCATACTCAAGGTCACATTGGTTTTAGCTTCTTTAGCATGAAGAAAATATTCTTAACAAATAAGCACACTTAGCAAAGAAAGACAATTTGCTGTCAGTTTACAGAGGAAAAGTAGAAGTCTTTTAAACTAGTATGTCATTCTAGGGATTATTTACATTTTTATTAGAGAAAATCTGGCCACCAGAAAAGTAAGTGGACTAGAACAGCATTCATAATCCTCTTTATAGTGCTGCATACTGGTAAGATTTTAAATGTTAAAATATAAATCTCAGAATACTGTGTTTATTTCACTGTAGTCTGCTGTGTATAAATAACTGCAGTAAAAAATAGATTAAATCAAATAGGATTGGGGGTACACTGGATGTGAACTAAGGTTTGTTATAGCTAATTCCCTAGCTTAGTAGGTCCATGAGAAGTTCCTAGAGTTCTAGGCAAGGTACTTTCTATTCTGAACACAGTTTTGAACTGTTGAAGGAGAGGCTGAAGCTAATGGGTAGCTGCTTATGAAGGTAAGTCAGGGCCCACCTGTAATACTCTCTATTTCAGTTCAAACTCATCAAAACTTGCCTGAGCTTGAAACTCTTCAAATGACAGATTCAAATAGGGGCAAAATCGCTTGTCCTCTGGTTTTCAGCTCAATCAAATGCTGGAAGGAACATTGTTAAATTATGAGTGGCAACCACTGAAAAAGGATTTATAATGACAACATCAATGACAATGAAGATCTCCCCTTTCTCTTTTTCTAGAAGGATTATATCTATAAAACATCTCCAAAATATATCTTCTGTGTTAGAGAAATGTCACTTCATCAGGTATATTCATGTGTGTGGGCCTAGTCAGCTCTAAATTATTAAGAGTAACATGAAAAGGGAAAGAAAAAACCCCAAAACACTCAAAACCCAACCCTACCTTAAAACCCTCGGGAAGTACAGAATGAATGCAAGGTGGCATTTGGGATCACACCATGAGAACTCAATGGGGAAAGGAGTGGTCTGGTGACAACGGTGACAGCGGAGGGTGGGGACCCAGCAGGTGTGGAACCAGCCAGCATGTCAGTCCTGCCAGCACGACACAGCTCTTCTGCTCATGGATGTGAGCTGGCTCATGCTGAGTCTTTCAGGAGTCTCTGGTCTTGCAGTACAGTTAATCCATAACCCAGACAAACCATCAGCGGTTGATTGAGAGGCAGCTATAGCTGATCCTGCTTTATGACAAGAGGGCTATATAAACCCCTGTGAGTTTTCTGACAATCTTTCTATAACGTTTTCAAGCACCGTTGCATATCCTGGCTGTATTCTGCCTGCTGGAACTCACAGATGCCAGGGGTTATTAGGACAGTCTCATCTTGGCCCTTTACTTATTTAGCAAATGAAAACTATTTTTGATGTCTTTATTGAAGCTGAATAGAAACTTTCATTTCAAGAAATCATAGCAAATTTCCCATGTTTTTTCTAACTCTTTCTAGATTTTAATGCTGAAAAATGTCACTGGCCATAAAAGCCACCTATTCCTACTGACTTGCTTCCAATTCATGTCTATAATCACCTTCTCAATTTCTGCAGATGATGGTGTGGGTTATCAAAAACATTTAGGACAATGTGAAAGGCCGTTCTGGTTACAACAACTTCACATATGCCAAATTAAGAAGTTAGCCTTCTGGTATCTACCAAGTACGTTGAGGAAATCAGATTTTGCTAGATCATCCAGCAGTCCCAGGAAGATGATGTTGCTTATGAGAAGAAAGCAGAGACATTTTCCCAGAGTAAACCAGTATTCCTATAAATTGTTTGAGCTTCTTTATGTCTCTTGATGGATAGTTAGTGGGCAGTCTAACTTGCTCAGCTTTTTAACAGCTTGTTTAGTACCATGCACAGCTTAGATACCATTTGCAAAGTCCATATGTCTACAGTTATTGGGTTATGGTTGCAGTAAGAGAACAAGGTAGTATAGATTAGCATTCAGAATAATTGTTTAGTCTGTATTAGCTTTTATAACATCTTAGGGCAATCCCCACAGATTACTATATTTTTTCAAGGATATCTAGGCCTTACTTATTCATTACTATTTTTTCCTGTTAATATTTTCTTATTCATGTCATGATATTAATTTGCCTCCCATGGCTTATCTCTGTATATTAACAATAACTGTTTGCTAACTTCTGTTGGTTTTTTTTCTGTACATAATGAGAAATATGGTGACTCGTCTTATGAATTGCTAAGTAGACTGAGGGATGTTGCAAGACTGGATTTTGTTGTAGGCTTCAACAAATGTTAATGGACTTATTCTACATCAGAAGGTACTCAACATCACACAAGTTTATGCACCTTTTCTTTCAGTCTGCAGGAAGACACATTCAGTAGATTTCCCGGTCCAGCTTGGATGAAAGAAGCAAATTAATGTAGCTGTATACCCAGCCTTTTGAACAGCATTTATCTTTTCAAGTGTGGAATCTTAAGTTTAGGGACTTGGATGGGAGTTAAGGAAAGAAGCAGAAAGGTAAGACAGCTTACTTGCAACAGGGTCAGTGGTGCAGTTAGGAAGAGAACACAGCATCTCCTGTTTCTCAAAACATTTCTGCCTCACAAATTACTGTTTCACATGAAAAATGATGGTGAGAGGAAACAAGCCCTGAAGAGCAGAGAAGTCTCAGCAATAAGAAAGAGGGGAAGGGGGATGTTTTGATTAGTACAGACTAGTAGAGAATAGGCAGACAAGAAAAATTTTCCCAAACCAGAGGAAAGATGGGTTGGATGCAGTTATGGGGAATAACATAACATTCAATATTTTAGCAGTTTTCTAGGCATTTCAAATTTAATCACTTCCTAATGAAAAAAGAATAAACCCACAAAACATCATTGGTATTATTCTCCCAGTCCTTCCTTCTTAATATAAGGGGAATTAATGTCAATAGCCTACTATGCCATCCTCTTTAAAGCAAAAGGTTTCTCCTCTCACAAAACCTTCAGGTCATCATTGCTTTGGAACTGAAGCAGATCCCCTGTTCTAGGAAATGCCTTATTTATAGGATTACGTTAAAGCAACAATTCCCCCCTCCTTTTCTACTTAGTTGGTCTAGCCCCCACAGCTGATTACAGCCTTTTATAACCTGTCCCCTGGTTAGCTAGACTCTAGAGTAGGTAGACTGAGTACGTAGATTTTAGAATGCTTTAACTTATGATAGTTATGAAAGACTTTGGAAGGTTTAATGTAATTAACGTATTCTCTTGAGTGCTTGACTGATTTTTTATTGTTTTATTATTAAAAAAATCTTTTTCAGAAAAGAAGATACAGAGAGTTTAGGTGACAAATCTGAAAAAATAATTTAATCAACTCTCACAGGCTAATCTTTGAATTGTACCAGATGCACTGCTACAGGGCTCCTATTACCTTATGGCAGTGAAGCTGTTAGTTTCTTACTTAGCATTAAGGAGAAAGATTTGCTGTTATGTATTGTCTGCTTAACTTGTCACAGCAATGCAGAATAGCAGTAAAGAGGTATTTTTTACTAGCCAGTTAATTTGATTATACAGATCTCTATTAGATTTACAAGCAACACCACATCACACTTGTGACTATGGTTCAGGTTGCATACTGATTTTTCATACCGTCTCAGCTACAGTCCATCTGGGGAAAGTGTAGCACTGTCAGCATTTTGACTTGCATTTTGCAAATGGTTTTCTGAGCCTTCAGCTTGATCTTGTGGTCACATTATGACTAGAGTGCTGTTCCAGTCCTGTTGTCATAGTACTCTCTGTAGTAGATTTTATGAGGATAAAACCACTGATACTGTCTCAAGAACATGAGCAGGTGATCAGGAAGAGGACAATTCACAGTTCCCCTGACTTACATGAAAGAGATTCAGAACAGCTGGCAGTGTGAGGCAAGCAAAGTCTACATCCTCCCTACCCCTTCTAATCAATTTTTTATATGTAGAATCAAGCAAGGGCAAAAGCATCTTGAATCATCTTCCTTTCTTTGGTCATCCAATACAAACTTCAGCAGATCAAGGTGCCAATACATTACTTTTTAATAGCATTTTCTTTTCTCTCAACTTACAGCTTTGGTGGTTATCTTTTGTGGTGTCTTCTTGTTGTTGTTGTTTGTTTTGTTTTTGTTTTTCTTTGTTTTGTTTTTTGTTTGTTTGTTTTTCCTTTTAAAAAGAAAGCAAGGTCATTCGTTCAGTTTAAGTAATGCAATTGGAATCATATGTTTTATAGAGAACCTTTTGGAATGAATACAAACAAAATATACGAATGAACTCTTTTTTATATTTCAAAATTCTGTGGGTATTCATTCTCAATATAAAAATCTTGAGACACAATTAAACTTTAAAAATAGAAAAAATAAGGTATTTTTATTACATAATTTAATTTAATTAATAGCTAATTCAATAAATAAAGTAATTTTAATTTAAGCTGAAGCTTAAAAAAATTGTAATTATGCAGTGTTTCAAGTTCACATGAGTATTTATATTAGAAATTATTCCATAATATCTTTGGTATTTTACATTTATTGTAAGAAAATGATATTTTTTTTCTACAAAATACGCAAGGTGAAAATTATCAAAAGGAATACTCCTTGGACATTTTATATTCTCTCTCAATCAATTGATTTTTCCAGATCACCATAAATAATTCATTTAATATTCCATTCTTTGTCTTTTTGCTATTTAAATGCAATTTTTAGTGAGATTTAAAGCTTACGAGTCAGAAAAAGAGTTTGGTTTAACCATAACTGTCTTATGAACACATTTTTAATAGCAAAATCTTCATTTGGCTTGCTCCTAAAACCCTCTAAAGCTAACTTTCCATAACAAGAACTTTACACAGATAAGTAAAGGACAGAATATCTATTGAATCTGGTAAAAATATCCTAATTAACTTTATAAAGTTCTGGCTAAGAATTATTTATATGAAATATATGTATCTTTATTAAACTATGATTATGATTTCTCCTTTCCTCTGAACTTTGCTTTTTTATTTTTATAGGCACAGAAGCAATGTGCAAGGCTGTGATGCTTACTTTCATTCTTAATCTAACGGATCTCAGAATTTTTATATATACGTATTAATAATTTAGGTGCACTGTAACCATGACAATATTGATACCATATGTAGAATAAATAGGACACAAGTTTGTTTACCCAGGAAGAGTCAACATTTAGAATATTATCAGGATATTTGCAGTTCTCAGATGTGAACTAGACATTATTAATATTGATATTATTATAATATTGTTTCTTATAAGCTATTAGAGGTTAATTTTTTTAGTTGTTCTTTTCCTGTTGTACATTTGTCTATCAATAGTCTCATCCATTTAACGGTCGTGACATGTAAAAGGTTAAACCAGACAGTTGTCCTTTAAATTATATTCCTTTAAATGCCAAAGTGTGTCTCTCTATTTAAACCTGCTGGGGAAAATATTCATTGGCAAATAGTGCTTACTTGATCTCAGATTCTTCTTACGCATTGTATTTAAGACCATTCAGAAGCAGACAGGACTGCTTTTTCACTTCCTGGGAACTCACTAGGAAGCACTTCATGTCTAATATGGAAATATTTGATTAAATTGCAACCATATTATCTGAAATTACTGTTTGGAGTTTAAATCAGAGCAATAACATACCCCGTCTTTTTCAAAACTTCCAGTTCCTTCCAAAATACTATTTTATTTCTGTCTGTTTTCTCAATCACTTTCCTGTGTTCTATAGTTCAGAGCTTTCATTAATTTCAATCCATATAAAGGTGCACCAGAGCTATAAAATGAGCTTTTTCAAAAATTTGGGGAAAGTGCAAATGACTGCTGTCACTTGTTGTGTCATGTATTTCAGATGAATCAGATGAAAGCTCAAGTGCTAACATATGCTGGCAGTTTCTGTCAGGTGTGACAGGTTATTGATGATTTTTACTGCTGGGTAAAACCGAAAGGAAATCAGAAATTGTCAATATGTTTGGTGAAGGGGGGCAGATAAAGGGTTCTTTGGTACTATTAGGACTCCATTTAGATGTATTTTTCTGCTTCTTTCACAGCTATGCTGTGTGCAGAACACTTCCTTTCCCTTTATTGCTGTTGCTAGAACAACAAAGTCACTAATATCTTTAAAAATCACATTGAAGTGGCCAACGTTAATGTTAGTCAAACTAGTGTTTCTAAATCTACATATCTTTGTAGGTTTTGCTTCAGGATATATCAGGGTTAAAACTATATTGTTAAAATATTGCAAATACAAAGACTGAAAAATCAGCAAATGCAAATAAAAATAATCTCAATATAATATAAGAAAAGGAAGTGTTTTCTGTGGGCCACTAGCAAATGCTGAACTTCAGGAAAGGCTGCTTTCTGTCAAAGTTCCGTGTTCATTTAAACTCTGTGTTGCTTTAAATTCAGTGAGAGGCAGTGCTTGTGAAGGAAGTGATTGGCGGTGGTGGAAGAGTAGGACTGGATGTTGTTGCATCATATGGGCAAGATGTGACAGGGAAGTTGGTACCTGGCAGAGTTTTGTTCCGTTTGGGTAGTACAGCTACCTTCACGTTTCAGGGTACTACTGGTGCCTAGTTTCTTCTGTCAGGTACTGGGGCCTTCGGCAGACAACACCTGCAAATCCTTCTATAATAAGCTGGAACTCCAGTTTGGCCTTAGGGAAGCATTAATAAATACAGACAAAATCTCTCTAAGATGCAGGAAAGTATGCTGTGTAGAGCAATGGAACTTGGATATTTAGGGGAGCTATCTGTAAGCTGCCTTTGTGGCTGTAAGACACTTCTCACTTCTGTGAATAGTCAGCCTTGGTCTTTAGCATCCTGGCTTTAATTGCTTTGCCTGGCCTGGCCTGGCCTGGCCTGGCCTGCCCTGGCCCCACCTCTTTCTTCTTTTTCTTTCTTCTTTTTCTTTTTTTCATAAATGTGGAAGAAGGCTTCTGATAGGGAAGTGTAAAGAGGTGTGAAGAGGTTTCTAATAGGCAGGCTTAGAAGAACAGATTTTCTACAGATTTTATAGTATTGCAGCTATCTGCATTCACACAGTGTTACAAAATTGAAACTGAATTTATATGGAACCTGGGGGAAAAAACATTCTGAAAAATATTTTGTATTTTGGTTATTTAACAGAGCTTGTTTTTGTCTGAATTAACTCTGTTATATGTTAGTTCACTCAAAGATTTTTGGAATTATATGAAGCACAGTCTAACAGTGTAACCTTAGTAAAGAAATTGAGCCAGTAGGCAAAAGATGTAGTAGTAAATGAAGAACACTAGCTCAGAAGAGAGACTAAAGCTAAGTTCTGGTATACAGCATCCACTGGCACCAAATACATAACACAAGAAAAGGTAGAGAGTAAATATTGCCAGTTGGTAAAAGTGTAGTTAATAGAATAAATTATCATTTTGCATTAATTTACCTGTACCACATCAGTCAAAATCAGGATATTCTGTCTGGGAAAATCTGACATTTTATGACATGCATTAAAACTCAGTATTAATTAAAACAATTTTTTCAAGTACCACTTTTTGTATGAAGCACATTTTGTAACAGATATTATAATTAAATTATCCAAATTCTTGGAAATAGAAGCATATGTGCTCAACAGATGACGTTTGTAGTTCAAGGCTCTTCATTTAATATAAAAGCAAATTGCAGGAAACATAGTAATAAAATTCTTTTAAGGCACAGGAGATATGGCAGCAATGATAATACTGTGCCTCAGTGACCATTCATCTCCATCAGCAAATGTCAGCTGGAAATCTGATGGATAATGAGACAATTTTCATACCCCAGCAACACAGATAAGAAAGCTGAACATCTTTACATGTATCCAAATGTGCTCTACATGATCACATGGATTCTTGACAAGCCAACTGTTATGAAATTCCGTCAGAAAACAGAAAATGAATTATTCAACACAATCTGAAAGAGTTTGTCTCTGAAGGGTGACACTCATTTTTGCCGCATTACACAAAAAACCTTGCTTGGGGGGCAGAGACTCTGAGGGGAGTTTGTGGTACATTTTTTTCTGTTTATTTTTGGGTTTCAGTTTGTGGTGGTTTTTTGTTTAGCTGTCAAACCAATTACACTGACAATAAGGCCATTTGAATATTTTTATTTCTTGTCATCAAGATTAAAACCCAGAAAATTGAATTGAACCCAATTTCTCTAGACTGGGGAAATCTTGTTTTTGATTCTCTAAAGCTGAAATATCTTGGTGGCATTTAGTCATTATGTTGCCATTCTAAAATATTTCAGTTCTTAGGTACACACTGATTCAAGTCAGGGTGATGGAAAATTAGATTCCTAGCGATATTACTGACAAGGCTCCTTCTCATATCAGAAAGGCCAGGAAGGACTAGAGGACTGGGCAGTCACCAGCTATATGAAGTTCAGCAAGAGGAAGTGCCATCTGCACTTGGGATGGGGCAATGTATGTATGTATGTACAAAATGAGATGCTGGAAAGCAGTGCCATGGAAAGGGACCTGGGGGTCCTGGTTGATAGTAAGTTGAATATGAGTCAGCAGTGCCCTGGCAGCCAGGAGGGCAACCGTGACCTGGGGGGCATCAGGCAAAGCATCATCAGCAGGTCAAGAGAGGGGATTGTCGTGCTCTGTTCTACACTGAGGTGGCCTCACCTTGAATATTGTGTGAAGTTTTGGGCACTGCAATATCAGAAATATGTTAAGCTGTTAGAGAATGTCCAAAGGAGGGCAAAGAAGATGGTGAAGGGCCTTGAGGGGAAGCTGTATGAGGAGCGGCTGAGATCACTTGGTCTGTTCAGCCTAGAGAAGAGGAGACTGAGGGAAGTGCAATCTACAACTTCCTCGTGAGAGGAAGAAGAGAGGCGGGCACTAACCTCTTCTCTGCAGTGACCAGTGACATGACCCAAGGGAATGGCCTGAAGCTGTGTCAGAGGAGATTTACAGTGGATATTAGAAAAAGGTTCTTCACCCAGAGGGTGGTTGGATGCTGGAACAGGCTCCCCAGAGAAGTGGTCACAGCACCAAGCCTGACAGAGTTCGAGAAGCATTTGGATCATACTCTCATGCACATGGTGTGACTCTTGGGGATAGTCCTGTGCAGGACCAGGAATTGGACTCAATGATCCTGGTAAGTCCCTTCCAGCTTGGCATATTCTGTCATTCTGTGATTCTGTGACCTTCCCACCTGAAGCCTTTTCTCACAACTAATCGAGTCTCAAGCAAAATCAGCAATCCACTGATTGATTCTCACAGACTAGATATCTCAAATACTTGCACTTTAGGCAAAATACCTAATTGTCTTTTTTTTTTTTTTTTTTTAATATAATTTTGCACATGCCATTTAGCAAACTGAGCTTGTCTGGAAAATGTTAAAAAAATAAATAAAACAACTTTATTTTTTTTTCAAGAAATAAACAGAAGTAGCATGGTTACTAAAGTAATCTAAAACAGTGTAGAGAAAATATATTAATGCTTAATTATAAGGATAACGAAGCTTAAATAATTTATGTTGTGAACACAAAAAGATTTCAAAGATATTTTGCTGAAGAAGTCATCATCCAAAATTATTTTGTGCAACCAATTACCCTGTATAGGAGAAAAACAAGTAAGAAACAAGGAGTCAAAGTACCAGTTTTAGTACAAGGAGTGTCAAAAAGAAAATATCCAAGCTGAAAGCAATGTCAGTCAGTGCCTGACAGTTTACAAACCTTTGGTTTATAATTTAAGTTGCTGAAGAAAGAGATCTGTTAGGGTGGATACGTAGTAATTCAAAATCCACTGAACCAGAACATACTAAGTGTTCTTTTAAAATCAGAAATAGTATATCTAGATTTTAGAAACAAAAGATCTCATATAAATAATGCATCTTTGCAGAAGAAATGGAATTGCAGGTGCATGTTTTGGTCTGCTTTTTTTTCTGTAGAGTCACAGTTTCATTGACAATATAGCCTGCTCTGGGTCCTAATTAATTAACACAAAAATTAGTTTAGTCATTAATGGATATTGAATTTTAAGGTTTCTTTCTTCTGAGAATTCACAGACCATAGTTGTATCACAGGCATGGAAATGACCAATTGATTCTTTAAGAGATTGAAAAAAGTACACTAGCAGAGAAATGATATCTAAGATTTTCTGAAGTGCTCTGGGTAATTAAGGCACTTAAGTTCAGAAATCCTGTTGAAGAACCTACATCCCATCTGACTTAAACAAGTCATAGTTTAAATTTTCAAACGTGAATAGGTGATGAATGTACTTTGTGTAAACCCCTATAGGCTTGTATTGATTTGAAATCAGGATCTAGTCTACTAATCAGGCTCTATCAAGGTTTACTTGAGTGCTACCAGGTACCCATGATTACCCAGTTGAGAGGATTTGAAGGGACCATGCTATGGTCTGGCCTATGTATGTGCTTTCTTCTCACGAAGGCAAGAAGAGAGGAATATACGAGAGAAGGACTAACTTACACAGTTGTCCTGCTACTCATTCAGGATCCAGTCAGGGCACATTCCAGGACTGAAAACTATTCCTATAACTTGTATTTAAATCTTTTTCTTTTTTTCCTCTCAAAAAGTACTTGGTGAGCACACATACTTGCTGGTACAACGATCAGCAGCTTAATATATGCTTAAGAAGTCAAGAAACTTTCCAGTAGCAAAAAAAGGTAACTTCAAGATAAATTCTATAGATGGAAACAGTGTTTAATTTTCAGGAACTTTCCTCCTGTTTTGGGTGCTCTTTCATAGGCCTGAGGATTTCCTTTGAGGAGAAGCAAAACCAGACTTAGATCTACCAACTAACTAACATTAGCCTTGCCCTGAGCACACTTAAATGATATAAATCTCAATGACCTTCCAAATTTTGTTTCTGTGACAGTCGCAACAGTAGAGGGAGAACTTGACAGTACAGTTTTTGGGAGATGGAGATCTAAAATGCAATCAGAAGACACAGAAGTTTTATTGCTGCTCCTAGATCCTGATGAATCCTGTGAGAGCCCTTTGGACTGAGACCACTGATCATTCTGTGGGAACACAACCCTTTCTCCCTACAAGAACAATACACTGGAAACTCTGCTAAGAGTTTGCCATGGAATTTCCATTTCCCCATGCAGGATTTTCCTGTACAGGATTAATGTGGACAGTTAATGGCTTCTTAGCTGAGCTTTAAGTTAGGTTCAAAATGTGAATGCTCTCTTGGGTGGAATAGCAGTCTACTGGAGGATATGAAATATTTCCTCAATGGAGGCATTTACCAAAGCCTCTGTAGAACTTCTGTGAATCATCAAAAGCCAAGTCTTCTGAAAATTTTCATGTTAATTTATATAGATGTTTTAAAAAAAGGAGTCATGGAATCCCATACCTCATATACATTAATTTTCCATCCGGCAGAATAACTTTGGCCATCTTGTACATCAGTGAAAACCACCTCTGTAAGAGAGTGTAGCTGAACAAGAAGTAGCATAATGGAAACTTTTATTTCCAAAATATAATAAAGTTGCAGGAATAGTGAAGGAAGTGAACATTACTTGCACTTATGGTACACTCATTTATGCCTTTATGAATATGATTTTGTATTTTCATTTTATGCTGCTGTTTGTGTAAATGAAGTCTACCATGGCATTTAAAATTGGATTAAAATTTCTTTTTTTCTGCTTTTGAATATTTTAAAAAATAATTATGTTTTAATGTTTCTATTATAAATGTTTATGATAGATAATACTATGCATGGGCCTGGTACAATTCCCACTTAACTCAGTGGAAAGATTCCTTTGATGTTGAAGGGAGCTGGATCAGGCAATCAATATGTCTTGTTATACTTATATACATTAGTATACAAAATTGTTAATGATCCATAAATTAACAAAGATATTACTGCCATCTGATTTTCCAGTGTAGATATATTACCTAAATCAAGTAGTTCCATAAGCAGTTATTCCAAAAGGAATTAATGAAGTGTGATTTTATATCATTTTATCTAAAGGGTGAATGTCTGTGTGGATTCTCTTATGCTGAACCATGATTTCACTCACACTGCAGCCTTTGCTACCAGGACAGCAATGCTTGTATCACCCCAGCCTCTGAGTCCAGTTATTTTCGTGGGACTTGCAGGAAATGTATACAGATGAGTCTTCTATCTCCCTGTTGAATTTGGGCAAAAGTAGTTAACAGATTTACTAGGGGCGAGTAGATAAATGACACAAAGGCTTACAAATGCTATTGTTGCAAGCCACATTCCTGGGGAAACTGGACTAAAAGAAAAGGATTGCACGCTCTGGACTTTGTATCATCAGACTTTGATAGTATGCTAAAGGAACAGTTAATAAGAAACCTCAAATGTAGATTTAAAAGGAACAAGAAGTAATCTAAGTTTTAATAAGCAACACAGGAAGCTTGGTTATCCTCATAAGCACAGCTCAGCATTACACAATCTCATGAATTCCCAGGGGAGGCATCTTGTTCCACTGAGACCCAATGCCTCCTGGAGCTTCCCAGCATACAGTTGGTATTTGAAATATTTATGGTACTGCTACATGCCTTTGGGAGCAGTTGACTCCATCAAGAATTAAGACTTGCTTTGTAAGTCAGGGCAGAACGGGAACATACCTTGGCTTGGTTCCCTCTGCACTCTGGTAAGCAAAATAGGGAACAATTTTACTTAATTTCTGGGGAATGCACTCCTAAGAATGAGGAAAGAGTCCTTAAACAAGCCAGGGGAGGGAAACAAAGAATTAACAGTGTTAGACCTTGTATGTTGTTTTTCATTTGTCTTCATTCTTTCCATCCTTCAAGACTGCATTTTCAAAGAGACTGTTGCAGAAGTAATAGTAAGCATACTGGGTCAAATCGACCATTGGAATTGACCTCCCTTTAGTTATTCTGGGATGAATTTTATCCTAACAGTTTTTAAAATTAATTGCATTAATAATTAATAATTAAGAATATATTATAGTATTCCATAAATGTAAAAGCCTTAATTCCAACATATGTTTCCATTACTGAGTAAATAATATTGAAATTGATGTATTTTAGATGGAATTAGTACTAGTGTTCAAAGTTAACATTGCATAATTCTTTTCATTACAATTGCTTATGGCTTTGCCAATGTCAACAAATTTTCTAAATTTATCCTCTCTTCCAAACAGATTTTATATTTTAATTTAAATTAAAAAGAAAAATTAAGAATGAAAAGAAGCATCTGTGCAAATGTTTAGTCATCTTCTCAAAAATCAGTGTTTTGTAAAGCTCTACCATTGCCATCAAGATTGTTTTGAAAGACAGAAGGAAAAGTCCTGAAATAAGACCAATGAATATACCAATCTAAAGAACATGCAGGCAGAATTGTCCAAACTGTAAGTAAACCTTTGAGAACTTAATTTCCATATCGTCAGCAGAGTTTGTTGAACACTTATTGATAAATGTCTCAAAACTTCTCATTTTCACTTTCTGACTAAAGTCTTCAAGTGAATGTCATTAATTTTGTGTACATAAGATATTGTGTAACCTTTGTTTGGCTAATTTATAGTCCTCGTTTATGCCATATTCCTCTCCACCATTAAGAGTTTCAGATAGATAATGGATGAAGCAAATGAGAGACAGAAAGAAAGAAATGTTCTCTTTTACTTAGTTTTACCAAAGTGAGACCTGAAAGTGAGACCTTTACTTTGCCAGGAACTTTTGTGTACTGTAGAACAAGACTGTTAGAGTGCATATGTTCAAGTAGGTCAAATCAAAGTTATTTTAATCATGACATTTTTTCATTTTGCTACTTTAGCATTCTTTTAAGACCATTTTTATTTGAAATCAAGTGTATTTGATTGCTTCACCGACTACTACTCCAGTTAACAGACCATCCTTTACCTATGACATACATTCTGAGGTTAATCCATTGTTGTTCTCTAAAGGATGTTAGAACTCATGATGCTCTTGGGAATGATCTCTATCCCACTGGCTGCTCAAGATGGTAATTTTTCAAAACTCTAAGTATGTCAATGTTTTTCTTGCAAATCTTTTTCTGGTCATAAAATAAAAATATAGAAGTCTATATCCTGAATAGGTGGTTTATTGTTCATCTAGTAGTGTATAATCTTATGAAATTGTTGCCATATTTTTCTGACTGTTTATCCATCCTGCTGCAGGCTTTCTTTCAAAATATTTTTTTGTGTGGGGTTTCCACAAGATGAATGTTTAAAGAGTTTGAAATCAATACTGTATGGTCTGCCATGTAGGTGGTATCCAAAAATCTCTTCCAAATTTAGCTATATGTTTTGTAGCACCTGTTTTACAAGTTCTTGGCACCTGCTCTCCTTATGGGAGTATTACATTTACTTCAGTAGGGATAACATCCAGTCCAGTATTTGTTGCTAGTCCCACACAACATCAACAGCTACACTATTAGAAGAAACAAACATCAGAATACATGAACATTATATACTGGCCCACAGATCCTTCTTTTCTTAATCCTGTGGCTATTTCTATTAGGGTCAGGAGTTTACTAATCTAGGTAAAGTGAGAAGGATGCAAAAACTGTATTTCCCTATGTGTTTCTGGTAAAAAAAAACCAAAAAAACAAAACAAAACAGGAGACAGAAAAAAGGTTTTCAAAGTATGGCTTTCACAGAGCATTATGTGATCCTCAAAATATTTTTTGGTACCATGCCATGCAATTGACTTGAGAAAAGGCCAGGGACAGACAGTCTACCAATGCAACTATGGAGGTCAGTGCAGCTCAGGTCTGCATTGCGGAATGCTTTATTTGCTGTGGCTTCATCAGGCTGTGAAAGATCTATCCTTAGCCACTGACAGTATACTGAGTAGCAGTATTTGAGGCTTAGCAATCAGCAGTGTGAATGGAGTATTGCAACACTTAAAAGGGCCAGGACTGCACACGTGAGCATTTGTGCTCAACTGTTGTGACCACTTATGTGATTAGAAGAGTTTATGTGGAAATTATCAGTTAGAAGTTAATCTTCTGCTTATGAAATGTTCACAATGAAATGGTGGCTACAAATTAAGCCTTCTGATTTTTTATTATAATATTTCACAACAAATGTATATTATGTCCTGGGGCAAACTCTAATTTATGAGATCTTTGAGTTTTAAATTTTGAGATTCTTTAAGCTTACCAGAGCAGAATATAAATTTTTAGCATATTTGAGAAACAGGGACAGAAATTTAAACTTTGCTGATACATACTTGATCATCACTGAACAGGCTTTCAGTCTATGTTATTTAAAACCAAAGCTACTGTAAAAATTACCGGCAATCCTGTGCTTCATATTGTTTCAGTTAAAAGTAAATATAAACAATGTACCATTTTTGTTAAACATTTTTAAAGCTCTTTACAGAGAGGCCAAGGTAATAATAATAGATAAACTGAGAGAGGTCAAAAAACTAAGAAAAGCATTATTTTCACAGTGTTACCAGGTAGGTAACACAAGTAGTACAAGGTCTCACTATGGGGCACAAAGAGACAGAGACAGGTAGCTGTGTTGATCTTGCTTTACAGCCCAGTGCAGTGCTAAAAACTAGACAATGTAACTTTCTCCTGTGGAGGAGTCAAGCAACTCATGTGCTACCCCTTTCTTCCCCTCTCATCTCAGGAGGAAAACCTGGAAAAAGTGCTCTGTACGTGTTTTTTAAAGGCATAGTCTAGTCCTTAGCATATGTTCTGAAATGAAAATACCTTGCTGAAGTTAATATTACCTTCTCAGTTAAAGTTAGTTTACTACTTTTTCACATCTTAAGAAAAACCCTGAATTCTTAACATTAAATATACAGATATTATTTACTGTTAAGATTCCTGTATTTTTGACCTGGTAGTAATTTGTTTACACTTTTATGAATCTTTGTTTGGCACAAATTAACATTTTTCAATATATTGTAATTTGTTCTAGGTTCTCGTTGCCTTAGCAGTTGCACTTTGGCTCTGATTCTGAAAAAAATGACAATTGTTTGCAAGGCAGAACTAGATAGAAGTTTTATCAGAGTAAGATGTTCAGGATTGACTCTCTGAGTAGATTTTGTTTTCAAAGCAGTTTCCCAGAAGCCACACAGAAAAAGGAAACAAAGCTAAATTGGGACAAGGTCAACTGGATATAGAAGTGACTGTAACAAACCTCAAATAGTTCTGTTATTTTTGTTTCAGCTAAAGTTCACAGAATTTTTATTAGGAATCTAACCTAGATATTTACACAGGAATCAGAAAGAACAGCTTTCTAATGACTGCCCAGTGGGAAGGTTGTATTCATAACGGGTGTTAACTTCATACTTGATGCTGACAGATATTGGTTTAGATATTCAAAGATTAAGAAGTCTCTCTCTTCCAAGGGTATAACATATTAGAAAGTAAGAGACTTGGAGAAATCTTTTGAACATCTTTTGTAATTACTTCTCTCTTGGAAATATATATATATATGTATAAAATGTGCTCATATAAACACAAACACAGATATTTTATCAGAATAAGATATGATTATTTTTCATTTTAAGGGTTTTACAACCAATGTGAGTAGGAGAAGAATCAGAAGAATCAGTTTAAATCTTATTTAAACAAAATACAAATGCCAATAGTGCATATTTTTGAAGCAGAAATTCATGCATTCAAATCAGTCAATAGGGATAGTTTATCTCAATTAAAAAGAAAGACACTCTTAATTTAGACACTTCTCTTCTAAAGGAAACTTACTGTATTATAGGTGGAGCCAATACTTGCATACCCATGGTCTCTTCATGTGAGAATTCACCCCATCCCCCCAAAAACTGCTCAAAAACATTAGGTATCAGATAACATAAGGCACAGAGGTACTCAGAATTTCGTCTGTTGCTAAGAATAGAAATTACTGAGAAGGTGTCTGCAAATCAGAATTCATTTTCTGTCCAAATTAAAATAGCCTAAATAATTGTTCTTCTACAAGGCATGTTAAAATGAGAAATGTTGAACAGCTTGAGTTGTCTTTTATTTGGAAATTTTAGATCTGGGAATATTTAATTTAAGTTATTTCTTTTGTTTGCAAGTGTGAACATACAAAGAAAATTCTATCATTCTTCTTTAATTTCTGTGATGATTTTATAGTCTATTTTCATTGTTGCAACATGCAGATATTCTTTTATGTGCAATTAAGTAAATATTAAGCAAATATATAAAACATAAACAGCATATTGGGAAGATAGGTATACTCTGTATGCTTGTAGTGAAGGCTGTTGTCCATTATTCTGAAAGGTGACCCTTGACAATTCATGTGACATGGAAAATACAGAGGTTTAAAAAGGGATACAGCTAAAATGCAAAACTCAGCCAAGGCCAACAATATCCCTTGCAAACTGTTTTTAATAGTCACAAACTGCCAAATCTTTTAACAACAGAATTAAGTCTAACTGGCATCTGAAGAAAAGCACACCTGATATTTAGAGATAAACATGTGTCATTCAGTGTCATAAAAAGGTAGGCTATATCTAACCTTCAACCTGGATTCAGAATGTCATGATACAAAGGGAAATGAAGTTTCTTTTTATTCTATCTTGGTCATTAACAGGGTAACTCAGGAGCTGTCTCTAAGTCTTTCTTAAAAATGGAAGCAAAAAAGCAATTTAATAGCAAAAAGGAAATCTGATTGCAGAAATACTACAGTAGTCTTTACACTTTGTGACTAGTCCTAATGACCCTGAAAAGATAGGCCACATAGGGACCGTCTCAGTGGGACTACTGTTATTCTTAAAATTATGACTCTGTTAAATTTGTTAACAAATTATGGTTCTAATTGTATAGTTAGTGCAATCTTTTGATCCTCATTGCATAAAATCCTAGCAATGCGTAAAGGCGGGAAAGAAGAGATGAGCTATTTTTTTCTGGTTTATAAGGGATAAACTTAGGTGCAAGAAGATGGGGAGTCGTGCCCAATGCTGGGCAGGGAACCCTTGGCCAAGCCCTGAACTCTTAAGTTCCATCTGGGTACATTAACCTCACAGCCATAATTTTAGTTGCAATTAAAAAGCTATTTATTTATTTATTAATTTGATGTAATGGCAGTTGACTGAAGGATAATCTTCAGGTAATTTGAAAAGAGAGGATTTTTCTGGTATCCACCTTAAAAGAGCATGAGTAAATGAAACAATTAGAACTGGTTACAAAGGTAAGCTAAAAGCTAAACATAATAAGACACTGTTTTCAGCATTTCAAAAGAACCAAATACAGCACATCAGCAGCTTCAAAATCCTTTTGAATAAGTGCACTCAGAAACAACTAACTAGCAAACAAAGCTATTATGAAGATGACAGTGTGGTCAGTGAACTTTTGGCACTTCAACTCTATAAAATGTAGGCCTCTAGAAATATTCCTCACATTTGAGTAAGTAGAAAAGAGCCAAATTTAGCAGCAGATGCTGCGGATGGGGTATGACAATTTGCTGCTTTTTACAAAGTTTGACAGCCAAGAACTTCTTTAAAAAGAGAAGCGTATTTCCTATATATTGTTGAAAGGATGTAATTTTTCTTAAGTTTTAAAGGATTGAGCAGAGTCTCAGAGACAAATGAGATAATTTTATCAGATTACTTTGTATTTAGATGAACCCTTAGTCTTTTCAAGCAATCCAGGCACTGCCTAAACAACACCTCATATCATAGGATAGCTATTCCATATCCTACATATATCATAAGTTCTAGGTAATAGAGCTAATTCTATTGATAGATAAATCATTTTACTCTAATAGTGTGGGTCAAGTATTACAGAATTCCAGAATATTCTGAGTTGGAAGAGATCCACTTGGATAGTCAAAGTCCAACTCCTGGGCCTGCACAGGACAGCCCCAAGAATCACATTGTAAGCATTACATGAAAATAAATGTCTTTAAAAACAAAAAGCCTTTTCTTTTTTTAGCTATTGATTTCATGTAAATAAGCAAATGAAGGTTTATAGGAGGAAGAACTACTTCCACCTCAGTAATAACTGAAGTTATAAGAAATAGGAAGGTAACTGTATTTCATTTTCTTTGGTGAACGTCACAGCAGTATCAGCATAGTTTCAGCAAACATATTATTGGGGTGTTTCCTTTCCCATGTCTTTCAGAAGAGCTATTTTATACACCCTCAGTAGAAAATCTTTCCATTTAATGTAGGATTGTGAAAATGCTAGATGAGAAAATCAATTATTTAAAAGAATAAAGGCATCAAGGTAGATTGTTTCTACTAACATGATTAAAATTGCTCTGCCAACAAAATCTATTATAAATTGCACTAACAAAGTCGATTTTCTAGGTTTTGATTCAAGAAAGTGATCAAGTACATGCTTAAAGCTAACTTTCCTGAACAGGAGGCCTTTAAGGATTAATATGGGCCTCTGGAAATGGGATATTCTGAAGTATGCTAGGCTCCCAAATAAAACAGAGCAGAAATTATTTTCTTTAAATCCCTTGAGAGCAGCTAGAGTCTCTCAATGTCTGTCTCTTTTGTACCACCAGAACCACTAAAAAAAATCACAACAGCAAAGGCAAAGCCAGAGCTGCATCAGTGCCTGGTTTCAGCTCATTATAAGTATAATCATGCCTTTTTGGTTTCACTCTTTAATAGGTCTCATTCTGCAGAGAATTCGGAACAATGTTGCTTGTACTGTCTGAATATATTAATTGTTTTAATAAACTTTCCTGTAATTTTGAATTGTTTCAGCACTTCTATTTTAATTTGTTTTTATAATTGCGCAGTTTAGAGGTACATACTCTATTTGTTTGGTTTCTGAGCATCTTTTTTTAGTTATTGTGTGGATTCCTAAAATAGGGAAGGTATTGTGTACACTTGTATCATTAGAACAGATCTTTTCAGGATACTGTTTCATTAAGAATGGATATGTTGCACAATTTTGGGGGCAATTACTGCAATAGAAACCCTTGTTTACTTTTCTCAAGTTTTTTTTTTCCCATTTGATTTCCTATGTCTAAATTTAGATAGCATTTTTTATGATGTCATGGTTCTCCTGAAACCTTCACAGGGTTAAAACATGTTGATATGAAAGATACAAAAAAACCCATGTGATATAAAACCAAAATGAAAGCTATGGACAACAGAGATCCCAATAGTTAAAAATAGAAATGTAGCAGTAAATGTGGGGAAAAAGATGGAGGAAAAGGAATTAAGATTAGAGAGCAAATCAAGGCTGATAAAATATGTTTAAAGGACAATACTTTTCCTCACTGGCATTTATGGATGTAAATAAAATAAGTTAGCCATTTTGCTGGAGATAAACATTTAATTCAAATACAAATCTATTTTTTTCCCTTGAGATTTATCTGTAACAGATAACAGTGTCCTCCCCGAATTATCCACAACAGAACTCATGCAATGTATTTTTAAATTTTCTTTTAATTTGCTCAAGTATCATTATTAGATATTCAAACTATGAGCTGGTTTGCTTAATTGAGTAAGCATGATAAATAACTCATTATTCATGTTACCTATCGGATAAGCATGCAAGCAGGTATTAATAAAATAATGAATGGTCTAAAGTCTACTTCTGTGAGCTCAAGCCTGCACTTTTTAAGTTCAGTGAACTTGAATATCAGTAAATTTCAATTGCTAAATATTCCCAGAAAATATGTGCTGGGACTGTTTTTATTTTTTTTTATTTATTTTTTTTACATGTATGATAGAATAATTGCAGAGTTCTTGCAACAATATCCTGCCAAGCTTTTATTTGCTACATAATAGTGATTTTTGTTGTTGTTGTTGTTGTTGTCTTGTTTTTGCTTTTTGTTTTTTTTGTATGATCACTCTACTAGGCACAAGCTCAAAGTTATTTTTGGGGAAAAACACCAATGATGAAACAAAAACTAGAACACAGATGATATGAAAAACTTCTTGAATTTTTTCTGATACTTCAGAAAAACAAAGCAAATTCAATTGTTCAGATTAAGATACTGTATTTTGCTAAATCTGCAAATAAAATAAGGATAGAGAAATTCCTCAAAAGTGAAAATTTGCTACAGCTTTGAATTCCCAGCAATTTGAACTATGTAATTAATGTAAAATAAGTCTGCCTTTCTGTGGAATGCAAGGGCTGAAATGAATGAAAAATATGGAAGAAAATCTGTGGCAATTTTTTTCCCCCATGAAAAATGGTAATTCATGGAATATGACATTTTTCTTATCTTTTTATGTAGATTTTTTTTCCTTTACTGTAAAACCATTAAAGAATGGAGAAAAATGCACAAAGCCTAGAAAATCTAGAGACTCTTAATCATCATTCAGAGCACCTACCTATGAGACCAGCTTTCACTCTCTGGTATCGCCGTTTTAAAGTTGATCTAATACTGTTGCTCTGGAAAGGAGCAGTCCTGTCTTTCCCCTCTCCATCCCACCCAGAACTGATCATTTTTGCCCTCTCCGTGACATCAGCTATAGTGACCTTTTCAGGCATGGGAAGATCAGGTCAGTCCACTGATGTTGCTTAAAACTCGTGATGTTCTTCCAGGGTTAACTTTAAATTTGTTTACTTTAGTAATAGAAAAGAAGCAGCTGAAATGTGGTGAAAGCTGGACCATGCATCTCAGCATCAGATTGCTTTTAAATCAGCTTAAATTCATCATGAAACTGAACTTAGATGCCTAAAAAGGTTGATATAAATAGACAGCCTTTGGTTTCCTCACTTCAATAGAAAATGATAATAATATGAAATTTCTCAGCCAACTCTGACTTGGGCTTTTATTCAGTTTTCTTGCTTAATAATTTTTACTGAAAAGGTATATATAGAATATTTTTTCACTTTAGTTTCCACTACATCTGTTGAAAGTTCCATATTCATGTTTACCTCCTCTTACTTCCTCAGCTATTGTCCCTGTTTTCAGTCACTCACTTTACCATGGTGCTGTCTATCATTGGTAGACATTACTGTCAAGACTTATATTGATACATATATTTTCCTATTTATAACAGAAATAGTAGTTCAAAGCTTAACAGAAAAAGAGATTCCACTTATCATACTCCCAAAAAAACTTAAAACCTTCTCATATTCAGGCTCAGATGTAATCCTTCATCCTTATCCAGAGTGTTTTTCCTATACAAGAAGTAACACCATTTTCTTCAACATCACACTTGTCTCTGATATTACTCAGGCTTCTCTGGAGCTGCAGTGCTGTGCTTAAATCCCACAAATTTTTCTGTTATAGAGTCTGCAATATGCAGTTTCTTTCTACTTTGTGAAATACCTGCTATATCTCAAAACTATGTCTTTTTTCCCATCTAAACTTGACAAAAGGAAGGAAATTCATTGAAAATTCTTCTGCAAAGACTGATTTTCTCATTCTTGTCTTTGACAGACTCATCCCTTTCTTTGCGTCAACACATGGCCTCCCTGTTCTTCAACCCGTACAGGGCAGTGTCCTGCTCTTCCCACTCAGGCTTCCTTCCACATTGTTTCTCCCACTCATCTGTGTAGATCAGGTTTAAGATCTTGCCTCCGCTTCCTGTCGCATAGAGATTCTAGCATCTATTCTTCACCTGTTAACATTTTGGAATACGCCTTTCCAAGCCTGCTTTTCACACAGTGAGAAGGCTGTAGGTTCTGCCTGTGAACCTACGGAAAGTTACCACACCATCTGCCTGTAAACACTTCCTTAAAATTCTCCTGTGCAAAATTTTCTAGATTCTCTCAATGTCTGTCAATCCATCATGTTGATCAAACCAGCTTTACTGTTTCTTGAACTTCCCAGTTTGTAACCCCTCAACTACAAGGGACTTGTTGTATGGACCCTTAGATTTAAAGGCTTTAGGGAATGGGGTTCCCCCCCACACACACACTTTTTTCCATAGTATAGTTCTTAGTACAGTGAAATTTTAACCTATGTCAGAGTTTACAATTGTTATGGTAAGAAGAATCGATCACTATAATGGAATAGTAATTATTAATTTAAGAGTATAAAAAATAATATACCATAACCAAACTAATTTTTGTCATAGCATTGCATTTACAACCAGACAATTTCTAGTGTTTTATCAAATTAAAAATCTCTTTATGTATTTAAAAATCTGATTATTCTTTCAATACAAATATTACAAA
Organism: Pyrocephalus nanus; assembly: GCA_038380795.1. NCBI lineage: Eukaryota > Metazoa > Chordata > Aves > Passeriformes > Tyrannidae > Pyrocephalus > Pyrocephalus nanus. The sequence continues at coordinate 81,869,584 of CM076260.1, read as the reverse complement.
ACTGCTAAAATCTTGGCAGAGTTTCTGTATTTGAATATTGCAAATAATGGAGAATGTATATTGGTATAAATGTCACTGGATGGCATATGAAGAAGAGATGCTTTCTTCCCCTTCTTTTGGTACAGACTTTAGTCAGAGAAAATGGCCATGAATGGCTATGGAACTTGCTTCTAGTGTTATTATGGTATGAATTCTTAAAATTTTTTATTTGTGCAAAAGAGAGATCAAGTTATCTAATTATCTAAGAACAAAGATATAACTAATTGCAAATTTTAAGTGGATGTAGGAATAGAGAGGAAACACTGTTTTTCCAGATTGGACCAATTTTTTTCTTACTATACCTCACCCTGAGCATGATCTTTAAGTAGTGCAACCCTCAGGGTCCATACAGACATTAGGCTGATGCTTTGTGTAGAAGCCCCCTTGCTCAAGCTCCACCTTCCAGGATAATCTAGACACAGCAGCAGCAGCAGTCTAACAGGATGACCTTCATCAGTGATGCCATCAGAAAGAGCTGCTGTGTGACCTTAACATTTGGGCAAAATGCCCCTCTGAATGGAGTAAAGAATAAAATAATTTTTGATTAATCTACTACATTTCTAATGCTTCTCCAGTTCAGGTCAGACATGGTGATGACTCCTCAGAAAAAGCAAACAAGGTCTGGGGAAGATGCAGGTATCCCATATCTTCATTAGCCTCATTTTAGCAGATCAAACAGATTCTGAGTCTAGAGAGCAGATGAGCTGGATTCATTACCACATGTGTATTATTCATAGAGTTAGACCCGACTATGCCTTCTGACATCAAAATCTAATAGTAATCTATGAGGACAGTCCTTATTCAGAGTAATCTAACTTTTTAAGGTCTTTGGGCTTTTCAGTGTCATTTCAGATGCTGGAGAAGAGACACTGCTTCAGGGAACCTGTTCAGAGCTTCCTCAGGGCTCCAGTCCCTCCATGCTGCTCAGATCAGTTATGGCCTATGGCAGAACTTGGGGATGAAGTGGTCAGCACTTATGACTTTATATATTGAAGGGAAGCATGAAGGAATGATTTAACAGATGTATTTGTGCCTGCAGAAATTTATGGGCATGTTGATATTCTGTGCCAGGACTTTTGAGCTGCTGGCTTATATCCTTGCCAGAAGTCATGGAGCTCAGATTTACACGGAGTATATTTGTCATTAGGGTTGGTATTCATCAAATGTAACCTTGGTATCTTGTATTACTAAATGTCTCGATGAGAGTTGTTTTAATTTTTTCCAGAGATAACTGTGGAATTATCTTTAAAGCACTCAGCATTCAATCCCCCTCTCATGCTTTGCCTTTGCTCAACTCCCAGCCCTCTGTGTTGAGTGTGATTGGTGACATTTCTAAAGAAAGGAGTCATGACTGAAAGTTGCTTCACTGTCGGTGTCCAAACTGTTATGGTATGGAAGTGATGGATTTTTTTTTAAATTTGAAATATCACAAATGTTTTGTCTTCATCTCACACCACTATGTGATGCCTGCAACTTGAGGGGCTGGCCTCTATGAGCTGCTGGCATATGGATTTTATGTATTGGGGTCTGTAAAGGAGATACCACTTGCAAAGATTTACAGTGTGCCAGGACTCTGTGCCAGATGGTAAAAGCCATATGAGTTACAGAGCTCTTAGGAGATTTTTTTTTAGTTTGTTTTTGTTTATCATAGAGAATATGCTTCTGGGTTCATAAAGTTTCAGCATGTTCTGCCTACTGCGTCATGGAGAAAAATATTAACTCCATCCTGAATCCAGGCCACCGGGAGTTATAAAAATAGTATTTAAAAAAGGAGGTAGGCTGGCCATTTCCTGGGACAGAAAAAATAGTTGGTTTAAAATACATTCTTGCTATTTTGATACTAAAATGAATAGATTGTTACTGCTGTTATTCTCTGAAGTGATTTATTAAGAAGATTAACCAGAGTTCTTCGAAGGGATTGTGTTTTAACATTCTGCTTATTCTCCTCACCCAGAAAGGCACTTTTCTTGCTATAAAGAATTACATTTGGGTTGAGCATATGTTCACACAGCATCACGGAGGGGCTTCCCTCAGTGTAATTTAGAAAGCCCCCGATCGCAGGCCAGGGGGGGAAGCCAGTGTAACTCACGGGACGCTCCGGACTAGCAAGAGCTCCGAGTTCAAGGCACGCTGCTCGCGAACTCACAGCGTTTGGTAACAACAGATGTAACTGCAATAAGAAGGACACGGCACCGAGGCGTTTCAGCGGGCCCGGGGCTCGGCGGGCCCAGGCCCGGGCAGGTGCCGCGGCAGCGCCCCGAGGTGCCGCCAGGTGTCGCCCGCCGGGGCGGCGGGGGCGCGGCGGCGGCCCGGGCACGGCGAAGGCGGACGGGGAGGCCGCGGCCCCGCCGGGCAGCGCCGGGGCTGAGGCGGGGGCAGAGCCGCCACCGCCGCCGCCGTGTCTTCCTGTTTATTGTACTTCAAATAGCTGACCTTGGGACAGACGCGGCCCCGCTCCGAGCGGCAGCGCTCCCGGCCCGCCGCGGCGTTATCAGCCGTTTGTTTAGCTGGGTGGGAAGCCGAGCCCCGCCTGCCCGGGCCGGGATTTTTCCATCGGCCCCGCTGGATTTTTCTGGGCGCTTCGTAGCAAAGTCCCTTGACGCGTGGGGTATGCCCTGGTTTTAGAATTTATGCCCCCACGGCTCCGTTAGGGAGCGCAGCGCCGCGAACGCGATCGGAGCTAGCTCCGAACTACACCCAGAATGCCGCAAATTTATATGAAAATGAAGTAATCGCAGGTTCAGCATAAACATCTGTATTAAAACCCCCACTTTATGCTCTAAAGCTAAGTCTCCAGCTAGACTACAGCTACTATTGACATACAGGCTATGGACGCAATCCAGGAAAACAAGATATTTTGAGATCGGTGAAGGGCATCTGAAGTTTGTGTTGCTTACTGGTAAAATTATTCATTTTTGTTGAAACCTGCAATTACTGGCTGAACCATGCTGTGATAAATAGAGGTAAAACTTGGTTGGCTTGACTATTGATAGTAAGCTGCATACTGCTTTGTGTGAGTGAGAGATCAGTGCTGCTTGTGGAGGCGTCCCAGTCTAATCCCTGCCGTAGACAAAATTGACAGCACAGCCACATGGTGTGCGTGGCAGATGAACTGCATGAATGCTTTATATTTATATGAGTAAATTCGAAGTGTAAATTGGTAGCAGGAATTCTGTTGTAACCACCAAAAATAACTACCCCTTGTGCCAGTTCTCCTCCATGTTTCCTCATGCATCTTCGTTTTCTTTCCCTTTATGCCTGCTGCAAAACATGGAAGCTTGTAGTCAGTCTCTCAGCTGCTTCAGGGATTTTTTTTTTTTTTTTTTTTTTTTTTTGCTTATTAAGCTGACGCAATCTTGTTCTCAGACACCTGGACCTAAGACAGTTCAATTGACACGGCCATTTATGCTCAGAATGCAGTGACAAGCCTCATTTTTCTCTTAGTTATTTGGAGCCAGTTTGCTAACGTAAATGACATTTTACATACTGCAGTGTGGTTATTTTTTTTTTCTTTTTTTCTACTCCTTTTCTATGCAGTAGTTAAAAAATTTACCTTCAACTAACAAAAGTTTCACAGGCCAAAGTATGAAGTGTTGAGAAGCTCCCAGTCACACCCCAACTTTCAGCTGCTGATAGAAAGTGTGAAGCCAATTTTTGATACAGCTCTGCATGCAGTTTGCATGCAGGACAGGCATATATGTGAATGATTCATCACACAGAAGCCCTTTACAACCAAGCAAGCAGATGTATTCCAGAAGGGAACAGATCCATAAACAGAGAAAGCAAGTTTATAGAGAATAGTCCTTACCCAACAGATTAGGTTGGGCTTTTTTTTTAATAGAAAAGACTTCGGAGCTGTTTTTCAAAAGTTTGTGCAGCTGTTAGTTAAGTTGGGTAAAATGAGGTTTTGGCTTTCAGTGTAAGGTAAATATTTTCAGGGATCAAAGAGTTGGAAAATGGGAGTAAGGGGGTGTGTATGTTAAGAGACTAGCTCTACTCAGCTCTGAGTGGGCTGTTATCTAAACATGTATTGTGTCTGTGTTTGTGTCTACCACATAACTAATACCCTACTAATGAATGAAAATATATATGAACTTATATTTTGGATAACATGAATAAAACATATCCAGAAAGCATACCTTTAGAAGTTCTTGTTTTTATGGTCTCCTTTCTCCCTCATGACTTCAAGAGGTATGGTGTCTAGTCTGATTTATTGGCACACCCTTATCCACTGACAGAAATGCTTTGAACTTCATTTGGAGGGATTCTGGTTAACCACTAGGTAGAGGTTGAGAAATTCTCCACTCATGTGGAGATAAGCCCTCAGTTGCACCCAGAGATTTGTCTTAAAAACAGGTAGAAGAACCTATTGGGTGTTTTAGCTGTCTTCAGTTCTGAGAAGAGGATTCTGGGCTCTAGCCACAAACATTCATAAAACAGAGACAAGATGCAAGGGCCTAAACCTGAATGCATCTTGTAAGGTGAGGGATGGAGGCCCCCATGGAGGCCTCACAACTCTTTCCCAACTCTGGCCCAAAGTGACACTGCTGCACCATACTGTAGCTGTCCTTGGGTACAGGCAGCCAAGCTCCCAAGAATGGAATAGAAGGGAAGTTGTAGAACCCCGTAGTGCATTCAGGACCCTGATTGACTTCAGCCATCACATCTTTACTGAACACAAGAATTAACTGCACTGGGATTTTTACACTGTTCCTTGATGTTTTCCTTATATACAACTAACTTGTCCCTGGCACAGAAGAGGAATAAAGCATGACACTCTCATGTGAACCACAAAGGCCTCACAGGGCTTTAAGCCTGAAATCTGATGGTTCAGTGACAATCAAGTTGCAGGGACTGTCTCAGCTTCCTGCTTGAACTAAATACTTCCTCTGAATCCCCATGCTTTCTGTCCTTATTTTCATGGGTCCTTGAGAGTTCCTGGTTCTTTTGTCAGTCCTTGTGGCAGCCACCTTCTCTCTACCAAGAGCTTGCATTTGTTAGTCTCTGGTACAGATATCACTAAGCTTCGTCCTGTGCCACTCTGTGTTTATGGAAACCCTCTCTTGAAATTATTTGGAGAGCCGCTCATGCTCTCCTCCTTCAGATTTTCTGCCTTAAGATTTCTCTTAAGGAGGATGCACTCAGAAAATCTCTGATCAATTATTCTAATGATGACTAACATGAGGTGAAGGTAGGAAGAGGGTGGGGCTATTCTGGTTATTGTAATATTTAAATGATAATTATGTGTTTCTAAAATGATTTAAACTTTAGATTCTATTTTTTTCACCAATCACTCTATTTCATAATTTGTATTAGTTCTTTCTGTGCAATCTCCATTAAAAATTCATTTTCCTTCACTAAATAAAAGAGGTGATTAAGAACATCTTAGTGATGACTTTGATTCAGAGAAATAGAAAAATTAAATATGTCTTAAACATCTTTGCTGAACTGGAACCAAAATTGCTACTGCTACTTGTAGTATAATTTTTGCCTGTATGATTTTGTTACCTTTTCCTTAATTGCAAAAGATTATTTCTTTTTCTGCCAGGGATTTGAGCAATGACAGTGTATGACCCATCAGGTTAAGCTATGGGGAAGTCTTTTGACACTTCCATAGAAATTTTATTTTTCCTGTTCGCCCTAATTTAAACATCATCACTGATTTTTCATGAGGGAGAAAAAAGGTCACTGACAAAGGTGACGATAGTTAGTAAGTTCTACTCAATGTTAAGATGTCCAGCTTGCCAGCAGTCTAGTTTTTCTTTAAAGAAATATATCAGAGGATTTTATGTCCAGAACTGGGGGACTTCAAGTATTCCTAAAGAATGGAAGAGAGTGCAATGAAAGAGTGTCACAGGTTAGTGCGTAGAATTACTTTGAATAAGTAGGCTTTTGAAAGAGCAGTCTCAGAAGATATGCTGCTTCCTAAGAATGCAGTTTGAAGCTTTAATAATTGCTCTGGATGGAAAAGTGACAGAAAATGAATAGGATTGAAATTCTTCACGTTGTTGCAGGACACATAAATGAGACAAAGACTATATCTGGATTTTGCAGAGATTAACATTCAGTCATATACTTATCTATAGCTGGTACTTGTGCCAGCATATAGCCTTGTTGACTGTCCAGAATGTCAAAAACTCATGGAGTTTATTTTTTGTTTGTGGGTTATCTGAAGAAACTGTTTGATAACAGTCCACAATTGTTTTGAAACAATTTCAGACACATTCACTAAAGCATGTTAGAACTACTGCTTATCTCCCAGGATCAAATAGATAAACAAGGCTTTTGTGTGTACATTTGAAAAAGCACTGGAGAAAATGAAGCAGAATTTTATTTGCAAATACAAACTCTGTATCAAAGTCCACCATACCGGTAACTTTATATGAAGTCTTTTTAACCTTTATGATTTGTTACAGATATGATTTATTTTGCACAGGAACTAGATAAATATGGTAGAGGAAATAGAATCTGTAATATATGCCTCCCAGACATTCTGTATCCGTCAGTAGGATGTGTCTAAAATTACAAAGGATTAAACAATTAGGACAAAGATGTTGTCAAGAAGCTATATTACTGGGAACATGGCATAGCCCTTTTTGGGAAAAGCAGCATAAAGAAGAAATATACTGACCAGCTGTTACCAGACAAAAAGGTTTAGGAAGAGCAAAGTGTGCTGAAATTAAAGCTGATGTCCATGCAGTTACTGGGGAGGAAAATGATTATGCTTTTTATTGGCCTGAAGGGGTTGTAAATGAAAATGTTACAGTAGAATGTTTTAATACAGATGAATGGCTGAGAAAGAGCAAATGCCAATTCCCTTCCTAACAAGCTACCTTCAGCCACAGGGAAAATACAGAATCAAACTTATGTATAAATATGTCATGGGAACCATGTTGGATGTATGTTACAGGAGGCTCTCTTATTTGTGAATCCATTACAGTGAACAATGATTAGTACATATATATTATATTTGTATGAATCTATAAACCAAACTCCTAATTTATGACGACTTTTAGTTATGCTTAATCAAAGCGTATGTTTAATTCCCACTGAAGTAAGCTGTGCTTGAATCCTTTCTTGATTTGGGACTTAGGCAGTTACTTTCCTTTTCTGGGCATCTAAACATTTCTTGAAACTCACATTTGTAAGAAATGTTACATAAAAGTATTTTCTCATGAAGACTTTGTTATTGTTCCCATTTTCTTTCATCTAAAATAAAAATAACTCATGCTGAAAATGCAGTCTGTGTATACTGGCAATTAAAAACAAATCAGGAAATCACTCTGCTATATTAAATCACACATGCCTAGTTACGATTTAACATTCTGGGGAATGAAACCAAATTCCATGCAGAAGTATCAAGCACTGCTTTTGTAAACACTAGGTTTCTCATTCAGAGTAACATTTTTTGTCCCCCCATGGTTATACCATTAATGTATGCATCCCAAAATTCCTGTGGAGAGTGAAATTACTGGGTTGCCTACTAGTAAATGCATGTGGTTCCTGTTTAAAATGATATTCCAGGTAACTTAAAATGCGAAATCTTGGAGAGTGGCCAGGTTTGCTTTTTCAAATGAAAGTGAGATATCTTGAAATTTGCTATGCTTCTTTAGTAAGAAGATGTCAAGAGAAGACATTAAAAATAGAGGAAGCAAGAAGAAAGAGTTTGTGGGAACCTAACACAGCACACTAGGTCCAAGTTCTGCCTTTTTTACACTGAAGCAACTCTACTGAAATAACTACTGCTGGAAATAAACCTTGGTTTATAAAGATATTCAGTAAACAAAAAATAACTGATGTCACAGTACCTCAAAGTGGAGGAGATGCACCAGAGATACTGATGTAGGACATTCAGCCAAGCTTCTTAGTTGTTCTCATCAAAACAAGTTAATTCTCTTGTTTTTCACAGATCTTTTTCAGCTGCTGTTTCTCTTTCTACGCAGTGAGAGAGTATACTGAGTTTATGTAAAATGTTTTCTATGAATAAGCACAGAGTCATGAGGCTGGGATCCAAAGAACATGTAGGCAGTTGGTGAAGTCTGTTATGGAGAATTAATATTGAAAAGGATAATGATTATTATTAATACTGACATCTGAGGGAATATTGAAATAGGCATAAATGTAGGTAGCAAATTCATATGACTGTAATACAATATGGCAGTAAAAAAAGGACATTGTAATTTGATGCTGCACACAGAGAAGCAGTATCAGAGAGGAAGAAGAGAGCTGTAGTAAGGTGCCAGTGTAAACACTACCTGAAATTCCCTTTTTAGATTGCTGGCCAGGATGCACTGCCAGATAGGTGACAGCCAAAGAGCAGCAAAATACCAGGGAAATGCTGAAGATAAAACTACAGTCTTGAGAACACGTTGTTTTGCTGAGCATGGCTGAAGAGAAACATGTTTTAAGTGTACAGATTTAAATACCAAAGAAAGGCAAGGATAACAATTAAAGAACATGTGGATCTTCTTAATACAAGAATAAGAGCTTGGTGTCAGGGGCACTCAGTGACTTTGTTGATCTTCCATACATTATTTTCTGCCTCTATCATTTAGACTAGCTGTTAGATATGATGGGACTGCAGTGAACTATCTCAGGACACTCGTCATTTGTTATACTTGCAATCAGCCTCCTCAAAATATTAGGACTATAGGCTGTAGAGGATATGCCTACGGGCAGATCGGAGTTGTAAGAGGCACCATTGGAGTCTGTCTCAGTCAGGCAAGCTGGCAAGGCAGCTTATGAGCTGGTGCACCAGTGAAGAAAGACCCTCGTTCTTTGGGTGTATCATTCAAGACAGACAGGGCCAAATTGCTGCTCAGGCAGAGTAGGCAGTAGCCAGCAATAGCAGAGCCAACAGTTTTGCCTATGCCAAAGGGCACGAGGGCTGTCTGTAAGAGAACACGCTGCATAAACAGCAAATTCCTGCCTCCTTCTCCTCCTCCTCCTCTGCTCTGTGGCTGAGAAAGGGGTGAGAGTTTGCCAGAAGACAAGCAGCACTAATCCCTGTTTCATAGACACCTGAAGAAAGGTTCACTGCTCCATCTCAGTTTGACCCTCATCCTCCAGAGTCTCTCCAAATTCTCTGGCCCCACCATCTGCCCCAGGGTCCACTAGCTGTCTTTAAGTCCTTTCACCCACTGGTTTGCTGAGCCACTTTAGTCTTTTCACACCACCAGCTTCCTTTCTGCACATTCCCTAACATCTATTGGTTCTCCCTGTATAGTAAGTTGCTTTGAGGGATTTAGTTTTACCACCTGAGAGATAGATGTTTACTCACATGAGGTTAATTTTTACTGCCCCAAAGGGACATGCTAACTTAGGGGAGATGAGTTGGTATAGTAACTTTCACATGGTGGTTGTGAGCCCCAGACTAGGTCTGTATCAGCCAGCAGAATAGCTCAGGGCAAGCAAGTCTGTAGGCCAAAACAGTTGAAAGTCCCTCATGTACATGCTTCATGCATTTTGGGAGTTTGTACTCAGCTAGATTTCTTCTGATACAGTCTGGAGTTTAAATACATGGTAGCATTTGAAGTGTCACAGGTCTGCTTTAGGCCTTCATCTTCTGATTTAGCTCAGTCTAAAAGGAAACCTTTTTGTGCATTCTGAGGCAGCTCCACTATCAACCAAACCAAAGTGAGGGTGAAATTAAAACACTGATATGGATGCACTTTCAAATGATTTCCAAATATTCCTAAGAGCCACTTCTAGGAGATTGGTTTTTAAAAGTTTTTGCAAATAACAAATTATTGTATTCATCAGTTTGGCTTTATCTATTGTTGTATTAATTCTTTCTAAGCATTTTAATAGGATATAGAGACATTTTTACTGTTACAGAAGCAGAATTGTTTAGTTCTTATCATTTTATATTAATCTTTGGTGCTTTTCAACTCTCTATTCAATTATATTCTCAGCTGTTTTTCTTTACACTGAAATAAGACCATAAACAGAGCCCACAAACCTACTCAGAATATCGACCATGTAAAGCATCTCATTTCAACTCATCACATGAATGGATATTGTTTTATGAGTAGAATTTTGTGAAAGATCTCTGCCAGATTTTCTGCCATTCAAATGTTTGTACCAGTTGGAACAGAGAACATGTTGCTGAATAGATGGTGAGTAAAATCTTCTCATTCAATGAGACCAGGAGATCAGATATTAGATCAGACACCATGTCTGGGAGATTATCTTAGAGGCCTTTCTTGGTCTTGTAATTGTCATGGCTCAGTGGGTCAACAGGGAGCATAAACAGAGGAAAACAGTGGATTTCCTGTGAATATGTAAGAAGTAGTGGTGGGCATTGGTAGGAGTCAATAGAGGAATGAGCCAGGTCTGCTGCTGAGAAATGTAATGTTTGCATGTCTCTTTAAGGGGCTGAAACTACAGAGGGAGAAGTGTCCTAGGAACTGTACTGTGAAAAAAAAAAGACCAAAATTCTGTGCAAGGACTTCTCTTGAATCTTAGGTTTATACATTCTGATCAGCTTTGCAGCTTGTTATTTTTTACCCTTTCTTTGACTCTCAGTGATCATGTTCAGGTAAACAATGCTGCTTCTCAGGAAGCTGAGAGTTCCCAGGATATCCCTTTTCAGCAGCAAGAAGTTGGCAGTGCAGGGCCCTTCTGTGTGTGCATGAAAACTGCTGGTCTGTGAACTCTTGCTGGGGCAGTTGCCTATCTGCCCCACTGCAGTGGGGTACACTGACTGTAGACCAGCACAAAGGCACCTGGAGAAATGGCAGTTTCAATATAAAAGAAGTTATAATTGTGAACATGAGAATAATAGGGGTGAAAAAATCTTGTCCTTTCCATATAGAGATGCTGTGCAATTCAACAAAGGAACACTGGCACTGAGTTAAATCTGAACTACCGAGCTCTTGGTAGATGTGCAGGAAAAGATAGCACACAATAGTCCAGTGAAAGAAACATAGTTAATTCAATAGCACCATCTTACACATGAATTTTTCATGGGGACAGCTAATGAATTTTGATTTTTTTAGGTCTGGTGCAGCCAAATTGTGAAAGAAATCAAGACCATTCATACTTTCTCTCTATCAGCAGAAATGTTCATCTGATAGGATATGATCTCTGTCATCTACAATGCATGATGGAATCTCTTCAGTAATGTTTTAAAAAATATTAGTGAAAGCATGAAGACAACTGGAAAAATTGCAAAGAGAAAGTGACAAAACAAATGAAGTGGCTTTCTTTAGAGGAAATCTGAAGCAAGGCTTCAAGTGCAATTTAGGACATCGCATAGAGGAAATAAGATACAGGACAGAAAAACTTTCTTCTGGAGGTTGAAATGAAATTGTGAATCAGCAAGGTACAGAAATACAGTGCAAATATTTCAGACAGGAGATGCTGCAGCTAAGTCCCTGTGAATATTATATAGCTAATTTTACGTTTTCTGGATGAACCTAAGTTTAGGTCTTTTTTAATATATTCACAAATACTCTGCTGGTAACAATATTAGTGGTTTAAAATGTCTTCCATTATTAAAGTGAGGAATCAATTGCTGCTTACCAAGCAAGTTTTGATTTCTGAAAGGCATACCTTATTTATTTATAAAATTCAGTCTTAATTAGGATTTATTTTGATATTTTTTTCTCAACAAAAATGTCAGAGAAGGAAAGGTAAAATATAGATTTTTTTTTTTTTTTTTTTTTTTTTTCTTGAAGCAGAAGCCTTTGATTTTTATTAGAGGTACAGGTCTGTGAGGACGCAGAATATGTCAGGCTGAAATCAAGATGAAACTGGGGATTGATTGGAGGGCACTGATAAAATGTAACCAATTCTATGACATGGGGCTTAATTGACTTTATATTACTGATTGTTTGAAACAAGAAATATAGAAGAACTAAGAAGGCGATAGAGAATGCAAACACAATAAGGTTTGTCAAAAACAAAGCAAGCTCTCACTGAATTATGCTGTTAATTTCTCAGCCTATAAAAAATATATCAGGCTTTTGGTAATACTCTTTCCAAAATACCTAATTGTCATTCTGAGAAAAACAACTCCAAACAACCTTGGAATGTCTAAAACAGCTTGAAATGTTTCAGCTAGCATTCACATTTTGGAACAGTTCGCAGAAATGGTGACAAACACTGAATTGTAGCAAGCTTCTGATTTGAATTCTATAATATTTATGTGGTGATATTGTTTATTATGCTTACATTGTAACTACTTCCTCTTCAAAATCTCTCACTTTTAATAACTACACAAATTCTTGGCTACACTGAAATGTTACATTCTTGGATATTTTTTAGATTTATCCAATTCTACCAAGGACAGGTAAAGTATTTTTCTTTAAGTTGATGGTTTGCAATCAGAGACTAATGATTTTTCTGACCAAAAATAAATTGAAGAATATTTAGTTTTTCAATATAAAACTAATTGAAAATTATTTTATACATGCTGATTTGGAAGTGTGAAATGACTTACCGAGACTCTCAGTGCTATTTCTTAGCAAGATAGGATAAATATAATTAATGATTCTTAATCATTTTCAAGTAATTCAATAAAAGGCAAAGCCCCTTTTCTTGTAGTTTAACTGATAAAGTTTTGGAATATGAAAACATAAGTGAGAATATTGAAATTGTTTCCTTCACCAGAATATTGGAGGATATACAGTTTTAAGTCATGGGAAAATTTATGTAGAAAACTTTTGAAGGAAAATATAATATTTTGATATTTTACATAAAGTGTAATTTGGAAATTTATGATTTGATAGGTAAAATAACAACCCTTATTAGGTTAGTGGGCTCTTGCCTTCACATATTCTCAAAAATCTAATGTCAAACTGACCTATAGTATTGTTAGAAGTTGGTTCAGCATAACTTTGGTACCTTTTATTCCTAGTCTGATACTTTTTTGAGTTGAACACTTTTCTTCCTTTACAAGTTTTATGAATAGTTTTTAGCTTTTATAGCTCTTCGCTTCCCATCATAAATTAGAAGGCTTAGGGAGGAGTTGCTCCCTTGAGTTACTTCTAAAGCTCCGAAAGTTTTGGCACAGCCAACTTCTTAGTGTTCAATAACTTTCTGAAGAATATGAGCTTTCTGAGAGACGTGCAACAGCTTCATCCTGTAACTTTGGGATTGCATTTACTGTTCCAGGGAGGAGTTGCCTTTCAATTTGGCACAAGGACAATGTGGTCTGATCTCTGTTGTCAAATGTTTGCTGCTCGCAAGTTATTGGAATGAGGAGGTAGCCAAGAAAAGTTGCTATGGTAAAGAATTGTTTTGATTTAAAAAAAAAAAGGGAGGAAGACAACACAGACCTACCACCAAGAATGACTCTGTTGTAGTGCTATATTATAAATCAAAATAACATAAATAGTGTGTTAGTAAACTGGCAGTTCTGAAGGCAGAGATGATGTACAGGTGAAAAAAGATTAAGGTAGAAAGAAGTGAAAGGAATTGGCTTAAAAATTAAAAACATGATGGAAGATTTGATTTTAATTCAGAATTTTAATTAATCTTCCATTGGTAGAGAGTAAGCTGTATTGTATGAATGGTAGTAGTTTAAAAGGGAGACCAATCTTTGAGGAAAAATCTAATGAAACTAAGACTAATTATTACATAGGTTTTGAGCCCCCAAAGTATTTTCTAAGACAGTTTCAAGGCCTTATCCTGTGCATTATTTAAATTTGTTTTTCAGGTAAACCAGATTGGCTTCATCCTAAAATTGCAAGGTTTTTCACATAGTTAATGAAGCAGTCATCTTTGGGATGGCTGGTCCCCCCTTCCCCAGTCAAACTCATATAACAATGGTCAGATATATAAACCATCCCTTTTAATTCAGTGATACTTGTGAACTTTACTAGATTGGAGAGTGTTCCTTCTTTTGAAAATCTTTACGCATGGTTTGGGGAACTTAGCCTGATACAGTGATTGCTTGGTGATCTGTGGAAACCAGCGTTCATCCAGTTTGCTGTCAGTGGCTTGTAGCCATGCACATCCTTATTAGATGCTATGCTTCCAGGCAAGGCAATGCATTGGTGCTTTGCTATTTTATTTTTGTGGGTTTAATTTTTTTCTTTTTTTTTTTACCAAACTGTCCCAGCCCTCAACAGAGAGATGGAAGAAGCAGAAGGAAGAGGTTTTGACTTTGGTTGTCACAGTGCAGGTGATCACTGCCCAGGTGACACTGCATAGGAATGGATCTTGTGAGACACTCGCATCACATAATGGAGTGTGAGAGGGGGAAATGAAGCACCCAAGCTAGAGGAAGTTGGAGATTGGGATACACAGGACTTATGAAGGCAGGTCCAGCTCCAGAATGGGCCAGAACCTGTGATGGATTTTCCACCTGTCAGCTGCAGGAGACAGAGGACTTGGAACAGGAGTTTGAGTAGTGAACACAAGGGAAGTACTTCAGCTGCCAAGAGTGTAATGTTTATTGTGATTACTGCTGTAGTGCAGCAGTGGATAAAAGTATACCAATATTCACACAACTGAAAAATAAATGAATAAATAACCATTAATACCCTGTTCTTACACAATGCTCTCCACCCACAGTTTTCAAAGTTCTTTCCAAAAAACCCTGACATTATTATTCATGCTTTTCTGAGGGGGAAGCTGTGCTAGAAGACAAGGGAATGAGTTCTCCGTGGTTACCTAGGAAAGCGGTGATACCCCTGGGACAAGAACACAGTTTTTCCAAATGCCAGTCTGCAACTATGCACATGAGAAACCCTGCCTTTTCATATGTGCCTGTTCTTTGAAAAGGAATGCCGATTATTTTTAATGGAACTAAGAGTCTGTCTCTTCATGCCTGAGCAGACAATTAAACTAACCATCTTCACAGTTCTTAAGAACTTGACACAAAAAGAGAAATCTTACCTTTTCATTCTGTGTATCCATGTGACTTTCTAACAACATCTAAAGATCATTGATAGCCTGTATCTGTTATCTCGCTTTTGCGGATGATTTACTGTTTTGGGTTTTTTTCCTGATTTGCTTGACCGGTGATACAGGGTTGTTGCCTTCAGTGAATTATTACTGCTAGTGTTGCCAGCTCAAAAGCCTAAATCCATTCTCTTTCAATGGAACAGCAATGTTTGTGACTAACAAGTAGGTTTCAGCCTTTATTTTTCCATCTGGCTAAAACCACATCCCCCAAGGCTACTCCTTCTTAAGAAGTGATTCAAAAGACCTCTGTCTATATCTCAGCCACAGAGAACAGTATAACCTGAATTAATATAGAGCCATGCACCAAGGCAACCAAAAATTAAAAACCAAGTAAAATTTGCAATGAAACATTCCTGCAGTCATTCTTCTGGCAGAAATTACATGCAAGAAAGGGGCAGTTGATGTTAATAATTCATCCAGCTCTAGAAAGCAGTTACTATGTTCTCCTTGCTTTAAATGATAGCTAAATGATGTCTGTCCAAGTGGGGAAGATGTAGCCTTGATCTGCATAGAACCTCTAGTAAATCCATGACTGCCTTAACACATCATTAACAGAACAGTTTAATACTTACAGTATTAAAATGATCAGATCCTCTGAAAGTCAGCCAAATGACATAGAAACTCATTTCCAGAACTGACTTCTACCTCTTTATAGTTACCCTCCTAGTCCTCTCCAAAAACTCTTGTATGTGTTTGCTATATAGTGAAAGTCCCAAATTCTTACTTTTTTTTTTTTTTCCTGAAATTAGGAGCAAATTCCCAAGTTACTCTGCATGTCTTAATGTTAAGTTGACATAGTCTGTTCTTTTTGTCTCTAGTCTAGCTGTAGTTTAGGCAAATTTACACTCTTTGTCACATGTGCTATCCAAGGTGTGGAGAAAAATCTTCTTGCACTCTTGGGCTGTGCTGCCACTGTAATGTTTTGATCTCTCCTTGGGCTCAGCACTGATCAGTTTATGAAGATAGCATAGGGCTAAAAATGGGGAGGCCTGGAGGAAATATTCCCCAGGAGCCCTTGGTAACGTGAGCAGGCAGGGCATAGCCTCTGTTCCTTGGGCAAGGAGAGGCACAGTTGCTGTCAGTGATGAGTTCGGGGAGCAACCCCACCATTAGGTTTGCCAGTGGTGTGGATGGATCACTGCTGCCCCAAGGGTGCTGACGGCCAGTGCTAGGCCAGGGATGGTGCTTCTGGAGCCTTCCCTGGTTCAGCATCCCTGACTCCTCCAGTCTCTTACACAGTGTCTGTAATTAACTGTGCCAACATGCTCGAAGCCAGGCAGGAATGGTTCTGAATGCTACTGGTAACAGCAGCTTGGATGGGAATAAATTACACCTGTATAAGATGCCCATGACTTACTGTCACATCACTGGTTCTGTTTTCCTTGTCTGTCTTCATTTTGCAAAGTGTTAGGTGAGGACCTGAACTGAAAAACTATTAAGAAATGGGCTCTTTAAGCTTTTTGGCCACACATTTAGAGAGAGAGAAAACTATTTACTGAGGAATTTCATCTGAAACCTGGAAAACTGCTTGCCAAAACACAAGTGGGAAAAAAACCTGAAATAAGCACTCTATATTATAATCTTTGGGAAACACTGCATTTAGTTTTATTTTAGAAGCCACTGGTTATTGCTGAATGGTGATAAGGCAGAGGGTGGCAGTGGAGGGGTCATCCTTCCAGAGAGCCATTTACCAATTTCTGATCTAAAGGCAATCTTTAAAAATAAATGAAAAGTAAATGCAGTCTGTATGAATTCAGAGATGACCTGGCACACACTTTACAGCTGCTTAAAAGAGGAGTATTCAGTGTGTGTGTGTGTGTGGGATGCTGGAGAGTTGCCCTGTGTTTGGATATGCAAAATAAAGATCTGTTTTGTAAAGGAGCTGAGCACCTGGAACTTTCTTCTGGCATTAGCCTACTAGTCAGATAAAACAGATAAATGCTAATCTAATCAATCTATTAAATAATATTTTTTCAATGAAATAGAGACTAAAAAGTCTTAGTAACAAAGCTCTGTAGTCAACACCTTTGCATAAGCAGTGTGTGAGTACAGAATGCTAAATAGAGGCTACACTGATATTTGCGTATATACAGAATGTACACACACATATGCCTTCTCCCACTCGTATCTATACCAGAAAAGACAGGAGAGCTGATGTATGAGCCAAGAAAAACATTTATTTTGGACGATACCTTTTTAGAACTGACTTCTCTGCAGAATTCAAAAAATGTGTTTGAAATTAGAGAGGACTGTTTATAGAGGATATAAAAAAGTAGATGGAAGAAGAAATCACTTTGAGAAATGCTAAACCCCTCCTCCACAAACTGCCCTTTGCTATGACCCTGACCTTTACTTCTGTCAGTTGAAAAGATCCTTAAATATTTGTTGTGATATTTTGGGAATAGACAGGTACAGATAGAGCTATATGCTAGCTCCTCTGACTCATTCCCTCCCTATAGATGAAGGTGTATGGAAAAATATATCTAAACATGCCTAAAGACACATTATTTTTCGTGCACTAAGGCAATAATGTTTAAATTAAAACAGTCTCTCAAAGTTATTATTTTTGATTAGTGCAACACTGAGCTCAGAAACATGAAATAAATAAGCAGTGATTTCAGTAATCATCATGCTTGCATGCTTTCTTACTGTGTAGTTGCTTTACTTCGGTACTGTCTGTGGTCACATGGATACACACTTTGCTGAACCCATTTGTTCTGTCACAACCTGTAGTCATCCGTGGCGTAGATGTCCGGCTTGTCCACACTGAACATGATACGTTTCACACATGCGGCTGTGAGACACACAACTGTGAAAGCAGTTTCTACTTTTATTAATGCTAACTGTTACCACGCCTGCAACTGCCAAGTGCACTTACAGCGAGCTACTTAATATAGTGGCCAGTGGGAGAGGGCGAAGCTCTTTCTCTCTTAGGGACATAGTCAAATGCAGCAGCTGTTTGAGAGATAAAAACATGAACACAGCTGGCTTCTGGGCAGTTGCTTTTGTTCCCTAAAACACTCACTTGCAGTACTATACATAAGCAAAGCATGGATTTCACATTCTTGGCATTATAGTTTAAGATCTCTTGTTGATTTTTGGAGAGTGAGTTTCTATCAGGCGCTCCAAGTTTTTATTATATGAACATCAAACAATGTATTGTTGATTATGATTCTTAAGCTCATAGTTTCTGAAAGCCTTTGGAATCTGTCCCTCTTTTCTCTGTGATAATCTCAGGATGTGACCAAAACTCTTTTGAAAAAGAAAATAACTTGAAAAGGGTATATTGACCTAGACCAATACATACTGGCTGCTAACCCTTTGCAAATAAGGCTCCTTTCAGATGTGTTGCTGTTTGTTCACCTGAAACTGCTCCTTATCTGTGCAAAAGTAAGCCACTCTGTTTAAATGAATGACAGAAAACATAAAATTAATTGGATATCCTGTACAAAACACTGTGGGAGTTTTTTTTGGTGTTATCGAGTTTACGTCATATCAGTAATTTGAAATTGCTGGTGAACCAATAGCACTTATTTTAAGAAGAAAGAACACTGCACCATTCTGTGATAATTTTTGATATTATTATTTGGCTTACTGTACAGGCACATATACTTTCTTTAACTGTTTCCTTCCTTGAGTTCAGGGTTAGGTTGCAGTGTTTCATACTTGCTTTGCATGACCATAAATGACCCGTCGCACATGTGACACGTGATAAAACAACCAAAAGCCAAGCTCATACTTGCCATTTTATAAACCCTTAAGAAATCACTGTGGCCTCCTCTGCTTATTTGTTGTGTTTGTGCAGTTAAAAATATTACTTATTATAACTAAAAGATAGCTTTCATAAGCTAATTTAAAGCCGAAGTGTGACTTGTCTTCTGTATGTCACACAGAGGAATAACTATCTCTTAAAAATTAATTTATCTTGCTTCTTGGAATTGCTTTGCAGCTATGCTGCAAAGATAACATAACAGTGTTAAACACACTTCTATCTCCAAAAGAAAACAAGGAAACAGCTGGGAGTGATTCCCAAAACTGTCATTCATTGTGCAATGTTCAGAAAGTCACAAGTAGAGATGCTAATACATCTCTTGCATCCAGGGTTGCCCTACATATGTAGGACACCTGACTTCCTTACAATAGCAACTGGAAAACTGGAGCTTCTGTTGTGTGCTTATTTGTAACCAGCTAATGTATTACCACAATCTCAGAACAAGCTCAATAGCAAACAAACACAGCAAAAATGTGGATCTATGGTGTGCATTACCAGTTTTTGTCTTTTTTTCACACAGAAAATCCCCCCTTTTCCTTCATCTCTATATGCTCCTCAAGCCAAGCTGATTAACAAACAACCTGTGCTAATATCTTAGAACACACATATACTCTCTCTCTCCCCCCAGGTGATAAGATCTTGGTTGGAGAGATTGACTATTGATTAATTAGTGCTCTTGAGGTCTCATCCTTAAAGGACAAATGTTGATATTTTAACATTTCTTGAGTAGATTCTGGTGTTTTATAAAAGCAGCTGACAATTTAAAAATCTGAGATTCAGTAACATAAAGTATTATGAAAAATCCACATACTGCAATTTTACCAGGAGTGAAAACTTACTTTTACTCTAGAGAGTACAGAGACTTCTAACAGACCAAATAATAGAAAAAAGAAAAGTGCTTTACTGGCATTTTTAGGTCATGTTTCAATACATAATGAAATATTCTCTTTTATTCTGTAGTTGTTCCAGATTGAATTATTTTCATATTTCTTCCAGAAAATTTTTTAAAAGAGTTTTGAACTCTCAATAAAGCGATGATTTATTTTCTCCTTTTGGTTGTGTAAACCTGCTGAAGCTGTGTGGCTAACAGGGTGGCAGATGTACAGAGGTATAATTAATACAAACCAAATGGACATCCAGGGTAAGAATTATATTTGCATTTAATCTAATATGTATTCATAGCAAGAGTGAGGTGATGACTTCTTACTCTTTCACCTTCAGAGTTTAAAGTAATAAAATTCACTATGCAAGACAAAAGTTAATATAGAACTCAGTAACATAAATGAAGGAGAATCTGCTTTGTTTTTTGCATGTAAAATGTTGGGATATTTTTTCAAAGAAAAAGAAGGCCAAAATTACAAGTGCTGCTGCGTGTGGCTGTAGCAGCTTTCCAAGTGAGTCATCAGCTGTGTTTGGATCCAGTCTTTCAGTTCCACTGCACAGACACCTGTGACTCGAAGGAAAGGATTTCCTACATGAGCTGGCAGAAGCAGCAGGTTTTTATAGTCTGAGTATCTTCTACTTGAGAAAAAGAACTAACAGTGAGTTGCAACTTTAGGGATTGCTTCACAGCTACCTTTGACAGACCCTTTCCTGAGGCATTGTGGCTGCTTAGTCAGAGGGAGAAAGGGACGTATTGGTGTCACCTCTTGCTCTGCAGAAGGGGCAACCTCTGGCTCCCCATTGCTCTTCAGTAATAAATGCTGCAAAGTGCACAGTGTCACCACAGGGAGCTGAAATACCTCAAACAACACAGGATCCCCTGAATCAAGTGTATCAAACGCTACCTGGACCTGAACTATGGATTAAAAGGATCATTCTCCTATCTATAGAAATTATGTTGCTGGATGTCATTGGACGTGTCATTAGATGCCTACATGCATTTTCCAACATCTTTTAATTTAATGAAATAATTTCAACATCTGTTTTGCCTGTGAAGAGAATCTGAAATAAAGATAAAACAAGTCTAACCAATACAGTAGAAATTTATTACTTCCGTACAGATTCTGAAATAGAGGAAAATTTGATTACCAGTTTCTCATGACAACTATTTTAAAGGATGACCTTTATTTAGTTAAAAAAATATTATAAAACCTGTTTCAAAAAAGAAACTTATGTGGGTTTTGGTGAGCCATTTTTTTAAATTTAATTTATACTGAATTTCTTGTGAAAAATTTTCTTTATGAAAACTCAAAATGGAACAAAAGGTCGACATAAGTGAAGAATTTCAGTCTTGTCATGTGGAATGTCACATGGCAAAAAAACCCCAAGCCACTTTCTGAACAATTTTAATGAGCTTGAAACTATTCTGTTCATCTCAGTGGAGGTTTAGTAATTTCATGTTAATTTTGTTCATTTTTTTTTTCCTCTGTAAGAAAGGGGAGGATTGAAGATCTGCACTCTTTGTTGTGATTGATATCTCATTTTGGCTGTCAGGCAGCAGCAGGCTTTTGTTCCCACTGCAGGTCAGCTGTGAGAAGGCAGAATGCCCGTGGGTACACCCTCGTCCTGGGCAGAGCTCTGCTGTCATTTCCAAGCCCACAGGCACTCGAGTGTCTCCTTAGATAGCTGTAATGAAGTCTGGCCCCACACATCCAGTAGATGGACTCTTAAAATGAACCGTAGCAGCCAATTACATTTTTTTTTGTTCATTGGTCCTAGCTGTATTCCTTGCTGAGAGCCAGTGTCAGTACATGTGCTCCTGCAATGGACTGTGCAAACATAAAATTACAGTTAAGTAGTCAAAAGTCAGGGTGTGCAAGCAGAGCCATACCTTCACTCAAATACCATTACCCCAGAGTTTTAGCCATTTTTTCATGGTTCTTAATCATACTTGACTCTGATTGATTAGAGCCTTAAAGGCATATTTCCCTTTGCATGGCAGTCTCATTGAGCTTCTTGCAAAACAGGCTGATTGATCTCATTTAATTTATGCCCATTTCATTTGGGGACACATATTAGTCTCTGGGAGGGGAGAGTCCATCTCTGCCTATAGGGATCAGTCGTTTGGGTGCAATTAGTTTATAATGGTTCATAGCCTCAGACCAGTTCTGTACCACAGTGCTTTTCACAGCTGCCTCGGACTTGCTTGTATGAATTCAGAGTCACACAAGTTACTAAAAATTTCCTTGTAAAGTATGAATTTTAACTGCTGGACAGAAATAAATGTATATATGTTAGTTTCTGGTGATATTCCTCCTAAAATGTTTCAGTGGCAACGAGAACATTTTTTCTCAACTGCAAATGTTGTACTTTTTAAGTACAATGCTTTTATAATCCTGGGCTAGGAACAAATTCATCAAAATCCAGAATTATTTTCAATTCTTATTATTACCGTCTTGCACATTGTAACTATGTTGATTTTTCTTTTCTTTTGAGAACCTGAAAAAATAGCAAAAAGCTCACTCTTCACTTCTTAATATTTGAATGGATAGATACCTCAGACTATAACTGTGCTATTAATGTCATGCATCACTGACTATTTTTATTCAAAGTAAAACATTACTTACGCAAGCAGATTTTTCTCACACTATCACAGCTTTTGAAGGTGATTTGATGAATTTAAAGGGACCATTTTACGCTACTAGAATAGATGAATCTATGGTCTGACACAGTCTGGTCATTTTCGTGTCCATATATAAACAACTAAAGTGATTTAAAATACAGTCTGTTTTCATACTCCAGATTGAAAAGTGTTAGATCTGTGGTATCAAAACACACTGATTTATTTGCTGCACGTTCCACTCTATGTTGTCAACATACTCCGTACTAGGGAAATTACAGTGTGCACTAAGTCCACATGTCCTGTAAAATGCCCAATTACACCAGATGCTGCAATCTTGCATCTTTAATTTGTTGCATTGCAATAGAGGTTGTTCCATGTAAGCTTGTTTTCAGAAAAAAATAAGCCATATGTCATGCACTGATAAGAATTTCCCACATGGTTATAAATGAAAGTGCTGTTCAGCTTCCTTGTTACAGAATTTAATTAATTTACATGTCTGTGTCCATAGCACCAGTTTGACCGCTCAGTCAGTTAGTCACTAGTTCAAAACCTGCTCAGAGGCTTACAACCCAGCGTAATCTTGCTGTAAGTCAGTATCTCTACCATGCAGAGAATCCAAGTTGTTTGAAGAAAAAAAATTTTTTTTTCAACAAAAAAGTATGTTGCTGAGGTGAAACACTCAAAGTTATGCAAACCACACAGCAATTTTATTGGAAAAAGTTCTTAGATGAGCATCGTGTGGTCTGTGTGTGCTTACAGAGGGGTAGGTTAATGGAAAATATATTGGCAATGTGAGCAAAATACCTGCAAACAAAATTAAGTCTCAATGGGAAACATTAGGAAAATAAAAAACGGAACACATCTAAAAAATTGAAGATGTCTCTTGGTGCTTCTTCCAAATAGGGAAATAAAACTATTAAGAGAAAAACAGGAAGGGATTTTTATTGCTGTTATTATTTTTTCTTTATCAATAGGCTTCAGGAAACTGATAAACATATGAAAAATATCCAACTATAGCCCTGAGTTACCCAAGAGCTAAGACAAGCCAGATGTGGGGATGTTAGTGGCGATGAGAAATAAGGGGGAACAGGGCTGTTGTTGCTCCTTTTGAACCCCACTGAAGGGCTGCAGGTGAGTGTGAGGACACCTCTCCTGCTCCTCCCCAAGAGAGCAGAAGTCATGGGGCTGAGTGGTCAAAGGAGAACCTCAATCTCTTCCTCAACAGACGTAATTTTTCTGTGGCCTTTCTGTATAACGAATCAGTTATTTGAATTAATCAATAATGGTCTGAAGTGTCACTGGATTGACAAAAATTTCTTTGAGTGACTTTCCTTTTGATTTTCGCTTGAACTGCTGCCCTTTTTTAACTCTAGAAGGCTGTGTGGGTTAATCCAGCAAAGCGATAGAGGCTGCAACAAAGTGCTGAGGAGCATCAGTGAAGATAAATGGTGGGAAGTAAATGTTCCAGTGCATTTTTCCCCTACCCAGGACTTCTGGGAGGTGAGGTCCACCTCACTCCCAGCCTGGAGTGACTTCCTGTACTCTGCTTCCGTTGGTGTAAAACCAATTACTCCTGGCTGCTTAAATCTCTGCACATTTGATGCAAGATATATCAGGTCCTGAGTATTTTAGATTCAGAACAGAATATTTTACATGTCTGCAGTGAGAGATTTTCAGCCATCCATATAAGAGATATATGCTTTGTCCATTTAAAGGTAGTTTATGATTTTTACCATTTGACAGTATTGCCACTGGGATATGGAATTCTTAACATTTATTACTTCTGCAATTCTATAAAGCGGCAATTAGCTAAAAAGGAAAATAGTTATTTGTGTTTGAGCATAAAGAGAATGAAAATATACCAGCCAAAATTGAGTATTTTAACTTCCAAGAAACCTGAGGTTTAGAAGGGGTGTTGAGGTTTAAAATCTAAAATACTGGGAAAGCATAAAAATACTATTTTGACACAATACTCTGCCTTTACTATTTTCTCCCAGCCATGTATTTTTACCTATTTTTTACTGAAATTCTAATTTTGAAACTCATTTTGCCTATCAATAGTTTTAGCAAGTAGGTCAGTCTTTTTTCACATTTTATTGCTTTCTACCATATTCTAGGCAATTGTGTAGGTATTTTAGCATGTCCAACTGGAGATTAATTATCCTAGAGGACATTCATGGTTGTTTTGGGATATACACTGGAGCCAAAGCAGTATTGCTATGGAAAATCATTGAAACAGTGATGCCTCAAACTAGTAAGTCTCCATAGCAACTTAAAAAAATAATGACAGCTCTACCAAGAAATTTGCTTATAGAAGCCCTTAACACATTTGTCTAGATTCAGTCATACTTCATACTCATTATGACCAGTAGACAGATTGTAAGGAAATAAAACAGAGAGAAATAAACGGGGAATATCTACTTTTCCTGGTATTTCCCACTGACTTCAATTAAGTTATCTGACCTTGTCTATGGCAAATATAACCATAAAAGTGAAATGTAAGAATATTTAATAACATAGATTAATTTCAAAATATTTGGTTCTAAAATGTGCATTTCATTTATTATGTGTGATATACACAGTGGAAATTTCTCATTAATTAGCATAAAGATAGGTGTTCTGGAAACAAATAGCAAAATTCCCATACTGACAATGTTAAAATTGTCGGCTGTAACAGTCGATGTTGAAAAGATTGAATGAAAAATGCAGCAGTATGAGAGACATCCTGTTCTAAAATGGCCTCGGTCAAGTTCAAACTACAGGCCACTGATATATAAAGACAAGGATTCAGTACAATCAAATCACAAGAGAGATTACTAGCTTTGGCCTGCTGGAAATGTGCAAACACGCTAGAGAATAAGACAATTAACTGTGCAACCGTTGAGCTACAGTATATAACTAAACAAAAAATTTTTATGGGTTAGCATCAGTTCAAAAGAGATGTGACATAGGCTGCTAATTTTTAAGGCACCCTTGGAATTTTCTATATAAACAAAAATTGTATCTGATGGAGCAGAACTCTATATAAGACCTTAAAAAGTAAAGAGTTAATCACAGAACTGAAAAAATAAATGAAACTGATTTTATCTTGATTACATTTTTATTGTGAGTTCTGCCAAGAATACATGTTCTCGGGGGGTTGAAAAGGACAATTTAATAAAGCTGAAAATAATTTTGAGACAATCAACTGGAGAAAATGTAAACAGAAGGATGAGAAAGATAATTGTCCATTGTTGAACAACATTTTACTAGATTCCCAAATTGCATTTTCAGAATGATGTTGTTGCAGTGATTTAAAGAAAGAACAGTACGGGTCAAAGTAAAATGAAAAGCATCTCTGAATCATAGTGGAACATGGGGAAAAAAAGCTGGAACAGTCATAATAACAATAGTCTTGAATTTTAGAAAGTAGATAGTGGAAGCAAAATGTTAAAGACAAAAATCTGTGGTTAGCAGATCTAAGAATGAAAAGGTAGAGAAAGGAGTTCCCGGTTATACTGGGAATCCTGATTATATTGTTCTGTGACTGTATGATGATAGCAGAACTGACAAGAATTCATGAAAAGCAGAATCTCAGTCACTTGGTGTCTGCATTTGGGGAAAGCCAGATGGTAGTCATATAATATGATGATGCAGTCCTTTTAATTTTAACCAGTTACACAGCAGTTTGTTTAAGTTAGACATTTTAAAGTTTGCATGTGTACTTAACTTGCATCTGATAGCTCTAAAAGAACTAGCAAAAGACCCCCATGGTCATTTTATTTTGGTGATTACAGTGTTGAAACATGGGAATTTTCAGGTTGGGAAAAATCTAATGCATACCAATATTTAAAGATGATAACAGAACTAACTCAGGAAATTAAAGGCCTATCAAGTTGAGATTACTCAAACACAATTAATGTCCATCAACATTAGCTTCACAAAAATAATTTTTGTCAGACTAATTTGATCTCATCCTTTGATGAGATTACAAGTTCTTTTCAATCAAGATAATATTGTTGCAATAAACTTTTTGAAAGGACATACATTCACACCAGAAGACATTTTGTTAAGAAAATAAAGCAATAGAAAATCCACCTAACATCTATGAATTTAATTAAAAATAAATAGATCCTATAACTGTAAATGAAGAACCATCATGGTGAGGATTTGTTCCTTGTAAAATTCGTGCCTTCTCCCCCCCCCCCCCCCGCCATTGTCTTTCTTAATGAGACAAGAAAGCATGATATTTTGTTGATTAAGTTTTCTTATACCACTAAAACTGGTGGAGGATTAAATGATAAATAAAGCTGGTGAATGACAGAGAGCAATCTGAATTTCTTTACAAAATGGAACAAGTTATTTTTTTGGAAGCCTGTGCAGTGGGAACAGTGTGAGCTACACTTGTAGGATGGAAAAGACTCCATGCTGGGAAATAGAGACTGAAAAGGATTTGATTTTATGATGGATAATCAGATACACGTGGAGCTCCCGTGGTGCGCCACAGCCAAAGTGCTAAAATGATCACTGGCATATAATGAGGAGAATATGAATAAAAGCAGAGATCTTGCATTATTCAGGTGAAGATTTAGTATGAGGGAAAAGGGAAAGTGCTACACAGACTGTAGCTCCTTGGCAAGGTGTGGCCTGGGGCTTTGTGCCTCTGATAAAGGAGGAAGTGGGGCACTGAACAGCTCCTCCCTTGTGCCTTTGCTGGGGTTCAGCAGTCAGCCACCATGCTTCATCCCCACTGACCTTACCCTGTGGGAAAGGATTTTGGTCTTTTTTTTTTTTTTTTTTTTTTTTGGTTTGGTTTGGTTTGGTTTGGTTTGGTTTGGTTTGGTTGGTTGGTTTGTTTGTTTGTTTTTTAACATTATTATTTATTTGGTTTTCTTTAAAAAGAAGGGTTTGATAGGAACTCTGGATGAGCTTAAAGGACTGGACAGCGTGCTGAAAATGAGGGACTAAATTTCAAATTCCTGACTTACTAAAGAACAGAAAAGTGATACAAAGACATTCCTAATTTCTCTGGGAAAGATTTGCAAAATCCATTGCTGAGAATTAGAGAAATTTTGACTTAAAGTAACTTACTACAAAGAAGTAAATTGAACACAAGAAAAACTTACTGAGGCATGCAGTGGACTTCTTCTGAACAGACAATTTGAAACCATGATCAGTTTTCAGTCTATCTTAGCTGCATTATCGGTCTTAATACAGAAATTAACTTAGAGGAATCTTGTAGATGTGTGATGAAAGAAGTCAAACTAAATAATCAATAGATCCCTTCTACTATTAATATATTTCAGTCAAACATACAAAATGCTCATGTTATTCTGTTGAGATGATCTGCAAAAAGATCTTAGTGATGTTCTTTGGAAATTTGCTTCACAAACAATTTTAATTTGTAAGCTAAATATCAGGCATATAAGCTATGAAATGTTCAAATTCTTTATTACAAAATAAAAGATTGATTTTTCTGATTGATGTAAGGAACAGAAGTTCACCTAGATTACAAAATCTGCTCTTTCATCTCCAAATAAGCATGTTTAGAATTGCTTATTTCTGTCCATGCAGGAGATGTGTTGGGGCTGGGCTGGGAGACAAGGGGAGGAGGTGATGAAGGGGCTGGAGTAAGGGCATAGATAGAGACTCCTGCCACTACTATGATATTAGAAAATATTCTTCTTTATGCTTTCAGATGGGTTTATTTGCTCAACATTTGTTTTTGTTTGTTTGTTTTGTTCAGTTCTGGTTAAAAGTACATATCAAGCCATTTTGTTTCTCCTTTCTCATTGCACCTGCTGGCACCTGTTTCACCTTGTTATACCTGCTGGTATAATTTCACTTGCCATTGAGTCATAGCTCTTAGATCTAATTTAGCCATCCATTCCTCCACTACCCTGCCCTTCCTGCTTGGAGTGATTCAGAGCCTGGTCTTAACATGCAGCCTTCACCAAGGAGTTAACATAAAAAAGAAGAAAAAACCCCACACCAATAAACCCTGCTTCTTGCATGGCTTGTCATTTGGTCCATGTTACAGGCATGCTATCTGCACTATCAGTGAAATGACAAAAACAGTGCCTTTTTAAATGTCATTTGTTGCCAAAAAATTCCAAGATGATCTGTACAGTTTGTGAACACCACCCCTGCTAAAAGAAAGGAAAGCTGATAGGGGAACAGCATGGAGTGGATTTCAGTGGGCTGGGGAGAGGTTCCATGGTCCTTGGGAGAGAGCACTGCTTCAGGTTGCCCCTAGAAAGACCAAACATCACAAAAGACAAGCATTCTGTAAAGGAGAAGGGCAGGCTTCCTATGGATTCTTTAGCCATTTGATAGCATTCGCAGCAACCTGAAGAGCCAGGTCCCTTCAGAGGTTGCCTCTGAAAACATACCATATCTTTGCTTAATTCTCTAGATTTTTTTTTTTTTTTTATATTAGTGCCCACCCATCCTCTGAAATATGTGTAGAGTTCTTTTAGGTTACACTCTGCCTCAGAGAAATGTCTTTAAAGGTGCAGCCTCAGCATTACTTTGCTTATATGCATACTTGAGTGTGTGTATGTACTATCTACATCTGGAATGAGGGGCTGTATTAAAAATAAAATAATTATAAAAATAAAATGAAATGGCCTCACATGGAAAGCATTTGGAAAGGAAAATACCAGAGTAAAAATGGAAAAATAAGTACGTGTCAGGCCAGCTGCAGGTTAGGAGCAGCTCTCCGGGAAGCCAATGGGATTTGCTGGTGCCCTTCATGGGAAGGCAGAGACGAAGCAAGTACAGCTGCCCTGCAGCACTCTGGTGACCAGGGCTTTAGTCATGCTCCAGGAGGACTTTTAGCTGTAACCTTTCTGGCCTCAGGAGTATTTCTCAGAAGCAAAAGAGGTCAACTTTAGCAAGACTGTGCCCATAGATAGTAATGACCAAAAGGGAGATCCCTGGGGCAGGCAGCGTGAAGCTTTTGAAGGTGGTTGTGCCAGCAGATATCTGAGGCATGTGGCATAAGAAAGGGAAGTTCCCCTAACAGCCAAATGCCCTTCTCAATTTATTCCTGCACAAAGGGTAAAGAGACCCTAGGCTGCAAACAAAGACATCATACACCGAGTTATTTGTCAGCCTCTAAATTAAGAAAGGATTTTAATACCTCCCTTTAAGAGATTTACTCACATGATTAAAGTTAGGCATGACTTTAGGAACCCCAGAAAATCAGTCACCTGATAAAGTCACTGCTTCAGGTAAAAATAAATTACATTAAAAAAGCATATTTCCTGAAAAACAACACAAAGAAGAAGTATTGTAGCAACAAAAATTTTTCTTAAAAATTATTAAATTGTTTGGTCTTTTAATAATTGAAAAGGCTTCATTACCATGCAAACAAGTAACAGGTTGGCTATTCACCTTTTGGAAGATGGCATTTGGATTGCTATAATAAGAGAGAAGAACCTTAGAAAACTAATGAAGGAGCATAAAAATGCAAATTACTGCAGCTAATTGGCTGTGCCTTCTTATACCTTCTGAATTATTAATTTATGACCAAGTAAATCTACCCCTTTTAAATAATATAATAAAGAACAACATTGTGCCCTATGCTGTTTAGTTGATAATGTTTGTTCCCTTAATTTTATGGTGAGTTGCTCTTATTTGCACTAGCAAGATGCTTGCAGTGTTCTGTAATACTCTGCAGGTCCAGCACTCCTCTCACACAGACTGACATTGTATTTCCTTTTTCTAAAAAAACAAGACAAAAGATGATATTATTACAATAATGCTAATTACATCTATAGCGCCACTGGCAGTAAAGTTTCGTTGTGAAGCAGGCTCAGAATTCTGCAGCCACCTATTTACATGCCAATATGTGAATAATTCCATCCATTTCATTGTGGTAACTTACATTCATAAGTGGTCGCTCCCCAGGGGTTTGAAGAAATCAAAATAAAATATTTGATAACAAGGTTGATACATGCGCATTTTCCCCTGAATATTATTTCATCTCCCTCAGAAAATCTGGGAAGAGTCTGAGGAACTGCTTATTTTACCTGGGATTTCCACCCCTGTGGCACAGCCCTTTGGTGTACATGAGCACAATTTTACAAGTGCTAGATATTTTATCTGGCAGACCCGAACATTCACTGTTTACACACATTCATGGGGAGGCCCTCATATTCCCTGTGAACACTCACTGAGACTGTGCAGTGCATAAACAGTGTGTCCAGTGCTTTGTGCACTAGCCTTATGTTGCTCAAATGCTCCACAGTTACCTGAAAAATTCTGGATTCATGTGGTTAAGTAATTCTATGGGACAAGGGCTTAGAAATTAAGCTCAGTTTGCATTATTTGCTTTTTCCCTGATGGCTTCTCATATATACCTGCAGCATGCTTAAATTAAAAATTTTTCATTAGAAAAAGATATATTTCAGCACTGGGCACTTTTTCGTAGGTGATGCCTGCATGACCAAGGTTGAAGAATATGGTCTATGGGATGGATCTTTGCTTTAGAGGACACAGGCCCCACTTTCTGTAAGGCAGAGTGGCTATTATTACAAAAATCAGCCTTTCAAGATGAGGTTTCTCATTCTCCATTTTAGCCACCAAATGATTTATTTTTAAAACATAGCCAAAACAGGTTAAAAGTTTTGTTGCATTGATTGTATGTTGCTTAGTGCATGGTACTCCAAACCAGAAAAAAAATCCATGTGCCAAGGAACTTGTTTGTTTGTCCCAGTCACCACTGGGGCTGGGGTGCCTAAACCTGGGGTGCTGCCACACTGAGGCAGCTCTTGAAAAAGCTTCGCTTGGGTTTGAGTTACCTGGCCATCTCAAGGCTTCAGTGATGAAGACAACACAAGAGAGTCTCTGTGAGTCCAGGGAATTTCTAGTGTTGAAGGTAGGTAAACAAAAGCTGAAGAATATTAAATCTTATTTATTTTGTTTATCTTTTAGGGGTTCTATAATTGGACTGCACGCAAGCTTTGCCTAGCGCTTCTTCTATAGCATCCAAATATCTCACTAGTTATCAATGCATTTCCCAGGTGGGAAACGAACCTTATCTTCAGTTTACAGAAGTGAAATTGAGAGATGCAGGGTAGGTAAAATAGCTGCCCAAGACTGCCTATGAAAACTTGGGCTGGAACTTGTATTTTCATCGCACTTGCTGCACAAACTACTGAGCCATCTTTTTTTGCAGTCTGGATTTTCAGAGTACTTTTTAAACAAAATAAAAGAATACAAACCTTCCTCTAGGATGACAAGGAGACATTTTCTTCTTAGGCACCAGAAATATGGTGGCCATAGCATGCCAGTTTTTGTGAGTAAAATTTCCATACACACATGTGTCTTAATCACTGAGAATCATTCTGTAAAGAATCTGTGGAATATTATATTTCAGGATCAAGACCAAACATACTATCATTTGAAAGGGTCATATTAAGCATTAGGTTTCTAGTACACGTTACTTAAAATATTAATGAAGCATGTAATAGCTGTTAAACTAAAGCCAACAGGAGCAGTGAAGAAGATACCCTGATATATTACCCAGAAGATCAAGGAAGAAAACACCTTAGGAATAAATATTTCAGTAAGAACCTATAGGTGGTAATTAAAGTTGCTTAGGCACAAAAGAATTTAATCCAAATAGATGTGTGGGGAATGTAGAATTTACCTGCAACTTGCTGGTAGTGTCTGCTTCAATCACCTCTTTACACCTGGAATCTTCTCTCTTAACTAGAAAGAAGAGTAGCAGATGTGTTTATGCTCTAAGAGTTATTGAAGAAACAGAAGAAAGACATGGAAGAGATAATAATTATCCATAGATTCATGGAGAGAAAGAAGAGGATCACAGGGACTAGTCATTTTTGTTTGTCAACAGGCCAAAAACTAAGGGGATTAGCCTGAAGCAAATTAGATTAAATATCAAGGAAAAATATGAATTAGTCATGGAGGGAATATTTTAGGATCAACATAATGAGACTATTTAAGGCTAAACTTCCTAAAGCACAGCTGGAGATGGTTTAAGGTTGACTTAAGTCTCCCATCACAAAAAGGATAGTGGAGCTCACTAGGAACAGGCTCCTCTCATGTTCCAGCCATGGGCAGGCTTTTGAACTTCAGTTCAGGTTTTCTGCTCCGTTATGGAAAGTGACGATCTCCTTCATGCTTTAGCCCATTAGTTGTACACTTCCTATACAGCTTTCTCATTAGCACCTGAGGAAAGGCAGACCTCTGGAAATCTGCAGTTCTCCCTGCTTTGCTGGGGAGGAGGTGGAGATGTACATTCACAAAAGCATGACATTTTCTGCAAGATGTGTGAGTAGTTACAAACTTCTTTAATAACAGGCTTTTGGAGAAAAAGCCAAAGTAACACTTATTACCCCATGAGGAAAGAAACCCAGCACAGTGACTGAGAAGTGCTACACTGACCAGTCCTTTGGGAAGAGCCACACCACTTCTTCCCAAGCTTTGTTTCATGCTTCAGGTGACTATTATTTATCTCTGCTGACAAAGTTGCAAAATCGCCTGGTCAGTCCTCACTGGCAGCATAACACCCCCCACTTCCCCTTTATTGGGCTGAGGGTAGAGAGTGCATTGCTTTCTTTCATCATGCCAAGGGTCTCCTGGTGGGAAATACATGGTGGGCACTCAGCCTGTCCCAAGGCGGCAGAGCCTCCATCACCCCAGGGAGCACCGAGCAGTGCTTCCTAATCCCGGAGTGCCCTCTAGTGCTGACAGCACGGTGCGGCTCCCGCCCCGCCGAGGGGAGCAGGTCCCAAACATGGCACCCCCTTGGGCACAGCCAGAGCCAGGCTTGCCCCTGTGGAATGGGAATGAAAGCAAGATAGCACACGGGGCTTCACATCTGCCTTGCAAGGTGGCTCATTGGGTACCCACCCCTGTTCAAATAAGTACTGGCCGTAAATACTCCTAGTTTTGCCGTAGGGCATTCATATTTTACCTTAATTTTCCATAAAGCAGCAAAATATGGAAGATACAAAGTAATAGCAACCCACACTCGCAATAATTTTGAAGAGTAATCCCAAACTCTTTTAATTTGTGGACATAATATTATGTAAACTCATTAGAATATGAAGACAAATTCACTAAATTTGAACAGGGCAGCTTGCTCTTCACAAGGGTGTCACTGTGTTGCTCAGCAACTTGTGTACCTGGGACTGTTTGACATAAAAGACGACGACTTGGCTGTGTGTGATGCGAACAGACTAAAAGGAACAAGGAAAAGATTTTTAGTTCTTCTCTACCCCCACCTCCCTTGTCCTGTAATTTAAGTTCCCATCTGATGGGAATTTTTACTTTTAAAATGACAAATGTGAGGCAGCCTTATATTACCTGCTATTACTGGATGACATTCTAATATGTAGATCTCCTAAATTCCTAGTACACTGAAGACAAGGTTATGTACTTTGCGTTAAGTCTGCTGCTGGAGAAACACTGACAGACCAGCAAGTGTATTAGGGACAGCAGGGCACAGAAATCCATGTGACATGCTACCTGTGGAACATGACACATATGCTGTTAGGAAGTCTCTGTGTGTTTGGGTTCTCTTTTTAAAGAAGATACTATTACGAATGATGACCATTGTGGAAATGGACTTGGGCTATAGGTGCAGATCCTGTAGTGGTTGGACAGACGGGAAGATGGAGTTATAGGCTCAAGTGGCTCAAGGAAGTCAGTGACAGGCCTGTCTGTCTGTCTGTACATTGGCGGAGAGTCCGAATGGGATCTTCAGAGAAGAGCCTAGGTGATGTCTTTTGAGAAGGGCTTTGTATCCTGTCTCAAAAGATTTGCCAGCACTGAATGCACTGGTCTTTTAATGACTGAGGAAATTATTGACAACGTCTTCAAGTACTGCTCTGGTAGGAATTTCCATTTTGGGTTATCTTCAGAGTTAGTCAATCCACATCATTCCATTTCTCTCTTTACTCTCTGTTGTGAGTGAGGTCTGCTACTGCAGGTGGGAAATAAGGAACCAAGAAATGGTTATTTAACAGGGCAGATCATCAGAGAGAATAAATCATTTAGGAGTAGATGAAGATATGATATTTACGGTCACCGAAAACTTGCTTCCATCTGTGTATTTGGTACCAAAATGTGCTGAAAGGTTTTTATAGTCTTGTTAGGAAACATTTTCTGGCATTTGAACTAGTATTAAAATAATAGGTAAATTGATTTTGATATATTAAATATTTTCAAACACGACATCTACCACATATTAAATGTTTTTTTTCAGCAGAAGTTAATTGTCTCAAGAAGGTAAGAGCCTCTTGCGGAAGAAGGCCATCAAAACTGGTAATAATAATGATGAACATTAACATGTTATTGTTGATTTAAAATGAATATTCTTTTTCCTGTGTTTGAAATAAGTGCCTCATGGTAGATTACTATCTAATCTGTTGCTTGGAATAAGAGAGGAAAACTACAGCTTTAGTACTGATGTGTGACAGAACTTTGCTGGCAGAGCTGTAATTAACCAAGTGATTTATTAAGGCAAGGGACTTTAGATCATGTGAGACTTGGATTATGTCATGTGAAACACTGAAGCAGTTTCTTGAAATATTTTTCTTTGGCTTGCTCCAGAATTTCTTGAAGAAATAAAAGTTTTTTTAAGTGTCAAGAAGTCCACTGGCTTTTGAAACTTGTGGAAAAGTGACAGCTAGGTTGAAGTGACTCAGAATGAGTTCTGAGATTCCTATTGAACTGAATGTTTAATCTACTTAAAATAAAAAATTGTGCTTTGATTTTGGTTATTTTAAAAACAAAACAAAACAAAACAAAACAAAACAAAACAAAACAAAACAAAACAAAACATACTGTTTTTACTTTGTCCTTGTTTTTTTCTATTTCTTCTGAATCTTTGGTATGTCTACTGACATAAAGCTAAAGAAAGTCAATTAGAACTCCAGACTAACTAATTTGGTGTCAGAGAATAATGCCCTTTACAGTTGCTTTGCAAATGCTCTTCTTGCAACTATCCTGTTTATGGGAAATCCTGGAAAAATAGCAAAATAACAAAACAAGAAGCATTGTTCAAGCATTTCTCTTTTATTGAGTGATAATTTCATCAACTGAAGTCAAGGGCTTCTGCAGAAAGTATGTCAGTCTGTACATAGCTATAGGAAAGAAAGGCTAAGGCCACTAAATAATTTCAGGGGGCACTGGGTATGTTCCATTGATGGCAGTACTGTGAAAATGTTGGCAATTAATATTATTTACAAAGGAGGAGATTAAAATTGCTCTATTATCTTTAGCAATCAGTTAGTGTCCTCAGATTTCAGCTCATAAAGTTTTTGTTTATTAGTTGGCCCTAAAGCATGTACAGACCAGACCTGCTTTCTTTAAGATTTCTAAAATGCTCTTGCAGACCTAGTTTTGTGGATGTTATTTGCTTATTTTGGACATCTGGAATGCCATGTAAAGTTTGTTTTCTCTCTCTGACATGACATGGTTCAGGATTTTAAAAATAAGAGGTATGCAAAATTTTACCTCTCAATATGATTTAGAAATGCTGAGCAGTTCCATTTGGTACTGGAGATCTCAGTGCTTTAGAAAAACAAAATTATTTATTTTATTACTTATAAACCTAAATTTAGACACCTTCATTAAAATCCCCTCATAAACCTTCCAAAGGAATAAGTTAATAGAAAATAATTGTAACCATAACACTTTGCTTTAAAATGAAATATTTTGTGTCATGAGAAATCTGGGGGATAAAAAAAACCCCTACAGATAAAGGCACTTTAAAATGTGAAAATTCTTAGAAACCAATGTGAAGGCCACCTGGAATAATTTCTTAATAGAGATAGATGCTACAAAAATCAGGATAGTAGGAGCAAAGGCAGAGCTCAAGTTGTTTATTCCTATGCAAACAGGAATTCTTCAAAAAATGATAGTTTTCCCAAATTGAATGAAATAAAAAGGACAAAAAGCTGAGAATTCAGAGATATGGGAACCTTATGAAACACAAATAACCAGAGATACAGAAGACCAAATAAAGCTTAAGTCATCAATAAAGTGAAATCAGAAAACCTGCATGAAAACCTGTAACTTTGCTGAACTGTAGTTAAGGATGGTGAGTACTGCAGTATGGTGAAAGATTTGTCTCAGTCTTCACCATATGAATCAATGGTGAATATATTTTTCTGTAACCTATTCTTCCTAAGGAACAAAAATAAAGGATATTACAAGTTCAGGGTGCTGATACCTGGAGATACTGAAATAATATTCAGATATTTTTAATCTCAATTGTTTAATTTGATAAATCATAACTTCTCTTTCTAAAAAAAAAAATAAATCCCTGAACAAGTTAACAGAAATGTAGTGAAGAATGGGATGACATTGAAATTGAATTTTCAGAAAATGCTTCATGCCTCATGAGAGGTATGACTGAGGAGAATATGACTGAGAGGTATGACTGCAAGCCAATAAAACTTTACTAAAGTAAGATTAAATGGTTAAGTCCTAGTGTGGGCAAAGGTGAATACTGCAGTGCCTCAGTTTGCCTCTCTAAATATATATGTTTACATGCATATTTTTCTTGAAAAGTAGGTGAATACTAAATAAAAAATATGCAGTAGATAAAGTAATCTGGGTTAGCTTGGATGAGAGATGACTGAGGAACTTGAAAGGACAAAAGCAAACTAAAGCATGGTAGAGTGGAAGTTGAAAAATATTACTGAGTAATGCAAAGCAAAGAACACAGAAAGAATAATTAAAAAAATAGCCTCAACTGCTCAGGAAAGAGGAAAAACAAGGTGTTATTGCTATTTTAAGTGAAGGTCAAAGTAAAAAAAAATGTTAGAAATCTTCAAAGAAAAAAACCCTCCAGGATAAACCAATTCAATGAGTTAAGAACAGCTCTCAGTCTCAGTTATGGGTGAAATTTTAGTGCTAGAGAAGTAAGTGGAAGAAAATATCCTGCTGACAACTTTAGTATTAGGAATTCACTTGTTTCATTTATAGTTAGGCTTTACTCTCAAGAATGTTAAAGATGAAGGCCATGTTCATCATGCAGCTGCATTAGCACTGTCGCTGTTACAAATTTCACCTCATGAACCACTGGTCTAGTCCAGCATTATTATTCTTCTGGGAAAGTAAGCATTTGCTAAAACTCAGTTTAAAAAAAATGGAAACTTATGCAAACATGTCACAATTAGAAATGCTCAGTGAATTTTTATGATAAATATATGGAAATGAGTGGAAAATTTTATTAATCTGTGACACAATTTTCATGACAGGATGACATCTCCATTCATTATTTATCTATTTTTGAACTTAAATGCATGGGTTTAGTTGCATTTACCCTATCTCTATCGTTTTATAAAACTGCCATGTTTATTAATAATTGTGCAGTTTAATATTTGTAGTGTGAGTTTTACAGAAATACAACACTCCGGTAGCTGTCACTAATATTACCTTATAAAGCTGAAAATATAAAGTACTTTATTTTATTTTTAATGTAATGACCAGGAGGCAGTAGGTGTGGAGCTGAATGCAAAGTAAGTGAGTCATTTCAGTTCCCCAGTGATTTGTATCATCTCCCTGTTCAATACTGATCCCTAGCCAGGCTGTTGGCTTTACTTCACAATATGTGGCACAGCAGACACAGCTCATAACAGAGCTCTTCGTGACTCAACTTCTACCAGGGGAAAAAAATAGGCACAGTTTTAGCCTTGATCTTGCCAATATCACTGCTGCAGCAGTAAATGTAGGCACTACCTAGCTTTCCTCTAAGGCAGCCTTCTGAACTGCATAGAAGGAGCATAGCTACCAGAGAGCAAAAATGGCTATTGCATTTCCAGGCTAAGCAAGAGAGAGATCACACCTTCCTCTTCCTCTTGGGGTTTCAAGAATAAGAGTTGTGAGTTTAAAAAGAGAAAATGTAAGCATACATTGACACTATCAGAGTTTGGGAAAGCTGGCAGTGCTCTCTAGGGAACCAATTCCACTTGGTCCCTTTTGACCAGGCTGCAGGACGGCAGCTTCTGGTGCCTATCAGCAGATAAATGATGCTGCTCTGCTTCTCCACCAGGTGAGAGCAAGGCTGTGGGGGAGGGGGTGAAGCTCAGCAGAAGAGGAGCTTGTTTATCTTAACATGAATTTCAGGCTGTGAGTTCACCAGTATAATGGCATCTGCTGGTTCCTGTAAAATTCGTAAGAGCTCCTAGTGTGCATTTTTTGAACTGATTTCAATTAGTGGGAAACTCACTGTGTGGGAAGCCCAACCCCTGGTGAAGTTGGACAATGCCAATTGCGGAAGTCATGTTTTTTTTGCCTATAAAATTTTCAGCTTCCACTTAATATAATATCTAGCACAATACAAAGGCTTTTATTCTTATCAAGACTTAGAGGATGGTCTGTGGGGTATAATGTACTCTTAGCTACCAAAACAAACCATATCACTGGTTCTGAGGAGAGGCTTGTAATAGCACCATTTGTTCAAATACTGGAATAAAAATAAAGCAGTTAATCTAAGGAGTACTGACAGACAAAAAGCAGTTGCAATAAAAGCTAATTGTCTGTTAGCTCCAGGTATATTTTTATTGAGTGTTTCAATCCTAGCCTAAAAGCGTATATTAGGAAAAGGCTCTGCTATCTTCACAGATCAAGCAGCAACTGGAGCAGGGTGCAATCTCATTTCTCCATATACTTTCTTTCCCAGCCCATCCCTCCTTCAGCTATCTGCCTCCATTTTGAGGACATTCTAAAACCTTTGTGTAGGTCCCATTGAAGCTCTTCTCAGTAGACAACACCCTGCAGTAACAAGGTGATTTCCTGATGTCCCCACTTATATCTAAAGAAGTATAAGTTTAAGGAGGAGGTCACTGTAGTTCATATGTAGAAAGAAGGGGCAGCTCATCTTCACATGAGTTTGATTTTTTTAAGTGACAGAAAACGTATTTTTCACAAGGTCAGTAGCAAAATCAAGGCTTTCATTAATTATTTGATGTGCTTTGTGTATGGCACACATTAGACATTTGCTTGGTAGGCAGAGGACCTGCAGATTTTCTGATATGCTCTGGTGTCTGATTTAGTTTGATTCAGCCTTTCTGCCTGGTCCCCAAGAAATTAGCTTTTTTAAGATGAGATTCCCCAAGTCATCTCCTATCATCTGGGACTCCAGCCCAGGAGCTCTGTGTTTCTCTTGTTGGAGCCCTCTCAGGTTTTCCAATAATTTTTTTATTCAATCAAAACCAAAGCCACTGGCTTCAATGATTTTTAAGCTTCAACCCCTACCTTGCCATAACAGGGCTTTGATTTTTTCTATATTTATATTGATTATTAATAATAAATACATTATTTGTTTTTGTCCTTCAGTAATGGATCATGAGCAGCAAGACTGCAGAGATGAAAGAAAAAGTTATTTCCTATTTCAAGTAATTTCATGAATCAGCTAACCCTTAGTAAACCAAAGATGGGAAATCTGACTCTTTGTCAGAAACCACATTGATCAGCACTGTTGTGACCATACTGTATTTAGCTATTTTTATCTAACACCTGGCAGCAACTTGTGTATCATTACTGAAATCATCAATTGAACTATTAAGAAGGAGGAGACGTTTAATAACCCCCGCAGTTCTCATAGCAGCAGGGCTAAGTCTAACAGTGATGTTCTTACCATCAGGACTGGATTTCAGTGTTTTTTATTATATTGGCCTTGTTTCATTAGAATTCAGCATTTTTCAGACTTCTTACAAAACATATACTTTGTACTTTGCAAACTCTGTTGGCTGTCATGGGTGGACTTGTGTGGCGAGAAGACCAAGTGGCAGTGTTCACAGAAGAGAGAGAAAAGTCAATTTAACTTTAAAATATAAGCACTTTCTGCAGCTAAAGATGAAATAAAGGAGGCAGGCTCTTCTTCCTAGCATGACAGTGGGATCTGAAAGCAGAATAAGATAAGGAGGAAAAACAGGGTAAGCAGCTGGAGTGAAATGCGATGTTTGTTAGGCAGGAAATCAATAACCTTTGATGGGCAAGTCTTATATAAACCTTTATTCTGGGCCTGCTATGTTTGGAAATTATAACAAAAGAAACAAAAGCTAGTTACTTGGAAAAATCCAACCTCAGGTTGTTTACTAAACTGAAGGAGTGCCTGGAATCACTCTTTTGCGGAGGAAAAACAGGTGAAAAGGATTTTGCTGGTGAAGGCTGAATATGTACTCCTCTGGGAAGAGAAAACACATGGTTTTGATCACACCTCTTTCTCTTACTTCCAGATATCTGTGCTTGCCTAAAAAACTGCATTCTCTCTGGGATAGCTCAGAAAACCAACATGGTCATTAACTTTTCCAAAGATAGCAGTGGGGAAACAGCAGCTGAGGCAATGCAGTGACTCAGTATGGACTTTGGAGTCCCTGGTGCATCTTAGAAGGTCATTTCAGGAGATGCATTCTGATGGGACCAGTGAGAAGTGGACCCTGGGGAGCAGCTGGACTGTAGGATGATGTTTTTCAACCTGAGTGCTCAGATTGCAGCACTGCCAATCCCAGATGTTCACAAATCACGAGGAAAGTCTGAGAAAGGCCTGAGATTTGGTAAAAACTTAAAACTGAGATTTTAAAAAGAAAATAAGTTTAGGGTGTGGTTTATTGCCTTCAGGTTTCTTAGCCTTTAGGGTGCACTTGAGTCATGTTTTTAAGTTTCTCTTTGCTACCATGAGGTCTAGGAAACTTACTTAAAACCATAAGCCAAGATTCTCACCTAATCATTTGACTGTGGGAGCTGAAAAATACAAAGTTATGAGAGGTGCAGCACTGACTGATGGGGCCAGGCATATGGCAAGTAGTTGGGAAAGGCCTCTTGGAGAGGGAGGGGAGGCAGCCTGGGAATGGGGTGCAGCAAAGAGGCCTGTGAAGTCAGTGGGGAGAGGTGTTGAGAGGCAGGTAGGAGAAGAGGATCGGCACTTGAGGAAAGTGACATTGGACATATCAGGAGATGGGAAAATATTTCCTACAATTATCTCCATCAGTTAACCCCTACAGGTCCCTGGTGGAACAAAATGAACTGTTTATCAGGTAAATTTACTTTCCCACAGAGACTGAGATTATTTCATTGATTTACAGAGAGAACATGTCAATTTAAGTATGTCAGGAGGTCAAGGAAAGTGATCCTGCCCCTCTACTTACTCCTTGTGAGGCTGCATCTGGAGTGCTGTGTCTGTTATGGGCTTCTCAGTACATGGAACCCCTGGAGTGGGTCCAGCAGAGGGCTAAAAATTTGATTAAGGGACTGAAGCATCTCTCTTATGAGGAACGGCTG
Organism: Pyrocephalus nanus; assembly: GCA_038380795.1. Taxonomy (NCBI): domain Eukaryota; kingdom Metazoa; phylum Chordata; class Aves; order Passeriformes; family Tyrannidae; genus Pyrocephalus; species Pyrocephalus nanus. Next base: position 81,828,104 of record CM076260.1, on the reverse strand, counting down.
AGGAAATTGGGCCCATTCAGCCTCAAGAAGAGATGACTGAGAGGGGACCTCATCGATGTTTATAAGTATCTGAAGTGAAGGTGCTAAGAGGATGAAACCAGGCTCTTCTCAGTGATGCCAAGCAATAGGACAAGAGCCAACGAGCAGAAAGTTCCACCTGGATAAGAGGAAGAACTACTTTACTGTGTGGGTGACCACACCCTGGAACAGATTGCCCACAGAGGTTGTGGAATCTCCCTCAGTGGAGATATTCAAGAAGTTTCTGGAGACAGTTCTATACAATGTACTCTAGGCTGACCCTGCTTAAGAAGGGAAGGTTTAGCCAGATGATCCACAGTGGTCCCTTCCAACCTTATGCATTGTGAGATTCTGTGGTTCTGTAATTGTTACTTAGAGAAGTGTATGCTTGGTCTGAGCAGAGTGAGCTGAAGATGATGAGTGGCAAGTCGAGCTTAAACCTAACTGATAAAAAGGTGACCTATGGCAGCCCTAACCTAGCTTTTCAGCATAGTAATAGAGTAAAAATCTTTAAAGCCTGCAGAAAGCCAAAGAGCAACTGGGCTGAAAAGATGAAACAGTCTTAAAGCCATGAACATTTACATTTCTCAGTTTATGTCTTTAAAATATCAAGTTGAGACAGGAGTGGATGAGTGTTGAGAGCTGTGAAAGGCCTTAGCTTTGAATTAGCCTCACTTTAACTGTGAGGTGCTTCCAAATGCAGTGCAGAAGTGTAGACAAGACTGCCTCGCAGTTCAAGCACAGGGTGAAGATGTAGAAATTGCAGTCGTCCTGTCAACTCAGCCACTGACGGCAGGATTAGTGTACTCAGTGTGATCGATTTTAAAGGTGAATGTAGGGAGCTATGTATGCAGACCTTAATAACTCCTCCATGTCCTTCACTGTGAAGCAAGGAAGTGGCACAAAACACTCTATGATGTGTTTTACTCACTGTTCAGCAACGCCACCCATCAGAAAACCCTCAACTGAATGCAGAAATTGCATTTGCATTTCTGCATGCTCTGTGGGCTCTTTGCCCAACCCAGCATTAGGCATATAACTTAAAGGACTGGTCCCTGTCAGACAGAAAAAATAAATTCTTGAGAGTGGTGAATGAGTTCTTCTGTGTCTTCTTGCAACGCTGGTGGCACAAGGGCGCTAGCTGGACACTGAGCTGCACACACCTGTGTGTGTAAATACCCTTTTTCTTTGTCCAGAAGCATCCTTGGATGGCTCATGGTATTCAAGGATGGAAGTTCTGTTCTGTCTTAGACATTAGAAAAAATTTCTCTCAAAAAAAAAAAAAAAAAAAAAAAGGAAAAAAAGTTGGCTCTGTTTTCTTTTCCCCACACAAATACATACCCCATTGGATGATGTTTTTATTACGCTTACTGCTGTACTGAGCAAACTCCTTGCTGCACTGAGAGTTAGTTGGTGTTTTGGGTTGACTAGCTAATACTTAACCATGTCTTCAAAGACTCTGCAGTGATGCTGCATACTGAAAAAACCTGTGCAGATTAGGCACTTTTGAAAATCCCATTTGAAGGATCAGTTCAATACATTTTGTTAAGAAACTTGTACTAAAATAGAACCATGAAATCAAAGCATAGCTAGCATTAATATTCCACGAAAGTAAAAGTGCAGCATTACAGACATCAAATCAAAATCAAGTCAACAAATTGACTGCGGCACTGGATCAAAATGAAACCAAATTGCCGACTTGATGAAAACCCACAGTGTTTAAGAACTCTGAGGATCTACGAAAGTACATGTCTGTTTAGCTAGAAATTTCAAAAGCACATTTTTCCTGAGCCAGACAGAAATGTAGCACTGAGCTGGGTTATTCAGTGGTGAAACCACCATTTCAGAGCCAGTTATCTGGCTTCCTTCTTTGGATCCTCTTCCTCAGTAATGAGTTAATCTTAATCCCACCTTCTGAGTGCCATCATATGTAGCACAGTCTCAGAAAAGGACACTCCTGATAAGCAGAAGTTTTTCAGAAGTTATTTACCAGAAATTGCAGATGACAATTTCAGGTCTTTAGGATCAAACAGAGGCCACAGAAAATATATTAAAGAGCAATTTTATGCAATGTTATATATAACTTCTAAGCCTCAGGAACTTTCCTTCCCTCTTCTTCTCTTTTTCAGAGAGATTTGTGCACTTCTGGAAATATAAAGATACATTTAAACACTATAAAACTGAAGAGTACAAAAAGACCTGGGTGTCTACTACTCTAAAAAAGAAAGAAAGAAAAACAGATGACCAAGACAAAGGAATGTAACTGCTTCTTTAACTCTCTTAGTCCTTCAAACTTGCAGAAGAGAGGTAAGGACTGAAGCTGAGGAGTGAAATGGCAGTGGTCACAACTCTCTTTGAGATTAAAGCTTTCCTGGTTTTGGGAAAGACTCGTGGAATACTGATGCTGCTGGTTGGTGCCATAATTCCAAATAGCTAGAGATTTTAGAGGGTCTGAAATTTCATTACTTTTCCAGCAATACAGGTTGCTGTTCTGAAGTCAAAGCCTGTTTGAATTTTCAGTGCTTTCCTTCAAGGATGAACCTTGAAATCTGATGCAAAAGAGCTCGAATACACTCTTACACAGCAACTATAATTAAAAAAAAAGCTGTTTAAGTCACAAGAATATTGCACTTTGAGTGCCACAGAAATAGGTACATTAATAGACTCAAATGCATCATTCATATGAATTTATAACACTAAATAATGGGAGCACATCTTATGCTTTTGAGGGAGCTGCCATTATTTTTGGTGAGGCAGAGGTCCCAAGATGTCACCATGCCGTTATTCTATGGAGTGTTCAACATTTAAAAGAGTTTTTTTTAAAGGAGCTTTTTGGGAAAAATAAACTCCAGAACAACTTGGCAACAAATGGGTGTCAAGACTGTCAGCAAAATAAAGAAATAAAAATGTACTATGTGTCTCATCAACTCAGCTGAATTTCAAAAGTTCTTCCTTTCTGTTTTGGAAATGAGCCATAAGTCAGCTTCTCAGCAGGAATCTTTGTCTTCATATGCTTTATACAACAATATGTATCAATATAAAATTTACTCTCAAATCTTATATATTATATGCAGTCTACATATAAGCTATTTTTTCCCAAACTGTATTTTAGTCCTGTATTTTCATACTACCATTTTTGGACTTGGTCTCATTGTTGATCCTCTTGATTTTGATTGCCAGAGTCACTGCTGCACTTTAAAATGCTGAAGGAACCAATGCATGACCTAAAGGGCAATATAGTTCCTGCCTGAAAGCTGGTGATTTGACATCATATGTGTCCATTTTTGAAATGTAAAATTTTGTTGGTTTTTTTGTTTTGGTTTGGTTTTTTGTTTTTTTTTTTTTTTTTACTATATTTTTCCTATTGTTTGGTATGGTAGACCACATTGTGTCAACACTGTGGAAAAAATTGTGCAACTCCAGTTCTCACCATTCCTTTAGCTAGCATGCACGCACACAGACTTTCTTCTCCCTTTGAGCAAGGTACTACACCCTAGACTCATAGTTTTTGTCTGTGTAACTGGGGTGGCAATACATATTTTATCACGTAAGAACTACTGCTTTAATATTTGAGATATAAGATGCTGAATATTTCCCATTTTATTAAGGACAAAATTAATGTTTAGTTTTTAAGTTTTTTTTTCCAGTGGACATATAAATGTGTATATTTATATATTTATATATATATATATATATATGCACACACACACAAACACACACACACACATATATATATATATATATATATATATATAGTTTTTTTCAGAACTGTGCAGATCAACAGAGAGAGGGTGACTGGAGAACAGTAAGGAAAATTTATGCCCAAACAAGAGTAGCTGAAGGAAAAAATCTTTGGGTCAGTAATTTTCATTCTGAAAAAGTTCCTTCAGAGTTAGGAAACTATGAGGTTTACTTTATTGTCTAATGTTTTAAGTGAAATCTCAGGATTAAAGTCAGCCAGTAAAAGAGAAGCCTGACTTTATGAATCTTTAATTATGATAAATTTTATCAACCTTTTCACTTCTACACTGAAACTCTTAAACGGAGTTTAGAATTGAATTTAATTTATAATGTACTGGAATGTTAGGAAATCTTAAATATAAAATCATCTCCAAATCAGAAATCCCACAATCTGGAATTGTTTTGAGGGCAAAAGGACAAAAATCTGAGATTTTTGAAAGTCTAGGAGTGTCTCCAACTCCAGAACTCTATTTTTTTATTTTATTAAAACTTGAAAAATAGAGTTGATCTCTTGCTTTGTAGACATCAGCTGAAAAAAACCCCAAAAACTAAATCACAAAACTGTGCCCAGATTGAGTCTGCATGTAAGAAACATGATGCTTTTATTTCTCCTGCACAAAGTTTTACATAGGAAATTTCAGTTGTGCATAAAATACTAGTTCAAAACCAGTTTTCCATAAGGCATATATACAGAGGTGCAAGTTAAGCTGGAACTTTCAGGTTAGCTTTTTTGGACTGAATTCCCTCTATGGCAGAGAGGCAGCTAAAATGAATTATAAAGTGACTGGGTAAAAGCTCTTTACCCATTCTGTGATCCCAGCTATCACAAACTAAAAAAATGTGTTCATATTCATAAGCCATCAGAGCCTTTGCCTAAAACTGCAATTATGTTAACATATTTTAATAAATACATAATCACTCTAATAGGTACCTCTAATGAATGCAAAGGTTAATTCCAGTGCTTTCTTCCTCACATTTTGCTTCAGAAAATATTTCCTGCCATTTTAATAGCAGAATTCAGCAGATATTTACATCGGGTAATGCTAGTGACAAATTTCACACTGGCTGCAGTGAGGACCGGGACCGATTTTTGTTATGTTTAAGACTTGTCTTTTTATCCCATTCACTGGAAGGAACAGAGATGAGCTTTCTTTTTGATGAGAGAGTTGTGAGTCTCCCCAAGAATGAAACCTCGGGTCTGGATGTCTCCTGCCTCCCTGTATCCCCAGCTGTGTAGCTGTTGCTCACGTCCTGCTTCTGATTAGAAAAACAATGCTTGCAGTAGTTATTCTGGTTTTAAAATATTTCCTGAAGAGACTTCTATACTACAGATTCACAAACATTTCTTTAGTTTGGAAGAGGGATGTCAATCAGCAGCACTGCCACTTTATGAACTGCTCCTATTTCCAAAATCACCTCTATTGTTACAGTCTGACAAACTACCAAAAGAGTTCAAAAAATTGCCGGCTGCAGGGGCTAATTCAGCTCCTTTTTGAGATGTTTCATTCTTTCCTCCTGCCGTTATTACTGTCCTATTTTTTCCCTGGTGGTTGTTAAATCACTAACTAATTATGTATTATCAAAGCTGCACGTAACAGTGGAGTTTGTCTCCTGGTTGATGTATATAAAAACAAGCTGAGTGAGTGAGTCAGTAAGGTACAGATGGCTGTACCGCTCCACCTGGTGCCTGTGTTAGCACTTATTCATGCCTTCCCTTTGTTCTTCTGGCCTCCTTTTACTTTTTACTGCACAGCTAGATAGGTACTGACTGCTGCATTATGTGTGCTTTAATGGTTTTTTATTATTACCAAGGGAGAACAAAAATGCTCATAAAAGGTGTGTTTTCTTTCTGGGAAAATTTCTCAGTGATGCAGTTGCTTCTGTGTTGGGGAACTTGAACCTTAAAAAATGTGACAAAGATTACTAGCTGCCCACTTAGTTTCTCTGGTAGTTAGGCAGTTATTTGGAAGAAATGAAAAATCCCTGAGCCATCTTCCATGCTGATATGAGTTCAACAGTCTGCAAATATCAACATAGAAATTTACATGCTTATCCCTTGAGAAGTCTGTGCACATATGGTATTCTTTTTCAAATTATTTAATTAAAGCTCAAAAAATATGTGAAATCTGGAATGCTCACTTCCAAAAACACCTACCACATTAAATCAAACTCCCCTGGTTGACACATGGAGGCGTTTTCTAAAATGCAATTTAATTTTCCTTTCTCTATTCTTCACCCTCCTCCCTCCCCAGTTCCCTCATCTTAAGGAACAGTGAGAGACCTACATTCTCTTTGGCAATTTACTCAGTTGCACAAATAAACCTGTGCACAGATGAACCCATGCAATGCTGAAATGTGGGGGTTGCTACCTTACATGTTAACTCTTTTTTTTTTTTTTTTTTTTCCATATATAGAGGTATAAGTAAGGGTTTTTATTGTCTGTAGAGTCTTGTTCATGTTGATCAGCAGAAATTCTAAACTTTCACGTCTCAAATGTGATCCAACAGCATTCCTTCTTCTAGATTTGTTTAATACTTGGCAGCTGGGGAAATACACAGCAAGGAAAGACAGAGATTACCCACTTTGAGGTAGGAGGTTGGGAATTACCTACTATATTCAGCTGCCACTACTTGGAAAGAGATACTATGCTTTCCAAAGCACACTGCCTATAATTATTAAGCCTGTCAGTTTGATTTCTGATTTGAACAAATTGGAAAAAGAGGACAAATTCAAAGAAAAAGCTCCAACCCTTGCTAAAGAGATCATAACTATTTTTCAGACCATATGCTCTTTCATTTGGCAAGAGATGCCTACCTTGGACCTGAGCACATGGGGTACAAATTCTGGATTTTTGCTGGGCTGCTCTCAAAGGAGCATGTGGAGCCATTGCTGGCTATGAAGACGCACAGCCTTCTGCGAGAAGGTTGTTCAACCAGAGCCCTTCTCTCTGGATCATGGAGATGGGCTGGCATGTTGCCACATTTTCTAGTGTGCTCTACCTGGTGGACTACTTTTATAATAACCAAACCAGTTCACAAAGAAAAGGGTTCAACTTCTTCCATTTCACATGTGGATTCAGTAACTTATCCTTTTTGCTGCCTTTCATACGTGTTTAGAGAGGATCAATATTTTTTGGCTCCAGCATTAATAACTTGGTGTTTTTTAATAGAGAAAAATGGCAATGTGTAGTCACATCTGCTCTCTTGCCAAAGCCGCTCCAAATGTTCAAATGGACATACCCAACCTGTCTTGAAACAGCCCACAGCCAATGCCTTACCAAGCATTTGACTTCCCAGGCAGTTGCACAAATTGCTGCCATGGCTGCCTTCCTGGCAGTGATGGAAATAGGGACCTGAAAACTGCCTCCTTTATGGTACACATAAACTTTTGTCATGAGCAGTAACAAAAGCTCTAACTACATACTAGAGTTATACCCATAAATACAAGAAAATGCAAATTATTGAAAACTCCCATTTCCACAGCATACTTCCTTTGCCCCGCCTTGCTTCTCTCTCAGAGTGTCCCTCTGGAAAACATGCAGCTAATTGTAGCTTGTCAAATTACCAGGGAACTTCAAATAGCTTAAGCAATTAGAAGAAGTTTCATTTTGATTACTTCTTGTGCAAGTTTTGTACAGAAATGATACTCTGAAGACTCATTTTAGGGAGAACACTGTTATATTGATGTAGGTGGCAATTTCTCTTTGATGCAGTAACTTCTGATTTCAGTGAGGACAGGACCGTGACTGCCTCTTCCAGTAATGAAAGCTGATGCCTCTTAAAGTGTGGGACCCTTAAAACAGGAATGTGAGAACCAAATGATCACCTTCAGTTATAGACTGCTAATTGCAGAAGTGAAGGATTATAAGCTGTAAACAGAGAGTTCTGCTGCTCCTTCCTGATTCTGTCTGCCGTAGCTGGATGAACCCGTTTGGTTGGGGGACCCAGCACTGAAAAATACTGAAAGTGAAAAACATCTGAAAGTGACAGCCCAGGGAAAAATAGGCTTGAACTTGCATGGATAGTCCTTGGATTATTTTCATGTGAATGGCAGAATGAAATAATTTGTGATTGTAGATAATGCATGAAGCAATTACCAGAAATATGGTATTTTGGCCCAAGGAAATTCATGTTCAGGCAATAATTCCAAATGTTTTAAATTCTACACTTTTGTAGTAGGTGACACAACATCCTTTTTTGGTAATGGTTATATCACTAAGTCTGTCCTTGCATGCCCTTCCTTGTTAGCTATTCAAGCATTAAAAAGATTTATTAACCTTGTCTTAGTTTCAGTAGCCTCTTTTTTCTACTTTTTTAGTTTGCAGTATTTGACATGCAAAATGTTATGGTTTTTTAAACCAAGTGCTCCAAGTAGTAAACTACAGCATTGCAGAATAAATAGGTGACTTTAGCTCTGCTCACTTGGACCTGGGAAAGGCTGTACAGTTACAGAAATCCCAGCATTTACATTCTTGGTCAGCCTAATCCAGCTAGTAACAGTGAAGATGATAATATTAAATGTTCCAGCGGTATAAGCAAGATATTTCAAGATGAACAGTATAGGACTAAGTATAATGTGTAATTTTTTATTATTAATAAATTTTAGACCTATCCAATGGCTTTGTGAAAATTTGACAGTCTAAATCAATAAATATACTTTCATCAAATCTTGAAAGAAATTCTAGTCCACAGGGCTAGTATATCTTCTATCCTTTATTGTATGGAAAAAGGATGTATTGAATTACTTTCTCTCAAAGTCCTTTATATACCTACTGCATATCATCTCTTATTCATTTTTCTCTTTAAATCTTTACAGTGTGTTTTCTTATGGATAGTCTTCAAGTTTCTTTATCCTTTCAAAGTATATTTTCGGAATCCTTCCAATATCTACTTTTTTTTTTTTTTTTTTAATAACATAAGAAATACAGCATTCCATATACAAGACTGGAATAAAATAGAATAAAAGTGTCAGGTTTTTTGCTCATTCTCTGCGCTCTCTGCATTTTGCATCCTTTCATAGCTTCTGGGTTACACAGGTGACTCCCAGATATTTTTTTTTTCTCAATACTGCTACTTAATTTATGTGCATAATATTTGAGGAAACTAGAATCAAAATGAATCCAGAGCAGAAATTGAAATCAGAGGAAGAAATAAACTGAGCTGCAATAAATGACCAGAGAAAATAAATAAGAGATCAGCCAACAAACCCCAGGCCTCTCTATTATTTATACCTTCTAGAATAAAAATAAATTGGCTTTGAGGAGACAGGCATCAAAATTTTTAGCTGGTGTAAATCTTTGAGCCATTACGTCCATTGGGAGTGGGGGACCTGTGCAGTGACGTGTGCTCAAAGCAGCCATTTCATCAGATTTTCCATTTGAGCACAACTTGAAGAATGACACATCTGCAGGAGAGAAGCAAGCTGCAGTTTCTCAGTTTGCAGGGAGAGGAAAGCCAGGGGTGCCCTTCACCTCAGCCAGCTTTTTACATGACTGGACATGGCAGTGGTTTCCAGCAGCTGTGGGAAGATGCCAGCAGGGAGCCAGACTGTGTGGGCTCTCCTTCTCTACCACCATAGGCAGCTTTGGCACACACCCAAATGTAGCAGGTACAATTGCAATGTTTACTCTTGCAGGGACCTAGTGACAATTCATATGCCTCATGTTGTGGAGGTCTAATCAGAGCCTGAGAAGAGCACAGCCCTGGGCTGTATCCCCCCACCCACCACATCAGTGGTCATGGCTGTGGGCTCCTCACCTTGGGCCATGGGTAGACCATGCCCACAGCTGTGGTTCAGTGCATTTTGGTATATGTCTGCATCATAGAGCACTCCTGAGGCACCTAACAAGAGAGTGACCCTGCAAGTGTAACCTTTCAGCAGAGTCTGGAGCGCTTCCCTCCTGGGAAGTGTGGGCAACCCCACCCTGGGGTGCACGTGGTAGCCCCTGGTTTGCACAGTTCTTTGTTAATGAGCCATGGAGCACACTACTATCTGGACTGCTCCTGCAGCTGGCCTTCATCAGGAAAGAAACTCTGGTTTGGGGTAAAAAATGTGAGATCACTTATTTCAGTTGCAGCATCAGCCTCAGAGAAATGCAGTGAGCTTGCTGGCAGCACCCATGGGGAACTGCAGTAGAGCATCCCACAGGGCCTCGTGCTTTCCTGCTGCCTTGGGAGAGCACTTCAGGGTGGTGGGAGAGCTCCAACAGTGCCAGGCCTTCTTTCCCTGTACTGTTTGAAGCAAGGCAGGCACTGTGGAGTGTAGGAGAAGCTCTGGTCCCTGAGTCAGATTGCTGCCTTCAGCCAGCAGGTGGGGAGGTAAAACAAACTCCTACTGTCCCTGAAGCATACAGGAAAAGAAATTTGGGAAATCGCACATAGAATCATAGAATATCTTGAGTTGGAAGGGATTCACAAGGATCATTGAGTTCAGCTCCTGGCCCTGCACAGAACAACACCAAGAATCACACTGTGTGCCTGAGAGCGTTGTCTGAGCACTTCTAGAACTCTGACAGGTTTGGTACCATGACTGTTTCCCTGGGGAGCCTGTTTCAGTGCCCAGCCACCCTCTAGGTGAAGAACCTCTTCCTAATATCTAACCTAAATCTCCCCTGACACAGCTTCATGCCATTCCCTTGGGTCCTTCACTGGTCACCAGGGAGAAGAAATCAGTGCCTGCCCCTCCATTTCCCCTTGTGAGGAAGCTGTAGACCATGATGTGGTCTCCACTCAGTCTCCTCTTCTCTACGCTGAATAAACCAAGCAACCTCAACCACTCCTCATACACCTTCTTCTCTTGACCCTTCACCATCTTTGCTGCCCTCCTTTGGATGCTTTCTAATAGATTAATATCCTTTTTATATTGTGGCACCCAAAATGGCACAAAATATTCAAGGTGAGGTCACACCAGTGCATAGCAGAGCAGGTGGCCATGCTTTGCCTGATGCCCCCGAGGACATGGTTGGCCCTCCTGGCTGCCAGGGCGCTGCTGATTCATGTTCAACTTGCCATTGACCAGAATCCTCAGGTCCCTTTCTGTGGGGTTGCTCTCCAACTTCTTTTTCCCCACTCTGTACATTCATCCAGGGTTGTCCTGTAAGACATTAAGGATGCTCCTCCTACCCCAAATGGGACACCAGCATGCACTATAACAACCCATGCTATAATATAGCTGTCTGCCTCAAGTGTACATGGCACGCCTGGGTAGAGGTTGTTTTGTTATGACCTGACACCATCTGTAAATTTCTTTGGATAAGAGAGTCATGGAGCCATTCTCCCAGCTGTGGATAAGAAAAGATCTTGAAATATGTGCACATATTGCTTAAGTGCTGTAGATGTGTTAATGTGCTTTTCTTACCTCCCAGAAGTGATGTAGCGTGACAGGGTGGGGATGTGATCAGTCATTGGTGTTACTGTTAGCTTTACAATAATGATCTTTTGATATTTGCTCTTAAACTGTCACATATTTTTATTCCATCTTCAACAGGTGTTAATCTCTTTGCAAAAACAGCTGAGCATTTAACTTTGCTCAGCTGTTTCTAATCAGAGCCAAAGGCAGTCCTGAAGCAATCGTAGTATTTCTCTTTTAAATTGTCTATGCATATTTAAAAGGAAATACTGCATTTCTGTGCAGCCCCGGCTAAATGCATGTCTTCCCCTGCCTCTATAATACCTGCCTAGAATAATGCAGAACCAGCTGGAGGCGGGTTGCTATTTCAATATGCACTGAAACATCCAGGGGACAGACAAGAAGGAGGGGAAGAGCCGGCCAGTGAGCCTGCTCTTCGTTCTGAATTGCTGCAGGGACCCAGTGCTCTGCAAGGTGGGGATGGATGGGCAAAGTCCCTGCAGGATAGGATCGTTCACACAGTGATGGTGGGGGCATTCACAAAGCAAATGGCATCACTAGCTTTAATAACTGGCGGTTAACGTACAGCAAAACACCTCTAATATCCTTAAAAAATAGTTACCTGCAGAGCAAAGTATATATTGCGTATATGCCACAGAAACACACACTGCATACAGAAGCTTACATGATGTCTGTGCCCTGATGAGCTTGCAGCTGACTTCAGGGATGCCACAGACTCCTCCTTCTTAACTGGTGGGTTCATCAGAGGGAAGACCCCTGTGGGACCCTTCTGGAGTGGCCTTTTGGGATTTAGCCACAAGAAGAAATTTCATCAGGCTGCACCATGTGTTTGTTGTCAGTATATTAAATGAGTTTTGGCTCTTGGTGTAACTAACAACTAGTATTTCTTATAAGTCCCATCAGATGTTCAGGTCCACCATGGTTGAAGTTAACTGACTCACCATATGAAATTTGTGCACTTGAGCACCATGTTATTACAACAACAACACTGCCTGGCTCTAGTAGAGGGGTATTTGACTATCTGTAAATCTCAAATTGCTTTACAGAGGAAATTCCAGAATATAAATCCAGTAAATTCACAGTAAATATCAAATCTGGAAGAAATCCAAACACATATGGGTATTAAAGTTTGCATACCTAAGAAATGTTATTAATTTAGTTTGCAAAGCAGATCATGCTGCTAAGTCAGTTAGTCATTGCCTTCTATTGGTCAGGAAGCATTCCTATGGAAAAACACTTGGAACAAGTTTACCTCACTGAAACAGTTTGTGGTCCTGTGGCAAACCAAATCCTCATTTCTCTCTCTTTCTCTCTGCAGCTGCTCTGTCCTTGCCATCTGAAATGCCTTCATTGATTTCCTTGTTTTAACCCAGAGCCAGTCCTGGTGGCTGCAGAGTCCTAGAGATGTCCACAAGATGCTGGGAAGAGGGAGGAGGCAGTGACCAGGGTGCAGGAGATGTTCTAGCACTGCTGGATCACTGTCTGCCACATCCAGGAAATCATAATAGTAAAATTTGCTGTATTTGTGTTGCTTCTCAGTGTGACAGTAGTCCCTCAGGGTGTGTGAAGACAGAGTGACTTACAGCAGCCCTGAAAATGTCCTAATGAGTACAACTATTTCTCCATATCTGGATTTTTCTTTAATACCAAATAGATATGAATATAGTCAAAGCCCCCATTTTTAAAAAATTCTATTTGATATATTTTAGAAGTATGTCTATAATCTTTGTGTTCTATATTGAATTGTGTTTCAAATCTACAGTATTATTGCAGAAGTCTATTTTAGTTTTTGGGACATTCTGTGACACAGGGAAAATCATGTGCCAGGGCTATCTGTTGTTGTTTCATGTGAAGTGCAAGAAGGGGGCAGGGGGAGTAGGATACTATCAGAAAGCTCAGAGAGCCAAGCTAGGTGTCATGACAAAAAAATCTAGTAAATCTTACAATTAGAGTAGAAAATGTGGTGGGCTGTGCTAGAAGGCTTGCTCAAGAGTTCGGGAATCAATGCACTTCATATCAATGTCGAAGGAGAGTGAGCTAATGCAGAACAAACTGGTAGTTTGCTGCAAAATGACAGGCTCTGTGTGGCCGTGTGGGAACTACAGACCTTTGGGCAGGGCTTGTTTGTCCTTGACTGTGAAACCTGCCCTCGTCTACTGTCCATGTGTTCTCATTTACTCATGAGGATCCTGCTTACTAAGTCGTTAAGTAAGGTCTTGAAGGGGCAGGGAGAGAAAGAAAATTGTAAGCTTTTGACAAATGCAGCAAATAAAGAGACGCAATGGGAATGCATTATAGCTAAACAGTATTTGTTTGCTTTCTTCTTTAAGAATTAAACGGGCCAGTCTAATATTTTGCTTTATCGGTAGATATTGAGCAAATAGAGAAGAAATGAAAATGTACCTCTCCAATAAAGGATTTTTCAGCAGTATTAAAACTAAAGTTATGTCTCAAGTGCCAGAAGAAACATGTTGCTTACTGTATACTGTCAGAGAGAGAATTTTGCAGATCTTAATCCTACTCAGATATTGTACTTGCACATGTTACACAAAGAAATGGAAATTGAAGATGGAGAACACATAGGGTTACTTTTCTACAGTTGGCAGTCTGTTGGACAAATCAATATCTGAGTTTCTATTTGCTTTTTCCTCCTCTCTGGATCAAATAAAGCTATTAATTAGTGTTATTTGTGGTGATGTTGCCCTTTGCAAAATATACTCATTAAAAATGCTTCTTGGTTCAAGCGGTTCTTCATAAATCGTTCTCAACCACAGTTTACAAATGAGGTAGAGTGTGAACAAAAAATACATAATGTCCAAGAGGCAATCAGAAAACAATAAAGAGAAAGAGATTTATCTGCAGAGCACATGTAGCACAGTAACATTATTATATTTCAGGCCTAAAGAATAAAATGAAGAAAAGCATTAGGTACCTATTAGGATTACCCAGAGCAGCTCAAGAGAGTTGGATGCCTTATTAAAAAAAAAGCAGCATTATAAAACCACCCCAAATTCCCCAGATCAGACTGAAGTTCATCATGGGCTTTATTGCACACACCCATCTGTGAGTAAAAAAGAGGTCTTACTATCCAGCTCTTTGTGCTGGAGAGTGCTGGTCACGCAACACCTCAAAAATGGGGCCGGGGGCCTGAAATCTGTTTCTTTACTGCTTGAGCAGCTGTCTCAGGATGGCTAGACACAATGAAGTGCTATACATAATTATTTTATCCATGGCTGAATGATAGCCAGCTTTGATGGAAAGCCAACAGCTGTTTAATGGTGTATAGTCACATGCTGTACCAGTCCACTGATGGAAGGGATAAATATATAATACAGCTGATGTTCCAGGTCATAGTTAAGTAACTCAGTTTGGAAGTAAGTCAGGACAAAGGGTGCTTTTATTATGGGGCTTTTGGTAGCATCAGGGATGCCCAGGTGATGCCCTTCACCCAGGTGGTGCCCGAGGAGCATAATGTCTCAGAGCGATATTGTGCTGAGCACTTGGCACAGGGCTATTTAACAGCTGTTAAACTCTGAATATCCTTTTGAGACTCAAAACACTTCATACAGAATGTTTGAGAGGCTCTGTCTTTCTTGAACAGTATTTGTGCCCTAGCAAGGCTCTTTGCTTCATGTTTTCAAAGTAAAATATTCGTTCCCCAAATCTGGTCAGTGCTTGGTTCTATTGAGGGCACAAGGATTAGGGTAACAGGGTTTATTAAATATTTTCCAGTTGGTCTTCCCAGCTGGTGGAGACATTTGCAAAGACCACAGCCCTGGAAGGGACATGACTGAGTCACATCTACAGTCTTCATGCAGGCTGGCCTCTCTGCAGGACTCCAGAGGGGAGAGGGGCTGAACATCTCCCCCAGCTGCATCTCCTCCCGGAGGGAGGATGGAGAGGATGAGTAGGGCCGTCTGTCAACCCATGGCTACCATGGCTGTGAGGCTGGATGTTCCCCCATCCCTTAAGAAATGGGCCAGTGCTGGGGACAGATGTTTGTAGGAAGTGGGCCTATAGTGGTCTACAAGCAATGGCGAAGAATGCAGGAGAGCTGTAAGGAAGAGGCCTCCGAGGAAGAAATCCATCTATCCTGACAACTGCAGCTACAGGATACGCCTGAGTCCAGCGATAAGGGCAGCTAGCAAGACCCCCACAGACCCCCCTGTCTGTGCCTCCCACCACTTCTTCCCTTGCATTCCCTTTACCATATATGGCTAAATATACCCCCTAGCCTATCCTTTCAAACCCCCTTATCACTAAAACCCTGGATTTGGTGCTTCAAGCCAAAGATCCACCCCTGTTCCCGAATTTTCTGTATCCCACTGTATAAAAGCTAACTTCTTGTTGTATTAAAGGGCCATTTTGCGAGACATATATCGCGTATGTGTGTGTCTCTTTCCCCAATGCAAAGTGTGCCCATCAGGGTCCAATTCGCCCAGGGGACCCCCTCCTTCCCCGTAAGCGATAGATGTTTGCATGCCCTGCAGCCCAACATGGAGCTTAGGAGTGCAGCTACCTCTCTGGAGGCTTATTTTGTCCTATAGTACCATTTTTTACCTTTGCTAAATTCAGTTTTTTATTCATTCATATATCAAATCCTAGTCTTATAAATAGTAGCATAAATCAGGTACAGGTAAAGCCACAGTCCTCTCCCCAGGAACTTGTACAGCTTAGAGCAGCCAGTGTCAAGTGCTGCCATCCTCCTCCTTCCCTTCTCCTGGGGTTGCACTTGGTCATCAAAGCAAAGCATAGAAGGCCCAGCTGGGTGTTGAACCCTTTTAACAATGTGATGGATCCTACTTCTAATAAACCTTTGTCAGTAGAACCTAAAGGAAGGAAAAACCCAACTTCTGTCTCTTTTATTGCTACCTGTCCTATCTCAAATTTCCTCTGAAAGCCTAGTGGGTTTTGATTGTAGTCCTGTCCTTCTGTCCCAGAGGGTGCTGGCTTCTAGGAAGGAGACTAGTTTGCTAGAACCTGTAAACTTGTTTCATTGACAAGGTGCAATGAGCAGCCCCAGTTGGTGATTTATGATGTCAGATAGGGTGGAGTCCTTATCCTAACAAAGGAGAAGGGCAAAAGTAGGCTGATTGAAGCTTATTAATTGACCTTCAACAAAAGAATTTTTAGAATACAAAAAACCCTCTGCTATTCGTAGAGTAAGAATAATACACTCAGAAAGCAATAAAAAGTCACCTTTCAAAATTGCCATGGAACTGAATGTAGTACCTTGTAATACACAGAGAGACTGTGTTTCTCGTAAATTATTTTTTATATTGGAATTATGAAACGTATTATATCAAAGCAAATTTACTGCTAATCTAAAACCCAGACTCATCTGTTCTCAGGAATAACTTTGAAAAATAATGGCATCTTGATAATCCCCCTTATGCTTACCATCAGCTAAGACTGTAATATCAGAGTGCTATCACTGTGAATAGAATCTCATTCCTTCAAGAGAAAGGATTTCAAAATGATGAAACTATGAAATCACAACATTAAAAGAATAAATTATTCTCCAAGGAAAAATGTTAGGACAAATGGATAAATAGCCCTTATTTTGCAAAAGGAACATTAGAGGTCTTACTGTGTTTTAAATTAATTGTCAAGAATACTTCAAATAATTTAGCCTCTTTCACAGTATTCTGTAGTGTGGGGTATTTTCTAGCTCTGTGCTCCTGGTCTAGGATCCTTTTTGAGAGGAAATGTGAAAATAGAGGTTATGTTTATTAGCAAACAAAATTAAGAGATTTTTCACCTGAGCAAAGAACAAACTAAAAAGAATTGAACAAGAAAATGTAGGACACGGCAAATGTGCATGCTGCTGTAGAGCTTTATGTCAGTTGAGGTATTGGTCTGCTTTTAATTGGATGCTGTATTTCTATGAGAATCTCTTGCAGACAGATCTTGTGTTGAGATTGTACTCCTTTACATTAGCATAAAAATGGATGACTTTTGATCTCTTTTGTGCAGTGTACAGAAATATTTTCATAAAGCCCAGGATCTAGTCATTGAATTACAGTAGCAAATAATTAGAAATGGAAATGCTCTGCTGAGTTATTCACTTTTCTCCTCTTAAAATGCAAATATATTTCCTGTGATACATATTTTTTTTTGGTGAAGTTTACTCTTGAATCATGCTTCATGGCCATTTCATCATTTTCCTGTGCATATCATCCCACAGATTCAACTATTAAGTGCTTCACTTATGTCTCATTAATCCTGGTTTCATCTCTTTACTGTATCCTTGTTATCATGTTCTCTAAGAAATAAATAGAGCTGTGGGAAAATCTGTTTCTATGAAATGACATTTAGGTTTCTTCAAAACTGCAAATGTAACATTTTTTAGGTGCAAATATGTTTTGCTAACCTTTCATGTTTGTTCATCCTTTGATTTTTTTCATTTCTGATCAGGACTAGAATCTGAAATAGAAAATAAATCAAGAAAATTATTCTTATGGTATTTGGGGAAAGAAAGAAAATTAGCATCTCATAAAACTTCCCATTCTGTCTAGGTACATTTTGAGAACCAGAAAGAAAATTAATTAGTTTTGTGTTCTTCTGAATATCCATGGAATTATCCCAATAAGTATTTCATTTGGTGGGCTGTTTCCCGTATGGTGGACATTAAATCTGACCTATTCTTTAGAACAAGCCTGAAAAATAGAAATAAGAAATATACATAGTTGATCACAGACATTAAGAGTATTCAAAATAAACTTTATCCTCTTGGTTTGGAGATTTTGACTAGACATAGCATTCTTGGAGAATAATGATCTGCTAATAGTCCTGGATACAGTTAAGGGAATAAGCTAGAAAATTACTGTGCTCTTTCTTGGTAGTTTAGTCAAGTATTTTGATGATTTTTCAGTGTAAAATAGCTGTAGCCCTAATAAGTCTAAATAAGTTACCTTAATAGGTGAGGGTCGCTGTGCCATGGCTTGGGAAGGGAAGTCCCTGAGGTTCAACTTCCACAGAAGTCACCACCTGGATCTGAGAGGAGGTTTGGAAGGACCTTGCCATGGATACCTGCTCCTGTGGAACCCAGAAAGATTTTATGTCTGCTCACCAAACCATATAATTAGTAGGAGTCAGCAGAAGCATCTTCCCTGGAAGACAATTGCCCATGGAGAGCAGAAGAGGACTGTTGCTGGCTGTTTCATGCACATGAAAAATATGACTTTATTTAGGAGTCCCACAGCTCTTCTGTAGGCAAAACAGCTATTGATTTCACATCTGAGTAGCAATGCCAAATTCAGGTCCTGTCTCTGAATTATTCATCAATGGTAGCTTTATTTCTCCAGCTCCCTGGGAATATTTTTTGATCCTGGAAGGGATTTGATATGCCAGAGTCCTACCTGGCCCTCAGTGCAGAGGGCTGCCTTTCATCTCTTCTTGTCCTGGATGCATCAGCTCACCAAGGAAGTGTTGGGACACCAATTCTTGTCCTTTTGTCCAGCCACACTTGATAACGAATCAGATAAAATTTAATAAGGATGATAATTGCTTTTTCTAGTCGCTGTATTTTTCTTTTTAATTTCATTGTTGGCTAATGATCTGTCTGTTCTTTCATCTTGCATGTCTGCAGGGCTGAAGAACAGCTCCTCAAATTGCTCCCAGGTGAATACATCAGCAAGTGGCTACTTCCTAAGCATTTTATGATACTCTATAACTAATTAAATCTATTTCAGGATATGTAAATCAGGAACAATTTTTCTTATCAAGCACTTTACAAGTGCATATCTGAAAACTTTCTACAAACAGCAGGGAATACCTTCATTCCTTTATGAGCAGTGAAGCTTCTTTTCTGATGATTTCATTTGTACCTCAGGTGTGTGCCTTGTAGCCCAGATGGACATTGCTATTCTTGGCCTTGCTTACAGGGATTGTCTTTATCCATGTCTTGGACACTTTTGAGTTGTGGACAGTTTCTGCAAGAAACATAGGTTATCATTATTATGTGTCATTTATAGCTGGGGACACAGAGCTATTGCATGACACAGAAAATCTGCTGGACAGCTCGGAGTCTTGACTCAGGCTGAGCTTGACCATGATACCTTTGCTTTGTACAGACATAGAAAACATATAAAGCCATAATAATTCACAGATGAAAAGCAATACTTTTGAATGTATACAAAATGGACTTTTAATTGCAGGTTTGAAGAGGACAAAGTGCCCTCCAGTCCAGTAATGACTTTGACTATTTTTCATGAAGAAAACTGGTTGTTATCAGTCATTGCTTTCTTTCTTCATGGTTGTCCTTCCTGAGAGCAGGGATATGGCAAAGTGGAAACAGCACATGACAGAAAAGTGTGCAGAGGTGGCAAACCAGACTACAGAAAAGGGTCTTTGGAAAGTTATGGAGAACAAACAGAGATTCTACTTGCTTTTGTAGGGTCAGTCTGGTAGTGTTTCATTATTTGAAAGGAAGGCAGAGATTATACCTTGACAAAACTATTTCTACCTTCCTGTTTCCTCTCTTCCCTGTCTTTAAATGAACAAGATGCCATGCCACTCATTCATCATCTAGGGTACCTCAGTAAAGTAGCATAACCCCATGTGGTATTTAAAAAATCTGGAAGGTTTATGTAAATGTTGAGAAGCCAAAGTTTTCCAAATTGCTGTTAGCCCACTGTCTAACAAGCTATCTTCCATCCAATATTTGACATTCATGTGCTGATACAGTCCCATTTTCGTAATTGATCACTTCAAGTTCAGGCACCTAAATGACATGGATGTTCTCATGAGATGATGAATGCTTTTGTATATTTGCAGAAGCACAGTGGAGGGCTGCTTTCTTTTCCTGGTCAATCTTCTGAAGACAGAGAAGTGGAAAGAAAATTATTTCTTACATATTTTCTGTATTTTTATGTCCAAAAAGTATTTGTTTGAGAATTTACTTTGATAATGAACTATGAACAAAATTTTCTGGCCATCACAAAATAAGGAAACTTGGGATATGAGAGGTAGAGAGATCAGACGATGGCAGCCTGATTAGGGAACATAAAGGGCCGATGTTAAACATGGAAAATTTCCTTTGCCCTCTAACTTAGCCAAGGAAAACCTTGTTCATTAGCATTTGCAATGTAGCAAGTCCATTATGCAAATAGCTTATATGGGTTTATTTCTATTTTCTTCCAATTCCTTCTGTTCTCCCAGTATATAAGCACAAGGTTGAAAGTCCTGGAGTTATCAAAACTGTAATTTGTTTTAAACCCTTTTCTGTGGGGAAAAGACATTTTCTTTCTTCTCAGATTAAATTATGCCATTTAACGTCCCCTTAGTTCTGACAGTGTAAATGTTAGGGCAATCATGGTGAAGAGTGAATCAATGAGATGAGAAGTCAGCAAGGGCAATACCATGTCAGGGCTTCTCCATTGATCCCTAAATGAGGGTTATTATTTCCTCAGAATCACCCCCATCACAAATGAAGATATCAGTGCTAAGGGGGAAGAAGGGTTTTAAATATGAAACTATCCAGGAATACGAGGGAACAGATTAGGCGGAGATGACTAAGACGAGTTGGTGACTTTTCTTCAGAAGATGCGGAAAACAGAAGAGGGGATCCTGTATTTTTATTACATCCTATCCTGTAGGCTATGACTGTCAGGGAGGGAGGAAAGGGTGGAGCTTCAGACTCCTGGGGTAAGAAGGAAAAAAAACCAGTGAAACAGAGACCACTGGTGGGTGGAAGGATGGATTCAGCTACATTAGAGCCCATCTTGCTGAGGTCCCTTAGGAAGCAAATCTGGGTAAAAGTAGCTGGAACAAGTTGGCTTGTATGAAGAGCACAGCTGAAAATCGTCCCTGTGTTAGGATTGTGAGGAAGGGTAGCTAGAGGCACAGTGGCTGAATCACAGACATTCATTTACCCAAGCCCAAGAAGGGTTTGTACAGAAATTGGAAATTAGGTTTACTTACTGAGTATAAAAATTTATTATAGACAAAATAAGAAGCCTCTATTATATGGTTTGAAGATTACCAAAATGGCTTTGAAAATGAGCAAAAATAGGATGTGTATAACCACACCAGAAGGAAAAAAAGGCTGTACTTGCCTCACCCTGTCCCTTGATTATTTTTTCTGTTGCTCTGGAATATTTACTGAACGCATTTTTTTACCTTCTCACATCCCTGCCCTTTTTAAAAAAAGGAATATTTCCTGTCATATTACTATATTAGTTTGGGAACAATGGGACAGACTTTGGTACAATGAAGAGGGAAAAAGAATGCGTAAATGAGAAAAACAGTGAGAAAACCCAGAATTCTTAATTTAAAATCCCAGAGGAAGGTGGGTTATTTAAATTAAGAACCACTTGCAAAAGCAGGGTTTGTTTATAATGTACCCTCCGTAGGGTTGAAATGTGCAGTGTTGACCCCTTGTAAAATTTCCAAATTCCCTCGACCAAATCAAGCATCTGACATGCAGACATATTTGAATAGCATAAAACTCCCTGCTGTAGCAAAAGCCTGAAACAGACAAAACCCCCATTTAAATGTGCTCCTGAGGTAAAGATGTGAGAGAAGGGATGGTAAAAGCTGTGCTCCAAGAGACTTCTGTCTCAACCAGAGTATGACTGCTGAGCAAACATTAGGATTTCTTAGTCACTTTGCCCAGCCATTGGAGCGACTAGTCCCGTCCCCTGGCCAGTAAAGGGAATTCAGTTGAGTCTGAGTTTAATCTTTACAAAAAGCAGCTCTTGGTCTTCCCATCTGTTATCTGTGACCTCCTTCGTAGTTTTCATCTACTCTGTAGTTACCTTACTTTTGCTCAACCCTCTATCGCATCCTTTTCTCTCCTGACTTGTCTTCGTCCCTTCCTCAGTGTAATTACTGTCTCTGTGCCATGCCTGCTTATCTCATTGTCTTTGAGTTGCCTGGGTTGGTCTCTCCTGGATGCCTCTTTTCTTAGAAGCATATATTTTCTTCTCTCACCTTTCACCTTAGGGACAGCTTACTCTAAATAGGTGCTTAGCAGGCAAAGTTCAGTAGTAAAAGTTCACAGCCTTTGAAGGGAGGATTTATTCTTTCCTGGTATGGTTATGCAATCAGCATTTAAGCTCCAGTTAATGGAATAATTTCAGCTGGTTCCTTATATCTCTCACTGTTCAGTAACAAGGCAGGTTCTGAACCTCAGGCACATACTTGTATTTGAAATCTACATGGAGATTTGCATCCTAGACATTAATGATGCTTAAAAAATTTTTCCTGCTAGGTCCATTACCAGATCATTTTTTTTTCCTCAGTGTTCTGAGTGGAATGTGTATTCTATGGAATTTTTAGTAATTTCTTAGTGGATGTGTGAAATAATCTATTCATGCCATTTATTTTAAGAATTTGGGGACTGAGAAAATATTTTAAACTATTGTCATATCAATGACAACGAAACTGAAACAGAACCTGTGATCAGTAGTATTTATCCTGTTTTTTTTTTTTGTCCTGGTTTTTATTTTAACAAGTGAATAAAATAATGCCTGCAAGTGCAAGCTGGATGTTACAATGGAACCTCCCTTTCTTAAGCCTTCAGAGCTTCTAATTATGTCTCTCTATTAGTACATGTTAAAACTCTGTCATTTATTTCCTGATCACTGTTCAGCCTACTTGGGGAGGGGAAGAAAAAGATTGTCAGATGAGTCACACACCCTGAAAACATAACAGTCACTTGAGTTAGGGCAAAGGCTTCTTTTAAATGCACCCTTGCCTGCTCCTTCAAACACCTCATTGCTTGCTCATTATCAGATGACTGCATTTATGTGAATGTATGTATGTGTGTTTAAATAAAACACGGATGGTTTGTGGAGACCTGCATTCTATCATAAGTTCATTTACACAAGTATGATGGTGGTATCCCTATAGCAGCCCTTCAGTACCTAAAGGGGGCATACAAGAAAGCCAGAGGGGGACTTTTTGCAAGGGCATGTAGTGATAGGACAAGAGGAATGGTTTCAAACTGAAAGAGAGTAGGTTTAGATTAGATATTAGGAAGAAATTCTTTACTGTTAGGGTGGTGAGGCACTGGAACAGGTTGGCCAGAGAAGGTATGGATGCCTGGAAATGTTCAAGTTCCGGTTGGATCGGGCTCTGAATAACCTGGTCTAGAGGAAGGTATCCCTGCCCCTGGCGAGGGGGTTGGAACTAGATGATCTTTAAGGTCCCTCCCATCCCAAACCATTCTGTGACACCTTGATAATACTATTCACATCATTCTTGGCCTCGATAATAAAGCTGTCTGAAAAAAAGAGGGGAGAAAAGTGAACTGTGAGAATGCAACCTGCTGACCCACTGGTGATCTGGTTGCTGCTCTTGGCTAAAATCAGAAGCTGTTGTTTCACTTGTTGGAGGCTACATACCAGGAGGTTGCCACAAAATGGAAGCAAGCCCAGACCCAAGTACGAAAAGGTAATTAGGAAGTGAATGGAAAACTTTAATAATGGAAATTGAAACTGCTGCAAAACCCAGGTTCTCAAGAGACTGCCTTGCAACATTTTTACGTTATTTCAAGTTTGAGAAATAAAACAATTGACAGTTAAATACAAAGTTAGTAATATACTTAGTTAGTTCATGCTTGTATTATAATGACATGACTGTTGCTTGAAGGACCCTTGTCAAATGACTTCTTACAACACTTATATATTCCTCTGGAAATGTTTAATCAAGTTATGAAACTCTTTTAAAATATCCTTTTAAAGGGAAAATTAGTACAGTCAGTTTGGATTTTCACTACTGAGCTTTTTTTTTTTCATGTTATACATTCTTTTTTATTCCTTCTTGAAATATGTTTGAATCTTGATCAGAGTGTATTTTCTTGTTTTGTCTAAGCTTTTATCAATATTAGAGAAACAGATGACCTACAAATTGCTCTAATAATAAGAAGAGTAAATTGCTCAATCTCAGGCAAGGCCCTGGTTGTCTTATCAGTGCCCTCCATCAGATGAAAGAACACAGTTTACATTAGGTAGGTGAATGAAATTGCAGAAACTCTGCATTACAACTGATGCTCCTACCTCAAAGCCTTGTGGTTCACTACTAGGCCACTTAGCACTCAGGATGGCAAAACCCTGACAAAATCTCTGAGTTTGATGGCAAAATCACACCTTGCAACTGTTTCATTTTCCTGCCTTACTTGGTCCTGCTCTAAAACTATTACTCTTCCTTAAATGTAACTCCAGTGTATCTTCTTTCTCACCCCTATACAGCAATCAGACGTATTTTCTCTATACCTCACCTGGTCTAATAGATTCTACCTTTTGTGTCTGTCTCCATTGTCTCCTCTCTTACCTCTCAGCTGCATCCTACTTTTTTCTGTCCTGCTGCTGGTGGAACAGGGTGCTTTTGGCACCAGCTCTGTGTTGTCTCCTCATGTAATACCCCATTCCCCAATGCTTCCAACTCCATCACCTCTATTAACCTTTCCTGACAAGGTTGGCTTCCTGTGCCTATCCTCCATGAAATGCCTCTTATGGAGGGAATGGATAGGGGCATTTATTTCCCTCTGCTGTCAAGCCTGTCGCTACCTCTGTGAGACTTTGGAGATTGAAAAGGCAGAATCATCCCTCTCCTCTATGGGGTGACTGTCTCCCCCTCATATTTTTCAGTTTATACATGATCTTTATCTCTTAGATCATCCAAACATTAAAGTGATTTGCAGTTTTTCTTGGGAGATCCCAGGATATTTTCCTAAGACTGGAAATATTAAAGCTTTGGCTTAAAACTTATAGAAGATCCCAAGGGATTCCTTCTGTTCTTTGAAAGCACTCAAGATCTAGCCCCATATTTTCCAAATATTTGGGATTAAGTTGTTTGCAAGGATATGCTGTATCCTCTGGAATGCATGTCTTCAAAAATGTGGCCCATACTGTTTATGATACAGAAAAAAGACTAATGAAAGGAGTTTCAGTCAGGTTTGTGTGCAGTGGGGAACTGCTACCAGATTTTTTGGAAGTCAGCCTAGAATGAAGATAATTTCCACATTTTTGTTAATTGTCTTTGCCTTTTCTACACACTTTGCAAATTTCTTAGGCATGCTTTTTTTCCCCCCAGCATTTATAATTTACTCAAAACTTGTTCAAATAACAATAACTGCATGGGCAATTTAACCACACTATTTTCGATGAAATTAAAATTTACTGTCTAGCCTAATACTGTGGTAAGAGAAAAAAAAGACATATTTGAGCATCCTGTTGGTAATGGCTAAATTAATTTTAGCTCAGCTGCGGAAACATTTTGAAGAATTCTTTTTTCTTTCACAGGATTTACAACATGGAAAATCACGATCTAGGTTCACTTTCTTAAAAATGAGTCCAGTGGAGTAATTCAGAAGCTATCTGGTGCAGCTGAGAGAAGAATCTGATCCTTGTATTTCTGCTGAATATTTCTTCTGTGCCCTGGCAAAGAAGAATGGAAATAAATGACAAAAACAGACTCAATTTACTAACAATCTACGTGACACAATTTCCATAAATTGTGCTAATAGAGCAATTTATAAAAATTGTGGTAGTATGTTAAGGAGAGCAATTTACAAAATCCATTTAGAATAATAAGCTAAGCATTGTTGGTAATGCAACTATATTTTCCAAAAGTGTTTATGTGTAAAACAAATTGACTGTCTGTTCTCATTCGTTTTATTTTATGTTAATACTAAATATAGACAAGTGCAAATACTGAAATACAGAGATTTTTGTTTATTTACAGGTTGCATTGATGGTTAATGCATATTTCCAAGGAACTTCCCTTTTCTATGAGGAAAAGAAAAAGATTCAAGTGGGCCATTGCTGAGGTTTTCTTGTTTGTGAGAATTACTGAAAAATGGTTTTCTGAAACTGTTTATTTTGTCACTTCGATGTAAAGCTCAGGATATGAGATGAATACATTAGAACTGCAGTAAGCCACTCTCACCTAAGTAAAATGCTTCAAAATCCATTTGAAGTTTAGCTGTCCCTCCCCACATATCAATGAAGATTTAACAGGAGATGCTACAATGAAGTTTTACACGACTGACACTGTGTAAGGATTTAATACAAAGCCTTAACAGACAAAATAAATGAAAAGTCTGAAAGATGTGCTGCTTTATCCCTGATTGTGGAGGGATAAATCTTTCCCTGTATTTGCTCAGCTGCTGGGGTTGGGCTCCTGTGAAGAACGGTTGTAGTGTCCCAGGTTGCTCGGAGAAGCAGGATGGCATAGAGTAGTCCTGAGGGCAACTGAGTTTGCAGTCCAAGTGCAGGGGATTTCCCTTGGCTGAGCACAGGGTCACTTAGATGGCTCCACATTGCCAGCCCTCTACTGCTTCCTCCTCACTTTCTTCTCCTGTAGCACCTTGCTGCAGAGTGTGGTGCCCCTTGGCTAAGCAGAATGAGCTGAAACCTCTTGCTAAAGTTGGACAGATGGTACTGCAAGGCCCTGCCCATATCCAGCTGCAAATTAGGCTGATGAAGCCAAGAGGAGGTGGTGATGGGGACAAGTCCATCTGCTACTTTCAAGGCACCAGTGTACATGGAATGATTTCCCAGTGCTTGTGTATAAGGTTTCACCCTTGCTGAGCTCCCAGGTGCCAGAGCTCATCCCAGGCAAGGGCTACCCCGTGGCTTGGGTGAGTTAGGGATTGAAGACAGGCTTACACTTTAAAAAAAAATGTGGAGGCATCTGTGGGATTTTCTTTCATTTTGTTTTGTCAGGCAAAGGTAGAGAGCAGTGCAGAAGAGCAGAAGTAGGAATGGAGGTGGGTCAGTGTGTGCACATAAGGATTTTAAAAATATGGTAATGTGCTCCAGGGGTGGGGGATGATGGTTTACTGCTTCCCATCCCTGACACATCAGGGTGGTGGAAACAAGTATAAAGCTGCAAAAAGGCTCCCAGGAAGTGTCTTGCACTTTTCCTCCCAGGGAAACAGCATGTATAGACTCTCACTGCTTATGTGTACAGTCTAACTTGCTTTTTAACATCCCCTCCTGGAGGGGAATGCACAGCTCTTCCCACAGTCCACGTGTTCTGCTATGGCAAGACAAATAGTTTAGTTAGAGCCCTAGGGCAAGGAGCAGAGACTCACTGTATGATTTAGTTGCTTTATGATGACTTACCTTTAAGGAACCCTAAATTTGCTTAAAACTCTGCAAGGGATTTTTTTTAATAATAGGATACCACTGAATTACTGTGGGAGTAGTCTCCATTCTTGCACTACTCTAAAGAGCTCTATATCCAGCTCCAACAATATCAGCAGAAAATTTAATTTAATTCTTTTTAGAAAGTATTGTCAGTTTACTTTAAACGAGTGAAAGAATAGACAATTCGTCCCTCAGAATTCAGAATAGTGAGGACAGGTATATTTGCATATTCTTTTAAAACACTGCTGAGAGTGAATTTTTCAAGATAATATTTTTAATATTTTTAGAATAATTTGTAAGAGAGTATATACATGTCTGAAAGAAATCCTACTAGACAGTGACATGAAGAAACACATCAAGGAAGTCTTTTTCAATACATAATAATTGATTTTGTAGTTCACAAAACTTTGAAAGAATGTTTTTGAACTCTGAATAATGCCAATTTATCAATTAATTATTTCCATGCCTACAAACACACAGTATTCCTGCAACATCTATTTTTGTGCCAATAAAGTATCCATTTACTTTTAAAAGCAGTGGTTGCACTTCCGTGTCTGTAACTCTACTTTATTTTGATTATTTTCTTCTCTTGCACTTCAGTGTTTAAGAGATTTCTGGGCTGTTAGTTTTCCTATTGTCACCACTAGCTCCTGACAATGACTGGTAAGTTTACATCCCTCCAGTCACTGTTGTGACTTTCTTCTTGTTGTAGTGCATGTTGGGGAAGCAGAAATTAGAGCACATACACACTGTGCATACAGTGAAAGGTCCTCCTGCAAGAAGGAACACACCAGCCACAAGGCCTGACAAAGTATGTGAAGATGGAGATGGAGTGGGATTTTCTTATTAACTAAATGCAAGATGTTATCTCAACATAACTTTGCAGAAAACATAAATATATGGCTGAAAACCATAGTTTAATAAAAAAAAAAAAAAAAAAAAAAAAGGACTTGCTTGGTCTTTGACTGTCAAACTGTCTACAGAAGAAAAATCGTGTGCATTACATGTTCAGTCAATATATTAATTTGAGAAAATGCATTGTAGTGATACAGTTAAGAGCTTTATTTTCTCTGTGGTGAGAGTTACAGAAAGGTGTGACTATTATGGAAACATCTGAAACAGGAAGATGCACTCCTTCTAATCACAAAGCTTTTTCAGGTAGTTAATGGGCAAAAGTATCTGAATACCCTAAGAACCTTGGGCGTTATAAATTAGGGAAACTAAAATTAGCAATCTGCATGTCAGATTACTGTAAATTCTGAAGTTGTCTTCAAGTTCATATCAAAGTACCCATCTGAAACAAGCAGTGGCCATGGGTAGTTGTCTTAGCAAGTCCACAGGTTACAGAAGTCACCTGGGGATCCTTTCTCTGTAATTGTTTGGAAGAAAGGATGGGTATAAGAATCTGAGTTCTTGGCTTTGTATGAAAGTGGACATGGGCTGAAAAAATTAAAGAAAAAGAGTATTAACCAGAACTAAAGTATTAACACTTCAGGTCCATTGATTTGGGCCAAAACTGTTGTAGGGTGTTGAGGTGCTTCAGACAAATCTCTTTCTGTGCCTGGTGGTGTTTACTAGAAGCCTTTGTAGATACAGTTCTTGTACCTCCAAACCAGATAGCAGATAAAGCTACATCTTTGCACATACCCTAGAAAATTATTCTGATGGTTCTTGAAGATTCATTTTGATGATGAAATTTGGGTAGACAACAGAGTATTGAGCAGGGGGCGCTCAGCCAGAAGACAAAGTGCTTATTTCCTATGGATCACCTAAATCAAAGGAATAGTTTGCCACTTCTGGGTTGAACACAGCCTGTTATTTTAGTTAGAGATAGATTTTGGTCACGAATTGTCCTCAGAGCACTACATGAAGAGGCAGATTCTTTTCCTGGTATAGCACTGCAGTAGCTAGAGCAGTCACATTTTCTGGCTAGGTAGCAGGACATCTGTGTCAGCTCAGAATCTCATATTTACTGTAAAAACATCCCAAGAATTTGTTGGCTCTTGCTATATGAACTATTTACTCTTGAGAGAGGACTGGAAATCAGGCAAACACAAGATATTAACCATACCAAGAATTAATAATTATTTCAAGTAGCTCAGATAGGATTTCCCACTTTTAATGGGGCAATGGACATTTTTTTATATCTTTTAAGAAAAATATTTGATTCAGATTAATTAATTTTAGTGGGCGAAATGGAGAGAACTGCTGGATGGTGTGGCAGGGATCTGTTTTAGGAAGAGTAACTCACCTTGTGGAAGCATGACCAGATATTTGAGACATGTAACCTTCAGTCTGAGTGTACAGAGAGCAGATTAATATTACAAGTGGACAAAGAGTAAAAAATGCTATTCCCATATCATAGCTTAGAAATCAGAGAGCTTACACACTTGTGATCATAACTGCTTTCGAATGTCTCCAACCTTCTTATTGGAGAAGATATGAACTTTATGGTGAGGCAGTAGTTTCCTTTAGCTAATGGTGCTGTAGGGATGCTTTGGAAAAGGGATTGCAGATCCATGGGCTATTTTGTTTTCCAGTGAAAGCGTGATTTCTCTTGATTTTCTCCTAATAAAATAATAATTTAATGGATATGCTTGTAATTGTTGCTGGCATTTTGTTTTTAAATAGTCTAAAACATGGGCAAAGTATTTGTAGGAACCTTCATTTTATTGAGAAAAATGAAGGACTGCTTTCTGTAAAGTCTAATAGAGTTGACTACAGGAGATGGGTGACAATAAACATAGTGGTGTAGGTGGAAGGAATATGAACCCATCCATAAAGCTTGTGGAATGTTGTTGTCAGATCAGAGACACACCCCCGCCCCCATCCATTTTTTCTTAAAAGAAGGAAACACACTCACAGAGTGTGTATATCTAGTTTAAATATAATTAAAAAAGAAAATGCAGAAAATCTTCTCTCAGCTCTCAGACACTTCCTGAAATACCTCAGGGAATGCTTTGTTCTAAAGTATGTAGCAAATAGACATCTGAGACAGGAAAGTGCCATGAACTTCTTATCAGATAGAGTGACCAAGGGAAGAACAACTCGGAAACTTCTGCCAGGTCCTTCAACTCATTACAGGAGCCAGTGGCATCAGTTATATCTCTGTAAACAGGTGCTGAAATAATGGCCAAACCAAAACAGGATGGGCTAAAGTGGAAGGGAAGGGTGTAAGCCTTAAGAGCAAGTATACACACCCAGCTACCGATGGGGCTTTTGTAGCAGGTGACAAGAGACAGAAAGGCATAAGGCTGGGCAAACTGAGGACAGCAGGGTCTGAATGGACACGATATCCTGAAAGCAATAAGAGATTCAGCACTGAGAAAGCAGGAAATCACTACAGTAATGTGCAAAGTATATCAAGGGATTGTTGGCACATGTGACATCTTCTAGATACCCCATACTCTTAAACCAGCTCCTTTTCTCTGAAGCTCCATTTGTAGATTCCCTGCATTTGTTTATGGTATGGGAACTCCTGTGTGCTTCCCTAGGAGCTCTCCTGCCAAGCTGTACCATGGGCTGGTGGTGGGTTTTCTGTGCAGCCCTAGTGGTATGTTCAGTGCTGTGGAAGACAAGGACATCCCTAATGCTGTGAGCTATGTGTGCAGTCCTGGGAGCTGTGATCACTCATCTCAGCTATATCTGGCTAGTGTTGGCTTGTGTTTCCTATTAATGCAAAGTAATAAAAATATTATTATTACAAAAGTCAGGCTCAATGACAGCATGAAATAATGAGGGAAAATTCTTGGCTGCCTAACAAAGTCCTCTTCTGAATAGCATAAAAGTAATTTTATTTTTGTTACTATTTTATTCTGAATAAAATATGCTCCCTGGAAGTAGAGGGACTGCATTGTTTTGCAGTGCCTCAACAACACATTAGCTAAGGAATTCTTTTTAATTTCTAGAATAAAAATCTTAGTTCAGGGTTAGAGAAAAACAAAATGAGAACAACAACAGCAGCAGAACCACTCTGAAATATCACGCAGTCACCTTCGGGATTTTTATGCAGTTTTTGTTGAGGAGTGAGCACCTTGAATTTAACTAATCATCAGCAATCTCCCATCTTTTCCTTCAGCTATATGTGTTCAGTGTGACTCACTGAGAAGAGTTTCAGTCTTTTTTTTTTTTTCTTTTCCCTTTTCTTTTCCCCACACTGAACAGCATTGAAAATCTACCCCAGAATCAGGGGTGTTGGGCAGATGTGGCTGTGGCTGGAGGGGGAGCAGACACTGCTGGTGGAGAGCTTTCACAGGAGGTCCTGTCTGTATGCTGTTGCTCAGGGTGGTCTTAGCTGGGGCCACATTAAATGCAGAGGATAGTTGGATTATTGTCAGCTCAGACATGATGCTCTGAAGCTGAAATAACTCCCATTACTTCAATCCCATTTTGGCCATGCTACTCTGCAGAAGGATATAGGGTGAGACTGCTGAAGGGCAGCTGCTGTACTTAATTACTCAGTGCATTTGGTCTTCCCTCCAAATGCTTACTTGAATTAACTCTGTGGAGAACTAAGCCCAAGGTGATGCCTCACATACTGGTCTCTGAACCAAGCCAACTTTTATTCTTCAATAAAGGGTTAGTCTGTCTTGACAAAAAGCCACATTCTGCTTAACAGTTAAAAGAACCCAAACAGGTGAAAAAAGAGTCAGAGAGAAAATGAAGTTCCAGTTTGATTTTAGTTTATTTAAAACTCCTGCAATAGGATTTTGTAAGAAACTAGATCCATCTGAAGAGGCATTCTGCTCACAGTTGCAGCTGAAAGTAAGTACCTGATTCAGGACTCTCAGTGGAGGAGATCGGAGAGTGAGGTTCATGTTAACGTCAACATGCCAACACAATGACCCAATGTGTATGAATGCAAAAGATACAAACCAAATCATCATTACCCAATTGTTTTATGTGCTGAACACAGATTAATGAATTGACCTCTTTCACCTTGTGAAAGAAGGAAAAGGAGTTAAACAAAACATTGTGAAATGTAGGAAACACAGAAACTTCCCTTTTTATGGCAAATCTCCCGATGTCCCTTCCCATCAGAAGGGTCTCCAAACTTCAGCCATGTCCCAGTCTGCCTCTTTGTCCAGTTGTAGTCATATGAGATAAGTGCTCAGTCCTGTAGTCCATTTACCCCACTCTTCTTCTGTCTTCTTCATGGGATTCAGGGTACATTTATCTTCTCAAGACCAAGTTTTTTGGAGAATGGAAAGCTGTGGAAGTTATTGAATGAACTTAAAGCATAATTTTTGTATAATTAACACAATCAATAAAAATGAACATTAATAATCAGTGGATTTCTAAGTTATTTCTGCTTACTCTTGGATGCTGAAATTTTGTGCAGAATTCAGAGCACCTCTGAGGCAAAAGTCAGGGAATAAAGAGATGAAATGAAGCCAAATCAGAATACAGCTCTGATAAGTATGACAGGCTAAACTAATTAATTTCTCCCTACCTTACAGGTGCAATTCATGCATTAGTAGTTCAGATTTCAGCATTCCTTCTGATCTGTCTACATATGTCAGGTGACTGGAAGGCACTGGATCAGAAAAAAATTATGAGAAGTCTTAGATATAGCAATCCAGACACAATGACTAAAATAAACAGAGATTATTATCTCTTTCATTCATATTTTTTTTCAATAAAAAATTAAGGGACCAATTGCAAACACATGTTACTGGAACTGTTGTTTGCCAGCAGCAATGAAGTCTTTATGTTCACTCAAATCTGTTCTTTTAAGCTCAGAGCTGACCACTTGATGTTGGGCAGATCTGTATGAAGCCTTAAGTCAAGAGATGGCTTTCCCAAATATAAAAAAGAAATGCATTCATATTATCAGTGTTAAAATTCAATGCTGTTCACCAGTGTATTTGAGTAATTAACTGATAATCTTACTATCACAAATGTAATTATTGTGAAGTTTGTCCGTGTGTTTGTTTAGAGAGGATTTTGTGCCTGAAATCTCCAAACAGGACTCAGAAAAATGGGAAGTTCATCTCTGAAATGGATTGTGGAGCACAGGTAGAAACATAATAACAAGAAAAAAAAGGAAAATAAGGGAATAAAATTTGCTTCTCAGAATTTATTTTAAATTAAAGCATAAAAGCTTGGGAATTGCACTCTCAAACAAATCTGCCAGAAGACCTGATTAGCATCTTCTGAAGGATAAAAAAAATAAATCAATTTCTTAGATAATACAGTCAACACATTATAATTAATGCATTTAAATATGTGCATTCCTTAAGGGCACATGCTATGTTAGCAATTAGGATTTTAGTAATTTTTGCAAAAGAAGCTGCATCTCATTATATAATCTTTTAGACCCATGTTATTCTTTCATAAAGGATCCAGTTATCTTGTTTATGGTTTCTTGGGAGTGCAGAATTGGAAGCATTAAGTATTAATGCAAACGCCTGAAAGTACACCGCTGGAAATTCAAGCTCTTTCTTTTCCTTTCTATATTATTTCCTTTTTTTGAAACTGTGTTACAAACAGAATGTTACATATGTCTGTGAAAAAACAAGCCAACTTTTCATTTACAGAAGCTATGGACTGAGCCAAATATTGTACTTTTTACTCAGGCAAAACTCCTGACCAATCATTCTCTCTCAGGTTCCATAATAAGTAAATTTCAATAATTAAAAAGAAAAAGAAATCAAATTGTTGATATAAAACCTAATTAACTCTTAAAATATGAAGGATGAGAAAGAGTGCCTCATGTTACAGTATTAAATTTGTGTTTAGTGTCTCCTGGCAGTTCACAGAACAAAACAGAAGATGATTAGCTCTGTTCTGAAATAATTTAATATGTTTTTTCAGTTACTTTCATCAGAAGTAGAGTTAGAATAAAAGGAAGAGGCTTTTACCTGCCTCTCTTGGTGCCCGGTCTCAGAATCATATTAAATACATTGCTGACAACTTAGAATTACGTCTAAAATGCTGCAAGTAGAAAATGCAGGGGTGGTGAAGGCTGTTTATACAGAACAGACGCTTTCCAAATTTACATGACAGTGAGTTTTATACACTCAGTTTTTGGATCGAGTTCATTAAATGGTCATGCCCTTGAGTGATTGCTGGTACATGTGCCCTTCTTTGCCCTGTGCTAGCCACAGTCATCCTGTTTGTTGCCCATCAATCCAATCTGCCAGACAGTACTGTTGGGGAACACTGAAAACACAGAATTGTCCACAGTTAGACACAAGTGGGACATCCCCTGGCACAGGGTAAGGGCACAACTCTGCAATTGCTTGAGATTTCCACAACTGCTGTGACAGGTCCTGGCTGAGAAGCTTATGTGTGGGGCTTGCATGAGACAGCATAGGGTGTTTTCTCCTAGGTAAAATGAGAACACTATGTTTTCTGGCTTAGTTTATGGTAACTTGGGTCTTACATTTAATGCATTTTAATTCATTTAAATAAACACTCACTTTGCTTTCCATCTCCAGAGATCTATGTAACCCTGGAGATGCACACTGGGGCACACAGGATTTCTTGGAAAGAAACTAGAGACTCCTTTCCTTCTCTGGTTGTTCTGAAGTTTTCCTCATCATGAGTACAAGTGCAGGTACTGAAAATTCCCATGTACTGATTTACACTTGCACCATGGTGCTACCTTTGTGTGGAGTAAAAAAACCCCAACAAATACCTTTGGTAGCCAGAGGTTCCAGTTCCTCTTATTTAACTTTAGATGTCCCTAAAGTCAAGGTGGAGAGAGCTGGCTGTACAGGGGGCTTCCTGGGCCCAGGAACACCCAAGCAGCAGCCCTGCAACCTGAAAGCCCTCGGCAGCCAACTGGAAAAGGAGGGGTCGGTGCTGGGAGTGACCAAAGGGGATTTAAATGTCTCCAGAGAGCATGGTGAACAGGAGCATGGCATCCCAGCAAAGCCATGACATGGCAGTTCACACAGCAGGGCAAGCAGGAAGGGCTCCTCTCTGACCATCTGTGAGCAGCCAACAGAGGTAGCAAACAGACTCATTAGCTGATAAGGAAAACAAAGAGATCCTTTTAGCCCCCGTCTTATTAACATACTAGTTTAGGATCCTTCAGTTATGGTGTTGATGTGCCATAAATCTCAATCCCTTGTAGCTGCTGGAGTCACTGAATCAGCCGTGACAGAGGCCTCCAGCCAGCCAGACCTGCTGACGGCAGAAGAAACTCTCCAGGTCAGAGGTTGCCAGGAGTGCCTGATGCCTCCTCGCTAGGCTGGAGCAGACAAACAGTTATTTTGCAGGAGTTGTGCTATGGTTGAAGAGCTCAGTCACCATGTGAAGGAGCTACGGAAGGAGGTGAACGGGCTTTATAGTACTTGAGCAAATGAGCAAGAGAGAAACTGATTATTTTCACAGATGCTACAGTCTCAAGACTCTTGGGAGTCTCAGACCTCTGTTTCAGTGGAGAAGCAAGTGGCCTCAGAACCCTGCAGAGTAATTACTAAAATGACTGTTAAAAATGAAGGGTGAAAACAGGGCACTTTATGTACCAGGGGGAAGGTTCCTCCTCCCTCTCAGAACCTGACAGGTAGGACCAGAACCTTCTACAACAAGGTGTAGAAGTGTAGAAGTGTAAGGCTTTTGTAAGGCTGTTATCTAGAAGGCCAGATAATTGATGAGGTAGGCAAAGGTCCTCCTGAGGTAGTGGGGCCTCTTAAAATAACACTATCTGTGCCCCACATCAAGACGTCCTCTGCTAAAAGGAAAAGAAAGGTAGCTGAAATAGGAGACTCCCTTCTAAGAGGGCCTTATATGCATGAACTAACTCACAGGGATGTCTGCTGTCTCCCAGGGACTTGGATAAGGGACATTACTGGAAAACTCTTCAGTCTAGTAAGGCCCTCTGACTACTATCCACTATTGGTTGTTCAGACTGGCAGTGACAAAATAAAGAGAAGTCCGAGGACAATCAAAAGAGGCTTCAGAGCCCTGGGACAATTGATAGAAGGATCAGGAGAACAGGTAGTGATTTCATTGATTCTTCTGGTCAGGAGGAAAATACTGATGAGAATAGGCAGATCCATTAGGTCAATGAGTGGCTCTGAGGTTGGGGTAATCAGAAAAAATTTTGGGTTTTTTGACCATGGGATGATCTACTCATCACCTGGTCTGCTGATACCTGATGACATCCACCTATCTCAGTGGAGGGAAAGAGTTCTAGCACAGAGCTAACAGGGCTTGTTGGTAGAGCTTTAAACAAGCTTGGAACTTGGAAAGGGGCAAAACCATGCTTGCCAGTGATGAGCGATGAGATGGTGTGCCAAAACTTGAGAAAAACAGCACTCATGGTGCCTCAGGAGGTGTTGGCTACAATGCAACCACACTTGAAATGTTTCTATACCAACGCATGCAGCATGAGGAATAAATAAGAGAAGCTCAAAGCTTTGGCCTAGTCCCAGAGATTTGACATCAGTGGCACAAGTGAAACCTGGTGGGATGAGTCCTGTGACAGGAGTGCCTTGTTGGATGGTTACAGGCTCTTCAGGAGGGATAGCAAGGCAGAGGAGGCGGAGGGCACTGTATGCAATAGAAAGGTTAGAATGTATGGAGATCACAGTTTGCAATGGCACATTTGAGAGCCTCTGGATATGAATCAAGGGGAAAACAAGTAATACAGGTGTCATTGTGAGAGTCTACTACAGACCTCCCAGCCAGGACAATGACTCTGACCAATTATTCTTTGAGGAACTAAGGGACACTTTCAAATCAACTGCCCTTGTCCTTATGGGACTTCAACGTGCCAGAAGGAGCATCACACAACTGGTACAACCCAGACCAGAAGATTCCTAAAAAGCCTGGATGACAACTTTATGAAACAGGTCCTAAGGGAGTTGGCTTGGAAAAATGTCTTTGGTCTGCTGCTTTTCAGCAGTGTGACCCTGCAGGAAGACCTTGACAGTCTAGACAATCCCTAACCATATGAAGTTCAAGAAGGGAAGGTGTGGGATTCTACACCTGGGATGGGGCAACCCTGGATGTACATACAGACTGGAGAATGAGATGCCGAAAAGAAGTGCCAGGAAAGGGACCTGAGGGCTGTGGTCGATGGCAAGTTGGAACTACCATGTCTTGCAGGGGGCATCAGGCAAAGAATCACCAGCCTGTAGATGGGATTGTCCTGCTCTGCTCTGCATTGGTGCGGCCTCACCTTGAATATCGTGTGCAGTTATGGCCGCCACAATACAAGAAATATGTTAAGCTGTTAGAGAATGTCCAAAGGAAGGCAATGAAGATGGTGAAGGGCCTTGAGGGGAAGATGTATGAGGAGTGGCTGAGGTCACTTGGTCTGTTCAGCCTCGAGAGGGGGAGACTGAGGGGAGACCTCATTGCAATCTACAACTTCCTTGTGAGGGGAAGGGCAGGCTCTGATCTCTTCTCTGTGGTGACCAGTGACAGGACTTGAGGGAATAGACTGAAGTTGTGTCAGGGGAGGTTTAGGCTGGATATTAGAAAGAGGTTCTTCACCCAGACGGTGGCCAGGCACTGGAATAGGCTCCCCAGGGAAGTGATCACAGCACCAAGACTGACAGAGGTCAAGAAGCACTTGGACAATATTCCCAGGTACATGGTGTGACTCACTGGGGTGGTCCTGTGCAGGCCTGGGAGTTGGACTTGATGATCCCTGTAGGTCACTTCCAACTCAGCATATTCTGTGTTTATGTGATTCTGTGAAAGTCATCTGAGCCATGCTATGATCACTCTATAATCAGTGGAAAGAAAGAGGAGCTCCAGGAGGGAGATTTATTCTGTCCTGGTGTAGAATTCAAAAACTGGTCATATGGGAAACACCCTAAAGGATCTATTTTCTTCCACTGACTATAAAAACAAATATTTGGCTGAGATGTAGGCATCTTTGCTTTAACTGTCTAAGGTTAAAAAAAGGGGAATACCATCCCAAGTGACTTAAATGGACATTGGATCAGGTCTGCTATGTGTGGTAAGAATGCGCGTTTGAAATCAGTATCATTTGTTCAGATTTGCCCTTTGAATACTACTGTGTAGCTTTAATGCTCAGTAGCCTTTTGGAAGGAGTGAAATATAACTGTGACTGTTTCACTGATGAAACTGCAGAGCAGACTTGGCTTAACCTAAAGGTCAGGAGGACAGAATGTAATTCACTGTTTTCTACTTCACAGTCTGCAGGTTAAAAGGTTTCAGGAAGGGAGGAATAATGCATAAAATCATTTGTGATGTCCAAAGACCCTCCCAAATAATATGAGTCCAAATAAAAATTTTTGATAATCACCCAATGATTAAAAAGTGTTTTACTCTAATTACTTGGTAAATCCTCATGTTCAGATCAAAGTCCTGTTATAAGTAAATTCTTGGACTATTTGAGAGCAAGCAGAAATTAGAAATGTTTAAACATCAGTAAATTTACTGTGGGCAGGAGAGATAATGTTTGCAGGATCAGGTTTTTAATTTGAAAAATAATACTATATACAAAGGAAAAAATAAAGCATTTCTACAGATAACATTATATTCTCTGGTTCACTGTGATGTAAATTCCATTTTATTTACTCAACAGCTGCACAACGGTTTTCCAACACAGCCATCATGGATCAAAAGTTGTCTAGATAAATAGATAAATGAGAGTTTATCTTATTTAAAGTACAGCAATTTTCATCCTGTATATAATATAATTTTCTTGCATTCTGTGTCTGTAATTGCCTTTTCTCTTTTATAGCATGTAATCAATTACTTGTTATAGTCAGGTACTTTAATTTAAGTGAATTGAAGTTTTATCATTATATTGCAAGACTTTTCTACAGGTGAGAGTAATTTCAGGCCTTTCTCAAGAGAGGCTGAAAGCTGATGTTTATTGATTTAGGTGTTTCCCTGAATTTAGCCCTGCTTGCATACATCCAAATATTTTTATACAACCTCTTCCTTTGTACCCAGAAGCAGTAGTCTTTCTCTTTTGGCAGCTGAGTCAGCTCTGGGTCCTCTGTTGTATGGCAGCATCATGCATCAGACGTCAAACAAGATTTGTTTTCAATATGGTGCTGATGAACTAGCAGAGTTTGCTGTTGAGGGACTACATTTCCCTGTCAGTCTGGGAGTGTATATTATGCTGTAAAGGTAATCTAATACTGCAGCTGTGTGAGTGTATACACACGCATATATGTTCCTACAGTATTTTTGACAGTATGGAAAAACATCCTTTCAAAGACCAAACTGGTATATATATATGTGTATGTGTGTGTGTGTGTGTGTGGCTGTGTGGGTGTGTGTGGGTGTATACACACACACAGAAGTCTGTATTGGAGTGTCCTGTGAAGATGTATTAGTTGGAAGTTCATGCTCTTTTCTGTTATCCCACTTTGCTGCAAAGATAGAGGGAAAGAGAGATGCTCTCATGCTATGACTTCTTCTCTAACTGAAGTGAAGCTGTTTCATAACATCTGTTTCAGATGAGGAGACAAGGATTTATGGACAGAAAGAGGAGTAAAGGGGCATCGAAAGGGTTGCAGCTCACCCACCTGCCTTTTGGCAGTGCATATACTCAGACATGTACCCTGATTGTGTTTGCTGAGTCTGCTTGTCCATATTATGGTTGTGTCTTCCCACACATGATACCCAAGTTATAAATTAGTCACATGTCGAAGCTCGTGGCAGGTCTAGAGACCATCCAGTCATCTCTGGTTTCTTGTGCTTTGCATTTGAAGTTAATTGTTGCAGTAAGTTAATGCTCCACAAACTATTAAAAGGCTTTTTTTCATTGACTATCCTTTGAATATTTATTGGGAATGAAGAACTGGGTGCTTTTGTTAGTGATCTTCATAAATTTTGTGGAACACAGACTCTGTTCTTGAAACTGAGGAGTGGCTCAGTTATAAACATATTGCCTCAGCACAGAAAAATGGATAAAACCTGCGTTGAGGTTATAGACTGAGACATAAGTGCTGATAATGCTCTCTTTTTTTTTTTTTTTTTTTTTTTTGCCAGAAAACCATGTTCCTAACCTAGCATTTCTCTTCAATACTGTCTTTATGAAGAATGAAGATTTGTGCATCCTCTAGTGCTGTCTTCCAGTCTTGCTCAAATGTACCTTTACCTGCAAAAAGAGAAATATGAAATTATGGTGTGATCATAACGCTCCCTTCTGGCCTTAAAAACCTATCTGCTTAACCATGGTGACAGACTAACAGGTTAACCAGCTCTCTTGGGAGTCTTGATAATGTGCTGCACTCACTGAGCAGTGAATGTCACAGCACTGCCTATAGCAAAGAAGTCCCACCATGTTGAAGCAACCTGTACTATCCCAGGCAGGCACAGAGACATGTGAAAATGCTAACAAAACATCTACAGGAAGTCCCCGTTGGGAACACTATTATATGAGAGGACATAGTTCATGTTTGCATTGGAAGGGAAAGGATCATGATTGCTTAAGTTTCCTTTAATCAAATCCAACTTAAATCTTACCTACATAGTCTACTGTCTTTTTCTGGAGGGTAGCAGTTAAAGAGACAAATCTATTTGAAGGATTACAAACCAAGCTGGACATGGAATCTATTTATGTGTTTGAGAGACTTGGATGGTTTCTTTTTAAAACTAGTATAGGCCAATGAAAGAAGTTTTTGAAAAGGTAGAAAGGCAATGGACTGTTGCCAGGCTTTGAGACACACCGTGTGCCCTGTGGGAATTTCTTTTACAAGACCCCATTTGAACTTTATACTTCCATTCAAAGATCAATAATCACCTAAATATAGAGCTGAGAACCTCTATATTTGGACAAAATAATGGAAGGTTCCTTCTTCTGTTCTTGGACTTTCATGTAGTATCAGCAATTTTTCCCAGAACTATTATTTTTTTGTATTTGTTGTCCAAACAATTTTAAACGAGCCTTCTCTGGTTTGTGGAAATTCATAAATTTGCATGCAGCAAGTCTGAAATTCAGAAGTTTCTTTTAACCTGACTTTTGATCTAAATCATAGGGTGGATGTTTCTTTTCCTAATCAGATGTCCAGATTCAATGAACTGAACAGCTGATTAAGCAAATAATTGCAGGTTATTCAAGCAGAGTGAAAACTGCTTGAGATATTCAGTGAAAGAGACAGCTTGTCTAGGGAACTACAGATATAAATTTCCTTTATAGATCTTTCCCACACCTCATTGTAAATTGAAATATTTTTCATAATACTTAGAGGTTTCAACTGTAAGTGCCTGCGCTTGACCCTTGTGGTCACTGACCCCAAAAGTTGATTCCCAACTGGAGACCCCATCGTCCAGGCTGGGTTGCTCCTGTCTGCCCCTCTCAGTGGGGTGCATGGAGCTGGTGTGTGTGTGATAACCTCTTGAGCCTTTTAGGTATTTGATGAATATTTTGGTAGATCCACTTAAAAATACCTGCACTCTACTTCAGAAAGAGAAAATTCACAGTCAATCTGAGTGCCTATCTACCTGAGTTTAGATCTTGTTTTATTTTATCACTGTCACTCTATTGAAGTAAATAATAATTTACTATGGTTATATTAGGGGATTATCTAACATTTAACTTGTTCCACATTAATATGCCAGGACTCTGGCCACTGGAAATAGGAACCTGCTATGTATTGTCTGTAAATCTTGGAGTGACATATATGGCTTTAGAAATTCAGGTGACTATTTAACGTCACACTCTTATCCAAGACTTTCACTTTGTTCTGCAGTTTATAAATGGTTTCTCAAGACACTGCTGTGTATTTTCCACTGATTTCATTGTAATAGAAGCAATGGGCCATGGGTGAGCTAGCAAGATTTTTGACAGTGTTATTTGCTAGGAGAGCTGTTAGAAATGGATTTTAAAAGAAAATGCTAGATGGTTTATGACCAATTCAACAGACAAAATTGAGAATCATTCAAATAATTATGTAAAGTAGATTTTACTCAGAAATAAAATGTTTGCAAACTCCTTGAAAACTCTCAGCTGCATGTGCAGCTCTTCCTGCTGCCAGGAGGGAGTGGTGAGAAAGGAGCTTGTCCAGGAAAGATATGGCTGGGTCTCACTTCTATTTTTTCCAGCAGCTAGCCCTTGGCCCTGCTTTTGAAAAACTTGTATACTAACATAGGTGCAAAGTGTTGCTCCAAATAATGTTATTAAATGTATTGTTTTCTGGGATCATTAACTACTGCTGTAAAGTCCAAAAAAAAAAAAAAAAAAAAAAAAAAAGCAGCCTGGTTGCAATTTATCTTGTGCCTCTTCAGAGAATGAAGGAAAGCAGTGATCTTATGCTGACCCTTTCATTTGCCTCATCAATCACAACTAGAAATGAAACCCTTACAACTAGCTCTTAATGATGCCAGAGATACATCAGCTTCTTTTGTCTTCTGCCGTCTTTCCCCTTTCTGCGGTCTCTTGGTGATACTTGTAGGCAGAACCAAAGCTGTCAGGAGCAGAATTTCATACTTTCACGGTTTATCAAACTGAAGACCAGACTAAAGCAGTATCTATTCTGTGTGGCTCACTGCCACGTTAAAGGTAATCACATCTGGGATCTTACAACCCTGTGAGCTCCGGAAGCCTTTAACTATAGCTTGTCCATGGTCCTTTAACATCTCTGTGCATGTGCCAATGAAACCTTCTGGGTGAGATGCTGGGCTGTCTATCAAGAGCACACAAGAGACTATGCTATTAGGTAAATATACACAGCCATGACCACCAAGAGACACAATGAAATATGAAAGCACAGGAAAGAGAGCAGAAAGAGTAGACATGCAGGCAGATTTACTACCAGATTTGGGTGATTTATGGCTCTCCCGATGTCTGTGAGGTTCTGGAAAAGGTCAGAAGGTTCCTCCTATTTAGAAACTTGAATCGAACACTCAGTAAAGAGCTTCTCATAAAGACTGTTGTACAGACTGCAACAAAGGTATTTTAGTGAGGCGGTGAGAATGTGGGAGACAGTGAGTATAGTTTTAGCTGCTAACACTAAAAATGTTCCATAGTGTGAAAGGGGGCTAGCAACTCTTGTATGTGTCTTACTTCAAGGCATGGACTGAGCAGAGTAACTGGTGGAATACTTAGGGCGAGCCTTGAAGCCAAAAAACCAAAGAGATACTTCTGACAGGCAATATTTGCATAGAATTGGGTGGTGGGGCATTCCTTTTATATTGATAAAAGTGGTTCAAGAAATGCAAGTATAAACCCAGGTTTGCCACAGAGTTTTCAGCTGTATGTCTTTATAATTTTTGGTTTGGTGGCACCAGAAACAAGCTCTAACCTGAAGGCATTAAAATGATTGTGAAAATGTATTAATAATTTCAGTTATTGTAGCAATAGGTAAAAATTCTTCATACAAGACCATGTCTGTTGCATGACTTAATATGCTGCGTTGAAAATAAATCTGGTTTGTGGGAAATTCTTGATCTGAGCAAATATTTTAGGTGATCAGAGACTGACGGCATTTCTTACAGCAAGCCAAGCTCAGAATTAACCAGGAAAAGAGTTTGAGTAAGCTTTGATACTTACCTTGGGTATGATCTATTCTTTCTGAAAACACATCTGTGTAAACTTTACACCATTGCTAGTACTATGAGATCTTTCTTTTTTATATATCAACAACATAAAAAAATTAAACTGAAAAAACAAAGTTTTTGGGAGGTTTTTCATCATTACTTGGTGTAAATGAT
The DNA here is from genome assembly GCA_038380795.1 of Pyrocephalus nanus. Taxonomy (NCBI): domain Eukaryota; kingdom Metazoa; phylum Chordata; class Aves; order Passeriformes; family Tyrannidae; genus Pyrocephalus; species Pyrocephalus nanus. The sequence goes on along the minus strand of CM076260.1, from coordinate 81,784,278 downwards.
TATTGCTTGGTTTTGCTGGCTCTTCTATCTGTATGCAGATATTTTAAATACTCTCACAAACAAAAAAAGTGTTCTAGGCAGTCTTTTTATAAATTTAATCCAAACACTAGGCACAGTTCGTTCATTATTTGGCTGCTATTAAAGTTCTAATCTTTTTTTTGTGAAGAAGTGGAATTTGAGGAAGGACAAAAAGGAACTAGTTGGATATCCCATCAGCTCTATACTGGTTTAGGAAGGGACACTTTGATAAAGGCTAGGAAGAGAGCATATAGAGCATTATTGTAATGGTAAGAGAAAAAGTAATAGAAATAATAGTAATAGCATTGCCACCCCAACTGAAGTCCTGCCCTAGTTGTATTTGTTGTACAAAATAGCAGAGAAATTTTATTCTGGTGTACACAGTCTTTGATCAGAAACTTTTGGAAAAGAAGGTAAAGACAATAATTATAGAGCTTGGGCACATCATCTGTAATATAGTCACTTTTTTCATCTGCTCCCTGTGGAAATATTAGCTTTAATTAACAAAAAAAGTGTGATGTTCTAGGGGAATTTTCATTATTTGCCTCATTTTAAGGGTAAATTTTATGCATACATAAGTAAAAGCACTATGGTAATGGTTGATGTGAATGAAAGAAACAGTAAAAGAAAAAATTAAATCACAATTTCTGCATAAAAAATAAAGAAAAGGAAAGGTTGTAACATGAAGTACTGTACTTTGTAAAAGTAATTCATTTAAGTAATATAAAAAGAACAAAATAAGCACTAACATGCATTTGTAAAAACATGATCCTAAGCATTTAATGAATGGAAACCCTTCATAAAACCATCAGAACACTCCTTTCTAAAACCTTTTTATGGTTTGTTAATGGGATTTGTTAAAAAATAAAAAATTATAATAAAAAACCCTCTAGTGATATTAAAAAATGTCCAAACAGTTAAGCACATACTTATCTTTCAGCACACAGGACAGCCATTCATATTTGGTAAAGCACTTCGGCATGAGTTTACTTACACATATGTGATGTATCAGCTATATCTGTCATATGGGGATATATTTTGAGTTTAAATTTAAAAAAATGCATTGAAAGTTAATCATGTGCTTAATGTTTTGCGGAAGTGAGGCTAGTTCACAAGAGAAGCTTTGTCTGCTGTAATATTAAGATGCTTTTGTTGGATACAAGAAGAAAGAAAAGGTATTGGAAAAACCCCCTCACTTGCTGAGAGCTTTTGGCAAGCTTTTGAATGGGTGGAGTGGAATAGCCACTTGCTGTTTAGATGATATAAACTTCAACAAGGCCGCACATAAATTCTGAAGATTCAAGGTACGGTGAGATGTATTTCAGGAGGATTTCCTTTGTCTTAAAGCCAAGAATGTGAAACGCACCTTTTTTATTTGCCATCCTAAATGAAACTTTCATAGAAATGTTTAAGTAAAATGAAAACACTGTAGCTGAAAAATAACTGTCAGTGAGCATAAAATACCTGAGTATGCAGATATATAATTGTATTTCTAGCAAAGCCAATTATCTTCCCAAATTTAGTATATTTATGCAGGCTGTTTGGATAGTTCTGTAGATTTACCATATAACAGAGTAAGTGTGAAGTACCAAAAATTTCTATTTCCCAGTCTCTTAATAATTGCCTAGAAATAAAATTTCACTTAAACAAACAAACTTTCTAAAACCCACCTCACAGTGAGGTAAAACTATATATTTAACTGTGAACTACTTTTACAATTAGGTAAAACTATATATGCTTTTTTATACACTGTTCAGGAACAGAGGATCACTACAAACTTTTTATCTCACATAACTACAACTTACATTTTGGAAACAACTGTGCAAATTTACTTTGCTTTTAGAAATGTTTCCTATAGTGTTGTCTCAGTCTTTCCAAAGCCACTAAAATTTTCCATATGAAAGTGGTTTACTAGAAAAAATAATAAAATTTTACCTCCATGGCTCCTCGTCTACTGTTACTTAACTAGGTAAATAAAAATTAAAGAAAAAGAAAAAAAAAAAAGAATTGTCTTGATCAAAGCTGAAATCTGCCCAACAACAATAATAATCATAATAATCATAGTAAGTAGCATTCTTGCCTGATATCTATAAATGTGCAAGTAATATTTATGGTGTATGTTGTAATGGTTTATATCACTGGTTTTAAGGAGCATGAGACAATCCAAATCTGGTTTTAGCATTAGAGATTTAACCACCTGTGGTGACAACGGGCAGCCTGTTCGCTGACACACCATGTGGGTATTCAACCATTTCAGTTTCTAAGGTTCTTTTGAGTCTAGCTCTGTATCCTAACATCCAAATTTTCATCTTCTTTAGGCACGTGGGAGATGACAGAAGGCTATGAAACAGAGCATCTTAGAATCATAGGATCGTTAAGGCAGGAAAAGACTTTTAAGATCATTGAGTCCAAACATTAACCCAGCACTGCCCAAGTCCACCACTAAACCATGTCCATAAGTGCCACATCTACATGTCCTGAAATTACCTCCAGAGATACTGACTCAGTCACTTCCCAGGGCTGCCTCTTCCAGTGCTTGACAACCCTTTCAATGAGGAAATTATCCTAATATCCACTCTAAACGTCCCCCTGAAACAACTTGAGGTGGGTCTCCTGTCTTGGGCAGCAGTGCCTGCATGCCTCAACAACATGCTTATACTTCATGTACATTTAGGGAGATACACACAGAGGATTTTCTACTTGTTTTCTAATGAACTGAGAGGCTGACAAAAGCCAGTGTCAGATGCTGCACGAGCTGGCTGCATAAGGCTTTCCGCAATGCCAGACTCCAATGACTTCTCATAGAAAGTGTTGTGCTCTAGGCACATACATTTCTTTCTACATGGACACGGCACTCCCTTCCTGTGTTCGGAAAAGGTTTCCAAAAGACAATTAACAGATTCTTTCCTGTACTGTGGTGTTCCCGAGAACATTCCCAGCTATTCCTCTGCTGGGACGTGGAGTTTTCCATGCCCAGCACCACACAGTAGAGTTGTTTGCTGTGCAGTGAAATTTTTAAACCCACTTCATTCAGTGAACTTTAAAAGATGGATAGGACAATTAAGATAATAAGATTAGCCTCTTTTTTTTTTTTTCATGTGCCTATCCACAGCAGATTTTTATGTCCTTTCCTAATTTTGCATGCAGATCAATTTGTGCACAGACTGTGAGTAACCACCTGCTACGTAGACTATTACCTTTCAGCTTAACACCTGCCTAAGTGTACAAACCTGATCAAAGAGAAGAAATCAAATAATATCACAAGTGGCCAAAGACATGTGCCAGTGTTATGCAGAAGACAAATACTGTAAGGATCAGATTATGTCTTCTCAGGTCACAGTGGCGGAAGAAGGCACAGAAGCTGTCTTAATGATACATATACATGTGGAAGGAAGTGCCCAGATTCTAGTTTCTAAATAACATTGTTGAAAGTCACGCACTGTACTTGTTTTGGTCGGACAAACAAAGGTAAGCCAAGTGCAAAGTGTTTTTACTAGATGACTTCTAGATCTACTGGCAATGTTGGCCTCTCCTGAGGGAAATGGTGGGTGTTGGCAGGACCGAAACGTCATCCTTTCTTTATCTGAATAATTAGAAAATGCATCCTGTTCCTGTTGCCTTGGCAGCAGATGTTGGGTGTGCATCTGCATCCCAGCATATCTCATCTTTTTTTTGTCTAGCATGCAAATAGGTCAGGCAAGGGGAGGGCTATGTCTGAGGGTAGTCCTGAAATAGTTATTGGCAAGGACAGGGTGAATAAAGTGGAGGAATGCTAAAGCCTTCAGAAGACACATTCTGAAATAGAGGTCTGCCCTTTTATGGAGCACTTTACATAGTAAACTGCAAAAGCTTAGAAGCTTTTAACTAAATTTAACAAAAAATTGTGTGTACACTCTTGGGGTTAATTTTAAACTGTAACAGATGTGAACTCGGGAATGTTGTAGATGGTTACAGCTATATGTAGTGTTTGAAACTAACTTCTGCCATCCTTACTTCTACTTGGTACTGACTTGCAGGGAGCAAACATGGAAGAATTAGTTTCTTGATGAGTAACACCACTAATCAAAAGCATTTTTAAAAGTTTCTATCAAACAGGAAAATAAAAAGAAAAATACTATAATTTTCCTTGTGCTACTTCTTCATGTGTAAAAAAAACCCCTGATGTTTGTGCATGTAAAAGTGGCAGAAAATGATACAGAATTTCATTTACTTAGTTGAGGATACAGTGCCACATAATATAAAGATTTACAAAGGACAAATGTTAAAAGCATTAAAGTAGCAGAAATAATTGTAACCCATTGCCTTTAAAAAATTTTACATGCCAATTGACAGCAGGCATTAAGTTTCACATAGCAAGATACACAGGGAATATACAAACTTTATCTGTCTGTTAATAGTGTTGAAATGGGAAACTAAATCTGTCAAATACACTTACAATTAAGGTGGCAAAAGAACAACCTAATCAAATAACAACATACCAGCTTAGCTGTTCAAGACAATTTAGTGTTAGATATTCACTAATGGGACTGATTCCATCTGTGGGCATGGCTAACAGGACACCAGAGAGCCTCTGAAATTTCCATGATGAAGTACAGATAACAAGAAGACGACTCGGCTAATCAGATCAAGAAACACCTTAGCTTTTAGTTAGTACTCAGAAAACAATATCTGTTTCAGTTTGAAATTAAAGTGAGCCACATAACTAAGAAGGAAAAAAACAACAACCATGTCCCCTCAGACCTGTATATGCTGTCTATGCTGCTATAAACAACAGTGTGAAGAAGTACTGCAACAGTAGGCTATTAGTTTCTTTTGTTAGTTAATAGAGTACAATGTATTTAGAATGTAATCAATACATTTTGAAGAGAAGCCACTTTGAGAGGCTTCAAATAATAATTTCAAAGAACTGTTGAAATTAAAATGCATTAATCTTAGCAATACAATCTAGGCTACCTGAAAGCAGCAAGTTGATATTACACTGAGTATTGGTGGTCTGTGTCCTGCTGCAGGAGACTTGGGGAGGGGAGATTTAGCCTGAGGGGTTTCCTTGCCTGCTGCTCAAGTGGTGGGCGGGTGGCAGAGGCAAGCTTTCCTTGTGAGGAGCTCCAAGGCCTCCCCAGGGCCATCCATGCCAGGATTTCCAGCATCTTCATCTGTACTGCCTGTCAGTCTAGTCTTGAATCTAACCTCAGGATGAACTTGGTGGATAATCCTTGGAGTCAGTCTTGTCCCTGGCAAAATGGCAATATTTTGTTTTAGAATAACGTGGATGCTCTTCAAGCAGTCTGATAAGGAAAGAAATGGCTTTCCCTTAAGTTCCTGCAGAAAGTGGAAGGACAGAGCTTACTAGAAGGACAGAACAGATGGGAGACTGATTGGGGGCAGAGGTATCCCAAGCTAAGGTTTAATCAACACCTAGCTACCCCCAGCTTACCTGAGAGGTGGAAATTGACCTCAGGAGCTGTGATTTTTGGCATCATTCTCACTGAGCAACAATTAGAAAAAATTAGTTCTCTGCAAAAAATTTACTCCTGAGCTGGGGAGGCACTTGCCAAGATTTAACCTGATGTGAATAAGAATGGCCACATTATAAAACACTCGAATAAGCAGGTTTTAATGGTATTGCTGAAAGACCCTATGACCATTCAGTGAAACTGCACAGCTGGGTGCCACTCTCTTAAACAGTGACAGAAAACAAGCCTTTGGAAAAAAAAGCATCTTTATAAAAAAGTTAAATATATAAACACATGTGATGTAACATAAGTGCCTTTGGAACACAGAAAGTCAGATTTCATTTACTTTTCAGAGATTTTAAGAAAGGTACCTGAGAGATGGAATTGAACAGAGCTCTCTGGGGCTTAACATAAACAACACAACTGTTATACTGAGACCTAGATTATACACTTGCACTGCTTATGACTTTCAAGAAAAAAAAAGCTCAATTGTGTGTTATTGTGAAAATGTTCAGTTTCCAATTGAGGAGGGTAGTGAGATATCAGTCAGCTGCAGCTTTCAAAGTAGCACACTTACAATTGAAATAAGGGTTCCTTTGTTTTACTTTGGTAATTAAAATAAAGATTTATGCATTCCTCGCCTGATCAGTGACAGCCACATTTTTACCATAAAGGCAAATGTAAATGTTCTACCACTTTCCCCTGAAAAAAATTCTATTGGAACACAAAATTTATGTAGGAAGACTCACTGTAAAATAGTATCTGAAAAATAAAGTGTTTCAATTCTATTTGAAAAATTTTTATTTCCCAAAGTGTGAACTTCCATTGGATTAACACTGGTATAAATGGAGTTTAAATTCTTCCACAACAATTAATTATTTTGGCAACCTTATGTATAGTTTATAGTTATTTTATTTGGAGCCTTGGCATAGAATGTTAAAAATACACAAAGATTTCAGCTATAAGCCCTCTTTTCTTAGATTAATAAATAATTAAGACTGATTCATTTGTGCAGATCCTATTTGTTTTCTTGGTTTCCACTCAAATGTATATTTTTGAGAGCATGGGAGGAAATATTTTAATCTGGCTGAGGAGAAAATCAAATATGTCATTGTCCACCACTCAGCAAAGAAATAAACTCCACAAACCACCAATCATTTTAAAACAAAATCCCTAGTCAAATATGTTTCAACAGGTAACTTGTCCAGTATCATATAGATAATTCAGTGTGTGTTACTTGGAAAAATGAGGTATGCATTGCTAAAAAAGAAACTGTTTGGGTCACTGTCAATTTTAGATGGCTTGCAAGAAAAATTCTACTGGGACTTCACTCTAAGTTGGTTATAGACCCCACAGTCATATCTGAGCATGGAAAATGTAAGAGAATGGGAAAAAAGATTCTACTAACTGTAGCTCAGATGTTCACAGGTGTAATAACCAACAGCTTTTCACTAAATAATCACTGAAACAACAAGAGGCAATATTTCATTAGACTTGATTTAAGTAAGCAGTGAGTGAAGTTGTAGAAAAAATGACATTATAGAAAATAACTGTGCACCAAGTGAACATGAACTAATCCTATTTGAGACACAAATAGAACAGCTAAGACTAATAAATTGAAAAGCTTAACTTTGATAAAATGTGGCAGATCATTTTCATGAGACTGGACTGAAGAACATAAGGCCTGAATGCAGAGGAAGCTCACAAATCTGTATCATTAAGAGTTTGTATCAGAGGTGACATGGAAATATTTTTGAAAAGAAGAACAGGATGAAAACAGATAAATAACCGTCATAAGGATATTGAGCTGAAGCAGGCAGACAGTGAGCCTCTAAGAAACAGAAAAATGTTGTGTTGGGTGAAGAGAGCTGTGTGTTATACATGAAAAATTGTAGTGCTGAGGTGAGAATTGCTAAGTCAAGCTGACTCATAACTCTGAAAGAACACTGAAAAAAGCATGAAGTTCTTCAGTTGCATATTTTTTAAGTAAATAGTGCAAGAGAAGGTGAGGTGGATACAGATTTACTCAAAACTCAAATAAATATTGTGACTTCATTTCAGTAGATGAAAAAAAGCTCCATATGGAGATAAAAACAAGATTGATGGCAGGAATACATCCAGCAGTGGATACTGGAGGCAGAATTAAAACTGCAGGAGGTTGATGTAGTCAATGAAGGATAAATGCTTTCCCACAATTTTGGCAGAATATGTGCATGAATTTGCTAGTTGAACCATTTATTTCTTCAGGAAAACTACTAAAATGAATGTAATATCATAAAGCTGGACATTAGCAAAGATAATATCTGTATTTAAGAAGAGGGAGAAAAAAAGAAAAGATGTCGATTAACCAGTTTTTATCTTCATGATGAGACCTCTTGCGGAAATGTTTAGTCTTGCTGGTGCCTTTCAGCTCTACTGGGTAGAGTCAAAGGTAATTCACCTTTGCTGTCTCTGAGGTACTCCAGTACGCCATCTCTTCCCAAAATATAAGTACTCCACAAGATAAAATCTTAATAGTGCTTTAATAAATGTTGAGGACTTATTGGTGATCAATAATAATTTAACAAAAAATATATGGTACAGGTGAATGAAATAAAAGCCAGGATATCCATAGGGTATAAGTAAGAGAAGGATTGGCTAACTTTCTCAAAGCTGGAAGAAAATTCTCAGAAGACTCAATAAACACAGAAAGTTATTGCTCTGAGAAACAGGCCAAGAATAAAAAAAAGCTTTCATTTTCCCAAAGGAGATCAGAGAGGCTTAATCCCTTTGAGTTTCTTTGATTCTTTCATTTATATATATTCCTCATGTAGGAATTGAATTTTACGTAAATGATGAGATCATCCAAAGTAAAGATGATATTGGTAATAAAAGGATCCCGAAGGCCTAAAATTTTATGTTTCAGAGGAAGAGGAAATCTCTGATCTGGGAGCAAGGAAGACTTCCTCTTTGCAGATATGGGTCATTTCAAGGAGGCCTCTTTCACTGTTTTCTACAGCAAACAGCCCTGACTTCTCCTGAGTAGGGAACATTGAGGTGGGAGCGTTGGGTGATGACTTGGAGTGTCCATGACTGAATATCAGTTTGCTCCTCACTCTGTGCCTGCTCTGTGCACCATTTACAAGGCCACATTTGTCACCACATCAGATCAATCCAACAGACCAGAACATGAGACAAGGAAAGCTTATGTCATTCTATCCAAGCTTTAAGTATGGGAAACTTAGATTCTGGACTCCTTTTGTGATTTCTAGAGTAATCAAGTTATTTCTTAGTGTCTTAATGACACCTGTGCAAGAAAAGGGGCAATAATTCCCGCTTTGTCTTCCACAGGTAAATTGTAAACTTTCAGAGGCAAGGACTTTAATTTTTCTGTGTAAAGAGCACCGGGAAAAAAGTAATGTTGTGATCTCAGCTGGAGCCTCTTCATGTTACTGCAATACAAATAAATCCTACATGCATATTTGCCTTTGGACAACCAGGAAAAGAAGGCCTCTCTGTGAGAGACCTCCTGCTGTCTATGCTAAGATGACAATGAAATTCAAAGAGGTGTGTACATGTGATCTTCAGAGCAATTCACCAAAGTCTAGAGGTTGTGTATGCTGATCATCAGTTGCTACACTTTCTTTTCCTCAGAAGAACTCAGGAGGATGAGAAAAAATTAAAAATACCCCAAAGTAAGGTGATTAGATAAGACAAAAGGCTGACCTTTCTCTTGACTGTTAGGATGTAATTTCCTAAATGACATCCCATCTATGCAGAAGCTTTAGGTCATACTAACAGCTGCCTTTACACAGTCCTCAGTGTCAAATCTCCTTTTCTCATGTATTTTCCTTTTCCTGTTCTATTTTTTTTAACTTCTTCAATCCAAACCATCACATGAACAGCTCTTCCCGTCCTTTATCATATTAAGAGGGAATGGCAGGAAAACAAACCTGGTGAAGAACATCAATGTAAAAATCTCAGAAGAAAAGACTTTTCCAGAATATTTCCTGAACTTCGGGGTTGTCCAGTTCTGAGCTCCATGACATGCCCAAATAACATAATTTTCTCCAGGTCACAGCCAGTGGGGCTGCAGTCCAGCAGAGAGCAGTAGGGATTTAGGAACTTGCCCATATTGAATAAAAAAGGTTCTGCTTTTGTGCTAAGGAGGGGAGGGTGAGATTGAATAGAGGCTTGACAATGTTCATGGGGACATAAGCATAGTAAAATTCAAAGCCCATATGCCATTCTTCATAGTATATATGCAGCCACCATCATTTGTTGGATTGTAATGGATTGTAATGGATTTCAATATGTTGGGCTTCACGAAAAAGAAGATGATGTAATTTTTATATTAAATTAGTTATCTTTTAGAAAAAAATCCATTGGTAACAAAGATACCTGTATTAACTCCTGCCAAGCAGTTCTGTGCACTTTGCTAATAATATTTGCCAATGATAAAGTTATCTTGCACTTTGAAAACATGATTTCTTTTGCTTACCAGACTTCCAAAGAACATCACATCCTTACTTTTCATCCTCTACTTGAAGTTTTGAGATCGTGGTCATAAAAGACCTAGTTTGACAGTGAAGCTGGCACAAAAATATCTTTTGTGAGATTTTTCAGTTTTCTTATAAAAAGCCCCTGTGGTGTGGCAGTAACTGAACTTGTAGAAATGAGGGAGAAATTTGATAAAAATTGTATGAAAACCTACTTGGCAGAGTTAAAATGCAGTAGCAATCTGGTCCCCCTTTAGGGAAAAGATCAGGGAGAAGAGAAACATTAAACAGCTTAGCTCACTATAAGCTTCGATGAAAGTAAATTTCTGGGCCAACCTGACATAACCAAGCCCCCTTTCCGTGTAAAACTAAGGATGACTTTAAAGAAATATTTTTCCCCAGGGCAAAAAATAATCCTTAAGATTTCTCACAGACTCCTATGTTGAATATGTTTCTGATTTTACCCACTTTTCCCACAGGTCTTCCCCTCCCTCTCAGCTTTTCTACTGAGAAGATTAAAATGTGAAGTGATAAGAGGGTAAGAAAAAAAATCAATTTGCTAAATACTTACAAAACCCCATGGCTTTTAATAGGAAAAATTAAGTAACAGGAATTCCACTGCACGTTTCGTGAAAAATTCCCTTTCACAACTTCTGTTAGATGAGGAGGCAGCCAGCTATGATTTGAAGCTTTGCAGATCCCCAGGCTGCAGCACAAACTGAGGGCAAAACTCAGAAATGGAAGAAAACCCTCATCCTTTTGACAGAAATCTGAATCAAGTGGGCTTACCCTCCCATTAGACTGGAGTCAAGCTTTCACTGAGCCCTCCTTTGGCCCAAAGTTCTGCAAAGACTCCTAGCCTTTTGCCTAGTGGGTCTTCTCCTTCTAATAAATAGGAATACCTTCATGGACAGATACCCTAATGAAACCCTGCAATCCACCAAAGCTCCAGATGCGCAGGTTTTTGCATGGGGCCTGTGCCAGGGTGTGAGGTGGATCCGGATGAGAAGGTGGGTGCTTTATGCTCCAGTTGCTAAACTACAGATGGAGATCCAGTTGAGGCAAATTAGATGATGTGTTCATTTTCTGCATGTTTTCCTAATGCTTTCTTGGTTCTGTAAGCATTACAGATGGCATGTCCTGAGAGTTTAATTTCACTTGGATATGTTGCTCATGAGATGATGACTTTTTAGCAAGACACTGGTTGTCAGTTTTTGAGCACGGTTATGTAGGAGGCCCTTCAGGAAGCCCACCAGGTATCACTTCAACCCCCCTCCCCCCATTAAAACTTATGCGCTTTCAAATGCCATGCAAATTTCATTATCAGCCTTTTAAAAGCTACCTTTTAGTCTAGAAGTGCTTGCTGAACGGTGAAGATTAATTACAGTTAATTAATAATAAACAGCCAGTTTTTGGTGTATGCCTCTGTGTATCCTGAAGAGTTGGTAGTTTGTGGATGACAGTCATCTTCTTGGGAAAGATAGTAGGGAACATGTTTAAATACAGGCGAATTCCAGCATTTCCCTGTCGCTGTTATCTGTTACTGCCAGGGTACCTACTGGATCCTCTGGAATACTTCTGAATTTGGTGTCAGGTGTTTCAGATGCCTTGGGATATTGTGGGGGAGCTCAGCTGGTTCTGGGCTCTCTGTAAACTGAGATATCGAAGATGGAACTTCTTACACCTGGCAGAGGGCTAACCAAGGACAGTAGGACTGTAACACAATAGGTTAACCTCCAGCAGGAAACCCACTCTGTGTTACAGTCCCCACTGTCCGTGGTTAACCCTCTGCCAGGTGTAAGAAGTTCCATCTTCGATGTCTCAGTTTACAGAGAGCCCAGAACCAGCTGAGCTCCCCAACAGGATATCAGCTATCTTTATGTGTATTCACAGACACATACTGACTCACTGGTAGCTGCCTACTGCTGAAGGTATATGGGAAGAGACAACAGGCAGTATTTTTAAAGTTTCTAAGTTTCTCTCTGGCTAAGATTAATTTCCACTTTTTATCTGCCTTTCCTTCTGGGTCTGTGTAAAGTTTGCCATATTTTCTTAGCTCACAGATTGTTCTTGGGCTTTTTAATTTATTATTATTACAATTTTAGTTTCTGATACTCAAGGTAAAACTAGAGATGGCAGCTAATCCTTTGATTAATAATACCATCTTAAATTAACCTTTGTTTTTCCAACACAATAAATTGTCCTTCAGCTCACAGCTTAACATATCTAAGATGAGAAAAGGTCCTGTAATTTTATAGAGACATCAAAACCACCAACATGTGTGTCAAGGAGCCAAGCAAAGGAGTCTGCTTATCTACTGAAGGAATTTAATAACTCAGAAATCTACATAACTGGCGCTGGTTCTAGTTGTAATTAAATTGAATTCCAAAATTGAGCAAATAATTCCTCTCCAAGCCTCAGTTATCTCTGAAGCGGACAGGGGAGTGATTCCTAAGCACTCAGATGAAATGCACAGGCTCCAACATTTCTCATGAGGGAGATGGCAGAGGTCATGCTTGGCTGCTGGCCCCATTTCTCTGCCAGAGCTACTGACCCAGTGCAATAGCCAGAGAGCATCCCATGGACCTGTCCCTCTGTTATGGGAGTTTGCTGTTCACTGCATCAGGGTAGACCATCATTTAGGTTTACACAAAGTATGTAGAAGTCCATGGACAGTAGTTTTAATTATTATTTTTTGAAGTGGAGGAGTAAAAATTTTACACAGGAAGTCAGAACAAGGTCACAATTTTACTGATTTGGATAAGTATTGATTTGTTCGACTGCTCATTGGTACAGATGTTGTGTTTGAGGTCATTCAGCTGCCCAAGTGGAGGACTAGCGTGCCACAATGTACCAAAGAATAAGCACGTGAACAGTAACAACGTTATGTTTCATGCATTGTTCAGCTAGTTAATAAAATTGTCGAAAGGCCTGAGACACACTGAGACAAAAAGCCTTATATCAATTAATGCCTCTGAGGACTAAAAGGAGCATATGAGCTTCACCAGCGCATTAGTGGAAGTGGCAGAGGTGATTCCTGTAAATGTCTTCAAAAAAGGGTTGCTTTACTAAATAAAGAATAACATTAAGTGTGACAGAGGTGAAATAGTGGTCTATCAAAAGATAATGAAGCTGGAATCTGACAGCAAGAACGAAATGTAAGGATGACAAGCTGATGTGACAAGGTAAGGTGATGCATACATATGAACAAAATGGCACTGGATATGTTTGGACAGGATGTTAAGAAGGAAAAATAATCAAGGGTTCTGTTAGTAGAGCAAAGTATTTGTTGTAAACAAAAATGGAAAGAGTAGTGCCATGCTGCATTTACCTGGAGATTTATTGGGAGGTTAAACTATTAATGAACATGTGAGGAGGCAAGAGATTTTCAGTCTCCCTTGATATCACTTTTGATGTAAAATTAAAAGGTATATTAAAGACCTGCCTCTCTAAAATTCTCCTTAATCTAACAGCAGTTCTTTTCCTGTGGAGCACAAATCTCCGGTCCATATCCATACAGGTTTCGGAACAGCACCCCTTGACAGTGGTGTTGCCAATACCTTTATTGTCTGTGTGACAGGCAGTGGCCACAAGCAGCTTTTGCACAGTCTTGTTGTGAATCTTCCTGACTGCCACTGGCTAAAAGACATTCACTCTTTCTCCCTGAGTTTCATTCCCAGGAGAAATCACCTCATAACATAACAGCGAATGATGCAAGTGGCATAAGGGAAGAGAGACAGAGAAATGTATTCAGAGAAACATGGATTTGCATGGTGAGAAAGAACAGCGCCCCAGCCCGAACCCTGGCTCTTACCCTGTGCAGGGCTTAAATTGCAGAACTGTGCAAACATATAGGAGATCTGCCCAGACACATTTTAGCCTAATAGCTGTTATTTAGGAATGGAAGAAAAATATTTGGCTGCCAGCTGTAACTAGAAAATTATAATCAGTAATCAAATAACTACCACACCCTTTCCCGAAAAGTTAAACAAGCATTAATAATTAGCTTTAATACAAGGGTGTAATTCATTGCAATGACAAATTATTTGTAAATGTCCATAAAATTTTGCCATAGCAATTAATCATTCTTGTTTTACTTATCTGGAATTCTTACATGACAACCATGAAATTGTAAAACATAATTATTGACAACATTGATAGCTAGCTTGAGCTACTACACTTTTGAGGGCATATTTCAGAAAGATACAATTTCTTAAGTACTATATTAGTAGCTTACCATCCAAGTAAAAGAAATACATGCTCAGTACAAAAATATAAATATAGATATTATTTTTTTCCTGTCAGGAATAATTATGAATTGTGATCCTTCAGGAAACAACAAAATTTGTTCTTTGAAGGAAAAACAAACAGACTGTTTTGTCTGTATGCAATTCAGACATCAGCTCAACAGTGACCAAACCACCCCCTCACATGTTGAACTGATTAATTCTTTGCCAGGAGGGATCATGAGAAAACTGGTTTAAAAAGACTTTTTAAAACTTCACTCGCCTACAAAGCCTGCTGCAGTTGGTTTGGTCAGTCAGAAACCTGACATCTGTTCTCTGGTAAAAACTAGAGAAGAAAAGCTGAATGCTTTATTACAATATGCATTCCAGGTCTGATTTACTCCTCTTGCTCATGTTTCCTATCTTATGTATATTTTTTTATCTCAGTTGTAAGATAGATAGCAAAGAGAAACAGGCTTCCTGGTATAGAGTGAGTGAAAGGGAGCACCTGGGATGTGAAAACAAGTTGAGCTAAGTGCAGATCTGCTCATTCAGATGTCTCAGACCCTGTGCTCATATCTCTGAGAAACTGAGAAATTACCTGTGCTAGCTTGTACAGTAGCCCCCTGCAGTCTTGCCTCATAACCTCCTCACCGTCCCCCAAGTGCACAGATGTCTTATAGGGAAGATGGCCATGTGCCATCTTATCCATCCATGTTATTGGGATTTTTTTTTTTTTGTCTATGGCTTGTGATGTGCTATAAGACTTCTATCTTCTGGGTAAATGATGGAAATTCTTTTGCAAAACAATGTAATGAATACCTGGTAGGAATATTTTGTGGAGTAAACAGTTGCACTGAATTTCTAAGATTTGCAAGGATATTCAGAGTGCAGGCTAGACACCTGAATACTCCTTGAATAATGAGTATCATGAAGCTACAAATTAGGGTAGCTGGCAGTTTTCATATGAAGAAGAAAAATTCAAATGAGTTCTTAAAATTTTTGTCCAACTTTATTTACAAGAATGAAAAACCAGAAACAGACTAAGCTAAATGGAAAAACTGTATCCCCTCATGAGAACATAACATCTTAGCTCCAGTGCACATGACTGTAACACCAATGCTTTGATTTGGGGTTGTATTTTAAGTATTACATCTTATTTTTAGGTCAACATTTTCTCACCACAGTGAACTCCCAGCTATTACCTAGAACTTCTGCAAAAATACACAGGGTTCATGCAAAAGGGAAAAATAACGAGTCTGCTCCCAGATGCCTTTTATCAGCCTGTTTTTCCTGACACATTGGATGTGATGAACAGCCAGCTTCTCTAAGGGCGGGCTGAGAGCTCCCACACTTGATAGTAATTTCACAACTCTTGGGCAAAGTTCTAACATTACTATCGTCAGTTCCCTGTTTATTTCCATAAAGTCAAGATTTCACCTTCAGAATATGTTATTTCAGTTCACTTGCAAAACAAAAGTTTTTCTGATGAGGCACGTACAAATTTAAGGCTCATTGTTAAGGAAAACTGTATTTAAAGATCTTATTGCTTCATTATGATCATAAAAGCTCAGAGTCCTTTAACACTGTTAATTTTCTCTGTCATAATCAAAAAGGGCAAAGAGAATTTGCACTTGCTTATTTCAGACTAGGTTTTGAGAAGGCTTAAGGACCTTCTAGAGGGGCTGATTGTAGAAAATTACCTTGCATTGTATGAACAGGAGTTGATTAGGTTTAAAATAAATAGAGTAATTTCAGGAGGGCAAAGTTTGAGAAATTGAAGGAAGTGGTTAGTAGAGTCAACTGGACTGAAGTGTTCAGGGGTTTGAATGTGGAGGAGGCTTGAAATCTCCTTTAATCAAAATACAAAACCTAGAAAGAATTTGCCAAACAAGCAGAGGGAGAAAATTGTAAGAAAAGATTCCCAAAGCTATTTGAGTTAACAACTACCTCTGAATGATGGTAGGAGTGAGTGCCTAGCAAACAAAAAGTTATTACAGGGACACATCAGCAAATAAGTAGGCTCATACAGATCAGAAAACACAGCATAAAGTAAAAAGCACAAAATCTTAGGATAAAATAAGCTTTCTAAAGAAAGTGTTAAAACATATCAAGAAAATTATTTAGCCTTTAAGTGCTGAGCTTGAAAAAAGTAGTAGAGGTGGAATACATTCAATATGGGACAGATGTTCAAACTGACTGAAAGTAGCTCAAATACAAAAGTACTTTTTTATCAAGAAAGAGAAGGAAAGTGGATCCTAGGAATCAGGATTGTCAGCAGAAGGCATGACAAGAGAGGTGGAAACCAGATGAGAGTAGGAATTTTTTCCAGAATTCTGAAGTATCTCTGAAGTAGAAAATCCTGGCGTATCATATGTGAGAAATAACAAATATAGTATGTATGTTGAAGAAACGAGTAAAAGGGATTCTACCACCAAACCTCTCATGTGGGTACTTGCTGGGAATCCAGAAAGCAAATCAAAAGATGGTCATTTCATCTGTCCATACTTGTCCAAAGCTGCTGACTGCTGAGACCTCACTGACCACGTCTGCTCCTCTAGGTGTGGAGAGAGCAGAGCAGGTGTCTATGAGCTCTTTCAAATGGCCTAGTTGGGCAGCTGGAAGCTCAGCCTTGGAACCCTCCATCTCAGATGCTTTCCCAGACCCTGTAGTATCAAGAATTCACCCATGGAGCTGCTCTGTACTATTTGCAGCAGTAACAGAGATCCCTGGTCCTGGAATGAGGTAAGGTGAGAGGGAGAGATGGAGTTTGTGCACTTCACAACCCTAGATCAGCATTAGGATTCTCAGTGTAGGCCTCTGGTTTCTGCACACAGAGTACAAGGGCTGAGTGATGGAGCCAAGGCTGAGGAAGAGGATGCAGTTTAAAGACTGAGCACACACCACAAACAAGAACAAAGAATTTGGCACAGGAGAGTCCTAGAGGATGATCTTGGAGTTTCTTTAGCTCTCTCAACATACCCTGTGGTTTCTCTATGGAAAAGCAGCACCAGGAAGAAAAATACAAAAATTGAAGAAACCATTTTTTAGTCTCACTCAGTAGAAATTAAGAAAGTAACTGTGATGAATTTCCTGTATTTTAACTATATTCATTTAAGGTGTAGCCAACCTAATCTTTTGAGCATAAAATTGTGGCACCACAGATGAATGTCTAGCTTCTAAGGCTAATGGCTCACTTAGTAGCCTGCCATAAACAAAACTTAAGGAGAACTCAGTGGAGAAGGAAAGCATTTTGAAAGAAATAATAGTGAATGGAATAGAGGGCAGAATTGAACAAAACCTTTCAAAGGCCAGTTCACATGAGACAAACACAGTATTTAAATATTGATAAGGCTACTCATTCTTGGGAAAAGGGAAAAGTAGTACACGTACAAGGTCATAGAGTGAAATCCAGAATATGCACAGATGACATGATACCTAATTATTAAATTTGGAATTGAATTAACCTTCAGCTATCAGGCTCTTAGCCTCCCATTCTGTGTTTGCACAGTGAAGTGACACTATAGACATTTATGACCATTTTTACAGTTGTATAGCTAAGAAGAAAATTGATAGAAGCCATGATATTCATTAGGGGAACAAAAAAGCTAATTAGAAGGAAGACAGTTGTGTCTGAAATGCTATTTCTTGCCTCTTTTTAATACATCTGTAAACTGAGCTTCATGGTATAAATCCTTTCTTGAGGGTTATGCACCTAAACAATCTTATTTGAAACCAGGCAAAGGAACAATACTCTTTTCAGGTAGTTTTCCAGAAAGAAAACCTCTGGATCTCTTAGGAAGTGTTGCATCTTCTGTTCCCCCATCAGCTGGCAGGCTTTCTTCCTGGACAAGGCAGCTCTCTATGGTTTTCTGATGCCTCATTTTACAGGTTTTCATTTCGAGGCACAGTCTATTCCTGTCCTGCTCATTGGCATTTGTCGCAGGATAGGGGAGGATGAGGCAGCCCGTGGACATGAAGCAGAATGTAGTCTTTTTCCATCCAGGAAGAACTTTCTCATCCCATTTGCAGTGTGCTCTGATGCTCTCTCCTGACTGAGTTTCTAAATTACTACTCCTTCAGCAGGTTTTTCCTTCTGGAAATCTGCAGGATTCTCCTAGTCAAAGTCCCACAGGCAGAGATGTACCAGTCTATAACAGCTGGGAGAAACAATCATCCAAATTACGATCTGCTCCTCTATTTCAACACCTCTTGAAAATACAAATTCAAACCCAGCATTTATCCAGCCAGCAAAACAAGCACAGAAAAAAATCCATCCCAGTTCCTTCTGAGAATTGCCCCATCTGAGAACTGCCATTCAGTGGCAGTCTATTGGAAAAGGAACATTCTGCTTTCCAATTCATATGTGAAGACCCTCTGGCTGCAATGGTCAAAGCTCATCCTCTTGATATCTTAAATCTGAAATGGCTCAGTTTAGAGAGAAGGACAGGTGATCAGAGAGGGGAGAGAGCAGAGGGCAGTAAGGCAAGGATTTGAATTAGCTCTCAGTCACAGGTCAAGCTGTGACCAGCTCTTACAGCTTGTTCTCTATTCATGTAAACAAGAGGAAGGTCCACTTCAGAGGCCCCATTCACAAGTTCATTAGAAATGCCAGAACATCTTGAGCTGATTCTCACAGGGATGCTAAATAAGAAGCTGTGATCTTCAGCTGATGATCCATCCTCTCAGGACTGGATGTCTTGCATACCTCAGCTGGTTTTCTTGCAAGAACATCTCAAAATCTGGACATTAGAAGCATCTGGGCACCAGTTACTGTATCCTCATGTTCCCAAGAGGTGACAATACAGGAGAAACAGATTCACTGATCTTCCCAATCATTTTGTGAATTTAGCAACCACCGTGGAAACTTCTCATACAGAAAATGCTGGAACTAGTTGCTTGATCAAGTCCATTTTTTCTTTAGTTTTCTCCTCAACACATCCAAGCCTCATTTTTAGAAAGGTTTTTAACTGTTTTAAAACTGTATGTCTGGTGGTTAGATATTTTGCTGATAAATGTCCTATGCAATCTCTCTGTGACTGTGAAAGTGTGACTGTTGATGATAGTGTTTTATTTGCTCTAGGCTGATGAAACTGTCTGGTATTCTTCATCTCCTTGCCCATCTGCCATGCTTCCTTTGCCTTCTGCCTTCCTTATCTCTAAAAATTGTGCTCCTTGTTTTTCTTCATCAAAAGAGACCAGGATACAACAGGTAAATGGTGGAAATTATTTGGGCTTTGGCAATATAATCATACATGTATTTGTCAACTAAAATATTGTTTCAAAAAAGCATTTTTCAAAGTGCCTCAATGATCTTTGCTTCCTACCTCACCTGAGCTGCTACAAGGGATTTCATTCCTTGTCAGCATCACAGAATGTATATGTCATGAGGAGGAATTTGAAGGAGATGTGAAGCATCTTTCAGGCTTGATTCAGGGAATGTGTGCAAAGGGATCAGTGAGGAAAATTTGCCTGAAGCTTCACAGATACACCAGCAAAAAAAGAGAGAAATATGTATTCAAGATTGGCAAAACTGGAGCAGGAGAGCCAGGAGTTATGTGACAGGAGACATGATAGATGTAACTATTATGGTAATGCTGCTTTGGTCTGCTACAAGAAAATGTAAAGATGTACATATTTTTATAACCCATTTGCTTTACCTCAGCTTTTTCTGATATGCCTTGATGTAGGGCAGGATGTTCTGCATAGCGATACTGAGAAATTTTGTTTGCCTGCAGCTTTCCAAATCTGCTTGTAGATAATTTCTTAATCCATTACCAGGATGGATATTTGACACATTCACTTGCATTAATTAAGAAGATGTAGGAATAAACGGGTCATTTTTCAACAACCCTTCAGGACTTTTCGAAGCATCGGATTGAACAGTGCTGGATTTTTTTCCTTAGGATATAAAAGGAAATGAATGTTGCATAATTATTTACAAATACTTTTTTTGTTATAATGAAATTATTATTAATAACTGATTTAAATTTTCTAATATTTTGCAAATGATCTCTGAAAATTATTTTCTGTCGTCCTGACAGAAATCCTGCATTTCCTGAAAATGGTTTCTTTACTTAGAAATGAAACCTTCCTTTCTTGCATATTCTGAAATTAGTTTTAATGTATTGAGCAGTATTTTCTAAACTGTACAGTGTAAGTGACACATCTGTGCTGTAGTCCCAAAATCATAACAGTGTAGCGCAGATCTCAGTTAATATGAACTTGAATACAAATGTTGTTAAAGTACCAGGGCTAATTTATACTGAGATGCTCAGGACCACTCTGATAATGCTTTTGTTTATAGTGTTATTTACTTCCAGAAGAACTTCAGGAGGTACAAGGCTTTCTATACACCCTTCTTTCAGTTGCCCCCAGAGAAAGTCTCCATCTTGAAAAACACTCATGGCTTGTTTTTATCATTAACACTTGCTATTTAAAAACTGTTTATCAAATTGTGCTGCAAATACTCTTCTTGTATATGTGTATAAATCTGGAGCATTTCATGTTTCCCAAATGCAATATTGGCTCTGCCCTGAGGAAGTGTAAGGTATCTAAGCTCACAATGAACCATGAAGAAAACAAACCTAGTCTACTTATTGAACTTAGTTTAATTTGAGAACACGTTCGTGTTATGATAACTGGAACAGAATTTCCTGCAGATATCTGCTACCATAATCTCTTTTTCTGTCCTCTAAAAGATTTTTTTTATTTCTTTTTTTTTTTTTTTTTTTTTTTTAATTTCACTGTAGATGCTTTCAAAGAGAGAAAAATACCCCTTAAACCTAAGGGTTACAAACTCTCATATGACAATATGTACTAAGGAGAAGTTCTTTACTAGGTCCAGCCAGATTCTCAAATTCATACTGTGGGGTATGAGCAAATTTTGATCCTCTCCTGCTTGGCAACGTTTTTTAAATAGGCCTCTTCCTTTTATATGTCATTTACTAACATGGGACGGTATACTGAGATTTTTTTTTTGGCACTTGCTCCTTTGCAGTATTTTCCAAGGTCTTGCCACACATTAATGAACACATTTCCAAGTCTGAAGACCTTAGAGCATCTATTTGAAGAAATCCCTTACTATTACTTTTCCGTATTTTTTTCTCTGAACAGGAAGGGTTTGTAAACAAATTAGTAAATGCAGTTACTCATCTTGGCCTCATCCTTTTTGGAGGTTTTTCCCATATGAGAGTAGATAAAAAGCAGGCAAATATTTTAAAATTTGGTTGCTTTACCCTCTGTGAAGATGAGGGAGCCTTATCTGGGGGCCAGGAGAGCTCCTTTTACAAGGAGGCATGGTAGGATATATTGACCAATCATTACAGTCACACTATAGCATGTGCTCTGTGTCTTTCAGTCTCATTCTATTTTGTTACTAGTGGACAGTTTATTGGATGGGATTGAAGAGGCAGATGCAGGACGACAGTTTGGTTCACACTATTTAGGAGCTCATTTTGGCTTTTAACCGCTGGCCTGCATTTGGGGGACCTCACAGCTGCACTGATGTAAACAAAGCCCTTGGCGGTTTTTGGCTGGAGGAAGGAGAGCCTCCCCCACAGCTGCAGAGTGCGGGACAATACGCACCCTGCACAATGTAGGAAACAGCAGCTTCATTTTCTGTGGCACCAGATGGGTCTATTGGCTGGTCAAGAGAATATGAAACTCTGGTCCAACTTCCTCTTCACTCCCTCCCTTGCTATGACTGCACGGCAGTGCAGCAAGGAGAGCAATTTTGTAGGGGTAAATCTGCACTGCTTTGGGAGCCAGCTTTGCCTGGCAGGCACGTGCGACGCTGAAGCGAGCCCCAGGAGCTGGTGGGAAGAGAAGGCTGTGCTCCAGGCACACTGCCTCCTGCTCTTCAGTGGCTCTGCAGAGGAAATCTTTTATGTCTTCTTCCCTTCTCCCTGCATGCTCATGTGATGGCCAGAGACAAACAATCTAGCCATTATTGTATTACCCAACACAGCAAAAAAACACCCCGGCTAATCTTGTTTTGTGTCAAGGGAAAATAAAGTTGTTTTTGTTTTTTTTTTAAACTCAAATGAAATCATGGTGCTTTATGGATATTTGTGTCATCCTAGGAGAATGATTCCATTAAGACTAAAACAAAGGCTTCTTTTTGCTAATAACCTTTGAAATGAGATTTGTTTTCTCAAGAGTCCTTGTTTTAAATAGGAGTCTTTCTCTTAACTCCAGGGAAGAAAAACTGCTATTGTTTTACATAATTAATCAACAGAAAAGTCTATTACGGTAAATATGTGGCTAAGTTTCTCACAATGAACAATCACAAACATTGCTTACCTGGGAGATACGTGCTTTAAAGTTAATCAAAGTTTGTCTTTAAAAACTGGAGAAAAGATTGTTATTTAAAGTTAGAACTATTACTCTAAATGCACTATAGATAAGTAGCAGCAATGTTCTACCTAATCTTAGATAAAAATGGTAAATTGTTTCTCTGAGCTCAGTAGAGAAAATAATTCCTATATGCAGCAAATGTGGTTGTACATGAAATTAAAAATTACAGCAGAAACTTTGAAATTTGCTTACTAAATAGCTTAAAGACACAAAGATGTAAGGGATATAAGAGCTGTGCTGTGTATCTTTTAATCATTTTGCCTTGTGCTGTTGTTAGTGTAGATATTTGCAGTGGGAACATCTCCTTACGGGACTCACTACTATAAATTACTTCCTGGAAAATTTGGCACAGGGTGGTTTAGAGGCAAGCTTGCAGATTTTGGTTTTATGCTGGCAAGTGGGAGAGAAAGAGAAAACAAAGTATGTAGTAAGGGAAACAAAAGCACAGACAACTTACACATCCCTTGCCAGCTTTTAGGGGAATGAAAGCACTTGAGATTTTGCAGTGTCTTACCGGAATAATTAGAACTGTATGATATTTGGAATACTCAAGCCCGAGAAAAATTTTGGAAGATTAAAAGGGTGATGTTAAATCCCCTGTCAAGGCAGGATGCACACAAGGGAAGATCTCTGGTCTGTGCTGGATGCGCTGCCTCACTGCTAACAAATGCACACAGATGTGAGAAATACAGCATGAATGAAAGCTAAAAGTGGATCCATCTGGCAGAAAACATTTAAGGGAAAATAAAATTGTGCATTTCTTTGTTTTTCCAACTTCCTATAGGTCTGGTGAAGCAGGCTTCCCAGCTTCCACTATTGTCAAACCAATTTTATCACCTGAAGCTGTACAGTGTCAGATAAGGACAGCGTGTTGGCATTTATAGGGAAGTTGTTAGTAATTTCCCGCCTGTCTGGTCCTGGTGCCAAAGGGTCGGTGGCTGTTTAATGACAGGAACTCTCATTTTGAAAAGCAATATGACAGGTGTGATGCCAGGCCAGTTTCTGATAGCTTTGTTGTATGCTGTGGGACTATTCACAAACTCTGATCATGTCTTTATGTACTACACACTATGAATAGTAGCAGAAACTGGACAGCTGGAAAACAGTCAGGCCCACAGTGGTAACAGTATGAGTGACCCCAGTATCTTAATCCCTAAGCAAAAAGGTGGCGGTAGAAGGACTGCCGGTACTGACAGCCAGCTCAGAAACAAACACACATAAAGAGGATTACGTTCCAGATTAGACAGGCACTTTTGTTGTCTTTGATCTTGGTTTAGTAGATGACAGCCAGTTGCTAAAATCTTTGAGGCTTAAGAGAACAGAGAGGTTATTTCAAAGCAGGTGGGAGCCATACTGGGTAAAATTCAGAAAGGATGAATGAAGTGGCCACTTGTGGGTTTCAGCCGGCTGGCACGAACTGGCACAGCAAGTCACACATGATGAGGGCTGTTCTCAAATACTGTTTCGATTTCAGCACCCATTCTTTCTTATGACTGGATGAAACTGAATTCTGCTTTCTAGAAAGACACACTTTAACTGGGGATTAGAGATACGTGTAACTCCAGCCGGGTGTGAAGGCAAAAGGCCCTGGTCTTTTCTGTCATCTGGAGTATATGTCTTAATTTGTGGAAAATCTGTCTCTCTTCTTATGTTGTCATCAACAGTTGCACAGATATCAAACAGAAAAATGAGACGGTGATGGCAAACTGACCCCTGTATCTTCAGGCATGGACCAGGCTCTCACCAAGAAGACCCAGACCAAAATCTGTGATCTGAGTAAGAGAGAGAGAAAGGATCAAGGCTATCCTCATATCACTGTGGGGGCAAACACAGGATGTGACTCCTCTCTCTGTCTCTTAACTTAGAAGCATTCTTTGGACTACAGTGTCAGTTTTTTTCTGAATTCATATTTTCAAGTCAAGAAACTAGCCAGAAATCCCCAGCCAGTCTCACTAACAGTGTCAAGTCCTGTTTGCCAACATTTAACTAAGACTAGAAAATGTTTACTTTGGTCTTAGCCGTCTTAGCCAGACGTAAGTGAAGCAACAGAGGTTGATGGAGGAAATGCTCTGATGCCAATTACCAGCTTTCATCTTGGTTTGCAGAGAAATGGTCTTCAGTGGCATCCTTTCTTTTGATAAGGGAAGCATACTTATTTTTGACCTACCAGTATTCATTTTTTGCATCACTAGGACACATTCACACTGACTGTCTTGTCCTGTTTCATGCCCAAACCCAACAGGACCACATGCTTTTTTGTTTAACTGAAGAGAGAGTTAACTCTCTCTCCTGGTGTCCTAAATTGGACAGTAGGACATGAGCAAATTCTTTAGTGCCCCCACAGAAGATAATAAACGTCATTTCCCTCCTTTTCTACTCCATTGTGGTGCTGGATGCAAGCCTTTTTCTGTCAAACTGCCCTACACTGCCCTGAGGACCTGTTTCGTTCATCACAAAAGCTTTGTCTGAGAGCTTCAGTGCTTCCCTCTGTCAGCGATAAAATTAGGGGACATCTTTTTGCACTTGCTATCTGTTTGGGCTGATGTCTTTCCTGTGACACGTGTTGAACATGTGCTGGGTGAGCATTTTCCCTTCTAAAATAAGTCACATTCCTGGTACTGCCACATCAGCAGCATCTGACTGTCTGGGAGCAAAGAAGAATACAGCGAGTGCATCTGAAAAATCACCGACAGCCAGGCAGCTCAAGGACATGACATATAAATTTTTCAGAAAATGCTTTAAGGGGCAGACATTCACTTAACCCCATCTGGAGCTGTTTTCCTTTGTTCGTTCTTTAGGAGAATTCTAGTGGCAACAGCACTGGATACTATTTTTACGAGGAATACTACATGATGAGCACCTGCATGAGTAATGCTCTCAGTCCACAGCATTTTGTCTCATGCTCTTTTTAGTCTCAGTTTCTATGCTGAATTGTACAGTTTTTCCCTTTAAAAAATGCAGGACAGGTAAAACCCAGCTAGAATATATAAAAAAATTTGAGTGCTGAGAGCAAATGGATTCTTGCAAAATGTCAGATGAAAATTACTCTGATGCTGACAAATTCATTCTGTTGTCCTCCTTTAATAGCAAAGATAAGGGAAGGAATGGGGAAAAAGCTGTGATGAGCATAGAAAATATTTGTTGTTTGCCATGAAAGAGATTAAAATGTGTTAACCAGTTACTAGGTACAAAGGGAGAATATTGTGCCAGGTGCACAGATTGATGGGTTATAAAATGATTTGAAAACTGAAGGTCATATAGATGGCATACTGCAAATTAGACATTTAAACAGATGGCATGGGTATTCACTAGTCCACCTGTCTGGAAGAGGGAATTTTCCAATGTTGTACAAAAATGTCAACAGATAAATAATAAAAACCAATTCAGATAAGTTGGCTAAACTGTGCTAATTACCTACTTGTCATTTCCCACATTTCTAATCTTGGTCATTTTTCACTTATAACAGTTTGTTTTTCTGTAACATAACCACCAGCCTAGTCACAGCCAAAAACACAGGAGGGGAAATTCTGAGTGAAATTTCATGTCCAATTAATATGGTAACTACCTTTGAAATTTTTCCTCTGGGAGTGCAAAAGTAATTAGAGTTAGAAGGAAAGGAAATTTAGATAGCCACTCTTGTACCTTGTCACTGACATAAGTGGCAGAGAGGGGGACACGGAAAAGTGAACAGAAAGAGGAAAATAAACCCTGTGAGAAGGCCAGGATGAGCAAGAGACAAAGTAATGAGATAGAAAATGTGATTCTTTAACTGCAAGCCCTCCCAAAACTCCCTGCGTAGGAATATCGTGTGGTTGACTTAGCACAGGAGCAGCATCATACCAACTATTTGGAAAGGGGAAATAAATTTAATTTTGGTTTTGAGGAAGAGATAGGAAATTCCTGGCACCTGGTCCTCCCAATAGACCACATGTAGGACCCATCACTTGTCCATGTTACAAATGACTCTCTAGCTGATATAAAGCTATCTTCCTTCCATTGTCAATTCTTGAAACAGAGATGGTTGTAATGGAGGGGGAGTGAGGTTTCATTAGCATCACTAAGCAGTGGCTTATATCCTTTCTGGGATGTGATTAATTTGCATTAAAATTCAATGGCAAAGAGCCACACTTATACAGGAGAGATCTTGATAGGAATGGTTTATATTCTCCTATTGTTTTATTTTGAGTGGATTTTTTTTTTTTTTTGGTATCAAAAAAAGGGCCCCAGAGGAAGTTAATGCTGAAGACAGACCCTACAGTGTCAGAGGGCTATGCTGTCGCCAAGGAACACATAACTTAAGGAAAAACAGAGCCTCTTTCTCTGCTGCTTGAATAGTCTGAGTCAAATCCTGATAGTGGTAAGGTCAGAATAATTAGGTGGAAGCACTCAGCTTCCCATTCAGTGGTGAGAGAAGGGAACTTCAAGAGTGTTGCTTTGTGCATTGCTACGTGTTCTTGTTCAAAACAGTTCAAAATGAATCTCAGCTGCAGAAGGACGGGTCATGGCCTCAGGATATCTTTTCTCTGTTGAAAGAGTATGCAGCTATGTTAGAGATGAAGGCATTACCTAGAAATTGAGGGGTCCTGCTGCATAAAGGACATGAGCAGTATGTTATACTCCAGTCCACAGCAGTGTTATAAGGTTGTTTTCCCCCATGCCCTTCTGCTCAAGGGAGATGTATCAATGCAGTGTTTGTGTTTTTTCCCCAGTTGACATAGTATTGATTCAAGTAGTATTCTCAGAACAGCAAATGAGATGGCCATGGCCATGTTTTGAGGACAAGCATTGACTTTCATGAGAAAAAAAAAAAAAAAAAAGGCTGTGTTTTAAGGATTGTGCTGAATACTGAAGGAAAAGACCCAGAACCTCAATATCTTTGGTTGTTTCTAAGAAAAGTTTTCATGCAAAATAGCATTGACATTCATGAACGTAATTGATTAACTGCCTGCCAGCTAGTATAATGACCTTGTTTCTAGTTAGCAACCTGACTGAATATGCAAGAGTCCTACCTGTGGCTAGATGGGATTTACATGATTCTGAGAAGTTCTTGTTAGCTATCAGAGTAAAATTTGTCCTCTGCCTTGCCACCGCAATGGGATCTTAGAAAGAAAAGAAAAAAGGACTTGGTTGTCCTGGGGCAGGCCAACAATTTAGCTAGTCTAATGCCTAAACTCCTAGAGGAATAGTGTCCTTGCATTTAATGTCCCCTATTGAGTTGAATGCCATAGTGCAGCACCACAGGAGGGAAAAATTGCCATTTTTGGCATCAAACTACCTGCAGGCAAGATAAATGTGAAAGATAAGAACAGAGGGAACATCTCCTCTCAACTACACATCAAGGAAGATGAACCTTTGCTGACATCCTGATGCTCAAAATCTGCATGCTCTGACTTTCTCCAAAGCCTTTGGATTTCATGCAGTGCCGGGGACACCCTGAATGGCAAAGGCAAAATCTTCCAGTCAGTGCTAGAGGACATTCATGGTGTTGGGTGGCTTCAGAAGCATCTGAGGAAACGTGGCCATGCCTGGCTGATCACCACACACATGACTCTTGGAGCAAGTCTTTGCCCTAGAACTCTGCAGCTCAGCTCTGCATCCACAGAATCTGTGCCCATCAGGCACCACAAAGGTTTGACTCAGTAAAAGACTGCATTGAGTGTGTCTTTTGAGCTTTGTGCTTATTTTTAAAAGGAATATCTGCCACCAAGTGGAAAATGTTATCACTTCACCAATATTTATAAATTATTACCAGTAATAATCTTAACAATTATCTTGCTTGTTACTCTGAAAGAGTTCAAAACAACCAGACAGGTAGAGAAATGTGGTGCTGAAACATAGCACCAGTTGCTGGTTCCTTTACAGCACGGATTAGCGACCTTGCTGAGGCACAGCCTGATGTGTGCTTAAATGTGGAAAAATGGCAGAGGGGCTGTGGAGTGGAGACAGCTTTCGTTCTTTGGCTCTGTAGCTGGATCTCTTGACCTCAAAGACAATTCTTCTGAAATACAGGAACAGCAGAGATTCACATTCAAATTTGAAATTCCTGGAGCCTTGGTTTCTAATTCTTATGCCAAATGTCATCTGTTGCCTTGACTTAAGGACTTTTCTACTAACCCTAGCTACACAACAATTAATGAGTTTAGCTGCAGAAATATTAGAAGTAGTGACCTGATGTATCAGTGACTGATGAGGCCAATCAAGTGTCTTTTTTTCTTTTTTCATTCATTATATTTTTTAGAAGAGCTTCAGCAGGGACCAGTGCTCTGAGAAACCAAAGGAAAGTGAATCTTCTGGTCTGTGGATGTGTTGTCAACTGTTTCTGGCTTCTCAATTAACCTTAAATGGCTGAATGTCATCTCTTTCATTTCTAGCTCTACTCCAGGCTCTTAACATATTTCCAAACACAGCAGAAGAGACAGAGGGGAAAGAAGCATGGTACAATGACAAAGAAAGAATACAGTAGAAAAGAAAGAAAAACTAAAAAGATAAAAGTAAAATCATCAACGTTATTTGGGTTTTATTCTCCATACAGGGCCAGTACTCGGTTGTGTTTGCTGGGATGCCCGGGTACTTCATGAGTCAGTCCCAGTGCCCCAGCCCAAAATGAAGAACAGATTAGCGATGGAGAAGATAGGCATGGGGAAAGTCTGGTGCTGGTGGACACTTGAGACATAAGGGCCAAAAAACATGAGGCCAAAAGAAGTCTATGTAAGTGCTGATTGTGCCTGTACTCAGAGGGTAGCACATGGGTGGAGACAGTGGGCAGCTGTTTGGACCTTGACCAGTTGAACACAACCAGAATGATCATCTCCCATCATCTCAGCCTGCTGCAGAGCTCCTAAACAAAGCTGGGGTCCCAAACAGTCACCTAGTACTTCCCCTAAGAGGTTGGACTGGCTTCCTGGAAGGCTTTTTCCATGAGTGAGAAGTAATTTTATTGAAGCTTCTGCACTTAAACAAACACAAGATGTTAAAAGAGGTTTTATTTGCTTCTAGTGAGGCAAGAATGAGCAAGATGCAGTGACATTTTCTTTTACCACTGGCTAGACCAGCAGCCCTGTAAAATGACTTTTTTCCACTTGGGAAGTCAGGCAAAATGTGTAGATACTTAATGACCTTTTAAAAATGTCTAGATAAGACACATTTTAATCAGCTGTGGGAGCTATAAGACAGGTTAGATGTCCATGCCTATAGAAAAATGCCACAAAATGCAGAAAAATTAACTAGGTAGTAGGGAATGTTTACAAGACAGCTTTTGCGTAAAACAACATCACTTTTTGTGTTTGCTAGCAGGCAGTGCAGGTTGTGCTCTGATGAGCTCAAGGCTGTATATTAAATCTTTTCTGGGAGGAGAGGGTGGGTTTTTAATGTAAATGCTTTTATTAAGTTTTGTTTTCTAATCACATCATCTCTCCAGCATGGAGGGCAGTAAACCACTTTTTAGTTAGAGGCTGTGTAGTGAGACTCTAGTTCATTGAGACATTGCTGGCTTTCTCCAAAGAGCAAGTTCATGCTTGCCAACTTACATGAGTATGAAGTTACCTTCGATTCATACCGTAAACTCATTCTGAAGTAGTGGTGGTGGCCCTTAGCATGAATGTTTGGGCCTTAGCATGAATCCTGGACCAGGTGTCAACTGAGCAATGGACGAGGAAGAAAACAAGCAAAATTATAATACTGGAAATACTTTACCTCAATTATAGAAAGAGAAAACCAACCAAGACTAGGTGTGTTCAATTCTGTATCAATTGAAATTGGGATGTAGGAAAAAATATATGGTACATAGATATGAATTTTATTCTGTTGTTTATTCTGTTTATCCTGGATGACAAAAGTTTATTTATTCATAATTCATGGTGGAATGTCCTTATGAACTATTGAAACTGAATGTCTCTGTGTTGGGTGCAAAGGCATTAAATTTTTTAATGTCTTTACCGATGCAGTTATCAGAATTATCGACACAAACAGCTCTATGTGGGCCATTTGTTTGCTAATGAAAACTCAGTCCACCTTGACTTTAATTAGTTTTGCAAGATTTTGGTCCATAATGGTGGCAGATGTTGGAAAGATTCTAAGTAAACAATTTATAGTTTTGCATCCCAGTGTATCATGTTAGCAAAATCAACTTCACAGCCTACAGGAGAAACAGGCCTGATTTCTAACGCAAAACCCTTTCTTGTGCTCTCCTCTCTCAAGGGAGCATGCAGTCTCCCACCTCTTCCATACCTTTCTCCCCTCTGCTGGTCCCCAGGCACCTTCCCAGTGTGTCAGTTTCAACCGTGACGATGCTCTCAGTTTGTGCTTCTTGTGGCAGGAGTGCAGTTTGGTGCCTGCCTTGGCTACAGGCAGGGCTCTGGTAGCCTGCACAGAGCTGCTTTGCAGATTACTGTGAAACTGTCCCAAGATGTGTTTCCTTGTTATGTTCCTTCATTTCTCTAGCACTTCTAGGATTCCTCAGGGCTGCCTGCACACGCAGCTTTAATTGCTTTGCTGCAGCCTCAGCACTCACTGTGGGACAGTTTTACTGCAGTTCATCCTTTTCCAGAAGTGTCAGCCAAACTTAAATCGGAGTATTAAAATCAGAGTTCTAAGGATAAGAAAGACTGGAATCAAATTACAAAGGAGGAAAATGCAGTTTTTCCTAAACTCAGTCATCAGATACCTTATTGTGTTCTGTAGGTTACCCAGTCAAAGGATATCCTGGCTGCCAGATGTTAGTCCTGGGCTTTCCTGTTCCAAGCAATATCCTCAGACTGGAGGATGTAATCCTGGAATTTGCAATGACAACCTTTTTTGGACAGTGTCACCTAAGGTTTTTATATGTATCCTGAGGACTGATGTATCCTGGAACTGGACATTAATTGGCTGCTTAATAGTGGCAGTTTCCTTCTTGCCTTGGCTAGGAGATGCCATGAGAGTTCTACCTGAATGGGTTTCTGAAGCAAGAAAGATAATTTTTTAATATTTTGTCTGTCCTACTGTGTGAATTATGTAAACTGTTGTACTCATGTCTCATAACAAAGTTACTAATAGCATTTATTAAGGTTTATACCAGTAACAGGTTTTATACAGCAGGAAGCCCATAATCTCTGGTATGTTGTTAGATCTACTTGGAGAGCACACATGGCATGTTTCTAATATATGACAGATTTCATTAGAAGTTGCTTTGCTGGACATTTCTGAAGGAGTAAGCTTTTGTTAAATTTGGAGGTCACATCACACCATTCTGTCCTTCTTCCGTCTTCCTTCTCATGTTCTCCTTACTTCATAGCTTCAAGATGTGGTTCCTCCATATTATGGGAGAGGATACTTAAAACACCCATACAGGTTCAACTCAGTCTGGCCAACTATAGGAATGTCATTAAGAATGACAGTAAGAATGAGAAACAATGAAGAGATGAACAAAAAAGGAGGGGATAGAGGGAGAAGTAGAAACCACTCCCATGTAGTTGAATATATAAACTCTCAAATTTAGTTTAGCAGATCTAGATAATTTGAGGCACTTTGGGTCAGAGCTTACTTTAGTTTGTGAGTTGACTGGGATGTTATTTATTTTGTTCTAATTGGTCCTATAGTAGTCTTCCCTTCTTCAGGGTGTCAATGAAAATGAAGCTTCCATTTGTCATAGAGTAAATGACACGTTAAAAAGGGTGTTTGGTTGAGTGTACACAACATTAAAAATTAGGATGATTTGAGTGAGTTACAAGGTGGATTTATCTACTTCAGAAAAAAATTACCATAAAAATTCAGTTGAGAAAAACTGATTTCAATGATTTGAAATGAACAATCCCACATTTATTTAAAAAATTGCAAACACATAATTCATTACTTGCCTCAGAATATTTTGAAATTTCAAAAGGCCTTTGAAAATTACCTTTCTATGACGTATTTATTGTGAATTATTAATTGAATGTATGGATAGACATTGTTTACAATGTATTTTCTGCCAATTTTTTTTCTGAATATTTAAAAACTTAAGGTAACTCTATATTGTATATACTAATGTGCAATGGGTAACCTTAAAAAAAAAGCTTTTTTTTTTACTACATTTTATGCAGAACTGCAGGTCAGTGTATTCAAACAAAGTTGGAAAATGCTTTTAAAGATTATGTAATAATTCCTACCTTCTCATGAGCAACCTGGAATTGCCATACTATATAGTACTTGAAATGATGCAGATCTACAGGAAAAAAAGAAAGGAAATTGTTGCCATGCCAACTGCATGTGATTAGTGATGGCAGCCTACTGTCAGTGATTCTTAGCCCCATGGTCTTGCTTAATTTGTGGTAGCTGTATACAGGCATTGTCTCAAAGGAACCTCCCTTCGCTCTTCCTTGGCATCAGTATATTGTAAAATAATAAAAATCTAAAAATGTCTTTACGAGTATTTGGTTTGTTGTGTCTCATTATTTTAACTTTTGTAGTGAGGAGCTGAGCTCTCATTAATGTAGAAATTTCCAATACAGACACTGGAGAAGTTCTAATCATCTTTCTGTGACCCATGAGGCTATAACGTGTTTGCCATAGCTTGAGGTTGGAACAAGGTCCCTTATGCCAACAAAGAGTGTGAAGCCTTCAGAAAATGCATCCTAGCTTGTGGGTTTTTGGGGGGAGACCTTTATGGTCGTTTCTGTTTTTTAAGCCCAGTAGAGCAGATTCTAACATTGCTGGGAAAACCAAGCATCTGGGTGATTTATTTCTCATCATTACAGGTTGGCAGCTGGGTGACCCAGAGGCCATCTCAGGCTGCCTGGAGCCAAAAAATAGTAGCTTTCAGTTAATAATACTGTGATAAGAAATTTTCTCTACATTTCTGCAAAATGCTTCTTGGTTTTATCTTCTAAAAAAGGAAGCCAAGAAACTGTGTTCTTCTGTGGTTTAAACTGTGACAGTGCACTATGATCAAAATGCTACTATAAATATAGATATAAGTTGCAATGAATTTGTTGACATTGGCTTTGTAAAAGGCAGCAGTAGCAAAATGAGAAGATAGAAGTAGATGATAGAGAGGGCTTGCTTTTGCTTCACTGTTAATTGATTTTAATCTTGCTGCCGTCTTTCTATGATCAGTTGATGTCTGAGTTTTGTGTATCCTTCTAAACGCCAAATCTGTACATGACAGGAATAGATTGTATTCGTGTCACAGATTTTGAGAACATCTCTGTATTCTCACCCCTGTGAATTCAAATTAGTATTCAGTATAGGAATAATTCACTTGATGTATCATTATTCTTTACAAAGAGGATTTTGATATGCTTTTATTTCACTGAGCTAATATTACTTAAAGAATACCTTCTTAAGACAAAGAATTTCAGGGAATTGAGCAGAAGAAACTTTCCATTTGTCTCACAGAAACTTGTCTGTTTATGTTTGCCAACACAATGTTTACCCTTTCTGCAAAAATATGAGATTTCTGACTCATGTTCAACTTTTGATCATCTATCAGAGTTCCTTTCCTGTGGATTGGATGCCAAGTCAGTATTTCTACAGAAAATTTTTTCAGTTTGCTAAGATATTCCTGAATTCTTACCCCATTTTCTAAATACTGTGTTACATGACAATATAACAACCATATGTCCTGTACTGTCTTCCATGCCATTAATAAATACAGTGAGTAGTGTGAGCTCAAGGTACATCTGTGGTGAAATGCTACTTGATGTGGCCTTCCGTTTTAACCATAAACTTTCCTCTGTATATCCAACCAGTTTTCCTCTCGTGTGTTAGTAGTTTCACCTGGAATAAGTTTCTCTAGGTCCTTTGTTCTCTAGGTCTATTTCTCGAGAAAACATTAAGAGCCTTACAAAAATTAGGACACATGACATGTTTTCCTCTGTCCACGAAGCTTATTCCCTGTCAAAGATAGAAATTTTATGGGTTTGGATTGATTTGTGCTTGACAGATCAACCTGTCCTCATACTTGTTAGTAGTCTTAATTTTTACCAATAGTTTGTCTGATTTCCCAGCATTTTCTGGGAACTGAAGTTAACTGAAGTCCCCATTCTCTTCCCTTCTACTGCTTTTGAAATAGGTTGCTTGTTTGATCTTTTTCAGTTTTCCAGACGAATCCTTCATGAAGGCAAGCACTAATGATTCTACCACTGCTTACCATATTAAGCATATAAGGTGAATTCCACTAGGCTTAGGAAGTTGGAAAAAAAAGGAAAAACAAACCTCAAACTAACATCTTCAGTAACTTTTCCTTAAGTAACCTAGATTCTTTTTAGCATTTCATCCTTCTAACTTCCTCTTTTTAAACCTTTATCTCTCTTTTTTTTTTAAATTTTTTTTTTAATTTTTATTTTTATTTTACCTGTTAATGGACTTCTGGATTTTTTTCCTCCCCTTTATATTTGTTTTAGTCATATCTTCTTTCAAATAATGACTTTCTGATTGCAGTAATTCTAAGCAGTCAAACTTTATTTCCACCTCTAGTACATCTCTTTTCTTTTTCAGAGGTCCTCATGGTTTACCAAGCTACATTCTTGGTACCTTTCCTACCCATCTTGCAGCTTATAACATTCCATGGTTTTGCTGTTATTACCTCCTTAGGGATCAGCTGTTATTACCTCCTTAGGGATCAACACTTCTGAGCTTCTTTTACCTGTTTCCCATGAGATCTTATTTAGTTCTTTGAGTTCCTCTTTGCAGTCCAATATCTTGTCTTTGCTTTTTTCCACTTGGGAAGAATCTTTAACTCTCATTTCCTTATCTCACTCCTATTTTTACTTTCCCCTCTGACTTTTTAAAAAAAAAAAAAATTCCCTACAGGCTAGGCTCAGATTCAGACCTACTTCCCGTCTGGTTGCTTGCACAATTTTCTTCATCAAAAAATCATCAAACTTCTTCCTTGGGAAGTTTCTGGAGAGCCTGCTCTAATCTTTCCCAAGAGATTTTTGGAGCTTTACTATGAAGACCTATAACTTGGGGGCTTTCTGCTAATTTATCAGAGAAGTGTCTTCCACTTGATCTTCCTGGTTTGATGGCTGACATTTGCAAGGATAACACCTCTCCTCTATTTCCTCATTATTGACAAGATACTTCTCTGTAGATCTTTCTACATTCTGCCACTCAGCAACACCTCTTTCCTCCTTTTCCCTGGCTGAATAAGCTGTGAAATATTCCAGCCATGTGACTATTCCCACCATGTCTCTATTCTAGTTGACTAATAATTATGTTGTTTAAGGACTTCCAGCTTCGTGAGATAGCTCCTCATTCTTCTTGTATTAATACACAGGCAACTCAGATGTTCAGAAATGCTGTCTGTTCTCTACCTTTTTTGTTCTTCTACAGTGTTGTTCTCCTCTGCTCTATTACTCTTATCCCTCATCCAGGTGAGCACTGCTTACATTTACTTCTCTCTCTTGTTGCCAGCTATCAAGCTTTTGTCCCAAGATGCTTTTTTTCTTTTTCTTGAGACATCCCTTTTCTTCTCAGACATTCTTCTGAGACCCTCTTGACACCTCTTGACAAAGTTAGCTGTGCATAAAATTATTCTGAGAATGTCTCTGTCTATGTAGCTATCAAAAAAAAGAAAGCAAATGCTATTAACCTTTTGGTATAACCTTTTGGTATAACACGGAGGTTTTGGGAATGATGCTGAAAGTATGTTTTTAGATTGTATCACTTCCCATGGCTACTTACAGTTTGTCTTATTATTACTTCAGATGTTTCCTGGGAATGTTTTAGTACTTTGGAATGAAGATCTGATCTGACTGCATATCTGGAAGAGAGAGATAACTATTAGTAATTGTTCTTTGGAGTATATATCATCACAATAGGTCACTCATTCACCTGCTCACAGATCTGTTTTCCCAAGGCTTGCTTTGTTATAATACCTAATGATTTTACTATCTTTATCCATTTTCTGCTTTTCATAACTCTTTGAACTCCCACCTTATGCCTGCAATTTTTTTCCCTGACGACTCTGATATCTGTTATGTTGACATCATTTCATACCTACTTAGGATAGTTAAATACTTTTTTTTTTTTCCTGGAATTTGTGTTCATGTAGAGTCATGGAGAAGTGATCTCTCTATTTTTTAGTATGACATACAATTGTTTTCTGTATTTCTTTACCTTTTCTCATTCTTTTTCATCTTGTTATCTAATTCTCGTATAAGTGATTCTTATCATGTATTGACATGATAAACCAATTTTCAAACTTCCAGTTTTATTGTATGAAATGTTGCTGGATCAGAACACTTGCTGATTTGTTTGAGACCACTATGTTTTATTATTGCATAGTATGCATTTACATGGCCTGAAGAATTTCTGGTGGTCTAGAAAAGAACAAGAATGTATTTATTTTTTTTTTTTACTTATTGAAATCTAAAAATGATTCTCTTTGTTTGTTTATTTGTTTACCTTTAAAACAAGTGGCTCTTTCTAAAGCTGAGAATAGTGTCAAGGAGTGTAATACAAGGAAAGATATTTAAAAAATCACTTAAAATTTGCTGAAGTTGTATTATACAGACCTATAATATGAGCAATTTTACTAAACAGGTGAAAAAAAAAGTCCCATTTTTACTTGAGATTATGTATTACATTGTTATACTGCAGAAAGAAATGTGTGTGGGGGGTTCCATCTAACTTAGGAGAGTATGTGAATAATCATTTAAATCAAGCACTGACATCTGCATGTGCTTTACTTGGCTTGTTTTTAATGAACAAATTGTCAGCCTATGATATTACTGTAAGTACTCAGTTCAAGTTCCAAGAAATTACAGGACATTTTAAATCCAGGATCTGTGTTGGTTAGTGAGTTAATACAAGTGCATCTAAGATGTATGCCTCATGCCCAAACAGATACAAAGTATGCTTATTTTGGCTGGTGGAAGCACATCCTGGAATGTGTTATTCCACTTAGAACAGCTTGTTGAGAAAAAAGAAAAGGAAAAAAAATAGAAAAAAGTTTCTAAATGTCAGTTTGTCTAGTTTAGGAGTTATTAATCCACCAAGAATTTCAAAGTTGAATAGTTTTTGATATACGATGTGAAAATATGCGTAATAAATATAAGAACAAAAGCCGGGGGCGGGGAGAGGCAGTCAGAAGCGAGACTTGCTGCAGTGTTAGTGTTGCATTAGCCTATGTTTGCTCTTATTTGCCATCAACTAACTGAAGCTGCTCTTCTTTTAATCTGATCGCAGCAGCTCGATTGACCTTTTCAGCAGCAGCTCTGCATGGCAAGGTCTGCTCTGGGGCCTGGGACTTGCTTCAGAAAGGAAGGCAGATGATCGTTGACATGAGGGAGTTTAGTTCATTGATTGTAGTATGATGCAAAACTTTTTCATTCATGAGAAAGTTGTGCAGGTGAAACCCTCCCATATCCATCTTTTTACCTTACTTTTTATTCCTTTTTTTTTTCTTGTTTGCTTGTTCTTTCTGTCCCAGAACAAGGATGCAGCAGGGCTTAAGAGATCATCCCTAGCCACTGCTTCTCCAGTCCATTTTTACTGAAGAAGACAAAGGAGGAAAATAAAGTTTGGTGTCAGCCTCATTTGGTGCTGATCATCAGAAATGCCACAGACTTCAAAGCAAGTCTGGTAGTCCTTGCATTAGCAGGGCTTTGGAGAAAACCACTCACTCAGATGTCTGAGGGCAAGGTGTCCAGCCTTTGAGGTAAAGGTGTCTTAATTTTGTGCTAGGTCTCTTCAGAGATCAGCTGGGGAGAATGTGACCAGCAGCATTGGAAGGCCACGATGCCATGACCTTCTGTAACTCCTATGCCTGCAGAATAAACTGTCACTTGAGAAATAGAGGACAAATAAAAGTGCTGCTTTACCATGCTCTTCCTTCAGGTTCTAAAATAAAGGTCATTCTCAGTAAATCAGTTTCTAAGCAAAATTTGAGGATCTGAATGTGATGTTATATTGATAGGCACATGTATGCAGATACTATGTGCAAGCTGCAGAAAGAAAAAGGATATGCAGCCATGCTTCCCATTCAGAGAAGAAACAAAAAAGTCTTTTAAAATTCTGTTTTCTATAAACACAATGCATGGCTGAACAGATACATTTTCTTTATCACTCAACCTGACTTCTGAGACATCAGATACTATCTGTTGCTAGATGCAGGATGCTAGGCTAGGCATGGCAGCACTTGTGTTCCCAGGGGATTGCTCTGCTGAGATTGCCCCTGTTCATCTGAATTCAAAGACGGATTTGAGCTGAACTGATAAAGAAAGAAAATCGACATAGAGCATACAGTAACTCATTCTCTTAAGGATTTGGCATGGCATTCAAGGGAAACCAATTATGATTTATGTCAATACAGCACAGATAATTTCCTATTGATTGACTGCCAGATCCTTCATAAAATAATGAGTTAGGCCTGATGCCAGTGGTTCTTAGGCACCATCAGACCAGTGTTTCTATTTCATATGCCCTTGACAAAGCTTCTCTCAAAATTTTGTGAGTTAAGTAAGTTTATAAGTTCTCTTCAAATATGCAAACTCAAGCAAACACAAGCTGTGATTCCCTTTAGTGTTACTGAGGTTTTGAAAGGCATCCTCTTATCGAAGCATTTGGCTACGGGTCTGGCAATAGTGAGTTTTCATTCATTACTTTAAAAACAAAAACAAAGCTCTGTTTGCTAAGGATTCCTCTTAGGATATTAGTGCATGACGAGATTCAAAGGAATTCTCAGAGAAAAATAACTCATACGTTCAAGCCTGAGCTTATCTAGAAGCAAGTGGTATGTCTTGAGGACTTACCAGCATGGGGAAAATCCTCTGTGCTGATCCAGGAGAGTCATTTACATATTTTCTAATGCAGCCCTGACCAATGCCAGGTTTTACCAGTCACTGTGGAGTGTTTGGGGCCATTATTCAAGAGACACAGATTTGAATTTTCCATGAGGAGATGGGGACTGGCCATGGCTGGACTGCTTGTGGTGTGGGATGGGTGAGCGGCTGAATCTCCCTTTTCAGAGGTGTGAGTGGAGTGAAGGCAGTCTCTGCTGCTTCTGGAGAGAACATATATCCTTGTCTCAAGAGAATTTGTCATTCCAAATACACAGCTTCTTCCTTGAAGGCATCTGCAGATATCCTGGTTTTCTGCTACCTTGCCATAAGCAATCAAGTCATAGACATCTGGGGTAAGAAGTGCAGCCCTTTGTGTGCTGGTTTTGGATGCAGTAGTTAAATTTCTTTATAGTAGCTGGTATGGGGCTGTGTTTTGGATTTGTGCTGAAGACAGTGTTGATAGCACAGGGATATTTTAGTCATTGCTGAGCACTGTTTTTACGGAGCCAAGGTATTTTCTGATTCTAGCCCCACCCTACCAATAAGTGGGCTGGGGATGCACAAGAATATGGGAGGGGACAGAGCCAAAATAGCTGACTCCAACTGACCCAAGGGATATCCCATACCATATGATGTCACAGTCAGCATATAAAGCTGTGGGAAGAAGGAGAAAGGCAGGGACATTCAGAGTGATGGTGTTTTTCTTCCCAAGTAACTGTTTCCCATGAGATGGATCTGGGTTCCCTGGAGATGTCTGAACACCTGTCTGCCCATGGGAAGTACTGAATGAACTCCTTGTTTTGTTTGCTTGTGTTTGTGGTTTTTACTTTACCTATTAAACTGTCCTTATTTCAACCCTTGAGCTGTCTCACTACTACCCTTTTGATTCTCCCCAATTCTACAACAGTGGAGCAAGTGACTGCATAGTGTTTCGTTGTCAGCTGGGGCTAGATCATTACACTTTCCTATTTCTGATAGTATTCTCTCTTAGGATACTGCCTGTCTCGCCTGTGCATGTATGCTTCCATCAATGCTGCATATCTAATTATTTAAAGAACTTTTCAAACTTGAACTTACTGCTTTCCAGGCAGAAAATTCTAGAACACCTCTTAAACAACAGCCTCTACCTCCCCTCCAGAGAGAAGAGAAAACCAGTTTGGTAAGGTTCACCTGAAAGCTCACAGCCTCCAGGCACTTTAAGTAAGAATAAAAAAGAAATAAAGCCTAGGTATGGTGAAGAAGGAGAAAGTAAAAATACATCATCTGGAGGAGATATAATTTATAGGAATGAAACTGGTCTCACCAAATTTTTTTGTTAGGGGGTGGATGAAGGAACCATCTTAAATTGGAATTAAAACATTAGATATAGGGAAGGTAATGGGCACGTAAAGTGTTTTAAATGTTCATGTAAAGTTTTAATTTTTTTTGTAATGGATATGTGTCTTTTGGTTAATAAATACCACATTCTTTTCTATGGAAGAAATGTCTTGGATGCACTTAAAACTAGTCTCTCAAATGGAAACCTATTGACAATGACAGTTATACCCATGGTTAATTATGGGTGGAAAAACACAGGGGCTGCAGTTTCAGTCCCTATTTAAAGAGTAAATGAGTTATAATTTTTTTTTTCCCAAGGAATGAAGACTTTGAAAAACCTCCACTTTTAGTGCCACAAGCCTAAAAACAGTGCTCACTTGTTGATTGCGGGAGAGGTGAATGGGAGGATCCATAAAACACAGCCCATTCCTGCTTGACTTTCCTTACACAGACAGAGGCCAGAGCCAAACAGGCTCCTCAGGTGTCCTGGCTCCCAATTAGACTTTCATATGATACTTATTCCAGCTGCCCTTCCTGCTGACTCTGGCAGTAAGGGTGAGAACTGGCTGCGTTAACTTCAGGAAGAACAAGGTTTAGTCCTAAGACATCTTTAATGTTTGCCAGAATTTTAGCCATTAAAACAGCTTGAATCCTTGTGAAACTGTCTGCTCTGTACTTCAGGTGGTACAACATGAGCCCGTAAATTCACAGACGATTCATAGGGGTAGCAATTTCTTATTCGCTACATAAAGCAGTGAGGAGGGGTCAGACAGACTGGGAAATGGGGTATAATTCACCATCTTCTGTTTACAAAGATTTCTGATAGATTACTCTTACTCACCCTGGCAGCATTTTTTAAGTGTTTAGTGTCATTCAACACACAAAGTACTTCCTTTGCATGATAATTTTTCTGGAGAGAACTGAAGAATATTGATCTTTTACTTCACTGAAGTTGCCAAGGAGGTTATGACATTTAATGTTCATCTTTAGCTGCTTATTGTTATGTGGGATATGAACCAATGTGGCCTGCAAAATAGGCTTTCTTCATAGCACCTCAGCAGATGTAAATAACAATCTGTTTCTCCAAATTGTCCATGCATGAACATTTTGAAAGAAAAAATTATAATTCAGTTCCACCAGAACTAATTCCCATGCACAGACTGTAACATTTCTCTAGAATAGGAAATTTTCTCTTCTGCCCCCAAACCCAATCAAGTAATCCTATGGGAACACCCTGAGCAGGATCATAAGCTTCATGCCTGCTTTGCTGGCCAGCACATTTGGTTTCTACTGGAACAAGAGGCAGGCTGGCTGCTTCCACTCTTTAAAAAAGGACTTGCTCTCACTGAGTCACCCAGCATCTTAACTGTGGAACTGCTCCTTTGAAAGTTACAGTCTGTCCCATTTAGTGCAGTCCACAAGGAGGGAGGAGGTTTCTGAAGTACCTCAGCTTATCCAATAAATATGGTTTAAATCCAATATGTTTGACCTGGTAATCAATATATTCTGGTACTGATTTTTCTTCCCTAAGAGATACCTGGTGGGTAGAGTGAAGATGCAGAAGAAAGTGAAATTTTCCATCTAGGCTCAAATGCAATGCACAACATGCAGCAATATAGTATTTGGAGCAGAATAGGCAGAAACATCTAATGTCAGGTACTGAGAAGTCAAAGCTAGCCAGGAGAGAAGTCTCCTTTAGAGAGATGTTTCTACACAGGGGCAAACTCACAGATTCCAAGTCCTCATCTTGATGATTCTGCTGCAATGAGATGTAGAAGCTGACTGAACGTGGCTGTAACTCTGGCTGTGGTGTGTCTGGCTCAAAAATTCAGGAAACAGGGGTCAGTCACCCAGCTCCTCCTCTCTCTCTTGTTCAGGTACAGGAGACGATCAAGCTCGGTTACATCACTGACGTAATGCAGGATAGAGGAATTCTGGAAACTGGCATTAAAAAGCGGTGGACATATGCCTGCTTTCCATTTTTAAATTTTAAATGGTTCATAGAAAAATATTTCTGGTTTGATCTTTTGAAAAACTGTATGTTTAGCAGTTGCCTAATTTTCATTAAGTATGCTGCCTAGGTGCTCTGGAATTGCTTAGGCAACCTAGTTTGAATGCCAAGTAGATTGTGTGATGGCCAATTTTCTCCTATTGCAGCAGACCGACTCTCTAGCTCAGTTTTCCATTGCCAATTCATACAGAAAGAATTGCAATTCACTAAACGAATGACCAGACAGCTCATTAAGAAGCAGTTGTTCCATAATTTTGTTCAGACTGACAAAAAAATCCATTCAATGGGTCCAAGTGATGGCACCCCTGTAGGAAAGCATCTGTACCACCACAAACTCTTTGTTTGGATGAGTTACAAGAGTATGTGAAAGTCAAGCTTTTATATTTTTGTATTCTTTTTGAAAATTAAATTTGGTAATGTTAAAATACCTTGAAACTACATTTATTTTGTAGATCCTACAGCATCAAAAACATAGAAAATTCTTTTGTCTGAATGCAAATCAGTCCATAAGTGTATGATCTTATTTTTTTTCCTCACAACATGATGTAATTTTAAATATTGAGTTTGATTTTTGTATTGTCTGTATTCTTTAAAACATTGAATAAACCAGTATCATAAATGATTGTCTCACATATCAAGGTTTTGGTCAGTTGCAGATGAAAAAAATATTAACTGCATCTTCCACCCTAGTCTTTGTTCTGTTTTCTAGTATCACCAAGATGTTTGATAATCTTACACATTCTTTTTTGCTTGTAAGTTTTAAAAAACCCAAGATGCTCTTGTACTCAGGAAGCAAATATACTGCTTCATACTTTTGCACCACCTTATTCCTTATGGTACCCACAGTACCTCTGCGTTAGTGCTCCCCATTATTTGCTCACCTCACCCTCCTTGACAGCTATTTTCAAGGGTTCATTTACTTGTATGAAAAACTTTGTACAAGGCTCTTGTGGTTTTTTTTCCATGTAACTTAAGGCTAAAGGGAGTAAATATTTTAGATACCTTTCTTTGCTAAAGTGTAGTGGACATAATGGATTCAGTTCCAACTATAGTATTTTGCCACTTAAGCTGTTGCTTTCTGTGGATTTAACACTGGAAGTGCCCAATCTGGTGATGAAGCTGAGTGCCACCATTCTTTTCACTCTTTGCAGCTGCTTGACTATACACAGAGAGGACATACTCTGAACAAGGTGATAAGAATTGTAAACAAGAGCAAATGTTAGAGAAGAAGGCCAAACAGCTCCTCTTGTTGTTGCAAGATCATTGCTTATTGTAGGTTTGCTTACATTTGGCAGAGTCTATTTTTAAATATATTACAGGCAACGCAACTTCCACCTGGTGCCTTGGGAAGTTATTCTGCCA
Organism: Pyrocephalus nanus; assembly: GCA_038380795.1. NCBI lineage: Eukaryota > Metazoa > Chordata > Aves > Passeriformes > Tyrannidae > Pyrocephalus > Pyrocephalus nanus. The sequence continues at coordinate 81,740,313 of CM076260.1, read as the reverse complement.
ACTAATATATCTTACCATCTGGAAGATTTTTCCTGATATTCTCTGATAGTTTTTCCTTTGTTTCCTACCATATAAACTCATTAAATCACTTACAAAATTACAACTTCTCTTCAGGTTATTTGAATATTCGGGATAAACTGAGCAATTTTACCTCCTGCACAGAATTCTATAAGATGCAATTAATTCTCCACCTGAGCAAATATTTAGATTCATATCCTAGAATATACTGAGTTGGAAGGGACCCATCAGAAGCATTGAGTCCAACTCCTGGCCCTGCCCAGGACACCCCAAGAATCACAATATGAGCCTCAGAGCATTGTCCAAATGCTTCTTGAACTAAGACAGGCTTAGTGCTGTGACCACTTCCCTGGGGAGCCTGTTCCAGTGACCAACCATCCTTTGGGTGAAAAAATCTTTTCCTGATATCCAACCTACACCTCCCTTGACTGAACTTCATGCTATTTCCTCAGGTGTTGTCACTGATCATGAGAGTGAAGAGATTGGTACCTGCTTCTCTTCTTTCCTTCACGAGGATGTTGAAGACCTCAGTGAGGTCTCCCTTCAGTCTCCTCTTCTACTGGCTGCACAACTCAAGTGACCTCAACTGCTCCTCCTGTATTATATTCATCATAACTGACTTCAAATACAGCTTTGGAATAAATGAAGAGAAAAAAAAGTTATGTTAATTTATACAGAACTCAAGGTGCAGCCTGCTGTGTTATACTCTTTTTCATTTATGTAATACTTTGCACACTATTTTATTACCTTAGGAGAAGGTTATATGTTAACTACTGATTTTAGGACACATAAAGAATAAGGATTTCTGATTGGTATGTGCTCATAGTATTAGTTTCTTAAGATCTGGGAAAAAAAAAAAAAAGCCATGTATCAAAGTACTTCTTATGCTTTTTCTATCTGAAGACATAGTTAATCACTCTAGACCTGGATAATATAAACTACTTTCAGCTTTCTGCCTACTACTTTCAGTTTTTCTGCTGGAGTTTTAATGTGCTCTGCCTTTAGACTTAGAAGAGATGAACAAGGCATGTAACTCTTCCTCGACACACTGCTTCATGGCCTGTAGTATTAACATAAACTGAAATTGAATCATTGGACATGATGGAAGTGGAAATAAAGGTGCAATGTGAATGTTATTGGGGGTTAGTCCATGGAGAACTCTGTTGCTTGCATGAGACTGAGATCTTCGAAATATGAGGCTGGAGGGAATTATGTGAGTGTCACAATTGCCTTATTTATCAAATCCCTTCTGCCATTTTTGCCATTGCCCAGGGAAGATAAGATTTCAGTGTCAAAAAAGGGTTTTTGCAATAGATAAACTGAAGATTGAAGGAATGTGTATTCTGCTCAAATACAAGGGTAGAAAAGTATTACTAAACTGTTGCTAACCTGTATCTTTGCTTGATATATGTCAATGGCTGATGCTTATTAACTCCAAAAAGAAAGTGCATAAGGGAGTTTGAGAAGTCACAATTTGATAAATCCTCTGTTTAATCAATAAAATTATCCAGATCTTAACTGACAACCAGCAGTGCCCATTTCCAGAAAAGTAAATGAAAATGGACTGACAAAAATAAAAAATTATCCAAAATAATAGATGAACCTAATGTGTGAATCAAATTTTTCAAGAGTCTAAGTAAGAGAGGAAAAGATGGTTACTTTGCCTTGGCTGGGATCACAAAGAGTGAAACAAACAGATTTGCAAAGATACATTATAATTTACCTTCAAGAAACAAGATATGGCAGAGGTACACAGTATTTTAGAAAATCAGATGGTTCTGTTGCGTTTTGGCAAAGTCAACTGGACATAGTGAATGCAAAGATCTACTCATTTCCCATGTCCTTTTGGGAGCTACTGCTCCCAAAGAATATGCTCAGAAAGAGTAGGGCAGGAGGGCGTGACAGTGTGTGCATGCTGCCTTCTGACTGCCTTGCTGGTCAAGAAAATCAGGGAGAGGAATACAGTGATGAACCAGGGCTTTGAGCATAGGACAAAAGTGAGAGCAATAAATGCCTGCTTTACACATCTGTTAGTTTTATTTAGTTTTAAAATGCTTTTAATTTTCATTTTATCTGGTAAGTTCAGCAGACAAATTTTCTGATAAGGGCAAAACAATTCTTCTTTCATATGAAAACAGTTTTCCCCTACTGATGCAGCAGGACCTTCCTGTAATTCGTCTTCAGAGAATTACAGAGACTTCTCTGCCTTTTATAGACACAAATCTGGAGCATCTCCATCACGTGTAATACACGAATTAACACCAGTGTACTTTGGACTGGAATTTGATCTGTTGTGTTGGTTTGGCGATGGACTGGAGAGACTCATGATTTAGGAGCTGTTTTCAAAATGGCTTGAAGAAAACAGGAAGACTTGTTCCAAAAGAAGGATTTTTATTCCTGAGAGAAATGATGGTATTTTATGAAGCTAAATCAAAAGCTAGAGAAATTTGTGTTAAAAATGTCTGGCCAATGAGTGAAGCTGCAGCATATTCTTGCAATGTTAAACTTTTTGGTACATTTACCCACAAACTTGACTAATATTCAAATATCCAAAAATTATAGAAAAAGTTGATAGACTGACAGTGAAGTATGGGATTAAAAAAACCAACCAAACCCAAAAATACAACACACACAATATGATTTTTATCACAATGCAAAGGAGTCAATATTCTAGTGTCAGGTTACCACTAGAAATGTCAACATGTCTCAAACACTACCTCAGGAGACTTTTGACCACAATTGAGTGGTAAAGATTAGAGATTTATTATTTGAGCATATTGAAATTCGACACATTACATCATGGATCTGCACATCATTGCAACAAAGCTGTTTTCTTTGAGTACTATCTTAAAAAAGCAACTGACATAAGTGAATCTGTAACATAAACTGTCTGGTTGGTTATATAAATTGTGTTCCTTGTCTGTTTGATTTGTACAGCTCCTTGTATAGCTCCACTTTCACGTTTTGCCCCATTCTCACAGCTGTGGCTGAAGTGGGGATGAAAAGGCTGCCTGATGGGTGCTATCACAAAGGTGCTCTGACCTGGGCTCTGTATCCAGGTCCTGAAAATGCAACTGCAAGGAAGTAAGAAGACTCAATAAAACCTTGTCCCCGTTGGCTTACAATGCAGGGAGGGCAAAGCAAGAAAAACATAGTAGGAAGAGGAAAACTTACCTCTGTACATTTTATTTGGTATGTTTTGTTTTGAAAGGATCCCCCATCATTAAGGGATCTCTTGTATCTATGCCAGAGAACATCAGACGTACAGTCAGTTCTGCTGTGCAGATGTCTAACCCAATCAAACCTGAGATCAGTTGTCTCACAATGTGAATGGCACAAGGTCCTGTGGAGAGGATGGTGCAAAATGCTGCCTTCCTGTGTCCATGGACATATTTAATGCTCAAAGAAGAACACAGAATGTAACAACAGAACATCTACAAGCCAGAGGTAAGGACAATGGTCTGTCATTGCCAGAGTCCAGGAGGCTTACAGGTATTTCATTTTGTTAACTGAAGTCAGAACATTATTTTATTCTGGGAACCAGTTAGGAGAAATTATGTAAAAATATAATGTTCCCTTAAAGATGATTATTCCATAAGTACACCAGCTTTGACAGTGGTATTGCACATGGCAGAGACTGCAGTGTCCTGGCTCTGTGTCTCAAATTATTGGCCCTAGTTAATCAGTCCTTCCTCCAGCCTTCCAGCCTGGTCTTTTGGGGGGTTCAACTTCCCAGAGCAGATTCTCAGTCATGCAGCGTGCTGCTGAGTGTAGGTAGATACCTAGTAGGGTGAGCCTCTCCAGTATTGCTCATACTGCTCTCACACTCATTTTTACTCACTACTACTAGCTGGTGAGTACAAGTTTTGGTAGGCTTTTTTTGTGCTCATACTTGGCTAATTCTCTTTAGTCAGTGCCAAACAATGCTCCAAAAGGGAAAAAGTTAGAAAAAAACTAAAAAAAATGTCTAATGAAGAAGGATGATCCTGTTGTGCACTGTCTTTTGACTTTTTTCCAGGACTAAGAAACTATAGGAGTACCCAAACAGGAAAAATAAACTTCTTCCCCAGTAAATGTCTTTCTTCACAAAGGGTTCCAATTTGATTACAAGCATATGTGCATGCATACACACACACATACACACATATTCCACCTGTGGATGGAGAAAGTTTCCAATGAAGTTGCTGCTGACAAGCCATCAGTGAGAGTAAAGAGGCCAGTGCTGCTTGTGGAGACCCTGCAAATTGCAGTGAAGGTGGTTGCTGCAGGGTGAAGCTGACCCTGTGGCACTGGGCTGTCCCAGGGATAATCACTGCCAGTATCCTGGAGTAGGCATTGCAACAAGCAGGAAGTAATGTGTAGATCTGCTTCCAGTACAGACTCACTGGAAAAGCACTCTTCTAGAAGATATTCACTACTTAAACACTGTAAATATAGCCCTAAAATAAGGAGCTGCTGTTTAAGGCATGCTTGGAGAGTCTGGACTTTTATTCCCCAGGAGATGGGCTCTCAAGCTTGACATCATTCTATTTTTCCTTGTCATATTGGATGAGCCATTACAGCCCCACGCTTACAGCTTTCCCTTGTAAACTTGCTTATGGCTGTGTTAAAACTTTTCAGAAACAACCATCCATATTTATATGTACCATCACAAAGTGGCATCCAAAAATGTGTCAAGAGAACAATAACTACATATCATTCTCTCGTGCTCAGTAATCTTTTGTGTGCTATTGAAGAGCCACATAGCAGATGCTTACTTTAATATCACTGACGGAGGATGTGCTGAATGTGAGAGGGTTTTCCAGATGTGTTGAGTCTTTATGAGAGAATAGACATGGCACTTGCCCACATACACCAATTCTACTAAAAAAACCCACAAAAATAGTAATGAATGCAAACAATTGGAAAACTGTGCCATTAGAATATTCCAGAAGCTTGTTCTCAGATTGTTTCCTTGTGTCAGGTACATTTGCACAGGATTTTATGCAAGGTTTCTGCATTATTATGAACTGGAAAGGAAGGTAAGAAGGGTAACTTTACCCAGCAGAAATACTCAAATGCTTTTCAATTTACTCTTTGCTTGATCAAAATATTTTTTTAAAACAATGGTTACTGGGAACCAGTAAGGGGAAAGCCTCCCGTTGCATGAAGTTTGGGAAGCAGATATCCTGAAATAATTTCTGCAATGCAGAGTAGGTATTTTTCTGCTCCCCGATTACACAAACTGTTAATGGGTAATTGGGAGGCAGGCTAAGTGCTAAAATCTGGTACGGTTACATTGCATGACACTCTGTAAAATAACATCTGTCTGTGTGTAGAATGGGCTTAATTCCCAGACACTGCCAGTCTATAATGAAAACAGTACTGTAAGCACTGAACATATTAAAAAAAAAAAAAGAGAATGAAGTACAAGTAGAGCGCTTTTCTGAAATTTTAGAATTCAAGTAGGAAAAAGGCTTATTTATTATCTTCCTGTAGTTTATAATATAATTTAATTTTGTAGAGTGCATTTATATATCTTTCTTTCTGTTCCCTTACAACATATACATATTTATGCAAATAAATTTATGAAAGCATATATATGAATGTATATATATATTTAAATGGAGTTTGATCAGAGAATTAAATACTGATGCCACACATATTAAAGTCCTTGTGAAGATTCTAACTGGATTTACAGCTGGAATCAAGATGAGGCAAGAGCAAGTTCTAAATCTGCATATCTTCCATTTGTAGTGTTAGCCCAGATCACAGTACTAGCCTTGTTTTTGCTCTGTCTGCTCCTACACTCTCCTACTAAGAGTTACCTAAAGTTTTTTGATATTACATGGGCCACATATAAAACAAAAATAATATCTTGTGAGTATCTCACTATGGTGTATTTTACATCTACAGATGATGTCACAAAATGCAGTTAAATTGATCACAGTTCGGCAAATATAGCCTCTGTTGTGGAAAATTCTAGCTTCCACAACCAAGTTTTTGAACAATATATTCAGAGACAGAGGTTTTAGGACTCAACAGTTGAAACTACAGAGTGATGAAATTTAATCTAATTTTAGGTGCTTGACAGTCAGACTATTTTCAGTGTTGAAGTTTAGCCTCAGGTTTTTCCTTTTTACTTTATTTCATTTGACAAAAGATAGTTCCCTAAAAATGCCAGTATATGTCCTTATTAATAGTTATAATTTTTAATTTCTATGCAGAAGGACAAGCACAATGTCTGAATATATTCCCATATGATGTATCTTCATTTTTTCTAAGCTGTGGCATGATAATTAGTACAGCATTACCTTATCAATTAGTAAAAAGTTATCCAATAATGTGATCAGCTATGACACATACAGGTAACATTTGAATAGATCTATTTTTGCAGTTACATTCATATTTTACCACAAAGTCATGTTTTTTGGCATTAACAACAAAGGAAAATATTGATATGTGCTCAATGTTAAGAAGCAGAAAATGTTTTGGCACTGTAGGAGATTACTTACTGTTGAGAAAAGTTCATTATACAAAACCCCTACGTTAGTTCTGGCATAACAAAAACATTGTAAAACAAAAACAAACAAAGCTCCCCCACATAAAATAAAAGAAGAATGCCTGGAAAAGTGAGAAAGACATGCTGTCATGATATTTCTGTATTTTTTGTAGAAAACCTATAATTTCTTAACAGAAACTAGTTTAAAGGGAGATTTTTTCCCACAAGAGTATTTCTGAAAAATCTCACTTTAACTTGTAAGGGTGCTGAAATTTCCCATTCAGTGTAATTTTATAAAGAATGTTGGACAGCTTCTGCATATATCTATTCTAAGGAAGGAAAACATATTTTGTCAGGTAACATGCATTTGCTAATGGAAAATGTTCTGTGAAAACACATGTGTTAGTTGGCATTATCCAAGGCTTGGTGACAAAAAGGGTGCTCCTTCTATGCCCTTGTGCATACAAGGTACATGGTAGCCATTAATCTGGTGATATTTTTCTCCGTGGATTTCCTACTCTTTGGGACTCAGCTGCACTTCTAAAGCACACACTGACAGAAGTGCAAGGTAGTGCTTAAGCATTTCCTTCTCCTCACCTTTGGGGTGAGGCAGTGCTTTCTGCTGCTCTCCCATGCACCCTTGCACGGGTTTTCCTTGTGAGTTTGTTTTTGTGTACAAGCACGATCTTGCCCCTCTCACTTTTGTTCTCCAACATCAATGTAGCTGGCAGTTGAGCAATATTGAAGCCGGAGCGTATGCTTGGCTGTTTTAGGAATGAAATTATGAAGGCAGCAAGAGAAAGATCTTTCGCACTAAGATTTCCAAACTGTTCTGTTTTAAAGAAACTGGTCAAGGGGATGTTTTTGTCACGCAGCCAGTGACATGGCTCAGGTGCTAAATGGTCCTCCCCAGGGAAAACTTTAGCAGTCCTTGGTGTTTAAAAAGGAATATGTAGACTATGCAACTAACCAGGAAAGGGAATGAGAGTGTCAGTGCTCTTTCGAAAACACTACAGCTCCCATCAGATTCCTGTATTTATTTCTGAGTCCTCAGAGATTTTAAAGTCTTTGCTTGTGATGGTTTGTTTGCAACCTCATGTTTCTGTGCAGACCAATACAGGAGAAAAAGAGAAAAAAATTCTCCACACTTTCCAAATTGCTCTTATATAAAAAAGTCAACAGTAATAAGTCCTTCAGTAATTTCTAATGTGATTCTGCTTTCTCTTTTCACTTGGAAAACCCTGTTTATTTCACTTTTGCAAGTTATAAAAATGATATTTTATAATCTATTTGCATAGATTCCTGCCTCATGTTGCATTTTTTTTTCCTGTGTGTCACAAAGAAAAGTCCTGCCTATGTTGTTTTTCATTTTCTTTAACTTGCTATTACCACTCTTATCATGTTTTTCAGGAAAAGAAAATTTTTTTATTTTAGCTATTCCCAGATAGACTATTACTTGGGGAAAAAAAAAAAAAAGAAAAAGCATAAGTCATCTGGATTTATATCATGTCACTACTTAAACCCTTATGCCTGAGCCTGGACAAAGGATGGAGATAAAATTGGAAAATCCAAGACAAACCATTGTCTAGACTCAGCTGCTTTGAACACTGCAGACATTTGGGATTCAAAAAAAAAAAAAAAAAGGACCATTTTCAAAAGTGACAAGGGAACGAACAGCAAATTTAGCAATATATCAGCAGAGGAGAGCCTGGTTGCTAGATGAGGTGGTAAGTAGTAAGTAGATAGGCCTCCAAGAACAATTTGTCTGCAACATACAAACAGGCTAGCATGGCTCCGTTTAATACCAAGATCACCCCAGGGAAATCCGCCTATTAGATGGAGGAAGAATATCCTAAATGTGAAGGTATTTCTCACAGTGATGGGGAATAATCAGTATGGGCCCCTCGGGAACCCCTGGAGCATTGACATGGGAGGAGTAGGAGGGAGTAGTGCAGGGCAGAGTGCAGGCAGTGATAAATACAGCCCATCTTATTTGTCTCCTAAGGGAGCGTGTGTGTTTCTGTGTGACACAGAGAGTTGGGAAGCCAGAGGTTTCTACTGTAATATACTATGGAAGATGCACTGAAGTTTGAAGACACAAGGGGGAACCAGAAAGGAAAAGAAAGTGTTATTTAATTACTCGGAAGCTCAATGTAAGGGCTAAATTAGTCTGAGACTTAGGGACAAGTAAATGACTGAGGGCTCTAGAGGATGTGTCAATGAGCACCATACAAATGATCAGGGGAACAGACAGGATTTCAGTGAGGTTTCAGAAAACAGGACCCTCTCCAGCTTGTCTGAGGTGCTGGACAAAGCCAACCCTGTTCATACCCTGAGGTCTGAAGGACCAACATCAGCAGGGTCCCCGGGTACTTGATGTGGGCACCAGCTGACCAATCCAGGCTGGCACCCTGGTGTCCACAGTGGTTTTGCTTTTGAGCTTCAGTGGTGGATTTAAACTCTCTGAAGGTCTTTGCAGAGTAATAAGCTATGACTTTATTTGTCAGGTTTTATGTGCAATCTTTGGGGAAAAGGTGATAGTGCCTTTTTTCACTCATTTATGTTGCATGGAAGAAAACATTTACTTAAAACATGTTTGTGTTATACCTGTCACTCTAGAAATCCCAGAAATGTCAAGCCTGATCTTGTTTTCAGAATGGGGAATGACTTAGGTTGTGACAAGTGCAGTACTGAGGGTTTTTAAATTGTATTGAAAGAACCATGCATATCAAAACTTAAAGTTTCCCTAATATTAAAAAAAAAAAACAAACCCAAAATATTTTGAAACATGTATTTTCCACTCAATCAAATTTCACTTCTTCAATCCTGTTGTCATAAAACCATCACTACTGATTTTCAAGTAGAAATGGAGACTTTCGAGGTACACTGAGAGTAAATTTTAAAGAGAAAGAACCCGTGAAAAAGCTTTTTTTGCTTCTGTAAAGGGGTTAAAAACTATTTTTTGTGACTATAAAGTGCCACAGATTTACATTTCCCCCCTCTTTTTTAGTTCAGTTTGCTCAGTAGATAATTTGCGTCCATGGTGTTGAATCTGTCTTCTTCTCAGGGGCTGTTTTTCACAATCATTGTTTTGATTTTGGCAAATATGTTTCTTGGTCATTCTCAGATTATCGATTTTTAAAAATCCATTCCTAGCTGCATACTGAGAAATTTAAAGACTCTTATATTCCTCAGCCGTAATTCCTCCTTTGAAATTAATTAGATGAAATTAATGTCCTTCATTAATTGGCTTACTGTAAATTGACCCTCTAACTCTGTGTAGTGGACTATCAGCAGCCCCTGTTATTCTCATTAAGCAATGGGATGTCCTTAACTGACATGAAACCTTGTTCCCAGGATCCTGTAATAACACAGTCTTCCTGCTTGGGAAGGGTACTTCCTTTCTCTTGGTCTAGAATGTACCATATGTGGAAATGCATCTACACTGCAACAGTAGGCAAGGCTACCACTGGACTTTGACACACACAGAGGAAAAGCAGGAGCTGTGGAAAACCGGGGCTCACAGAGCTGCATTTAACAAAGAACACTCTCGTTCTGCTGGCACAGGACCAAAGTTGCTGTGAGAGAGAATGCACCAGCTATCATATGATCTTAAAAAAGCAGTTTGCTTGTTTTGAAAGAGCATCTTATCTTTTCTGGGTGACCAGCTAAGATGAGCACCCAAGTGCACAAGGTGAAGTTGATTATGACTGGCAAAACCCTGCATCTTGGACTCCCTCAGGACTTTTCCAGGGAAAGCCAGGAGTACAATCTTGTGTTTTTCGAGGAAGCTCAAGATTCCTCTCTCGCTGCTGCTGTCATTTACCTGCTGCAGCAGCTTTCACTCCCTGCATTTCTTGTCCTTCCAGCAGGGGACACAAATGTTTCATGGAGGAGTGGTGGCTTTGGTAGGTTTTAGAAACGGTCACATCTGGAAATCCTAAAAAGCTGATGAATGTTATAATAAATTACCATTTGCATAGAAAACTAAGTTAAATAGATTAAGGAATGGATCAGTTGGGTGGTTTAATTGTAATAAAGGGCTGAGTATATCAGATGTATGTGACAATGACCATCGCACACTGGATGTGCAGCACTATCTATAGCTTCAGGATCTTCTGGGAAGAGCACTCAGTTCTAGCCTGTATGTCTCTGCCTGAGAGTGATGGTGCCTGGTCCTCAGTGGTGACCAAAAGGAGCAAGTTACATGGTCCTCTGATCATCAGTCTGCTCAGGCCTGTGCTGGCAAAAGCTGGCACAGACTGTGCTTGAAGCAGCTGGTTTGCTGCAGACTCCTGCCAGGGTCCCCCTCACTGCCATTAGCTGGGGGTCTTGTATCATGAAAGCTGAAATGGAAACACTGCAAAGGCTGCAGTGCTTCTTTGAAGTGGGATGAATTAAGTTTGAAGTGTGTTTTAGGTTGCTCAAGCAGAAAATGACTATGCCATGTGCCAGGATCAAGGGCAATGTTTCATTCCTGGCTGGGATATGCCTAGGTAACCCGCCCTAACTGAGAGCCTAAAATTAGTGTTTCCTTATTCACCATGAACTATTTTCCTTCTGCAAATTTTTTATGCCAGGAAAGTACATTAATGGATGGTAAGTAATATTTTGTAGAATAATAAGAATTTTTATATGAGAATAGTTAAAGAAAACAACCAAATAAATAAACAAACAAACAAAAAGGGGCAAAAGGAGCTCCAAGTTTCCCATCTCCTATTATTCACAGATAAAACCAAATCAATATAAGAAATTTCATCTGAATTATCCCAATGGGGATGCTGTGATCAAAACCCCTGCTCATTTCCTCGGAGCTGAGATACTTCTGTATTTTGTTCTGTTTGGACAAAAGGTTGAGGAATAATACTTTTTGCAGGTGTTTACATATCAGACCCGTCTATTAGTGAATAATTACCAAAAAGATTATAAACTCCTTGCAAGACAGCTTAGCTATTCTATTCCTTGATCTTTGTCCTCTTTGCTTGTCACTTTGTCTTTAACCTCTGCAAGGACAAGCTGCAGGAGGCTGATTTATGCTCTGAAAGTGATTTACTCTCTTTTACCCTGTCACACAGGCTTTATCTGATTTGTTACTTACTCCTCTAAACAAGTCCAGGCGGGGGTTCCAGAAGTAAACATGAATGGAATGCTCATAGAAACAAGGGCCAAAGACTTGATGCCCAAAATCCCCTACTCATATAAAATTAAAGGGTGAGGAGGAAGTAAAAACCTTGAATAACTTCAGAACAGACTGTAAAAGCAAGCATGCAGACAGCCTGCACAGAAGGAAAAGATGCTGGTGTTTCATCTAAGCCAAAGATGCCTGGCAAATCCCACCTCACAGTGGATGCCACATCTGTGTCCAGCTTGCTACAAACCCCTTTTCCACCAAACTCTGAGATTACTTTGCAGACATTTATGGAGTGAAGGATCAGCTGTGGATGGAAGGGGAGGGCTTGCTAGCAGCTTTGCTCTGAGGCTCCTTCAAGCTGCTCCTAGGAACGGTAGGAAACTCTGAAGCAGGGTGTGCTGGATTGCAGTGCCATTAAAGTAGGGTCTCCCAACAGAGATTTCAAGTGAGTTTGATCAGAAAAACTCTAGGTCATCCAACCTGGCCCACACTGGTCCAAAGTCTGGCCTCAGCCCTGAACTGGATGGGCAGTGAGACAGCACAGGCTCTGAGCTCAATGCTGAAAATGGGCTTATTTCCTTCTGAGAAGAAACGCGGCTCTGCCTACTAGTGCTATAATCTCGGCAGAATAAATTCTACTTCCTTTGTAGTCCAGCAGGAGTAAGATCTGTGCATGTGTTTTTCCCTGTTATAACTTGCAAGTGCAGAGCAAGCTGACTTCATGCTATGTTACTCAGCAGACATTGCATAGGAACACCGGACATTGTGGGTGGCATATGAAAGGTGGAGAGCAAACCTTATAAGGAATTCATTGAAGTACAAAGTGCTTTATATCATGATGAGAAACAATTCAGGAACTTTGGTAATGGTTCTTCAAGAGTTAGGCAGACTTGGATACAGAAGAGACCTTGAAAACACATGCAACCCATTACATGGATATATGGAACCTCATTTTTCAGTTCACAGAGTAGGATTAATGGGGTAGAGTGGTAGTGAAAAACAAAAACTGTCATTAAAGGAAATATAGGAGTATTACCTTGCTGCCGTGGTACCATTTCACAGACATTTAGTTATCCATTGACCTGCACAGAAAAGCAAAATCATTTATGGCTGTCTTCAAATGAGACTGATCTTACAGCAGAACTTCACTAGTAAAATATGAAATGGACATCAGGTCAGCTCCCTTGGCTACCTGTATGACATGGTTGCTGGGAACTGTGGAGGGCTTTTCTGAGAACCTGAAATATCCATCTCAAGGGATGACTGTTCAAAAAAATCTTCTGATCCCTTCAGAAAAGCCAAATCACAGGTACTTAAATATGGACAAGAAAAAATAATTATGACAGGAGGTTGAAGTGCTAAGTTAGGCTTGACTTTTCATTTCTAAAGTGACAGTGAGAACTAAAAAAGTATTTCTTTAGATATTCACAGCCAATTTCCATAACATTAATCAGAATCTCCAGCGCAGTGTCTGTAGATTTTCATCTGTTACATTCTAAATACAATTTTTTGAATGCTGACTAAAACCCCTTGAAATATGAAATTGATTTAAGGAAATCCTACTTCTTGGAAGAACAGTAATAATAGGTTCCTTTTCTATTAAGCAGTCTTTGCCTTTGCCACACTTATCACAGTCATATTGTGAAATTCTGCAGTACTGTCACCACCTACTCAGAACAAAGATTGGCTTTTAAAACCTCTTCAAATGAAATGAAATGACATAGTGGTCTCTCTCAATAGAAAGACAGGGGTTTTTTTTCCAAAGATTCCTGTATTGCTGCTAGTCAAAACATAGTTCTGGTAATTAGCAGTGTTTCTAATCTTACCAGAGGTGAGTTGCTCTGCTGCACTAACTTGCTCTTCAGCAGGTATGATTTTGATATTATTGTACAGACATTGATCTGACTGTCAGTAAATAACAAATTATGCATTGTAGCTTGCAACTGTGTGAGTAAATCAAACTTTTAGAAATGAACTTAATTAAAACAGATTTTTCAAGGCATTTTTGGATACATAAATTTCCTTGCCTTGAAAAATGATTTTAAGCAGTATATGTACAAATCATTGGTTATAACCTTTAAAATTCGCAATAAATCAATAATTTTAGGGAAAGAACCAAAGATGAGTGTTTCTTTTCCTTAAATTAACCCTTACTTTGACATAATTCAGCAGTGTTTGCTGCATGACAGAGCATGAAGACTACACAGACTTTCAGTGACATTTACTTCTGTCATCCTTGCAAACTTATTTGAATATGAAAGAGGTAAAAGTTAGAAATATTACAGAAGAAGATGTAATGAAAAAGATCCAGGATTCTAAAAATTGCAGATAGCTCTGGGTTTAAAATTGCCCCAGTATTTTTGTTAAAGGCTTTGTCATAATTCCGTCTGGCTTTGCTGTATCAAGAGTGGATCAAAGGTGCAGACTTGTTAGCCTCTTCTGAATTTCAGCCCTCCTGGAGATTAGTTTCCTAGGGATATCCTAAAAGCTTTCCTCTCATACAAACACAATATCAGAGGAGAAGTTCACAGGGACCAAGAGTTTAAATTCTCAGTTTTCACAAGCACACTTTAAAGAGATAATTCATTTGAGTGCAAAGGACAGTTCCTTAGGTTAAGTATTTCTCCCTTGTTATCATTACCAAATGCACATTACACTAAATAAATTATCATGCTAGACAGAAAGGGTATTTGAAATTTTTTAAGAGATAAAATGAAGACCAATCACATTCTGACATCTGTGATGCCTCCATTCTTCCTCCAGTGCACACCAAAAACTGCTTCTATGAAATTTTGCATGGGCTGTTGGTTGTACTGTAGAGATCGTTCCTTACCATTGTTATGCATCAGTGGGGAAAAAAAGCACAAGTAATATATGGTAAAAAATGCACAGCAGATGAAAACAATAAAAAATTATTAGAGAATAGTGCTATGTGCCTTCACAGTGAGATTTCTGCTCCAAAGTTATATTCTTATGATACCATAAAAACTGTGCAAATGACTATGAGGAACTTTCTCCTCTTTTTTTTTAAATAACACCATGTCAGGGAACTGTACAGACCATTCCCAGGCTGCACAGTGGGTTTCTGAAGTTGGAGTAGCAAACCATTTTTCTGTGTGTTCTCTTTCTAGGTGGTGGGTTTTTTTGTTGTTGTTGGGGTTTTTTGTGTGTTTTTTGTTTGTTTGTTTTTTGTTTGTTTGTTTTTGTTTTGTCCCCCCCCCCCCAATTAGTCAATTTACACTATTCTACATGACATACTGCTTCTGACAGATTTCTTTCACAACCTACTTTTAGGATTTTGTTGTAAGGGAGGGTTAAAGAAACTTTTTCAGGTACATCAAGAGATAACTGACTCCTTCTGGAGCTGGGAGGGCTGATCCTGGGAGATCCTGAGTGTCTCTACTGCTGCTGAAGCCCTTCAGCTCCTGCTGAACTTGGTAGCTGATGAAAGGATTCTACATACCAGATGTCAGGCTCTTTCAAATAACTTGGGAGATGTGGCCCAAATGTGATCACCAGTGCTCCTCTTGATCATGCCCATAGTCACATTGACTTCATGATACTACTTCTGTGAAAATTACTTGACAGGATAAATTAAATTTTAACAGGTTATTAGGAAATTATTTCAGAAAAGGTTTTTCTTAGGAAAAAGCTTTGATTATCACACAAGCTGTCAAGACAACTGAGGTAGAAGATATTTTGAACCTGAAAAGAAGATGGTAAATAATT
The DNA here is from genome assembly GCA_038380795.1 of Pyrocephalus nanus. NCBI lineage: Eukaryota > Metazoa > Chordata > Aves > Passeriformes > Tyrannidae > Pyrocephalus > Pyrocephalus nanus. The sequence continues at coordinate 81,724,954 of CM076260.1, read as the reverse complement.
ATTAATGAAGTCTTTTGATAATTTAACTACAAAATAAACATAATAGGGTATCATATGAATTCCAGTGAGCTCCCACTATTGATGTTACAAAACTGTTAGATCAATGTAAACATGAAAAAAAGAAAACAGATAATTTTTTGAAAGGGCAGGAGGTTCAGGTAATTTTTAATGGAAATCTATACCACACCAGTGTTACTTCTGTAACTCAGTTCAGTATTTTTTGTTCAAAACATTACTGTTTTCAATAAATACAAAGCTCTGAGTTTGGCTAGCTCTGCTCTCAAGCTGGCCAACAAGACTCTTGTGATACTGTCAAGTGGTGACTCTTTGGCTAGAGATACTGTTAAAAAAGCTTCATCCTGAGATAAGATGAGGAGGCTTATCAGGAGGCATGGGGCCATCTGCACTGGGCCAAGTGATGAATGGTGTTTGGGAGGCAGAGGGTGCAAGAGTGGAGTCAGAAGGACACTATTACCTTTGCCATGTCCCTGAGATATCCTTAGCACCAGCACACAGTACAGGGGTAAGAGGCTGGGGAACCACGAGTATAGTGTTGCAGTCTGTCTCTCCACAGTGACAGCAGAGGGAACTCAAGAGTAACTCTATCTTGGCAAAAATTAATTTCACTAATTTTCACTTCCTCCTGAAGCACACAGATGGGAAGCCTGTTGACATTATTGAATACAAACACTTTGTCTAATAGATGCCCTGATAAGATTTTTCTGTATCTTCCATTTTCCATGTTCCTGAGATACTAGAGTGTCTCTCATTAATGACCAAGGTTTTGTTGTTCTCAAGGAAGCGTAATTACCTAGTTTTTCTTGAAGTAACCTTTGGGAGGTTTCTTCCATATCCCTCACTGCATAGTAAATGTGTCTGAGAGTTAGAAATGTCATCCATTTTATTTGATGAAATACAAAGGAGAAGAAAATACTTAGGTCTGTGGTAATATTGACTGTGTATTCACTTTTTTGTCAGAGTATATTTGTGACTTCAGTGCTCAGTCCTTTGTTAAAGTTAAAGATCATTTGAGCTTTGCTAATTATTTTTTTTCTGCTTAAAATGCTATTGTAATTTTTCTTCTTAATGTGACCAGCATCACTGATTTCAGGAAAGGTTGCTGTATGAATTATCATCCTTGCCCCATCTTGTATTATTAAAAAAGTCTTTCTAAAAATAATGCACTGAATATGTTTTTCCATTTGACAATATTTTAACTCTTTCTTCTTGAATATTCATATCTGGTTTGGATTCATCAGTTTGATGAGAACTCATACATACTGAAATTAAAAACAGTACCAGAAATTTCTGAAATCAGAAAATTCTGAAGTACTAGAAAGTTAACATTAATTCTTGTAATTGCTGCATTATATACCTTTGTCCTTACACAATTGCCTTTTATAATTACCTAACACTCAAACTTACAGAAATTCTCAGTTTACTTAATCATTTCACAGTTCAATTATTTTTAAATACAGTAGGTGGCCTATCAATCTAGTGCTCTATAATTGATTCACTCTCTGCTACATTTTCAATCCCAGTCCATGTGGATTGCCAGCAGACCATAAATCAGAAGTAAATAGCCGAGCAGCGAGTGAGGTGACTGTGTGTGTGTGCGTGAGGGCAGTGCACTGCTGGTGGATACAGCGGGACTCCTTGTTACATACAGTTGTATCCAGTATATAAATTTATGAACTGATAGGAAGAGCAAAGGTGGCCAGATAGGAAGAGCAGATATCCCCCTGTGATTCCCACTGCTGCCTTCCTAATGTGTAGGCAAATATCTCTAGCGATCTGGGTCTCAGGCTCGTACAACACGATGAAAGTTATTGGTGAACTACCATAGCTTTAGAGTTCCTCTACGTTTCCCTGGCAAGAGACTGGTACCCAAGGGACCATAGGTCCATGCTGTCCATGCTGGGTATAGCAAATGGTTGCTGGAGTGACAATAATGAGCTAGTAGAAGACGCAGCTGCAGAGGATGCTGAGCGAATAGGTGCACGAACATGTGCTCCCAACTCTTGATCCTGGGCCAGCAGTGAGTGAATTGATTCATTTCCCCAGAGGACATTGCAGCACTTTGCAGGCCAAACCAGCACCAGCCAGGGAGCTCAGCACATCCACTGAGGAACAAAGAACTAGCCAGGCCCAAAGTCAGCCTGTCCTTGCTGCTGAATTTGACCATTCATTTCCTGGCATACAAGTGGCAGCAGTGTAGAAATTATGGCACTAGTTTTATAACACCAAAAGGGTTGCCTTTACTGAAGCAGTGCAGTGGGCACAATTGCAGTGCAAGGTGTTACCAGTTGCTACTCAGATTGGTTTTTGTTTTCTTTAATCCAAGATATTTATGTTGTTGTGCTTGCTACTGTATTATGGATCACCCGATACTCTGTCTGATAGACTTAGATGTGTTTTGTCTTTCTGGGTGATGTCTGTAAGAAGTAATTTCACAGAACCTCACTATATCTTTCCCAGCCATCACATATGGCTATAGACTAACCCAAATTGTCATTGTGACCTAGCTAGTCAAACAAGATGAATATTGTGTTGCTCTTCATTGGCACATAATTTTTTTTCTGTGAGAACCTCAGCAAGAGGAAGGTACCAAGAGGTCAAATCACAAATTACAGAACATCCTGCAAGTCTTAGGAGTGTGAGTGTATAAGCTGTGATTGATTGGCTCATTTTTCTGTTGTCTTTTGCTGTAAGACAGAAAGACAAAAAAGTGGAAACTTTCCACTTTTCTTTGATTGATACACATTTCTACATAAATTTCTAATGTATGCGTTATGTGATTACATCTGTCCCTAAGAAGTCCAGTAGTGGTTAAATATGCAATAAATATACTAGTTTCAAGTTGTTTATTTGCCTGCTACTCTCTTCTCCAGAAACTTCATTCAACACCCAAACTTTCGAGCAGTTTCAAACTGTCTTTTTTTCCCTCTTTGTTGCAGTCTAACATATTTATTTTCTTTCCTGAAGAAACATTCATATTTCTCCCTAAAGATATAGTGATCCTAGTGCCAGAAGACCAAGAAAGAGTCCTGAAGAACTGTCAGATTTCATATATGTAAGAGTTGTGTAGTCTGCAGATCTATAGGAATGGAAGTGGATAGTTTCTGTGACAGGAAGGGAATAATACCAAAGAGACCGGGGACTCACTTCTGGTCCTAAAAAGGCCTAAAACAGAGAATTTTGCAATTTTGAGACTGATAGTCAAGCTTAAGTTTTGAAGCATATAACTCCTAAAGGGCTATTTTATGTAGCATGGCCTATTTTTGTGGCTTTTGGTATTGCCCCCTGTCCCCACAGCTGTGCCTGGGGCATGATAACCATAGAGGGTATCACAATTACTATGCTGTGGTTTATCAGCACTAGGGACTCAGTGACCAGAGACGTGTGATCTCTGCTACCAGCTGTTAGAGTAAGAGGAGACAAGTCTCTATCCTGTGCTCTGAAGAAGAAACAAAGCAGAAACCTGGGAAGAAACTCAATTTCTCCAGTGGTCTCCAGGTTGTCTAAGTGAGAAACACATGTACTGGCTATTATTTTTTCACAAATATTTCTCACTATTTGGTACATTTCTTTCCTTTTTTCAGTGTAGAGTTGTTTGTAGACACATATACGCATATGCTTGTCAAAACACAGATGCATACCTGTAGAGAATATGTAGAAAACATGGATGTATTGCTCTGTCAGAACTCACTTGGATGTAATGGTAATGCTCTCAAATATTTGCTGATAAATATGATATTCCAGACTCCATAGATTATATCTGTAATGTGATACAACCCATCATTATGTCTTTTAATAAATCATATTTTAAATACCAATAAATAGTTTTAAAAAGTGATAATTTCTGTCACCCTTCCTCCTCCCCTGCCATGAACTAAGAATATTAATGTTACCTCTGCAACAAAACCCAACCCAAACATTTTTGGTCTCATTATGCAGTGTTTAGGATAGCAGTTCAAGAAGACTTTCCTTCCTAAGGTGTATCTAAATTTCAGAACATATAGATAAAAGTTCATAATGCAAAAGCAAAGATTTTTTGAGGATTGACATATCTGAAAGATTTAGAAAGTTTAATTTATGAGGAAAAATCTTTTCAGTGAATTTAGTCTGCCTGCTTGAGTTTGTCAGAAACTATATTAGATTGGCAACTGATTTTTTGAATACAAGCTGAATTATTAATCGATTTTTTTAAAGAAAGTAATTTATCCCAATTTAAAATGAAGAAACCAAATCCTCAAACTTTTACCTAACTTCTTCAAACATAATGTCCGACAAAAGATGACCTTTAAGCAAGAATGATTATAGAAAAACAGAGTAAGATATGCTTTTCTTCTTTTACATGAGAAAATAGCATATTTGTAATTTCTTTTACTTTACAACTCATTTCAAGAAGTAATATTTAGTTGAAAATCAGACATATCATTGGGGTGGAAAAAAACAACACATTCAACTGTGTCTAATAGAGATATTTTTTAGACTTGCATCTTGGCAAAATCACCTAGTACAGCTTATAGCTTCGTATTTAAAGGAATGTAGAAACTGAGCTAGTTTAGAAAGGGGAAGATCAGTAATCTGCCTTGTCCGACCTTTGGCTTTTGGGCTAAATATCTATTTGCCTCTGCTCACAGTAGATTTTCTATCAGTGCTTTGAATTAAATCTGTGGTATTGATTTTTTTTTTTCTTTTTTCTTCTTGAGAAAGGATACTTTCTTAGGAATCTGATAGGACTTTCTCTTGTCGGTAGGTTTGGTGTGTTCCTGGGCTCACATGTGCACTTTCTAGTTAACCTATAATTATTCCATGTTTGGCTGATCACTAGTGCTTCTTTTAGAGGAGTCTCACCAAGTTTCTTGTTTACATCCTCCTAGCTTTTGATGTAGTTTACAGAAGGGTGAGAAAATAGCTTTTTTCTTTTTTTTTTTTTTTTTTGGTGTGTGTGTGTCAGTTGTAACACATGAAATGTGGTACCAAATCAGATTAGTTATACAGTGACCATTTTCAGACATTTCAGAGATGAGTGTAAGGATTTACACTTGCATATATATGATGGACGCATGCAAAACTTCTTTTAAGCTGAAATTTCTCCCTATATCCAGGGAGGGAATAGTTGATTGTTGTGCTGCATACTCAGAGCTTATGTACTCCAAGTTATTTTATATCAGTGTAAGGTTCACCTTGAGCCATCTTGACCCCAACAGAGACATAGAGCCTGAAATATTTCAGTGCTGAATTTCCAAAACACCTGCAGTTTGATGCAAGAGTTAACTGTCCCCTAAATGAGAAGAAGAAGACTCCTCCATAAACTAATCCAGTCTCTGGGAGCAGGTGTCCAGAAAAACATTCACCCTTCCTCAGAGATATCAGATACAAGTGTATTTATCCTCCCAGACAGAGATGCCCAGTTAATCTACTCATCCATGCAGACAATAATGAAGCACTAGAAGAGACAGATAGTCACAATAAATGAGAGTCCAGATCCTCCCTGGAAGTAATCTGGGCTCCTTCCTTTGTGATTAAGGTGGTGAAAAAATTTTATGCCATCTGAGAGTCTGGTCTGGAAGGACAAGCAGCAATATGGATACAGCTTTGCACATTTCCTGACCAAGAAAATATTATTTGCAGTCAAAGGATTGCATATATTTGTTAACAGTATCTTTCCATTTGGACTTGACGGGACTTAATACAAAAAAATATGCCTTGGGCTGTGTAAGAAAGGGAAGAAGTAGTAGTGAGTGTCTTTAAACAACTATCTTCTATTATTATTTTAATATTATGAGAATATTATAATTTATGAATGTGACCAAAAGCTTTTTGCTTGTATGAATAATTACTTCTATTCAAAGGTTTTATGTTAGCCCAGGAAATGTATTTTTTGTGAGTGTGCTATTTTTCCCAATAAGTGAGATCCCCATAAAATGCAGCCTGAAAATTTTATTTTTGAGGTGGCTAAAAGCCATTTTCATAGGGAAGAGACATTTCCTTCTAATGATATGCCACAATCTGATTCATCATTTACTTTTGTAGCTTCAGCAATAAAAGGCTTTTCTGAAAAGTTTTTTTCCTTTTTCTTTTTCCTGAGGATTTCATCTTTTTTTCTATTCCTGCTGGTTAAATATGATTTCCTAAATTTTACCTTTTAGGTGCATAATTTTTAGAATATGTCCTAAGTATTTCATGTTGAGCTCTACCTTTTGTTTCAGATTTTTATTTCCTCTTAATATTTTACTGCTATTACTATTATCACTGAAAATGTGTGGGATGCTCAGCACTCAGGAATGAAAAAAGTTAAATATCTTACAGCCTGAAGACCAGATTTTTCCTGGCTTTTTCTTCAGACTTATATTTTTTTATCCTTCTTGGGATAATGTGTTTTCAAAATGAATGTATTATTTTACTAGTATTTTGCATGGTATTTTGCAGGAAAACATCATCTTAGTGCTCATTCTCTGGGCCAGCCGGATGCTCCTTGGAAGTGAAGGGGGAGCCATGTATTTGTGGTGAGCACAGCACTTAGCCTTAGCCAGCCTCCTGAGAGCAGGGGTATGGGCTCATGTACAGCCTTAGGTGTCTGTGTGGATGTGGGCTAAGGCTCAGTGTGCAAAGCTGTGCTTACCTCTGCCTGCCTGTGGCTCAGTGAATGTGCCCACAGGCAGTCTGTGGCTAGCCCAGGCAAAATAGGCTCGATTCCGCTTAACTGAAAACTATGGTTTGGCAATCCATTTTGGAAGACAGAACTGCAAAGGTAAGTCAAGTTGGAAGGCCAGGTCTCTCTAGGCTTCAGGAGTGACCTGGAGGGATGAGTGATGCACAAGTCTTCACTCTGGAGGGCCCAGATCTCCACTGTGCTGTTGGTGCAACACCTGGGAGTGTGAAGAGGAAAATGTTTTACTCTGTTCATGGGCTCTCCTGACCCAGCTTTTCCCTGTAATTTAAGCATGATTCATTGCATATACAAATGAGAACCAGTCACCTGGAGTTTTTATGCTTTCTGTGTTTGTCAAATGATATCAGAGACTGTTGTATTCCCAGCAAGGCAAATGCCTTAAGGCTGTAAGCTTTATTTACAGAAGAAAAACAATGTCTGAAAGCACTGAAAAATAATTTGAGCTTCATTCTTTTTAAGGTAACTACAGACTAAGCAGATATCTAGGTAGACTTCATTTCAACTGTTTTAATAGATTTCTACAAAGAACACCTTGCTAATTATACAGTAGTTATCCAGCATTAATGAAGTTATACACAGATAATGAGATTTGCAACATTAACTTTTAATCTTGTTTTCTGTAATGATTTTTCTTCCCTATTGGAAATACATGCTTATCTAAGCAGGTTTTTTGACCATTATTTTATAATTAAACTATGAGTTTCTCTTGTTGTAACTCCAGCCCGAGCAGGCACTAACAGATCTGGAAAGAGTGGATGTATTCTTAAAGCTCTTTTAAATTTCTAACCTTGAATAATTTGTCTCTGATGCTTTTCTTAATTATAATCCGTTCAGAATAAAAGAGGATAAATTTTTCCCCTTGAGCAAAGCCAGGATAAATTCTAACATATCTGCTTTCTATAAAGATTTTTTTTTCATTCTGCCAAAGTTAATACTGCATCCTAAACTACTTCATCGTTCATTAGTGTACAATTATGCCCGTATTCACTGGTATGTGCTGCCTGCTTTGAGCCATTCTGGTGATGCAAAGCAGCTGTAAACTCAGTTTAACAGCCTGGTTAATCCAGGTTTACAGCTGTTTTGTGTAGCTGGCGAGGAGTGATGTGTCTGGGGTGTACTGGTAAATCTGGCCAGCCAAAAAAGAAAGAACTTGCATTATTATTTTATCACTTCTCAAACTGTCTCTGTCATAAAGTAGCCTTTGCAAGTTTTCATTAGGTAAGGCCTGTTTCTTCACTTTGTTGCATAGCTTTATCACATTTTCTAATTACAACAGAGGAAAAACACATCATAAATCTAAAGTTTAAATAAGAAATGTATTAGAGAAATATATGGTAGTAGAGAGCATAATTTAGGAATTACTGATAATTATGGCAGAGAAATTATATGTGGCAGAGGGACTATATTGACACAGGAAAAGAAGTACAGATTTTCCCAAAGTAGCAGCAATCTCCTTGCCTGAAAATCACTGACAGCCTCTACTTCACTCTGGCAGCCTCAGTCTCCAAGCAGGTGCTAGCTGATTTAGATGATGCAGAACCATGGAGGTAATTAGATGGTCGTGACACACCATGAGGACTGCACCTTTTTGGACATGGTTTGTCCCACCTCTTTTGCCAGAAAAGGTTGTCTGCACAGCTCCTGCACGTGATGATGCCTTTCCACCCAAAGTCTCCTTCCTCACCCATGATGAACCCTTAAGGAAAGCCACCCTAGGATCAGTTGACAGAGGATTTTAGTATCTGTCTCTAATCTGACACCACTGCACTAGTATAACTAATATCAGTGTAAGAAGCTTTCCCCCAGGAAGGAAAGTAGTGTTGGTAGGCTGAACTTTCATAAACCCCTTCAAAGTGTGACAGAGTTTGAAAGAAAATTGCAATTAAATTTCTACTGAAACCAACCAAGTTCTGTACTTTCATGTTTTCTCTTTCTTTCTATGACCTTCTGTGCTTGATCAGGGCCTTGCCATGCTGAGTTCCTTGCCCTTCTCGCCATACCACTTACAGACCTTATTTTCCCTCTCAGTCATTGTTGAGTCCTTTCTCAGTGGGAAAATACAACTAAGCAAAATATGACTATGCCTAAATCTAAACCAAATTCAGAACAATCAAAATTTAAGAGCTTTTTCAGAATTAAATTACCTAAAATCAAAAGGAACTGGCAATAGCAGTGCATCTAGCTCAGCTTGGCTTTGGTATCACTATGCCTAGGTTTCCTCAATGCCTATTTTCTGTGAGGTTCTTAGTTTCCTCTCTCTGCCATTCCCATCTCTTAGTTCAGTTCAAACTCTAGGGATTTATCAGAGAAAGTTATCATCAGTGGGAAACTTTGGTGTACGAGGGAGATGCAGATCAAACAAAAAGCTCGGCTCACTGGGGAGAATAAAGAAGAGTATTTTCTGGCTGCAAGAGCTATCATGCACAGTGCTGGTCTAACTCGATGCAGAAATTAGGGTAAACATAAAGTATTTAATTTAAATTATCATGATGGGAAAATTCCATAAAAATTGATCTTTCTCTGGAGATATATTGATTTACATTGCCTGTATTTTCCCAACAGAAAATCTTTCTCTAACAACTGTTTTCATCAGCCTTTTTCCCGCTTTTTGCAATGAAAAAACAGCTTTAAAATGCAGAAGACTTTATTTCCAATTAAGGTAAAATAGAGACATAAAACATGGAAATATTCACTATTGTCTCTCCTTTGCTATCCCTTTGTGTCCAAACTTACATCCTGATGGGCTAAAATCTATAGAATTCCACGCTTTACTGATGCATGCCAGTTCCAATGGAAAAGACATTTACAGTGGGTTGTCTTAAGTGATGGAGTGCTGTAAAGTCAGATTAGACTGAATTCAGGCTCTCCTCCTGTTTCTCAGTGTGCAAACAGACGGAGAGGAAGACAGGCCCTGCCTGCAGAAGTGATCTGTCTCCATGCACCAGCAGGCAAATGGCAGTAAGGACAGCAGGCACTTAGGAAAGAAGAGGTTTGCTCCCAGCAGATCAGACCAGAGCTGACATCTGGTAAGAGCTAGGACACTGTCAACCAGAGCACCATGCAGCTGCCCATTGCCAGTGGCATCCCCGGCTTGCATTTCTATCTTCTGTGATCTCACTGCAGCCAGGGACCATGAATGTCTAAGGGAAATGGAGCGGGAAAGGGAGAAAAAATAATATTTACAGTGTTAAAAACTAAAATGAGTTTTTTTGTGTCCATGTCCTTTTCCAGAGCCATAAGGCTGAAGGGGCAAGCAAAGCATCCCATAGGGAAGTCTCTTGGAAAGTGCATCCCCACTCTAACCAACTATACCATGGCTGCCAGGAAGGTCATTTGGCATCACCTCATGCTTTTTTCCTTAGTTGCCTTTTGAGATTCACCAGCTGCAGTGCTATTACCATGCAATTCTTCTTCAGGCCAATAAAAATCATAACCATTTTCATTTTCAGTAATTACATTGCCATCAGTGTTGCTTCCAGTGCTTTTTAACCTTGCTGAACCATTTTCTTTTGGTAGCAAATGGTCAGTTATCTCTCTCTGTACCTCTACCAAATGGTAACTGTCTTTTCCATTTTCCCTAGCCTGTAATTTTTCCAATTTCCTTTTTATTTGATTAAGTGTCATCAAAACTCTCAGATCTAAGTGAAAAAAGAAATACAGTGAAGAAAGAAGATCTCCTCTAAAGCCATATGTAAGTTTCACTGACAACCAGGTATTTGGTCTAAAAAAGATTGATCTCTAAATTCAGTATGAAATAAAAGATGCACACATTTCTTCTCACACTGAAGAACTACTTTTCTGGCAGGTCTTCTGGGTGGCTAGTTCCTGTCCTGCACTGTAATGCAAAGGGTGCATTCTTAGTTGAAAGTTTTGTAAGAGAAAAGGAATCCAAACAATTCTTTTGCACTATGTCACAAATATTTGCCTCTTAAAACTAACTTTCCTGTCACAGACAGATCAATCACTCACTGAAAAGCAGAGAGGAATTCTCCCTGGGGCCACTCCAAGCTGAAACACATACATTTGTCCATCAGAAAATCCTGCCTTCTTTCCCTTTTTTCCTGAAAGCTCGGCAAAACACTTCTTTGGCTCTCTTGTACTGTGAACAAAAGAAAAGCATCTAGAAAAACATGTAGTCTGTTTCTGAAGAACTAGGTCCTTTTTAATCTTCATTTTATTTTTTTAAGGAGTTTTTTAGATCTGATTTGAAATGCTAGTGGAGAAAGATGTTTGTCATATAACTGAATAAACAGCTTCCTCAAACAGATTGAAAGAGGTTGTTATATTTTCACCAGCACTTTTAACAGTAAGACAGGTCTGTTGCTTGGTCTCACAAGAACTCTGGTGCTTAGCCACAACACTTTTCCCTTAGGAATGGAAAATGTGGTCAATGCTGGCAACATTGTACTGTGTCACTCATTAAATATGTGCATGAGTTCCAATAATACTGTCAAACACAGTGGAGTGTATTTTCACACTTGTAGGCATAATACTGTCTCTCTGTCCTGACTAGGACTGTTTGAGGGGGACTGTAGCCATATGTGCTTGCCATGGCAATTCAGACATTTGAAGCAACCCCCCCATGCTTTTTGATATCCACAAAGGAGTGGTTATTTTCTAGACTTCATAAAGATGAAGGCACCTTCTTCCAGGAAGAATTTTTCATGCAAATATCTCTTACCACTCCTTCCTTCTTCTCCCTAAATCCAGCTACTGTTTCCTACATGGCATGCAGCACTACCCACTCTCTATTTTGGTCCAAAGCTTATTTAGCAGGTTGAGACTCAGTTCCACATCTGGAGAGTAGGACTGTTTTGCCCCAGTGATGCTGACAGGCAAACTGGTGTTACTGTTCTTACAGAAGCAATGCAAACCAATTGGTTTCCTCCAGGCAAGTATTCAACAGACATGATGACAGACCAGGAAAAATTTTTCTGTGTCAGGAAGGTAAACATTACATGTGTCCCAGGAAGCTCTCTCTGTCTCCTCCCTTGGCATGTGCCAAGGCTGTTTTGCAGCCTGCTAAAACACAACAGCTCTAAAGAGCTTTTTGCCCTTCTTGCTGCACTTTGCTGCCATTTCATAGGCAGATGTGTAACCCTTGTGTTTCCAAAAGCCAGAAATAATCAAGGACTTGTTTCTTTCATGCTGCAGTAGATGCAGAGACTTATGTTGTCTTTTTACAGCTCTGGTAGGAGTTTTGGTGCTTGGTAAACAAAAGGGAGAGGAACACCCTGCAGAGGGAAGGATGGCATGTTGAATTGTTTAAGGGTTGGCAACCAAAGGTGTTTGGTAATATAAAAAAAAAACATTACATGTTAATCTAAGAGAAGGAACTTCCTGTAGTTTTAATTTGTCCCTGAGGAGTTTCATCTTGCTCTATAAATCTTAATAAAGGATGAAATTTCTGAAAGTCATGATAACCAACAATGAGATGTTTGGAAAAGACCTGCTCTCTATCTTACCAAATTATAAAAGTGAATTGTGTGGAGACTTAAAAAAACTCTGCATGTCACAATAGGAAGTACCAAGAACTGTACACAGTGGGAAGATTTAATCCACAGAAATCACGTTGCAGTCCACATATGAGTGGTTGGTGGCATTTGGATCATGATTCCTTCCAACATAGCATGCCGTGTTCTGGAGAAGGATAAAAGGCACTAATTAATTTCTAGGGGTTCTCGTCTGTTTTTTTTGTTTGTTTGTTTGTTTCCAGAATTTTCCACAGCCACAGAGAACATCACATTTTCTCCAAAATAATTTTAACAGCTGAAAAAAGTGGTAGCTAGAGGTTTCCAATAAGGAATTCCTGATTCCTAAAAATGTTAATTTTCCCACCATAAAGTTTATCCTCAGGTGTTTTTTTCCACCAATTATTCTTTATATTATTAAGAAAAATGGTGCTAGACAATTTTGGCATTTGCACCCTTTTAATGTCTCATTTGGCATCATTCTCTCCCACAGCAATAACCTAGCCAATCTCTACATGGTTAATGACTACTAACCCCCAAGCCACATTTGTCATTCTACTCTAATTTCCTTTGTAATTATGCTTATCTTGTGATATTAAGAAGCACAAACATGTTTGCGGATTTCTGTGTGGAATCATAATAAACAGACTACATTTACCTCTCAGATAACATCTGTACCTTGACATGAAGTCCTTGTATGTTTGCCATCATCAGTCATACACTAAGACCTGGCTTGGAGCCTGCTGATGTCAGTAGAAATCTTTCTAATTATCCTGTTGATGACCTGTGGTATGATTCAGGAATCAGCAACAGGACATGTTAAAGCCCCATGGGTATTAAATGCTGCTTCATATACTTTGCGTGTCCAGAGCTTTGCCCTGTGTAGGGCTGCCATTTCTCCCTGCAGAATAAAACAGTCCTTTCTCAAAGGAGATTAGCAGATGCTCTGAAGTTGTGAATAGATGAAACTTTTAGTGTCTACCTCCTCACTCATACACACTGTTAAAGCTCTCCTGGCATTGGTAATATCAAGAGATGTTCCTTTTCTTAAGGATATTAATTCTTGCTACCCTCCTCCAGCTAACCCTGTTAGTTAGTTTGCAATTTTTGCTTGGTTGAATCTAATGTGTTGTTTGTTTGTTTGTTTGGGTTTTTGTTTTGTGGGTTTTCTTGTTTATTTGTTTGGGGGTTTGGGGTTTTTTTTTGGTAGTTCTCTTTTTTTTTAGTTTTTACTATTATTTTCTGCTAGTTTTTCAGTAATGCGTGGGCCAAACTATTCTTTGCCCTCACAGGAATCCAGGCAAGTAAGAATAGCATTTGTAATTCCTTTTAATTAATGTTACCAGCATGCATCCCTTAAGGGAGTAATGAAAGAAAAACATATGACATATACTCCTAACTTTCATCTAGACATAGTAAAGAGATGACTGTGTCATAGCCAATATTTAATACTGAAAAATATCTTTAACGATCTGGAAAACTGCCAGGCTAAATCAAATGAACTAGACACCATTTTTGCAGAAGAGGGTTATATTCTCTATTATCTTAATGAAGGGAGATAAAATTCATGTAAAAGTGAAAGAATAAAAGTATTACCAAAGATAATTAAATGAAATTCTAAAATCTACTTTGTTATGCTTCAGTTTTTTGAATAGTTTATATAGTTAAAACGTATAGCATTTGGTGGAATCCTTAAAAAATGCAGTCTTCAGTCTTCTAGGTTTTTTTCCTTTACAGGTCAGCCAGAGAGTTTTCCACATGCACAGAGGAACACTTGGGCTTGAGCAGGAACAGTGACTGCAGTGGCCATTGATACAGTTCTTACTGGGACAGTGTGTCATTGCAACAGCCCTTCTGCAATCTGGACAACACAGAAATATTAGGAGAGGGCCCAGGCACAGCAGGAGAAGATTTCTATAATTCCTGTAAGATTACAGATTGTTACATGTGATCTGCATGTTGTTTTTTATTAATTTATAAATTGTAAGTACATAAATTTACAGATATGGGTAAGGCGACATTAACCCTTACAATAGCTGTCTGTGGGCACAGAATTGTTGTGTGACCCCGTAATGCCACTTTGTCTCCTGTAAAACATTTGAAGAACAAGGTTTTCCATTACCTTTTTGTCTCATCTGTATTGATTATCTTCCTACAAGTGCAGGCAAAAGAACAGCTAAAAGGACAGAAGGGGAAAAAAAAAATCTTTGATTCAGAGGCTGTTAGATGGAATAATAAAATGTAAAGCCAGATTGTGGCTATCATGCTCAGTAGCTAAGCCTTACATAAAGCCCTCAATGTCACTGGGAATTGCTTCATTGATGCAGCTGAAGTCTGGATCAGAGGAAGGGAGTGGACGTCGACGAGTGAGTGGCTCACACCATCTTTACATGAGTGTTTAGTTTTGCTCCTGGGTTCTGTATGTAAAACAAAGGGACCAGCCCATGGAAGTCTGCAACTGAACTGGTTGCACAGCCTACACAGAATAAATGTTGCACTTGTGCCAGAGCAAGTGATGCTGTGTTCATACTTGATATAAGAAAAAGTGAAGCAGGGAAGGCAATGAGAGCAGAGATCACAGGAAGGCTATCTAAGGATTTAAACAGTTTCTCACTGGGAAGAATACAAGGATCAAAGCTTACTTGTTTAATGAACCCACACACATAATTTCAATATAATTATTTTGCACATTTTGAGGAAGAATTTCAAATGACATTCCCCAATCTAACACCTGCAGTTACAATCACTTGTATATGCAGGTATGTGATTGCATCTGTAAATCAAATGGTTAGGTGTTTAAATAACTTCAGCTGTGCCTGAAAAAATTGCAGATACAAAAATGCAGTCCTTGCAGAGCGAACGATGGAAGTTTGGCCCTGCAATTCTCTTAGGTGCCTCTAATGAGGAAAAAAAATTGCTCAATGCTAGGAAAAGTTATAAATCCTCTCTTTACAATGACAAAGCAGCATAAAGTCAAAAAAGACATTCATCATGACAAAAAAGAATACGTGATATTTTTTAATATTTTTTAACAAATCTTTATCATACCTAGTAGATGTGAGTTCAAAGTGAAAGGAAAGGAAAAGAATGTGCAGAAATGCTAAGCAGAAGATATTATAATCTTTAGAACTTTGTATTATATTTTATAATGATGTTTTCTCTAAATGTCTTCAGCTGGTTTTCCAACCTAGTAAAGCTTAAATTTTCACTATCAAAGTTCAACCTTTATTGAACAAGTACTATTAACTCATATGCCATGTTCTGCAGGATATATTGAACTTTAAGTTTAGAATTATTGGAGTTGGAAGAGAACTTAAAGATCATGTAGTTCCAAAACCCAGAAAAAATTTTTCTTACAATACCTTTTCATATGTTACATAATTTTATTTGTTCCTTTTTTTTCCAGAAAAAGTTATTTTTCTGCTATTTTATTCTAAAATGGGTGCAGGCATTTCCCTTATAATTCATCTTGTTATTGAATAGATTTCAAGGCACAAGATGATCTTCATTAAGAAAAAACCTATGACTATCAAAGTTGAAAACAAGGTTTAGGAAAACATTTTTAATGGCAAAATTTTCACTTTGATATGCAATTATCAGCAATTAAATTCATGTGTGTTTCATAGCAAATTGATAGCTTGAGTTACACAGGACTAATTTGTACAATTCATGAGAACCTTGTCAGAAATCAAAAATGTTACAACAATGGGTACTTTGTGTAGGGTGTTCAGAGTCAAGCTGATAAGTTACAAATTTAATGCTGAGTAATACTGTAATTTCACCAGTCATTTCTGTCTGTACACAAGGATATTTTCTTACGCAGTGATAGGATAGAGATATTTATGTAACAGATATTCTCACACCTAAGAAAGCAACTACAGAGTTACTGATATGTGCATGCCTTCTTTAAATGTCACAACAAATTATTTTTCCCCATATATTGGAAAGATCTTGCTTGCTTTCACTATAGTCCAGGCTTTGTACTCTGATAGAGATCTGTAATTACAGGAACCTTTCAGCTTTTTAATGATGATGCATTCTTTGTTTATTTTTCATACTGTTGGTCTACAACAGCTGCTATTAAACTGTCATCTGTGGATCATTAGGAAACATATGGCCCAATAGGATTAATTTTGTCAGGAGCTATTGTGGCTGGTGACATTTTGGCCAAAAGGACAAGAAATAAGCACTAGCACCTCCAACATGCTGGAAAGTAACAGCAATAATTTCACAGTGTTATGGGGTTCTGTGTTTCTGCATTGCACAGTGTCTCATCCCCCATCTCCTTCCAAGATCACTGTACATCTGTAAAATGTATACACAAGAGGATATTGCCAATCCATATGCTGTGGGACTGTATAATTCGATTATATTAATGAAAGTTTGAATTAGAAATGAAAAGATTGTCAATTTGTAGCATGGACTTTTTTTTGCTGGATGTATTTTAGCATAAATAAAATAAAAGGAACAATTTCTTTAAAGCATATGCACTACATTTATTTGTGAAAACAACAATTTAGAGAGAAGCAACATGTGCAATGGCAGGTTATCCTAACCAATGCAGTTCAGAAGAGGGAATAATACAAGGTTTCACAGATATGCTCTTTAGTCCTTTTGGTAGAAACTGACCTTGAAAGTGTGAACTAAGCACGTGCAATGCAGTGTGGTCTTAATGAGCCTACAGAAAAATCTGAAATGGTAACTCTGAAAGCGATAAACATTGCCATCCATTTCATTTCTCTGGGTTATTAAGCTAGGGACATAAGGACAAACATCTGAATATCATAATTATTAATTATATCATCAGTGATTATTTTACCAGGAAAATCCAGTTAGCTTAGATGTCCAATCAGTTCCTATGCTTTCTATGTTAACAACTTTGAAGGGATCCCAAGCCAGTTTTTACTCTCTGGATCTACCAGGCCATTCCTAACCTACTTAATGGTACTTTATGGTTATTGCACCTTGCATCGTACTAATAACACACATTATGAAATCTCTGTAATGCTGAGCACCTTTTGTAATCTCCATCATACACCTAGTTTTCCTTTTGTCTACAACTACACAAGCTTGCTTTAAGCACTTGTATTCATAGCTGCAGTTGTCTTTATTATGTGTTTGGAATGGAAAACGAGGCCAGAGCGATACCATACAGTGTTGTAATGGTTTTTGTCCAATTCATTTCATATAAATGTTATAATAATTTTATATAGGCAAATATATATATGTCTATATATACGCGTGCATGCGCAACAAGTCCCTTCTTTGTTTTCTAGGCAGAGAATTAAAGTTATCAAACTATGGCCATATACATTGTTGTGTCATGTAGTTGTTCAGCAGCCAAAGCACTTCAGTCAAGAAGTTTAGAGTTCCAGCTAAATGTAAAGAAAAGAAAATTTTAATGCTAAACCCACT
Organism: Pyrocephalus nanus; assembly: GCA_038380795.1. Taxonomy (NCBI): domain Eukaryota; kingdom Metazoa; phylum Chordata; class Aves; order Passeriformes; family Tyrannidae; genus Pyrocephalus; species Pyrocephalus nanus. Next base: position 81,707,386 of record CM076260.1, on the reverse strand, counting down.
TTTTTTTTTTTTTTTTTTTTTTTTTTTTTTGATGGAAGACTATCTTGTAAATTTGTTGATCATAGTGCTTGGATCCCTTTGGCAATTGCAGTGTTACTCAATTATGGGTAACAGCATAATGCAACAAATTTAATTTATCTGTACTTCAGTAATGATCGTGTCTACTAGTACAAGTTACACTGTGAAAAACCCACCAATTTAGTAAAAATTTTTACGTGTACATGAAAGCTTCTTACATTATCTTTTCCACCTTTTCAGTGGAGTTTTTTACTGAGCAGTTAATACGTACGTATCTATAACAACACTCTAGAAGATGGATTTGACATTATGAGCCATTTCCAAGGTTATGCAGGACTTCTGATCCTGGTATAATAGTTGGGACTAACTAAAAAAGATATTTGTTTCTGCCTTTAAAAACAACTGTGTCAGTGGAGAATATTTATTATTGAATTTATCTGACTCCCTACCTTCACTTGCCTTACATTTATATTTTTTCCATTTGCCAATGAAAGATTAGGTTTTTGCTCTTCCCAATATGAAGTACAATCCTAATCTTTCAAAGCCAAGAGTGTTTTAAGTAGATGTTTAGATGGTCTGTTTGTTTATGTGAGTGCCTTGCAAATAGTATAGGCCTCCTCCTTCTTTTTCTGAAAGGGTGAAATGCCTCAGACTGACCCAAATACTAAGGGACACAAGTAGTCCCTGCAATTCAGGACACACTAGTTCAGGGCTCTCTCCTACCTACAAGGGCTGAACTCATGTCTTGGCACCATGTCTGCTTGGAAAGCTGCTGAAGTGTAGGTTTCTCTAAATCCTTGCTTTTGAAGCTCTTCCCAGCTGCATGGAATAACAATTCATGACGCCAGGTAGAGGTTGAGCAGGTTCCCAGTTTAGTGCTTAAGGCACACCACCAGCATGCACTGTGCCAGCTCCCACACTGTTCTTACGGTGGGCTAGTTATTTGCTTGGTTATTTAGCCAATGCAGAGCAAGTTCAGTAGGGAAATGGCTCCCATGTGAACTGAGCCAGACTGCTCGTGTGATCTAAACAAAGCGTGGTTTTAATTTGTTTTTAAGTGCACTCATGTGAGAGAGACTGATATGTGTTTTGGGAAGAAGATATGAATATTATGTGTTTAGGTCTGTTTGTAATAATGTTACATTTAAAATGTCTGTTGTCTTGGAAAAACAGATGAGATAAAAGGCACCCGGAAGATACTAAAAAATCTTGCCAAGGTAATACTACTTTACATTACTGAAAGTACTGGATATTCGCCTTTACATTATTGAAAGTACTGGACATTCGCCTTTACAGAATCACAGAATTGGTCAGATTGGAAGGGACAACAGTGGGTCATCAGGGTTATCCTAGAGCCCATGGCACAGGATCCAGATGGCTCTTGAATATCTTCAGTGATATTCACAAACTCTCTGGTCAGTCTGTTCCCATGTGTGATCGTTTGCATAGTGAACAAGTTCTTCCTCATGTTCAGGTGGAACTTCCTGTGTATCAACTTCTGCCCATTGCCTTTTATCCTGTTTTTTGGCACCACTGAGAAGAGCCTGGCTCCATCCTCTTGACACTCATCCTTTAGATATTTACACATATCAGTGAGGTCCCCCCTCAGTCACCTCTTCTCGAGGCTGAATGGGCCCAGCTCCCTCAGCCTTTCCTCATAAGAGAGATTCTCCAGCCCCATGACCAACTTAGTGGCCCTCCACTGGACCTGATCCGGGAATTCCATATTTCTCTTGTACTGTGGAGCCCAAGACTGAGTCTGAGACCTTGATTGAAGATTTCTCTGAAAATTATTTGATGCCAAAATCCACATAATTCTTTTAAAATCCTTTCTTTTGAAACCTAATAGATTTCATATTTGTGTCATATGTGTGTCATATTTCTTAAGGTGCTATGCATCCCTATGTTGGAGAGGGTTCAGCTGCTACTGAGCAACTAGAATAAGTTATTTGACTTCTGTCTAAACTTGGATCACTAATAAGAGTTGGTGCAGAAACCACAGTTAAAATGTTTGGAAAAAAGAGGTCTCAGACCACAAACCTATATGTGACATCAGCAAAGGTGGCATTTTATGCCTTCTCTATACAAAGCTGAGTGAATTGGATTTAGCTTAGGGGAAAACTTCACAATAGGGACCTGTCTTCAGACAGCTCTGATTCTACTAGGCTGTGAGAGCTGCTTCAGTTTCTTCATGTCCTAGTACAAAAAATCTGTTAAAAACTTAATATTTATGATTGCCTGAACTAAAACCATCTCTTAGTCTCTTCTGCCAAATAATATCTGGTTTTTAGTTATGTAAGAAGAAGAGGCATTTACTCTGCCTCTTATTAGTACCCATATTTAGTGCCTCAATCAGCAAGAGTGAAATGCCATGAGGTTCACGCTATATTCAATGGAGAGTTATTGAATACATCATGGTTCATTTTAGGATATAGTTAATTACTATCTGAAAGGGTTTATTTCCCAACATTATCACAGGTTGAGCTCAGGGCAAGAGTCTTTCCTCTTTAGGTTGTTAGTCCACAGTTCCTTTGCCCAGCCTTCATGAGCAGAGGTCAGACCCCTAGGGGGTCCATATCTAGTACAATACCATTCAAAATCATTAATAATGATGTGGATGATGGGGCAGAGTCAACCCTCAGTGAACTGGAAGATAATACCTAACTGGGAGGAGTGACAGATACACATGTCATCCAGGGGGATCTTACCATGCTGGAGAAATGGACTGACAGGAACCTCATGTGGTTCAACAAGGGGAAATGCAAAGTTGAGTACTACAGGAGGAGCTACCCCAGGCACCAGTATGTGCTGGGCATTGCCTAGCAGGAAAGCAGTTTGGCAGAAAAATCCCTGAGAATCCTGTGGACAGCAAGTTGACTCTTAGCCAGCAATATGGCCTTGTGGCAAAGAAAGCTAATGGTATCCTGAGCTGCAATGTGGGTTGCCAGCAAGTCAGGGAAGATGACCCTTCCTCTCTAATCAGGCCTGGTGAGGTTACACCCGAAGTACGGTGCTTAGTTCTGGGGCATAGTTTACTGTGTCCAGTACAAGAGAGATATGGAGCTACAGGGGAGTCCACCAAAGGGCCACTAAGATGTGTAACAGACTGGACATCTCTTCTATGACAAAACGTTAGGAGAACTGGGACTGTTCAGATTGGAGATGAGAAGGCTCAGTGGGTAACTCATCCCTGTATACAAGTATCTGAAGTAGGGTGTAAAGAAGACAGAGCCAGGCTCTTTTCAGTGCTGCACAGTGAAAAAAGACAATGGCACTTTTCGCACTTTTTCACTGCATAGATGACCAAAAAAAAATGGCGCAGGTTGCCCAGAGAGGTGATGAAGTCTTCCTCCTTGGAGATATTCAATAGCTGTATGGATGTGGCCCTGCGCAGCCCTGCTCTAGATGACCCTGCTTGAACAGGCGTTTGGGTCAGTTGACCTCCAGAGCCCACTTCCAACCTCAGCTATTGTGTGAACCTGTGATTCTATGGTTCTGTGAAAAACTGAAAATAACCTTTTTTATATTATTAATGCATATATCTAGAATCTCCAAATGCCAGTTCAGCTCTTTTCTTGAATTCTGATAAGCATTTGGTTTTCATAATAGAAGAGCTAATCTGTTACAAGGGTCAACATTGGTCACAAGCAGAAGAGAAAGCCTAATGAGTTTTCCTGCTGATAAAATTCTCTATAAATTTAGAAAATTTAAACAACATTCCAATATATTTCCTAAAAATCTTTCTATAATCACTTAAGGATGAAGTTTCCCTGTGACAAGAGGTGTCCACTTGGAATTAAAATATTTAAAATATTATATTGGCAGCTTGAGAAACTACATCTAAATTATTTGTTTGATTTATTTTTCTGTTACATTACAGAACCCTAATAAAGAAGTAAAATTCTTATATCTCAGAATACCACAGGAAGGATAGCCCTATATGGTATTTATCATTGCTTAGGCAAGGCCAGTGCACTACATGGAATTTACTTTAATTTAATTTATTAATTTTTAGGAATAACTACAGGTATGCAATTCACTTCCCTACAGTTCTGGTTTACTAATTTTTTTAATATAATAATATATTTAATATAATAGGAAATATCTGGTGATCAATACAGAAAGTTATACAAAAACAAATCCTCTGTCTTTCTTCAGAGAGTTCTTAGACAAAAATGTTTGACTTTCACAGTGGTCTCATTAAAAAAAAAAAAAAGAGCAACACAGCAGCATCTTAAAAAAGGTTTAGCAACATTGACATTTTACTAATTTCTTATATTATTGAGCCCAATCATACTGTCAAGTTACCAAATCAATATACATTGGCTTATGGACATAAGCATCATGCTCCTTCAGTGTGATTAACAAACTTTTAACTTTTCTTTATGATTTTTCAAATAGAACAAGATCTTTAGACCCATGTAAGGACTGACTGCTGTCCTAGAGAATTTTGTGACTTTTAATTCATAAAGATAAATGTTTGATTTACAGGTGGAAAAAAAGATAAGTCTGTTGAGGACTGAACTATTTGCCCTTTTTCAGTCTGTGCTGTTGAGAGCATCTGGGACTGCTGCCATTGCCTGTGACAGAGAAAAACCTGCCTGTGTTACTGATGTGAAGGAAATAATATTTAGAAAAATTGAGTAACCAAGGTATTTTGAGATCATATCTCACAGGTAGTCTCCTGCTAAGACAACATGTCCTGGAAATAGAACAGTGGCATTGGCACAGCACTTTGTTTTTATGAGATGACAGATGAATAAAGGAATGTGACTGCCCATTCATCCCCAAAATGTATCTTGACTGGTGGGTCAGTGTCAGAAACTGTAAATTTCAAGCTCAGAACTTAACAAAAGAGTTTCAGACTAAGAAAACTTCCATTCCAAAATAGTGACGTGCTCATAACTCCTTTGAGGTCATTCCAGAGTAATATTCAAACTGCCTACAATTTTCATACTTCCTATTTTTACTTTGTCATAAAAGAGATTAGTTAAGAGCATAGACAATTTTAAGATGCATAATATTTTTTCTTCTATGAGAAAATATCAACAAAACTATTAACATAAGGCAATTGCAGTAGGTAAAAAAGTTCCTATTTTTTGTGTAGTAATACAGTAATATATCTGTCCCTCATGTCTGATATTTGGATCTGATATTCAGAGAACATTAATCCAGCAGTGGCTAGGATCTCTGGGCATAATGCTACCACCATTGCTGTCACACAGAAAACTTCTGTTGATTTTAGTAGAGTAAGGTTTTCCACCTTACAAATCTTTCAAAGAAATAGAAGACTAATTTTGGACAAACTCTAGAAATGCTAATGTTTTTTCCAAAATTAAAAAGAAGTATTTTAAAATACTGGTTATGAGAAAAAAAATGTAAGGCTTCTTTGGGTATCTCTTTGCAATTTTTAGCTACACAAACACACATGACTTGATTTCAGCCTTGGGCAAACATAGGAAAACATTTTTCCTACCACACTGCTAAAGTTTCTAGTTAAGTGGAAAAACACTTAAAAAATACAGGCAGAAGAAAAAAAATAGAAATTTTGAGGAGGTAAAATTATAAAAACAGTTCTATCACAGAGGTATTTTCAGCAACCTATACAAGATAAATATAATATAGCTGATACACCTTACTACTGAGTACTTTTTCCCTGAGAATGTTGAAGTGGTTGTTAAAAGAGTTTCAGCTCCTTGGAAAATATGTATAAGAATTTTAAAACCAGAAAGCCTTTCATACAAAAGAGACATTTCTTACTCACAAAAAATATTTACATAAGTATTTAAGTTTAGAGTTAAGACATATTGAAAGAGGTTAAGAAAGGCCTTCTATTCGTAAGTTTCTTTTAGAAGGCAAATGAAGTATTCTTTTTACACATACCTGCAGAAAAAATGTGCTGCTGATAAACACAGTTGGCTACAGGCAGAGTTAATTGTACATCCTCTCCGTTCAAAGATCAATGTTTCTGACCTAAAGGCTACTCAAAAGACATAAAAGAGAGGTTAGATACAAAGACTGCCCCTTTAGAGTTTTTCTCAAAGGTGCACACAAAGGTAGAAACAGCTTTTTTGGACAGGGCTGCTGTCTGGTGTTCGCAGAAAAAGGAAAAACATTAATTCCATGCACTGGATAGTAAAGCTTCAGCATGCTGGATATTCAGACTATTCATCAAGAGGGAGTGTGGACCTTATTCAGTGTGGCAGCTCCTATGTGGTTTGAGTGCATTCTACACACTTAATGTCAAAGCCACTTTTCTCCTCCATTACCAAGGAAAAGATCTCTCTTAACTCTGCATGGTAGCATGTACTATCTTTGACTGACTTGAATACCACCACCAGCAGACTCCCAGTAACCACTTGCTTCTGCTGAGTTACAAGTCTAGAGGCAGAAATTCAGGCGGAATTTCTCACTGGGGACTTCCAAGCAGATAATCACAAGCCAAAATAGAAATTTAAATTATTTTTCATGTGCAGCATAAGGAAATCTGCTAATGCTGTATTACATTGTTTGCACCCATGGCCACAGGTGAAACATGTTGGTGGGCACCTGATCAAAACAAAATGTATTTTCCAGCTGCATGATTCCATGTTTCCCAAATTCTTAATTCTCTTGTGATTTTGGACTATACTGGTCTTCCTGAGCTACTGTCCAATATTTTTATTTGAACTGCCAGAATATTTTCTCATTGCTGTGTGGAGCTCCTTTTGGGAAATCACCTGCTTGTCTCTCACCTCACCTCACCTCACCTCACCTCACCTCACCTCACCTCACCTCACCTCACCTCACCTCACCTCACCTCACCTCACCTCACCTCACCTCACCTCACCTCACCTCACCCTCACCATTTCCATTAATGCTGTTGTTGCCACTCCCACCTAATGGCATTCCCTGGTGCAATTATTGGCTTCCCAGAAACATGGGATGGTAACTTAAACCAGCTGTCTTGGTGCTATCTCTGATCCTCACAGGGGAGAAGGTAGGGACAAAGAACCAAACATCCAAGGGAACTCTGGGGAGCAGAGACCCCAGTTTTCCACCCAAGACTTCTGTGCTTTGGAAGATGAGTCTCCTGAGCTAGGAATACTTCGCCCATGAGGGTTTTCCAGAGGTGATAGGAATCATTACTAGAAATTTAGCAATCATTTGGCAATTTTGGAATTTGCAATCCCTTCACCTGGCTCCTTTGAATGCATGCCATTTAGGATTACAGTTTTGGAAAAAGGTCAAAGTTATTACAAATATGTAAAAATATTGGGGTTTAATTATTGCTTCATTTTTTGTCTTCATTTGTTTGTTTGTTTGCTTATTATTATTTGGGAAAGTCCCTCACATCACAGAGCTTAAACCCACAAAGCCTCCACAAAATAAAGCACAAAACATACCCTCTGACAATTGCCTGACAATTACCAATGTCCTGTTATAGGCTCAGACCACGCTTGCAACAAGCACCTGGACACTGCTGCCACCATTGCACACAGATAATTTCAACTGTGGTGTGCCACAGAGGCTGAAGATCCTGTTACAACTTATAGTTAAGTACATACCTTTCCAAAGAGTAGAACTGAACTTACACGTATTTCCATTGGGCTGAAGTTTGACTTTAATTCTCAGGTACAGTTGGCAAGGTCAGTGGCCAGAGTCTGCCATAGAGAGAAGCCATCATATGGCTTATGGCAATTACCATGCTTAAGGGCACCTTGATTGACCTTTATAAATTAATCTTGTTCAAAGAAAATGACACAGTAAACATTATGGTGTACTGGATAACACAGTGATGCCGCGTGCCACAGAGACAATACCTTTTTAAATGACTTAATTATGCATTTGTGGAGAATGTGAGTCAAAAAAAAAATAAAATCAGTAATTCATTTTTTTCAGTGACCATCTTTTAACTGAGTCAATACTGCGATTCAATGTCTTCAGTTGGACAGAGAAGTGAGACTGGTGTGACATAGGGAGGCAAGTTTGGTTGCTATGACTGAATTGCTAAGGAGAGAGAAATAGAGTTAGTTGGAGGTAGAATGGATCACCCACTGGGTGTTTTCTCTCAGGAAGCAGCAGAAAAGACAGACAGAAGATGTAGAAGGAAAATAAGTGCAGTTTAAAACCAGAACTCAAGGTGCTGGTAACCACAGTAGGAGCTGTGTAGCCCAGGGAAGTAAAAGAGACAGAGATCGATCTTGGCTATGCTTGCAGAGTGAAGTGAGTAATCTCAGTGGGGCTGGCCCAGGTGGATGCTGTGGTTTTCCCTTCTGCATCAGAGTTTTACAGTGTCTTATGTCACCAGGCAAATATGAACAGACCTGTTCTGAAAATGTCTGCTCTTTGTCACTGAAAACACACAACCCTGTCAGTAGTCTGACTTCTAAATTTGGTAAGCCTCCAGGAGAATGCTTATGACTTCTTGGAACCATTTGAAAGAAATATGGTGAGAAATCAAGGTGTGGAAGCAAGCGATAATCTTGGAGCTCTGGACTGTACCATTATAAAAATGCAGTGTGAGTAGTATTACCAGCAGCCTAGTATTTCATGGTCCTCTTCTCAAGGTGAGTACGTAAACCTTTAAGGCATTGCATGGCCCACGGATCTATGATGAGGCTGTGACCCCTAGTAGGAAAGATATCTTGTTTTACATTATATAGAATATCTAATTTTCTGAAGAAATTACACTGTGTGTAATAAAAGTTTAAATTACATACAATTTTGGAAACTGGCTGGTAAAGTTGTCTAGTAATGAAAACAGATCTGATAATAATTTTTTAGGTGAACAATATGTAGGACAGTGCTGGCTACCTCCAAATTGCTTATTGCACAGCTGGAGGTTTATTGTTTATGACAGGTGACAAAACCATGTCTGCCAGCCAGATCTAATTCAGTTGCACAGTATATTCTGGCTTTTGCTACATACTGCTGTTTAAAAGTTGTAATTTCTTCCACATGAATACAAGACTACATTTTTTGGCCTTATAATGCAGAGAGTTGAGGCAGAAGCTAGATGAAACTTTCACAACCAACATATTGGTGTTTAAAGTTATGCAAAAGATAGCTCTGGAGGCTTCAGGGAGTACAGCAGAGATCATGGAGAATTGTAAATTATATACTGTACACAAATAGCTTGGGGCCACATGATAATTAATAACTGGTGTATTTAAGTAGTTGGGAACGCAGTTTCATTTATTATTAATTATAGCTTTGTTTAGCAAATGTTCTCCATGCTAATTGCCTGTTTATCTTGTCTGGATATGATGTTAGCAGATAGCTTGGATGAAGAAATTGATTAGTAGGAGTCTTAACCGTATTGCAACAGTTGTCCCTATTCTAGCAGGTAATAGGAAAAAAAAAAGCTTTAAAGCAGATAAGAAATGATAAGCTGTGCATTTCCAACACAGATATGCATCACTGGGTTGTTTGCTAGAGAAGGAAGGTCAGGTTTTGTAAGCAAGTAAGAGTAAAGAGTAGGTGTTAAAAAAAAACAACAACCCATAAGCTACCCAGTGATCAGTTGGGAGTTACTGTAGTTATATTAGAGAGGCAATATTGAATTTCTGTAATGTAGTCCTAACAGAAACTCATAATCACATCTATAAACCCAAAAGGAATTCTCTGAAAGAGGGCAAACAAAAGAAAGCACATTAGCAAGCAATTATTTTCTGGTTTGCCATCTCTGCAAATGACTACATCTGTACTCACAGATAAACTAGTTTACTTCTGCAGTGGCAATAATAAAACTGTCTGTATGAGCAAACAGAGGGAATACATTAAAACCATTTTACAGCTAATCTGGAAAAGTAAGAACTTTTATAATCAGCTATCAAACAGCCACTGCCTGGTGCAGGCTTAAAACACTGATAAAGGGCTGCAAGAAGGTTTGGATGATGATAAGTCAGCTCTGGATCTGGTCTGCTGTCTCTTACCCCAAACTTCCTGAAAATATGTTTTCTCACTGTCCAGTATTTACTGCTTTAGAGATTTACTTTTCTTGTGGGTGGGGATTTTTCAGAAAAAGACTAGCATTTGCAGGAGAAACAAGAAAAACAAATATACTGTGTACCTAGTCAACTAATAACTTATAATTAGTTCAAAACAGAAATAAAGAAAATGGATTTACCGGAAACTGTAATACTTTATGTGTTACAGAATACAGAAATGTTGTCCTGGGGGTAATAATCCAAACATCTGGGCAGAAAGGGGAAGGTGACTGTACCCTTCTGCAGAAAGGAACAGGAAAGGGGAAAGAAAAATTTCAGTCTCCTACCAAGGTGGTAGGGAACTGGTGGTGAAAGAAGGAGGACCATGTTGCACCTGTCCATGGAAGAATTTCCATCACAGATGAATTTCAACCAGGAGAAATCTGGCAAGACACATCTTGGGGAACTGAGAGCTGGATGGCTGGGGTGTTGCTTTGAGTGCAGGAGGCCAAGATCCACCATGAATCTGATGGGCTTTTGCGGCTTCCCAGTCAGCTAGCTAGCTGGAGCATGGCACCTTTGCTCTCCAGAAGCTCCCTCGGCAGTCTGGGTACAAATCATAGGGCTGCACATACTATTGGGGCAGGAGATGTTGACTTTACAGCACCAACTTTTCCCTTCAAGAAGCTTGTGAAGTCAGAAATTGTTGTCACCCTGTTTTGTGACACATATTGCAGGTTTTGAAAGGGCTCAGCTTTTATGTCCATAAAAATGAGATGGAGTCAAAATATTTCCCTGGATCTTCTTCTGAGAAGTATTTCGCATTTTTGTTCTTCCTCTGTAACAAAATCCAATCCCAAACCCAAATTAAAATCACTGCAATGCACTGGATTTGGATGTGGACATTTAGCTCAGAGCCTGGAGTCCAAGAAGATTTGTAGCTGAAATTTCTGATTTGGTTGATGGCAGAATGAAGATGTCTGTGTTTGCAGTTACAGCACAATGGTAATTCTGAGCAGACATAAAACAAAAACTAAGATTAAGCCTTTACTGTTGGCTGAATGAGCCTCAGTGAAGTTTATGCTATCAGCATAGCACCATAACTGGTCACAGTCAGCTGAGTACCACAGAGCTGAACACCATCAATTTAAACTGCAATACGCACTGAAAGACTTCACAATTTGTCTTTGCCTCCTCTCTCTAATCTTGCAATCTCTTTTGTTGTGCTTTCTGCAGAGTAGCCATCAGAGCAGTGGAATAACTGTGAAGTACATCATTATGATTTGACCATCCGTCCTTTGCAGAACTGGCAGGCACACCTTTTCTGTTTCAGCAGTTTTCATGTATCTCTGAATTTAGGGGCTGATGGCTATAATTGTAAAAGAGCTTGAAGTCACAAAATGGTCTTGAATGTTTCTGAGACTGCAAAGACAACTTGATTTTCAATCACAGTTCAGTAGTGGCAGGAAAAAAGAAGAAAGCAGCAGGTATGCAGGTGATGTAGGTACCTGAGGGCATAGAGTCAGCATAATTCATCTTACTGGTTAGCATAAAGTACATGTACATTGTCCCTGAATGTCCTTCATGTTTACATTTAACAACTCTACACATAATTTACTTTGTGTAGACTTTGTAATATTTTTATTTTCTAAGATGGTCAGGCTTTTGGTTGCACCTCTCTTATCTGCCTGCCCTTGGGAGCTTCTATTCATTTTAGTGGAATCTAGAATGAACATATTTCTGTGTAGCTGGGATCAGCCTAGTGTAACACTTTTTGTAGTGTATTCCAGCTATTTGAAGCATCAGCCATTTCCCATATCACTTTATTTTTTTCCCCTGTGAACTTTAAGGAAGAAAAGTGGGTCATGGCACTTCTACACTATAAGTCCAGGTGCTTTCTGCCTTCCTTGTCAGAGCAGAGAATCACTGAAGATGTCACATTTACTATGCAAAACTTCACAAAGCATATATGTTATTGGTGTCACAGAAATGCTTGGCACCTAATGAACTGATCCGACACTTTTAAAATCTTTGTAAAAGAGCTGCCATCACCTTCCAGAAATGACTATGCAATAAAGTGCTGGAGGAAGTAGGGGTGGGGACAGTTGATGTGTTCATGGAATAGCAGAAAGAGTGAGATCTCGCAGCACTGAGTCTGGGTCACAGTGGAGAAAGTCAAAGAAACTTCTCACACACTCTGCATGACCACTGCCCTCCACTTGCTCCACTGCTGAGCCAGTTGAAGAGGTTATAAGTAGCAGGGTTAGGCAGCTCAAAGTTTTACATACTGGTGAAGCTTAAGCTGTGCAGAGGGTGTGGAGGGGTTGGGACCCTGGGCAGGCATAGCTGTGATTTTGGAAGAATTTGTAATGCTTAGGAAGCCTGAAAAGTGCCTTCTCAAGAGGGTTAGATGTTTTTGTTTCCCCTTCTACAGTCAAGAGGGGGTTTCAGAGAGAGCTGTGTTATCTCTCTCTCTGCTATGCCGGAGAAAGATAACCCTACCAGACATATACAAAGGCCTTGTGAAGGTGTGGGAGAAACAGAGAGGATACTAAAGGACAAGGAGGGGGCAGGTACTTGGCTTTTCTGTCTGGGGCCCAGGGCTTCAATATCACTGTGAGGTATTTGTAAGTTTCTCATGTTCTGGCCTTCTAAATAAACTTTTAAACTCTTTCTACTGCCTTGCTATTTCTGGGGATACCTGCGTATCTCGTTTTATACCCTGTTTGTCAAAAGCAGTTCGACTTCTCTAACTTGGCCACATTTCTAATTCCTAGCTATAGGTGGCTATCTTTGAGGCACTGACTGAAACATTGATGTTGACTTCTGATGAACTTTTTCTCTCTGTAAGTCCTTAAAAAGGTGTAAAGGAAAGCCAGTGGAAGCACGGAAGCAAAAGTAAGTGCTTCAGCTAGACCTAAGCAGTTTCTAATTCAAACAACCAGCAAGAAAATGCTAAGTTCTTAAAACTACTCACATTTTACAGTAATTTCTGTTTTAGTATTTATATTACAGTATCATCCAGAGTTTTACCTGGAATTACAGCTCCATTATGTTACAAAGTTTGAAAGCAAGTACCAGTAAGTGTATCATGATTTGAGCATTTTCGGACCTGCAGGGTCAGAAGTAAGTTAGCTAAGCACATCCAAAAGCAAAGGGACCATCAAGAGAAAGATATTTAAGCAGTCATCATTTTCTGAGGAGTGATTGATATTCCCAGTGGAATACTGGCACTATTAAGACACAGTTTGACTGAAGATCGAGGAACCGGTAGAATCTATTCTAAATAATAGAGACAATAATTCTGATAAACTTGAAATTTTTGTAAGTCTTGAAATATGTACATTTCAGCCCTTAATATCCTCACATTTCACTGTTATTTTTTGTTTCTTTATTCCTGATTATTACTCATGGGGAAAATGAAATGATATAAGCATACATGGGGCTAAATTTACTGACTTTTCTTTTAAATGTAATTTAAAGGAAAAAAGACAATAAGTATAAAAAAAGTAAATGTTTCAAGCAACATTAAAAAAGCTTTTTCCAGAAGTCTTGTTTACAATTTCAATGTTTATTACACCATAAAATTGTAGCACTTGTGAAATGATGCTTCAGTTCCTGAAATAAAGTTCCAGGGAGGCAGACTTTGGGTAAAATAGCTGACTCCAGTAATCAAATTCTGCCTGTCAATATGTACCACAATTGTTACTGTACTGTTAATGTATTTGGAAAAAGCTCATATGCCAAATTTTCTACTCTTGTAATTAAAAAATTGTGTTTTAATTACACAGAAAAAATTCGCGATTGTAAATCTGAATGATATGGCAGTTTTCATTTGTCTGTAATAAAATTAAGATTCTATAAAATCTGCCTGTATAGACTCAAAACTTCGCCCACATTTTACATGGCTGATATACTGGGCACTCTCTTTCTGGTGGCCATCACTATGAAAATCATCATTGTCCTCTAATTAAATGCAAAACCAAAAAATGTTGTGATGTGATGCAGTGTTTTACAAAGCTTGGGAAACATAAATATTCTAGGTGTGCAACATGCATTCTTTTTATTGCTATGGTTTACTAGTACAGCAAGGCTCAGTGCTCACAGCACTGAAATGTTTAACACCTCCTTGATAGTCCTGTCGTAATGTCTAGAAAGCACAGTTATATCACAGTGGATTTTACTGCGCTGTTATTTATTGCACTCAAGATGTTGATGCTGTCTGACTTACATTCCCAGAATCAGACTTGAAAATGCTCTTCTGTTGTCCTGGATGCAGTGATTTTCATCTTGAAGTGGGACCTTCTGTAAGGCATGTGTTTAAATTATGGCAGCCAGAGGCAGGATGACTGTCCATCTGTCTTTGCCCATCACTTCCTAGGATGCTACTGATGTATGTTACTGGAGCTTAGAAGACTCAATAGCACAGTGTTGTCAAGAATATGAAAAAAATAGTTTGAAAAGAACAAACAAAACTCTCCCTTTGCAAAATTGTGTTTTCCTTTTCTCAAGCAAATGTACAGGCGAAGACAAACTCTTAAGTTCATTCTGTGGATATGCATAGCTACTTTATCTATTTGTAGAAGTATGCACAGTACAGATAAAAATAGATATCTCCCTTAAAATGAACAGACTTAAAGGAAATAAAATTGTGAGTGTAGCTTCATGTTTTCAGGATTTAAAAATAAATTGTGTAATAAAACCAAATTAAGTAATTTCATGCTACCCAATAAAGTGTTTATCTGACTTCAAGTGGGAAATCCATGATGCTTCGAGGAGAGGCAGGATAGTTAAGATTTTCTACAGTGGAAGCAATAGTTGAAAGAAATTAAAAACTGTGTAATCGTTAGATTATTTTATAACATCACGTGTTCTGGACTGAAGCAAACTATTATTAAGAAAAGAAGAATTTTGTTATTATTCTGAGACATAGGCCATATAAGTCCACCCTGGAATATTAGTAGGCCTAAGGTGTATTTGTTATTGGTGGGTTGGAGATGGACACAGGATCAACATTATGGAACTCAAGTTCTACTGCAGCATTCAGGACTGGCTTCTGGTTGTGGTAAATCCCAAGATCTCAAATCTTGTATTTCCAGTGGTGCTATACATATAGGAGTGAGGTTGATGGTTAACTCTTCTTGGGCAATTTTTCTGCTTAAGGCACATTTGTAGCCTGTATTTCTTGCTTTTATAACCTCATTCAAGAAAATATTCAAGCACTTGAATTTTTTTAGAAGCTTCTGGAATATTATAACCATATCCACCAAAACAATGTGATTAAAGATACAGAAGCATGTGCTTAAATGTCTTGCTGACTAAATGATAAGAAGGAGGATAAATCAATGGCTCTTGTAGAAATTGTTGGTTAAGAATCATTCATAAGACAAAGAATATTAAAAAAAATCCCATTCAGCCCTGTTCAGCCTCAGTAATATATTCAGGAAACATAGGGAGTGATTAGGAAAGCTTCATAAAATTAAGTTCTTTCATTCTGTCATAGCATCCATCTTATATCAGGAGCCTCTTCTCCTTATTCCTCTAGATCATCTGGAGAAAGAAAAAAGCAAACAAAAAAACTATCCAAACCCAAAGAGACGAAAAACTCATCACAGACCAAAAAGGGGCAAATAACCTAGACATTAAAACTACTGGGCCCACTGTTAATGTTCTGATAAAATATTTCAAAATAGAAAGAAATTCCAAATGTTCAAAGCTGCTTTCAGTGTTTTATGGCATAAGAAATGCCTTATATGGTCTCATTAATGCCATTAGATTTTTATCTCCAGGAGAAGAAGGAAAAAGGATGTAAACTCTAAGCAGGGACTGTATCAGAGTAAGTGTTCCAGAAGAGGAAACACTGAGTGAACAGCAGCAGATTTATTTACAAAGCAATGACTTCAGGTTATCTGCAGTTATCATGGTTTGAAACTCTTTTCTTTTCTCCATCATTTATTTATAACTTTCAAACTTACATAACTTTTCCACTTTCAGTGTAAGAACCTCTGTGGTTCACTACAAACTGTGGTACTTTCTGTTCCTTCCTGTTCCATGCTTCAAGATTCTCCCCATGCATTCTCATAGGGCACCGAGCTTTTACTGATGCTTCTTCCTAAGCAACCTCTTCTGGGAAGCAGCAGCAATCTTGTTTTAAACTCCAAGCTTTTCAAGGGCTCAAAATAAAATTTAATCATGATCTGATATGTCATAAAGTTTGGTTTAGAAAGAAATAGATGCAATTGCAAATAAGTTTTTAATTCTTCTTTTTCTTTTTTTTTTTTTTTTTTTCTGCCTCTTCTGTGCCTGTGTGTGTGTGTGTGTGTACGTAAGATGCCAGGATTCTGTTTCCCAGTTTTTCTTTGTAGCCAGTCAGAGCTGGAAAATTTATTAATTTTAAATCTAAATCAAATCTAGGAAGCTGACAATAGTATAAGAACCATTTGCTGAACTAACCTTTTTTCATCAGTATATAATGTGGAAAAGAGGCAGGGATAGTTGAGATTAAGGTAATATCATTTCTTGTTGCTCCAGCACCTCTTGTTAATTGAATGTGTGGATTCACCCTTAAGCTGTCAGTTACAGAAAGTAATTGCTATGTATGGCAAACCAACACACAGAACTATGGCCACTACAAAAACAAGTCAAGTTCTTTACCTATGGCTGGTTCATATGTGTGCATCAGGTTTTGGTTATCTACGAGACCTTTTCCTTCAGAAATTTTTTACACCCTTATAGAAAATAGGTAAGGTATCTGAAATGAACACCAAAAATCCCTAGTAAAATCCCTTTTTTTTATTTTTTCCTAATTATTGAAGATTTTATTAGTTACAAGTAATGGTAATAAAAACTAGGACAAAAATAAATCTGTAATTCTCAAAATTCCAGGAGACTATTTTTTGAGATTGATCCGTAATTTAATTTTCCATTTGCATTGAATAATTTTTAGACCTTAGATTATGTGATCATGATAAATGATCCTGGCTCCAGATAGCCAGATAGTACAGTGCTTGCCAAGTTCCCATCTTCTCTTCCAGTCAGCTCCCTAGTCTGCTTGAAATACTTTGCAATGCGCAATGAAGCTACATAATCCTGATTTTGTTCTTCCAAAGTACTGTGGAGAGACATTTGCTTAGCTTGTGAACAGATAGACACATTTTTACCTTATTTCAGGACCAGCTTCCACCTTTAAACTTCTAAATTTTTAGGAGTTCCAGACAGCTCTAGAGATCATCCCATTTGCATAATGTTTTTCTGGAAAATGAATTTCAAGAAGCATGTTTCTGGAGACCTCCCACTGTAGATGATGTACTGGTTTTACATAAGTTTCTACTGGTTTATGTTTGGGGCATCTACTATGACAAATACGAAAACCGTCACTTGAGTCTTCTTATCAAAATGACTCTCAGCTTTGACTCGGAAGTATAAATTTTTAAAGTTTCCAACTAATAAAAGTGCCATAAACAGAAGTACTAATGCATGGTACTCGAGTCTTGTAGAACTAATAGAAATGACTGTGGATAACCAGGTTCCATCTTGTAGCTCTGTATGATGGTTCTGCAGAACTGCAAAGGGCCAAGACACTCATTTCCTTTACTCAAACTGTGGAGGTTGGTGCTCTTAGCATTTAAAATCCTAAGTTCAAATCTTTCTCGTGGACTGAGCACAGTCTGTTACACTGCCTTTGGGGTGTTATATGCTGATACTGCCTAGGTACAAGGAACTCCAGAAAACAGCACCAGGGTTAAACTGTGCTGAGCAGGAGCCATAAATACATAAACTTTTCACTCAGCTCTTTCAATACTAAGTTTACAAGAATTACTTTTTGAAATATTCTGGTTTATGTCTGTTTAGTTGCCATACTCCATGTTTTATTTCCCTCAAGTTGATAGTTATATCCTCAATGATTTTTACAAGGTGTAAACTGCAGAAATATGTAAATTCAGCCTGGGCAGAGAACTTGACAGCTTCAGTCCAAGACAAAAATTAAGTGGAAAATTTGGGAACAGCAATGATTTCAGAGATGACTGAAAATTTCAGGAGAATCTTTTTCGCTAGGGTTTTTCCTACTGACCTCCCTGAACATTAAAGACTCCTCCAGCACAGAAACGTGTTGGTCATAGCTCTGATGTCCCTAAAAGCAATGCACCTCAGCCATCAGCTGTGATCTGAAACACCCCTCTTTGCTAAAACAGTATATTCTCCCACTTAATAGGTCTTCTCCAGAAGAACAGTGAATCTGTCATCCCTTTGATATCTACAGGCCGGGACTAAGGAAACCCTCAGGTGTTTGCAACAAAACCGACTTTAATGTGGTCTAAACCCCTACAACTAGGAAATAAAGTTACCACAGGAGCTTTTTTTTTTACACTTTATCTATGATACATAAGCATTAAAACATCTTTCTTTTTTATCTCAATATTTGAGACAATAAACTCATGGCCCATACCTCTAATTAGCATTTGAGCACCGCAACGTCACTGATTTCTTTGTGAATTATCTGCTTATGGCCATTTACGGTTGGAGTCGATGATCTTAACAGTCTTCTCCAACCTATATGATTCTATGATTCAGAATGAGGATTTTTGTTTCAAGAAACAATGTGAGATGAGAATATGCTGTACTTTTTCTCTAACAGCATCCGCCTTTCTGGTACAAGTCTTCTTCTGAGTGGAAGTGGCAGGCACCTGAGGAAAAAATTCTTGTCTTTGGAAATAATAAGGACATAAACACTAAAAAGACTAAAAAGTATTTCCCAATTCACAAATGAATGACTCTTTTCACATAGCTTTTCATCTTCTTGTGACAGATGGCCCAGTTACAGGAACCAATTAATAAATTTTTAAACTCTATTAATGAGCCTCCTGTTTGGGGACTTTCAAATGAATACTTGGTATTACATATGTTCTCATGGCAAGAAAGGTGTTCTCTGAAAAGAAAGCCAATGTCCAGATATTAGACTTTGCCTACACAAAAAGTATAAATATTAAGTATATACTAAAATTTGCTCCAAAAAGTCTAATATTATATAAACAAAAAGAAAAAAGTTCCTTCCTGAAGGTAAAATGATAATAATAATAACAACATAAAGAGGTTATGGTCTTTGTCTTTCTTAATCATCCATATTTTCCTAAATTTTTATATAAGTTATAATTCTGGAATCATTTACTTGAAGGAACCACATCAAATTATTCAAGTTTATTATAAATAAAATATTTATAGAAAAATAGCCCAAAGCTTGTTTTCCAGATGATATATATAGGTATAGAACTATGATATATTAAAAAGACAATGAAGGGGGGGAGGAGGAAACAGTGGCAGAAATAGAGGCAATAGGCAAATGAAGCCATGAGTTTTGGTCCCAATGAAATGTAAATGGAGCATGAAGGACATGCTCCATAAAAGATTCACCTTTGATGTATATTTTGTGAAGTATATTTCACCTTGACGTGTATACTTGCACAATTTCAATAATTCATGATAATTACAGCAATCAGGAACCTGTGTCAGTGTGTAGGTAGTTGATGATTGTTGAATAATTTTGGGCTCACTAATAGAAATTATTAATAGTTTTTATCATGTACTGTAACCAGAAAGTGGAGGATGCTCTTATAATGAGTTAGAAGCAAAACTTTATTTCAGTTTTAATTGTTAGGGTTTTTTTTTTAATTGTTGTTTTTATTTTTGTTTGTTTGTTTCTTTGCCTTTTCTTTTTATTTTTGTTTTTGTTTTTTTCTTGCTGGATCACCTCTGACTTTATTGTGGGCCATTAATAAATTGCAGACTAGCAGGCCTAAAAAAGGAAATACTACCAAAACATTTTAAAATACAGCTTCTAAAATCTGCCAATAATTTCCTCTGCTGTTTTTTTGGGGTTTTTTTGATCAAAATTGTTTATGAGTTTTTTCCCAAGGGGAATACTTTGCTTCATGTATCATCATGCTTTTTTTCCTGCGATGCATAAAAACTGAAAACTGAAGAGCAGCAATCAGGGGCATGGCACAGTAATTCTCATTTATGATCTGATTCACATTCTTCACCAGACTTTCCCTGAGATGGAAGGTCACATTCAGGTGCTGTTCAGGGCCTTCTACTGCTGCTCTGTCATAGAAAGTAGGACAAGTTGGGCATGATTAAGTGTGCCCAATTAGTTTGAAAATATTCTAGCTTAGGTTAAGATGATGATTTGGTCACAGATCTCTAAATTCTAAGTGGAAAGAGAAGTAAAATAGCATGACATACAATGCAGAAAATAAAGACATAATAACCTTCAGTGAAGGGAACTTGGAGACAGAACAACTCAGATAAGAATTGCTCTGCTTCAGATAGAAAATAATGTCCTGTGATATGGCAACACTTCAGACACTTGCTTCCTCAAAGCTGGCTGATGCCACACTCAGAGGGCAAAAATTCTTCAACTTTCCTCCTTCTCTTCCAATAATTGCTTGCTGCCATTATGGGCACACAGGGCGGGTATTTTTTTTTGTTTGTTTGTTCGTGGTTGTGGTTTTTTTTTTTTTTTTATAGTCTGACTACTGTAGAAGTAATTTACTAGTACATAAGACAACATTTCTGTAGCAATAAGGGAACTAATGGGCAAGTTTTCTGGCTTATGAACTGCTAAGTACCTTTTCATTTTAGGTGTAAACAGGAACAGAAGATGGAGTTTGTACATAGAAGGAAATCATCAAAGGAGTGTGTTTCTTCACAGTCATGATCCATTAGGACACAGGAGGTTTGCTATTCAGTTTACAGTTTTTGCCTACAAGTCGCATTTTGAAGAGGTAGAGATTAGAAACTGCACCAGATGTCCATCCTGATGCCTTTTTTCCCCCTGTTTCCTTCCACTAATTAGGGTTGCTTGTAGCAATTAAGCATCCTTGGAGAGCACTAGTGTTTCAGCTGTCTATGTGCAGGTAGATGTCCTAGTTTCTGGAAACCAATCGACTCCTTTCTAAATTCAAATCATGGAAGCAAGCCTAATCGTTAAAATTTTCAGGCAGAGTATGGGCAAGGATAGGGCATGGACGCTGGAGAAATGTGTTGGGTGGAGTAATACAGAGCTGCCAGACTAAATTATCTTTCACAGAGTTTACCCAAGAAGGTTAGGAAAGTAAGAAAATGGATCCGACAATCCAGAACGGAGAAACGAAGTCATTCACAGAGCCAAAATTTAGAGAAGTACTGACTTCTGAAAATCACAAGGGAATTGTGATGGAAAGTTGATATCCTCTGGGAAGGATTGTTTATAACTTGGCATGAGTTTTCAGCAGGCTGTTCTCATAACACTCTGTACTGAAATCCCTCTTTTAAAACCCTTGTAGCATAAGTTTTGAGCAATCAGAGATTTATAACCATTCACATTGTAAAAATTTTAAACAAAAATAATGAAGAAAAGGAATCAGAGTACTGAGTTTTCATCAGGTAAAATATCATAGTTTTAAAAAAAAAGAAACCAACAATATCAAAATAATACATTTTAACAATTTATTAGAAATTTTTAGATTTATTATATTCTAAATATTACGCGACATTAAAACTTAAATTTTAGCATTAATGTTGATTTTAAGCTGCTTTACTAATTTGTCTTTCAAACCTAATTAGCACCAGACAAAATATATCTAAAAAAGAAATCATATAATACATCTTCTACATTACTGCAGTCTTTCTTTTAAATTTACATTCTGCATATTATTTGTTGCTAAGTCCTGTAGCTTTATTTCTCTGGCATTAAGATTTAGCTAAATAAAAATACAACTTACACCAAATAGTACAAATTTTAATATATTGAGTCTTTGTTACTATTGAGATAAAAACTTTCATTGAAACCCTTAAAAATGCATTGCAATGTGATACTCTCTTCCCTTTAAGCATTTTTGTTATGGACATCATTCTGCCATGTTTACTATCTCTCATCAAGTACCTCCATACAACCCCACTTTGCCTTGATGCAAAAATGGATGAAGTAATCTCTCAGATCCTCTTTAGACTTTTATTTCTGTAAATTGCTTTTGTGTTACTTCGGGGAGAAACCTTAGGAATCTGCTTCAAAAATTGTACTCTGTTAAACCACTGCAAAACAGCTGTTGTAAAGATCCCAGGGTATTACTTTCTAAAGGCATTCTTCTTGTAAATCAAGAACTGTGAAAAGAAAGAAATGGACCAGGGATGGTTCCCTTTTTGATAGCACCAATGTGAAACTCTGGGCTCATTTCAACTGAGGCAACTGTTATGCTTAGCTGTTGTGGAAGAAAATAAATATATTTGATGAAGTCTTTACTCTGGTAAAAATCCAGTTTGTGGGTCTAGACAGCTGAGAGAATTGGGAAAAAGACCTGGAAGGTTTCACTGCTACTTGTTAACTGATATGTCTCCCATGGCGACAGCAGCAAAAAATTGTATTTTTGTTGCTCATTTGTCTCTGTGAATTTAATTGGTGGTCCCAATAAAAAGTCCAGGGAATATCACGGTATATAAAAAAAAAATAATTGGACATCTTGTCACATAATTGTTCTCTGTATACATAAATTTGGGGAATGAATTTTATTTTGTTCATCAGAAAATCAGATTCTTTCACTTCAGATGCATGGTTGAAGGGTGACTAAAGCAGTTAGGGACAGAGGTGTGTGAAGCAATATCCCATCAGCAATGACTGTGCTAACAAAGGATGCTGCTTACGATGTAAATACATGTCAACAGCTGCTTAAACCTTGGTGGCACCTGCTATGGGGGCTGGGGAGCTTCTCAGATGTCTGAGAAATGGCCAGTGCCACAGTGCTCAGTTGTGCTCTTGGTTACCCCTGAGGTCTGGGGTATCGCTGGTGGTGCCAGAGAGGTCTGACTGCTCTGAGACAGGAGTTGCTTGTGGGATGGTGAGATTCCTGCTCCACTGCTGGAGGTGGCACCTGAGGCAGCATCATCACCCAGACCACACTGCAGAGACGAGTGAGTGGGTGGCTGAAGAGGACTCAGAGGGAGCCAGAAGAAGGAACTGTGGTGGAAAGAATGGGAAGGAAAATCTAGAGCTGTGCTTTCCATAAGCCTCCCCTAGGAAAATAAAGGAAAATCCTGAGGTATTTTAAAAATTCCACTTGTGTTAGAGAGGTTATGCTGGTCTTGCAGGAAGGTCACCACTGCTTGAGGTCAGATAGCAAAGCTCAGATATCATTTTGTGTCACTGCTGCAGTGCTGGGCTGCCTGTGCTGCTGTGCCTAGAGCAGCTGCCTCCAGTGAGCACTGGGAGCCTGAGCAGATTTTTAATATGATTTTTTAGTTTAGGAATAGCAAAACAAAGTGTCACAATGTGCTGTTTATGGAGGAACACACATAGATATGAAAATAAGTTATTGTTTGGGGTTGTAAAAAAAAAAAGCATATGTCTTGACTATGCTGCTTTATTTTCCCCTGTCAGGGATGAAAACAGGGAAGTTTACAACAATAACAGATGAAACACAGCATCTGAGCACTGAGGTGAGGTTCACTGAAATCAAAGTCATCAGCTTTTCAAGGCAGGAACAGCTATACTTGTCACAGAGAAACACTAGTTCATTGTGAGTGTTCCCATATAGTACAAAATGCAGATAATAAGAGATGTAAGAAAAAGAGTTACAAATTTTCTTGGCTTCCACAGGCCACAATGCTTTTTAAAAATATGGAGAAGGAAAAAGAAAGTTTTAAAGTGGATTTTCTGACCTTCCCTATCCACCTGTGCTGATGTTCTATCTCACATATTTCCAAATTAGAAAAGAATAAAAACCATGTGAAGCAATCAGTCTCCTCTGTTTTAGAGAGACCTGTCTCATTGTTTGTGTAGCATGGCAACCTGTTCTGTTAGTGATTTATATGATCAGTCATCCTTTGAACAGAAGAGGTTGTGAATCAGTTGCTTTGGGTAACATTTATCTCCCACAGCTTTTGTCATAAAATTACTGGTAAGAAAAAAATTGATGAAAACCTCACATTTTTATTTTTAAATAAGTTTTACATGGAAAAGAAGCTCAGCTTCTTTATTGTTGGAATCTAGTACTAGTCTTTAACATTACTGTGTGCTAAATAATGGTTTGTGTATGGTTCACCCTTGTGACCTTTAAAAATGTTTTTCTACACAAACAGACAAGTAATTTGATTTGATTTATTTAATTTTAAAAATTTTAACACATGCCGTCTGGACTTCACCTAAGGTCAAGACAATCTAATTGATAAGATATCCTTTCAAGAATCCTTAATGCAGTAGGGTGAGATAGTAATGTATTTCAAATGGCTTTAAAGAAGTATCTCTGTTTTCTCAGAAAGGCCAAAAACCTTAATCTAAGGACACAGTAACCCAAATCTAATTTGACTGTTATATGTTTCTAATCATGTCTACACTGTTATCTTAATATGATAAAAGTGGTAATCTAAGTAATAGCTTTTGTCTTACTCCTGAAAAATTACAGCACCAAGAAGCTCCACTAAGTCTTAATTTTATCTCTGAGAAACTGACTTCAGAAAACTTTGTGAATGAACCCAGGACTCCAGTGTCCAAATCTATCATCCTGTGAAATTTTGCTGGCCACAAATTTTCTTTAAAGCCATCTGCAGCAAAATGAAAAAACCCAGATGACTGAATCTTCCTGAATCCTAAAATCTATAAGTTTAAGGAAAAAAATATGGAGGAGAGATGGCTTTGTGAATGAACTTTGAAGGCAACTGACATCCAAAAAAAAAAAAGAAAAAAAAAAAAGTTCTGTCTTCTGTGTTACTGTCTTCTGTTTCCATGGAAACCAAGGCTGGATTGGCAAAAATGGGTTAAGTGCTTTACAGTGACAGAGACTAATCACTGTTATTTTATAACATTACCATTGCCAGTGGAAGGGAGGGCTGCATTTTAAGGAGAGAGGTTCACAATGAGTCTACTTCTTGCTGAAACTATCAGACAGCAAAAATACATGACTTGAGAAATTTTGATTACATGTACAGTAAGTCAATATAAACTATACAAAAGTCATAAGAACCTGAGAAATACTGCATATGAGAGGTCAGTTAATCCCAAAGTCAATAAATAGCAAAATCCAACCATTAACTACTTGACTTTTCAAAACATGGAGAAAACACTCAATTACTTGGCAAATACCGAAAAATTAATCTGTCTATCCTCTTTTCCAATGTATACCCTATTCTCAGGAGAAGTTACTTCAGAGAATCTACAGCAAAAAAAATTCTCAGCCTGCATTGTTACCCTGAAAACTATTTTTTTTTCTTGTGGTTGAAAATCTAAGCTTTCAAGGGATGGAAATGTTCAGTATCAGTGGTAATTTTCCAGAAGTTTACTTATGGCACTAAAACACTTTCAACACTTATTTTCTTTTGAGCAAGGTAGGTCAGTGGAAAAAACCAAAACTCATTTCCCTCAGAAACATTGCTTTCTGAAAACAACAGCCTCCTCAGATTTTAGGTGGGTGTTCATAACTTCTCGGAAAAAAAACATCAGTAGCATCAGAATTGGCACTCATTAAAGAGAAAGCAAATGGTTTGTCTTCTGGGAACGTGGCAAAATGTTAATTGCTCAAAGCTCTGCTTACAAGTGCT
The DNA here is from genome assembly GCA_038380795.1 of Pyrocephalus nanus. Lineage (NCBI taxonomy): Eukaryota > Metazoa > Chordata > Aves > Passeriformes > Tyrannidae > Pyrocephalus > Pyrocephalus nanus. Next base: position 81,681,893 of record CM076260.1, on the reverse strand, counting down.
GATGACCAGAAATGTTTTACTTTGAGAGTCTTATTTCGGATATCATCCAAAGTTGAAGATACTTAAGTTGTACTTTGTCAAGTACCCTTTATCATCCTGGAAAACCGGCCATTTTTTGTGAAATATTCCACATAAAGGCTGCCTGTACCTACATGCCAACTTAGGTTCCTAAAGATAACCCTTAAGCACCACCAGCCTCTTTTCAGCCCCTGTGCAACTCCATAGATACCTGAAGGCCTTGACCCAGAGGTTTGGTGGGCAAGCCCACCCTGACTGGGGTTTCAAAGCCCGTGGCTGGTGCCACATTGCTCTGCTACTGGCTTGCCCATGGGAAGTCAGCGTGAGGAAAGACAAACGGGGCAGGATGGATGAAGCTAGATGAAACTCAGGCATTTTTGCTTTAGCAAAAACCCCAGGGAGTGGCTGGCTAGGTTGATGTTCAGAAGATCCCATCTAGGTTTTCAAAAAAACTAGGCTTCAGGATGTTTGATGGTGAGGCTGCCCCTTTGAAGTTGTTTGCTGTGCATAAAGTGTGTAACTGCTGCTCAGACTGCAGTGAAAAGAGCCTGTGTTTCAGGAGGAGTGGCCAGCAGGAGCAGGGAAGTGATTCTTCCCCTGGACTCAGCATTGGTGAGGCCACACCTGGAGTGCTGTGTCCAGTTCTGGGCCCCTCAGTTCAGGAAGGATATTGAGGTGCTGGAGTGGGTCCAGAGAAGAGCAACCAGGCTGGTGAAGGGGCTGGAGCACAAGTCCTATGAGGAGAAGCTGAGGGAGCTGGGTTGTCTGGAGAAGAAGGAGGCTCAGGGGAGACCTCATCACTTTCTACAACTCTACAACTGGAAGGAGGTTGTAGCCAGGTAGGGGTTGGTCTCTTTTCCCAGGGCAGCTATCAGTAAGACAAGAGGGCATGGTCTCAAGCTCTGCCAGGGGAGGTTTAGATTAGATATCAGAAAGAAATTCTTTACAGAGAGAGTAATCAGGCATTGGAATGGGCTGCCCAGGGAAGTGGTAGATTCTCTGTCCTTGGAGGTATTTCAGAAGAGACTGGATGTGGTACTTAGTGCCACAGTCTAGTAACTGTGGTGGTAGTGGATCAACGGTTGGACTTGATGATCTCAGAGGTCCTTTCCAACCCATATGATTCTATGATTGCCAGGCTTGGGATCTTAGTCTCAGGTCAGTGCACTATCTGGGCAGGGGAAATGACCACTTGTTCTGTCAGGTTCAAGGCAAGGTTCCTCTGAAAAACAGTGAAAGATATGAAGAATGTTTGTCTTCTGCTGGGGCTTAGGCAGAAGTAAAATAAATTTTAACCTCTCATTCAATCTCAACAATCCCAGGGGAATCTTTAGAGCTTTGCTTAAAAAAGCCCCAAGTAGAACAAACATGCTTCTGCTCAGTGTCAATTGTCAATTCCCAATCCTGTGAACCTGAATGACTGTAGTACTTTTTTTTATAACAAAATGAAAGGATATGTCAAAATAATATTTTGTCTTATGTTGAACTAATACACCTGTTAGAATGTAATTCACAAGATGCTGCTACTTGAATTCAATTTATATTTAAATAGAAATGAAAAAGGTTTTTCCCATCACAACTACTTGATTAAAATATTTTAAGAGGTAATACTGGTTTTAGAACTTGTGGCTTTGATAACTGGTACATGAAGGCAATATCTTTTGAAGAAATGAGAGAATAAAAGAGGGTAAAGCAAACTTTGAAAAAGAAAGAATTATTAGATTCAGTAAGAAACGTAGGGTAGGACTGCATAATTAGATGAAAAGGGGTCAAAAGTAAAGCATGTCAAGAAGTACTGGAAGTGGTAGAGGGCAATTTTGACTTTATCCCCTGTTTTAGTTCAGCACAGATACAAAAAATAAAGCCATGTGGAGCAAAGGAGAGACACGTTAAGGAATTGTTAGGGGCAATGAAAGCATAAGAGAAAAAGAACAGTCTAATTAAACAAAAAGCAAAGAGAGTTGGAAAAAAGAAAGAAAAAGTATTGCAACTTTGAACACTTAAGGAAAAGATAGGAGTCTCAGGACCCAAAAATCATAGTTCTTGGAAATGACATTTACTGAGAGAATGAGTAAAAGAAAGTACAAAGAAAGTACAAGAAAATGAGCTGAAATACTGATACGCTATGCAGTGTAAATAAAGATAAAGAAGGTGGTTAGTCATAAAAGCAAAGAACAGCAAAATAAGTCAAAGCATTCAAGAAAGAGAATGAGATTTTCTTTAGAGAAGTTCTAGATGGTCTCTGAGAATAGATATTCACTGGAAAAGAGGCAAGAAAATACAGACCCTTTCAACTAGAACATGAAGAGGAAGGACTTGTTCAATGGTCCATACTTGGACTGAGGGGTAAAGTGGTAAATTATCTGAGTAAAACAGGTCAAACCGGTGAAGGAGCAAGATGCCACTTGCCTGTGTGCTCCTGGAGAGGTTGCGGTTTGCCTAGAGCAGCAACCCCCAGCAGCCAGACTGGTGTCTGACCATCATCCACTGTCCACCGTCCCTCTGATGTTCCTGTCTGATGCAGAGATGGATTTTGGTAAGGTGATCCACATTAAAAACCACTGAACCCAGTGCTACCCTCATGGAAGGACATGGCTCAACCTTCACTGCCCACCTCCTCTCAAGATACCACTTTTCTCAGCTCACCACCTCTATAGCATCTCTCAGGCAAAAGCAAAACCTTTCCACCTTTCACTCCCAGTGGCCCTTTCCCTTTGGATTTTAAAGCACTTAGTGGATTATACCACTAATTACTTCTTCCTTTCCCTTTCCAACATACTTTCAGTTCTTGCAACTCCAGCTGTTTATGTCACACTCTAGTCTATTCAGTGAGACTGTGCTGACGTGACAAGCTACACAAGGGCCGCTTTACTGGGAAATAAATTTTAAAAAAACCTTTGGCAGTCTGTCCTAGAGAAGGTAGATGATCCGAGATTATTCCCACTCATATGATCCTAATGTTTGAAGTAGTAAGCCCGTTTATATGCCCTTCTGTCTGTTCAGTTGCCTGCACAATGGGACTCATGTATAGTCATTTATTGCTCTACGATCTTCACTTTTTAAATCTGTTGTACGTTGGATCATTAACTCAAGGTGAGACTTCCCTTCCAGTCATCTCCTCCAACCTCACTGCATAAACTGGTCTCCTGGGTAACAGTGCTCATGAATGATCTGAACATCCCTGGCTTTAGGGCAGACTTTGTATTGCTCTGCAGCTGTGTAGTCATTTATGCTGGCACAATGTAAAGTACACATATGGTTTGAAATTAAGCCTGGTGTAAATGAGAACACAGACAAATGGAGAATTAATGTAGCTTTTTTTGTCTGTTGTGTTTTTGGTTTTTTTTGTTCCTTTGTCATCTCTGTGAGCAGAACTAGCAATAGGTAAAAAAACCCAAACAAAACAAAACGCCCAAAAAGACCCCAACCAACCAAAAAAAACCCCAAAAAACAAAACCTGAAGAAAACTGAGTATTAACAGACACAAGAAGGCCTGTAACTGATTGGTATATTTTCTAGAGTTAGGATAACAAAAGCTCTTTCATCAAATGTTCTTTCGCACTTGTAAAATTTATATTAGGAATGGGAAATACAAGAACTCTCAAGACATACCTATAAACAGAGGATGAAGGAAAGTAAGTTGAGAGGCACCTTTATGCAATTAACATTTTTCATTAGCTCAAGGAATAACTTGCAGGTTAAGCACTTGTGGTTAATAGAACTTTCCAGGTGATATCAAGTCAAGGTAATCCATACTAACCTTTAAATGCACTGCAGACACTGCCTCAATAAATATGTGAAAGCTTGTATTTGGTGAAAGGCTTAGCTAACACCTGGCACTGTGCTGGCTTGTTTGTTTATACACATCCAGGCCTGGCTCTAGCAGAGGAGAAAAGAAGCACTGCACTCTAGATTAATACTTCCCAGGGCATCACATTCTGCCTTTCATGTGATAATACCCAGCACCGGAGGGGATCCTTCCTTCCCTGCTGGCACTGAGATCAGGGCTGCTTCCATCCATGACCAACCTCCACAGATGTATCCAGCTTGGAAACGGAAATTTCACAGCTTTGTTGGGTTTTATTGTAGCAAATGTGTACATGAATTCTTTTATAGAGATTAGGGGCCCGTACCTCAGCCAGGATAAACTGGCTCATTGACTTCAATAGAGCTTAGCTGATTGATGCAGGCTTTGGGACTCCTCCTGCTTGGTCAAACCTCATTCTGGTTGTTTCATCTGAGTGAATGCAGACTGGAGGGAAGGGCCAGGAAACGTTTTAAGTACAGAAACAGTGAAATTGTCCTGTGTAAGATCCTGTGTGGATCGGCTTCCCACAGACTGTTTGTGGCTCACAAAATCTGTGGCCTTCCAGGGAAATATCTTACCGCGGTTTCTGAGTGAATTTGTAGGAGAAGTTTCCTGAAAGTAGAGAAGCTAGGATCAATGCTGCATTCCTCATTTTTTAAAATAGTTGAAGGTGGTATATCAAGTACACAAATTTTATAGAAGAATTATTTTTTGGATAAAGCAGTTATCAGTAAAGGCTGAGGTCCCACTGCAAATATGGTGGTGTTAATTTCTTTCTCTCTCTCTCTCTCTTTTTTTTTTTTTAATGATGAATGTAGAAGATAAAGTAAAATAATGAATAACTGTCTGTCATCAATAGAAACTACCTGAAATCCAATAAATGCTATTAAAATGTGGATTACATGGGTATATTAAGACTAATGAAAAGTTCTTTTGGATCTCTGTTTCAGGTTATTTTCTGACTCAGGTAGAGTAAAGAATCTTTTTATATTCAACTAAACTAGTTGTTTTCATGGTTACAAAAAAAGAGAAGAAAAAGTAATGCTAAAGACTCAACAATTTAAACCCACATAGCTCCCCCGACTTTCAAGATGCTTCAACAGTTGATAAAAGTGGGAAATATAGGTTTTTCAGCTCTTCTTTGTAAATGAATTTCTGCATCCTGAATTGAGGGAAAACAATGTATTTTGAAGTGTATGATTTATTACCACCGTTAAATCTGCCCCTCCCTTTTAGTTATTGTATTTGCATTTATGGTAAGTCTCTAAATCTGTAGTAGTAGCTGCCATTTTTAAGACACCAGGTTTTTCTCTTGTTATTTAAAATTAAGAAGATCACAAGGTAAATCAAAAATGATGTCTAAAAGCAGTTCTAGTCACAGTAGAATCATGACTAACTGGCCTTTTGCAAAACCTAAATGGTCCTACCACAGTACAACCAATTCCTGTTCTAAGTGTCCTGGTATCTTTTACTATTATTAGGACATAATGGAAGAGTAAACAAAAGGGAGACAGATAGGGAGAAAGATTTTTTACTATAAAATCAAGGAAAACAAAATATATTCTCTTTAAATGTTTGGAGTTGTTCTGGGTTTTTGTTTGGTTTTGGTTGTTTTTTTGTTTGTTTGTTTTGTTTGTTTGTTCTTCTCCTGTGGAGAGACTTCATTTTATTTTTGTGTCTGAATTTTGAATTCTTATGATATATGTGGGAACCTACTGGTCATGGGAAGATGAGGAACGGTTTTGTTGGGTGAGGAAGGCCAAGATGAAGCTGGAACTAAATCTGGCAAAGGATGCAAAAAAATAAAAGGAATGGCCTCTGCAGCTATGTTAACCAGAAAAGGAAGGTCAAAGAAGGTGTATGCCCCCTCCCTCATAAATGGATGAGGAGAATGCTGAGGTACTCAACAATTTTTGCCTCAGTCTTCAAAAGAAACCTCTCTTCCCACACCTCTTGAGTGGATGGACAGCAGGATGGGGACTAGGAGATCAAAGTCCTTCCCACTGAAAGTGAAGATCAGGTTCATGACCACCTGAGGAACCTGAATGTACATAAGTCTATGGGATCTGATGAGATGCATCCCAGAATCCTGAGTGAATAACTGGTGTAGTTGCCAAGCCTCTCTCCATAATCTTTGAAAAGTCATGGAGGTGAGGTTAAGTCCAAAGTAAGTGGAGAAGGGGAAATATTGTACTCTTCAAAGGGGGTAGAAAGGAGGACTCTGGGAACTACTGACCTGTCAGCCTCACCTCTGGCTTCCAACTCCGGCCATTCTATGATGCTATTATTTTAATTATAATACATAGGGTTTGGTTATTGTTTCATGTCTGTTTTGTGCTTCTTCCCTTGTATTGGCAAAAAATTCTGGAACATAACTAGTACAAAATATTGTTAAAGGGGATAATTTTTCCCTCTAATTTTTCTTTTCATGACTGAGTACAATTTCTGCAGTGAATTTTTGTGACCAGAGGGGTACCATTATTTAGTTACAAAGCCACTGCACTTTTTTAAGGGCAAGAAATCTTATCTAGTGTACTGTGAAAGATTCCTAGCATTGCGGGAAAAAATTGCACTTGAAAGTACCAAAAATGACCCTTTTTTCTCATTTTATCTAAATATCTATCGAAAAAAGAACTGGAATCTACTAAGACTTCTACTAAGGTTTTATGAAATTTGATAAGGAAGGCATTCTTTCAAAGCATTTTATTGCCTTGGGTATTTCTTCTAGTATTACAAGGAAATTATTAGTATTATTCTATATTGGTTTGGATGTAGAAGGAATTTCAGACATTTAAAAACATGTATTACAGTTTACTCAGTTGTAACAAAGAATTCAGATTCCAAGACAGTAAATTAATATTATTATTTAATCTTGATCTAAAAAAAGAAAGTATCTATTGGGTTTGACTTTTTTTCTCTTCAGTTGCTTGCTTAACTTTTATGCTTTTCCTGACATTATTCCTGTAAATGATAATCCTAGTGGGATAAGAGATTGCACTTCTCTTGTAACTGTGCTACCAACCAGGGCAGGCTACAGCTGTGGTGAAGGAGAGTAGTTGTGTGATTTTCCTCAGCTAGCAGGGCAGGTAGAGGTATTGGGACATGCAGGACTGCAGGTAACTTTTTCAGTTACATATGCCTTTTTCAGTAACGTTTCCAGATTTCTACATTCACATATTTTATTAAACATTGAGCAGACAATTGCAAGTGACAATGTGACTTGCATTTTTCACCCCTGCAGAGAAAGGGGAAGAAATAAGAATTCTTGTTGTGCCCCTGGGACTAGTGTTGGGGTGAGCTGACGTGAATAACTGCTTATTTTTTCTTCCCTTGGTGCACAGGAATAGGAATTAGAAGATAGGCAGATCAATACACTAAATAGGGCAGCTGAGTCAGGCAGGAAATATTGATATTTACTGTTCATTTGGGCCTGCAATAAATGACCATTCCTTTCCTCAAAGCCTGATAAAATAGGGAGGGCCTCATGCTGTGGAGGTGTGTTGTCTCGTGGGATTTCTGCAGAAAGGAGCTAGTTTATGCAGTCTTAAAGATTAGAGTCTCCTGAAATGTTCTGCCTATATTCAGTATCTCTGTTCTGCACAAGCTGCTCTGGACACCTGGAAGGATTAGCCTGGAGAAGGCACACCAGATATCATACAGCTGGAAACTTTTTTTTTTTTTCCCAGCACAAGAACATAGAATTTTGATTAAGAGATTAGGGAATTTAGACACCTCTGAATCTAAGGAGGGCGCTGGATAAGGGAGCTATAAGTTTGTGTATAGGTGTGGTTAAATGTGCAAAAACCCCTCTCTGGATTTTATTTTGGCAGCTAACCTTCAAAAGATTGGCTTCCTTGTCTGGAGAACGGGTGTAGGTAAATTTTGACTTCCTATTGGAAGGAATTTACATTAATTATTCCAGTTGTTTTGACTGTGTTCACAAATATTTCTGTGCAATTAATGAAAGCATGTCAAAGTGAGACTGCAAGTGTATGGAGTAATGTGTAAGTAGCAGCAACAGATAGGTTTTAAATATCTAGGTCTTTGGAGGCTTATGTGGCCAAACTTTCCCTACTTTTAGAGACTAACCCTTAATTTCTGTGAATGTTACAGTAAAAAAATCCTGCTCCCACAAAGTTAGTGGGAGTTTAGCCACCAAATTTAGCAGGAAGAGGACTAAGCTATGTAACTGTTAATTAATGCCACTGCGTATAGGAAAACTGAAGACGTTTATTTTGCTTCGGAAAAAGATTATATAATAAATCCCCAAAATTCTGAGGTTATCTCATTGGTACGAAATATAGTTCTTGGAGGAAAAAGTTGTTTCAACAGGTGTCATTTGCAATATATTACAATGTAAATGTTAATTCCAGTAACTTTAAAGGAAACTGTCTGAAATAATTTAGATGCAAAGAATAGCATTTAATGGAAGGAACTTAAACGTAACATTATTATATGTCAAAAATCATATGTAAAAAAAATTGGTTTGCCAGGGAATTGTTCGCACGAGGTTAAATCATGCCATGGGTAATGCCCAAAATGAAGACTATGGTGAAAGGTACCCAAAACACTGAGCCTCAGTGGAGAGCTTGTCCTCACTGAACACAGTAGGAGCACAAAGTAATTTGTGACACTTAAATTCTGTGGTGAAGCAGCCTTTTCTCTCACAGTGCATACACAGGCTTTCATTCCTTTCACCAATGCGCGATGGTGGTGGAGTAGGATCTACCAGTTCTTCACTGGGTCTCACCCTGCCTGGTCCAGGGGGATACCCTGCTTCCATTCTGGAACAGCCTTTGTGACTTCCCCCAAACACCTGGAAGTGTTTTTACCTTTCCTACTCTCCAATACAAATGCAAACATGTCACTTAGAGTAAGATTTTACCTTGAATATATCCTCAAGGGAAGTACACATCCTTATGCACAGCATGCAAGAATAATTCCTGAAGAGTAATCTGAGACCAGTCCAAAATGTGCATGAAGCAGGTACTTGTTATAAAGCAGTATGAAGCACATCTTTGATGATCTAAAGTTGAAATAATTTATTTAAAACTGAGATGACTTTGCAGTGGTACAATTGTAAAATTTCTCTTTGTGTCCAGAGATAAGTATCTGACTGAAAGCTATCAAAATTTCTAGAGTTCTCAATCACAGACATAATAATACCGTGCTTAGTTGAGTGATGAAAATTGCTGTTGGAAGTCTGATAAATCTCATTAGATGTTATCCGGGGTAACAACCTTGACCAGTTGACTTCTTTCTAACATGATGCATTCATATTTAAATATGGTGTATCCAGGATAGCATTTGTACTATATTCTTTCACATGCTGAGAAATAAGTGCACAGCCTTCTCAAATTCTCTTTATCTCCCAACAGCTTTATGTTCAAAACAGACCTGATTGCTACAAGCATCTAAGCCTCTCCTCTCTTTTTTCTTTCTGGCTGTGTTTCAGACATAAGGCCAATTTCCCACCAAGGCATAAGGTTGCTGTGAATGGTCTGACCTGGGTGCAGGGCAGGAATGGGACTTCTTGGACCCAGGGAGCTCCTGGTGGGAGAGAGAAGTTAAGGATTACAGCTCACCCTATCTACAACCAGGCTTCGTATCAGCGTATCAGTGCTGTTTATGGTTAAAACAGCGTGGATGCTGGGCTGGAGTGCTGACAGAAGATGGAACCCTACATGCCACCCTTCTATGAAACTGCTGCACATGTGCCTATGAAACATCCTGTTTATAAAATGTGTTGAGGAATACGTTCAGTGGAAGTAGCTTGGTGTGCAAACTGCAGCACCAGATTGAGCTCTGCTTGGTAGGATCCTCAGGCAAGAGTCCGTGAACTGTCGGCCCTTTGCATAACAAGGGGCACAGAGACCTGTGCCACCAGCCAGGTGACTGGACAATGAGAGGCACAGCAGGAGCCAATGATGCCCAGTGTGGTGTAGCTGCGAAGGGGCTTCTGTCCCAGCTCAGGTGCTGTGAGTCTGACTGTCATAGTCCTTCCTAAATGATCAGACAGGGAAGTTACCTTAACATATTCCTTGTCCACACTTGAGGATGGCTACCATCACACAATCAGTGTTTACTGTGGCTGTAAGGAAGATCCTAGACAAGTCCACAGAATCCTGTCCTGCTACTGCTGATAGCTGTTCAGTCAGGGCTATCTAGAAAGCAGGAGGCCTTAAAGAATTTTTTGCTTCCAAGGTGTTACTCTTCTATCCTTTGAGGCCAGAAAGGCTTATCATCAGTATCCAGCTGCATTGGCAGGAAAAAGGAATACTTGTTCACATATGAATACTTTCATTTGCACATGAATATCAGTGTCACTATGAGGGCTAGCACCTCCACAATACCTATGATAACCAAAATCTCCTTGCATGAATAACGGCAGAGAGATGATCAACACAGAGAGATGATCATGACAAACTGAAACACAAGAAAGAACATACGGAAGCATTTGTAAGTAAAATGCTTCTTTCCATATATAGTCCAGCTGCACAGTATTTTCTGTCATGAGTTTACTATTTATAAAGCTTTGTAGGAAATTCCAGTTTGTGGTATACTGACTCCTTATGTAGTCTGAGTAATAATTTATAACAGCATAAAGACAGACTGTATTTTAAGAAAGAGGCAAAGAGCCAGAGTAAAGGTTAAGCCTACAGCCTGACTTCTGCGTTTCATGACATTTGAGAACTTGATTTATCAACCTTAATGTTACATTAACATAAGCACATAATTTCCTAGGAACCTCATACCAAATTTAAGGGAAAAATAAAGGAAAATGAAGCAAAGAAGGTCTGAGTGTAAAATCACTGTAAATTCTTTCCTCTGTGTCTTGCATTGCTTTCACAAAGAAATCTAGATTGTGCTTTGAAACTTTATTGTCCTATGAGCTTGGAAGGAAGAAAAGACCCTCTGTTCAGCCAAAGGCAGTTGCTCAGAAGAACATAATACTTATCTCTTCAATGCATTGGGACATCTGCAAGGGATGAAAAAAAGAGCAATCTCTGGTTGCTATCCATGCTCCTACTGGTTAATCAGAGGAAGTGGAGAGGCACTTTGAAGCAAGGACTCTGGGTATAGCGTGTGACAGGCTTTAATGCATGACTGTGTATGTGAACTTCCTCAGTCACACTGGTCAGAGGGACTTGGTCTTAACTGTGGTGATAACTCTTTGTGTGTGCATTAGTTACTATTACAGCTACTGTGGCTTTTAATATTGGGTCAAAGTTAACATTCAAAACATAGATTCATGGATGTTGTAACCCTTCGTGACTTTGCTTTGATTTTATCACATTCTTCCTTCAGGAATAAAACAAAATCAGGAAACAGAGCGACAAAATCATATTAAAAATCCATGTTTTAATTCTGATATTTCCTAGGTTTTAATTGCTCTGTTCAAGACCTTTTTGTTTTGATGTTTACTTTGATGGTATTTAAAAATAATAATAATGTTTAAAAATCAGTTAAATATCAAACTGACATAGTTTTCTCCACAATTAATGAGTCATGGAAGCATGTAGCTAATCTTCTGGGCTACTGATTTTCCTTTAGAAGAAACTGAATGTTTTAGTCCCTGAGATAAATGGGATTGCAGGAGGTTAAACACCCCACAGGAGGCTGCATGTTCAGTTCAAATTTCAGCTAGTAAAGCTCAAGCAGAAAAAAACCTTGCCAACTTTTGTGCAAGATTAATCCACTTATCTCCTAGTTACTTCACAGCCATTTCTTGCCTACTTCCTATTGATTCACTGTGTGCTTGAATTTTTCACTCTGCTTTCCTGTAGATGTGTTCCTAGGGTTTGAATGCTCTGAAGAAAGCAAGCCATGAATTTCTGGTAGGTACTCTGGTCTCTGATCACACACTTTTCAAGGTAAATGTCTACTTTATATTTGTTTTATGAAATTTGGCTTATAATTAGCATATTTTTTTACATTCTGGACTTCTTAATAATGGTTCAGAGGGGAACTTCATCACAATTTAGGCTAGATACATTCTTATAACCTAGCAAATATAAAAGGACAAAAATATTGCATTTCTATTTCATCATTTATGCATTTCATCCCCATTTTTCTTTCAAAATATTTTTTTTGCCATTCAGCACCAACTCCTCTAGTACTAGATGCTTATTATAAATGTGACATGTTCTGCTAGTTACCAGAAAAACCCTCTACAAATTCACCGCAATTCAGCACTGGTAAACTGAGGCCAGCTAGGCAACACTGTTGTCTGAGACAAGCTGAGGCAGTCAAGAAGTTCTGTTGCAGTTCTTCTGTTTTGGAAATGGCTGTTTTTGCTTGACACCGGCACAACCTCAGGCCAAAGTGGCCAAAGTAAATATGCTACTGTGAGCTAAAAAACCTGATTTGCCACAGTCAAGGTGGACCCCCTGTGTTGGCAGAAGAGGCCTGTTGCTGGCAAGAACTGGTTTAGTTTTAGAAAAATAACATTGATTAACCTACTAATGCTGCTGGAGATTGATTTGATCTCCAAAATGAAGCTTACTATTAATATGTACACATTTTCATTCTCTTCCAGTAGATTTTATGCAAGCGTGTCAGGGATCTTTAAAATGCCAGAGGGCTAGTGTTGCAATTACATGTGCTGGAATATTTCTACAGTCACTCTACATCCTTTAGTAATTGCTTCCTTAATTCCTGCCAGCATTACCCAAAATGTTTCTCACCTTGTCCACACTGACTATGCAAAATTTCCATGCTGCACTAATTCTGGTCAAATATTAAATAATTTTCTTACCTTCTACTGAGGAAGGAACAGGCAGTTTCTCACGAGGCATAGTCTCACTGTTACAGTTAAGCAGAGACAATGGATGTTTTTATTACTTTAGAGAGGAGATAAATACCTTAATTCTGTCACCAACCTTTACTTACTGCCTTTTGCTTTACCAGGTTGAGAAAAGATTGCAACAGCTTAAGCAGAACATCAGCTGGCCTTCACTTCTGCTTTCACTTAGCACTGCTATATGGTCTTTGCAAGGTATGTCTTAAAGGTTGCAAGAGGAAGGGATGAGGGGTACAGAAATACAGTTCCCAGTGCTGCAGGCACTGTGTCTGAAATAATTAAGGGGTTAGAAATTATAGCTCCTTCATTTCACCTTAGCAGGGCTCGGTTAGTGTGCAAATAAGCTTGTCTGCCCAATAAACAAAAAGCTGAAGTCCGTATTTTGTCATCACAAAATTCTTTTCAGGAACTGAGGAAAAAAGATTTTGGTAGAATGCATCTGAAGAATGCAAAGCAAGTGTAAAGGGCTGAATTTATGTAGTGATTAAGTCTATATAATTATTTTAGGCTTTGCCTGTTTTCCGCTGTAGCAGCTTCCAGATTATCTATCAGATATTCTGCTCTGTTTTAACCCGTATTTTCACATCTATTTTATAACAAATGGGACAGAAACTTCCTTTCTGGAATCAGAACTAAAATTCAGCTTCATGGAAGTACAAAAGGCAATGCCATTATCAAGGGATTCCTATGAACTTTTGCAACTCATTTTAGGATGCGTGGCACTTCCAAGTGACCCTCTCTTAATATAGCTAGTAGGAAATGATGACCTTCTTAAGCTTCCTTTACCCTTGCATGCAGGAAAGCTATTAACTTGTGCAGAAAGCAAGTATTTATATCCACAGTTGAGGATTTTAAAACAGGCCCGTTATTTCAGAGATGGATTAAAGCACTTGATTTTTAGCAGAAAGTAGCAGCATTATGTTACACTTACAGCTAATTCCAGAGACACCAATGCTAGAATAAGTCAGAGCAAGGAAAAGGGGGATAGCTCTCATGAATTCCTCTTTCCAACACTAATTTGAAGACTTTTAAGTATGTCCTTGGCAGCTATGCAAACAAAGCTTGTTCCTGCAGCCTAAATCGTATGAGTTGCTGAGCGCTGCTGGAAAGACGCAAAGCACCTTCTGCTGCCATTGTCTTCAGCACAAATTGACAATGACACATCACACCTTGTGTAGCTCACTGGGTTGCAGGGCTGGGCTTATAATGAATTCACAGGGTTTTTTCCATGCCTTGTTCCAGACCATCAAAAGAAAAATATGCTAAAACTTGCGAAGAGGAAAAAAAAGTGATCGCAATACTACAGTTAAATCCTGAGTTTATGTGAATCAGCACGGCACAACTGATTCCAGTGATGCCGTATCAATCTATCCCCGTTGAGGTTCTACTTTAAAAATTTTAATGGCTATCAGTTCAGAGTAAATACTTCAGATATATTGCTAAATAATTGTTTAGATGTCACAGCAAGAAACAATATCATGCCACTTATTATTCCATTTTAAAACAACATAAACCATGTGTGAGAAATTATATCTGTCACCCTGGGAAAGAGTTCAGGCTGTCAAAATGGTAATAGAAACGAAATTCAATTACCTATTTTCTATGTTACCCATAGTAATTCCCCAGAAAACATTAAAGGAAATTGAAGAGGAGATTATCTTGTAAAGTGGTTTTATAATATAATTATTATTTTAATTACTTTAGGAAAAATCTGTACAATTCTGCAGAAAGCTAGATGAAAGTTATAAGAATTGCAGCTGTTTGTCAGGCTAAGATTAGCTGCCGCTGACCATGGCCATCATGCTGTGATGGCAGCCACAAGCTCACTACTATAGCTTTTCCTCATGCTCGGCCTGTACAGCTGCATTTATCTCTGCACTTTTTCCTTCCTGGAGCTGATCCAGCTCCACCCTAAGTGTCATGTTACTTTGGGTGGCAAACCCTCACTGAAGGTTCAGTGGCCCCTGGATTAGGAAGGAAGTGGGCTTCATTCTCCTGTGTGACTTTTCAGCTGTGAAGAGGGGAGCCCAGAGCCTGTCCTTGGCATGATTTCACCATATCACGAGAAGTGGAATAATGCAGCAGGAGGTACTGTGAGACACCATTACATACTGCAGCTTGAGGGTGAGCTATAGCCTGCAGGCTAACTAACGCTGCAGCCAGAGGCCACGAGGACCCAAACCTCAGTGTGTTTGCTAACCATTGAGATATTGCATAAGGGGAAAGAGGGGCTCAATATAACATGCAAAATGGAGAGGCATCTGGGATTTAGGCTCCTTTGTGGATTTAGTCCTGAACTAATGCGTACATAGTTTGTAAGTAAAAGTCATGGACAAACTGCACTTACACTACAAAGAAATTACAGTTCTTCAAGGCAGAAATTTTTAAAAGCGAATGAGAGTGTCAGGTGTTTGTGTTATAGAAGAGTTCGTATTTTTTTCCAGGTCAGGTTTGTACAAGAGGATAGAAATAGAAAAGATAACAGAAAATGAGAACAAAATCAGGCCGTTACATGCTTTTGCTCTCAAATACTGGTATTTCCTATCCTATCACAACACAGAAAACTGAATATACTCTATGTCAAGAAAAATACTGAGAACAATGTGTGTCATGATGCTGTGAGTTTATGTTCATTTATTCCCCATCTTCTTAATCCACTACAATATTTTCTGTTACCTTCCCAGACCCTAATGGAACAAACTGGCAGAGATCTTAAGAGTAGGTTGTGATTTGTGTGTGCAGTTCTCATGGTGGAGAGGCAGTGTTGGATGGCTTCCTGCTCTCAGGAGTTTCATCTTTGGGGCATAACCTCAGCTGGAGGGTTCAGAGCCGCTCTGAGGGAGACCAAGTAGCTCGTGTGCGTGAACCTCGTTTGCCTTTGTGCTACAGGACTGCAGAACACCTGACCTCTAAGTGAGCCCATATAGAGATCTGCAGTGCTTGACAAGCCTCTTTCAGATACTTAAGCTAAACTGTTTACAGCTTGCTTGCTAATTTCTCTACTCCTCTAAAACCTGCGGCATAAAGATGCACTGATTATTAATTGCCTTATCACAATTAAGAGGTCTTGGTGGTGTTTGAAATAAATGAATAGTGTTCAGGGAATATGAGCCCTCATCAAAACTAGGTGTGAATGACAAGGGAGAGTTTTTACCATGAAACAAAGTCAAATTCATCACTTATCCATTCTGAACAGGCCAGTCTCAGTAGCAGAAGCAGCCAAGCCACAGCACAGGGCCTTAGCAACCTAGCCTCACAGACTGGCTGTGCTTATAAGCCTGAGCATCACTCTGACAAGGCTGATTTTGGGTTTATAGTATTTCTGTGCTGTGTAGATGTATTGTTAGCCTAGGGCTAGCTTGGGGCAATCCATATGAGACTGCACTGCACTGGACAAGCGCTCCCTCTCTCTTTCTTTGAGGAAGATGATGAATTCACTTCATGGATGCTCTTGGAAAATGGTTTAATTTTGCCTTCTTTTGTCTCTTTCTCTAAGCACATTTTGCATTTACCAGTTATCTGTTCACATGGGAACTCAGACCACAAGTGCCATTCAGGGCTGAATTAGAGTGGCCAGACAGGATAAGGAAACTTGCAAGTTGATAATATAGCTATAAAGAAATAATTATATAGAGCTAGATCATGCCCCCAAGGCATAGACTTGTATTTGGAAGAGCCTTCATGGCATGAACTGGATGTACTCTGATACTTGGCATGTACAGTTACATGAAACTTATTACAAAGGCTGCTGCATCGCGCCTGTGGCTGCATCCTCCCTTGTCAACCACCATGGCTTTCCAGAAGAGCAATTACATGCAGTTTTGAGTTTCCCCGGGCATCTGGGCTATATTACCCATATGCTGCAGGGGAAGACTGCTTACTCCTTCCTCTTTTCCTGTGGCCACAGAGACAAGCCAGTGCATAACTAGTCCTCTTGGGATCAGACAGATCAAACAGTTGTGCAATGCTGAGAAGGTACAGAGGAAAGAACAAAGCATCTTAAATTCCTTTCCAAAATGAGAGGCAAACGCAAGATCTTACTCCGCTATATCACTTTATGTCAATAGAGCTGTGGGGCTGCAGCTCACTTGTTGTTTAAGCCCTTATAGCAATGAAGTATTCTAAGAAAAGGAAAAAAACAAGAACTGCAATCTAGTAAATCTCAGGCAAATCCTCACAGCTAATATGTGGTCATCACAATACAGTAAACATGCTTGTAGGTTGGCTATTCAGTATGTCACTTTTTAGCTTTTTTTTTTCATTTTGAAAAATAATAGCTACAAGGCTCTTTGAGGACCTCTGGGAAGGTTTTAAGCGTGGCCAAGGAACCTGCTCTTCATAAAACAAGAGTCAGAAGTATTGAAGACTGATTCCATTTTTTTTATAAAGTTTTTATATCTTTAAGTCCTCAGCTCTAAGTGAAGGAACAATGCTGAAAACCAGTTATTTAACAGAGCAAGAATGATGGGAACAGGAGTCAGAGAATAGCCTCAGCTATCACAAAGGAAATGGAGGAATAAAGGAAATGGAGAAATACATTAATTAGAAGTTAAAATAAGACTAAGTGCATATGCTAGTTTATATTTCAATGTTGAATTTCACAAAGGAGTTTCATTAATTTCATTTGGGGCTTTTCTTACATCTTTGGAAGGTCCTTGAAATTACGCAAGTTTGAATTAGATTTGAAAAACTTTTTGTTTCAGAAATTTTCCAGCATGAGGTGGTGATCTTATGCATTGAATATATTTTCCATAGTTATATCTGTTTTATTTAGTTTTGATAGTGTTTTATGTAAAGTTTCCTGGATACAATTGTATTTCTTAGATGCCTATCCCTCAGTTACTGTTGTGGGGTGTTATATGATTTTTTAGGAGCATTTTCAAGTACAGATTTTACTTACCTGTTTTTACAAGACATAATTATTCTGTGCTAACTGATAGGACATTGCAGCTTGCTTCATGCAGGCAGCCTTCTGTGAATTCAGAATGATCATCTTTACATCGTACAGCTGCAAACAAGAAAAAGTGGCAGTATAGCAGCACCACAGTTTACCTGATAGAATTTTCAGAGGAAGAAAACCAAGCATATGTTTCCATTTCCTGAGCCCTCTGTCCACCACTGATTGTCCACTTCTGATTGTTTTCAACTCTGCTTTCCAGTGTCAATGCAAATTTGTGACAGCATGCCCATTAGACTACTTGAAGGTAAACATGACAGGCAGCACATAACTCTATAGCAGGTTTATGAACTGTATTAGTATGACCATTTTCTTTGTTAGCAATAGTTCAAGCCATCCTTTCATTAACAGTTTTTATCCCTATAGTTAGAGATCTTCCAATCTATACATTGATTTTGTTCTTTGCAATTTCAGTATTCCTGGGTTATTTGAACTACCTAAACCTTTTAACAATACATATGACTTCATCGGGCCATCTTTTTTTTTTTTTTTTTTTTTTTTTATGCCTTTAATTTGTACATTGGATGGGCCTTTGACCAACCTGGTTTAGAGGAAGGTGTCCCTGCCCATGGCAGGGAAGTGGGAACTTGGTGATTTTTAAGGTCCCTTCTGACCCAAGCCATTCTATGATTACTATATTTAGTTATTCACGGAAACACACATAGGTATGAGAGATTCAAGAAGTGAATGATTTCCACCATAAAGAAATTATTAAAGTAAATTCCAGAAATCTCAGCATATGAGAGACATGTGGACAGAAAAGAGAGAAGGTGGAAATTGATAAAGAAGAATTGCAGGGAGGACACAATTTTCAGAGACATTAATGATACCTTGGTGGAGTAACAGATAGTTAGATTTTGAAGGCTAAGACCAGGGAAAATGCATCAGACAGCTATGTTTAAAGGCTTGACTTTGGGAATAAAAAAATACATAATTAGTTCTTTATTAAATCCCGTCTCACAATGAAAGCGAAATCTCCTACTAAAATGCCATTTGTAGTGTTTGTTGCTTAAACATTCTGCCAAACCTAAAAGGTAAGGCTACCATGGAAATTGCTATCAGTAAAAGATTTGTAATACACAGAGTAAAAAAGAAAAAGAAGGAAAGAAATGGAAGTTAAATCTGTAATCAAGCTTTGCCATCTGCATCCCAGCCAGACTTTATACCCTATTGCTTGTCATGGAACAAAACTGTAGATGCAGTGTAAATGCAACTAGGACTGTACTGATATTTATTGATGATAGATCTAGGTGTTGTGCTATGCACACAGATATAGACTTACAACTGAAATTACATTATAGATCAATTATAAATGAGGTGATATTTTACTGCAGAAACATGCTTGCAAGCAGAAATAGTTCATCTGTGTACCCTGTTTTGTTTCACATTGTTAAATGAAAATATTTTTGTTTCTTTATTCACATTTGGAAGTAGAAGGTGAAACAATCCTCGATGTAATGTATTAAATGAATTTTAACAGTCTTTTCTCTGCTGCCCATGGTTTACTATGAATATATGAATTCTAAAAAGCACTGATAATTTAAAACTATTTGCAGATTTCAAGAGTTTATATAAATAATTCTCGCTCTGTGTATCAGTTAAAAAATAGCATTATGAATTACACCTGGCATCTCTAAACAGGAGTTAAGTCAAATATATCAGATGACTTTTTCTAATACTTGCAAGTTTTTTTTCCTAGTGAATATTTATATCTTGACTACTGTGTAGTAAAAATATTAAATGCAGTCCATTTAACCTGAAATTAGCTCAGGTACTGCTCCAATGATGTGACTGTCATGGAGCCAATGCCAACAAAGGCCAACAGCCCAAGTGTTCACAGTGAGGTCTGTGCAGGATTTCTGAACTTATTACCTTGCCCATGGCAGTCAAGCTAGCCAGGATAAGGCTAGTTCAGATAAACAAGGCACACCTTTTGTCTGCACCAGTTCACATAAAGTCACTCTGGGCTAAATTTTAGCTCCAGCAACAAGGATGAAATGCCCTGAATTGCTCTCTCCCAGGAGTCCTGTGTCAAAGACAAAGCTTGCTTTTTGTGTTGGCCTCTAGTAACATCGAAACAACTACTGAAAATCATAAGCCTTCTTAGAAGGAAATCAAGAAGTGCAGTGAATATTTTTGTTAATAAATCTGCTATTTACTCTTACACAGCCTGGCAAAAGCAGGGTAGTGCAGCATCTGGAAGTATTTCTGAGGAAAGTACTCTGAAGAGGCACCTCCTTGAGCATGTTTTCTACACCTCTTGTTTACCTAGTTCACATACTCATTTTCCAGTCATCATACCCACGTTAGTTAATAAATTAAAACACTGGCAGCATAGAAGAATTTTATCAAATTTGTACAGACAGTTATTAGCATATTTACCATGGCCAAATTGTTTCACTTGATTTATTTCTAAGTCAGAAACAGTCTCAGCAAATACATCAGCATTCCAGCTCAACCAAAGACTATTTATTTCCTCCTTAGCAAAAAATCAAGTTGATAATATTCTGAATAATACATTATCTGTACCTATCCATCCATTCACCCAGAACTCAATTCTCTTAGGCTGAGCAGTGTTTTAGGTTTAAATTTCCCTGTTTGCATTTCTCTAAGGGTAAAAAAGATCTTTACAAAATACTGAGTCAAAAGGGCTTATTTTCATTCAGTATTGGGAAGGGATTTCTTGCTCCCTTAAGTAGGGAAATTTGTATATATTAATTTACCACTTAGTTCTGTGTCCCCTAAGCTCTTCTTGTCTTCTTGCAGTTACTCCAGCACCTATTTCACTATTAATCCTACCACTTGTATTTTGCCTGCTAGGCCTCCTGCTGCTTTACTTTTACAACACTTCATATTTTTCATAATCACATTCAGTATTTCTACTGCCCCTCAGTGTATTCAAGGCTTTGGGTTTCATTTCACTAATAGGCCCTTTTAGAGAGGGTGATATTATTCAACTTTTAGCCTTGTCTGTTGTAGGGCTACATGGTATTCCATTTTTCACCTTATAAGTACATGCAATGAAGGGGGCCTTTTTTTTTTTTTTTTTTTTTTTAAATGAACATAGTTTACTGGGATTTTTGGTCTCCCATTGCTTTAGAGTGCAGCAATCTGTTATATAAACCAGTTATATAAATCAGCAGATGAAGATAAAAGATGTGGGAAGAAAAAGAAATGCAACCCATGGGACAGTCAAGACCTTGAGGGAAAGATTAGTGGGCAAATAGAAGAGAAAAAAAGGAGATAAAAGAGAAGGACCTGAAGCAAACAAAGAAAACTGAATTGAATGTCCCTGCAAGGTGGCATAGTTGCTTTACCGGAAACCATGGTTGGTCCTCTGACCACCTTCAACATATTCTCCATAGTGCAAACAGATTACTTATCCATTCGAAACACATTGCACTGTAGTCCCTGCTCAGGCTGATAATATCCCTTGTGTTTTCAGAGGCTTTTTCCATGCTGGTTGAAACTAAGTGTATGCACAATAAATAGCTTTGAGGCCTAAATTCTGAAAGGAACAATGCTTTTTATATTCAAGTAAGCTTGAAAAGTTAGGACATAGCTATTGTCTAGCTTAGGTGCACACACAGGGTCATTACTTCCCAAGTGCCTGAACTTCTTTCACTAATGTAGGAAGGATTCCTTGTAGTTGCCAAAGGAGGCTACAGTGCAGGTAAACACGTATAGATCCATGGCTATTATTTTCTATCTTTTCCTATCTCTTTCTCCATGGGAATCTGGCTTTTCTTTATGCTTCAAATGTTCACAATGTTCCTTAGATGGCAAAAGTGTATGTGGGTGACAGAGGCACCTTCAAGATGACCTTCTTCATTCAGACCATGTGAGAAACAATACACCCTGCTAAGGTGTCAAGCGAAACCAGAAAGGCCACCAAACTTGCTCAGACTCTCGGGGGAGCTGTAGATGGAGAAGAAGTAGAGCTGGGATCTTCCAGGATATCCAGACTCTGTTACTCTTGACACTGCCATGATCTAGTAATCACAGTGGAGTTGGATCAAGGATTGGATTGATGATCTTGGAGGACTCTTCCAACCCGGTTGATTCTATGATTCTATTATTCTATGATTCTTAGGTTATCCTTCCTCACAGCAACAGGAGAAACATGATGGTCTCGGACACAGACTGTGAAAGAGAAAAGGCATTCAGAAAGTTCCTGGCCTAATGTATGTGTGTATGCATAGATACATCTTTCAAAAATTACAGAGGTAAATTCCTATATTTTGATAAGAACTTTTCCTCATAGAAGTGTGGCACATAAATAAATATTAAACACATATTTCCTTTTGTTTTTCTGAAGCTAAATGAAAGCAAGTTAAAATGTAACCATACTACAACAACAAAGAATTTACATTCAAGGAATGCATTAGTAAGTGAATACAGTTTTCATGTGATTGCAGTCATGATGAAGAATAATGACTCTGGTCCTATTGTAGTTTTATTTCTGCAGTAAATTACAGAAGCATGTTTTTCATCTTTATTTGTTTCCTAGACTTTGAGGTTCTTTAAATCTTTGGAACATTGTACATATAGCTAGAAATGTGTGAAATACATCTACATTTACCAGCATAACTTTATAAAGCTTTATTTTTCATCTTTAAACAATACAAATCTAGTATTTTATGGAAATTCATGACAATGTAGTTCTTGTAGACTGTGTGAGTCATACTCCCAGAGACGCTTATGAATAATATTGCTACTCTCTCATAGCTCTACTAAAATTCTTTAATATCTTACTTCACTGTGCTCTGTTCTGTAAATTGCAGCTGACCTCAAATTTATAGATTTTATATTTAGTGGTAGTTTTCAGTGTTGTGGTAATTTTATTTTTACTCTATATTAAATCTTATTGTACTTAATTTGTCAGTTACTGCTGAAGCTCATCAAATCCATCCAGTTCAGTCATTACTCCTGTTTGATCAGGGACTCCTCTTAATAGTCAGACAGATATGGAGATGTCATCCTCCTCCCCTTCATAGTTATTCATGCAGTCCTTTTTGATTCTGTGAAGGAAGAGAAAGTACCTACTGACTGCAGATGGAACAGAAAAACTCTAAAATTTGTGAATTAAAAAAAAAAATCCCCAATTTTAATGTCCTCAATATTCTATGCATCACTTTGGCAGCACTAGATGGCCTCTCTGGACAGTTAATTGTAGTTCTAGAGGCAATTTAAAAGAACAGGATGTTTCCAAAGCAATAAAAAAGTACCAATCTCCTTCCAAATTTAAAAAAAGGGAGAGATGACATTAGTAAATGAAGTGGACTTGATCTTTATCTTTTGCAAAATAATGAACTTATTTGTATTTGCTTCCCATACCAAGACTACTGCCTTACTCTAAAAGTGCTCTACTAAAATTTGAGGAATTATAGTTAAACATGCAGTTAAAGGAGAGTAGAAAAATATTCCGAGAAAAAAGTCATTGATCCTAAATAATTTTAAACTAGGGAAAATAAATTAATTATCACAGGTAGAAGCGATGAAAGATGAATCTATTTATCCATTCATTCATTTAAGTTTCTTTTGAATATTGAAACAATAACCAAATGAATTTATGAGACTTAAAAGGCAAAAGCTTTCTTTCTAAGACCTGCAAATTCTGAGGGTGCACCAAGCTGTGTATGTGCAAAGCTAGAGGATCTTGCACACGCATACAAGTATGCAAGTGTGCAAAACAAGCACTGGAATCCATCATTTACCATTTCTATTAACAAGTGCTCAGAAGCCTGGCCTGGGAGGCCTTTGAAGATTCAGTCTGTCCAAGTGGCAAACAAGTAAGAAGTGTGACACTAATTTCTAGGAACATGCAAAGCTTCCCTCTGCCTTATCCCTTTCCAAGACATTTCAAGGCTTTAAAAGGAATGTGTTTAAAATGAATGTGTTTAAAATGTCAGAGAAACTGGACTGTTTGATCTGTTGTATATTTCATTCTAATCGGAGGTGTAGTCTTATTTATAGATAAAGGAATGTAACCAGAGAAGAGTCATTTTATGTGTTTGTATATATATATATGTAAAATGGATCTCTTAGAACCACACAGAGTCACATATAGAATGAGTGAGGTTAGAAGGGACCACATTGGGCCATAAGGTCCAACCTCCCTTCTCAAGCAGGGTAATTCTAGAGCACATGGCACAGGATTGTCTCCAGACAGTTCTTTAATTTCTTCAGTGAGGGAAACTCTACAGCCTCCCTGGGCAATAAGTTCCAATGCACGGTTACCCCACAGCATAGAAGTTCTTTGTCATGATGCACTTCCTGTTCATCAGTTTCTGGCCATTGCCTCTTGCCCTATTGCTTGGCAGGACCAAGAAGAGCCTGGATCCATCAGCTTGACACCCTTTCTTCAAATACTTACAGACATTAATGAGGTCCCCTCCTAGTTGTCTCTTCTCAAGGCTGAACAGGCCCAGCTGCCTCAGCCTTTCCTCATGAAAGAAATGCTCCAGTTCCTTAATCATCTTTGCCTTTCCTGTACTGAAGAGACCAGAACTGGACACAGCACTCCAGATGCAGCCTCACCAGGACTGAATAGCGGGCAGGATCACCTCCCTCAACCTGCTGTCAGTGCTCTTCCTAGTGCACCAAGGGTACCACTGGCCTTGCTATCTCCTTTCATTCTCTCCAAACACATCCTCTAGTTTCCCTGTCTTTCTTTGAAATAGCCTCACATCTCAGCTGTCCTTCATCAGGTCTATCTGCTTTCACAATAACTACATCAACAAAAACTTACTTTCTCCTGTGCTCCAAATCTCCATCTTTTGCCCAAGGCAAAGAAGCAAGGGTACAACATGATCCTGTATGTCAAACTATACAACTGTTGTAGAAAAAAACCCTTCAATATTATAATCACCCTTCTACTATTTAAAAATTCAAATTCATGATATATCATTACAAAAGGCATGTGTACATATATATATATTAGTTATGTGTGGAATTAGTTAATACCTTCATTTATTTCATATTTGCTAGGTAAACAGCTGGGTAAGAGTTTTGTTTCTCTTTTCTGTTTCCCTATACACCAAAGGGGCATCCTCATTCACACTATTTGTACATCTACCCACTAGTACAAGTTGTTCAGCAATGAGCTCAGCCTCTCTGCAAAGGCCATAGGAAGGAAGGATTGTTGGTTAAAAAGGAAGTGCAGTTTGAATCATAGTTCTCCATTTTGATCAATAAAACATCAGAGGATACAAAGCAGAAAAATTAAGGGCCCTTTCTTTTATAGTAAGCATAAAAGGTTGTGCAAATAAGATTAATCTATTTCCCATTTGTTACCCTTTCACAACAGTGTGATTGCTCTGACTTTGAACCAAACTTTAGACATCAGGCTAGGCACATCTAAGCTAAGACACTCAAAATTCAGGAGCATTCCCCTAATGAGAACTTTTGCTGCCCCTTTCTTCCCCCTCTCTCACCAGAAGACCTGTATGAGTAAGCAAACACCCACTGCTCCTGCCCCATCCCGTTTCTGCACTCAGTTCTCAAGCAGCACTTGCCAGGCACCTAGCTAAGGGATCAATAACCCTGCTGGCATCTCTGGCTGCCCAGCTGCAATTACCAAACATGTTTGGGTAACTACTTCCAGATGCCTGCCTTCTGACAACTAATTCTCACCAATTGCATTATGCCTCTCTGGTAATCTACTACTTGATCTATTTATTTGTCCATTTGCTGACTCCTCTCTCTTCCCATTGATACCTGATGGATTAAATAGCCCAGCTGACTCTTTCACTGATATGGTGCTGTCTGCCACTTATCTACTGAATCAATTCACTGCTGCTTGCTGGACTGTTCCTATAGGTAGCTGATTTAGATGGTAACTGATTCCCTTCCTTCTAAATAGACACGGTTGATGACTGTGCTCCCTCAGCTAATAATTTCATTTAATCTTTTAGTTCCTTTTGTCAGCTGCTAAACTAGGCTTTTGCCTCCTTGAGTCCTACCCCATAAACTCATGACCCTGTACATTTGCTTTCTCGTCATTATCTCTGTAGCAGTTTTCTTTTCTATTACTTTCTTTTTCCCTTCTCCTTGGTACTTCTTTTCCCATACTTACCTTTGTGTCATTTGCCATTCATACTGTCATTTTATTTTGTCCCTTTGACTACCCATAAGACATCACACTCTTGACTACCATTTTGCCACACAGAGCAGTCTTTTCCCTCCTTTTATCATCCCATTACTCAATAGCATCATATATAAAGATAATGCAGTTGCATAAATCATGCTTGTAATTGTATTTTGAACATGTGTTTTTTGATACTTGTCATTGTCACAACTCCACAAGTTGGGAAGTTTGCAGTGTGACCAGCAAGAACTGTACAATACAGCTTAATTATTAAACCTGGATTGTAAGAGCATTTTTATGAAGCATAAAAGCTGAAGGATAATATAAGAAGTCAATAAAAGCACATGAAACTCTAGTAATATTATACAGAAAAGCAAAGCAAAAGCTAATTACCAGAGCTGATGAATAGATAATTTTAAAACCTGCTAAAATACCCTGATGCACTCAGGCTGCAAAACAAGCAGCTTTTCCTTTTGCAATAAAGTAGAAAACTGAAAGTAATTATATTTTTCCTGTCCCTCTTTTTAAAATTCTTTGTATTGCCTTTTGTTTCTGAATGTAAATAAGGGATTAATCAAGTTTATCCCTCTTTTTCCAATCTCTGCATAATTTTGTAAAATGCCTTTAAGTTTTAAAAGTTACCCAGAGGAAAAATTAAATAAAGTTTGTGATCTTCCCACTTTGTAACTTTTTCAAAAAATAGTAGATAAGTTTTAAAGTTAGGAAACTTGAAGTTCAGACAGATTCTATATAAAATAAAATTCTTTGTGAAATTGGTTTTATTTAAAATAAATTCACCATGGAGAAAAATTAAAACAAAGAAAGAAAAAAGGACAAAACTATAAGAAGTCTAATTTAGAAATTATTGATCCTTTTATTTTTTTTAATCCTTTACTGCAATGTAGTGTTTAGAAAACTGAAGGCAAACACACTTTCAAAATATTGGGCAACCTACTCCAATTTCACTACAATTTTAATCTAGAGATTTTAAAACAGAAAAGATTTTCTTCTTTTCCTGGTACCAATCCAAATTATGAAATCTCAGTAACCTTTTCACAGTACATTCCTTATACAGTTCTAAGTGATGCATACGCTTTACAGGTCATCCTTTTTGCCTTCGGTTATTCCAATATAAGTTTATTTTATCTGAAACAAAACCCGTATTTTTCTTGCAAATATAAATGTTAATATTTAACCTTCTGTACAGATTTGAAATTCACAATTTTCTCTACTTTCTGAAATTGCAAAACAGAATAAAAAGAGTTGGAGATGGTCCTGAATACTATTTTTTACTTTGGTCACTAAATGAAAAATGAAATGAGACATTTATGTGGTGGGACTGTTAAACCTTTTGGTTTTCAGGTTTTCAGCCTTTTGAAATTCAGTCTCATTTTACTCTCAGTCCATATCCTTTTTCTTGACAATTTAAATTTATTGTAATGATAATTTTACAAGATGCCCCAGCTACAAACGTTTTCAGGAAAAATGGGTTCGATTTTTTTCTTTCTAATTATTTTCTAGACTGGTAAATATGGCTGATAGCTGCGAAAGTTCCAGGAAACCAATATTTTCCTAAAGAGTCAATACCTTTTTAACAGAGCATTAATATTGCTCTTTCATTTATAACATATTGGCGAAGATCCCCATTTCTAAATATCTTATTGTAATTACTATTTTTTTTTTCTTTAAGAAGTCCCACTCGTAAACAGCCAAGAAAATATAGAAACACTCAAGGAAAACATTTTCTTTTATTTCCCACTCAATTTCAGAATGACTAATGAGAGCCTGGGAAAACACATGAATGTCTGGTTTGGTGCTGATTTTAAATGTGAAAGTAACTTAAAGAAAAGCTGTTGTTGTGGGGAGACATCCACAGAGCAGGCATTAGATAGATAAAAAAGTCTATGATTGCACAGGGGGGAGAAAAAGTGTGATTCAAATATAAATAACAATATCTGAATGGTAATTAATGAAATAAAATTAATTCTCATAATACATTTATGTATGTATGTATTGCAATTTGGCTCAAAATGCCTCACTCCAGGATACTAAATTCTAATTGACTTGGTCTTGTTGCATATCAACTAAAAGAGCTTTTCCGGATTTATACTTGGAGAGAGAGTGAAAACTTGCTTTGACCAGAAAACTTGAGCATAACAAGCCATTTCTACAAGCAAGCTGGACACTTTTAGTGATAAACCATATCTTAGCTAAACCATAGCAGCTAAAATAGAGTCCTACAGTTTGTAATCAATAACTTACAGGGTGTGATGAAGTGTTTTGGAAAGGATGAGTTAGAAAAGAAGCTTGTGGTGTTAGAGGGTTGGAGCTGAATATGTATTCACTGTGTTTCAGAGCAGAAAAGGTGCCTGTGGATGCTCAAAAGGGGGACTGTGAGTAAAAGTGGAAAAGTCACCATTATTGTAGCAATGACACCATTGCAGTATTAGGTATACTATGTACCCTCTGGAATCTACACTTTGGAAAACAAATTAGTAAACGGGAACATGTATAAATACAACACACAATAGTGTTTACAAGTAGTTTTCTGTTTTAGAAAGTGTGTCTGGATGCTAAAGAAATGATATTATTTAGCTTATTACAGAGAAGTTTAAGTGAAAAATTGGATCTAATTCCCTCAGTACCCTTAAATCAAGATAGGATATCTTCTCAAAAATGCACTTCTTTTGTTCATCCAAATCATATGAGCTCACTGGAAGAACTACGTGGGGAAATGTTGTGTCCTGTGTTATAAAGAGCAGACATAAGAGGAAAATATAGAAGAGAACAGGTATGACTCCATTTTTGTACCATTTACTAGCATCAAATATTATGTCTGTATTTAGTAATGTTGACAAAGCAGATACTAAGAGTCCTGCATTACTGAAGTCTCGACAATCTTGTGTACTGTCTTCTCTCTAACTTTTTAGTGCTTCTTTAGAAAAGAACGTTCTCTGATGCTTTGGAGTGTGATTTGCCAGGGATGAGAGTAGCACCTGCATGCAGGGCTGCACAGTGTCTCAGCTCTTCTGGTCCAGGAGAGTATGGACAGTCAGAGATGTGCTGTCCAGGGTGCCTGTGACTGAGCTGTAAAAGCTGCTATCAATGATGCTTTGAGATCTTCTGATGAGAAATACTACAGAAGAACTAGACATTATTACTAGTTTTAGCTCTGTGAAGAAATGTGTCCTGTCAAACTGTAATGGTGTGATTGTAATTGTTCTGTAATTTAAACGCTTGCTCCAGTCAACACACACATCCTCCAAATGCCTCTGTTTCCTTCCTTCTAGTTTTCTGGCATGCTCGTAGAAAGCTGTGCAGCAAAACACAGTTTTTCAAGTAGTATAAATTCTAAACATGGATCAGGAAAAAAAAGGCTAATTTTTTTTTTTTTTTTTTTTTTTTCCTACTCTCTTTAAGAGCATTTTCCTAGCTAAATTGTTCTGGCCTCTAAATATAGACTTCACATTTTCCCTTTTAGTCATTACTGGAAACAGTTCATGTGTCTATTGTATAGGGCTGACTTTGGTCAGGATAGAGTTAATTTTTATCATAGTTGCTGGTATGGGGCTGTGTTTTGGATTTGTGCTCAAGATAGTGTTGATAACATAGGGATGTTTCAGTTACTGCTGAGC
Organism: Pyrocephalus nanus; assembly: GCA_038380795.1. Classification (NCBI taxonomy): domain Eukaryota; kingdom Metazoa; phylum Chordata; class Aves; order Passeriformes; family Tyrannidae; genus Pyrocephalus; species Pyrocephalus nanus. Next base: position 81,652,583 of record CM076260.1, on the reverse strand, counting down.
AGCGCTTCCACAGAGCCAAGGCCTTTTCTGCTTCTCACACCGTGCCATCAGTGAGTGGTCTGGGGGTGCACAAGGAGATGAGATGGAACGCAGCCAGGACGGCTGACCCAAGCTGACCAAATGGACATCCCAGAGCACACGACATCATGTTCAGCACATAAAGCTAGGGGAAGAAAGAGGAAAGAGGGGACATTTGCAGTGATGGTGTTTGTCTTTCCAAGTCACTGCTAAGCATGATGGAGAGCTGCTTTTCTGAAGAACAATGGACATCTGCCTGTTGATAGGAGGCAGTGAAGGAATTCCTTGTTTTCTATTGCTTGGGTGTGAAGCTTTTCCTTTACCTATTAAAGTATCTTTATCTCTGCCCATGAGTTTTCTCACTTTAAGTCTTTTGGTTCTCTCCCCAGTCCTGCTGAGGTGGGGGGGGGAGTGAAAGAACAGTTGTATGGTGCTTAGTTGCCAGCTGGATTTAAACCATGACATGTATAAAAGTGGATATTTTACCTTTTGATTTTTTTGTAGTTTAATTAGGAAAATCCTTCTCTTTTTTTTTTTTTTTCCCCTTCAGGTCTTTTCTGCTTTGCAATCCTATCTGCAGTGCTGTAGTTATTGAAAGGATATATTTTCTTATGCACTGAAAGAAAATCTTTAGGACATGATTTTCAAAAACATCTGGCATTTACTTAAGTTGGCTTCCTCTGATGTTTATAACAGAGAACATTTTTACCATTGATGAACATTGGTAAATATTCCTCCCCTTGGATTCATTTTGAACTGTACTTGTTCAGGACCACTGCCTTGCAATTTTTTTTTCTCTTTCCAGACTACATAACCTGAAACAAAGGAAAACACACAGTAATGAAATAATCAAATCCTATATTCTCATTTGTTGTGTCTATATGGATAAAGATGCTCCAACATACTCGAAGCAAAATGTATTGGTTACTTGCAAAGTTGAACTCCATGAATGTCTTCAGGAGTGAGATTCTGCTATTTCAACTGGTGTGTCATAGAGGCAGATGTCAGTCACAGATATACTACAGCACTCAGATTGCTTGCACATACCTAAACAGAAATGATGCTCACCTGGGAATTACCCTTTCAAGGTTGGTCCATGTTTACCTCTACCAGAAGGTGCCATATCTACTTGCACTTATTTTAGAAGGACATTCAAGATAATTGCTGTTAGCACACTCTCCTGCTATGTCCCAACACCAGGAAGCTACTATATGCAGTGCAAAGAATAAGTCCAAGGTGACATACTCAGAATCATTTTTACTAAGCTTCTGTATCACTGTGTAATTAGGTAAGGCACTCCACATCCTGACTCTGCTAAAGCTGCGCAAAAGGATCTTTACATGGATGTAACGTTTATTCCAATTGTAAATTTCACAGTGGTGATATCATGTCTCCTTCCAGAATACTGCACCTGAAGTAGACCATAAAATAGTGCCATATTGAATATCTGATAACCGTGTGAGTAATCTTATGATCCCTCACAGTTTAGGAGTCACCTTCAAGAAGATGGTGTTGAGACTCACGGGGCGATGTTGAATTGATTTCTAAGAAGTTGAGAATTCATTTGGTAAAACAAGGAGAAACAGTAAAGGTAAAGGCAATGACCACAGGTTGTAGCTTGGAAGATTCAGTCTGGACAGAAGAGAAAGCATTCTTGTAAACATGTAGTAGTACTGCTTTGGGCCAGGTCACCAGGAAAGTCATAGATGTTCCATCAGTGGCTGTTTTCACACGTAGCTAGGCAAAACTTGTGTGAGTTGAGCTCTTGACAGCACAGAAATCCTGTTCAAAGTTCCAACTAGATGAGCTCTAGCAGTTTCTTAAAATTCATAGAATTCCTTCCTATTTTGAAAAGGCCATGCAAAAGGGTACCATGAATCCACTTAATCTGAAATGTTATGAAGCATTAATTTACTGTTAATTTGTGGCTCATCTTCACTGACAGCTAATGAAAAACATATAATATTGAACATCCCCAAAACTTTGAATTTGGGGCCTATCTCTATAAGAGGTCTACGAGGAATCTGCAACACATATGTTACTGCAAATGTAGTCTTGTTCTTATTGCTCTATATTTCTAAATTTCTTAAAATATTCCGCTGCATATGGCCATTCTTTTCTCTTTCTACACCTGTAATTTATTGAACAATCTGAGGCAGCATTCAGAAAAGAGATGGAAAGCATCATGTCACCTTTCCCTTTGAACAGCTTTGAATTACTTTCCTGTAATCATTACTGCAGATTAATGCCATCAAAGAGCAGTTCTGCAGGAGATAAAATGAACAGCCTCTGATAAATTTATCATTATAGCAAATCACACAGAGCAGGATTTCTTTCCTCAGCTTGCAGAATGTACAAATGATTTTTTTTTTTCCCCTTTAAATTTTAAAGGTTTCCCTAGCAGACAAGGGCAAGCTGAAAGTCAGTATTAAAGTCTTGAAGGCATGTTATTGTGGCCATGATGGGGGAAACCTAATGAAATATATATGTTTAAAATTTGGACTGCTGCACTATATCATTGTGTTGAAAAGGAACTCAAATAACTTTAATCTTCTTTAATGAAAACTTTATTGCCTAAATGATGATACATTTGGGAGCAAATACGATTAGGGAATTACATATTGTTACTCGATTTTTTTTTTTTTTTTGCTTTATCCTAAGTCATCATCACTTGCATTAAGCAGGATTTAGCAGGCTTCTTGGTTGCACTGGGAAAAAAAAGCGGAGACACAGTAAGGGTCACCAGGTTTTCCTGCAGAGTAAAATCTGCTGTGCATGCTTCTCTGTCTTTTATCTCTCACCCATTCCTCTGGCCATTAAACATTAACGGCTATTGAGTGACTCAGAAGGGCAGGGGGCACTTCTGGAAGAAGTTCAAGTACTCTGTTGATGAGAGCAGTACTAGCACCTGAACAGCATAGAAGATGTGATAAGCTGCATATTTAGTCATATTCCTCCTTCTGCACCAAAAAAGGAAAAAGAATATCAATGCTAAATACAGGAGAAGGAGTGATCATTTAGGCAAAAGTGCAGTGCAATCAGTGGGATTGCACTACTAAATTCTGTGGATCTAACATGTAGCATGTTATTATTAAACGAGTTATTATAAGACTGAAACCTGAACTAAAAAAGAGCACCTGAAGCAATGCTTATGCCTGCTTCTTTGCAGTCTCATTTACATAATGGGTTTGTTGGTGACTGTGGAGAAGTTGACCTGAACCTTGGAGGGCCTTCTGCGTGCTCCAGCATTCCCACAGACAGCTCCACTCACCTACATCACACTGTGTTCTATCCTCTTTCTTCATGACTCGTGTTTCCTGATATGATAGGCACATAGCACACACTAAAATTCATTAATCTATATGTCTGCAAGTGATAAAATATAATATTATAACACAAATACATTGTTTTATGCCATGTTGTTGTATAGTATCCTTAAAAAGGCAGTAATTAAAGAGCATGTAGCACCTATTATAGTGTTCTAGTTCTGCATTTTTATTCCAAGCTTCATTTTTTAGTTAAGCATAACTCAGAATAAATCTCTTATATCTGACATTGGTTCAGCTTTATCCCTGTCTATGACATAACTGGGTTGGATAATTCTGTCAAAAATCTCTTAGCAATTTTTTTTCTATCCTCAAACATAGTTAATCAAAACATGCTTCATTGGTTTTAGAGAAAGAACCAAATAATTTCAAATTTTGTGATTAGATCACTCAAATTCCTTTCATAGTTGGCAGATATATTGTCTTCAAAGAGTGTATGATGTTTTTACACATGAGAAGATAGTTGAGTTGCAAGGAGCTGTGGGAGGAAAATATTTAGTGTGTGCTCTTATTGTTGCATACCTTGTCCTTTCAGGAGCGGTCCTGTGAATCAATGGGGTTGAAGAAAGGATCTTGGTATATTATAAGACAGTTCTAAATCTTGGCTTTTGAACCAACTTAGTAAACAGCTAGGAACAAATTATTTTACCCCTTGGTCTTCATTTCCCCTCTGTAAAATGTGTTTAACAGTATTTACAACCCTTGCCTTACTCTTTCATAGGAATCATGAGGATGTTAAGGAAAAAATGTATAGCAAAACAGGCTACTGTGAACAACTAGGACATTGTAACAGTGATATGAGAGTGTCTCTGAAAAGAAGCACACCAGCTTTCATAACAGAATATGCCTTTGCAAAGGTAACATTTTCTTACTAGCTCCATTTCTATAGATGGACACTCTGAAAGCATGAGACTAAATAGGTGAAAGCAGACAAGGAGTTTTCAGCTCCAAAACTGATCCCAGCTTGTCTCTCTTCCTCAAATCGGAGTTTTACTTTAGATGACTATACAAAAGTCTGAAATTGTGCTTTCCATCTTTCTTGCATTTCTGTTGCTCAGCAATTTTGTGTTTGATTTAATTAATTTTCAGTTTATCTTCTTTTAGCTAATATCTTGGCATGTTTACATCCCCCATAAACTTATCTCAGGAAGATGGCCCAAACTTGAATGGGTTTTGAAGGTAGCGGAGGTTCAAATTTGTGTGCTACTAGTCAGAGTTGAGCAAGTTACTGGATAAAGAATGAGAAATTCATCCTTTGCAAGTACCTGCACTCAAAGCTTTGGCGTATTTGTCTTATATGAGACATGAAACAATGTGTGTTGTCTGTTTATTCCTAGCTAACCTTATTCATGCAGATATTTACCTCAGTAACTATACCAAGTTTCAGTGGTGTTGGTGGCTTCTGCTTTGCTTTCATGTCCCTCTGGCTTTTCTGGATTTGACTTTCCTTTCAGTCTCTGTCCTTGAAGTTTTTCTCCTTCCTCTAACCTAGTCCTTGACACTGACACCCAAAAGGGTCTTAGGCAGGCTGTCATTCAAATTTGGGAAGTTCTGGGAGTTTGAGAGCAGAAGAGTTTGCAGTGTTGGAGACCCATGAATCAGGGAACAAATCTCTTTCCAATTGGTGATATTAACTGTTTTGAATGAAATTTATCTTTCTCTTGGGCACTTTTCTCTCACAATATAATGTATCTCATGAAATTGGGATAAGGCTGCTCTCTGTGCCATGCCCTGATCTGCCGTGGTATCTTCAAATCCAGCTTCTTTTATTAATGCTTTTTTTTCCCCATTATCTTCATTGGATAGAAAATTAGCCAAGCAAAACTAAAAATGAACAATATTTTCCTATTTCCTTAAGTAGACATACAGAGGTGAGTATAAACCAGGTTTTGGAACAGACCATTATATAAAGAGATCTTCCTCAGAAAACTGTATCAACATCTTGTTCAACATAAGGCACAACTCCAGATGAGTGTGGGTCATATATTTTGGTTATACTAGGCTTTTAAAGCATATAGCTGAAATGAAACATCATCCCCTCCATGATTACAAAGTGAGCTATTCATGGCATATCACAGTATGAGAGTTAATAAGTGCAAATAGCAAAAGGAATAAGATGGAAGAGGAGCTTATCTATGTTGCTTCATACAAGAGGCCGTGGTCTGATGTAGGTGAAGTATTAAGAATGGAGTACTGAGTCCCTAACATCATTTTTATTAGGAACTCAGCACTCCATTCTTAATGTCTATACGATAAAGACCATTCAGGATCATAATAACACTCTTTTGTAGTAATGGAAGAAAATGATCCTGAATGGTCTTTATGATATAGGCCTTACTGAGGAAGTTAATGATTCATGGAGCACTGGAAGTTCTCTCCACTGTGGGCTGTTTAAGCATCTATTTCTAAATATCAAGAAAGACCAGCTGTCCTAGTTCATAATTGTTCTTAGGATATAGATATGCTTTAGTCATTACCAGAATCTGCCATTTCAAGTGTGGGAGTAACTAGTTTCAGGACTGATTTGTGAGAAGTCTTTCCTGTTCTTATACCATTTTTTAGCTACAGTCTTAATGATGGGCTTTATTCAGAAAAGCATAATGTGAGAGTGTATTTTGTACAGGTTCAATATGAACTATAAAGAAATTATGCAATTGTCTTTCATCCACCCACAGGTTACCAATAAGCTATCTCAAAATCAGGTTGAGTCTCAGATGACTTTTGTGGTCATTTGTCATGCTCGCGTGTACAAAGTATTTGCTTCACTCCCATTTCTAGAGGTGTTTTTCTTCTCTCCACATCTGTCTTAGGCAGAGGTTAGAAATACTTTTATTTTCTTCTCTTAAGGGAGACTGTGGAAGGAAGACTTGGATTTTCCTGCTGAATTACATTCCCCAGAGAGGAAGGGAAGGCAGAAGGAGACACAGTGAAATACCTGGTCTGTCCAAGCAGTGAAATTTGCTTTCTGGTTACATGACTGGGAACAGTTTCAGCCCACTGTTCAGATGTGAATGGCTGTGGGCAGCCCACTAACCATATCAGAGGGTGGCAGTACAAGGGCAGTGGTATCTTCCAGATCCCTGCTGGAAGTCACTGACTTAGATGGCACTCCACTACCTTCATCTGGGATCCAGCATGTGTTTCGCAGTGCTACTGATCTCTCTGGTGTACACATTAGTTCTTTCATGTTTCCTTGATTTTTATTCTCTTTTATTTTTTTCTGTCAAGTTTGGCATTTAAACTTGATTAAATATGGAAATAAACGCTAGCAAAACCTGCACTCTGCTCCCAGATGACTTGTTTTCTGTGGCCTTACAACAGGGTACTGAATTTAAACCATTAACATCCCCACCCGCCATGGTGCTGTGGTGGAACTCTGGGATCACAGCTATGGAGCCTGTGCCTATCCCACTGCCAGCTAGGAGCATGACAGACAGGAAGCTCTGGGACAGCCCTGAGCACCTGGGATTGAGATGGGTCAGGATGTGTGCCCACAGACGGGTCTGACTCAGCGGGGTCCATGGCTGGGCAGGGCAGGTCTGCAGGGAGCTCAGGATCAGCCGTGCTGTGACTTAGTTCAGAGGGGAAGAGATGGGCCATGGACAGATGGGGAGAGGCAGTTAGGGCCAGTGAGGCATGTAAGTGCCCTGACACCACTGAAAATCATGGAGCAATAATATATAAAGGGCTTGAATAAAGTGACTGGGTTATAACTATGTTTATGGTCCAGTGGCTCCAACAAAATGTCTGCAGTGATAGAAATTCTGCCAGGAGTCCTGGGGGTCAGTCTGGCAAATCCACAAGCAGTGCCTGGCCAGGGAGGAGGGGGGGAAATGTTGTTTGGGGTCATTCCCCAGACCCTGTTCCTGTCATCCACTGCTGACCAATCCAGTGCACAACTATTGCGGTGGCAAGCCCCATTCCAGGGCCGGGGAAGGAGTCCTGGGCAGCTCTTCCTGCTCTCCTGAAAGGAAATCTACTCTTTGCTCCCAGCTTCTTGTGTGTGAATGATGATGCAGCACTGTTTCCTAATGAGAACAAATATTTTGCCAGTGAGCCACAAAACTGCTTCTCCGGTTGTTTACAGCTCCTTTTTGCAGGAGCACTATAGTCACAGGACAGCTTGCTTTGAACAAACAGGCTGTGCGTGCTATTAACACAAAATAGATGTCGTACCAGTAAGCATGCTTGTGTGGAAATTATTTGGATCCAAAAAAGTATTTGACTCCAGTTTTCATGATTCAGTTCTCTAAGATGGAAGCAGAAATAATGCCACACAATTTAACTAATTATCAGTCTTTAATTACTAATAATAAATAGCCATTGTGGCTGCTTTTAGAACGAATCACAGCCTAAAATTCATCTTCACAGTCAACCAAGTAAGAAATAATTAATATAATCTAAACTGATTATGCAACATTAGGAAGCAAAAAATAGGCCTAATTCATGTCAATAAAGTATTCACAATGAAAACATGAATGGTGATTCACATGGGTCTGTGGAGGACTTTTCGTCTGCCTATGCCACTGAAGAGACTAGGACTCTTCATTCACTATAAAGTTAAGCACAGGTGAAAGCTTTAGAAGGCTTGGAAAGAACTAATGTACTTGGGCACCACATGAAAAGAAATAAAATAAATTAATAAGACACAAAACACTTATTATTGTAGTCATGAGGTCTGGTAATCTAGAGGGAAGCAAAAAAAAGAAGAAATAATTCAAAGAGGATTGATTTATTGACAATTCCCCTTTCTGCAGTTTGACATGTTCCATTTTCCTCAGTTTTTTCCTCTTTCTTTTCTTGTTCTTTTTTTTTTTTTTTCTTTTTGCCCTTCCATGTGTGCATTATGAAGCTTTTCACACTGCAGTAGAGGAGCTAGATTACTGTTTTGCTCATGGTTGAGGATTTGGTGCTGCATCCAGTCAGGAAAAAATGGTTGTAGGCCACAACATCTGTTGGGCAATAACAGTACACCCATCAGGGAGCCATCATCAGCACTGGGACACAGGTTCATGCCACAGGGGCCAAGGCTGTTCTCCCTAGGGTCTAACTCTGTTCAATATCAGATGTTCCAGAGTGGGTTAAAATGTACTCTATGATGAAAGGACAGCCTACCTATAGGGAATCTTACAGAACCCATAGTGACTAATGTTGTGAACTTGAGAGTTTATAATCCTCCTATTTACCTTAACTTTTTAAAGTATTGATGTTCTTTGACCTCTGAATCTTCATCAGTTTTGCAAAGAATCAAGACATGAGAAAGTTTCCTGCCCGAGTGTGAACTGTGTCTCAAGTCACTGATTTTAAATATATCAAGCACACTCCTGCTATTATAACACAGTTTTTTTCCTTTCCTTTTTCAGTAATATTTCATTTCCTGTGATTGTTCTTTATTATTTGAGTTTTCTTTACAATCTGAATTGCTGATAATGTCTCCACGAATCACACCCGATGGCACTATTGGGGAGAAGTAATGCACAAATATTCAGAAGCAAGTATAAATATTTTCTCATTTGAAATAACCAGAATCTAGCAAGATATATAGTGCAGATGCAACATGGATTTGACACTGGATAGCTGAACTCCTCAGAAGATGCTTGTGTGGATATGTGTGAAGAATTATTAGTTTATAGGATATCAGTATCTTCTGTAAAATACTGGAAAGGAAATGAGGCACATGCAACTGACCTTGTCTTTTACTGATAGACTACAGGCATATTATTTTTATTAGCTTGTTAGGACATCAGGACTCAGCTCTATGGTTTTATGGTTAAATGGAACAAGTTTAGTATATTAATATCCCACTTGTCCACGCTAAATTAATGGCCTGGAGATTGTGAAAGCTTTATGATAGATATGGGCTGTACAGTGCTATTTAAAGCTTCCTTTTCTTCAGTCTTTGGTGTGGGTGCCTTGGCTTTAAGAGTGTCTGAGGAGTTCGAAGTACCTAGAACACATAAACCCCTGAGTTTATTGTGGCTATGCTGAAATGTGTGTTCCTGAAGAACAGGGGAAGGGAAGAAAAGAATGGTATTAAAGGCAACTTTCCCTGTTAGACATGTAAGTTCATACAGTCCTGCAATCACTGAAACAAGTTGTTTCAGCACCTCCATGAAAATTCACTTTTCCATCCCACATTAGTCTTGGATGAGGCTCGTCATTCTCTTCTGTCAGGCAATTATATCCTTATGAGTTTTGTCTTTGCTTTATTTTCTTAAATATGTGTCTCTCAAATGAGAACTGAAAGACTTAGAAGTGAGAATATGATCCTTTGAAGGTAAAGGTGGAGACTTATAAGAATTAAATGTTAGGGAAATGGAACTGTCTTCAAACAGTTTAATATGCCTCATCTTCCATCAATTTTTCCTAAAGTGCTGTTAATGTCCAAACAAATTTTCATATATTGGAGAAACAAACCAGCAGAGTGGCTATCATCATGTACCACTGTGCTGTCCATGGACCACCCAGCTCCTTTGTACGAACAAGACAGGTTAAATGTGGATGGTATCATCCTAGTAGTCAAAGCCACAACATTAATTGATAAAACACCTCAGTGTTCTGCAAGGTAAAATAGTATGGTCCTAAGTTTTGATCCAGCTCCACTAGTCATGACTTCTTCACACACATTTTAAGACAGTTTAAATTAGAGATGATTTGTTCCCCCAGTAAAAAATATAATTCCATCTTATAATGGATTGGTAAATCGAGGGGAAACTACAATGAAAGAACTATGTTACTAAATTAAAGGGATGGAGCCATCTGCATTTTCTGAATGTGACACCTCAAAAGAGAGTATGAATCTTTTACAAATATAAATTCTTTTGCTGTGCTTCCTTATTTTTTCATTTTTATCCTTGTAAATTTCTGGTTGTTTCATGCTTTTGTGGATGTTAAGACATGTAAATGTATATAGAGGAAGATTTTGAAAATAAAAAATAGATTCTGTGCCTTGAATCCCAGCTGGATAAGTTCTGGACAAGAGATTCCATGTCTTCATGGAGCAGGTGTGTTTTCATGTGATGACATCCTTTTCCTATTTACAATGAGGTGGTGGAAACAGATTTTTTTCAATCAGTTTTACGCGAGAGGTTGTTTTTCTGTTATTTTGATGAAATATTACAGATGTTAGCCACCTTAAAAGTAATCTACCTTATTGGTGTCTACCTGAGAGACAGCTCACTCTATATCTATTGCTACATACTTTTCAGTAATTTTACCTATTATTTGTTCATAATGAGATCCATGACCCTTCTTACCTTTTAATGATGGTATTACTTCCTAAAACATTCAGTCTTTTTTGCTGTAGAAGTTTAAGCTGCAGGGTACTTAAAGACACGTTTCTGCATGCACACATGCACATACACACACAGAGCTCTTTATCAGTAGTGCAAATTGAACAAATGACTTTTTAATAGAAAATAAAAGCCCTTGTTTTGCATCATGGTATTTTAAAGATAATTATCATGTATATAAGAACTTGATAATTTCAGATGCCTTTAAAATGTTTTTTTTTGCAGTAATTTGCATGGAATACAGTTTGTTTTTTTGAAAGGCCTTTTATTTCAATAGGAATTTAAATTGCAGCACTTTTAACAATATTAGACATTGTGTGTGATTGCTACTTTGATATTACAGAACAGATATAAAAGCAAAAAATGCAAAGTTGCAAATGTAACATTGTTGCATTTAATTGGAAAAACTCTTTCAATGAGGTTGTGAATCCCATAGTGTTGTATATTAACTCGTCATCTGTTTACGCGGAGTTAAACACAATATTTAATAGTTCAGCTGGCAAAAAAAAAGAAAAATAAATAAAGTAAAATTAATATGTGAGTCTTTCTTCTGAGTCTCGAAATGTTTTACATAGTTTTTATGGCTGGGTAATGGTAATGTGGCATTCTTTTCTATTAGCATTCTTCCGTGCATGAATCCCAGATTATAAATGCGATTTCAGAAAGGCTCATTCCAGGAAAGATCTTGGAGAAAAAATTAATTAAATGATTTAAATCATCAAGTTTTTTTTCTATTAAATTAGACATGCCGATTGTATATCTGAGAGTTAGAGGAATATGTTACCCTTTTAAAATACTAGATAAAGGAAATTTCATTGTGTCTTCAGTTACCCTTCCTATAACTTAGTTTTATAACATTTATTTATTTAATTACATGTATGCATAATGCACACAGAGGATCTATACAATCCTATACAGTAGGATTTTGAAATTTTCATGTTCTGATTGTTTTTGTTAATCTTCCCTGATAAGTTACACAGACATACCTTCTCAGTTGCTTTTCAATCCTCTAGTATTTATTCTGTATCTCTTCTGCTTCACAGGATGAAGATAATATGACAGGGTTTGGGTATGCAGACTGTTTGGATATACAACCTGTTACCCACTTCTTACCTGTTGTTTGTTTATTTGTGACTTCCTAATTTGGTGCTAAACACTGCTCACCACATTGCCTTTTCCTTTGTGGAAATGATATCTATATACCCTGCAGAAGAAAATTTGAAAGTATGCCTGAAATCAATCAGATTTTGAATACTACATTACATTTAACAAGCTAATTTATTCTCTTCAGAGTTATATTGGATCTCTGGGCATTTGCACAGATAAAAGCAGTCATTACTCTCACTTACCTAAGAATTGTATCCTAAAGGACTCTTTTCAAAACATTTGAATTCATAATCCAGGCTTACAATAATAAAAAAAAAAAAAAAAAGAAGAATAAAAACACATGAGACTAGCTCATAGAATCTCTTCAAAATATCACACAGTATCTCTGTGGGTATTTGAGAGAAAAACAGAAAGGTATCAAAATCTTCATTTAAAAATTGGTTAAATTTAAGGCCATGATAGAGCCACTCTGCTCCATTTAAATGCACAGGTAAGCTCAGAAACTTAGAGTCGTCTGCTTTAAAAATAATTCAGTCTGAACAAGGCTCATAAAACTGGAATGGTTTGGTCTTGTTATACAAAGGCTTGTATAAAACAATACACATTCTATAATACCTAGTAGTTTACTATGCAGCCAATAAAGTAAACTATACATCCTACTGAGGGAACCAGACCCTTGATAGCACTTGGGGATTGGGCTTCCTGTTTTTATAAAAATGTTATCCAGATATTAGTACATATGGAGTAAGCACAGTGCCTTACATAAATTGAATTGTCACAGCATATAAAAGATGGAAAAATTCAGTTTGGCAGGCAAGAATTGCATGGCTGCTTCAGAAATGTATGTCCATGCTAGCCTCAAAAATAGAGTGACTTAACTAGAAACAGGGTATGGTAGTTAAACCTCTAAGTGTATTCTTGAAAATTTAGATGTGTCTGAATGAAACTCTCCCCCATATTTGTAAAATTTAACCAAGAAAAATTGCTGTCATGTAAACATCTGGGTCTACAAAAATTTCTATCAGTTGCCTGAGGCTATTTAAAGATGAAGAAATCAAAGGAAATTCTCAGAGGAATGAATCCATAAGTGAAGGGCTATCATTTATAAGGACCTGAAAAGAACGGAGGTAATTTTGCTTCACAGACAGAACAGAGAGAAACTGCAGTGTTCTCCTGCAGTGGTGGTATGATGAAGAGTTATATGGTCAACACAGGGAATTACCACTATGTGCTTACTCTGCTTTTATGATCTTTCCCAGGCCACCACTGCTGGTCTTTGTTGGAGACGAGCTGATGAGCCATTGGGGACCTTTGTCTCACCAAGCTCAACTTATGTTCTCTAGTGATCCTCAGACAACACCAAAAACCAGGCAGGAGCACTTGGAGGCTTGAACTGTCACTGCTGCAGAGTTCTTTCACAGGAAGCAGCTGGGTTATATACACAGCACTGAAGCATGAGTCATAAACATCAGACTATCATTAGTCCATATCTGAGGGGCCACTGAGACTTCAGGCCCAACAACATTGCTGGATTGGCCCTGTTTGTTATGTTCATTGCCATTCAGAGCTTTTGTCAGTACAAGAAAAATTATTCTTGCAACAGTGACCATCTTGATAGGTTTTGTGGCAAACTACAATGCTTTCTTTCCCTGCATGTTAAAACATTCAGAGGGAGTTTTCATTCATCTTTATGGCACATGATGAATCAAGCAATTTTATGTCGAAACTTATCTGCCTTTCTGTTTATACTCTCAGCAGTCGTGCATAAATATTTTAAATGTGTCAAAACCAAAGTAAACTCGGACTGTAAAATAGTCCTGTCTTTGCACCAGTCCAATATATTCTTAAGATGAGGCTCTGCATTTGGATCTGGTGAATCTTGGGTTGTGCCACTAACTCAGCCGAAAGGTACAAACAGATTGACCTAAAGATTATGTAGACATCCCCTCTAACTGGCTTTTTCACCTCTTATTAGTGTCAGTCAGTCACAATATTACCAGGATTTAGAGGAATTCAATGAAAAAAAGCATTTTATTGTGGGGAGTGGGCCTACAGTGGTCTACAAGCAATGGAGAAAAATGCAGGAGAGCTGCAAGGAAGGGGCCTCCGAGGAAGAGATCCATCTATCCTGACAACTGCAGCTACAGGATACGCCTGAAGTCCAGCGATAAGGGCAGCTAGCAAGACCCCCACAAACCCCCCCTGTCTGTGCCTCCCACCACTTCTCCCCTTGCATTCCCTTTACCATATATGGCCAAATATACCCCCCTAGCCTATCCTTTCAAACCCCCTTATCACTAAAACCCTGGATTTGGTGCTTTAAGCAAAGACCCACCCCTGTTCCCGAATTTTCTGTATCCCACTGTATAAAAGCTAACTTCTTGTTGTATTAAACGGCCATTTTGCGGGACACATATCGCGTGTGTGTGTGTCTCTTTCCCCAATGCAAAGTGTGCCCACAGGGTCCATTCGCCATGGGGATCCCCCTCACCCCCTAAGCGATATTTTATAGATGTAGTTTCAGTCTTCTGGTTATATCTAGAAAAAGAATAGCTGAATAATTTTGAGATGGAACAAAATAGCAGTATGGTCTTAAAGGACAATCTCGTTTTCAGCAGCTATAAGGAACAAACAACACCCTATTGTCTTCTTTTCCCTGCCCAATAGTTACAGCATAATCCATACAATTTAATATTTTGCTTACTGTAAGTCTATTACAAAACAGGTAAATATATGTTTCCTTGACCTAGGATTAACTATGTTCCCTTGCTGTGTATGTGTTTGTACGTAATGACACACATCTAAACTTGTGGTTAGCAAACCTGTGGTTAACAAATGTATGGTGACTCTGCTAGGTCCAGACTGCACTGTGTTAAAGGAAACTTAAATCTCAGCCAACAGCTACCAAATACCACAGTACTAATTCCTAAGAGGCCGTGACTCAATAGAGAAGAATTTAATGAAAAAAAAAAAAGAATGCTGAGGTACTTCTTTTTTTCCTACCATGTTATTATAAGTTCAGAAAAAAAGAATAAATTTCCTTTTTAATCTTTTTTTCAACTGTTCAGTATTTATGGCAGATTGATTCTCCGTTATCATAACAATTATTGGACAATTTAATGGCATTTAAAAAATAGTAACTTTTATATGCATGTAATGGTTTATCTGTAAACCACAGCCATACAGAGAAAAGGGATCAACATATTTAGCTAGATATTTTAACTTTTATGGAATTTATTTTTATTTCTTATATAATTTGAAATTGTTAGGAGTATTGATATCTTACTGTCTGAGATAGTTCTTCACTTATGCCCAGGTAGCTGAAACACTCTGTGTTTAATTTTCTTTACTGTGTTGTTAACACTGTATTAATCTGTCCTACTTAGACCAAATTAATATATGTGTACATTTGATATCAACCCAATATGAAGCTTGGATCCAGATTCTGATGTGAAGTCCTCCCAAGGATGTAACTTATTCCCATAAAAACTACAGGGATTATAAGCAATAAGTTGTGAACATGACTCTCCTTAATGAAATCGACCTAGGGGGGCCTCAGGAAAATGTTTCAGTAATCAGACCAATTTTCTAGCTTTCTCATTTTATATCTTGCTGACAAATTCTGTCCCAGAGTGTCTGCATCTCATGGTCCATTTTTCTTCACTTCAGGGCATGCCATATGTGTTTGAATGAATCTGAGAATGAAATGAAGGATGAAATACAGAGAATGAATCATATTTTCAGATGACACAAAGTGGGAAGGGATAGGAAGTTCATGGGAGAATGAGAATAAAATGTAGTTTAGTCATCATAGATTGAAGAAATTGCCTGAAATCAATTAAACTGAATTAATTAAGGACACTGGCAAAGTGGTTCCATAGGGTACAATACTCAAAAAAGGGAAAAAAAAAGAAAAAGAAAAAAGAGAGATTACATGCAAAAAGTAAAACTTTATGTTTAAAAATAAGGAGAAATATATAGACTAAATCCTGAGTAACATACAATGCTTTCTTTGGAATTTATCCAGTTACTACAAGAAAAAAAATCAAGTGAGGGAGATTCCCTTCCAAGGGAAGTCCTAGACTCTGTAATGTTGCCTAATACTACTTAAAATATGAAAGCCCTTCTGGTTTTTACTCAGAATTTATTTTGGTGAGATGCCTCAGTACTTACATAATGAAAAACTTTGAAATAAACTAAAAATATGTGTGAGTCCTTTCCATTCTTCTCTCTTTTTGAATACTTTCAATAAACGCTTTTAGACTGGAAGCCACATAATTAAATGGGAGCTAACTAACCCAAAATGTCTGCCTTTCATCCCAAAAGACATTTTATGAGTAGGGAACACAAAGCCTAATTCTGTACAGTGTCAGCATATTAGAAGTAGCATTCTTCTTTCATCATTCACAGCCACACAGGACTCCCTGTCAGTCCTGCCTTACAGTCCTTTCTCACTGGAATTATATCTATGCATTAATTGCATTGAAGGTCCTAATTAAGCTTTCTTTTACCACAAATACTAACTGGAGTGATGTAAATAGAGAACGCTTTATACACATTAAAAAATAGCCATTAGAGAAATGAAATGTGTTGTAGGAGCAAATTTTGCCTCAGGGGATAGACAGAGGTAAGGGTAATAGGGGACTTAGCCTTTCCATTACCACTTCCCTGTGTACCTGTCTACCATGTGTCACACAGTGAACTAAATGCTGAACCTCACTCTTTCTTCTCTCATCATTTCAGGTTATGGTTGATTCTATCTCTCCCTTTCTTTTAGGATTTTAGCCTCTCTAAAAGCTGTAGATGACAGGAACTTGGGTAAACTCAGACATCAAGTGTCTGAAAAAAAGCCTTTCTCTCCAAATCTGTTTGGAAAATTGATTAAGAAATTCTCATAATAAAATATTAAAGCTCTAAGAAATTAATTAAGGAAGGTACTTCCTTTAATTATTTATTAGATTATCTCAAATATAAGCTAGGTTGTTATGGCAGAAGGCTTTTAGTCAAATCTAGGTGGAGAAGGTTGGAAAGCACAATATAGTGCTGTTATATAGCACTAGTTACTTTTTTGAACATTATTACATAATATGTTTGCATTCACTCCTTATAAGGTAGCACACCACCTACTGCTCTAAAGCCATTACCAACTGTTGTATTTGAAAACACTGCAGCAAAAACATCCTTACATGTTCTGTTATAACCTTTTAAGGAACCCCAAAAACAAGAGCAGCACCATCTGATTGTGATATGAGCGAGTCTTTCAGAAAAGGTTTTCTGTAAGGGGGACAAAGTAATGTTGCTGAAGAACAAGGCAAACATCTCTGAAGTTCAGGCCCATTTTGGGTTGAAATTTTCTTTCTCAAGGTCAGAGGGAAGTGCATCTAACTATCCAAGATCGCCAAACCTTCTCCTGAAGCTAAGCTACGTGCCTTTAAAATACTGACTAAGGCCAGCTGGGAGCATCCAGTTCATCCTGCTGTCAGGTGTTGGAGGGTACTCTTAGCCTGAAAGGTGCTACATAACACAAAGCTAGCTTCCTTCCTTCCTTTGTTCCACTACAGAGTTGTGTCACATGTCTTGATTTGGGCTTTTTGTTGTTTGTTTGTTTGTTTGTTTGTTTGTTTGTTGAGATGCCCCTTATTATACTTGCCTTCCTTATTTCATTCTCTTTTCAAGTCTTCCTGGTGACACTTTGCTACATATTTTTTTCTTGGAAATGCATGTTTTGCCTGTGTTTTAAAGCAAACCCAGTTACATTCAGCCTAGAGGCCGAAAGGATAAATAGGAGTAAGGTTAGTCATTTCCTTGGGAATGAGGTAGAATATGAAGACAGGCTAAAAAATAAGTAAAATAAAAAGTAAATTATATTTAGGCAAAGTTATATGACTTTTTATTTGGCTTGTGGGACAATTTCTGAATAGACGAATCAGAGTTTGAAAACCAGATTTTAAAGCCAGCTTCAGGAGTTACTACATTTTTTCCCCTTTGGAAATATCCCTCAGAAAAGAAAACATCTTTCATCTTCTCCTTTACATTTCCTTAAGGAAATTTTGATTTCTTTAGTCAGAAAAAACTGCAGCTTTAGAACTAAATTTTAGATCTCATCAGACTACCAAGGCAGCTCTATATGAAATCTGCCTGGAGAAGGACAAACCTGTGATCCAGAAATCCTCTATTCCTCTCCCCTACCAAAAGCAGTAGTAATTAATGGGTGACCAGTGCCCAAAATCAGTCAGGGTATCCCCCTTGCATTATCTCAGGACTAGCTGCCCCTGATGCCAGAAGTGAAAGGCTTTATAAGACCCTCATTCTCCAGGGAACAGTGTGAGAGAGCAGCCCAACCAATGCCTGCCTGCATGGGATAGATGCCCACTGCCTCAGCAACTTTGGAGCATGTTCAGTGCTTGGAAGGGGTTCTGCCCTTCTCCTCAGTTCCAGTTCCACTTTCTCAGTCACAGGCTGGACTTCACCAAGAGACAGAGAATAGAAAAAGTTTTAAAGGAAAGCAAAGGTGAGCATAGAAAGGCAAAGTACAGGGTTAGCAAAAGAGTCAAATAAAAAATACAGCTTCCACTAAACAGCAGAAGGAAAGCAAAAACACTTTTAAGTGTGCTGCAGTTAGAAGACATAAAAGCAATTTAGCGGAACAAATCAAACTACAGCAACTACTTACCCACCTGTAAAGGCAATAACAGAATCAGCAGCACTTGAAGGCTTGCCTTTATTGTTTGAGGAATACAGAAACTCTTGTTAAGAAGCACACAGACAATAGGAATACATTACAGTGAAATAGCTAGGACTGCCATCAGGAAAAACCAGTATTCAGTTACCTCCAGAAATACTTCAGTCCTTTCTAGCCAGGTAACTGTTAAAAATACATCTGCGGAAGTGAATTTCATGAAGTTATTATGAAAGTAACTGGACTCCTCAGCATGTGATAGCTTTATGGACATAACATCTGAATTTGGAGGTATGTTTGTGGAACTAAGCAAATATTGAAAGTGGTAAACAAAGTTTAGAAGGCAACATCTTTATTCTCTGAAGGAATTATGCATGCAACATAAAGTAAAACACTGAAATAAAGAGCAACAACAGATGGGGCTAATAGGATGCTGCAGTCTCAAATACAAAATGAAAATGAAGCAACTTCTGTAGAATTTAGTCTTGTTTTTTTCATCCCATAAACTTTTCCTATTAAAGTTTTATTGATGTAACATGTTTAATACCAGGTCACAGAGCAAAGGTGAAAGTTTCCGGAAAAGTTTCTATAGAAATCATAGTTTACTTGAGCTATGAAGCACCGAGATATTTTTGCCTTGTTGAAAATATTGTGGCCAAGCTTTGTTTTCCTGGAAATCAAACACATCTTTTTTTAACATTTGAAAGTTGTGGAGTAGTTAATCTTCAATGAGGGTGAGTATATGTGACACGTTTGGAAAGATCCATGCTAGAAATGAGAATGAGAGGCATGTATAAATGTGTTAACCTTTTAATCTGAGTCATCTTACAGCAACTGATATCATAAGATGTGCCACGGTTTCTTGAAGGTTATAATACTTGCCAGGTACAGTTGTTTTCTTCATACTTATCAGTCCATCTGCTGATCCCTACATCAATTTTTACCCGCAGGCTAAAAGGGGATCTTGCTATTTGTCGTGCTATTTAGATATCTTCTACAGTAAAGCCTGAGCTGGGCTTTTTAATCACACTGAAGTTTGCTCTTTTTGACATTAAAAATAGGTAAATAAATACCGATATAAATAGGAGTCACAGAAAAGCACGGTTCAACTGTCTGCTTCAGGAAACCACTAGTTTCAGTCTGGGAAATATGTGATTTGAGGCATCTACAAGATGAGGTAGGAATTTTCTGGCTATGCCTTTTTGGCTGAAAATGTTGCTTCATTGATATAATACCAGTTGATGCCAAAAATATTATATCACTTAACTTTTGTCTAATAAATATAAATTGATAAATCTAATATTTTCTGGATGAAAATATACAGCTTGAATGGACATGTAATTTTTTGAAACATTTAGGCTGACATGAAACTCAAAACCCACTCCACAACAATTTTTGCCTCTGAGCAAAGAGAACTGAGAACCGACTTTCTGAGACTTGGATGTCACTTGATATTGGATGGAGACAACTTTCTAAATTACTCTTACTTTTTTACCTTCCACACCCCTTTCTCAGTGGGAAACCAGTTTTTCATTCAGCTACGATCACCATATTTTGTTCTTAATTATGTGTGACATTACAAAGAATTTAATAAATATTAGGTTCTTAAACTGTAACTGAGGAATAGTAGGTGAAGATCATACAGATCCATGTAACTATCTGTAACTGTCTCTCTAACTACCTATCTCAGTTTGAAATTCAAAGCCTGAAAATAGTATTTTAGCAGTGAGCTTCACATTAAGAAATTAAAGCAGAAATTCCAGGTTATTTTGAAAGGAGAAGATCTACTACCCAAAGGCAAGTAGTTATCAATTTACACTTTGTTTTCTTTCTTTACTCTAGCCCATTTCTATTATTCAATATCCTTTAGTGCTTTATTCTGAAGGTACAAAAAATAAGAGGGTATTCATGTCTCTGCTACAGCTGCCAACCTAACTACCCTCTATGGTTCCCCAGGGATTTCTCTCCTCTCCAAAGTCTTGCTTTCAGCACTACAGGTGCAGCTTGCCCAGCTCCGTCCCAGTTTCTGAGGCCACATTCCCATATTACAGATATACAGACTATGCCAAGATGGAAGGGATCCACAACTCCTGGCACAGGAACATCCCCAAGAGCCACAGCATGTACCTGAGAGTATTGTACAAACACTTCTGGAACTCTGTCAGGCTTGGTACTGTGACCACTTCCCTGGGGAACATGTTCCGGCACCCAAACACCCTCTGGGCGAAGAACCTCATTCTGATATCTAACCTAATATCCAACCTCCTGTGGCATAACTTCAGGACATTCCCTCATGCTCTGTCACTGGTCCCCACAGTGCCTGCCCCTCCTCTTCTGCTCACAAGGAAGTTGTAGACTGCAGTGAGGTCTCTCCTCAGTCTCTTTTCCAGGGGAAACAGACCAAGTGACCCCAGACACTCCTCATACGGCTTCCCCTCTTTACCCTTCACTGTCTTCATTGCTCTCCTTTGGATGCTCTCTAATAGCTTAACACAGTTCTTGTATTGTGTCACCCCAAACTGCACACAATATTTGAGGTGAGGCCACACCAGTGCAGAGCAGAGCAGGACAATCCCTTCCCTCGACCAGCAGGCAGTTCACAGGGTACGGCTGGCCCTCCTGGCTGCCAGGGCACTGCTGTCTCATCTTCAACTTGCCATCGACAAGGACTCCTAAGTCCCTTTCTATGGCACTGCTTTCCAGCATCTCATTCCCCAGTCTGTATTTACATCCCGGGTTGCCCCTTCCCAGTGCAGAATCCAGCACTTCCTCTTGTTGAACTTCATATTATTCCCACAGCTCATCCCTCTTAGAGACCTGATAACCAAGCCCCTGCCCGCTTGGCTCCCAGTGTCTCCCACCTGCCAGCCAGTGCAGGACGAACACATTGGGGCTGGCCCCATACAGTCAGGGGGGCTCCAGCTCTCACAGAGTGCTGAACTGTCCCTGTGTTCCCTTCACTTCGGATGCTAGAAGTGTGCCCTGCCCAAGACTCTGGCACCCCTCATAGGCCTTGCCAAAATTGTGTGATTCTTAGTGAGGGCAAGCAATGGGAAGAGGGTGAATGTGCCTCAACAGTGAGTGTCCATGACTCAGTTTGTTTGGCTAAACATGCATCTCACTCCTCATTGCATAAAATGAAGCATGTTCCTTAGTTGGCAGAGAGGGAGAACCCCTTCATAACATTTTCTGTGAGACCAGGACAGCCTGAGCCACTTATGCAGGACATTGTTTTTTCTTTAGACATTCCATGTTTTTTTGCCATGCTCATATGCTAACCTGCTGGCAGTGGCTGCACCGCTGGGAGGTCATGCCAGCACTCACACTTCCCATATCTGCTTCCCATTATTTCACTGCTTTTGGGGAAAAAATGTGCTCAGAGCATCTGTGCATCCCCAGGGTGCACAGATCTTCCTTTTGCACTCCCTAGTGTGGGAAGGACCTGTTATGGAGGTGTCTGCACAAGCCCTGGCTTGCATGCCTGCCTCACAGAGTTCCTCAGTCTAGGGCAGAGTTACACAAGCTTGTCTGCATGCAGCTGTTGGAGAAATCTGAACCTTCAAGTCTCTGTCTGCAAGGCTTGGGAGCTGCAGGCATCTCATCACTTTTGATCAGTCAGCCAGAGTCGTTTATTCATTTCTGTCTTACAGAGGCTTATGGCCAGGTGGTACTTTTCAGGCGGATGTGAGCTCACTCACCAGGCTGATCTGAAACATGTAGATATGGTTGGTGGCATTTCCAGCCCAGCTGAGGAGCTGGGTGATGGTCGTCATGAAGATGTTTGGCTCCTCGCTGGGACTCTCGATGTCAGCCTCAGCACCTTGTTTCTGTTACTCTGCTCAACTTGGGGCACAGTCGGAGGCCACTCTGTTGGCCATCACACTGCCCTCTTGGCCAACTGCTTTTCAGCACAGTGGGGTGGCAGTGCCCTGCAGCCGGGGCACCCAGGACAGCTGGAGCACAGATCCAGTCAGTGCTGTTATCTGGACTTGGAAAGTTGTGTTCGATGGTCTGACTGGACTCCTTATATTTGTATTATACGGGGGCTGTGCATCCATGGTGATGTCTTTGAAAAGCTGAGTACATTACGCACATCTGCATGCAGTTCTGTGTTAGTACCACATTATTTGTCTAGCATGATCACAATGGCTTTCAGGATCCTCAGGTCTATATTTTATCTTTATAATCACAGTCTGGTCCTTGCAGAGTCTTGGGCCTGAGTCATCTTTAGATTCAAAATGCCTTAAAGTTTGATCTATTTCTCTTCACATTCTTTGTATTAATATGACCCTGTGGACATGTATAACCTCTGCAGGCATCACTATGTTCCTTTAAAAACTAACAAATCTGAAAATGCTATATGCTGAATAATGCCTTCTTCTATGCTATACTACTAGGAGGTTTAAACCTGTCTGAAATGGTTTAAACCTTTGATATATTGTGTTACTCTAGAAAGACAAGAAACATGGCGCTTATTCATGATTTAGTCTAATCCTCTTTTGTATTTTTTTTTCCATTTAACAATTGGATAGCACAGTTGAACAAAAAAAGCTACTAAAATGTTCACTCTTTTCAAATCATTCCTGTTCCAAATCATAAAACTCCTGAAAACTCTATTGTTTCAGTTTCTCATAGTGTCACTGTACAGAGTTAAAAAATATGCAAAATAAGCAAATATTCAGCCATCTAAAAGCGCAGAAACTTTGACTTTAAAGTGACAGTATAACTAATTTTCACTGATTCAGGTTAAAATGTTGGGGTTTTTCTTCATTTTTTTCCTCTCATTAAACATCAACAATTTTTGATACCCTAAAATCCTGAAATGTGTTTTCTCTCTTGATATTACATAACAAGTGCATCCAAAAGGTTTAAATTTATTATTTTACAGTAAGAATTCACCTGTCTTCATAATCTGCCTGATTCCGCAATGCTGGCATATCCCCATGAGAAAATACCTTCACCTGAGCTTTGTAGTTATTCTTCAACTAAGCCTTTTGCATGGAATGTCAGAAGAACAGGTTACCTTTTTGTTAAGAGCTCCTTACCACCCTGTCAGAAAACTTCTATCTGCTTTTCTTTGAGACAGCAAGTCTTAGAACAGCAGCAACTGAGCCATTTAATTACATGATGATCAGATAACTTAATTTCTGACCTGCTTAGTGCTGTTAAAGGAGAGACAGGAAATTCTGGGGCAAATTTCAGAAATGATGAAAACTAGAAGCCTGACAGGGCAAGGGAAAAGTATTATATACACTCTCTATGAAGAGGAAGTCTAAAATGCCTTTAAAAGCCTTTTTCTTTTTATTTTTTTTTTGGGGGGGGGGCATGCCTGAGCATGGCAGAGGACCACAGAGGAGGGTTTCTTTAAAGCTCAGATATATTCAGAGCTGTAGCCCAAAGCCTAAGGTTCAGGTGAAAGGCAGTACCAGGAAGATGACTGTGTGTTCAGTTCAAAGAGAATCCAAGCTGCTTTCAGCCCAAAATCATGAACATTCAGCCCAACATCATGAAGTTTCTGGGAATGTTTCTTGCAACATTATTTTGACAAACAGAAAATTACTCTGGAAGTAAACACAGCCTATGTGTTGTCTGAAGTATGTATCTTATCTCTATATCTCCTTATTCAGGTGGCCTCAGTTTGCTGCAGAATTTTAATGAGGAAAAGTCATCTTAAATCTGCTGCTTCTTGATGCAATTTTTCCTTTCTTATAAAACAGCAAAATTATCTGGGACTCAGAGGTGTCCTGTCAGAGGAAGAAGCTGCAAATTCATAAATAAAGTGCAGAGCCAGGTGGTTGGTAAGGCCAGCTACTTTAACTCCTTTGTCATTGTGAAGAATCTTTGAGGACTACATGTGTAACAGACTTTATTCATAAAAGATTGTAAATATCTGAGGACCTAGTCTGGTATGTCATGTAGCCTGAAGCTAAGGCAGAAATCCCTTCAAGAGGTAGATATTTGCAGGACCTTTTCTCTTTTTATGTGAATTCTTTCATTCCATGGTGAGCTGTAGGCCTTGGTTGTGTTGAAGCAGAGGGCAGGTATAACAGACAGTGTGCTCTGTACTCCTGGTGTCTTACTTCTCTGAGCAAGGATGTAGCAGCTCTGTCCCACTTGCTTGTCTGGGCTTCTCTTTCCCAAGCCCTCTCATTTTAGGGACCAGGGAGGGGAAAGGGGGGTGTTGTTCTGCTGGACATGGGATTTCAGATTTTTCCTGAAATCACGGATCAGATACAGACTTTGAAAATATGCACAAGTCTGAGATCATCTCATTGCCATCAATTTATAAGGAATACCAAAAGCAGGATGCATTAAAAGCTCAAGTTTAGCTAATATCTCCTTTGTAAATGTCTAGGCAGGCTACTGAAGTTCACTGTATTTTTGCTTCCACTTTCTACTTATGTTTCCAGAATAAACTTTTGAATTTATTGTTGAATAAATGTAGCTATTGGGAAGAAAGCATGTGTTATTATGTTGGTTTAATATCCAGTCTGCATACTGCCAAAACAAAAGGCTTTTTAAATTTGCTCTCCACAAAAATTCCAGAGGCAGGTGCAACTGTGACAAGGATAAGACTTTCCTCTAATTATCAGAGAACATTAATTAACACTAAATTAATTGAGATATTTTTGAAGGATACAAATGATTCTTGTTGATATACCTAGATTGGATCAAGCTTTCTATTTAAAAAGTATGGGAATGGTCAAAAGACATGACCTTGGAGAAGACATAACCACTATGCCTTTCCAAGTGACCCATTTTCAATAGCCTTTGTCGCCAAAAGCTGTGGATTTTTAGCACAAGAGAAAGAGGCAGAGAGAGCTCTGACTAGTCTAAAATTAAAGAGGGTAAGAAATACATAAATAAAACTGATAGAAACTGTTTGGGCCCAGTTCCTTAGGCTAAATGTCCAGTTCCATTTGCTCCTTACTGTGTCACATTATTGTTTTGTATTTAATGAAAGTGCATTATATTAACATATATAATGCAATATGTAATTCTTCATGGAAAAAACAAACAGGAAATAATCTGAAATACTTTGCATACTGTTTGGGAATGCTTTATTTTCATTCCTTGAAACTGTTTTGCATTTGTTCCTCTTGGGCAGAACACTGTTTTGACTGCATAACTGCAAAGTATTTATTAGTAATAAAATAGACATTGGTGATTGAAGGTGTCTATCTTACAATAAGGGATAAAATTCTGCATTTATGAGAAACAAGCTCCTTTTTTATCCCTGTCTTTGGTTATTCTGAATTTCTGTAGCTTAACAGGTGCTGTTAGTGCTATTCAGCATACTGAGAGCTGATTCAAGCCTGTTCTGCTATCCATCCTGCTCCAGCTGCTGACCACAATAGCAAAACAGCCTTCCTCTCAGTCCCATTACCCTGTTGTTCCTTGCCCCTCAAGCTTATTAAAGGGTTCTTCAATACTTGCTCATCAAATCCCACTGACTCCAACTGGTGCTTTCTGTTTATACAAAGAATTTGAGGTCATGCCAAAGAGCTGCAGCATCCTGAAACACTATTAACAGAATAATTGCTGAGAGAACACATACCATTAGACTTTTTAAAATATGACAACAAACTGTCAAGCAAAATTGGCCCAAATAATTTGTTGTTTAATGGGAGGGTGAGGACAGTAATTTTGTAGCTTAGTGATTACAATTATGTAAATAATTAGAATTGCAAAAGTTCCCTCTCCTCCTTTCAGAATACTGTGTCATTTTAACTGTGCCACTTTTCTCTATATTTCTTAACTTTGCTAGAAAAAGGTAACTTCATTGGAAGTCAAAACTTTCCAGCTTCTTAGTAGTGAAATGTGGAAAGGCAAAATTCAGGATTCCTTGGTTCTGTCTGATGCAATTCAAAAGCTTTCATCAGATGGTACTATCAGAAATGCAAGGAACATGGCAAAAATATAAACAGACACAGTTTTTAATGTTTCCCAGTAGCTTTCTAATGTGCACAATAATGTGAAAATCTTACACAATTGTGGGTTGACTCCCTAGAGAATATTTGGTCAGTAGTGCCTATCCAGTAGGAACTATATAAGAATGCATGGAAACAGTATGAATTTATTTCTTTTTTTTTTTTTTTTTTTCTCAAATGCCAGAGGATTAGTTATAATTCTTGGCAATACCTGTAGTATTGCTTGGACTCAAGGTTCATAAAGGTCTTTTAAAGATAAATGATTTTTTGACTCTATTTGTGAATTTGCAAAATTTTAAGTGGCCTGGATAATATGGCAAAAACCATCTAAATGAAACCTGCTCGAGGTAGAAAATCTGCATTTTGCACACAGCATACACTGGGGAGAAAGACAGCATGCAGCATCACTGTCAAGTACTTCATAAATAATGCTTGGAATCTCATGTGTTTTCCTGCAATGTAGTCACTACCAGTAAGTTATATTCCTGAGGATATATTGAAGAAGGCAGGGGGAATAGTCTATGTGGAGGATACATGCTAGAAAACAGCCCCACAAAATGCAAATGGCTATGTCTGATGTAGCCATGTTACAGGACCTTGAGAAAGCAGTGTGGTCCCATACAGATCCAGCTCTGGACACTAAGCAGATGCTTAAGAGCAATTCCATTAGATGGGTATAACCCAGTGCAGCCCTGTGTATGACCAAAGGGAACTTGGAAAAGGTAATATAGACTTTTGCAACACATTTGTTTTTCTAGAGGAGTATGGGTATACTGCCAGGCAGGATGATATCCGTGTGCCAGTCACGTGGAGTGGGGAAAAGGCACCCAGCTGGGCACTTGCAGAGCTATGGCCTTGGGCTGAAACGCTTCCATATTTACCTTATTCACAGTAACATTACAGCAGTGTAAATCATGTGGAAATGCAGCCCAGAATTATTGTTCCATTTCGGAGGTTTAAGCTCTGGCTCCTTTTGTGCGCTTTCACTGCAAGAAATTTAGCAGATAACTTCAGTCCAAATACTTGTATTCAAATGTAGATGAGCTGAATGTGCATGTGCGCATATGTGTGCAATCAGGATTATTCACAGCCTATTAAAGATAGTAATTTCTTGCTTTTTAAGTTGTAAAATTGTAAATTTCATCAAATCATGGGTGCGGTTTCTATAAAAACTGGGTGACCAGCCACATTAGTAGTCTTTGGGGACACCTTCAGAGCACAGCATAGCTGGAGATGTTTTTGTGCAGAATATTCCACCCACGTCTGCAAATCAAAAACACATTTGCAAGATCTGAAGTGAGAGTAACTCACTATTTGAAAAACGAGCTAAATCTCTAAGATTATTTATTTGTAACTTGAAATTAAATCTACTGTTGATGGTATTCATTTAATATGGATGAAATTATTGATTTAAATATCAAGGAAAAAATAAGTCAGATAAACTGCTTTATTGCTCTGGAGGAGAGGAAAGTGAAGCTGAACGTCATTAAAATGATTTTTCTTTTTAAAGACATGTTGTAGTTGCACTAGATTTGTCTGTGGAGAATTACTTTACAGGTGGGACAGCAGACCACAGCTGCAAAGCAAAATGTATCTGAGCTGGGGAGCAGTCTGTGCCTGGCACTTGGAGGGTCGCAGGGTGATTCCCACAGAGGGGGAACGTGGTAAGAGGGGGTCTCTGCAGGCCCTGTCTTCTTGTCTATCAGCAGCTTCTGCAAAGGACACCCATGACTGAAATCTTTCACAGATCACATAGAAAGGCACTGTAGGCCACCAGTGACCTACTGCAGGGCTGCCTGCTATACAGCATGTCTATTATGTCAGTCATGTTTTTAGGGTTAAATTGTGATTCAAAGGGGCTTTTCTTTCTTGGGGCGATCACTCTGTCAAAATCGAGACACTATGAGCAAAAGGTAACACATGAAAACTGTGGTCTTAAAATCAGACAGCAAAAACTTCTTCCAGCCAGTTATGGAAATTCTCAACCCTGTTACTCTGTTTTCCTTCCAGGCGCAGGTACTTTACTTACTAACTCCAAAGGCAGTGCCAGAAAGCTCAAGTCCATATTCCCGTGTAATTGTCAAATGTTTCCCATTGTGAGCTATTTTTTCATTCCACTGAAAATTATATGACTAAATCCTAAGCAGTAGCATTTCTAATACAATATTTTCATATATTTTAAATGTTGCCAGGTTGGCAAAATCTGTGGTTGGTGGGACAGGCATATGCCTTGAAAAGACTGAACATGTTTTTGGAGGAACAGCATGGTAAGTCAGTCTTCTCTACAGTGTGTTCTATAGTACAGTTGCTCGCTTCATGTTTCTGTAGCAGTTTCAGGGACTTAAAACCAAATTTAATTTTAGTTTGGCACCAGTGGACTCCAGTACCAGACATCATACAAACAGTAATCATGAAAACAAATGAAGCTCTATGGTTAAATCAAGATTGAATAATAAATTTAAGAGACAAATTCGTACAGACTTTTATATATATGCACTTCCTTGGGTAGGTGCCTGGGATATATTAATGGGCAATTGTTAAAATCAGGGAGTCTGGAAACTTTTCCAATCTTCAAAATGAAAACAACAACAAAGTTCATAGAAAAAAACAAACAAGGTAATTCATACAGGGAGGAATGGAAAGGGATAAGCAGTACATTGTTTGGGAATTTCCAGTGCAAATAGGTCATCTTTTCTTTCTTTCTCAGCACTCTCTTCTCCTTTTCACTTCTAAGTGACTTGAAAGGCCTGTTTACGACCACTGCATTGATTTCCTTTCCTCTGACTCATTGCAATCTGGCTCTGGCCCTCCCCATTCAAACTAATTCACCAAGGTCTCAAATGACCTCTTTCTGGCTAACACGGGAATCTCTGTGTTCTCTTTGACCTTCCTGTCTAATCTGATACCCTTGATCACTTTTTTTCTTGCCTGGCTTTTGTGGCAGTTCCCCCTTGTGGTCTTCCATCAACCTTCTTTATTGCTCTTTCAGCATCCTTTACACCAGGTCCTTCTTCCTTCTCCACAGGACTCTCTCAAAGCCACTACAGACTCTGTTTTCTCATTGTACACCTTTTTCTCTTGTTTTCTGCTGTTACTCCCAGGCTGAATATTTTCACCTCTCTGTTCTGTCTGTTTCTATTTCATTCTGTGAGTTGAATTGACAGTTTGGTGTATTCAGTATGATTCCCTGTCATCTGAAGCAAAAAAGATCACAGGTAAGTCTTTAATTTGAACCTGCCATTCTTCTTCCTCTGCTCCTTGCTGTTGACAACTTCACCCTTCCCCTTCAACTCTCATACTCAGGATCAGTTTTTTCATTTCCTTGCACATTCCTGTATGCTTAGGTAATCATGGCAGATTTGTTGCAAGACCTATGGGAATTAGGGTAATCATTCTACTATGGTCACAAAAGTTTAGGCAAAGATCTAAACAGCATCTTTTCCTCCTTCATCTTTTAAAAACCCTATCCAGCACTTCCTCTCCAAGATCCATACCTTGGCCACCTATTTGGCAATATTTTCTTCTCTGAATGATGCTCTTCAAGTACCTAATACTTCTCAAAAGCATCTCTCTGATATTACCTTATCATTCTCCTTCAGGGTTGCTCATGGTTATGCTGGGCCAGCTGACGGACCAGTTCTTCAATCACCATAGTGCCATTGATTTGACAGCTCAAACCAGTTGAGGTAAATTTCTGGGTTTTGTCATCCTTTGAAACCTGAGATTACATTTCCTCTGCCCTTTTCCCTGTCAGAAATGGTAGACTGGATGGTCCTCTCAGTGTCTTTCATGCTTTGGCCTTGCCTCACAGAATGGCAGCTGTTGTACTCCCTTTTACACAGAAACTCCCTAAAACCCCTCTTCTCTCTTCAGACAAAGAATTATCATGGAGGAAGCAAGTCTCCAAAACAATTTTCTGTTGCAGAATTCAGCATAAGCCTTTTGGGCCAGACAACTTTTTGCAGCAGATAATCATACAAAATAGGGATGTCTCCAATCTCTTCTGGTCAAGTTTCAATATAGATGCAGACCTCAACAATCTTTGAAATCAGAGGTGGTTTTAATGGTCCAGAGCTCCCTAAAGTGAGTGATCCTGTATTTAAGACAGTGGCTGCCATCCCAAAGTGCTATAAGTATTTGTTATCCTTCCTATACAAAAGTCAATGCTTTTGGGTAAAATAAATATTATATATGAAAATTTTAGTACATCCCAGAGCTAAAATGTATATATTTCAGAAATGTGCGTGTTGAGATTTTGATATCAATTTTTAAAGCAATTACAGATTCTCCACTAATTTTACTCTGAAGTACCTGAAAAGACTTTCAAGACAAATGTTTCTCAGAGTATTTTGGCTTGAGCTTATAGAAATAGAATGCCAAGTAAAGTCTTCTCTCAAACAACTGGATGCAAATAAATCACTGTCTATTTAAGAGATCAGTCCTTAGGATCAGTAACATTAGTACCTTTTGTAACAGAATTTATTTCATGGTGAATTTCCCTCTTGTTGACATGCATATACTTTTTTGGCCTCTGGTTACCCACACTTTATGAATTTTTGTTTCCAAAAGGTGCTAACTGAATTCCCAAGGGAGAATTTCATCAGCTGAACTATGATCTCATTTCCCTTGGCATGCCACAGCATCAGACGCATCATGTGTTCGTTGCTGCAACCTAATTCCCCAAAGTACAGTAGCTGGGAGATGCTGCCAGGAAAAATGTGACAACCATAGCATAATTTACCAAAAAACAGCAGTGACACATGGGTATTGAAATGGGCCATCTAGGTTAACTGATACTATGCAGTCCTGTACTAAAGGAAAATCCTTTTTATATGAATCACATTAGTTTGGGTTTTTTTCATTGGTTGTTGGTTGGTTTTTCTTTTGTTTATTTGTTTTGGTTGCAATTTGATCTAAATTTTGTTACAGTTTAACTATTTCCAGAAATCTGTACGAATATGCTAGAAACAAAAGAAAAAGAGATGAATGTAAGAAATTGCTCACTGATCCTGTGATGTGTTTTCATAGATTTTCCCAAGGTAGAGACATATTTGTATTAAAGACTTCAGAGACATACACTGAAAGACCCAATATATCCTAAGCAGTGCTTTGTTCAAACCAGAAATTATTTATTGTTTTGTGCTTGCATTAACAAAATCAGCAATTAACCAGTAGAAGAGAAAGGATCAAATTCAAAAGAGGAAAACAGAAAACTAATAACAATCCCATAACTATATAACAATTTGAAGGAAAAAAAAGACACAAATTCAAAAATTTCTTAACTAATGATATCGCATTTGCTGAACTTTGGACCCCTGAATTTGTATGATGTGTTAGTACAGTCCCAATCTCTTAGAAATAAAATCTAGTGTAAAAAAAAAAAAAAAAGAGATGAAACTGCAAATGCATGCAAATAGCTAAATGACAACAGGAAAAAGCAAGAAGTAGATTTTAATCTTCTTTTGTCATAATTCTAAATTATATTTCTTGCCTTCCACTTTTCTAGCACAGGTAGACAGAAAATGAGATACACCCTCCTGGGAAATTGGGAATGGTATAGTATTGACATCATCCTCTCAAGCACACTCTTGCAGGAGATAAGCACAGCGTGGGAGCACTCTCAGGGCTGCAGTGCATAACAAGTTACTGGGAACCCCGGGACACTGCTTCCCTCTTTTTTGTCAAGCTGAGACTTGTGATGGGCATTTTCCTGTCCTCCAGCTTAGTAGTCACAATCAATCCACAGAGAGAAGAAGTAGGAAAGAATAAGGAAGAGCATCAGCTGAAAAGAGCAGTGGCAATTAGCTGGCATCCCGTCTGCTGCCTTTTGCACACTGGACAAAAGCAGAATAGCTTCCCAGCTAAGATCAGAAAAAATACCAGTAGATTACTATTGCTTCAAAAGGCCCTTTTTCACAGTGGTGAAGAGAAAAAAAACCACCTGAGTTACTATGCTTTATGATAAAGTGCATTGAACACATTTCTTTTTGAATTGGTAAACCAATCTATACCTCATGTATTCTCTGCATAGATTCCTCTACTTTTTACAAAAACAGTACAGTTCTCTCATTACATAGGAGCAATATATAGGAACATCCGCGACAAGACTTTCAAGACTGATTACTCTTAACTAATATAGCCTAGCAGAAATTCACTGCATTGAAAAGGTCTGTCTGGCTAAGGACATTACTATGCATCTGATCCAGATCATCTTGGATGTGACCTCATCTTTGATGTCTGCACTAACTTCCTTTGAATATCTTCCTGCACAGAAAGCTCCCACATTTGTTTTCAGAGCCCTGAGGTATCCAGGGCATCCAGAGGCACTGGAAGGGCACCCAAAGGATGGGCTGATTCTGAATGACCCATAGACCTAATAGCCTATGGGAGTTACCAGCTGACAAAGCAGATTGTTATGAACTGAATCTCTTTGCCTGTCATCTCTCTGGAAAGTGGTAATGCAACACAGTGGCAGCTATTGGGTAAGAATCTGCAAAGATAAAGATTCAGAACACATAGTTTCAAATTCTAACTCTCCCTGCTTACATTTTCCAGGTCTTGCTGTCCTCTTCCTGTGCATTTATTAGATCTTCTGTGCTGCCAGAAGCTTCTAGCAAGGATGAAGAGAAAAGGAGGTAAGGTTCCACAGAGAAAATGTTAATTGGGAACATTTATATAGTTGCTCAGGTTGGGAGATCACTGGGTTAACAGCAACTCTGGAAGGAGTGGAGACTGGTGAAGGAGAAAATGAAGAGGAGAGGAAAAACTGTCTGAGGGATGACTTGTTACAACTCTGCCTATCTTTCTCCTAAATTTCCTCTCCACACAGAAAGAGGGTAAAGGGGTAAGTCTGTGTGAGATGCTAAACTGAGAGTTGTTATAAATGCAGAAATGAATTGAAAAAATGAGAAACCTGGTTTTCTCTCCTGAACTTGCAAACTTTGAGCTTCTCTATGAGTTGCAGCTCAATAATAGTTACTGTGGAACAGCCTTGTATGATAATATCTAGCAGGAGCAAAACCATCATGATGAATTCAGCATTATTATTCATAGAGCTGTCATGAACAGTCTGCTTACTCTATACAATTCACCAAAGAAATACTGTTTTGCCATAGATTGAACTGCACATTTTAAAACAGCAAAGTGCCATTCAGTGCCCTGCCCTTTCAACCATAATCTATATGCATAGCAGAAAACCCTCAAATTATACTGTTTTGAAAGGCAGTTGAGAGAGTGAAAGAGACCAATAGCCTAATTTTTGTCAAGACTATACTTTTTCCTACACTGAAAAACATCACTAGATACGTTTGTGTCCACTGAACACGCAATCAGTACTCTGGAATCACTTTTTGATATTCAATTTCCTTAGGAGGAGACATGAATTTCCTGGCAAATCATCATTGCAAAAAGTTAGATTCATTGAAGTCCTTTGTAAGAATAGACCATACTAGATGGATAGTTCACTAGGAAAGATATGACCATGACATGGTTGTACAACAGGAGATGCACTTCCTTGTAGAGAAAACCTCAGAGCCTTGATGAAGCTCACATGCCTTGCGAGACTATCAACCACAACCTCTCCCTGCCCCAGCTGTTAGGCTGCTCAGTTGAGAATATTTCTGTTTAATTCCTGCATAGCTGAGGATACAGCTGGTGTGATAATGTACCCACTCTAATTCCTCTTTTGTTGCAAAAAGGATTATACTTAGTTGTCAGGAAGACTCTGCACCATGGAAATGAGGACTGGCTCCGTGTTGTAAGCTGTTCTGTGGGTCAGAAACCTGACATGTTTGAAGTGACTAATTATATGAGTATTTTCAGTGGAGGCTGGTTTGGCTCAGTGTCAACAAATAGGGAATTCATGCAAGAGAATTAAGGAAATACCAAGGAAAGAAGGGTGGGAAACTTTTTGCATTGAGAAATTAGGTTCAATAATAGTACATGGAGTCAGAAACATGACACACAATTCCTACATAAAACCCACAAAGGATTTGTCCACAGGTTATCCTCTATATGTTAATTTTGGAGAGCCTAAAGACAACCATCTGCATAGTTTAATTTGGCCAGCAGAGACCAAAGACCAACTATACTACACCAAGTGCCAGAAAGTCACGCAATGCTAAAGAAGGCTGATGAATTTCTAGTTCATTCATTAATTTCTAGTTCAAATATTTCTTCCTACTATGGAATTAATTTGAAAAAATTGTAATTGTGCAGAAATATTCAGTGAAAAAATTAACTTTGCTGAAGAGCCCTTCAGGACAAGCATGTGCCACTACCCTTGCACGTTTTTTTGCCTCAGTATGCCAAGGCCAGGCAGAAACTGGAGTTTGGGCCCAGCAGTGCAGATGCTCTTGGAAGAGAAGCCAGTAGGAGCAACACCTTTCTGAAGGGGAACCTCTTAATTCCCAGGTGGGGTACGTGCACCCCCATATTCCTGCACAGCCACAGAGCTGAAGAGTTAGGCTCTCCTGATTCCTATGAAGAACAGCTATCCTGAGTATTTGTTTCTTTGAGTCAGATTCTATCTCTCTTATTATACATACAAATCCTCTGCTTTCTCTTCTGTGAAGCAAGGTAGTGTCAGTTGAATGCTTGGGAATTCCTCTCTTCATTGTATAAGCATTTTTAAAATACAGAATGTGCTTTTTTCATACGTGTTTGCAAGTTAACAAGTTTTACAAGTATTTTGACGGGCAATGCTTGTCGTTCATAATACCAGTTTCTGTACGCTGATTACCTATAGCCAAATGTACTTATTAATCCATCCCTCTCCCCAGTTTTAACATCATTGCAAGACTATTCTGTGAACGTAATTATTTCCATGGTCTCAACCACAAGGTCTTGTTACACTAGTTAATTTACATATACAGCATGATGTAGAAGAGTTTTCAAAAACAAGATGGGAAATGTTGTGAAGAAAAAAAGAATTGTTATATCCATTTTATAGATGAGCACAGCTACAGAGGGTGTAGCTACAAAGCTTTTGGCAGGTTCATACCCATTTAGACTGAAATACAAATTACCCAGAGCCAGCTGTGTCTGTATTGCCTATAGGAATCAAATTGGACTAAAAGCTACCAGACCGCTTTTGTGTTTTTCTCCTTGGAAAACTACCTGGCTCATTCCAAACTAGTCAGAACAGGAATCATCTGAAGATGTACAATTGACTGGGGATCCTAAAGTCATTCGTGGAGCTACAACCATGACAATACAGCTGTAACTGGAGACCAATTAACTTGGAGATATCTCCAACTAACTGCAAAACTCAAGGATGTTTTAAGTCTGTATTCAAAACACACTTCCATGGACTTGATAATTAATAGATCAGCTTCGCTCTGCCTTAGTACCCATATAAAATGCACTGGGTTACTCATTTATTGTTGATGAATATAAAGATTTTCCAGAACATGTTAAATATTGAAAACCTTCCCTGTAAGCCTTCATAAGGCATACTTTCTGAATCATATCAAGGATACTTCACAGTAAATATTTATAATACTGCACACACAAAGAAGAATATATATTCATAACTGAAAGCCAGAGCAGAACTCAGAAAAGAGCCTAGATAAACACACAAATAATAGTAGCAGAGACTGGAGAGGAGAGACTATGGTAGATACTGATGGTTATGAGTGTTTTCAACCAATGATGACTGGATCCGACAATGCAACTGTCCTGTAAAAAGTAGAGCTAATTACAGCTGATTTCCAAGGGTCTTTCCCAAGAGACTAGATATCCTTGGAACATACGAAGCAAGAAATTAAATACATGAGTGAGCACAGGAAGGTGACTGGCAGCATAAGGAGCTATTTATGTCATGCAGCGAGTGTCAACAAAACAATACTTAGGATTTCAGCTGTGCAATTGTGACAAAAGCTCTGGTAAAAAATATTACTGCCTTGTGCCTGTAATCCTAAACAGCGTCTGGGGAGGAGGTGGTGAATGGTGCAACCTGTCTGCTTTCCACCCAACTCACAGCAGGTGGTAAGGACGGGGAGCTGTGCTGCTGCCTCTGACATCATCCAGAGGAGGAAAGGGAAAGTATCCTTCTGCCATACCATGCATGAAAAAGGGAGAGTAGATGTGGTTCTCACTTCTTTAATATTTTGTGACTAAAGCTGTGAACTGCTTCTCACCAGCTGTGCTTTCGTTTTGCAGCTCCTCCACAGGCTGATTTTTAACTTAGCAGCTAGATAGCCAGATATTTTCTGACTTCCATTCTTCATCTATAAAGCAAAGGTGTTGATAATAATGGGGTTTTGCCATCTTTTACCTGTCTTGTCCACACAGATTATAACACTTTGAAAGATCCTGCCTCTAATCAGGTGTTTAGAGAGAAAATAATATGATGTGTTCCCAGTCTTGTCTAGAAACTACAGGCATTGTTGTGACAGAAGTAGTAAGCAGAAAAGCTAAGTTAAGGAGAAGGAAAACAATCAGAAATCAGAAAGTTTGGGGGCCTGACTGTAAAAATCCTGATTTATAATTATGTAAAAAATATTCCAACCTAGAATATTAAAGATGGAAAGTGAGTGGGCACTTTTGCCTATGTAAAATAGTTTGGCTGATAAAAGGATGTAGAAAAATGTTAGCTAATGTGTAAAAAATGAGGAAAAATAAAAGGAGAGAGAACAAATGGCTGGCTTGCTAAAGGGCTTTTAAAGGGAACACTATTCAAAGAATTAAAACACAAGAAGTAACTTGTGCAGATATGCATATTCAGCAGATTTTCTTTCTTATTTTATTCACTGTTTGGTCAGTTGAGGGCCTGGAGGCAATAAATTCCTCTTGTACAGAATTCAACAGTGATAAATAGTTTGGAAATCACTGAACCCCTAGTTGTGCTTAAGGCATTTGCATTTCAATGTTTTAAGTTTACAGCACAGACCATTTGCTCTGCAGGAAAGCAGGTGATGACATCATGAGGACATTTTCTATGAAAGTAGGTGAA
Source organism: Pyrocephalus nanus (assembly GCA_038380795.1). Lineage (NCBI taxonomy): Eukaryota > Metazoa > Chordata > Aves > Passeriformes > Tyrannidae > Pyrocephalus > Pyrocephalus nanus. Next base: position 81,615,276 of record CM076260.1, on the reverse strand, counting down.
AGCTGTTTCCCTGATAATTATGCAGCCATCGATATTTTTACTAATCCTTATTGCATTTTCCTCATTATCATATTTTTCAATTTATAGCACTGTCTAGAAGGATATGATGTAATAGCTGTTAATAGCTTTGCTAGACATCTATCTTCATATCATACCTGTGAAAGGTTGTTTTTTTTTTCCTGTGGAATTGATTACAAGGAAATTTCTATGAAAAAATTTTTTTAAATTGGGAATTGCTTTAAACTGAGCATATATTTAAGATTCAAATAGGATAGTTGGATGTTATATACACTAGGAAATAAGTGGTATGGGTAATGTAATAAAACATAAAAATAAAACATAAAATAATTGAATATTTACCGGGTAACTTGTAATATGTTGTAGCATTGTTTTTATAGTGTTTTTATATTAGCTGCTGTGCCAGGGATAAAATGGCACACAGTAGACTATCGGCTACTAGTATGTGATTTCTTTTTTGTTATAGTCAGATTTTAAAAGAATCTAATTTGGTAGGAATCTGTCCCCTTTAAAAGAATGACTGGTGCACTAGTTGTGAACCAATAGGTTGTTCCAGAGCAGGCAACCTTGTGAATTAAGAACATGGAAATAAGTGCATAAGGGGAAAGAGGGAGCTGTTCCTAAGCATAGATTGCTTAGCTATTTTCTTCCTTCTTCAAATATTAGCAATGCTGGCATCTGAAGAAAGAACTAACAATTTGGCAAGGTGATCATCCAGCAGAAGAGATGCCATGAAAATGGCCCATAATATAATCAGATTTTGCCTTTTTTTTTTCTTTTTTTTTAAGCTGAGATAATTCTATTATGTTAAAAATAAGTTAATGTTGCCAAGCCAAGTACTCAGAAGTTACTTGTTGAAGTTCCAAATAAAAATGAATGAAATTTTAATTCTCTCTGCTTGTGCACATGAATTAGCATCAGTCTTTAACGTGACTGGAGGAGCTGGTCAGATGTTTTTCATCTCACTAATACAGGTTGAAAATTCAGGTATTATAACAAAAAGGTGTTCAGAAAATTGGTCTTAAGTGTAATGTTCACTTAGTAATACTGGGGAAATAAGGGAAGGGGCTTTCACTATTTTTTGTTTCACTTTGTATAGTGAGACAGAAATTAAAATCAAACAAATATATCATGTGAGGACTGCAACATTTAAAGAACTGTGAGTGTTTAAAATAATTCAACAACAGTTGGTTTAGGATAAGCAAATGAGGCACTAATCAAATAAAAAATGGGTTTATGTGGAGGAATTATCATAATATAATTAAAGGCTACAATATTATGCTCAGGAAAGCTGTTGGTGAGCCAATCTTATTGTTGGCATTTCTTACCTTTTAACTGCTATATTTGGCATTCTTAACAGCAGTCTTTTAATATCTTTTTTAATGAACTCTACCCATGCTTCTGGGCATAATAGTAGACAGCAATTCTTCTATATGGTAGAAAACTACTTCACCCACAGAGCCACTGGCAGAGAACAGCATATTAAAAGGGTAATTCACCTACTGAAAAATTCTCTTGTTGTTTTGTTTTTTGGTTTTTATTTTGCCACATCTGATCTCAGAATTAACTGCTTAGCTCTTAGGTTCATGGAAATCTAATCTAGCAGCAAACAATGTTTGGCACAACCCTTGCTGAACACCATCTTTGCACTGTGGGGGAGGCCACATTGCCCAAATGTATAGAAGCAATTAAAAAGTTGTAAAAAGAAGCCATTTGGAAATCTCTCATGTCTTGAAGGAATCATGTCATATTGAAAATCAATCATGTCAGGGCATTACTTAGTCCCACCCCAGCTCACTGTCTGGTCCATAGCCAGGTCACTCCTGTTTCCATGAGCCCTGAGTGCTTGGAAGGGAACAGTCTGTAGCTATTATAAAACTGGAAGAGCAGAAAAGCATTTTTATTCTGACTTGACACTCTCTGCACTGGTTGTGTCCTCAACTGGCCATCATAAGTCACATTGAGCTCAGTGTTACTGTAGGTAGGTAGTTCTTTACAACTGTGTGGAAGTGTAGAAAACTGTTTAAAATTACAGGTAGACAAATGGAAATAGGCAAAATGCTTTGATAAAACATGATTTAGGAGAATATCTCATAACTAGCAGGGGAGTAGATCAAAAGAGCAGGTGGTAAAAACACAGAATAGCAATGCAACAAAACAGTTGAAACACAGGTTTCACTTTCATCCTATATGAAAGTTTCACTCAGCATCAAAGGTCAAAGGAGAGAGGTGCAAGGTTTGGGAAGGTACTGGGGCAGCCTAGATCTTTGTTCTCTGATATTGAGGGCTTCTCAGGGAAGCGCCAGAGAGGACTCAAATGATCCTGCCATTGTTGATTGTTTCAATTAATCCTTGATCTGCCTGGAAGGCAAGATTCACATTATTGCCCTAGTTCCCATGTGCCATCACTTTTTTACCAACTTACTTCTTCCTATTTATCTTCTTTAATATAATCTTTAAAAAATAAAAGTAAATTAATAGACTTCAGTTTAGCTAGCTGCTCCAGACAGCATCTTTTGCTGCCTTATGGCCATAAGCACTCGACTGCTCAGAGTAACGTTAAAACAACCCCAGAAAGGTATACATTTGCTGTTTCCTAGCATCAGATCATATGCTGTGAAAATCACCCTTAAGTGGGCGTGCAACAGTTTGAAACCTGAGGGAAGACCTTCATTTTCAATCTTTCACTTGCCTTCTGTGTGTTTTTGTTGTACTTTCTGAATAGAACCTTCTTCAGACTTTAACAGCCACAAAGCCTCTAGCACATCTCATCTCTTACAATGAATACTAAAAATCTTTAATATAATTTTAAAATAAAGTCAGAGTTTTGTCTTGTTAAAAGGAAAAGAGAAAGAGATATCTATAAGTTGAAATTATCCTTGTGAAACTTCAGATTGAAATACCAAGGACTAAAATATTTAAAGGACTTTACAAGGGTGACATTGTATTAAACAGGCTTCCACCTCTTCGTAATGAAAAACTCCCACGTTGTTGAATTCTTTTGTGTTTGGGTAGGTCATATTAGCATTTTTGTCTGTATGAAGACACTTGCTTCAACAAATGAAAAAAAAAAAAACAAAAAACCCACACCACACCAAAACAAAAAAGCCCTTTCCTTCAGAGGTGGATGCAGAAGAGGAATGTTGTAGAATCCTGCAAGGATCATAGAATCAACTGAATTGGAAAAGACCTCTGAGATCATCAAGTCCAACCCTTGATCCAACACTGCCATGGTTACTAAACCACAGCACTAAGTGCCACATCGAGTCTCATCTTAAAAACCTTCAGGGGTGGTGATGCTGCTGGGTTGACAGAAAATGCTCTAGTTTGTTGTTCTCTACACATTCCCCAAGAAGTGCTCCCAGAACTGGGAAACACTAAAATCAAAAAACTTTGTGTCTGATAGCTGAAAACACTGGGAGCTGAGGAGAGCAGGTGGGGGGGGACAAGTCACTGCTTCTTAGGGCAGAGTAGAACTGTAAACAAAAGTATAAAATACAATCCCAGATTTTCTACTGCAGTTAGATTGGTTCAAGACGATTTAACATCAGGATCATGATTGTACTTTTAATTTCTTTTATAAAGGAAAAGTTTAATAAAGTCTGTGCTTTGCTAAAGCTACTGAGGGACACATTCGATGTGGGAGGGACCTCCTGTTCTCTGAAAATTTGAACATGCCTTCTGGTTAACATTTTCCTGTATAAATAGTTTGCCTCACCTGAGAAGAATGATTTAGAAAACACCTGCTGTGAGATGTAATTAGAGCACGAATACGTGAGAAACTAAGAGGCTGCTGGGACCTCATGAGGAGCAGGAGGTGCCCAGTTCCTCTTCACGCCTGCAGAGGTTTAGGGTTCAAAAACATTCTCTGTGACTCAGATACTGCAAGTGATTATATGCACTAGGGCTGTAAATCATTTACCCAAAGAAGTGGGCGGCAATGTGATTAGCAACACTGAGTAGGGAAGGAGACATAAATTACTTAAAAACTCTTTCCTGTCTGAATCATGTGTGCTTAAAGCTACAACTACAGCAAGGTTGAATGTGATCAAACAGAAGTTGCATTGTAAGGGCTTTCTGAAAACTGTTTTAAAGTGTTTAAATGATTTCTGAGAGAGAATACTAAAGGTTTTCTATTTGGCTACCTGAGGATGTAAAAATAGGTTATTTAATAAAGAGTTTAAATCACAAGCTTTTACCTAATCTGCACAGTTTCAGTTGTGCAAAGAAAAAGAAATCTGTGAATATCACATTAATTGCATTAGCATTTCATTAAGACTGATCTGAAGCCTCATAAGCAGTAAACCTGGGCTTTTAGTGAGCAGCAAAGACATCAGTTCTTCAGTTGAAAAGGAATTTTGTGTTTGAGTTTCTTAAGGAAAGTTGAAAATAGCTCAGTTACCCAGGAGTCTCATAGAAGACAGTTATTCATAAATGTTGAAAGAATTTTAGATTTGTGGGAATTCCCCAATTTACAACAGAGTCCATGAAAAGGCTACTATTAAAAGTGGGATTTGGATCAGATGGGGATGAGCCATGATATTGTAATTGAAATTAATTTAGCAGTAACCTGTGTGTATACAGCTCCAAATGTATTAATCTTTAAACTGGATAACTTCTGCAAGAATTAAGATAAGAGGTAGCTGTATTACAGAAGAGATAGCAACTAAACTAAACCTTTTCTTAGATAAATGATTGTTCTATGCAATCAGCATCAACTAAAGCTGACCTGAAGGAACAAAACTAATAGGACCTACCTACTAGAGAGCTGCATTCAGTGTTCATAATTAGGAACCACATGAATGTTTGAATTTTCTAAATGAGCTGTTTAATTTTAATCAGCCATGGGGGAAAAAGTTTCAAAAATTAGAGCAAGAATTGGATACCTACCCAGGCTTCAGGCACTTCTCTCTGCTTGCTCTGGAGCAGCTCTCTCTTTCACAACCCTGCTTTCAGACCAGCTAATTAAATGCAGGTTCAAGCTCAGATGTTTCTCCATCTTTTAACTATTGTAATGCATTCTAGCTGACAGGAGCATAGTGAGCCCTTGGTGTTGTAGTTATCCTATGGGCAATTGACAGAGATAACAAACACTTAAACTCTCAAGCTGTGCAAAACACACTTTTTTTTTTTTTTTTTTTTTTTTTTTTTTTTTTTTTTTCCTGGTATAAGTACGGTCTAGGGACCATAGTTTTCCCTTCTTTGCAAAGTAAGGATACTTCCTTCTTTTCCTCTCACTCTTTTCCAGCCTTAGTCTTAACTAATATTCTGAGAAAAGCTTTCAAGTAGGATGAATCATTCCCAGGGAAAGCCAGATCCTCAGCTGCTCTAAATCAGTTTCATTCTTCTGTCCTTCAGAGACCTCAGGCAGGTTCAATATATGGTAGTAGGACCCTAACATCTGAAATAAAACCAGGCCTCCACAACCTGCAAGGTTTTTGTCTCCCCACCAATGAAATTACCTCCACATGGTATTTCATATTTGACAGACTCAAAATTATTTACAAGTTGTCTAATTTCTTGACCATTGGCAATTACAGGTGCAGGAACTATTTAATTTCAGTTTTATTTCTTCTACTCTTATCTCTGTCTAACACCTGTTTAAGAGAATATATAGTATCACTTTTTATTCCTTGGCTTTCAGGATATTTCACTATTTTATCTTCTCTTTTTGTTTCAAATATTTTCCTGTTGGGGTCTTAACTCTTGAAATGAAATCTGTAAAAAAAAATGCTTCCCATAATTTTTTTTGTTATTATTATTATTTTTTCTACTTGGCAGGTGAATCAAAACATTTCTCAGCAAATTAGATATGGGTTGGCTCAGGAGATACAAACATTTTACAGCTTGCCATCGGGAACCCTTGCTACAATGACTAAGATAACTCCAGCTGGTACACCACAAACACTCTCACAACACATTAGCAGCAGATAGGTAAAAGCATCTGAGTACTCCCAGCATAGAATCATAGACCCACAAGAATCATCAAAGTCCAACTCCTGGCACTGCACAGGACAGCCCCAAGAATCACACCAAGTGCTCTGAGCATTGTCCAAATGCTTCTTGAACTCAGACAGGCTTGGTGCTTGGGACGAATTCCCTGGGGAGCCTGTTCCAGTGCCAAAACCCTCAGGATAAAAAGAAAAACCCTTTTCCTAATATTCAGCCTAAACCTCCTCTGGCCCAGCTTCAGGCCATTCCCTTGGATCCTGTCACCAGAGAGATCAGAGCTTGCCCTTCCTCTTCTCCTCATAAGGAAGTTGTAGATTGCAATGAGGTCTCCCCTCTTCTCCAGGCTGAACAGACCAAGGGACCTCAGCCACTTCTCATATGGCTTCCCCTCTAGACCCTTCACCATCTTTCTAGCTGTCTTTTGGACACTCTTTAATATCTTAATATCTTTCTTATATTGCTATGCCCAAAACTGCCACAATATTCAAGGTGAGGCTTCACCACTGCAGAGAAGAGCAGGATAATCCCCTCCCTTGACCAGCTGATGATGTTTTCCCTGATGCCCCCCAGGACACGGTTGGCCCTCCTGGCTGCCGGGGCACTGCTGACTCATCTTCAACTTGCCATTGACCAGGACTGCCAAGTCCTGTTCTGTTGGGTTGCTCTCCAGCCTTTTTTTCCCAAGGCTGTATGAACATCCAGGCTTGCCCTGTCCCAGGTGCAGAATCTGACACTTGTCTTAGTCTAACTTCGTACAGCTGGTGATTGCCCGTCTCTCTAATTGGTCAAGGTCTCTCTGCAGGACCTCTCTGCCTTCGAGGGTGTCAACAGCTCCTCATAATTTAGTATTGTCACCAAACTTTGTATGCCTAAGTAAACATGAATCAGTAAATATGGGAAACAAATTTCCTTTCCTTCTTCCACAACATCCGTGTGTGTTATCTAGCATAGTTTGAATGAAGATCCTGCAGTTTTACACTTACCTTGTCCAAGCAGTAATTCTTCCTTGTTATCTAAATACAGCTGTCTTTTTAAGTACAGCTTTCCTTCTGATTAGTCCACTGCAGTTCTGGACATGACTGAGCTTAATGAAATTTCTGCACTGGAAGGTGAAAACCTGAGACAGACCCCAACAAATCAGCCTGCTGTGAGCAGGGAGGTTGGAAAAGATGACCTACACTGTTCTTTATGACTCTGTGAGTCTCAGACTTGTATTTCAGACAGTGTGCATGACTTTTTAAAATGCAGCACTGCATTTTAACAGGCACCTGTTTAGCATTTTAACAGTTGACCTGTTGAGCCTTCATGTCTGTAGGAAAGTGCTTGCCATAACCTCTCTCTTTAGAACATGGACAAATAGTAATTAGACTGCCCAAAATTAATTTTTTAAAATATGTAAAATTCAAATGAGTTCCTTTCTCTCTCTCTCTTTTTTTTTCTTTTTTTTTAACACAACATGTATATTTTCAGCTCCACTTGAAATAAAAAGTTTAAGTTGCTTTTTGAGTATAGTTAAGAAAGAGAAGCAAGTTGACATGGAGTTTGAGGTACTTTGCCCATCCCAAAGCCAGAGATCAGCCTTCTGGTGGACTTTGCAGCTTGAAAAAAAAATCTCTCTGATGGTGCTAGAAAGTGTTCTATAGTGATAGACTTCCATTTATTTTTAAATGATAAGTTATTTTTCTTATCAGTTGTTATGGGCTAGACCTCACCTTACCCTTAGAATATTCATGGATTCCCATTTGCTCTTTAGCAGTATACTTCCAGATTCATCGAAGTGTCCTAAGAAGGGTAATTTATGAAACAAAAATCTACCATCTGGTGATACAAGTTTGTAGTTATTCTGCTAAGGCAAAGTGTGGATGAGAAAGTAAATCTCCTGCTTCTGCTTTCTCCTTCTTGTTGATTTTGTATAGTCTTCCAGATATGTAGATACTTTTAAAGCACCCCAACTATTCAGAGAATTCAATTAACATTCATTTTCTGGGCAAACACACCATTTTTTTGTAGTTAATGAAACACTTGCTGAAAAGATTTCATCAACTTTTACCTGTGGTGTTTCCCAGCACTCAGGCTAGTTCTCTGAATTCCCTCATATCCTTTGTTTTCCTCTGTATATTTTAGTAGCTACCAATATGTATTCTTTCTAAAAGGTCTTACTGTGCTCCTGGCTGAAACACCATGCACAACTACCCTGAGTCCTCTTCCCTTTTAGCCCTAACTTCTCCCATTCCTGCAACTATTGCAGCATTGAGATGCCCGTTGTTATGAGGTCAGTTGCATGATGTGTCAGCTGACCAAAATTTCTATAGTCGTATTATATGTGGGTCACTGATTGCAAGATAGTGTTCTTTGTTTCACAGCAAAGGTGCTGCCTGTCTGAAAGAGTTACGTATCTTTAGCTTCCCTGTCTTGGTTCTTAAATGGATAAGATGCATGAGACATATATAGACGTATAAATGACATTGGTGTTAAAGAGAAAGAAAGTAAAGTAGGTTTGTGAGTGTAGCTATTGGGAAAAGATCCCGCCTGTGGTGATTTTAAATTTTTTGCTAGGAAAATATCCTCCTGGATATTTTATAGTCCATGATGGTGAAGAATATCTGAGTTTAAACCGCAAAAGGAAAAGAACCTCTATTTCACACAGCAGGTGTGTGATCCAAAGAATATTGAAGTCAGTGGGCATCTTTCCATTGGCTTCAGCAGATTTTGTCAATGATGTAAAAACAGTTAAAGGGATTTTATTTAAATGTTCCAATATTTACCCTCTGGACTTGAAAGAACTGGGAACATTTTATCCTAGAAAAAGGATTTAAAAAAAAAAAAAAAAAGAGCAATTGAAAAAAAAAATGATAAAATTATGCACAGTAGAAATTTTCATGACTGAACAGAAGTATCAAGAGGAGGAGTATGTGCTAGCTCCTTCAAGAGAAATCACTACAAGCAAATATGACTGTGTCAGTGTAATCAAGAGACAAATACTGAAAATCACTCATGCCTTGATTGTAAAGATCTGTATGGTGGGTAAGGAAGGGTTAAGGACAGTTAGCTTCAAAGGTGCCAGAAGCTGACATTATTTTGCTCTTTAGTTGCTTAGATTTTAACATATACTTCTACCCCTCATAGCCTGAGGCTGCATGTTCTGCTATTGTCCTTGTAGGCTTTAAATCAATTTCCTGATTGACTTCAACACATTTTGGATTAGACTTGAAATTAATTGTTCTTATGAGAGTTCTTACATGAAGAAGGCAGTTTCCTTTACGAAACTACCTATGACAATAAAAATTCCTTATTAGTGTGTATACTTTAGGAGAGTTGAATTTACTCTAAGAAATCAATCAGCAAAGAAAATACTACAGTACACCTTTTGCGGGTAATATAAATACTGACTGATATACCTTTCAAAAATATTAGGAGGGTTTAATTAAGATCACAAAACTATTTTCCAACAAGCTACATGATACCCATGGTTAAAGCATGGCCTTTAATGATGGTTTAATCTTACACATGAAAGATATTGATTCATCAATCGTGATTTAATTTGAAAACACTTATAAAATTGTTTTCTGAGTGCAAACAGGAGAGAAAATATATATCTTTTCTTTCTTTCTTTCTTTCTTTCTTTCTTTCTTTCTTTCTTTCTTTCTTTCTTTCTTTCTTTCTTTCTTTCTTTCTTTCTTTCTTTCTTCCTTTCTTCCTTTCTTCCTTTCTTCCTTTCTTCCTTTCTTTCTTCCTTTCTTTCTTCCTTTCTTTCTTTCTTCTTTTTCTTTCTTTTCTTTCCTTCTTTTCCTTCCTTCCTTCCTTCCTTCCTTCCTTCCTTCCCTCCTCCCTTCCTTTCTTTCTTTTCTTTCTTTCTTGACAGCTTCTAAAACAACTTTAAAAAAAACTTTAAAGTGTTCATACAAGAGAAACTATATAAAGTATCATACAATTTTTTAATCTCTCCTTGGATTGCTGAAAGTGATACCAATAACTCATGTCTTCACCAGTAGGAGAAAAAAACCAAAAAACTTACATTACTTAGTGGGGGACTGAGGGGAAAAAACCCCCACAGAATAGTAATCCAGAACAGCAAACAAAACCCCTCCTGTGAGTGAGCAGTGGGAAATGACAACATACTTTCATTTTCCTACCTTTGGGGAAAGACTTTCTAAATAGTTCTGGGCATGATGTCCAAAAACTACATTTGAAGTAAAAGTATATAAACCACTATATTCACAGAGCATTAACCATCTGTCTTAAACTCACCAAGGTAAGGAAATTCAGAATTAAGATGGTAACTCCATACTTAACTCACACCTTTGTAGCCAGTCCATATGGAATGACAGATCACCCACTGCTAAGAGTCCACTGTGGTTCCAGCTTTAATGTCGAATGTCTTTGCACTTTTAAGTGCTGAACTGGGTCTGGAATGTTAACCTATTTGTTAATGTTGTTTTGTTTGGTTGTTTTTTGTTGTTGTTGTTTTTTTTTGTGTGTGTGTGGTTTTCTGTGTTGTTGTTCTTTTTGGTTTTTTGTTTTTTTTTTTAGGTAAGGTGAATAAAAGCAAACAAAATAAATGAAGACTATGCTTTGAAATAGTATTTTTTTTTTTTTGCAGTTTATATTTTTTCCAGTTAACAAATATGAAGAAAAACTAATTGTACAAAAAAAATGCTTTTTTACTATGATCTTATGCCAAGTTTCAGTCCAGTGCAAAATTTTACAGTCATGTGAACCCTAAAAGAAGAGGTTTATAATGGAAGCATTGACAAGCCCTTAAGCAGAGCAAGGTAAATAGGTGTCTCTATAATATTACTCAATAAGAAGCTTGTAATTACAGCTCTCAGTACAAGGGGAGACTATAGAGGGAACGAAGGATTTTCCTGCATGTGATGTTTCTGGCATAATTTGTGCTGAAAATTTTCCAGAGTTTATTGAGCCATAGCCACAACTCACTTTTCCACTAACAAAATATTAATGTTAAAACAGTTTTTCACTAGACTTTTAGAAAAAAAAATATTCTTTTCTTACAAAAGCTATATTTTATGGCTTAATCTCCAATTATAGCTAAGAAAATGATTTTGAAATTTCTCTGATTTGTGAAAATTGTCCTTCTCTTGTGTGAGGAAAATGTGATATTTCAGCAAAATCACACTTCATTCCAAGGAAATGGATTTTGCTGGCTTTTATTGTATGAGTTCAAAATATAGAACATCAAGTCCTTTGAAACTATTCCTCTTTATCAAAATTTAAGCAGGCATAAAACCTTTTCAGTGATTCATTCAGTCAGGCTACACTGCTGCAGCTTCATCTTTAAACTTTATGGTCACATTCTTCCATCTGTAATTTTTCCATGTTGCATTAAAGATCATCCTTGTCTACTTGGATGTGTCACTTTTTCTTCAACATCAAGACATTTCTTCTGGAGCATCCTCCAGAGAAGAATAACCTCAGCAAAATCCTTCCAAATAACTTTTCAGGATGGGACATCATGGAAGAATACTGTAACTGTGATCTCTTGTAGAATATCTATCTCTAGGACAGGCAGGATGGAGGGGGGAGGAAAAGGATAGAGATCATATAGTCATTTTAGTCATTTCATATACAGAAAGACATGGAAACATTAGCAACAGAGTGGAAATGGACAGAAACATAAATTAAGGCATTCTGGTGAGATCAAAGACCGTGAAGGAAAAAAGGTGTAGGCTTTTGGCAAGTGTGTCTTGAATATGAAGGTAGTTTTTTTCATTGCACAGTAATGATCACTGTTCTTGGCCCCTCCTTGGGTCAGGTTCCCATTAACATGACTTTGAGCTGTTCTTTTTCCATATACTCTTTGATTTACAGCACATTAAATAAACTGCGGTTAGCTCCCCTGAAACCAAGAGAGCTTTATGCCAGCATAAATCTGATGTAGCTGAGAAGGCAGCTCAACTTTGAGGACATTAGAATTTGGCTTTAAGTTACAGTACTAAAAACCCCACAAAATTAAGTCCCTTCTATCAAATCTTGTATGGAAAAGACAAGTACTGCAACTTAAGATCTTGCTCTCCAGTCTCGCTATACATGTCCATTGCTAAGCTTCACAGGTACTCCTTTTTCCTTGCTGCTGAAAGACTAACTTCCCGTCCCATTCCTCTGTGGTGGATGAAACAATATCAGTACTTTAAAGGGAAGGTTAAATGCTTTTAATTCTATCAGATAGAATCTTCTAAGCACAGACACTGATGAAAACATCTTCCCCACCAGCCCCTGCTCATGAGAGGCACAACAGGAGCTGTGCAGGGTCAGGCTATGGGCAGTGCTGCCTTCAGAGTTGGTAAGGTTTTGCTGGACAAAGGTGTATGCTCAGGGAACCAGATCTGAGGCTGGCTGTTCATGATTTAACATCCCCTTCACCTCCCAGCCTCAGTGTGGAAAGTATCGTGGTCTGCATCTCACAAAACCGCTGCATGTCCTGATGCCAGATGGGTTTGATGACACTTACCCAACTCCACTGACTGCTCTTGACTGTGTTGACCTTGAGGACAGAGATTTCACCAGGGCTGCCCCACATTATTGTTCCAGTACTATATGTCCTCCAAAATTGTTGCTGAATTACAGCAAATATTTTACTGTCTATATATATATATTTTTTTACAAAAATTAAAGGTTATATAAAAACTCACATATGAATCACACACTTGCAGATGCATGTGGAAACATCCTAGCTATATTATGCTAAAAAATCCCTCCAAACAACCATGTTACCTTCACTGGCGTGGAATTAATGGCCCATCTATCTTTTTCAGTTTCTATTCCACCTAGATACATTTATTCCCATCATCTCCCAACAGTATATGAATTTCTTCTTAAAAGTCAATAACATTTTAGTACACTCTGTCCTGTAATCACAAATTGGGTAAGCAACATGTAATGGTGCCCCAGAATCTACTACACTTTTTGACTTGGGTTTAGTTAAAGCTTCCAGTGAACAGTAATAGCCTGCCATAACATCAAAGGCATGAAAAAAATGAAGAAAATCATTCTACCTCCATAAGCCACCTGAGAATCCATCCCTCTGCTCACAGGAATTCTTAAGTCTGGGGCCTGATGCTCATTTACTTCCAGGATGGCTAATACTGTTTTAGCACATAGATGTTAGGCAGCCCTATGACAAATACAGGTTGGGCCCTGAGTTTAAAATGTCAGGCAGTAGAAACAGAAAAAAAGTTAACTCCTGGAAATTATTTCAACCTAAACAGAATATACACCATGTACATGGCTGGCATTCATGCCATAAAAAAATGTATATATATTTACCACAATGGAAGAGCAAATGCAATGTATATGCAATTTTGCATTAAAAGCTATGTTGGTGATACAAGAATAATTTTTTGAATGTGGAGGATTTAAGTTTAGAACCCTAATATAATTTAGATTTAAAATTCTGAAGCTTCAATTTCTGCTGTGTGTTTAAAGAAGGAAGAGAGGGAAGAAAGGCAAAGAAAATTCATAATAGCACTGGTAAGCACATCTCATGATCTGTTATCCACAGGACACAGTGATGGCTGTTGTATATGCATGCCCAAATTCAGACTCTGCTTTGGTTAAAAATATTGGGTTGCTGCAAGCTGCAGGTGGCCCTTAGTCTTCCAGCATATGTGTGTAACATTTCCTGGTGCCTTTTCTAAGCCATGGTCCCTTCTGGACCCCTTCTCTTCCCCACCCACTCTTGAGAGACTATTGTCTAAGGATTCCTCATTACAGGCAGTGTGGATGTCTGTAGGGGACATGCCATCTTGCAGGTCTTCAGCAATGAGGACAGAGCCGCAAGTTATAGACCCAACAAAGCATAAGAGCCCTCGTAGGTGCTTTGGTGGCCTTGAGGGAAAAAAATGCAGGGAAAATCTGCCTTAGCTACTTTGACTTCTGAAGTAACAGTTGTGATTATATAAAGCACAGATACATATATATATTTCAGATGAATATTTCCCAAAATAGCTGTGTTACTGTGCACGGGAACAGCTGCCTTCAGTGGGCTATTTCTTTCTTGTGTGCAAGGTTGTTTTGGATCTTATGCTCAGACTGTGACAAAATTCCCGTTTGTTAAACTTGCTCAGCCTATTCCTCCCTTGGACATATGCTCTGGGACAGAAGCAAGTCCTGCTGAAGAACTGACTGGTTTGTAGTGATTCTTCTGTCATGTTTTGCATATTAGCCTAATTGCCTGGGAAATTACTGCAAAACTTCCAGCTCATTGTACAAATCACTTCCATTTTCTTTCTGGGTTTGTAGCACTTAGGGACATGATTTGAACTTGGCAGGCTTAGGTTAACAGTTGGACTCAGTGATTTTAAAGGCCTTTTCCAACCTAAATTATTCTCTAACTTCTTAGGGAAAAAAAAAGGCAGTCAGCAGCACCTGAAATGATTAGAGAGCATTGTATCTCTCTCCTTGGATATTGTGTGCAGTTCTGGTTTTCCATATCAAAAAAGTAAAAATAAAAAAGGGAAAAGTGACAAGGTTATGGACAATGGTATTGAGAAAGAATTCTGCAGGAGCAGTGATGGAGCTTTTCAGCCTAAAATAGAGATATAGCACATACACTGTCAATGCATATGCTGAAAGTCTAAGAAGGCATAAAAAATTCAGAGAATATGATTAGGAAAAGACTGTTTACATTGTCTCCATACAAAACCAGGGAAGATATCAAATAAAAGCATCAGTTGTCAGGATGGAAGCATATGAATGGTGACACATATATATGAAGTCTTTGTGGAAATCATTGCAGATATTATGTAGCCCAACAATTTTTTATGATTGGTGAAAACCTTGGAAATACAACACAACAAGGGCTGTTAAAAAAAACCTTCTATCACTGCCTCAGAAATCCATGAACTGCAAGCTGCCTAGATATGGAGAAAAATCTCGGTGAAGTGTTGTCTATCACAGACACTTGGGTGAGGAGGGAGAAGCCAAGGCTGACTTTCTTAGAGCTTTATAAGTGATTTCTAATCTCTCAGGATATTTCTGTGGTTAAAATAAAGACCACTCTGACTGGCCCTAATTCAGGAGTAATGTTAACTGAGTTTAAAATTGCATAATGAGAAGATAAAACACAAATGAACTAAAATATCTTATAAAACCAGCAACATATGAAATAAAATTAATAATCCATAGAACTTTCAAGGATTAACCTTGACATTTCTGTCAGGAGAAGAAGGGAAGATAGTTTGGAATCTCTGCTGATTTTTTTTGTTTTATAAAAGAGCTATAAACCATGCTAAATTTAGATGATTATTGAAATGAATAAACTTGAAAAGCCCATGGATACCTAGTGCCAAAATCCACAGTAATTCCAGCTTCCTTACTGCAAGGTTTTGAATATCTCAACAAAATATTTTATTTTGTAAAAAAGCAGTAGAGAAGTCTAATCAATGAAGAAACAATAATGGAGAGAGGATGAAGTGTAAGAAATTTTATATCTGCAACCAGAGTGGTGACAGAAAAGAAAAACTACCTTAGATGACACCACACTTTCTACAAGAGAAGAAAAAAGCCCCATGACTCACCACAGCACGTCACTGCTTGCCACATTAATTGTTAGAGCAGGAAACATCACAAGGAAATGTGAAGAGCCAGAAGCAGTAGAGGCATTCTTGAAAAAGCTGGAAGTATATTGCATTTCAAGTTGAATTCCAACAAAGATGAACTCACTGAAGTTGGAGAAGTACCTTAAGACTGTTACCCAGTAATTAAAAAAGCTAATTGAAAAAAAATATTTAAAGGAATAAAGAATCTCTGAAGGAAGAGAGGAAATGAAAAGAGAAAAAGCAGCATAACATATAACTGAAAAAAAAAAAAAAGGATTCCAGGTGAAACACAGTTTCTACAGTCAGTGTAATTCATGGTAGCCTTATCATTATAGTGATATATTGAAACCTTGAAATACTTGTTCCTCACAGATGACTATAAAAGATTTCTAGTCAGCACCTCAGATGTAGGTATTTTTGTTTTGTGTCTAGAGTTAGAGGAGATAAATGCCATGCTGGTCTTCAACACCCTTAAAAATTTACAACCACTGGACTTTAGCCAGATTCTGCAGCCCTATGATTTCTTTACTTTTTTCTCTTTACTCTTTCTTTACTTTTTGCTGGAGAAAAATATCCAGAAAAATTATCTCAATAGCACTGCATTAGGAGTTAGCATTCCTCTATAAGGGTCATACACTACTTTATGATATAAAAGTTCTGAGATCAAATCTTAGTCTTATTCAGATAACAGCCTTAAATCTTATTCTTCCAGAACCAGACTCTGTGCCTTCAGTATTAGCAAGTCTATGAAATTGCTTATTCCCTGTCCTCTTTTGACTACCACCATCATCCTGGAGATGAAAAACCTGTCTAACTAATTTTCTATTAAAGTTATACCAAGACTAGCACAAACAAACAAACAAAATTCCTTTCAGCAAAAGACAGTGTCCTGCAGAGAAAAACAAAACTTCAATGGAAAATCGATTCTTAGATCTATGATGACATTTATAAGACAAACAGTGAAAAGATTTGTAAGAGGAAACATAAACAAGGGGAGATGGAACTGCTTAAGTTTGCAAATTCTTGTGAATAATCTAATGCAATTAAGCCTACTGAGTTTAAGTGTGGAGCCCCTTGGGTTCCCACAAATGGATTCCTTGGTGCTTCACATGGCAGCTTCATCAACATCTCTCTCCTATACCAGAAAAGGACGTAACTATTTAGAATCCTAAATCTCACTAAAAGTTGTGTGGCTTGACTTTCTACGTGACATGAGAGAAGTGAGATTTGTCTCCTACACTGGTGAAACTGCTGCACTGTTAATACAGAAGCTGGACAGATCCCATGATCTCACTGACAAACTTACACTTTGGAGGGATTCTGACTGAGCAAGTGCTTCCTGATCCACACTGTCTCTGAAGGAATATGGTATTTGCTGTGTGAACAGCTGCTTTGCATTTAGAAACATGAAGTCCTTGTTGGCAATGTTGTGTTTAATATATTCTTTTCTGGGAGTATGCATCGTTTTTCTTTCAGCTTCATGACCTCTCTCTTCCTCTCTCTGGAAAAGGTTTAATTTCTCCTACAATTAACTTCTTTTTGATGAACTTTCATTATAATTCAATGCGCTACCGAGGAGGAATGAAGAGACAACTAATCAGGAATTATATCCTGCTGCTTTTATGGGGACATGGTAGACTTTAATTAGAATACTTCCAGTCTCAGAGGTGGAAATATCTAACTTCTTTAGCTCTCCAAATCAAATAATAGTAATACCTGTTGTCTTCCAAAGAAAATCCTTAGTACCTGATGGAGCGGTAACCATAAAAGGTGCAGGGCTTATCTCTCACTTCTTCTTGGGGTTATTGTTACATCAAAACAATAATGAGGTGAAGAGTAAATTGTGGGATGGAGGCCAGTCAAGGTAAGACCTGACACAGAAGCTGGAATGAGAGCTTCAGTCTGATGTAGGGGATTTGACTATATGTCTAAAACTCTGTGGCTTAGCAGCATGAAAAGAAATTCAGATAAGCATAATATTAACATGGATGTCATTAGATATTAAGTAAAATTTTACCATTGATGGAAAGATCATACTCAATTTATTTTATTTTCATTTAAACCAGGTAGTATTTTGTCCTTTATTTCAAGAGCTTTAAGAGAATTCTATGTATTAGAGGGCGATAGTGTTTTGGGTTTTTTTCAAATTTTTGTTTTACATCTGTTGTCAATGTGCAAAAGATTATTCCTAGAGCAAACTTTGAGAGGAACTGGAGGTCCCTTGTCATCACTTTGTAACATCATAGTCATTACATGTAATCTCACATTTATAGAAAAATCCTCTTATAGAATCAAAATTGCCATGAAAATGAGCAAAGTAAGTGTGTGGTAATTAAGCACTTAAAAGTAGAGCTGAGGTCAACACCATGATGCAAAAAAGGCACTCTAGATCATAGAATCATAGAATATCATGAGCTAGAGGGGACACACAAGGATGATCGAAGTCCAGCTCCTGCACAAGACCACCCTAATAATTATACCATGTGCCTGACAATATTGTCCAAACGGTTCTTAAATTCTGGAAAGTTTGGTGCCATGACCCCTTCCCTGGGGAGCCTGTTCCAGTGCACAAACCAACCCTGGGTGAAGAATCTTTTATTGCTAAAAAATAACATATTCTTCTAACAAAAACCTTCCCTGACACAGTCCCATGTCATTCCCTCGAGTCCTATCACTGATCACCAGACAGAAAACATCAGCCTGCCCCTCCACTTCCTGTTGTGAGGAAACTGCAGACTGCTCTGAGGTTTTTCCTCAGTCTCCACTTCTCTAGGCTGAACAAGGCAAATGACCACAGCCTCTCCTTGTATGACTTCCCCTCTAGACCCTTCACCATCTTCATAGTTCTCCTTTGGACACTCCCTGATATATATTTCTTATATTATGGCACCCAAAACTGGACACAGAGCTCAAGTTGAGGCTGCACCAGTGCAGAGTAGAGCAGGACTATCACCTCCCTGGACTGGTTGATGATGCTGTGCTTGATGCATTCCAGGATAGAGCTGTCCCTCCTGTCAGCAGAGGCACACTGCTGACACATATAGTTGTGTGGAGGAAAGCAACTTGTTTCACAGGAGACTTCACTAGATGAATATATACTATAAGGAGATGGACTGTACACTTGTGTGACATCACATTGTTGAGGCATCCCATTTAGTTGTCTCTATGAGCACCTCTGTGATTGCCATCCATTACGCCGGACAGACAGAGTTTACCACTGAAATCCAGGATCTGACTGGAGCACTGCAACAGCAGGGGATCACTACGAGCAGGTGTTGCCTGGGCTATGAGGGAAACCCTGCCTGTGAGGAGGCTCCTCTGCAGGAGCTAGTGTAGGCTGGGAGATATTAACGCATTTGTGCTGTGCTATCTGTTGTCTGCCATTTTAGAATGTGTTTCTTTCCTTCTTTTTATCTTTTTGACTTTCTCTTCCCATCATTTGTTTCATAAAGCAGAGGCTGCATGCAGGAAAGCGCTGGGCAGAAAAGTGGGTCAACTCCATAGCTTAGTGTATGAGATATATTAATGTGCTCTCTATTGCTTCAAACTGAGAGGAAGCAAATCCTTTTATCTGCATATTCCCTTGATGTTACCTGGCATATATCCAGGAGCTGTTCTAGAGCTGGCATCCCAGTTCTTTTCTTTGTGTTGCTCCATCCATACCCCACATCAATGTCCCCTGCTATCCCCTGCTTACTGCTCCCCATATTTTGACATTTGATCTTCTACTTTCTTCTTCTTCCTGCCTCCAAAAGCCCCAAATTATCTGCAGCAAAAATGGGGACACTGTGAGGATTACATATTAAGTTTAAAGGAAGTACACTTTTCCCTGTTGCAGTTGTTACAGAGGGGGGGAAAAATAAGTGTTCAGAGCCTTTAACCAACATGAAGCATGATATGGTAGACCAGCCAAGTCACACAACACAAAGATTTCCAGCATAGAAAGATATTTTGGTTACTGCAGAACTCTAGCTATTTTGCAGCATCCATTATGTTGATCCATGAATGTCTTCTTTTTAGAAAAACAAGCCCAAGAATACACTTTAATTTGATGCACAGATTGCATGGCAAAGCAGTTCACTTGGCACTATCCATAGAGCCTGTGATTCTCTTTCACCCTGTTCCCAGCTCTGAAAATACCATCCTCCAAATGAGATCACTGCATAGTTTCTCAACCAGACCACTATCTGATATTTTCATCATTAGAGGACGCACCTAATGTGTTTCATTCTCCAAAACAAGGGAGGTCTACTGGATTGCCCCTGAAGTGACCAGCCCCTTTCAGTGGCACTGCATTGAGAACAAAATGCTATATGCACTCTGATGGAGTAACAAAGTGTTGGAAGAAGGGAATTAAAGAAAGAGAGAAAAAAAAGAGAGAAAGACAAAACTATGGCAGAGTTAGCACAGACAGAGCTGAGGAAGATAATGAAAGGGTAAAGAGGTTCCCTAGAAAGCATGGTGGACAACTTGATGGGGCACTGGAAAACAGCTTATAGAAATCTATCCTGTTTAATTTGAGTTTAAGGTTTTAACTTGGCAAATGATTCTCTGTGTTTAGTAATACTTTTTAGTGGTCACAGTTCTGTGTTTAATCCTTCCTTTTTTCTACTGTTCCCAGCATTTAATTTGGCATCCTCATTGTTATTTATTAAAAATTCATTGAAAATGTCTTTACGTTCATGGGTTCCAGTCTTGAGTGATTCATTAAAATGGCCACCTTCACTTCACTAATTCATTAAACAATTCATTAAAATGCCTACATTCAGTGAACATTCAGATGCTTTATTTTAATCTCCAAACGTGCACAGTTTAAAAATCTCTCCACAGAGTGCACTAAAATTCCCACATGAAGCATGATAAAAGTTTTATAACATTGCACCCACCCCTTAAAACATATGTTAATCACAAATCTCATATGGAGAGTTGTGTACATTGTTTACAGGATGCCTCTGTGGAATACATTCCTTATTTTATTCCCACCATTAAACGTAGCATCTCAGAGTAAACTCTTCACTTCATTAAGGAATCTTCCCTGTCCGGCCATCCAGTAGCCACTCTGGCAGTCTCTTGCACCACCTGAGCTGGCACCAAGCCCCGTCACAGCTACACACCCCACACTCCCACAGTCAGATCAGGTTTCCTTAGCTAGCTCAACCCTAGGTTTCCCATAGCAGAGTCTCAGATGTCAAGATCCTTAAAATAATTTAATTATGGTGAAATAAATAAATAAAAAAGTAAGAACTTGAGCTGGGTACCTCTGGAGAGGGACCCTTGGGCTGTTATACCCTTACAGTCCAAGAACAGAAAAGTCTGGGGGTCATTGGCTCCTGCTGTGTGTCTAAGAGTCCAGTCACCTGCCTCATGACACAAGTCTCCACACACTTTGTTATGAAAAGGGTTGGCAGTTCATGGCCTCTTCCCTCAGGACCAGGCTCAGGCTCCTGCTCTCCAGAGCTCAACCTGCAGCTGGCATTGCAGCTTGCACACTGAGCCACCTGCACTGAATGTATTCCTCAGGCCAGCCATTTGGGCTTCCATCCTTAATTTCACAGAAGTTGAATCAGTCTCAGCAAAGAGCTGCTGTAAGAGCTTGGGTTCCCTTAACAGCTTCTTCCTTTCCACCTCATATGTCCTTACTTCCTATAGTCTGAAATTACTGTATCACCAAAAATCTGTTTGCATCCAACACTACAAAGCTGCTCACCAGGGTTTCTTACAGGCTGCCTCAAAAACACCAGTAGAGTGGATGGGACGAAACATGAGATATGTGCTGTTTGGCCTTCAGCCCTCCAAGTTGCTTTGTCTTTACATCAGCCTCCCAGAATACGTAATATGCAAAATGCCAGATGCACGTGCAGGATGGGAACAGCACAACGGCAGAGCAAGAGGGCTCTGAAGGCTTGATCAGATAAGGGAGGGCTGATTTCAAAATATCTCAGTGCTGTGTTGATACAATTGACTCCAAGTGACAGAACATTAGCCATGGCACAGTGTGCCATGCACCACACATGGAACTGTTCTTGTGAGTCACTCCAGTGGAGATTTGGAAAAGCTGGACCATGTTTCAATTATAAACATGTGCTAAGAATGGAGATATCTTCTCCAGATGAGTGCCTGAATAATTTACAGCTGCTCTCTCAGTGAGACTCGCCTGTAATGTCTCCTTATATAAATATTAGTTTTGCAAACACAGGGGCTGAAAACCATCTGGCCAACTCTAAATTTCTTTCCTTAGCAGTGATGGTAGCGAAACACATCATATAAGGGTAGTGCCTCCCGTAGTAAGAAACTCAGGTGTGATGTGTGAAGACTTGGCTTTCAATGTCCATTTCTTCATTTGTCTTCATTTGTTGTCTACTGGAAGATGCCACAAAGATTTCAAAAGTTCAAGCCACACACTATGATGACCAAAATGTTTGGAGTAGAAGGTTTGATTTGAAGGAATGCAAAAAGGTAGATTACTAGGAGAAAGAAATAGGCAGGATTAGAAAAGTCTTTGTTCTGAGAAATGACCAAAGTAAACACAGGTCATTGGTGTGATGAACACTTGATTGTATTTAGTTTCTTGGCAGTGAAATAAAAAGAGTTCTGCCTTTTGGAAGAAAGAATCTTCCACGTTATCTAACAGAAATAAGTCACAGAAATAATGAATATCCTTAGATTTAGACCAAAAGGGCACAAACTGAAGCATAAAGAACAGGAATTTGGTTTGCTTTTTTTTTTTTTTTTTGGTGTGTGTGTGTTTTTGTTCTTTTTTTTTTTTTGTATTTTTGGAAGAAATATGCAAAATTAAATGCTCATTTTGTGTAGTCATATACCATGACTTTGCATGACAACTGCAAAAATCATTAAGTGGTCAATGAATATTATTCTCATGTATTTTGAACAATATGTGTAGTGATCTATAATTATTTTTCAGAAATATGAAGTCTGTTTATCAAACCTTTGAAGATATTATTCCTGGTATGGCTTTCCATAGAGAATAAAATCTTCCCGACTGTAGTCTTTAAAACCCATCAATCTCTCAACTTTGGAAGAATAGTGTCATTTTTTGACTTCTCCAAGCTGTGAGTTTGAAGCAGCATCCTTTCTGGGAAGTCTGGAAATGAATTATTCCCACTGGGTAGAATTGAGCAATGCTTTTGAATAGTCAGTTCATCAGAAATGTGATTTGGAGGATACTGAAATGATTTGTGACAAATCAAGCAATAATTTCAGCCAAAAAAAAAAAAAAAAAAAAAAAAGAAAAAAAATGAAGGAGAAGGAAAAGAAGAGCTGGAAAAGTTGAAAAATAAACCACAAATTTTCACTTTGAAACCAATCAGTAGGTTAGGAAAAAAAAAAAAAAAAAAAAAAAGAGTAAAAGAAACATAACAAAGAAGAGCTAAGGAATCATAAACAATTCAGTTCAACCTAATGCAATTTCTTGCTGTTGCTTAGTCAACAAACATAAAATTCAGACATTCATGCAGCTCTGCTCCCAAGGGGCTGGTAGCTAGCTGAGTCTTGGGACAGCCTGTTCCTTTGCACAGCCAGCCTGCCCCACGTGCTGGGCAAAAATAGTAGAGCTGTGGTAACACCCTTGAACATCACGTCCTTTTAGCTTCACCTCAGTTGCCACATTCCCTGAAATTTTCTGAGTACCAGGATTACACTTGTGACTTGTCTTTGAAGAAGTAAAGAACAAAATTTTTGCATAAACTGCAGTGCTCCCGCTCCTCTTTTCCAAAAGCTGTTCCAGAGCCTGTCAAAATGTATGTCTTTGTGATCAGAGAACTGATCTAATCAGTGCTACCACCTCTATGGACCTGGAGCTATGGAGAGTCACACATCGGACACTGTAATTCAAGCCCTGAGGATATTTCTTTACAGAGAGAAAAAAAAAGGATGTTGTTTTATGCCACAAAACAAGTAAGACAACTCACTGTAAGAACTTGGTAAATACATGATTTTGAAGATTTTTCTACATATTAACTGCTGTCTTTCAGGAGTCTGAGACGTGCTTGCATAACTGACTATAGGAACTACTTTTAAAATTTTGGTGGCTGCTTCCTTTGGCGTCTTGACGTATGCAAATATACTCGTTCAACCAACCCTCCCTGTGACAGGTTGGTCAGAAACTTCTCACTTCCCTCATCTTTATATGGTCAGTATCATTTTTATGCTAAAAAGAAAGTCACATTTGTAATATTTCTTATTTTTATACGGAGGTCTATTTGCAGCATGAATAATTCCTTGTTCTGCAGATCAGTAGTGTTTCATGGTTTCACGTTCACTTTCCCCGCAAATGCCTATGTTGAATGTGATGGTATTGGATGTCCTGGGTTCAGACTCCTCTCTTTCTGCAATTTTTCTGTCTAATTTGACAAACCATTGTATATATTTTACTTGGCAGTACTATTATGAATAATTTTCTGGCAGTTAAATTCTCTTCTGACAACATTTGGCAAATCAGCCAGAATTTATGCCCACCAGAAGGCTGATATAAAAAAATATCTTGCTGATGACCACGTTATTAATGGTTCTTGCTTTCACTCCTGTAATGCAGGTTATTTACTGCATGTTATTGTTTATCTTGTGTCTACCTGGAAGCTTATTTGTGAAAAAGAGCTCATTCAGTTGTTTATGTAAATATAAAGTTCAAATTTACTTTAGAGAGTAGTTGATTTCAGAACTAAACAGAGCTAATGAGAGCTAAAAAAGGTTCTAATAAATTATATTTTTACCAGCTTTTCAGGTCCTGAATTTGGATGTGAAGTTGCTTGTGTATAGCAATATATTGCATACTAATTTCTTCCAGATATGCCCTTAGACGGATAATAAATCTAATTTTTCAATCCATCCAGAACTTTTACTCTAAGTGCCTGCTATTTTTCATCTTGATGGCTATGGATATAATCTAAAGCCCAGTGAAGTCAACAGTAGTCTGTTCATCAAGTGTTTGGAATATGGGCCAGGGATCCATCTTGCTAATTTTTTTAAGGCAAGCCAAGCAAGTCCACCATTAGCATTTCATTCAAGTTCCTTAGTGAAACCCAATTGCTATTATGACAGCATAATTGTTAGTTTTTGTTTAAGCAGGAGAATACAACCTCTACAGTGTATCTTTGGAGTAAACTTAAGGTGGCATTTCTGTAGACACAAATTTTCCCACAACCTCTTGATTATTTTTGTGACTGTATGAAATGGATGGCAAGCAATAGATGAAAAATAACACCTTTAGCTGCCCATCCTGCAGTCTCACAGGCTTCTTTTGTGGTGCAAAATTATTGGTCTTTCTGATGGATATTTTCATTGCATATGCTGAAGATTTGTTGAATGGACAGAGTATTTACTGAAAATTATCTTTAGAAAAATCTTCCTAGTACGGAACTGGTTCCCATATGCAATTTTATGGAAGCCATGTAAAAAGTTTGGCCTTGTTTTAACATGGATGCCATTTGAAAGAAAGTCTTTGTTTGTTAGTTGTCAGCTGCTCTAGGCAAAGACCATACAGTACTTCATAGACTTTCAAAGTGAAATGCTGGATGAATACCATCAAACTGAGATAGGACAATCACCTAGAAACTATGGCAGAGCTTCAGTGAAAAAACATTTACTAGGTCACCTAGTCCATGTTCTTATCCCTCCCAGTAAGGACTATTAGATATCATGAAGTCCTATTTAAAGTGTCCAAAGCAACAGATTTAAACAGCTTCTGCAGCTCCACAGTGTTCCGTCATCTATCATTTAATTTCATCCTGTTGTGTCTAGTTAATTCTTGCTGTAGCATCCAGCATCTTTTTGCTTCCTTGGCTACCTCTTTGTTTCAGCACATGTATTTGCCAAATTTTGAACTGCAGCTGATATTTATTTACCAAGGAAAATAACTCTGAGATTATGACCCCTTAGACTATCCACTCTCTTTTTCTCTAACAGCTGGATTTTATTGCTTGCTCCCATGTTCTTTCCCTCTCTCTGCCCTTGCCTTTGTCCTTTCCCTGCCTCTTAGACTTGTTTGAAGCTTGTGTTATGTTCAAGCAAGGGAAACCAGTTCAGCATGATCTGATACCTTCAGATCAGGATCTGCCTAAAATGGTGTGATGTAGAGATATCATTTAGTTATATAGTCTGATTTTTAGATTTGATGCAGAAATCTCTGTGTGAAGTTTTGTGCCTTTTGTTATTAGAGAAAAAGCAGAATAATCATTGAGGTTTCTGTGTTCTGTGCTTTGTGCATCTCTATAGTACCTTACAAAATGTAATAGACTGGGGTCCTTGGACAAAAAAAATACTTATTAAAAATATTAAAATTAACCATTGATTACAGTAATTTGAGTTCTAGAAAGGCCTTCAAGCACTTGATGCTGTTACTACTCGTGGTCTCCCAAAACAAAAGGAACCCATTGTTTTTCTAAACCTCATGTGTAGTTTTACTCCCTCCACAAAAGTCTAGACTCTGTCATGTAACCATTTTCATTGTCCAATTTTATTTGTCATAAGTAGTCATGAGATAGAAGAGACATTAGCTAGGTTTGAAAATATTTTTTCTTTGATACTGTAAGCACTAGGAATTTCAGACTGAGTTTTCACCCAGGGCTGATCATATCGCAGCTTGCCTGGCTTCCTAGCTGCCATCAGGATGTTTTTGTGCCAGTTGACTTTT
The DNA here is from genome assembly GCA_038380795.1 of Pyrocephalus nanus. NCBI lineage: Eukaryota > Metazoa > Chordata > Aves > Passeriformes > Tyrannidae > Pyrocephalus > Pyrocephalus nanus. The sequence goes on along the minus strand of CM076260.1, from coordinate 81,589,101 downwards.
TGACTTGTTCCATCATAACTTAGCATGAGAGTATTTGTTTTTTCACCGAGAGATGTTGATGCTTTAAAGTTATGTGAGAACAGCAGCAGACACCTCTGCTTCCTATTCAGAGCTATTCAGAAACTTTCTGTGTGTCCAGGCAGCTTAGTACTGGGTAAGTTAGCCATTAAATTCAGGTGCTTTCTAGAGGGGTCTTTTCAGGTTTACATGGCTTATGCAACTTTCCTTGCCTAAAGAAAATGTATTCCACTTTCTTTTTTACCTAAAGGCACTTTAATTGCTTTCATCTCACGGTACTCGCAGTGCCCTCTGATACGCAGGGCACTTTACATGTAATGATTTGTCTATAATTAGATATTACCCTGTGGTTACTATGATTTTGGATTCCTGTCTGGCATCCCACAGTGCTTTTGGCCACTGGTTTCTTTAACCAGACACTCACTGTTGCCTTCTTTATTATCAAGGACCATTGGGTTTCACTGCCTTTCAGAATAGTTTATAGTAACTCTTAGCTTTGCTCTCCTCAGGTCATCTGTATTTTTTTGCAGTTTTTCCTTTTGCTGACTGTATGTTTTGGCAAAGCTTTTGTATTTCTTCAACATTTTGAAGTTCTTGCTGCACATTACTTCCTGATGCCTCTGTAGTTTAGTGCTGCTGGAATGGTGACTAATCATTGAGCGAGATTTATGTTTTATGTCTATTTGTTTTTCCTCTTTTGTAATAATTTTGGAGGAAAGTAATTAAATACTTGTTTCTGTTTTAGCATTGGTAAGGGCCATATCTTTTCAACACTGACTCTGCAGATGACATTTTGCATGTGGCATATCCAATCATCCTCTTCATGAACTGAGCCCTCTTCTTTGGAAAGGTAGAAGAGAAGCTACCATGCCAGTCTGTAATTTATTTAAGGAAAAATGTCTGTAATAACTGACTTCTGTGCCATGTTGTGCTGCATATTATTGTGCTCTGAAAACACTCTTTATTTAGGCAGAGTAGGTGAGTCAATGAGGGCTCTAATTTTTAAAAGATGTACTATACAGGAAAAAATTTTGGGTAGTTGTAGGTAGATTAAAAAGCAGCATGATACAAATGGAGTAAAAGAGAGTCTGTAGGACCTAATGTGATTTAACATTTAATTAACTAATCGTATGAAATAAAAATACACCATACAGAGTTTAGGTATTATTTTGCCAAATTTTCAGCCTGGTTCAGGATCCTTGAATCAACAGAAAATGACATAAGATAGGCTGGGATTTTCTAGGATGCCTTTCACGGTAGCAGCCAGTGTTTTTGTTTTGACCTTGTGGTAGCTTGTTCCCACACAGTTTTCTGAGATACTCAGTGTACCCCAAGAATAGCAGCACAGGTAGCAAAGGTAAGATTCAGAATTCTAGCACATCACTCTCACCCCTGTGCTCCTTCCTTTCAGGTTTCTGCTCAAGCTTCTACCACTCCTGTTTATGCAGAGGAGCACTCTTGTTCTTTAACTGATTTGAAAAAAAGAAATACAGAGAGAGGAATGTGTTTACAGTAAGTATCACTCATCAGGATTGATAGGGAGAGAACTGACCACCCATCATGGCAAAAGGTCACTGCCTTTTCTTAGTTATACAATGTCCTATAATAACTGGAAGCATTTCCTGAGTATCTCAAGGGTATGGGATATCTTGTCTTTTAAAAGTCTTTTTTTCCTCTGTTTTCCAATTTTTCTTTCCTCCACCTCTGCACAAAAAATAAAAATCAGTTAGAGAGATCTTTGCTTTTCATGGGGTTGGAACTGGAACATATTAGCATGCTTTTTACCCACTCCCAGCATTTCTTTCATTCTTTCCACAAGACCAGCACTTTCTTTGCTTTTCAGAGTCCTTCAAACTGAAGCTACTCAACAGTAGATGTTTTCCTACTTCAGGGCTTAAAAATAGAAGCTGCTTTAATGAATCCAATATGCTCAAAGAGCAAACAATATATTTTCTGATATCCTTGAGGGAAGTGTACTAACTGTAGGTCAGGATACCATTTGTAAACAACCACAGCCTTTGCTTTGCACATATTTCATTTTCTGGTAAAAAACCTTCATGTAGTTTTGAAGGAAAATCTATTAACTTCCAAAGACATTGTTAAAGACTGTGTTATTTCCAGTTCATGTCCGTGTCCTCCTCATGTTAAAAAATTAGTCATGAGTCACAATGACCATGTCACCAGTTATGGAGAACTGCCTCATAGGGTGTTGTTTCTGACAATTGCCTGAGCCTTAAAAAGGAAGGTGACCATACTGTTGAGGAAAGGAAATATGAAAAAGAGAGCAATAGGAGCTCTGTTTGCTGAATTAGGGGCTGCTGGACATCACCGAATGCTTGAGAGTCAGAGCTCAGAAGAAGTGTAATTTATACATTTAAGAGATGATTTTAAACTAAATCCAGCTGTCTCTGTGTTGAAGAAATTTTCAAATTAAGCTCTATAGATTTTCTATTCCAACACTTTCAAAAGGGATGTTGATATAATAAAAACACTAAAACAAAATGGAAAATTCTTCAAGACCTACTGTTCACTGAAAAATTTTGCTCGAAGAGCAGGACGCATAGAAATGATTACTGTATTTTCAGGTTGGATAAATCCTTTCAGTGTTATCTTGGATGTTTTCAAAGCATCCGTAGCAAACAGCATATTGGCCTAAAGTAAAAATATATCCTTTCCAGCAGATTACATGGAAAATCAGTTGCTCATTGCTCTTGTAATAAGATTTGTGTCCCTCTCCCCAACACACTGTTTAAAGTGTTGACAGCAGTGCTCTCTAACATAAATGCCGAAGAAGTTAACAGAACAGAGTCTGCTTTAGTTTGCAATTACCCTTATGCAGTAGACCCAAGTCACTGTCATTTTCATATTTCTTTCAAAAGGTAGCTTAAAAATAACAAAACTAATAAAAGGGTAAGTTTGTATGGAGTGCCAAAGCCCTTTAATTAACCACTGTATGGATCAGGATGTAAACAAATAGGATATGTGGGTAGCCAGGCCTTGGAACTTACCCAGACACATTGTTCCTGTATATATAGGAGCCCCAAGGTGCCTTGTACACATATGCTGTGTTTCTAGGCTTATCTGGTGGTTTAGCACTCATCTAGACTGGAGCTTACTGGGAAGATGCCCGTATCATAATCAAAATAAACAAAACCAGTAACTGGCATTGACTAGACAATTACAAAGCTAAGTTTATATAATGTCCTTAACACAGCTGTATCTTCTCTGACATGTCATAACACAAGAGGTAAGAAAAATTCCCACTTTTTATTTCAAAATTTGGAAAAAGATAATGCCTGTTTATACTGAATTGAACTTATTATTGCAAAAAGTAAAAGATAATAACAATGTGAAAATTACACAACACTTCCATTTATAACATATGATGAGTATTCGTAGACAGTTATGATAATTAATCCTGAATATATTTATCCCAATTATATTTTGATTATATCCTACATTCCATATGCATTCCTTTGGAATTTGAAAGAGTATTTATATCAAAACATAGCATTAGAATTCTTCCTTCACATATAAGATTCTGTAATTAATTTTCTAAACCAAAATCTTGCCTACTTCACTGCTCTGAGTTTATTAAACAATCTGTATTCATCCATGAGAGAACTGGCAAAGAGGTTCTCTATTTAAAATATCACTTTATCACATATCACTTTTTTGTTTGTTTGTTTTGCAGAGGTTCGTCCGTAATTTCTTTGGGTTGTGGATAGTTTTCTTGTAATTGAAAAAACCTGTAATGACACCCCACATCTCTCACCAACAGTGATAGAACACTGGTCTGCAACCATATGATGAAGAAGGTGTTCAACTCCTTGGTCTGCATTGATATAACTTTAGACCAAGTATCTCTGTAATCATAGACACCACTCACCTTTAGAAAAAAATTAGTTTGATTATAATATAATTAATAGTACAGAGACATTTCCCCTGGTACACTTTTCTAGCTGTAGATGCACTCCTATCCAAAGGTTGCATCCAGATGATCATACTTGATACACAGCTGTTAACTAGCCTATTTTCTCTAAATATGTCAAATCTTCTTCTGAGCTCCCAGTTACAGTGATCTCTTGAATTTTTTTCTTGCTTGGAAAATGCGTTTCCTTTTGTTGGTTTTATATCTGCTTTAAAAAAAATGTGTTGTGTAACCTCAGTGCTTGGAGAAATTCTAAATTATTTCTGTTTTCTTTCCTTTTACCTTACAATGTATAATATGCTATTACTCTCTTTGTCATGGATTTGTTTCACAACTGGGAGAAACTGCTCCATATTCATCAACATGCTCATAACCATTTGCTCTACCTTTTTAGCTTTACTCTCTTACATACTGCAATCAGTAAACAAGATACAAGTACATGACTGTTTTAGAGTGGAACATTGATGATTTCTGGTTTATTTTTCCATATATGTTCTAATAATAATTTCAGACACTGTTTTCCGTATATTTCCTCTTTTAATTTCATGGGTTTTGATGTTTATTTTAACCTACTTCGAACCAAATTTAAACATATTTCAAAATAAATATGTTAGTCTCTCTCAACACTCTCATTGAAGTCAGGAAATTATGAGATGCAGATTAGGAATGGAGATTTTACTGCATCCCGGGCACTGACCAAGAAATTACCTACTGTATGTCTACCACAGATTGTAATTCAAGTGCTATGATTAAGACTGAGTAAGCAGTCCCTCCATGGGGGAAGGGACTGAAAACAGATATCTTTCAAAGGATGAAATTGTAAGATGTCAAGAAATTAAGTGGAGCGGTCCTTTGTTGGAGTTATTGGTTAGAATATTTTTGGTGAAGGGACCTGTAACAGGAAGCTGGCAGCCTTGAAAGGCAGCACAAGAACCTGTACATCCTGTAGCAAGCAATATTCACCGCTGTAATTGATAGTTTTTGGAAGAAAATAGAAGTGCAGTGGATTTTATCATGTTGCCAGGGGTTGCAAGAACCAGTAGAATATGAATAGATACCAAGGACAAAGAGGATGACTACAGAGCCATTAACTCAGAGCTGTTCCTTATTGCAGTAATGGCCAAGGTAGCAGCAGAAGATGAATGAACTGTCAGCCTGAAAACAAATGGGACACTTTTTAATTTTAAGTTGGACACAGGTGCTCAAGCCAAGGTGGTACCTGGAGCAATGATATTAGCTGTGCAAAAAAACCACAAAAACCAGCAACCCAGAGGCAAAACAAAAACAGGTAAAGCTTGGGTTTACAGCACTAAATGTGTATCTGCTGAGGGTGCCCAAGTATTAAGTATAAAGAATAATTGGAAAGATACATGAATCTCAATAGTAACTCAGAATGAGTGCCTATCTTTTAATTTAAAGCATGACCTGCTGTATTCTCAAAAAGGATGGGGCAAACGTTTGGCCAGTAAAAGATGTCTCTGCCCATCGCTGCAGGTGGACTAAATGATCTTTAAAGATTACTTCTGATTCATTCTGTGATTCTATGATTGTATGTCAAAAGACCAATGCAGTTGCATTCCATCCATGTTCCAGAGGTGAAAATACAGAGCTAGGCTGAAAGAATCCCATCACTCCATAACCTCAGGGAAAGTTTCTGTCACCCCAAGTCAAATACCTAAAGATGTGAATGAACATATTTCTTGGAGTCTCCGGAGGCCAAAGGAAAAAAAAAAAAAGGAAAAGAAAAGAAAATGATGACTACCTACAAGGTAAAATATTGGGGGGAGAGGGTATTAAACATTTTTCTACAACTGTGTTCCACAATTGCTCTCAGAAAAAAAAGAAAGTCATGTGAAGAAGATGACTATATCATGATGATATTCATTACCAAAATATTGCAGCGCTAAGAAAAGTGAGTAGACTGCATAAAATTTGCCAGATTATCAACATGGTGGCAGAACTGGGTTCATTTATATTCTATTTGTCTACATTAACATGTAGGAAGGGACTGCTACAGTCACATTGGCTAAACTGGAGATTGCTGCCTCTTGATTTCAAAAAAATGAGTCAAATAGGAAAACCTTTAGATTAATATAGAGGTTTATGCTGCATTTCTGATGATCAATATTTTTGAAGACTCAACTACCAGTGTTGAGATCAACCATGATGTAGTGCATGGGGGAGGGCTGCAGAATGTAGCTCAAAGTAAGCAGGAGAGAGTCTAGGGGTGCTGTCAGAATGGTGTTTTACAAAAGATTCATACACATTTAGGAATTACATTAATTAAAAAAATTAACAATAAGAGTGAGTAGATTCTGGGCAAGTATCAGTGTCTAGATGAATCCAATAGCAAAGATATATTTATAAAGATCTTATATATTTATATACAAATATACATATATATGCAGCTGTAGATTTCTTGGAAGAGATTTATAAAGGAACTAAGAATTAAAGAAATAAAAATGTTTATTGTTTAGAGTTTGGAAAAAGAAGAGGGGTTGGTAAGATATAAAAGCTGAGTTAATATGTTCTCCAAGACCTTAAAAACAGGTTCCCCAATTCTTTTGAACTAGATCCTGAGTCATCATTCTCAGAGGTTTCCTGTTGTTGCAGCAAGAAGAAAAGGGGACAAAAATATACAGTATCTTAAAAATGCAAGTAACTTCAGAAAAACTAGATTTTCATTCCAGTGAACTGCATATACTAGCAAATATATGCTAAGGCATTAACTGATCTCAGTCTGTGTTACAACTGTGATAAAGCCCAGTGAAAAGTAGTTTGTATTTTCTTTATAAACATCTATAGTTATAAATATACTTTATGCTGGGTAGCTAGATCTAAAGTTAAAGGAGAATCAGGCCCTGTTTCTTGTATTTATATAAATATGGTTTCTGCCTGGAGGAGACTAAGGGAGACCTCATTAAAGTCTACAGCTTCCTCATGAGGGGAAGAGAGGAGGGACAGACACTGATCTCTTCTCTGTAGTAACCAGTTACAGAATATGAGGGAATGGTGCAAAGTTGTGTCAGGGGAGGTTTGGGTTGGATATTAGAAAGAGGTTTTTCACCCAGAGGGTAGATGGGTGCTGAAACAGGGCCCCCAGGGACGTGGTTACAGCACCAAGGCTGACAAGAAGCATTTGAGTGATATTCTCAGGCACATGGTATGACTCTTGGGGATGGTCCTGTGCAGGGTCAGGAGTTTGACTTGATGATCCTTGGGGGTCCCTTCCAACCTGGCACATTCTGTGATTCTGTGACATTCTCTGCACTGCACATTGCATGTTGAGATTAGATGGCTGAAGCAGGAATCACATTGGCCCAGGTGATAATGATCAACATATAAAGAAGCTCATGGTCTCCTCTTTAGTCAGTTAATGTGCTACACATCTCTTGTTAGAGGCTGACAAATAAATTATGTTGACAGAGGATTATTTCCCCACATTTGTTCCTTTGGCATTATATCTATTTAGGTGGTACTAATATATAGGATTGTAATTGCAATTTGCAGGCAAATTTATTATCAACCTTTTAATCTGTAGAATTAGCTATGTGAAGATTGCCTCACAAATGTTATGTAGTATAAATGAATAGACCTTTTCTTTAGTTTTTAATTATTTATTTATCCTAGTAATCAGACTAATTACTTCATAAAAACATGGCCTATATAAACAGGTAAAAATCTGGTCTGAATTTATGAAAGAGAAAAAATAATTAAAAATATACAGCTCCCACAGTGAAGATAACTAGATTCACATAACTGTCTGGTTTTAAAGTCGCACTCCACACTCTGGGGTATGCAAATGGTCAGTGTTCAAACATGCATTATAATATATCTGGGTCAGTATCAAATTATGGAAAATTAATCAGAAAAGGTATATTCAAGTGTGGGGATTTTGTGTACATATCAACAAAAGATATGTGTCATCTTAAGAGTGGGATATTTGAAAACATTTAAAGTTTCTCTGTAGGAAAAAGAAAACTAATATTAAAAGATTTTTTTAGATTCATATTAAATGTATAAATTATATAAAAGTATATTAAAGATACCAGCAGTCACTGAAGATATGCAGGGATTTTTTTTTTTTTTTTTAAATGGCAGCAAGAAATACAGGAGGCAGAGGAAGAAAAGAAACTGCAACAATAAACAGAAGCTACACAGTAGAACTGATTCAGTCAGTGATCACAATATTATTTTCTTTACCATAATAAGCTTTGTTTCGTGTTATTACAATAAAATGAGTCTTCACCATTGCCCTAAGCCATAGTACATGTTCACTCCCAGAATCTTGTAAGCAAGTTTTATGATTAGTTTTTTTAAAGCATATATGAGGAGTTTTCAAAGTCAAGGATAATAAAACCTATAAAATTTCTTCACATGAGATCAAAGTGTGAGCAAGATTTAACTATAGGCATTGTTCCAAACATATTTTCATTTTACAGAAGGAAGACATCCCTCTCTGCCTATAACTCTGTAGAAAGCTTATTTGTTAGAAGATTTATGAATTAGTATTGAAATGTACTCGGTCCAGTCAGTGCTATAAATCATTCCCAGACAACTTTTAAGCACATTTTTAAATGCCCATGAAAAATAAGTTTTTCCATCAACAAGACGGTTTAGTTCTGCAGCACTTACTAAGAAGGGTCATTTCAGCAAAGTCACAATAAAGTGCTGCAGAATCCAGTTCAAATAGACTAATTTACACAATCTCAATTCTCACCAGTTCTGTGAAGTAGGAGTAAATAAAATTTGTTGCACTGTATCTGTCTAGAGATAGAAAGATAAACTCCTCTGACCTTAATGATGAATAACTCTGGGATCTGGCTGTGAGACTGCTTTCTGCTGCTGCAAGGGACCATAAGATTAGGGCACCTGGGAACCAACACTTGACGGCCATTCTTCCTCATCTGGTAGCAGAATAAGGCACATCTACTGCTTTTTAGGCTCAATGTTTGGATTTTTTTCTTCATGAATTTTGTAAACAGGTTCTCAGGTAAGATGCTTATTGAGCCACATTTGCCAGTTTTAAGGGCAGAAGCTCTGTTCAGGTATATAATAGTTATCTTTGTACTGATAGATGTTTTATTTTTCCAAGTCTCCCAGAAAGCAGAGGAAAAGATACATCGTAAACTGGTATTTTTATTGGACTTCTTATATATCAAGGTCTTCTACAAACACAGAGACAATGCTGTGGAGAGAAGGTGTAGGCAAGTAAAAGAGGGTAGATTCACTGTGATTCACTCCCACATTACATGCTGGGGAAAAGCCTGTCTTAGAGCTGTTCCATCACCATCAGAGCATGCCCCATGCCTTCCTGGATGCAGAGCAGTCCTGAAACAGCAACAGCCTCAACAACTACAGGCCTGTCAGCCTGACCTCAGTGCCTGGCAAGGTTATGGAGCAGATCATCCTGAGTGCAATCACACGGCACCTACAGGATGGACAAGGGATCAGACCCAACCAGCACAGGTTTAGGAGGGGCAGGTCCTGTCTGACCAACCTGATCTCCTTTTATGATCAGGTGACCCGCCTGGTAGATGAGGGGAAGGCTGTGGATGTGTCTATCTGGACTTCAGCAAAGCCTTTGACACTGTCTCCCACATCAAACTCCTGGAAAAGCTGGCAGCCCATGGCTTGGACAGGGGCACTCTGTGCTGGGTTAGGAATTGGTTGAAGGGCCGGGCCCAGAGAGTGCTGGTGAACAGGGCTGCATCCAGTTGGCAGCCAGTCACCAGTGGTGTCCCCCAGGGATCAGGGGCCCAGTCCTGTTTAATATCTTTACTGATGATCTGGATGAGGGGATTGAGTAAACTTGCAGATGACACCAAGCTGGGGGGGAGTGTCGATCAGCTGAAAGGCAGGAGGGCTCTGCAGAGGGACCTGGACAGACTTGAGAGTTGGGCTGATCCCAATGGGATGAGGTTCAACAAGGCCAAGTGCCGGGTCCTGCACTTTGGCAACAACAACCCCCTGCAGTGCTACAGGCTGGGCACAGAGTGGCTGGAGAGCAGCCAGGCAGAAAGGGACCTTGGAGTTTGGATAGACTGGAAGCTGAACACAAGCCAGCAGTGTGCCCAGGTGGCCAAGAAGGCCAATGGCATCCTGGCCTGGATCAGGAACAGTGTGGCCAGCAGGAGCAGGGAAGTGATTCTTCTCCTGTACTCAGCACTGGTGAGGCCCCACATGAAGTACTGTGTCCCTGAAATGCTTTAGAGAAGGCAAGAAAAAGAGAAAGAAAAAGTAAAAGCCAGGACCACAGTGTAAATCAATGGAAGTAAAAAGGCAATGTAGGAAATAGAATGTAAAAAGAACGTAGGAAAACACTGTCATCAAAACATGAAAAAGAAGCGACCAATGCAGATCTTTTAAATCAAGGATCTTTTAAAAACTCCTGATAAGAGATGGAGATCAAATTACAGAATCAAACCACAGACAAGAAACAGTCTTTGACTGACTTCCACAAAACTTCCCAACAGTGTGAAAGTAAAGGATGACTGGATTACAATGCTATTCTTCATTTCTCAGAATAAGAATCTTCTGGGGTGTGAGCTTTGGCATAATGTGCATTTATGAACCAAATCAACTTATTGTTTTTCCAATATAAATGGAGGAATTCATCCTGTTGATTGTGATAGAGGCACCTTCTCTACAGTGTACAAATTCTGCAGCTTGCTTTGGTCTGTTCACACAGAAGCACTTTTGTTTTCTTTAGTTTTTAAAAAATCTTCAAGGGCACAGACTCTATGAGCTCCCTCCAACTTAGACTACTGTCTGCCTAAGGAAGATATTTCTTCCTTCCACAACTAGAAGTTTCTTTTTATGTTCAGTGTTCCCTCCAGCTTTCCGGGTTTGTAATTCATTGCTCAGAGACTACTGATACTTGAAGCCAACAGATAGACCGCTTTTGTGTGAATTCCAGAAAACCCTTCACTCTAATGGAGCCAGGATAGGTACTGCACAAGTCTATTCAAGATAATAAATGTCAGCACACATTTCTTCCTCTCGACATCCTCAGTTTCATTTGAAATTAAGTTAGACACTTCCAAGAAGTCAGGAATTTTTCCAGGTGGCCTTTTCAATAAAGCATACTTTCTCCTGTCTGAGTGGATTCCTTCATTGCTGACTGGTCCCCCATTTAAGCCTCAGGCAGAGAAAGTATATGCTTGCTGTTTTGACTCACCCAAGCTTCTCATGTTTTTGAAAGATACCCATAGTTCATAGAGTATTGTATGTATAGTGTTTCTTAAACCCAGCATTAGTATCTGGTTTCTTTGTTTACACTTTCACAGTTTTCTTCTACTCTCCTTCTAGACTGGTGTAATACAAATAAACTGGCTATCTGTAAGATAAATCCGAGGGGTAACACATTTCTTGGATTTGAGGTAATTGCCTTTCAGTGGTGTGGCAGGAGGGCCTACCCCAATAAGGCATAGAATCCAATCAGAGAATGCTAACAGTGCAAGCTACCACGCAAGCTATCTGTGGCGAGTTACCAGTGATGCCATGGCAATGTTTTTGGTGTTAAATTAGCAATGCTAACACCAGCCTGTTTCACCAAACTCCAAACACACATCCTGATTTTTGAAGTTGGATGTGAGGGATAAGCTGGTAGCTGGCCTGTAAACTTGTGACAAGCAGTCAATCAATTTATACTATAAAAGTCCAGTCCCCTTTCATACAGTCAGGTTCTTCTATCCTAAGTATTCTTGGGACATATGTGTGAGATTTCTCCCTGGGGCTGGGGACACCCCACAGGGATACCCTTTGAGGTTGAGCAAAAAGGATCTCCACAGGAGTGTTGGCATGAGTGAGTTACACCAAATCTCTAATTAATAATGATTTCCTTTTTGCTACTTTTAATATAAATGCTTCAATAATTCCTTCAGTATAGTGCGCTATCTTATCTTATACTGTACTACTAGTAGTTTTAGCATTTATATTGTACAGTAAATAATTCTGATTAAGATGTTTCATTTCTTCTCTTGTCTATTCATTTGTCATAATAAATAATGCATTTTAAATAAACACATCCAATTTACCATCATTAAAACCTGCAGAACAAAAGTGGTTCAATCACACTTCTAGAATTCCTTAAATTTAGACCGTTAATATAATCCGAGGCTAAGACTAGATACTTTCTTCACCTCATGACTCAACAGCAGGGCTTCTTTAATAAATTTCATCCAAGCCTTCCAGCCATGACAAGTGGCAGCCATCAAAGAGTTTTTCCATTGTCCTTGGCTGGGGTTACACAAAATAATGCTGATTTTACATACACTGATGCAAATGCAGCTTTTTGGTACTTACATTAAATAGGTGGAGATGTAAAGCTGACTGCTACTGGACTCCCCCATCCCTTCTTCCTCAATTATCTCACTGTAGCAGGCTGTCAGGTTGGTCAGGCATGATTCCCTTTTGTAAAACCATTCTAATCACACTCAACCACCCTTGTCCCTAATATATGTGGAAATATTTTTCTGAATATTTTTTCTGTCACCTTCCATAGACTCAGGTGAGGCTGGCTGGCCTGTAATTTCTCTGTTCCTCCTTCCTTCCTTTTTCAAAGACAGGAGTGAAATTTCTTCCAGTCCTATGGAACCTCTTCTGACAACTGGGATCTTTCAAATATGCTTATGAGTGGCCTTGCATTGATATTTACCAACTGTGAAATGGTCTTGTGTATGTCCAAGTTGTTTAAGCACTCTCTAGTCTGGTCCTCCTCCACCAAGGGTGTCTTCCTTGCTCCAAACTTTTCCACTGGTCTAAGGGACCTGAAATTCCTGATAGCAGATCTCACCAGTACAGACTGAAGCTTTCCAAAACCCATCCCTGAACACTTGGACAGTGTCTTTATATTCTTATTAGATGACCTGATCCTGCAGAACATCTTTTGTGTGCTTGTTTTTGTGTCAGTTTAGCCAGGAGCTCCTTGCTCATTCATTCAGGCTTCTTGCTGCCTTTGATTTCTGCTCATCAGGATGGACCATCGAAGGAGGTGATCCTTGACAATCATCTCACCTGTACCCCTCCTTCCTCCTGGACTGTCTCCCATGGGAGTCTTCCAAACAGGTCCCTGAACAGGCTACATCTTATTCTGCTATTGTTATTCTGCTATTTGCCTTATTCCCTTCTCTCAGGATCCTGATTTCCACCATTGCATGGTCACTGCAGCCACAGGGGCCTCCAAGCAGAGCACTGCCCATCATTTTCTTCTTGATCAGCTCTGTTAAGATGCTATTATCAGTGCATTACAGAAACCTGATGGCAGTTAATGAGGTTAGTACAGTCACCCATGAAGATGAAAGCCTGTGAACATGAAGCTTTCAGCTGTCTAAAGAAGAGTTCATACAATTCTTCCTGATCACATATTTTCAGGGGAAACCCACAACAATGTCTTCACATGTTATCTTCCTTCTAATTCCAACTCACGAGCTATCAGCAGGCTGATGTCCACTCCTAAGCAGAGCTCCAAGCAGTCCAGCTGCTCTCTACTGGAATGGGCAACTCTCCCTCCTCGTCTTGCCATTCTGTCCTTCCTAATTCCTGATGATCAGTTCACATGAATATCAAGTCAAATCTGCTAGATAAGGAAATCGTTTAAACTGCATACATTGCTACGAAAAAGCAAGGTATTAACATGATCTGAACACAGATGTGCCTATCTTTGGGGAAAATTGCTCACTTTTCACTGCTGAAGAAATTTTCTAATTGCTACTAGGGAGCAATTCCAGAGACTTTCAAGAACAACGTTTGGTATTTTATCAGGATTCAGATTATGTAGCGTAAGGATGCATTAAAAAGCCAAGCAAATGCCTAAACATATCTGAATGAGGCAGCTCATATTACACAATTTAAAGAGGGCAACAATGTAAATTAAAGCAATCCCAAATCAATATTTCTTCACTGTGGCATTCATTACCAAGTTAAGACATATGGCTGGAGTTTAAAAGAGGACCTTCAAAATGTTATCAATGATAATAGAAGATGTTCTTGGCAAGTGTAAAGCTAATTATACACAGAAACCTATTTAACTGTTCTTTAAAATGATAATGATTAGGATATAAGCCATTTTCAAACACAAACCATTTCCAAAATCAGACTGTTGGCGATGATCCCTGCCATGGGCCTAGGAGATTTAGATTTGGATTTAGTTCCTCTCTCTGCCATTAGCTGTATTTTTGACACTGAGCAAATCACCTAATATCTCTTTCACTGTGATGAAAAGTCCTCATTCTTCCCTTGTTTTGTCTATTTCCAGTAGGGGCAATCTCTTATTAGGTGAAAATACTCTGTGCAGATCAGTGCAGTCATGATCAGATCAAGGACATCGTTTTGCCATAATGCACCTGAAATTTTACCTGTCTATCAAAATAGTGGATCCCTGTGGGCATATAGAAAGAATATTCTTTTTTCAAGTTGGCTAATATACAAATTTGGGTTAAAATGGTTATTTGGAAAATTAATTATTATTGCAAATAACAATATTATACAACATCTTAATGTTTCATTATTTCTATATATATATTCATATATCTTTTATTCTATTATTTAAATGGTTTGTAGATATCAGACTATAGCAGTTTTGTTCATTCTTCTCCTTTTGTTGAAGTGCTACTTATTGCAACTGAGTAACGTGTTTATTGGTTACCTGATGCATGATGAAACCTAGGTTCATACAAAATCATATTCTACAATTTATGCACTTATTTTTTATTAGAACTAGACTAGAATCACCCTAATGGATTACCCTCTTGCAGTAGATGATTCTAAATAAAAAGGGGAAAAATTTCCCCTTCAAAATGATGGCCCACTTCTGACTTCATCCTTCTGCAGCCAGTATAAAGAGAGATGAACCTAGTTGCCTCACAATAACAAAGTTTTCTTATGACTTTGTACACAAGTACTCTAAGGGAAAGTTAATCTGAATATAGTAATACATATTTGGAATTAAAGTGTGTCTGCACAGAAGTTTAAAGGGTTTTAGTTTCAATTAGTTTTAAATTCAGAGAAAACTAATCCAAATTAACTAAAGATATGAAGTCAATCTATGTGTAAAAAAACCCTTAGGTAAACTGCTCTGCCAAGTCCCAATAGGCGACTTCCAAATGGGCAATTAGAACACACAGCAGTATAGCCAAAGACCGAAAGTCTCCAATGTATAAACAATCAGTATGCTATTTTGGAAGCTCAAAGCAGACTCTGTATCAGAGGACAGCCCTCCATGCAAAATTTCTATTGGAAGAAACTGTATTTGAGCAGAGTGGACATATTTATTTCAGTAGAAAAAAAAAAAAAAAAAAAAAAAAGGCACTTTTCCAAGTCCATGATTATTCTGAATCAGATCTGGAAAGAGCCTAGAGGATAAAGAGGCCATTTTCATTCAGATACACAAATGTGCTAATTAACATTTTAGGTCATTAAAGCCTTTAAACTTTCAAGTCCAACATTCAAACCCAGAAACTCAGCTGCTGTCTAACTTCAAAACACCTCAGGCACTTACTGGGCCTTTTTTTAGCAAAGTTCTGCTAGTTCTGTGAATTCTTGGGAGTTCTTTATTCTTGCTAGTGTTGAGTGGCTCCACAACTCCTCCATATACCTAGTCTGTTTGGATTGACATTTTAGCAGGACTTTTATCTGCCTTGTCTTTTATAGTCTGAGGCAGAACACATTCTCAGAAGATGCCTTATGGAGAGAGTCAACACAAAACATTTGGTGGTAGATTTCATTTTCCCTATCATCACCAGTCACAAAAGAATGTTGTCTTAAACATTAAAGGTTTGGTTCCACCACTTTACATATTAATTTGAGATGAAAAATATCAACAGCAATAAACACAGTGTTTGGGCCTCAGGTCTCCATTTTGATCAGTACTGGTAATATTGGTCAATATTATTCAGCTTTCAGGCAAAGATAATCCATGTTGTCACTCCCTCTTTTTCTTTCCATTTCCTTTCTGCTGGCTGAATGAATAATTAATTATACCAAGTAAACTGGAACAACTTTGACACGAGGATCTGGAAGAATGCCCTACTTAATCCTTATACCTTGAGGCTTAAGGCTCTACTACCTACCTTTTGAACGAGACAAGTGGAAATGAACCTGTGTGTCCCACAAGAGTTTGGTGAGAGAGTGCACTGCTGACAAGCTGGACAGAAGGCAAGAGAGGAATGCCACAGCTTGCTTCAGTGTTTTGGCAGAGGCACCTGGTTCCATTAGAGATTTGGGGCTGTGAATCCCAAGATGGGTGATTTCTGAAGAGAGTGGTCTGACTTTTCATGTTTGCTATTGGCCCTCTCTGCTCACAGGTTTACTGAGGGGCTGCTTTAGAAAATAATTCTTCTGAAGTGCAAAGGCCCTGTAGGAATATTTTGCTAGATGCCAAAGCACTTGAGAGCTAAGTGCCTAAGGGTGAAATCCTGTAAGACTTATCATAAAGTCTTACTTCTTATTAGCATAAAGTGGGTCTAAAGCATTTCCTATTTGGACCTACATGTCTGTCTGAGCCAAATCATAGTTTGGCAGGGGAACTGGTAAGCAGAACATGTCTCTAGGGATGGGGTGAGCACTCCTCTACAAGGAGACCCTACCTAACCATGTGCTCATTAACTCATTTTACAGATGTGCTGACATGGAATCAGTGATTCCAGGAACATCACCAGCCATCTAATGCACACTAACCAGGCCCATCCTTCAACTTTTTCAGGTCAGTTCAGGTGAGTATTTTAATTTTCATTTGCAATCTGTTTTTCTACTCTTATCTAAAGCAGGGAATAAGACAGTCTGAAGACTGCCTCGTGACAAGCTTACTTCATGTTTTGCTGAAGCTACAAGGCTAAGCCTATAATTTTCTTCTGCCTTTTGTACTAATGCCCATATTCCTTGGATTATTTTGGTGAATGCAATTAATTATCTTCAAATATGTAAGTCAACAAAATGACATTCTGGATGTGATTCAGAATGAGGATTGTGATATATTCACTGTATCAGGACTTGCTCCATTTGGAGCAAGTGGGTTTGGAACAATATGGGTTATACCTGCATGTCAATGGAGCAAAAGTAGGAACAAATGCAACAGAAAATCAAAATATTTTTCTCGATTTTCCATTTTGAATGGGCAAGATAAAATCATTAAAAATGGAGAGGAAAAAAGGGGGAAAGAAAGGGAGAGAGAACAAAGCCCTTTTTTTGTTTTCCTTCCTTGATCTTTTTTTCTTCCTAATAGGATTAAAAGATGATCTGTTCTGCAAAGAAGAACCCATCACTTGTGGAAAGCCTGTGCCAGGCTTGTCTAGCATGACAGCAGGTTTTTCACTATTTTCAGCACCTGTGTGAAACTATGAATGATTCATGGTTTAAATGATTCACTATAAAAATATGGTACAGTCTGTTGGCTTATTGTGGGATGAGTTGATATCACTGCAGAGTTGGTTTTATGAATTGGCAGTGAACTGACAACTCAATTTAAAAATAAATACCTCCGAAATTCATCTACTGTAGCATTTCAGAGAATCAGTCAGTCAACTCTATGCATATTTGAACTCTGACTTTACTGAGAGATTTGCATCAATTTTTTATTTTCCCTTCAAAGCCTCATATTTATTTCCACACAGAAGTCATTTGCTTGATGTGTCTGTGTAAAGAAACAGTTAATTTCTACCATTACCAGCTATTTTTAGCTTTAAGTAAGTTATGTGAACTTTCCAAATATCCCTTTACCTCATTCCAGTGCTCCAGGGTACGCAGATGGACCATTTCAGAATTCAAGAAGCAACAGCTTGTATGAATCATTTTCTTTCTGCCTCTCCTTGTGGGCTTTCTTGAATTCACTGTTACTTTGCCCTTCTTGTGCCTGTTCTCCATGTGACATGCAGCTCAGTAACAAACATATTGGTGACTTACTACATGGCCTTCACCATATTTTGGTCACTTTCAAGAAAAAAAAAAAAGAGTAAATGAAAACAACCTGAATAAAATAAATTTCAGGCAATAAAACGATCCCAAGAAATTAGAAAGCTTGGTAAAGATTACTGCAGAAATATTTCAGTATTAATATTTGAGGACCAAGAATTGAATAGGTTTAGTCACTTAGCTTGTCTTGAAAACTTCAGAGATAAACACCTCCGTTCTCGGAAAAAAAAAAAATCTATGTATACACACGTGTATTTGTGCAATGCAAGTTCCACAAAAATTAGTAGAATTAATTTCCTGCATCAACATTTATGATTCTGGTGCCTAGATACTCCTATGATCAAAAAACTGACAGAGACAATAATTTTTATTTTAACAATTAATCCCTTGAAATAATTGTTATCTTGTAAAAAATATAAGGGCTGCTGTAATGCAATGAGTATTGCAATGGTAAACCTACTGTGGTCAGTGCCTTTTTTCTGAGTGAAATAAAGGCAGGGAAGTACACGTTGGATCAAGAAGTACTATGGTCATAATAGAGCAGTCTCTTAACTCAGCTGATAGTTGCACAAAGAGGTGAATCATATATTCCCTCCAAATCAATGGCTGCTTTTTAATTAGTCTCATTAAAGCTGAAATCTTACACCAGAAATGTGTAAAAATGTGCTAGTGTGTCTTCCAAAAGTGAAAACTGTGATTTTGGTTTAACTGTGGCTGCTGTCTCGTGGATGCCAAACCAAGCAAACTACCTTAAAAAGTGATGAATCAAACTGCAGAGACTTTCAGAGGAATAATTCAGGGGCTAGTAATGAGGTCAGTTTTTTTAAACTACTTTATTAATGGTATAAAAAAAGAAAGATTGAAGAAAATACTTGCAATTATGCATTGGGGAACATTTTTCCATTGACAGGAAAGTCAGTAGAAAGAGTTTATACTACTTTTCCATACCCAGGTTCTAAGGGTCATGTATAATTGTTCTCTGCATTGCACAATATAAATTTGGACTGCATCAAAAGCCACAATCAATGGAATCAAATTATTATACAGTACTGTAGTATCTGGTAAAATCACCAGAACATTAAATAATGCAGTTGAAAACCTCTGTCCTATAAAAAGTGAATTTTATTACCTTTTAGATTGAATCAAAATTCTAGGCTCAACCTCTCTGTAAAATGCAAAATGTTCTATTTAGATAGTTAGACTGTTGCAAAACAATTTCTATTAAAAATTCTCATAAACTCTACTTTTCAAATGCTCATCACTCTGCTAAATTGAAAAGAATTTTCCCTAAGAATCTGTAAGTCATCCCTCATTCTCCAAATTGTATTTTCTCTTCAAATTTCAGTTATTTACTCCAATCTGCTAAGGATGTGCACAAATTGGATCAATGTTTGCTTGGTTTTGTTTAATTATTTGCTTTTTAAATAAAGGGAGGAATAGATTCTCCTGTAACAGTAGTCTTAAAAATCAACATTTTGAAACATCGTTGCATGGTAACTTTTTTCCCTACTTGGGAAAAAAGTGCTTCGACAGCTGAAAGCTTTGTGAAGTTTAAAGGGGGAAGATGTAGACAATTTTAAATATAACTGTCTGTTTAAAATATGTTCCTCACTTGAAAATATTTCGTATGCAATGCAAGTTATCAAAGTGTTACTGTCATTCAGACATATGTGTTTTATGTTTTAAATTCTACTGCCTGTGCATCTTGCCTAGGCAAAGTGAAAATTTTGCTCTCTGGTGTTTGATGTCATGTTTTCTGTGTGGTGATTCTTTGACATTTTTCAACAAATAACAGTAAGACCACGGGATTTAAAGTGAAGTGAACTAAACTCTCTTCTGCCATAGGTTCTTATTGTTCAGTGTTGCTGAGCATCTTAAATCAAACAGAATTTTTTGTCCTTATCTGAAAACAAAGCTTGGAATATGTTCCACAATTTCTGAATTTGTATGTTCTCACAGCTCCATAAATAATGTCCGTAATTCAAGTCAGTTTTTCCATGTTATTCATTAAGTTTTTAATCATCATGATGCAACTTTTACCCCCTCCCCCTCAATTATAAAACAGTATAACCATTTTTTTCTATTAAGGCAACTATTCTCTCCATATTTCAGATGGCGAATTGG
This sequence comes from Pyrocephalus nanus, assembly GCA_038380795.1. Taxonomy (NCBI): domain Eukaryota; kingdom Metazoa; phylum Chordata; class Aves; order Passeriformes; family Tyrannidae; genus Pyrocephalus; species Pyrocephalus nanus. The sequence goes on along the minus strand of CM076260.1, from coordinate 81,569,120 downwards.
GCCATAAATTGTATTTAAAACCCATGAGCAGAATGTATGACTTTGGAATCACACTAAAATAAAACAGGCAGTAGATGTTCCAACTAATTGAGTGTTCAAGTTCCACAAGCAGATTAAAATAAGGTGGGAATTTAATATCTTAAGAAGTGCCTGAAATCATACTTTGCCAGCAATGAAGTTAATGGGTGATATATCTTTGGACACTTTTGTCTATAAACATCTGCTTTGTGGTATTGACTTATCAAAGCCAAAATTATGTAGACTGAGTGATGTCGGTAATGTAAATTCAGCAGTATCCTACAGCTTATTTATCTTTCTATTAGAAGCCTGGGCAATTGTTAGTGCAGCATTCATGATTTTTCTCTTGCTCCGCCCTCTTCTTCAAATGGGAGAAGTCAGCTATTTCTTTTCATTCTCTCGTTAAGTTTTTGTCTTCTTTCCTGCATTGTGATTTATATCAGGGTGCAGTGCAGAGTCCCCATGGCTGGGCAGGGCAGGGCTGCGGGGACCTGCACACCCACCCTGCTGTGGCGTCAATAGGGCCGGGACTGATGGCCCCTGGGGTTTGAGAGAAGGAATTCTGGGCCTTGGGCAGGGTGAGGAAAAGCTGTGGTGGGCATCTGTTAGTGCTTTCAGGGCACTGGCACATAATCACATGCTCACCATATTATACTGAAGCATTACAAAATCAGTAACTCAAAAGATGCACATAGTCTTGTTCTGTCTGCTGTCCTGTGACATTTGTGTCTTCTCTTAGAATCTCATTCAAAACTTGTTTGCGCAAACTAAAACTGGCTTGAAAATGGGATTTCTGTCCAACTATGTTGAGGTTAGCAACACCTTCGTATTTCCAGGAACAGTAAATAAAAAAAGTGATTTGAAAGCATCATTATGCTTGTTGTTGACAACAGCAGCATGGATAATATTATAGATAATATTTGAAATAAGACTAACAATGGAAATTAAACATTTGAACTAAAACTGTATTTAAGGAAAGATCAAATTGAATCCTAAATATTAAAGAAACAAGATTTTTGTCATCTGATATCAACATAGCTGAAGCATTCTCAAAACTGGAGAACTATTTTCATGGAAATCTTCCAAGTCTTTAACACATTTCGGTTTTGATGAAATTGCATTCTCTGATGCAAAAGTACTGTTATCCTGACAATGGGAAGGTAACATGGCACTTGGGTACTGTGACAAGGCATAGGTAATGAAATTGAACCATCTCAAAGGGGCTAGTTAAGATCTTGAGGAAATCCTGGATCCACAGATGTTCAGGAAAGTTCTGCCACTGACTTCAAGAGCGGGAGGATTTCACCTCTGTCACAAGGCTTCAGCTTTCTCTCCGCAGTTTATGGGTTGGAAATAAACAGAAAGTTTCTTCATTTAGTTTTCTGGGCTTTGAATGAGACTCACAACTTGCAAAGATACTTAATGATGGCACATGAGCGTCATATCCCCACTGGATGGCACGTACACTTGAGGCACAATGTTGTGAATAACAAATGACTGAGGCACAATATGGAACAAAAACTTGATGGCCAAGTTCTTGATTCTGTGTTTACAAAATAGTCACAAACATTCTACTTGTTGCTGAAATGTCACAAATAATGATATTTTAGAGGAAAACAGCTCCGAAACCTTATTTTACAAAAGAATAAAAAAACTGCCCTGTAAGCTCAAGGGTAAAAACAAGGAGTGCAAAGAAAACACTCACAAAGATAGTAAGCAAGAGACAGACAAGACTGCCTTTTTTTGACCACGATTTGATGCAGCAGTAACATAGGGTTCTTTCTCTCAGCAGTGCCAGAATCTCCAAGTATCTCTAAAGTTAATGAAAACACAATTCAAAAGACAGTCCTGAGGTCAAAATTTGTTACACGATTTTTTTTCCTATAGCACTGTCAGCTGCTGCACAAAGGTTTCCCAGAAGTTATTAGTATCAGCATTCAATTTATACAAGAAAAAATAGAGTAAAAGTTCATAGTCAAATGCTACCTGCAGCTTATGACCAGTTTAAATACAGCTTTTATTAGCATAAAATTGATCAAGTTATATTACTCCTACCTAGGGCCAGGCAAAATAATTGTGGCAATTACTTAATTTATTAAAAAAAATGTTCGTAGGTTCTTCCAAATATTTGCAAATTCAGAGTTTTCCTGGAAAAAGGGAAGTATTAAAATAATTTTTAAAAAATAAGTAATTCTAGTAAACTAGATCAGTGAACAAGTGATAGAGGGGCTCTTGAGGAAAGATGGGATATCTTGGTTATATTCATATATCAAGAAGGGAATCTGAGCCTGTTATCTTGACGTTCTTAACCATCCAAATATGGTCTTTTTTTTTCTCTTTTAAATGTTTAATAAATTGTGCAAGCAAATTATTGAAAGATGATGAGCTCTTATACCAGCTGGGGAATTTGAAGAAAGACAATCATATTTTGATTGAATATGTGATGACCCTCCTCAAAGCTTCTAAGAAACAAATTCAGGGCTCTTTTCCCAGGCTAGGCTACTGGGAATACAGAGCTATATATTCCATGTATTAAAAAAAAGCAAACCAAACGAAACCAAACCCAAACCCATCTCCTCTTTTTAATTCACAGTCTTCAGCTTTTGCTTCCTTTTAATTTCTTAAAAGCAGCTGTTATTGCAAGATTTTACTTCAGGTTAATAAACAGATTGTCAAAAAGGAAAATAACTGTGCTGAATTGCTTAGTTTTTATTTCATCCAGACAAAGAATAATAAATATTCATGTGGGTCAAGCTCATTTTTCTCCCCCCTCACCCTGAACCCTGCAAATATTTTGGTTTTGCTGTTAAAGTGCTTTTCACAAAATTTAATGTGGTCTACAAAGTGTTCAGATGGACTGGCCTTGTGAGTTAGAATTTGAGTTAGAAGTTTAGAGGATGACTCTTGACTAAGTGATTCAAAGCAGATATGAATGTTTATTTATGAGTCACTTCTGTTCATGGAGAGAGGTGAAGGTCTTGAAGGAGAGCTGGTTTTAAATTTTCAATTACAGCATCTTCTTCAGTGGAAGGAGAGGATATTTGCTGCATTTCTTCACACTGATTCTTCAAGTAATACCTCTGATGTTACAGAAGCACGAAGTCTATGGCAAGCCCCTTACTAGGGTTAATGGGAGCAGCAGCATTGATGCTGAGTGGGCAAACAAAGGAAGTGAGACACTTCCTCCACACAGGCAGTTGAAAAACTCTGTTCTCCATGGGCAAAACAACCATTAGTTCTGGTCTTCAACACTGCTGCACATTGCTCCTCTCCCCTTCTAAGAAGCACAGCCTGCTCAACTACTAAAATGCTGTGCACCATGGAATATCTCTTTCTGCAAAGCTACTGATACATCTGACCAAAGCCCAAGGATACTCTTGCAGGGTGAGTTCATCTTCTCAGTGGTCTCAGACACAACCTTTTGCTCATCAGGTTTTCATCAGACTTTTATGCCTGGGAAAAAGCTTCCAGAAACTGCATGTTCTTTTCTTTTGTATACCCCATGATTTTATTACTCTCTAGTCATTTCAGGAAGGAAATGATGTATTTCAGTTACCAGTTGCTGTTTATTCCATATTTCTGTTACAAAGGTATGTATTTGAGAAGGTTAAAGACCTTCTACTTTTGAGCTTTCTTCCACTCAAGTGTGCCAAACCCCTACTAAAAGAGGCAGATGTGGCAAAGCTGTCAAGAAGAGAGATTTGATTCACACAGATAAAATTTAGAATTTTATATTGCAGAGTGAGCAGTAAAAGACAGTGGTCTTTGTCTTGTGCCCAATTAATCTTTCTTGATAGAAGTATGATTGAAAAAAATTCCATGAAGCTATTTCACTGTTTAAAACAAGACCTCATATAAGAACTGTCATTTTCTTGTATGAAATGTCTCCCTTGTAACAGTGCCCAATGTGATATTTATTTTTAACTAATAGTTAACTGGGGACATGTTTCAGTGTTTGGTACACAAAACTGTAGTATTGGACCGTACAACAGTGTGTAATACAATCAGAATTTACTCTTCCAGTGAAGTACAGGAGGTAGTACTTCCCAAAGCTATAGAAGGAGTTGTAAATTGTTAGAGCCTGCGGTCATTTTCAGTTTAGTAGTAGAAAAGGCATCTTCAATTGGAGTCACGAAATAATTCAGGTTAAAAGAGCCTTCTGGAGGTTAACTTGGCCAATTTCCTACTCAAAGTAAGGCCAGAGTTAGATCAATTTTTTTCCAAGAAATATTAAAGTAATTTTTGAATACTGCATCTCCAGTTTGGGACACAATTGGACATTCAGTTAGGCAAAAGTTTGGTTCACCTAGTGCAACTTCCCTTGCATTCTTATTCAAAGGAGTTCCATTTTCTTGGTGTTCTTAGTGCAGCAGTGCTCTCCTAGGAGCAGAGGAATAGCAGCGGACCTTGCTTGCATGCGCCTTTTTCTTTTAAAAACCAGCAGAGCAAGGAAGCTGTGCAGATTGCTTCCTCTCAGGGGGAGTCCTATCTGCAAGTCGTTTTTACACACACGCTTTGTGACAAGAGGCTAAAAAGCAGAATCATAAGCTTGCTTGTCATGGGTGAAGTGTCAGTAAGTGGGCTGAGGCTGTGGAACTTCAGAGGCATGTAGCATGTGAGGAAATTTCCCCTATTCATTTAACACAAATCCCATATGCCTGCTTAAAAGGATTATTATTTCTACTCCCCTTTTTGGGAGTCAGTGTTTCAAAACAGTCCCCTGACTAGTAGTGCTACTTATTTGAACCCTCCAGCTGATGACTCTGCAATCAGCTAGCACAAGGAGAATGTGGCAAATGGAAAGGAAGAAAAAAAGCATTAATTGTTCAAAGCCATAGCGTATTTCCTAATTTCCTATTGTTATGTAGAAAATTTAAACATTCAGATTAAGCTGTTATTTTATTTCTTCTGATTTATGACATCATGACTCGTGATTATACATTCATTAGGATGACTCAGTATCTTCTCTATGCATCAAACTACATCTTATATTTTCATCACATGTAGGCAAATTATTTTCCCTGTATTCTTGCAAGAGTCAGGATTACATTTTCCTGAATATAGCTCCTGGCTGCCAGTGCACACTAACACTGTCCAATGTTTGCAGTTCATCCCTTCACTCATTTACAAAATAATGAGGCCAGTAAGATCTCCCTAGTTAGTTGCAACAAGGTAAAAGTCACAGCAGGATTCTTCCTGTTGATGGAAAATAGCTAGTTACAGCACAGATCACAGTGTGGCATGAAAATGTCATATTCACAATTGCTGAATTCCAACTAAGAAAGTCCTTACACTTTGGACCAGTAGATATGACATGCACCAATGAAGTTCTAGGTAGAATGCTATTTGGAACTTAAAACATCCACTAAGCTCCAACCATATGTCAGTGAGTGAAACAAAACAGGACTAGAGAATGCAAAACAACCCAGGATAAATTTTCCTTCCTTCCCCATAGCTGTAGCTGTGCCTTGGAAAGGAGGAAATACATACCAACAATACATAAATGATGACAATGATGGGATGTACTTCTTCCAAAGTAGACATTAGGGCTGAAAGATCAGGTACAAGGAGAATGGCTATTGTGCCTGTAGAAGGTGTTCATAGTAACAGAGATTGTTTTATCCTATAAAATGGAGCTTTGACAAAGACAACAAAGTAGAATGTGACAGAACCCAGACAATGGAGACAAGTGCAGAACTCTGTATGAGTTGTGGTCAACAGCTCTGCCCTTGTGTACTCAAATCCAGGGTATAACTAGAACTCAGCTTTAGCTATCCATCAACTGCTGCAGTCAATATGCCAACAAATCCCATCTGCTATAGCAGTAGGGATTTCAAGGCTTTTCCCGGCAAAATCCTTGAGTGTATTTCTACTCAATTTCCATCACTTCATATTACATTGAGAGAAGGCCAATGCACGTGCTGTAAAGTAGAACTAGTTACTCAAAATTCTACCCCTGCAGAACTGCCTGACTCAGTCCTGTCTCTGAGCATTCTCCTCTGGCTAAGGAAAGCAAACTGTCACCAAGAGCAGTCTTAAGGAGACAAAAGAACGGGAATACTTCTCATAAAAGATGCGTACAGCAAATCTGGGATGCAGCACCTGGGTCAAAGGGTCTACTTCTACTGTACACGCAAAAACTGGAACTGGAACTTGCCTGGAGTTTTCAGGCAGCCCTTGGAGTGGGATAAGGAATCCCTAAGTATTGGGAAGGATGTAAGAAACATAATTCCTCTATAGGCTATAATTCCTGCATTTTTAGAGTTTTAAAAAAAATTAATTTTGAACATGGGAGAGGAGAAAAAGTAGTGTGAAAGGAAAACAGATTTTAATTCAAATGTTTCAACGCATTTTGTAGAAATAAGGCAGCTCAGCCACAGCAACTCAGGGTCTCAAACCCCGTAGTAATTGCTCATAATCAGGTATTTCTTCTGAAACTTTGTGAGAACACCTCCAAACATGGTACAACACTGTCAATCAGCTATAAATGCTTGCAGATATAATGATAGCTCAGAAGCTAATGGACAGAGGAATGTGATATATCTGCCATGAGACCTGCTACCCCATGAAGAGACATCTGACAGACTTACTTCTATGTCTCTCATATACAGCTGTTATTGAATGCAAAATCTGGTTATCAGGCAGTACACATCAAGTCAGGACCACTCTGTGGGTAGCCCTTTCTAAAGGAAGACATAGAGGCTGAGAGACAGTAGTGGTTGACATGAGCACTAGTATAAACATTGTTTTGAAACCTTCTTTGTTCAAAATCTCATATACAGAAGTCATATGGTTGAGTCCAGAGGAAATCACACTCTTTCAATTCTGCTCCAGAAAAAAGTAACATTCAGGCAGTAGGAAGAGGGAACTAGTTGCATTAAACATTGACACATATGCCTGTAATTCTATCAGTCTTAAAGGCATGGTTGTGCAGTGTCTGTAGTTCCCCATCCTTGGCTTTGATCAGGAACTGGAATGTTAACATCTGGACCTGTGCAGGCTTTTTATGATTGGATGAGGGTGGACTCTATTCCATAAAAAGGAAGATATTAAAAGCTGCATCTGGAGTGGTTTGAAAGATTCAAGATTTCGTTAGATGGCTTTTTAATATAAGAGAAATATTTCCTAGTAGTTGAAGGATACACATAAGAAGAATAAGAAGGTTTTCTGTTTGTGTTTTTTTTTTTTTTGAACAGTAAAAGACCTTCAACTTGCTGAAACTGGTGGGGCAACTGCTAGGTTGAATCTTCTCTGAAGAATTCCTACCAATTAGTTTTATGGAATATGTTCTTCAGAGTTTGGATCCCCAATACTTCAGTTATCTAAAGTTAAAATTACCTCCCCCTCAACTATGAAAATCTGTAGGAAACAGTCTGGCAGACTTTCAATCTCTAATTACCTTGATTTATGTACAGCTAGTTTTGACCTTTCAGAGCCACAGAGCCCAAAATCAAGCAGAGGTTCTTTCATGCTTACCTTGACCTGCACAACACAAAAGGCTCTTTGTAGGAAGACACTGTACAGTACTGTATATCCTAAGGCACTCAGGAGCTGCTAAAGTAGCAAGATGTCAGCTTTTAAAATTCTTTGGGCCACCCCTATTCCCATAGTAACAGTAATTCAGCAAAACACATTTTCATAAACTAAAGAATATCTTGTGTGCAGAATGCTTTACTTTCAAGCTCCCCCTAACTTCATTTTTTTAGAGGGATCAGACAAGCCAAAGTGAATATTTTCAGGATTCCTTAAAATCACAGGCATTTTCCTCAACTGAAATTTGCCTACTACTGAGGACAGGACTAAGGGAATGACACATTCCTCTCTTTATAGAAAATATACTTTGTCTGTGGTTGACACATTTGTTTTATTTTAGGTAAAGATGTGGCAGTCGTGATGGCCTTTTCTCTCCTTCATCCCAAAGATAAATGTTCTTTAACTGAAACTTTACCAGCAGAAGCACACTGATTAACCAAGCAGCATTACCAGAATCTAAAGCAGAGGTCCACATTTGAGCTGCAACCACTTATCTGGGGACAGTTTATTTTGGATTTAGCATTGTGCAGTAAGTTTTTTAAGCTCTCAGCTGAGCTAAGAGATCATTGTCTGCATAAAGTAGCCTGTAAGTGCATTGTTAAGTCTGTTCTATAGGAAATCAGGGAAATTTCTTGTTTAGAAGTCAATCTAGTGCTATGTGAAAAGTAAATCACACACTGTTTAGGTTGTGTGACTTAATATCATGCCAGGATATAAGGGTTGGTGGGGGGGGGTTGTTTGGTGGTTGTTTTTTTTTTGGGGGGGGGGTGTTTTGCTTTGTTTTTGTTTGGGTTTGTTTGGTTTTGTTTGTTTTTTAATGTCCATATTTATCTAGTGGTAATTATATGGAAAAAATATTCTTAGCTCTTGACTTTAAATCATCCTGAACATGGCATCTCTCTTTATATTTTATAGCAGAAAAAAGAGGAACATGCCATAGTATGTAGGTATTTTTGTTTCCTGCTGGAGGCAGTGACAGTAACTGCCCAGTTTTGTTATGTTTAGCATAATTAAAGAAGAAAAATAAAAGCTAAGTGTTCAAAACTGTCACATCCACTGAAAAGCAAAAAAGATGGAGAAAGGACTATCTCTTCTACTAATTACTGTTTTCTAAATTCAGCCAAAGCAGCATCTTCAGTAGCAAAAGTGGAGAAACTGGAAAAATCCCAGATATATATCCAGTTCAATTACATAGCAGCTCCAGTAGCTTCATTAACACAGCTGTGTCAATATAAGCGGGAAAGCTGGGAGAAGTATCTTTTGGCAATGATAGTCTCCTGGAAAACTCTAAGATCCTTTAATATTTAGATGGAAATCGTATGCTAGGTTTAAAAAAACCTAGAGTGATATTTTTAAATAATTTATCTTTAAATACATGAAATGTCTTGAAAACAGTGCAACACTGTATATCAAGGCATGAAAAGAGGTTGTTCAGATTTCTAAAACAGTTGTGGAATCAGTTTATCAATAGTTAAAAGTGTTATAACACATTTTTAATTTCTGAGACTGAATGCAGTATGAGAGATGGTAAAATGAGACAAAATCTTGGGTTTAGAAGTATGCATGCACATTAATTCCTCTTAAATATAATCTGTAGAGCCATTCCTTCTCTCTTTCCTCCAGATTAGTCCAAAATAATATATGTGCCAGAAATGGGAGTAAACTGCCTGAATATTTTTCTGTCCTTGATTTAGTCATTAAATGCCACCACCATGGACAAAGAGTAAAAAGTAAATAAGAAAAAATTCCACCTATAAATAAAATCTACAAATTTTGTGGGTTATCCCACTCAAGATGGTATGACGACCACTCTGTGTTCTGTGCCCTTTATGAGAGCATATATCATAACAGCAAGGTGAATCGATGTCAGACTAGTTTCCAAGGAATGTGCTGCCCAGGCAAGTGGAGAGGCAATACCTAGAGGTTTTGTCTTCTCATTGCAAGTCTATCAGGAACTAACTGGATTGCAATGCCAAGCCCTGTAAGTTTCCTGAGTCCTATTCCTTCTCCATATGGATTTTATTGTTCATGAACACGTCAGTCTTTGAAAATCTTTTCCCTAATATTCCCAGAGACAGTAGACTGCAAAGCATGTCAGGTTAAACGGATGTATTAGATTCCTTATTAATAAGAGGAATACCACTCTTTTGGTACAGACTTTTCTCCATACTCATTTGGACTAACTGGGTAAAGATAGTCCACTGCAATAACTCAGCCTTCAGAGTTCATATTGTTATGATTGCCTGTTTCATTAGTTAGAATGGGCTGGACGGAACATATCTAACTTGAAAAAATAATTTAGATTCCAAGAAGATCAGTCTTATTTAAAGCATCTCTTTCTTCTTTCTTTCGGGTCCAAGAAAGTGTAAATGAGATAAATCATAGGGAAAAAGAACCATACAACAAACATAACAAAAAACCCCAAATGTACAAGTTTCTGAAATATCATGGAAGGAGGAGGTTGGCTTGGACATCTGAAATAAAAATTTTAGTATCTTTTCTACTCTATCTAATCATGGAACTAATTTCAAGGACAGTAAAGGCTTGAGATTACTCAAGTAGTAATGGCTTTAAATGGAAAGATGGAAGGTTTGGATTAGATATTAGGAAGAAATAATTTACTGTCATGGTGCTGAGGCACTGGAGCAAGTAGGCCAGAAAGGCTATGGGTGCCCTACCTCTGAAAGTGTTCAAGGCCAGGTTGGATGGGGCTTTGAGGAACCTGGTCTAGTGGAAGATGTCCCTTCCCACGGCAGGTGTTTGGATCTACAGGATCTTTAATATCCCCTCAAACCCTAACCATTCTATGCTTCTGTGATTCTATGACTGATTGTTATGTTTGTGGCAGCGGTAACTTTGTCGCATCCTGGTCAAAATGAACATGTTCTCAGTTACCTTATAGCAGATGAGCACGTGGATTGGCAGAGAATGGATACGACTGCAACTCAAACCACAGTCCCAGTAAAGCCTGAAAGGAGCAATAATTTACAAAAGAGCAGTGTCTGTCACAGCTCAAGCTCCACTAGGCTGGGAATAACACAGAATAAAACCAAAAATGCCATGTAGATTATGAACCCTGAAGGAAACTGATAAAACTGAAGAAATCAAAGAATTCCCTAGAGAAGGGTGGGATTCAAAATACTTTTTTCTAAGTATTGTCTTACTGATTAAGTATATAGCTGGTCTTCTCATTAGGGATGTGAAATTTTAGCCATTCTTTTAAATTTTTTCATACACTGTACAGTAAGCCCAAGTGCCTGGCCATTATTCCAGCATAACTCCAAGGAGCAAATGTCTAAAAGACAGTCTTGCTGTGCTAGTCTTTTTCATTTTCTGCCTACAGACTTCAACCATGACAGCCTTAAGACTTGCACATGAGAACCAGCAAGCAATTTTTACACAGTGGTCATTTCAACTTACTGTCTCCTTCTGCATTCATTTCTCTCTAGTGAAGAACTTATAGCTGCAAACAAGACATTCCCTTGGACCTTCATTTTTTTTCTTGTCCTTTCAAAACAGAGGCGGAATAAAACCTCTGATTTTAATAGTATTTGTCCAGACTAAAATGAAACAAAAAGAACTAAATAATAGAATTACGGTTATTAACCACTGTAATAATTGTTTCAGATATAAACATAACTTTATGCATTTGTAACTCTCAGTTGTTTTTCTCTTTCAGTGTCACTCAATAGAAACACTCAGAGTAGGCTTTCCAAATGCATTGGTGATAATTTAATGTCATTGCAAATAAACACTTTCAACATAATAAACAACTATTGTAATGGCTTATATACCTGTTTTTGTGTTCATATATGACAGGTAAGTCATGTCACAGCATTTCACTTCAAAGCAGAAAGGATTTTTAATGGATGATAATATTATGTTAGGAACAAACAATAGTAATTCATTTAAATATCTTAATTATAAAAATTAAAATCTTAAGGATATTCCTTGGAAAAATTGAGATAATTTATATTGTGGAGTGTTTTCAGAATAATCTGCATTTTCAGTACAAATTTATCTGAAAACAAAAAGAATCCTAATTTTAAAACATATTTCAACAATGTCCTTCTACCTGTTTCTACCCTTACAAAAAAAAAGGGGGGGGAAAGCCTCTTCAATTGGTTGTCACTGTATTCTCTTTTCTATTGTATTGACTTAATTAATTTGATTTTTTTCTTTTCAACAAGCTGAGCTGGACTGATTCACTATCCTTAAGAATTCAATCTCATTTTAAAAGTGATCACCATTCCTTCACTCCTTCTATGAATACAAATGTAGACCATCTCACAAGAGAACAAAGAAATTAGGGCCTAGGATAAAAAAAGAGGTACGACCCAGCTCTTTTCTTCATTCCCATATTGAAATTTTGCTGTAAGTAAGAAAATAATATATTGAGAGCTAGAATAATTTTATTTGTCAGCAAGAAGGGTGACATGAGCCTGAACCCTTATTGGTGTGACAGACTCAGTTGGCCTCAATGAAAGCAAATAGAGATTCGGGGTGGTGTTTCCAGAAGACAAAATGGAAAGGCACTGGTCAAAGAGATAGCAGAGTACTTCACTAGTCATAGCTATATACCAAAATATTTTACTGTACAGGAGCTTAAAATGCATAAAACAGAAACTCATCAAAGTAGGTTGTTTGTTTTAAAGCAATAATTAATTATCCTTCAGTAGAAAGATATATGAAGTGCTTGTAACCCCAAATCATGCTTTGTTCAGCATGTAAACTTCAAGAAGTGTTCCTGATTTCAGCTGCAGCCCATTTCTCAAATGCTTGTCTCTCTTTGAAGTACCTGCAGCTGGAGATGAAGCAGCTCTCAAAAGAGAGAAACAGCATGTTTGAAAACAAATAGCCTTTAAGTCTATTTGCAGTTTATTTAGCACCTCAGGCATCAGCACCCATCTAGATGTAAGCAGATTTAAAAGGTATTTTTTAAAACTAGTAAAAATAGGTGTTTATGGAAATTCAAAGGCAAAGATGCTATGAGAAATGTGAAACATGTCTTATCTTTGAAGTGTTTGATTCTTCTCTGGGACTTGTTTTTAAGAACTCCCAGCACCCAACCTGAATAGTATTTTCTTTTAAATTGAGCAGAAGACAAACTATTGTAAATTAGTTTTACCATAACCTTCATAAAGGCCAGGCTATCATGGATATTATAGGCAATATATTCTGAAACAATTATTGCTATATTTGTAAAAACGATATTAGGCTATCTTTGGATATTAAAAAATAAAAAAAAAATTAGTATAACTCATTGATTACCAAAGTATCTGAATTTCAGAGAAAAACTTCCAACAAATTAATTGTTCATTTGGCAATTTCAGTTGTTTTGCAGAACGATATCACAGCCATGAAGGATTGGTGGGATTTATCAGAGGGTTCATTGCTGAGGATGAAGTAAAGTGGTTAGAAGTAGTTTTGCAATGTGCTTTTTACTCTTTTGTTTGCCTTTCCTGGAGTAATTCTCACTGCAAGCTTCCTAGCTGGCAGGTGTTAACACACACAGATTCCTAAAACCTATATTTGCTACTCAAATTACACTTACCTCTGTGTAGTGGAGGAGGAGAAGAGAAAATAAACATAGCATTCATGTATTTAATAAGACTTAATTAAACATAAAAAGTTGTAGGCTTAAAAACTAGAAGAGAAAAAAGCTACTAATGTTTTATTTTCCCAAATGACTTTAATGCTTAGAACTAGAATTTTTCCCCACATCATATTTTGTCTATAAAACTCTCTGCTTGCTTTCAGAAGAACAGATTAATCAGTACTCCTAAGAAAAGTGAGAGGAGTTGAATTAGAATGACTGCTTTGTATCTGGTTTTGTATTGCCTTTTGTAGACATTTTCTAATTAATTGTAATGGGAAGTCATGGGTGTGGTAGGTGTGTAATGAGGTGTAGAGGGATCTTCCTCACACGGTGTTTCTGTAGCTCCAGAAATGAGACCTGATACCAGCCCATGCAGCTTACCTCTCCCTTCCCAGTGGACAAGTGTGAACCATTTTTCCTGTGTTACATTGCTAATGCACAGCTGAGCAGAGCTCATCAAGCAGCATTCAATCCACTCTTGAAAGGTATTCAGATCAAGATGGAAGTTATCATTCTCTTTTTCTATGTGTCCTATATGTCTATGACTATGGAAAATACTTTTTTATTTTTCCATTTGTCATGCTTTTATTAGCAGTAGTTTAATTCCAGCACTGCCACACCTACAGCTGAGACAATATTGAACTCAGAGATACATAAATCCTTTTATTAGCAGAGCTACAGAGGCCAGAGGCATACAAGCCACCTATAGCTTTAAAAGTCAGCCCTATTACCAGAAGAGCTGAGGACTCTAAATTACACAATTATGGTGTAATTTTATGGCAATTTTAAAGGAATATTTCATCATTGTGGGGTGCAGCCTAAAACTGAAGGTGGGAGGAGGGGACAGAATGTCTTGTCAGCAGTACTTCAATATAGCTTGCAAGGTCTTTAGTTGAGAATGAACTTCTTGAGAACGTAGTCGATTTTCAAAGGCTTCATGTTGTTAATGGAAGTAAAAGTCTTGGGGATAAGCACAGAGGTAATAGGAGGCAGGAAGTGCTGACTCTTCAATATCAGCATTTGCAACATGATGTATAGCTTGTTCTGAAAAACAGCTCTTAAAGTCTTCAGGACAGGGCAAAGAAGAGTACTGTATAAGCAGTCTTTCTCATTCCTAAATATAAGGGATGACTTTGAGAAAGAATAAAAGCAGAGATGATCCACAAGTTTGGTTTGTTATATAGCAGCCTGAATTGTCAATTTCAGACAAAGTGTGCAAATTATAATAAAAAACTGCAGATGGACATTGGCTGGACTAAACATAAGTAGTAAAACAACCTCACAGAAATGAGGAATGGATAATATCTGCCTTCCTGTAGTGTCATAAATTTACTTGTACTCTTCCAGCAGACAAAGTCAAAGCTCCAGTACTCTGCATGCCTATTTGTTCCAGTATATATATATATATATATATTAGTACCTGAAGAATGGAACTGATCTCTTTGTTGAATAACATGTACATTTGGATGACTGCTTCATAACTTCCCCAAGATTCAGACCCAAACTCCAGGTTTAAGTCATGCTGTCCATACCAGTGTCCTGAGGAGACTGTTTTTAAAATCAGGCCTTCCAAGACCAAATAAGTTTCTAGTAGCCTTCTCAAACAAATCATCTCTCTTCTACAGTGAGTGGCATCCCAGGGTACGTGTGCCAAGTCCTACGTGCACCTATGGGTCCTGACTACCCTAATCAGTGCCACCAGGGTTCCCTTCCCAGGAACCCTCTGCCCCTCACCTGACAGCCCTGATGAGATTTGAGCTGGTTTCTGCATATGTCTGTGGCCAGACTTGTTCAACTGTTGACAGGACTTTCCAGACTGACCTAGGATATGAGGTACCACTTTGCCTTCATCTGAAGGTGACTGGGCTGTTGGTGGAACCTGTCAACCAGAACACTCAGCCTTTCTGCTGCAGGATGTTAGTTATCCATGAGGAATTTTCTATGGCACATGTTGTAGCCACCCTAAACCCCTAGATTGGATACCTACCTGGTGTGCCTCATAGACATATGTCAACTCCTCTGAACTTATGGTCCTTTCCTCCACCACAAAAGCATCCATTCTCTAACAAAATAAATTTCAGCTACTTGTTGTGTGATTGCCACAGTGGGTCTTTCTTCAACAGGTGACACTGAATAAAGCAGTCCTAGCACTTCTTACCCAAGGCCACAGCTGCTCCTCAGTGCTGCAGCAGGCTGGGGAAGAATGTGCAGAAGCTCTTTGTTAGCAGACAAGACAATGTCAGGAAATAATGAGGTCACTCACGAGTCTCAATAACAACACATCACTTCTCTTGCCTTACTTTTCCCTCAGGTTTTTTTCAAATAATGATTGTTCTAAATATTTTGAGTGTCTATATCTAGTCTCCTAAGGTCAAGGGCCTTGGGAATGGTTGGCATGAAAGTAGTCATAAATTTTTAAACAAAAGCACCTAAATTTTTTTGAATTATGATCAGTTCTCTGAGCTGGCTGCACAAACTTTCCACAGTAAAAGAGAATGCATGCGTTCATCTATATTCATTTCAAATGGATTTATTATATGTTATCCTTGTCACAATGGCTTCCATATAGTTACCACTCTTCATACTAGCCAGTGAAATATTAATGTAATAGATCATTGTCTTCCATTCAAGGACTTCACATTTCAAATAGAAAATAAAAGTAGTTATAAATAATTGGGGTTGTGGAGATGTCTTGCACCTCTCCATAATGCATTGTGGCAACTCACTTTGTTTTGAGAACAAAAAAATAAACATCAAGGTTTGCTTTTCAGAAATACTTGGCAGAAAATAACCCTTCATTTCCAAAGCAGTGGAGAGCTATGATTTTAATTTAGTTTTGCTTTACTTCTGTTTCAAAGCAGATCTCAAGAAAATGGGTATTCCTAAAATGTATTGAATGTTTTCAATTGAAAATTAATGCTGGAATATTGGAAAAGCTTACATCCCATAAATGCAGACTCCTTTTTCATACCTGCAGATCTCAGAAACCTCATCCAAGGCTCTCTCAGAAGTTGAATTCCACTTCCAAAGAAATGGCCAAAATAAAAGCTCACTTCTGACCATCTCCCTTAGATACTTCACACACCACCTTGCCCACTAACCCTCCTCAAGTGCTGTTTGTTGGCTTCCCACCAGTACTGTGTAAGGTTTTTACAGTGTCTACTTCCAGTTTTCCTTCTGAATTTTTTTTCTTTCTCTTCTGTGTCTCTCTTTATAAACCCAGTCTCCAAAGGAACTTACTTCTCTAGTGTTTTCTAACTCTATCCTTAAGTCATCCTACAGACTGTGGAAATCAATGTCCAGGATATATCAAGCTTCCCATAGAAAGCAGGCTAATACCTTGATCTAGTGGTCTGTGTATTTATTTATTTATTTATTTAATGCTGGACAGGCAATACAGAAGGCCAGAGTCCTGACCTTCAGTCTGGGCAAAGGTATTTAATGGTACTATCTTAGAACAAGCAATTGGAAGAGGTATAGAGCGCTGCCCTTTAAAATGACCTGATACTTAATGTATATAACCTAATAAACATCTGTAGATCTGAGAGAGCTGTGGTGATACAGACTGTATGAATTTGGTCTAAAAAGAGTAATTTTTCTCTGCATTCTTCAAAATGGAAAACCCATTAGGAGTTCTATGTTCACACTGCACATGTAATGGCAGATAAATAGATCTTTCAGTATTTCCATCTTTCTACACTCTTCTCCTGTGAGCTTGTCTCAGCTGAACACACACTTAGTTGTTCAGCAACATGAAATACATCCCTTCTGGCAGAGGAAGCTCTTGCAATACTTTGCTGCAGAACAGGTCATTACCCAGGAGATTCAGGCAGGAGCTTCTCTAGCTCCTTGCTGAATTCATTGTTTCATCATCTACACATCTCACATTTAATTATTTCCATTTTACTACCAAAGAATTGAGAAAGATTTTTTGAGGAGTTGCTAGTTACTCAGCATGCGAGGACTGCCTGCCTTCTGTACTTTATTAGTTTTGCAGACTGAGTTTTTAGCAGAATCATTATAATAATAATGGATATTAATACTGGATTAAGTCAAATCTAGGCACTTACAGATTTTTGAGGTGCTTCACCTGTGGAAAAAAAGACTTTCAGAATTATTTCATCAAGCTTTAGTGATTTGTCTAGCCTAGAAAAAATTGCAGAGATCTGTCCTCTAAAACAGGCAGTTAAAAAAAAGTATTTGTTGAACACTTTATGACAAGTATTTCTTAATAAAGTGCAAGCACTTTTCTACTGCATGCCAAGGCCACAGTGAGATGCTGCTGTGAGAGAAATACAGCTGGGTTTTGATTTTTTTTATTGTTTAAATTAGGAGATTATGCTCATTTTATTTTCGGATTGTAATTCTTGTTTTGTCTAAAATTAGGCGTTAATTGAGGTCAGATTATCAATATTTAAAATTACTAACATGATCAGTAATTAACTGGTTTCATATGGTTACTGTACAAGATACTTAAAAGCTGTCATATTTTCACTGATTCTTTGTTTCAAAAAAAGCGAGGTACAGTCAGTGTTTTATAAGGAACTACAATTAAGCAGGATGTTTTGGTAACTGGCAAACTAAAAACCTTTTCTCTCAGAGGAATTCACTAAAACTGACCTTTGAAGCTTTCTGTTATCATTCATAGCCTTAGCACTGATGTTATTTCACTCAAATCAGTGATACTGGGATCTTAAAGATGCTTTTGAAATTATTTCCTTAATAGAGTCCAGATTTCTAGGTGAAATCAAAACTGTATTAAATCAATTTGTTTGCCTGAACCTGGTGCATATCACAAGGTACACCATGAAACACTGGCTTATTGCAGAATGTTTAATCCAAACTTGTTGATCCAGCTGGGGATACCACATTAAAACATATAGGTTACCATGTTTCTGCTTTTCTAGCTTTGACAATCAGGGCATTGATTTTGAATAACATCAGTCATTCAAAAAAAAAGAAAAAGAAACCGAAACCACAAAAAAAAACTAAAAAAACCAAGCAGGTTTTTATTTGGCCTGATTAAAGTCAGGCTCAATCAGAAGTGGTTTCTGAGCACCTGTATGATACTAGGGGCAAATAAAGTTATATACCCCGAAGTGATATCTTACAGAAGCACTTGATTGATTGAAACCTCCTCCTCAGACCTTGAAAAGTGAAGCTTAACAGGATCCTGAAGACAGCTGAAAATTATAGAGCTGTCTGGTATGATGTTAAAACTGTGATTGCCAGTATGTATGATAAACTTATTTTCATGATATTTCAACAAGAATTTTTTATCAGGTTTGGCTCCTTTACCAGCAGTATAAAAAGCTCAAAACAAATCCCTGTACCTATGAACTTGATTCCTTGAGGAAATTTGGTATGTATATACATATATAGTCATATTAAAAGCAGAGTTTCAGTTTAGAATACATGTTTTCTTATAAAGAAAGAAGACATCTTAATATGATTAAAAAAAATGTAAAGAAAATCTTTGAAGATTTATGCAAAAAAAAAAAATATTTTCCTCTAACCTTTGAAAAGCTGAAAGCAAAGCTGAGATAATTTCTTCAGTCTTATTTGCCATGCAGTAATATCAGCTGTCTCTGGATTTAGAATGATAATTCTTTCTTCATACTAGAAACTGGGTACTAGATGCTGGGTATTGCAGATTGAAGTACTGTATTGCTTTAGAGCTCTGGGGGGAAAAAAAAGCACACAAACCAACCAACCAAACCAACAAACTAAACAAAACCAAAACCAACCAGCCAACCAACCAAAAAGCCCCCACCCTCAAAAAGAAAAACCCAGCAAAACCAACCAACCCTCCCCTCCTCCCCTAAAAAAAAAAAAACCACTCACCAAAAAACCCCAACAACCTCCCCCACAACAAATTCCATAATGGCTTACCTCCAAGAAATTGTTCATGAGCGAGTTTGTCATCCACAATACTTTCCTGGGACCTTTTTTCTCTTCCATGAAAACTCTCACAGACTTTTCTATACCTACAGATTTAAACTTTTGAAAATCAGAGCCTGTGAAAAGTCAATAAACCTCTATCTGAGCTATGATTAAATTGAAGTCATAGAAGGTGGATTGTAGATTTGTGATATAACCTGTAGAGAAAAGGAGAAAAATGTTGGGAAAACTAAGAAAGACAAAAAAGGAAATATAGCAGTAGTAGATATTATGAAGTAAGTGCAATTATTTTAAAACATCACTAAAATATTAAATCTTTCATCCACTGGCCGGAAAAAAAAAAAAAAAAAAGTAGCTCATTATAACTGGGCTAGATAGTACACACTTTTAAACTACCCCTCCAGTCACATACCTCCTATGTTTTCAGAAGTGAAAAAGAGCAGGAGCATACTTCAGGGTTTGCGAAGGCCATATAACTAATACCCTTCACTACTCAGTAACTAAATAATGCTTCCTATGTAGATGTGTTTTAGACCTAATTTTCACATTTAAATGTGAAGATAAATGTTGCCTTCAAGAAAAAGTTCAGTTGTCGGGCAAGGTCCCATAAAAAACAAGTACTTGGCTTTTTTTAAAACTGTTCAAGGAAACCAGACTCTACTGAAGCACAGTGCTGATGCTGTAAATGTAACAACTACACCTCTAATACAGTTATAAAGGATATTTTATTATTTGATGGAAAGAAGTAGAGAGGTAAGCAAAAGAGGCCAGAGGAGAATGGATTTACTGGTGTAGTCCAAGGGCCAGGAAGACATGATGAGGTCTTTTCAAGATCTCCCTGAAGCTCTCTCTCCTGCCTTTTGGAGGAACATTTCTCACTGACTCCTCAGGGAATTTGATCATTCTAAATTAGGTTTTGTTTGGACGCTTTAGCTGTTTATGAAAATACCCTTCTTATCATGCCTCCCAGTACATTATTTCCTTGGCTTTACCAATGAGCTTCAGCTTCACAAATCTTTCATTCCACTTAACTCTTCACCTTGCCCACTAAGATTGTAATATTTGTAGATTAAATTTGTGTACAACCTAGAAAAAGAGAGTTCCAATCCTGTGAAGGCCTTGTAGGAACTACTGCAATAACTATTAAAGAAACTCAAACAAAATCTTTCTGATCTAGGCAATTGAAATGAGAACACATAAATTCGTAAGCTAGCTGAGGCTTTTAGGAGGTGAGAAAGCACTGGTAGTTCCATCCCACACATTTAATCAGTATGGGTTGGGATTCTGGCAGTTGCATGTTTTGTGCCAGAGATAAATGCTATGCTTGGCATATTACTCCACATCCATTATTTACTTTAATTGAACTTAAGTCTTGATTTTTGGGGACATTAGATTTAGAAAAAGAGGACTAATGGAAGAATACATGAACTAGGAAATATCAGGACTAGCTGAACAAAATTATAGGAAGTAGAGAACTGGGTATTAGCACTGGTTGCTAAATGTCTCCAAAAATATATGTTAGAAAGAGATATGATAATATAATAAATACCAGAATATATCTGATCAAATAAGATTCACTTGAAATTTCACTGTCGTATTTACATATGATATAAAGTGAAAACTATTTCTTTTTCATTATTGGTCATCTCGAATGCTATGAAACTGGACACCACCTGGACATTTTTATTTGAAAGCACTGGAGCAGTTAAGAGATTATATATGAGTTATATGAGACAGATACTAAGCCTTTTGCATCTCTAAGAATTTACTCTGCTTTAGGTAATTTCTCCCTCCAAACACTTTTTTTTCCCCCATAATTATCCTATATTTTGGATCATGGTCTAGTAATTATCCTATATTTTGGATCATGGTGTTTGATCAAGGGTTGGACTTGATGATCTCAGAGGTCTTTTTCAACCTGACTGATTTTATGATTCTATGATTTTTTTAAATTTTGTATTTTTTAAATTTATCACACAGAAACATACTGCATTCCTTATTTCTCTGTGTAAGTTGTTGCATATCATGACCTAGACCAAAGCAAATAGTGATGCAGAGCTGTCAGAAAATTGTTGTCCTGACCAATGAATTGTCTCTTCCATAGCTATACAATGAGGATTCCTTTAACTTGAGTGATGGAAAATTATTAGTAGAGGGTCTTCCTGTCTGCAGCATTTGTCCTGACTGCAGTGGGATACAGTACAGTTTGATACAGAACCACTGCAGGGTGCTGCTCTCTGCCAGATTTGTGTTGATTTGCTGCACTTGTATTTTAGAGAAATTTCAGGACCCTTGCAAACCAATGTTTAGTTTACTTCTGCTTGGTGGATAGTCCATGAATTTAAGACACTTGTGCAGAAGATCATTAGGTGGCATTAAAGTAGACACCTGTAAGCCATGAAAGGCTATTTGCTTTGCTATTAGGATCTTCTACTAAAATAGAGGCAGATTGAAGCTTTGTCCCTTAGGAAACTCAGGTCCTCTGTGTGTATAATGTTACTAGACACCTTTCATACTCCAGTCTTTATTTAGTGTAGGTCCAGCTGTTTTATTTCGCACTATGTAGTCTTCTCACTATGTAGTCTGGCTCTTTATTACTTCTAAATCTAACTTGCTATCTCACATAGCTTTATTTATAAAACTAATAAAGTCTTTTATTTCAGCAGACACACAGTCCTAAACATTTCCCTGAAAATTCGCTTTTAAAATTATTGTTCTCTAATGACAATAAGATGTTGAGTTATATATATTTTTTCTGTAATTATGAGTGAAAGGTATGTTAGTGAAACAATATCTTCTGCTAGTTAGGAATGTGTAAGATAGGAAAGGGCAGAATTAATTTGACTGATGGGCCTTGGTGCATGCGTTCCCATATGCTTCATAGTTACATGCATTGCTGTTATTTTTCCCACAGCATCTCTGCCTTAGCCAATGGCACAGGTGCTTACAACTGTTCTAGGGGTACAAGATCCACAGTCAGTCTCATCCTTTCCGGACACCTTATTTCTTTCTGTTCTCTGGTTCTTAAAATTGACTCTTTCTCTCATCCTCTGCAACTCCAGTTATCCTTCCTCACTTCCCAACTTCACAGCAGCTTTATTTCTCCTTCCTGCATTACAGAATTATTGCCATGTTGTCGGGATGTGTGCCTGACCCATTTCAGTCTACAGCTGTCAGAACTGCCTCTTTCTTTGCCCATCAGCTGCAGATGTAATTACAGTCAATTCAAACTACGCTATGCGTTTTAAGTGTATGGACATATGAAAATCTACATCTTTCAGTACAGAAATCTTTCTAATGCTCATAATTTGCTTACGATTTCCTGCTTATGAACACTGAATGGAATAGAAAACAAATAATTTTCTTTGCAAAATATGAAGCCCCTTATCATAAGCTTTCCACTACTATGAAGTGGAACACAACAGTTATCAATTTTTGCTTGATTTTACTTAAAATCATCCAAATAACAAGTTGTTCTTTCAGGGTTTTTCTCAGAATCAGCTGAATGGTTTAGTCTGAAGCTTTTTCTCAAAAAATGAAAAACTAAGCTCAAAGTGGCAGGGTAAGAGTTTGGCAAAATCATAAGAAAGAGTATCTAACAGTGATAAGAATAGCTTTATAACAAGTTGTACCAGCACTGCAACTTGTATTAAATTTTCTTATAATCACATATATGCTGAATGAACCCCAATTGTTCTACAAAGATAGGGGGTTAACAATAATATACAATATTTCTCAACAGTGGTTGAAAAGTAGTAAAATTTCTAAAAAAAAAATCTTCTTGGAAAAGACTTTTACAACTATTTAAAAATCTCTCTGTCACTTAGTTATCTATCACTGTTGGTTTTGCTGCTATGGTTGTTGTTACAAGCATGCTAGAAAAATGAATCCTAATCTTGCCCTAAAGTGATTATTGCTTTATATTCATAACATCTGAAAAGCTTGTCCTGCAAAATATTGAATGCATACATAAATGATTATAGTTTTGTGGGTTTTTTCCCCAGCATGAATGAGAGAGTGTAAATCTGGTCAGTCATATATGTAAGCCATGCTTGTTTTTTAACTGTATGAAAAATAGCTGTAACTTAAATCACAAGGCAGTTTTAGTTATTCACTTCAGCTGATAGACACAGCTTTTGCAACACTGCGGTAATAACAATTTAAATGCATATTGCTCTGTTCATGGCTAGGCTCCGAAAGCAGTAGACAGCAGAAAAGAAGAACTGAATAAATGAACACTGAGAAAAGAAACAATTTAAAACACTTTTTTTTAAAAAACAGGATTGTAGCTATGAGCTCCCCAG
Organism: Pyrocephalus nanus; assembly: GCA_038380795.1. Lineage (NCBI taxonomy): Eukaryota > Metazoa > Chordata > Aves > Passeriformes > Tyrannidae > Pyrocephalus > Pyrocephalus nanus. Next base: position 81,545,765 of record CM076260.1, on the reverse strand, counting down.
GCAGCATATTTGACAGTATACACTGAGAAGTAAGAGAATTTACAACAGCTCAGACCTGAACATCTAATCAATAAGACAGCAAACAAGTCCAAAGTACCTGACTGCAGTACATACCACCTACCTGTGCATACGATATATGATCTAAATTTAGTAGAGCATATTGCAGTCAGTTGGCTACCACACTGTTTTGCCCTTCATAATCACTCAACTGTTGCTGTGTGTTCTCTGTTTACTGGTATGGTCCACTGTAATTGGATTCATTTTCAGTTTTTATACCTGCCACTGAGAGAAAATATTTCCAACAGTGGGAAATCAGGATTAGTCATACAGCCTCCCACTCCTCCTTGCAGATGCTATGCCCATAGCCTACCCAGAGGATGGATGTGGGCTGGGGATCATATGGGGTCCTGCAAGGAAAGTTCATCTGATTTCCTCTGAGATTATATGAGTGGTATAGAGGCATGAAGGAAAACAACTAGCTTCAGATCTTCAAATAAGGTACCTCAGGGAACTAAGGAAATACTTTTTCTGTGCCTGGTATGGAAGATATAATGAATGCATAACTTACTCCTTGTTTTGTTTTTCTATCCTATACTTTTCTACAGGTTTAGGATGTATCAATATATTCTTCTACAAGACTGTCCTGTGTAAACTGAGGTGAGATGATATGCATAATCCTGCAGCTATCAAGTGTGAGCCTAAGTGCCACACCAAGTCTAATAAGGTTTCTTGGCTCTGTTGCTGAAAAGAGGCAGTCATCTGTATGACCAGAGATGTTTCAGACTTCAGGATGATAACATTTTTATCATCTTCCAAAAACAATTTATCAAGCTAAGGAACACTCCCTGACACTTCTGGTTCTGCTTGCAGGTCCTTTGTGATATAGCCATGTCTCTCACTAGGATGCCACCACTTTCATCACAATGCTTTACTTCACCTAAACTAGTCCAGTCTCCCTGCATCCGTAATATTCAGCCTTTGAGTGTACGCTGTGCATCTGCGGCTGCCAGGACCTTCCTATTGTTTAGGACAGCTCTGCTGATGCAGCAGCTATTCCAAAGCCCACTCTCCTAAGTGGACGGTCCAAATCTAGTCACAGTGCCATTTCACTTTTATTTTTGGCCCTGAAAATTTAAGTTGATTACAGTTCTTTGATGGGAACAAGTCAGATCTCATTTCCTTTTCCTAAAGTCTTAATGTTAGACTTAATATTTCAATGTCGTAGTCTTATGGTCTTGGATTTAATGCTTTTTTTTAGCTAAATATCCCCAAAACACTTATTTCCAGCTGTGTGTAAAATTAATATCCGAAACATACAGAACAATAAAGCTGAACCAATCCCTTAGTTACAACGGAGAAAAGTTAATCACAATAAATGAAGAAAGTATTTACAGTAAAAATTGTGTCTAAGAAAAAGAATTGAGAATGTGTATGTTAATAAATAATAATAAAACATAAGTAAGAAGTACCACTGGAAACCTAGTATTACATTAAAACAGCTACTTTACAGCCTCCCCCCACCCCCACTCCATTTAAGACAAATGATCACTAAATAACTCCATAGCAAACAGTTTCTAAAATTAAGGCTTGGGGTGGCTAATACATGTTTGGATAGAGCTTATTTGGAAAATATTAAAATATAACAGGTCTAGTTGAATCAAATGAACTCACAGTATGGCAACAATTTGGTTTAATTTCATAAAAAACCTGCTCTTTCCTGTAACTTATTTTTGATTATCAGTCCTCAAAATCTCTTACTTCTACTCTTAAATATATATATATTTTGTTGCATTATTTATTTTATAAGCAATCTAAATTACCTAAAAATATCCATTTCTTAAGAGGAAAACAAACACATCACTTTATTTATTGATCTCCTAACTAAACAGGCATTAGTATAACACAGTCAAATTCAGCTGTCAAATTATAATTGTTTACTATTATATGACAAATATTCAGACAAGATTAGATAGAAAATTATTCTGTTGGAAGTTATTAACTGATCCAGCCTGTAAGGCATAAAGACATGCATGTGGGGAACATGCATGTCTTTATGCCTTACACACAGGTTCAGTGCTTCCTAGCCTGAGCAAGAAGCTGAATCAAGAGCAGGATCACCTGGAAAGGGTGGAAAAAGACCTCTTGTATTCAGTTTTCATCTAGATTTGGGCAAAGAAGCCTGAGAATTGTTAGGGTACAAGGATCCATGTGCTAGCTTGGAGATTGATTACGAATACCCATGACCTTTGACATCCTTCAGAGATTTTCAAGATACCATGAGTGCACATGGCTTTTTGGAGGTACAGTTTAGGATTGGTATCTCAAAGAGCAGAGAAGGACAGCTGCTTTGTTGCTCTTCCCCCTCCAAAGAGGAAACCAGGCTTTCACATGGCTGCTATGTTTTGAGATTGAGAACTAAAACAGCAACAGGCTTGGGGTTGAAGGCAGGAAATATCCTCTTCTTGTTATCCTCTAGCAGGGTAGTTTTCTTTCTTTCACAACTAGTCCTAAACGCTCGTTTGAGAGACCTGTATAATTTGACACTTTGATGCAAGAAAAATGAACCCAAAAGCGCTTTCTGCTACACCTTTCTGTAATAGCTTTCTGTTAATGAAAGATACCAGGAGCCAGAAGAGGAATTAAAGATTTTTCATTAGCTTCTCACCCTGTTCGTTCTAGAAGTCTGATGTCTAACAGATTAAATAGGATGATATTCAAATGCTTGGCACAGGTTGAGTATGTAGCTATGCACACTACTCACCAAACAACTGCACGTCTGAGAGATGTCTAGGGGAAAAGAGGAAGTAAAGAGTTGACTATGGAAGACATTTTCTTTGCTACAGGGAAATTTTTAAGGAGTGCTCTTCCTTCTTGGTCCTGCCGTAGCAGAGCAAACAAGAGAGCATGAGACTATATTTCTCTGAGTGCAAATGGCAGTCTGGCTGTGCTTTGACAATACGAAGATGGAGATATTTATATTGAAATATGAAAATATTACTTTTATCATCTTGTATTCATCATTGCAAATCTCTCTACAAATCATCTGAAAAAAAATTAGTAAAATTTTGACAGCTCTGAAGGAAACAAAAGTTTATACGGATGACATTTAGTTTAAAGGAAATCAGAGAAAGAAAAGAAGTCAAGCAAAAAATTAAATGCATTTCTCACAAACTGAGTCTATGTTTTGAGATCAATACGAAACATGAATGATTATAAACCATCTGACCATTTGCATTTAACAAACAATTTTACCGTTTGACACATCCATGACTTCTATACCCAGCTCTTTTCTTCACTATAATTTGTTACAGCAATTGGTGGCACACCTCAAGGATTCAGTGTTTTCTCTGCAAGATTATGAAAGGCACCTCTATTATTCTCTGTTTATATAAAAGAATTAATCAGAGCAAATCAAATGCCTAAGGCCTATGAGGTAGGGTAAAATGCTTTCTCTAAGGAAACTTGGAGAAAAGTTCTGAAACTTGTAGAAAAGTTCTGATTTCTTATGTGGCATGTAATCTTTAACTTTGTGTTTTCTGAAGGTGCTGGAAAATAATATTTTATTTACTCATTTACTTGCCTCATATTAAGTTCTTTAACATAAGACAACTGTTTATTGTTGTCGTATGTTACACCATAAGACCACCCCAGCAAGAATCCAGGTAAAAACCATAGCTGGGATCTGGAAATATGGTTGGCTTTTGTAGCAGCAGAATGACCTAGGAACAGTCACATCTGCCTTCTTTCTCAAACTGCAACATAGAGTTTGAAACAAAGCTCAGATGCGAGCATCAGATTCATACTTGTTGGCACAGTGAATGGATTTTCATAGATTCTATTATACTATAAATACTTTAAAAATAAAAAAAATAATTATACTAATCCTTAATATATGTATTATATATATTATATAATAGATGAGATGAAAACTCATGTCTATCGAAAGACAATGCATGTAAGCAGCAAAAAAAGATATTTAATAAAAATTATGTTTGAAACCAGGAAACTATCCCATATTATTATAAATTTGTGCTGAAGTATTAAAGATGTTATACTATTTCAATTGCAGAGATAATATATATAAATCTGGTTATTTTATTTTGCATATAAAGAGTAATTCATATTTATCCAGTGCAGTTAAAGGCCTGAAAGAGATTAACACATTAAGATAAAGAGATCTTTGAAAGGCTTTTTTTTTTTTTTTTCCCTTGGGAAAGCTAAATGGATAGGAACAGCAAGGATTAGGAAGAGGAGCAGATATGGAAGAGGTCTGATCAAGGTCTCAGTTTCAAAGGCAGGATGCAGAATAACACACACATATTTCAATATATGGTGTTTTACTCTATGCTGAAAGCAACCCCTTCCTTCCCATAATACTACAAATATCCTTTATGCACCTGAACCTACCAAAAGAATAGGTGCTGCTGTCAGTCCCCCAGATCAGCTTTTCCCCTCCAGCTGCCTTGCTCATCTCTAACAGATTCCATCTCTTTTGAGGCAGTCTGGTATGTTACCACACCAGTCTGACTTCAGCTTTTTGGGGCAATGATTGCTATGAATTTGTGCAGCTGAGCTTTGGCACATTGGGATCCTAACCTAGTACAATTTTCAGGGTGATCAGTGTCATCATTCACTAACAACAATTAAAATTTCTCCTCAGTTCCTATGGAGTGACCTTGGCATTTCCCAGTGCCTCTCCTATAGACATAATATTAATTTTGTTTCCTGCTTTCCATGTTGTACCTCTGTGAGTTAATGAAGGTCAGAGTTGGACGTGGAGTCAGTGTAGGTGAAGAGGGTTCCCTGCAGAGGGGTGTGGTGGGGGTCAGGATATCAGAAAGGACAGTTGGAAGTTGTTTAATATAATAAGTCTCTGAATGAACAAGCAATGGTGGATGGTAACACTGTGGCTCAGCTACCCTCAATCTTCTTTTCCCTTTCAGTATAACCACTCCTAAGTGGCCTGGAAAACTGTTTAGATTCAAATTTCTACAAGTAAATATGTCTAGGTCTAGGCAAACAAACCTAACTTTGCCTTTAATACATCTATCTGTACTAGAGTGCTTGGGTCCTTACAGTATATATTGAATTTCATAAAGAAAAAGGTTTAATTTGAATGTCAGATTCCTTCTGCAGCAAGATATTTGTGCTGCATCTTTAACAAACCCAGACTCTTTCTGAGTGACACGGCATAAACACAGACTTAGCCCTCACTTTCTGTTGTGTTTAAGCACTGAGGATTCTCATAACAGTTTCATGAACCTAGTCATATTTAAAAGGACAGTGTTTTGGTTGAGGTTTTTTATTTGTGGAATCTTCCTCATCTATAAAGTCATGGGTTCATGTGAGCATCCATCTTCATTAAAAAAGATCCCAAACAATCCCAAATTCTCACAATTACTGGGGGGAGATTGGACCAAACACATTCAGTTTAAAATCCATAGAGAGACTGTAACAAAGATCTCTAAATGTTATTTCTTATTGATGACTTCAAGTCAGTTCTTAGGAATTTTGAAGGTCTGCCTTATGTTCTTCACAGTTGCTGGTACTACCTATTTGTTAAATTTGCATCTTTGATATATTAAAGTACAATTTCTGGATCTAGTCCTACTACAGGCAATGGAAAGTATCCATTTTCCCTGCTGTCTTATGCCTACATGTAAGTTAGGCCACAATGCCTCGCTTACAATTAATTGTAAGAAAATTAAAGATCATCACTCTGAGTAAGGTGAATGTCAAAACCATATTAATGCTGGAAGTAATCCATGTCTGCCCAATGCTGCTATCTAACAGAGTGAAAATCTAACAGATTTGGAAAACTTTCAACTGTATTTACAAAACACTGCGTAATACCAGCACTGATACAGGATGAGTGCTCACAAAACCCTAGAAAGCTTCTTCATACTAGTATCTTCTAATATACATCTAATTTTTTCACTGAGTAACGACTTTACAATATATCAGTTCCTCAAGGTTTTTGCTTAAAGCACTTGCTGGCATATGTTCTTGAGGGGATTGGCTTTTTAACACTTGCCAGTTTTACTTAAATAAAATATATTTTTTTATACTCATTTTTTGATATTACTTACAGTCTGTTTAAGAACTATTTCAATTATGTTTTACAAAATTTCTTATTCTTTCTCCTCATCTATTTAAGGATGCATTCAAGGTTTGACCCACTCTCGTATCCTCAGGTATTTAACCTAATCAAAGTCTGTACTTACATGCATTTGGAGTCAATGAAGCACATCTGCCTGTCTGAGGGTGAGACTGAAAAACTAAACCATTTATGTTCATTCTTTGTTAGACATAGAAATAAATGTTTTAGCCCCCTTTTTCCCCCTTCACTGGTCTTTTTGTCTTTTCCAACACATGGGCCACCTTGCTGACTCATCTGTATAGCTACCATTTACTGCTGTTTACTCTGTTCCTAATTGCCATTTCCCGATCTTCAGTAATAATGTGTAATGAGCAAAGAATAACTTCATTAATTTAGATTAACCCAAGTCCAGATCAATTAGTAGACTGTAACAAGACTGTAAGACTGTCTTGTTCTTCCATCACCCATGACTAGCGCTGAACAACAGAAAAGACCACACTGCTGTTTTCAAGGCAAGGGTGGTCCTTTATGGTTTATATAACTGCTTGAATTGAGTGATCATCTTTGTGCACACTTCACAGTAACCTCACTTCACTACCCATCCTGCCTCTCCTCTTTAGGGCGAGCATATTGATAATTCACTTCTCACTGAGAACAAGGCTCTTGTAACCTGATTTCAGGTGCTGTTTGGTTGAATGTTACAACAAAAACGGTGAAGGAGTATGCCAAATAGCAGTGTTGCTGTGTCCCAGAAAGCATCTTTACTCCACACCTTCCAAATGTTTTGTAAACAGCAGAAAGGACTGTCAAGGATGCGTGTAAATACAGTTTCAAATCTCCAGAGAGACAGGGTAGTTGGAAAGGAGAATTAAAGGAAATGGTTATTAATAAAGCAATTCTACTTGAATTTTGAACTTTGCTGCTGCACAAAGTCCACTAACCACTTGTATGAGGCTTCCTAAGGAAAACTCCTTACACAAAATACAAGGCAAGGCAAGTAAGAAAAGTTAACGTGAGTGGAAAGAGGAGGAAGATCAAGCTGGGGTATTTTGGCTTCTGACAAAAATGATATGGTGATTGGGGATATATCTGCTGATCAGTTTTCAAATATTGGCATAAACTGGGAGTCTTGTCAACACCCTTTCCACAACAAACCCCAGATGCATGGATTCCAGCGCTACTGTACCTCCCTCTTCTGGCTGTGAGCTGGACTCAGAACACGAGACATATTGATCCCTTGGAGAGACAGGTACGCTACTGTCTCAGAGACTTTGATGTGCCCAAGGTCCTCCTAGCACACAAATAATGAAGTGATAAATTAGTGTGCTAATTTACTGATAGATGTAGTACATCTGTTCAGATTTTTGTAGATAAATATTGCAAATAAAGTCTTTAATGTAGTTTGACCTACAGAGTTTGACCAAGGAAATGGTGGAATAAAGTATATAATTCACCCGAGAATATAAATTTAACAGCAGAAACCCACATAAAATAGATGAGGCTGATAAGGGTATTCTAATTGTTACATCCATGGAAAACACATCTTTAATATAATCGCACTGTCTGGGTGTCTAAGCACTGTGGAAGTGGATTCAGTAGTATCATCAGTCCTGCTCCACGACTTAGGGAGCAATGTGAACCTGATCCATGTTTTCTCAGATGCAGAAATATGAGCCTCTGCAGAACCATTGTCTCCACAAGGCAATGCTGCATTACTGTATGTTTAACTCTACTGGCAAAACATTCTCCCCACAAAGACACTGGCTGGAATGGTAGCCAGCCCCACAGCAATGCAGTCAGCACTCCCAGTTTGGACATATCCACGCTCACACTGCACTCATCTCGGTGAGGACTGTTCCTTTAAAGCCAGGATATGCAGTCCTGCAGAGGAACTACAGGTAATTAATAACAAATTGACGACATACATGGCTATTCTGGGCAGGGAAATATTCTCTCACCCACTAAAATCTGTAGCTACATTTTTCAAGCTGTATTTGTAGAACTACTGACTGTGATTTTCTAGAAATTAGTTTATTCTGTCTTTTATTTCCTTCTTTGAACTTTTATTTTTTCTCTCCAAGCTGTAGCTTAAATGACTTGTAAACTGTATGCAGCCTTGTATACTGCTAAATAAAAAATGCTGTGTTTAAGTCACTGTAGCAATGCTTCCTCTCTCACCAAAGTAAACTTTGGCTCTAAAATTCTTGATTTATTAAGACTGCATTCTGAATCAGCTGGAAAGTTTTGATCTTGCTTAAAGTAACATCATTCACTTCCTTCAACAGGAGGCTATTGCTGGTAAAATCACTGTTTATCCATCATAAATGTGTTATATCATTATATTTTATTGCATATACATATGCAAAATTTTGTGGGATTTTTCCTAGGAGAAAGATGTTTATTATTCAGTGAGTATATGGAATCTGAAATTAAACAGGCTACCTGATTCCCTGCTCTCAGTGAATAGTTTAACATGGTTGCAAGTCAGGAACAATTGTGGAAAGCTTGTCATAGAAGCAGTACAGGCATCATTTTGACCCCAACTCATTTGCTTTTTACCTTCTGCAGCTTTAAAGATATTTTGGACCTGTTTGTGAAAACTTTGGACATAAATTCACTGTCTGTGAAGCCTGAAGGTCTGGATGAACAAATTATAAATCAAATGCCAGCACATTCTAAAACTAGTCATGCTCAAAGCTAAACTGTAGATACTATCCTAACAGTAATTCTCAGGGAGAAAATTACTAGATCATAGAATTATGTAATATCCTAAGTTGGAAAAGACCCACAAAGACCATTGAGTCCAGTTCCTGGCCCTGCACAAGAAAACCCCAAGAATCATATCATGTGCTTGAAATCATCATTCAAACACTTGAACTCTTGTCAGGCTTGGTGCTGTAACCACTACCCTGGGGAACCTGTTCCAGTGCCCAACCACTCCCTGGATGAAGAACCTTTTCCTAATATTCAACCCAAACTTCCCCTGACACAACTTCATGCCATTCCCTTGGGTCTTGTCACTGATCAGAGAGAAGAGATTGGTGTCTGTCTCTCTGCTTTCCCTTAAGAGGAAGCTGTGATCTGTGATGAGGTTTCCCCTCAGTCTCCTCCAGGCTGAGCAGAACAAGTGACCTCAGTCTCTCCTCCTATGGCTTCTCCTCTGGACTCCTCACTGTCTTTGTGAAGGAACATGGAGGAAAACAAAGAAAAGGAATGAAATCAGATGTTTTGGAACATGGATAGTAACATAGGTATTTCTGAATGTTAACTGAACGTTTCCCTGTCAACAGAAAAAAGGAACAAAAATCCATCTTCAAGTTCATGCACAGAAACGTCTCCTCAAAGCCAATAGGACCGCTAAGGGTAAACACATATATAAGTAGTTTGTTGGGTGATTGCAGTCTGCCTTCCAAAGATCTTTCTAAGACTGATTTCAAGTCCCAGATTGAAAAAAGGATCTACTCCTCACAATGAATTTTGAGTCAGAGGGTGGTGGTTAATGTTAATATTATTAGTTATGGAACTTAAGCAGAGGTATCACATCCTGGAGCCTCAAGCCCATTTAGTCATTTACACTAGATCAGCTTGAAGCTCAAGTGTAAAGACTGTACAAATCCTGGCATTTGTGAGCTAACAACAGTTTACCTCCACTTTGCACATATAGGAGCAGAAAAAAGCAACAGACATTTGAGTCATTTGTGTTCTGTAATATCTCTTGATTTATGCCTTAATATTAAGAAAGTGCATTAGGAAATAGCAATTTTTTTAATGCAAGAAGAAATTCAATTAGTTAGAAGAAAATAAGAGCCCTTTAAAATTATTACAGAGTGGAAATTACATGTGCATTATCTAAGATTTGTGAGAAATTCTTAAGAACAAGAATATTTTAAGTGCAGCTTCAGAACAGGAAACAGGTACAGAAAAGTTTCCTGTGGGTGGCTGTGCTAAAATGAGCTAAATTATCATTCTGTCTAAACTTTTTCGTATTCAGTAATTTGCCATTATTGTTGCCAGCAATTTACTAAGAGCGTGAAGGGGGGGAAATTAAAAAAGATTTAATTAGGAAATTCCTTAGAAACACAACAAGCCTCAAACGACACCTCATACTTAAAACTTACATGTTAATAGGCGACTTGCAGCTTCCAAATTCATAATTATGTCCCATAGATAATTGTTTGGCACAATTATGTCTCTGAGCAGTGTTCTGTTACCAAGAGAGATCTTGGAAAAGTCAGGAAAAGCAGAAGGGTTTACTTGCCAAATAAGAATTGCACCATTTATAAAAACAAGGAAACAAAAAAAAACAAATAAACAAAACCAGTCTGAAATCACTTTCTATACAAAAGTCCTTGCTCAGTTTTTTAGCCATTTCTTTTCATGTGAGTAGGACAATGATTTTGGGGGCTTGCAGATAAAAAGAGGGAGATTGAAGGTGAGGAAGATTTAAACCCCCAGAAGAGATGGGACAGGAAGTTAGCTTCTTTACAAATTCTAATTTTGTTTCTCAGACACTATAAAGAAAAATTTTATCAAAGAGATCCCCAAGAGCTAAAGCATTGCTAAAAAATATTTTACACAGCCCTCTGGAAAACATTTATTTCAACATTCAAATCTGTACATTGCTTACACCCATCATCATCATCATCATGGCTAGGCTTCGCAAATGAAGATTTGAGAAGGGCTCTACCCATGCCTGCTACAAGCGCGCTGATGGCTAAAAAGGCCAAGGCGAGATAGACAAGTCCGGTTGCAGAAGGTGCAGCAGAAAGACTCCCCAGGGGATATCGACGAGACGCGATTCTTTCTGCGTTGTCTTTTCTCCTCGAGAGTGATCCTGCGTGTGTTCTCAAAAGCAGCAGCAGTGTTATAGATGGTGTTGTCTCCAGGCCTCTCTATTGGAGGCCAGGGTAGACCAGTGGTGGTGATCAATATGGCCAAGGCTGAGGGATTGTTTCAGGCAGTCCTTGTATCTTCGGGGCTCCTCTCTTGTGGCAGCCAGTGGCAAGTTCCCCATAGAGCACGATCTTAGGGAGGTGGCAGTCTTGCATCCTGGAGATGTGCCCTGCCCAGCGCAGCTGTGTTCTCAGCAGCATGGCCTCAATGCTCGTGACTGCTGCCTGTTCAAGGACAGACGTGTGGATGTTTAGGATTGTACGGAGGCATCACTGATGGAAGCGCTCTAAGAGACGCAAATGGTGGCGGTAAATGACCCATGACTCAGATCCATATAAAAGAGTAGACAGTACAATGGCTCTGTAAACACTGATCTTTGTACTTCTCTTCAGGTGTTTGTTTTTCCACGCTCTTTTATGGAGTTTACCAAAAGCTCTATACGCCTTTGCTAACCTGTTGTCTATTTCTGCATCAATCTTACCGTACAAGGAGATGATGCTTCCTAGGTAATTAAATTGCTAAACTGATTTAAGCTCAGATGCTTAGAAATTATCAGTAGATAGATCTCTCTTCTCTCTTTCCAAAAGCTTGCTTTATACCCTGTGGTTCCTAAGCCTTGCATGGTTGCATCACACATACTCAGATCTTAGACAGTCTCAGCCAATGTCTTAGTCAATGGAATTCATAAACAAAGTGTAGTGTCAGCCAGAGAGAGAGAAGACTACAGTTAAATGAGTTGACCCTGTCAGAAATTGTTTCCAGTGAGCATTTAGGTTCAACCTTTGGAACGCATGGCATATAAATATTCTTCAGGATATTTCTTCAGGTGGAGACCTATTAAGACAACTGCTTCATGTAACTTAATGGAACTACACCACCCTGCCTAACAGCATGTGCTGTTGTCATTGAGATAAACAATCTGCTACAGGTTTGATATTGGAAGACAGTATTAAAGTCAGTTGAAGTTTGATTGCCTTAAACAGTTGAGTAATTCTTTAGAATTATTTAATACAAATGAAGAGTCATGAAGAAAATTTTAACAAAGAACATAGAGAACATTTTTAGTAGAAAATTCAAATTTCCATCAAAACACATACACAAGAAGTCAAAAAGGAAGTTCCCAGTGGTTCACTGAAGAATTCCTAGGAAGTAATCTCAGTACAACAAAATTTTCAAGGTAAACACATTTATCTCAATATTTGGGATATTTCAGCAGAGAAAAAAAATCAGTGTTGTTGAGAAGAGGTAGATTGTGGTAATTGAACTTCCCAGAATAATAGGAAGACAATGAGAAATATCCTGCTGGGTTAAGTGACTACTCCATCTAGCACAGGGGTTTGTTTCTGATAGTGGCAAAACCTTGACAGTTTTCTCTATCTGTCCTTCTTGTTCCCTAAGATGCACTGTCATTGAATTAAATATATTGCGGGTCACATTCCTGCTTATTCATTTCATAAGTATTCTTTGCAATTTTAACCTACTGAAACCATCTGCTAACCTCAATCTCCTGTTGTGAAAAGTTCCCAAAGTTTGCCACCCATGGTGTAAAATACTTTTAAATATTTTAAACTGATTTCAGCACCATCCAGTGTCCCCAGGTTTCTGTATTGTGGGAATTGGTGAACCGTGGATTTGCATTCCGCTTGCCATCACCTGCATGATTTGCTTTGTCATGCCTTCCCTCAGTCTTCTGTGCTCCAAACTAAATAGTCCAAATTTTCTAGCCTTGTCTACCAAGGCAGTTTTTGCATGCCTTGGATAATTTGCATATTTTCTAGTACTTCTGCATCTTTCTTGAGAAAGATGTTTTGAGAAAGAAAATTGTGTTCGGTTCTGGTTTCTGCATCTTGAGATGCAGAGACCAGAGGTGAACACACTCAGAGTATGGGTCACAGAGGGACACCTTTCTTTTCCCAATCCTCTCAGTATTCTTTTGCATATCATGGAGATATAGAATATAATGTACAGTAATTTTGCCACACAGTAAAAGATTTTTATCTTGCCTTAAATGAGTACCTAAACTTTTTAATTCAAAAATAAAAAATTGTATATCCAAGTAAACTCCACACATCAGATTTAGAAGAGTTCTCTGAGGTCCATACCATAGGGTTTTTTTTGTCTGCATGGCGCCTGAATAGATAGGTTTTATACAAAGTGTGAGTATGAAGCAGGTAAAATTAAAGAAGCCTTCACCAGCCCTATAGACAAGCTGTGGCTTAGCTTTGTAGTCAATAACAACTTCCACTGGAAATAACTAGTCTGGAATGATGGCCAAAGGCTGTTGAACATACTCCTTACACTGTGCCTTTCACACATGAAATCACATGCCGGGAGTTCAAAATTTCACTTACAGCACATTCATCTTTAAATCAAGTAAAGTCACAAGGCAATAGATAATGATATTCATCTTTTGCCTGTTGTAGCTTGTTGAATCTATGCCTTTTCAATGAGTAAACACACAGCCAGATAACTACCTCATTCTGAATGAGGAAATAAAAAAAAAAAAAAAAGAGATAAAAATCGTAACATGCAGTGACTGTTGGCAGAAATAGAAACAAATTATTTTATCTGTGTAACCTCTGTTCCAGTAAGATCAATGAGAAATACACCTTCCTTTTAACTAAGCTACAAAACAAAGATGAGAAAAGAAAGTAGCAGTCAATATATTAGTAAGTTTTTGGTTTCTCCACATTTTTGGAATTGGATAAATGGTTCAGGGATGAGTTACATCTTGCAGTGTGGCTGTAGGGACAGCACAACCCTGTTCCTTGTTCTGCCTTCCATCTTTGATCATACTGGACCATAGGAAAGCACAAATTCCTCTAGAAGATCCAGGAGGGAAAACCCCCATATTACTCCACTTCAGAGGGTAGAAGCAGCACACCTTTCCCCCTGCATGGCTGGAATGACTCAGGTAAATCCTATTTTTTTCTGGTTTTCTCTTTTTGCTCACCTTTAGGAAATACAAAGAGAGTCTATGCTCCTAAATTGAGGTTCTTCCTTCATGCACTTCCCCCAGAAAAAGATTTTTCTCAATATGATAGCATGAATCACATGAACATAGATAACAATGTCAAATTCGCAGAAGGCAGAATCAATGAGTTTTATTTTTATAGTGACCTAAGGATATGGCTCATCAAGCAAGGGGAGAAAGATGTAAAATTGACTTTTAGTGCGGAACATAACAAAGACAAAAAAATAAGGCAATGTCTGAAAAGAGATTTGAGGAAGTCTAAATATTAGTCCTATCAACACACCTCATGATATCAAATTAGGGAACAAAATAATATTAATTTCTCCAAATTCTCTCCTCATTTGTTGCCACATATGTTGTATTGATGCATTGTGCTAACTACCCCTACGGCTCTAGACACAGTAAGGTTTCCTTACCAGCATCCTCAGTCCTAGCAAAACACATCTTCTTGAAAGATAATTTTATTTCAGTAATGTGGTCCATTCTATAATTATATGTTTACTTACAGTAATTAGGGTGAACAGAGGTGATTTCTTAAAAAATAATGACACTTGCATCGTTTGAATATCAATGAAATAAAAAACCCTGAAGTTTGGAATACAGATAGTAATTAAAAGTTTAATTATGTGGTTGCCACATCTCTACACTAGACAGAGTTTTCATAGTATGTAGTCTGTGATTAATAGGGGCATAAATATGAAAAACACCCATTTTAAACCTAATATTTTCTTTAGCTTGTATGTGTCTATGCTGGTGCATCCTTCCCCACTCTTCCTCTGGCCACCCTGTGATCTCAAAAATACTTGTTAGGCCTTGGTTTTGACAAGCAACACCTGGGCTAAGTTCCTCTTGACCTCATCAGAAACACTGTCTGCTCCCAGGAACTTGCGCTGTCTAACGAGCTCCTGTTTTTTTTAACGAACAGCCTTGGAAACTTATTTTTCTTGCCTGAATAACAACCCAAGTGGAACAACATTTTTGTTACTGAACTTTCAAAGAAAGTTGCCAGGATGGAAAACTACTATGACTGAAACCAACTGCCTTGCAGCCCTATAAGCAGCAGTCCTAAGTGAGACCCTTTGAGCTCTTGTGGACCACAGCTCTCAAGTTTGCTATACTTGGAGGACCACTGCCAAATGCTGCTGATGGAGCCTGGACTAAGACCTCTTCCTTGAGGCTTAATCCTTCACCCTTTGAGAAGTTGCAAAGGCAACCAATGTGAGTACTTCACTGAATTCAAGGGGAATTTTTCACAGATATGTCTTTTACATAATCCTTTACGTCCGTGTATGCAAGTGTGAATATGCTGTAGGAAATGTCCTATGAATGTTGCTGAGATTCTCAAGTACTTTAGATCTGTAAGTTAGTCCTATAAATAAGTTACTATTGTACTTACAGTAAATTCTTATAGAATCTTTTGTTAAATTGTTGCTGTTAAACCTTTAGGCCTGAACCACTGATCAGGGCTAAGTTTGGCAAGCAGATCCCATCTGAAACTTGTGACTCAATGGGAGGATCTTCCTTATTCCTTTTATCCTTACCTTTTCCTATCCTTACACTTTTTCATGCCCAGCATCCATGTAGATAATTTTTGGTTGGTTTTTAGATTGCTCAGTTTTAGATTTTAGTTTGCTTTTTCTCTGTGTGCTTTAATGATTTAGTAAGTAGTTGAGTGAACCTTGCCAACCAACTTGATATTAAACATGCTTTTGCCAATACCTTTTATGGTGATTCTTTAAGCAATCTTAAAGCACTCATTTGCAACAGTGTACTACCCTATATGCTTCCAAAGAGATTTTCATTCAAGTGTCAATGAATATAATTCAAAATGCAAGGAAATACAAGATATAGGTCCAAACTTTTCACTTCTATAAAGGAGGATAGAAACAAGCAAGCAAAAATCACTGCTGAAGATTTTTAAAGCATTTATTCAATGTTTGAGAAAACTATTTTTGCATTAAACGAAAGTATATCAAGTTAAGTAATTCTACTAGTAGTTTCTGGGATTTTTCCAAACCAGTGTTATTGCATATGGAGTAGAGATGGAACACCAAAACTAAAACCAGAAAATCTCCCCATAAAAAACTCCAACCAACCAACCAATCAAGCAACTAATCAAAAAAAACAAAAACAACCAACCAACCAACCAAAAACTACCCAAAAAAGCACAAACAAACACAAAAAAACCCCAAAACCAAATCAAACAAAAAAGAAAATCACCAAAAACCCCCCAAGCCCCCCAAAAAACCACTAAACCCTTAATTTCCCATTTTGAGGACTTTTATTTAAAAAGCTATGTGCATTCATTTTAGAAATTAAAAATTTGCATTTAAAATGCAACAGGTAAATTTCTTACTTAATGCAAATACATGTCCTTTAGAGACAACATACTGGAGTAAAAAATTATAAGTACACTTAATATAAAGAACATTAAAGTTTTTCTTCTGTTTTGGTTTTCTGAGAATTTCATTTGCTTATTTCCTTAAATTATTATACCAATAAGTCACCATGCTGCTTGGGGATGTTTTTTTACACAACCTTTCCAATAAACAGAAACATATTCAACATGTTATTCATCCACTAAAACTTTGTTTTCTGAATCTCATTTCAAAAATGAAAATTTCTCTTTATAGTTGTAGCATTATGAAAAGAAAAAACAAAAGGGCTCAATTTTCTTTTCAAGTTTTTCAGCAAAATGTCACTTTGGACAGAAGACAAGCTTTATTTTACTTAGAGAGAAAAATCAAATAAGAATGCATTCAATTTATTTTCATAGCTTTTATACAAAAGCTGTAACAATATGCTTTTGAAATTATTGTATTAATACAGAATGCATAAATGTTATAGATGGTTTAAGAAGCAGCAGGTATTGTGCCAGTTCAGAATTCCTACTTACCTTCAAAATAATGTTCTTCTAGAACCTAATGATATGTTCATTGAAATTAAAATGAATGTCTGAAATTTCTTATCTAATAAGTGCATGTATAGTATGTTTGGGAAAGCATGAAAACTAACATCTGAAAAAAGCAGTCTTCTCTCACAGACAATCCAGTAGTAAATAAAATATGTTTTATTATACTTTAACCCAAATGTATTTTTTCTCATCAGTTGATAAGACTTTCATGTTTTTATCTATACACTCTTCCACTGAAGTCAGAAATGACTGATCCTCTAGATATCTGACTGTCAAGTAAACACTAATTTTATTGTAAGCTGGATATCTTTTTCCCGAAAAATTACATACAGGCGTGTTGCTAGTTTGATGTTACTACACAAAACATTGTTTCAAAAAGAAAATAAAATCTACTATACTTAGTCCCAGAGAAATGGAAATTTCTTAAATATCTTTCTCTATTCCACTCTCTACCATATGAATTTCCTTACCATATGAAGTTACTTTTGAACATGGTTTGGTCTGGGTTTTTTTTTGGTGGATTTTTTTTAGTTGGTTGGTTGACTGTTTTTGTTTGGATGGGGGTTTTGTTTGTTTATTTTACTTTTTATTTAAATAGACATAGACCATGATCCAGCAAAGCACACACTTACACACATACAATTAACTTTTGTGATGTTTGCCTCCAGCAAAATCAACAGATGGCTCACCCATGGTTAAGTGCTTTGTGGAGCCTAGTCTTGCAGTACATTGGACAATAAAATATCTACACTGGGGGTACATCCATGGCAAGAATAGGGTTCTTTAAGACCACTGCAAAAGATGAAGCAGGGAACCAGGAGATGGAGACCATGAGCTGCACATCAGTCACTTCTTCCAGAAAACAGTTGCTGACATTTTAATGGCACTCAAATACCATTTGATTAAGTTGGGAACTTAAACTAACACCTAATAAAATTATTGCAGGGTTACTGGAAGCTAATATAATGCCCATGTCTTGATGTACTTTTAAGAGTCCTGATGATGAAAGAAATGGTGCTTTTCAGACAGTGAGTTTCATCAAGACAACCAAGAAACACCGTCACCTGTGATAGAAGCTCACTGGGATTTCCAACCTGCATCGAAGATTATTTTAGCCCCCTAATGCTATTTTGGGCTAAGCAGCTTCATTGTGGGCCTCATCCCAAAACTATCCTTGGGGTTCCCTGTCCTCGGGCCAAGTATCAGCTTCTCCAAAGAACCACAGGAAGGAGGAGCTGTGTGGTCACCTCGCAGGCAAGAAACGGAGCCCCCTACTCCAGTGTAGGACAACACTGAGCAAGGCATGCTGTCAGCAAGCTCTGTTCCAAGTGCTTTATTAGCCCAATTTCTCTCACAGCATCTCACAGGTCAGTCCAGCTCTTTGTTGGACAATGGTGGTAATACAAGATCATGTTGCTAGTAATACAACAGGAGTAGCACAGGTCCTGGAGCTAAGAGCTGTGTCCAGCTCCTGGCTCTCAGGTGTCACTCAGATTTCTTAGAGATGTTTCATACCATAAGCCGAGTCAGTCCACAGTGGTGATTCCCGCTGAACTCTCTGAGGATTCTGGATCAAGAAGAATATTCTAGGCTGAAATAAAAAAGGCAAAAAATTAATAAATTCCTGTTATGCATCCTTAAAGGATCCCTAACTGTAGGACCCCATGCTGTAGGCTAGGAGTCAGAAATCCCTCAGCAGCTTGGCAATTGCACTGTACCAGCAAACAGGACTCGAGCAAGAAAATCTGGCCCCTGACCTGCTGAGAGCCATTCCATCACCATGGTCTGCCCTCTGCCCTGGTAACTGAGCAGTCTGCCAGCTTTGGAAATATTTTCACTGCCTTTACTGTGGGACCAGGCCACACACTGGGGTAAGAATCTCTTTCAGACACCTTTGCATCCATGACAGATTCTGTGATAAAAGGCTCAACCAAAAAAAAAGGTCTACAATTTTTAAAATTTTCATGTAATTTTATTTTATTTTATTTTTTAAATAAAAAAAAGCATACACTCTATTGCCTGTTTCAAAACAGTCCAGAAGCCAGCACCATCCCTCTCTCATTTCTGAGCTTGTCACTGTGATGGCCCTACAGTTTTATCCCAGCAGCATAAACAAATTTCCCTTTGCATGCGATCTGGGGAAGCTATTGGGCTGTTCTTACTCCAAGAAACCAGAAGGACACCTACCTTTAAATTCAGTTCACAGAAAAGTTGAATGTAGAGACTGAGTAATAGCACTGATGTAATGTCTCAAAGTCACTGTTTTCAGGACATCAGGAAATCTCTGATTAAGAAAGAACCACCTTTCACATATTGTTCAAAAGCAAGCCTTTTCTCTTTATACTCACAGACCAAAGACTGAAAAGTAATGCCTGAACAGATACTAAGGACTCAAACAGGACACTGACTGAAATTTTAGGATAGGAGCAGCAGCTGTAAAAAATTTCTTCCAGCACTCTCAAAGATCATTATTAGAATACAGAAAACTATTATTTGTCCTAGAGCCTCTCTTCATTTAATTTCCTGCTGAGTCTTCTCCAGGGCTCCTACTGCCTGGTTTCCTCCTACAGCTTTTAAAGAGATAGCACACATCTCTGTAGATGTTCTTGTACAACCAACCACCTCTGTTGCATCCTCAAAGGCTCTCCACTATGGCCCTGGATTTGGGAGGATATCTGGTTTTAAAGTATTTCAGTTCAGTTGTTGCAAACCTGTCATTATATATTCACTTGTCCCAGTTTAAGCTTTGATTAGCATTTTCTCATCTTGAATCAGGAGATTGCTAAATTACACTGAATTGGCTAAGCAGGGGATAAACCGGCTTAACCAGGACTGTCTTTTGGGGGCCCTAAGTAGAGCAATTCAAAGTCAATTTCGGTAGAAAACTGTAAGGTTTCATTGAAGAAGAGCACAGATAAGGATACATACTAATCCTTCTAATTTGAGGCTAAATTGTTAGGTGAATGTTAAATACCTAACAGGTATTTAACAGGGCTGAGGATGGTTTTGTCCAGGTGGATTTCCGGAGAAAAATCCAATCAAAACCCTAGTAACACCTTTGCTAATTACATATTTAAGAAAAACAGAAGAGAAGGTTGTGGCGCAGTTGAAATTAGGAGCAGTAGCCATGTAGGAGAGGTGGCAGGCCCCAGGTGGGGGCCAGGCCTCCCTCCTCCCCCAGCCCTGGGCCGGGGGCAGGTGTGACACTGAAGCCCCCCTTCTTTCCTGTAGGAGAATAGAGAAAAAAAAACCTTTAGAGAAGAGCCTGGACAAGAATGCTGCAGAAAGAATTCCAGCAGAGAGATAACGGGCCTTCAAGGCCAAAGTTGGCAGCAGTAAGAGAGGAGAGAAGTTCGAAGGGGGGGGCTGCTTTTCCTGCCTCTCTCGCTCTCTTTCCCTTCAGCAGCGAAAAAACTGAAAAATAAATCCCTGCCACCAGTGGAAGTTTGTTGGGGTGAGGAGACCCCCAAGTTGCTCGTGGAGGAGCCTACACTGGAGTAAGCCGATGCATGAGGAAGCAGAGACTTTATGAGAAACCTGAGGTGAAGCAGAGTCCTGTTGAAGATTTGTGACCCTGATGGAAACCTACGCTGGAGTGAGATGGCCTGGGTAAAATGTTGGGATCCAAGTGAAGGATCCATGCTGGTACTGGAAATTTGTGACCCTGAGAGACAGCCGAAAATAGAAGACCTGTTGTCTGAGAGGTGGACTCACTTCGGAGAAGTCTATTAAAGACTGTTCTCCTGTGGGAAGGGACCCCACAGGAAAGAGAGGTAGACTCAAAAGCCATTATCCCCTGTGATCCTGTGGTGAAGATCCATGGTAGGCAAGTGTCCCCTAGCAGTCCATGGAAGAGAAGACCTTCAGGGCCTGGGTAACCCCCCAGCCTCCGGTCTTAGCCCAGGAGAGGGGTAGGCCCAACCCTGCCTGAGGCTGACACAGAAGAAAGAGAGAAAGAGAAAAAGTTCCCACTGCAATGAGAAGGAGTTGTTGTCCTAGAGATAACAGAAGAAGAGCTTTAAAGTGCTGCAGAGTTATTGAAAAGACTTGGAGCTCCGAGAATGGAGAGAGAGATTACTGCTCCTCCTGGACTGATAAAAAGGGGGAGGAGAGGTATTTATGTAAATACATAGTTTTACCTAAGTAGAATTGTTATAGATATAGTTCTTTAGTTTTTCATCTTACTAGTAATAAATCTTAATATTATTTCCCAAATCAGGTCTCTTTTGTCTGCTTAAACCTTCTCTCAACTTATAGTAATTGTATGGGGTGTGAGAGCAAATTGACCCAGAGCAAAACCACGACATTTTTTGGTGGAGAATATGGGCAGAGACTGTCCATAGAGCCAGTGGCTGGATCAAACCATGACAGGGTGTTATGGACATATACTGCAGAAGGGAAAACCAAGCTTCTGAGCTGGATAGAGTTTGCTACGGAGAGTTTATGACAGCAAACTGTGATCAATACAAAGAAATGGAGCAACTACAAAACAGGTCTCTGTGGTAATACATATTTTTGCATCATCTGTTTGTATCCTAATGTATGAATATATTTCTAATAACATGTTGTGTGTCTCAATTAAAAAAAAAAAGAAAAAGGAAGAGAAAAAGTCTTTCTTGTATAACAGTAAATTGTATAATCTCTCTGCCACTTAAGGTTCAAGTACTAGACAGCAGACACTCATGGTCCTCCACTGTTAGCATGAAGAAGTATAAATGAGGAAATAGGCTGATATTGTTCTGAATAGATCAGCTTATTTCAGAACAAAATAAATCCTTTTTTTTTTTCACATAATATCACTTTCAACATGAAATTTATACAGCTTATAGCACTTACACATTTTCATATGACTGTAAAATTATTGATTAAGGAAGGGAAATATTAGTTATTGAGATAAACAGTATAGATCTCTTTTAGTGTAAGTAACAGGATTTGGACTTTTTTTTTTTTAAGAATTAAAAAACTAAAACATGGATATAAGTAACTCCATTGCCTACGATCTAGAGAGAATTTGTGATAAGAGGATTCCATTATCTATCTATTTAAATTTGTGTCCCAAACACTAGAAAAGTGATATTTCACCATCTGTCTCTGAGTGGCTCATATCAAAGTCTCATTCATCATCCTTAGCCTGTTACATTGCAAGACTTTATACAGCAAGAGTCAAACAGTATCAGCAGAAACCAGAATTCCTTTTAAAAAGCTGGGGAAAATTCACACAACATATCTTCAGTTACTCATACTTTTCATAGAAAGGATTTTATTTAAAAGTGATGTTACTCTTTATGAGATGATCCAAACTTTGGGCCTGGTCAATATGGCCAGCAGGTGATTTCCAGTGATTTCACTGGGTTTTCAGCTGGTGGATGCCAGGAGACCCTCCACAGCCGAACGGCATCAGTATATTTCATAGAGCTTTCACAAAAGTTTCTTCACCCATTCTATGTCCTTCAACTACTTCAGGTAAAATACCTAACAGTGCCATATGCAAACTCCTGAAATCAATATGTGATGAAATAAGTTCAAAGAAACTGCTTTTTTTCACATAATGCATGTTTGACTCCAGAGCACTTTGCTTTGCTGCCAGCTATATGGGTGCAGATGGTTTGGATAGACCCCAAGCAACAGACTAAAAGCTGTAATATGCTTTCACTAACTGAATAGGAAAACACAACCGTCACTTTTTTTGTGGCTCATAAATGCTTTGTTTTACCAAGTTTCATCTGGTATAACACCTTCTCAGTCCAATAATGCATCTTGCAATGGATCTTTTACCTCATACTTTGTATGATGTATTTGCAGATTTGCAGCACATACTTCAATGCAATATATGACTGAAATTACTGTGAAGTAGAAGACATCTTTTGCCAAATACCATTTGGACAATACATTTATGTTGGCAGTACACACAATACATTTTACTTTATCTCTGTAGGTGAGTAATAATAAGCATCAACATAATATTTTATGATTTTGATTACCTGCTGCTTTTTATGCTTTCTTAATATGCTGCTTTACCTGAAAGTTGAGAATTTCAGGTATTGGGCTTTTATGAAAAATAGCAGCTTCAACATGTCATAAGCTCAGCTTTTTAATTTGAAATGTGATAAGAATGAGAACTGTGCTGATGTCTTTCTTGTACCTCAGATGACCCTCTCTGAATTCTGCAGAATTGTCATCAGTCGGTCAGTGCAGGTCACAGTATTGCAGTGAATCTCAGTCACTATAGTCCAGGAAAAGCAAGCTTGTAGTATTGACGTACTTGTGCTTCTAGATTGAGAGCCAGAAATAACAAGGCGATCACCTAGGAGTTCCTTGGTGTATAATGTTTCAGTCATGCTAAAGTTACCAGAGAGAAAGAATGGGCTCTGAAATAACCTTGCAGTTCTGGACCTCAGTGCCTTTTCAGCAATGCTGTTTGAAATGGATGGAAAGGGGTGAAAAAGGCCACAACAAAAAGCAATCTCAGATCGTTTAAAAGAGCAGTGCTAAACTGATGTCAATTCACTTACATTGAAAGAAAATTTGATCCTTTGAACATGAACGGAGCCTTTCAGTACACAGAGTGATAACAAAAAAGCCACCTAGAGGGGTTTAGAGAAAAACCCCAAATATCATGTTTTCTTGTATCACATACTTCAAGAAAAAAGTCTTATTGTATTGGTTGCACTCATTAACTGTTTCCAAAACAAACTATTAGAACACTAAAAATCTGTCATTTTTGAAGAGTATGATTCTTTATCTTGTTGTATTCTGTATCAGGTGGTTAAACTTTTAAACATATTGCTCAAAAGAAAAATTTAACAGTATATTTTTTTATATAAGGAAAGCTTCAAAGAGCTGATAAATAAACTGTTATTTATCACTCAACTTAATCAACATGTTAAGAAAAAAATAGAAAATATATTGAATCAGGAAGCAGTGAATATGTGTGTGAAAGGAAAAAAGCCCCACCAACAACCATCACACAATCTTATTCCATCGTTTCCCTTTTTTCCTACAAAAATAACAGCCTTTCAATTCTACCACAGAATTGAAAGTATGTTTTCTGTTTTTTGAAATGTAATGAATTTAAATAACCTAGTTAGCACCTAAAAACCTGTTTCAATGAGGACCCTAGAATTAAATTGTAAATGAATGCTTGAACAGTCTGCAGCACTTGTTTGGGAAAGGGTGATCTTCAGTAATTACTTTTTATTCCCTACAAGACCGTACATATAGGACTCCTGGTCTAGAGGGAATATAGCATTCTGCAGACTTTACCAATTTTAAAATGAGCTAAGTTATAATAGATAATTCAGCAGGCACGCTGTAGAAGTGAGATTTGCACTGCAAATTATTTTGTGAATTGATTTTTTTTTTTGTCATGACAGTTTCGTAAACAATGATGTGCTAATGTCAAAGAAGGCTTTCATTCACCAACCCTTCCACTAACTTGATTTTATGGGGATTCATTTACCCTGATTTTGTGGGGAGGTTGTAGATTTTCTGACAGAGAGGATGGGGGCTTAAAATCTACTAAACCTAACAAGGTTATTATCAGAGCTCACAGCTGGGATTATGCCAGCAACTGAATGCCTTGCAATGGGGTAAGGACATTATGATTTTGAGATATCAGATCTGTGCATATATATATATATATACACATATATATATTTATATATTAAGTAATGTAAAACAATCATGTAAATAGGAAAGTTCTTAGACTATCTTAAGCATTAATTTGACAGCCCATAGATCCATGTTTTGAAAAAATCTGTTCTTCACTTTTAATGGATTAACTCTCCCTTTAATGAGTGATGAAATTCAGTCCCATCTTTACAAGAAATATGAGTTAAAAGCTCAGTATAAATCAAGCCGGTATATGTAATCACAGATAGCCCCCCTCCAAGAATTGCAGTCTTCTGACATAAGTAAGTTTATGTCAGTAAATGTGGGAACTGCCCTGAAAAAAATATTATGCCTCATCTCTAATATTTATGTTGTTGACTATCACTTGTGTTCAGCTGTTCCTCTATATCTAAAATACATATCAGATTTGAATATCAGCTTTGAATAGGTGAGAATGAATAAGACTTCAGTCTTAGTCATATAAAAGAAAAAGAAGTTATTTATGTTCCTCTTGAAGTCTGCTCTTAGGGCAAGGATATTTTTTGTCTGTCTTGTAGATTCAGGCACAACAACCCTCAGCTTCGCTAATTAATCTCGCCCCAGCTGCTGACTCCACAGGTGATGAGATTCTCCACTTGTCACCTAGGAAATACAGCTTCTGTAATAGAGAAAGGTTTCCATCTGTGAGAGTCTTAAAACCTCTAATAAAGGTTTAAAAAAGTTCTGGAAGATCTTGCCTATGTAATTGAAGTATATTGAAACTTTGGAGTTCTGAATTATAAACTACTAAAACTTGTGTTTTTTTGGCTTTGTTTCTGGATTTTTTTTTAAATCTCATTCCCATTTCAAACCAAGGTAGTAACAGCTCCTTGATAAATATTTTTTTGTTTTGTCATGTGCCATGAAGTCATTTATCTTCAGCATCTGAGTTTTCAGTTAATATGCTTCCTAGAAAGAAAAAAAAAGCACTCTCATGTTAACTAATTAAAATGGCTGCGTTACTAGATATTTGTTATTTTTCCTATAGCAATGAGAGGAAATGCTCTCCTCAGGAGAATACTCCAAGAATTATTTCAATTCTACAATCATGGTGAAAAGAGACAGCACATGAGGATTCACATTCAGCCAGATGAATTGATGATGAAGCTGAAATAAGCCTTTGTGACATTTTGCCAGTATTGATAGGATGTTTTCATTTACCTTCCACCTACACTGTTCATTAGGAATTGATTTCCAACAAATACTACTTGAGAAAGCAGTTCGAATTGCCCACAGTTTGAGTGAGCAGTGCTGCTTGTGTTTATTATAAGCAGACCATAAGGTCAGCGACTTTATTCCATCAGCCACACACTTTGATCAGGAACAGTCGCACCATCTGACTGAATCTGGGAAGACCTGTAAGTGACAGGGCTGCTGCTGTGTGGTGACAGCTGTTTATTATGCTGACCATAGCTGCAGCGCTCAAATAAGGGCTTCTTCCTTCCAGTTCTAGCTGTCCCCTCCTGCCTCCCATGTCACTACAAATTTCTGTCCCCCCTTTTGTTTCTACTGCCCTGGGACAAGCATCTGAGGGTTCTGTAACACCACTAGTGACTGGCTGACCTTGTCTTTCTGCTTCAGCCCTGCTTGGCAGTTTGTTTTTGTTAACCGCACTCCTGCGCACGCAGGCAGAGCCAAATCAAGGAGGAAATGGGAATGCTTATTCTCAGTGAGATTTGGAGCTCTGGGATTTTGAAAACAGCTTTTTTGAGGACAGTGAGGATAATCTGAAGATAACTGGGGAAAAAGTTGGAACCAGAGGAAGAAGTACAAGATAGTCAAGGGCAGCTCTATGACTGATCAAAATGAGTCTACAGTTGCTGTGTAGAAGACCTGATATTTGCTTGGATGTCTATGAAAACATTATGCTGCTGCCCATGCCAATAGGTTCAACTAGGTATTGGCTGTTCTTATGCCTTGAAGAAAAGGGCACAGCACAGCTATGCTCCTGCAGCTGAGCTTTTTACTTTTTCCTGCCACCGCCCCAAAGTCAAGGTAATCTTGTATATTCAGCTGGCTGGGAGAAATGCCTGGGTCAGGCTTGTGCCCCAGACAGTTTTGGCATCACCAAAACTATGCCAGGGCCCATACCTATCAGATACAGAATCATCAGTCACATATCAAGACCTGAGTGTATGTCCCCTCTGTATTTAGTATATTAATATGTATGTAGTCATGAAAATTCAGGCATAGGGTCCTGGACACAGTGACACTGGGGTAAGAATTGATAATTTCCTGGGATACTAAAGGTGGAAAAATGTTTAAATTTTTTTTTTTATTCTGTTCCTGTGCCACGGGACAGACTCTATACCTGTATTTGGCAAATTTGCTCTCAGAAACAAGAACTTATCATCACCCCTAAAAGGTATAGAAAGTATAAACTCAAGCTTTCATTCCATATCACAATTTTTAAACTACTACCTGTTTTTGTTGCCTGCCTTGTTTTAATTGGTATAAGTCCTTCGCAAGCTGCAGCACTCAAAACTGTCTGCTACACTTCAGCTGAAGTCCTACCAAATCTGAGTAGAGAATTATTACTAGAGTGGTTTTTATATACTACCTTCCTATTTATACATTCAAGCAGATTTCTTGTCTTTCTCCCAAGTACAACAATATTGATTCCTATTTAGTTTCCTATTCAGCCCCTTAGATCTCTTTCTGAAGAGCTGATACCGCAACCAGTTAATCCCTGTCCTGTTTTATGCCTGGCATATTCCTTACTAGGTGAGGGGTCTCCGTCTTGTGCATACTGAATAGTATAGGATTTTTTTTTTTTCTAAGCAGGCCATCAGGATAATTTTGAATTCTATTTTTTTGTTTTTTTTTGTTTTTTTTTCAGTGCAGAAAAGTTCTTAAAAATGCACACAAAAAGCAGCTATAAATGGATCATTGTTAAAATCAAAAGAGATACTGAGCATGAAACTCCATGGAAGGTTGGGTCTGGTAAATATTTACTGCACTTAATATAGATAATAAAAAAACAGGTGATAGAAGCAACACTTCTGAGCTGATCCTACCCATATACTCATATAGAACAAATATTTCCTTATTTGCTTACAATCACATCATGTGCAGCTTTCCTGCCCATGAGCCCTCATACTCTGCTTTCATTTGAAGTTAGATCAGTTCAACATGGTTTGTGCACTAATACATATGGACTTTTAACCTTGTGCCTATTTTTCTTTTCAGTAATTCTAAATGGTCAGTTTGATTATCAAACCTATCTGTATGCATAATTACCTGGCTTCTCCTTTGCTTATACTTTTTTGCTTGAGTGCAAAATGATACGGGATAAACAATAGTGTTTTCTACTCCAGAATAAGATTGATCAGCGAAAAGGTTCATCAAGCATAAGAATTAACTTAAATTTAATAAAAATCTAATAGGTGAACCATCTGACCCTGTTCAGTGGGGAATAGCTTTAAACACAGGCAACAATTAGAGTAAAAACAAGCAAGAAGGAAGGGATTTTTTTCTGCCTTAAAAATGTTCCAAAATATGGAACAGAAATCTGTGCCCACTGAATGTGACTGACATGGATGATTTACAAGAAGAGGCTGTTGTAAAGTGAATTGGCTTTATTAGCACCATGGTCTAACAAACTGAGCTAAAGATGCAAAGCCAGGAATTAAACATTGTGACAGATTTTCCATCCACAGAGGAAAATAGATTGAAGGCACAGGCATTTTAGAAGAATTGACCACACTGCATTTGAAAAGCTTCATAAAAACATAAGCAAGCAGAACTTATAGGAAGAGGTTCTCCTCCTATTACTCTAGAAGGAGAATTAAATGTGCTACTTAGAAAATAACAATGTTCTTAATGAAAAGCACAAGCTGGAGATTCTATGGAGAAAATAGCAATAAACCTGACAGAATAATACCCCATCAGCTTATATAGTGTGCCTAAAGGAACACTGACCAAGCTAACTGAAATTAAAGCAGCCATTAAACATTTTTTTCATTATTATGTATTACTCCCAGATAAACAGAGCTCATATCAGTGACATTAGCTGCAAATTAGATGTTTGGGCTGGTTTTGTGTGTGTGTGTGGTTTTGTTTTGGTTTGTTTTTTGATTCTGCTGCTGCTCCTTATTTATTTTGGATACTAGGAAAGACAAATATCCAGGTTAAATGGGTATTAGATCCATTTCAGTAAAGCAGGTAAAAGGTAATTGCTGTTTCTGACTTTTTTTTTAAAAGGAAAAAAACCGGAAAGGTAATACTTATTATTAAACCTACATTATGATACTTTCAAATTTTATATAACAGTATCCAACGTACTGAAGAGACTTATCTGCAGTGTATTATGTAGTGACAGACAAGCCTCACAGAAGCAATATGTCCAACTCTTCTAGAGTATCCTGTGGCTAAATTCATTATAAAAGTATTTTTAATTTAAAAAACTCTAATAAATAAAAAAGTATTGCCTAATACAAAAACAAGCTAGAATATTAAAAGAAAAATTCCATATTAAAAAAATTGGTCAACATTTTAAATTTATCAGTGTGAAAGACAAGTGTACCTGTTCACACTAAGCTAATGAGACACATGTTATTTGACCAGAAGCTCATATTTTAGCAGCAGAAATAATTGGATTCTTTATCTGAGTTTTAGTACACTCACAGGATGAGTAGATGTGGGGGAATTAACATAGGAAAAATAGAAAAGACCTATTTGTACAAGCAATGATTTAAGCATCATAGACCTTTTCATTCTCCCTCACTCCACTGCTATATCTATTGCAAGCTGAAAGGAGAATATAACCTCTACACACTGTCAAATTGTAATGAAAAACATCTTGGGCTGACAGGTGAGAGAGGGAAGGGAAGTCTCTTCATATAAGAATATAGAGATTGTCATGACTACAAATGGACAGAGAATGACAAAGCTCCAGCAGCGGGTAGAAACTGTGAGAACCCATAGGAATTTTTCCAGTCAAAAGCACTAGGAAACATAGTTAATTAAGTCTGATAATCACTTACTTTCACAAATAAGAATTCTGATTTCATTTTCATTTGCCAAGAGAAAAACCCCCATTTTTCTATATTTTTTTAGTCCCTCCAGGAAATTATGAGCCTCAGTACTGACAACATTGACCAAACATCAGGTTTTTAGCTCAATAAGATAGATATGCCCTGAATATTTCTTCTAATGAAATAGATGGTTAAATAGGGAAAATATGAGAAATAAGAAAAATAAAAATTTTGAGAAATCTCTCACTAGGAACCTAGATTCCTCCCCAGAAACTATGAGGACACAGTACTTCACTTTACAAATGACTCTGCTTGTGAAACTTTCTGTTAAGCATTGTCTGTCTTTTTGCTGCCTTTCCTATTGGCATAAGGAAAAGGAAGAATGAGAGGAAATGGGTAGAAAAATCTGAAGATTGTTTTTTAGGGATCCAAGGGGGTCCTCACAAAAGAAAAAGATGACACATGGAAGCAATCACTCCCCATCCACTGCTCACCACTCTTGATAACAATTACTTATAACATGAGCAAAGCTGTCTACTGGGAAGAATAAGTATTAGGTGTTGAGCACTACATACTCCCCTCCTTACCTCTCTTTTCTATTATGTGTTCCACAGAAAACAAACAATATTCTCTGTAGTCCTTATAAGATTATGAGATTATGAAATACTTTTTTGGTGTGTGTTAGCTCTGCCAAAAAGCATAAACACATTCAGTGTGCTCCATTCAATATTTCCTTGGAGCCTTTTCAGTTTCACATTTGGTAATTTACCACTGAAAATGAGAATGGCATATGCTTAGTAATGCCTTAAAGTAGGTCTCCATTATTTCAGGCGCAAAACTGAGATCAAAACCGTAGTAACACATTAAAACAATCCATTAATTATTGTTTATTCGCTGACATCTTTATTTTGGAGTGCGGTTGCTTCATATACCACTATTTCTGTGAAATACATATCAGAACTCTAATTTGCCATTTGCCTTTTTTGCCAATTCAAGTAGCATCGTGAATATAAAAACAAGATGGGATTACACTCTGGCCATTGCAATGCTACGCATTTTCCCTCTGTGATCACAACACTGACTGCATTGGAGAAGTGACATCATTTGTGGCTCACATCTGCACCTAACCTGCTCTCTGTGACTAATCTTGAGGAGTCAGGCAGGTGCTTTCAGAAACTCTCTCTGCTCAGCTACTTGGCCATGAGCTGAACATGGCAAGAGCCTTCTCTGTTCACCTCTCAAGATCCCTTTACTAGGCAGCCAACAGAAGACTGAAATGAAGAGGACAGGACAGTAGACACGATTATTTCTTCAAAACTCTTTTTCCTTCCAACCGAAATCACTCTAGCCTTTTCAAGGTTGAGAGTCAGTCTTCAATAGTTTCTTTTTCCCTCCCATTTAAGAGAGAAGGGATGTCCCGGCTTACACAAAAATTCTGGTATCCACCTTTTCTTTGCTCCTTTCTCCAAATATGCATTGTTTTTTTGATGTTTTGCCTTCTTTTAAGAGACTGAACTGCTAGTGAGTAATGACACAAACATTTGACCACCCGCAGTGACTGCCCAGGTGCTCTAAGAGAGTTGACTATTGGTGCTAATGGCTCAGTCAGCAGTGTGCTTTCCTGTGAATTAGGGTGCGCACACTTGCCAGCTCAGGCTACAAGCTGGGAAGGTACTAGACTCCCCCTTCTTTATGTAATGCTCTTTCTATTTCTTGCCTTTGCACTCATGGTCTCTTCTTTCCACTTCCAATTGTCCAGCCCCTGCAAGTTGGGTCCCCCTTTTAGCTACCAGTGTCTGAGGTTGGAAAGCAGCTGAGCTGGGTGTATTCACAATGTCTTTGCAACAAAGATGGAAATAATCTCATTGTTTTGTCCTCCAAATCCATCCCATTTATAATACTGCAACTGGGTATAGATTATTTTCATAGCATCTATCATGATAGCATCAAAGTATTTCAACATATTTAAATATATCAAATGTACTGCTTGGAGGAAGATTTTTCTTTTCTTATTCTTTCATTCCAGTTTGTTCAAATAAAATAAGCTGCTGGCAGATTCCTTTACTTTCCATTTGGCTATTAGTTGACACATACTTATTTCAGCAGATGAGTTTTGTTGCACATTCTAAAATTAAGAAGATGTAGGCTCAACCAGATCTGGTGTGGAACTCTGTTCCATAAAAATCTTGTGGAGTTTTATTTCCCCTCCCCAAAAGTTTTCCTCTCGTCTCTCAGCAGGATAGAAGCTGGACTCCATCAGACCCTGTTTTAAGTGATGAGTAGGAAACATGGGCAGTAAGACAGAAAGAGAAATAATTCTCGGCAGAGATCATAATAAAGAGTTTGACTGGCTTGAAAATCTGATTGGCTGTCAAAGTGGGTGCCAATCATATGTTTCACAAATTCATGCTGGTTAGCATCAGCATGCGTTTGC
Source organism: Pyrocephalus nanus (assembly GCA_038380795.1). Taxonomy (NCBI): domain Eukaryota; kingdom Metazoa; phylum Chordata; class Aves; order Passeriformes; family Tyrannidae; genus Pyrocephalus; species Pyrocephalus nanus. The sequence continues at coordinate 81,513,824 of CM076260.1, read as the reverse complement.
TGGGAGAAGGCTCCATATTTTGTACCAGATACAACTACTACCTATCCCTGGACTAGCTGTAAGTCAAACACTTCCTTATAATTTCTCATGGGTAAAGAAAAATACTTGAAGACTTAAGACAGATAATTGGAAATTACTGGATCAAAAGATACAAGAAACGTAACTGTACAGAAATGAGCACTGTTTCCTCTTGCCCTAAAGTTTTGGAGTGAACTGGAATATAATAACCAGTCTCTTCACTCTCGTGGCCAGTAGGACTGGAGGAAATAGCATGAAGCTGAGTCAGGGGAGGTTTGGGTTGGATATCAGGAAAAGGTTTTTTACCCAAAGGGTAGTTGAGCACTGGAACAGCCTCCACAGGGAAATGGTCATGGCATCAAGCCTGTCTGAGTTCAAGAAGGGCTTGGACAAAGCTCTGAGACACATGGTGTGATTCTTGGAGTGTCCTGGGCAGGGCCAGGAGTTGGAATCAGTGATCCTTATGGATCTCTTCCAATTCAGCATATTCTATTATTCTATGATTTTATAGCCTCTCTGCGATTTTAGGCAGAGGTTGCAAGCAGCCATGGGAGTCTGTTCCTCCTCACAAATGCCTTTGCTATGTGAACCTGGGGTTTTTATGTTTTTATGATGGCACAATGATATTATGAGATACTGCTATCTTATTATAGCAGACAAGCCTCTAAAGGACATATCCTTGTTGGAAATAAAGCTTTTCAATTTGATCTTCAAGACTGATCTAGAAATATAATGAAAGGCAATCATCACTTTAATTGATTTCATAGCTGATTAAGCTGAAACCAACAAAAGCATAGTACATTACATGTGTGTTTTAAAAACAATAGTGCTGTGAATAAAAATATCAAGGATATAAATTCAATAGAGAAGTCAGAGAGAAGGAAACACTAATTCTGCAGACAACTGACTAATTTCATTCTCTTAGTACAGAACAAATAAATGAAAAATTCTGGGGCATATGTTAGATTTGTACTATCCTGTAATTTCTGAATATTAAAATACTTTAATGCTCAAATATATGAAATTTTCTTTAACTTGCATTAGGCTGATAGTACTTGGAACAAAGCTGGTGTGTCACCTCAATGAAACAAGAATTTTTCTAAAAATAGAGATATTAATTTCATTCTCTGAGCCATTTTCCTTTTGCATGCATTAAAATTTTTTTCTTTTTCTCTCATCAGGTACTTAGGCTTTGAAATATAATGTTAAAAGCATCAATACTAACTTCTCTGCTAACTCTCCACTACAAGGAAAGAAAGGCAAATTTACTGATATCTTTTCAGTTTCTCAATTTTAATGATGCTCCTATTTTACTAAAATTTTTATCATACAAGAAGCTGTAGCAACTCCTTTTGGTTCAGTGCGATAACTACAGAAATACAAAGTTTGCAAGGGACGATTAGACACTGCAATACTGAGCGCTGAGATGTTAAAAATTTTGGCCCCTGTCTGTTCAGGGGAATTTTTCACCCCAGATTTGGCACCCCACTTATTGGCACCACCATCTATTGCTTGGAGAGATGTGTGGGATTTTAGAAGCACATACACAGAAGCCAACAAGCTGGATGCAGAATCAGGTGATGCTAGCCCATAGGAAACTGGAGAAGAACAGAGACTCCTGGATTTTTCCTCAAAAATGTAGTATGTTTCTAATTTTGGACTGGATAGAAATATACCTCTTTTACAATTATGAACCCCTTTCTTGGACCAAAGTGTCTGAGTCAATCTTTTTTTTTTTTTTTTTTAATTCCCCAGAAAAAGAAGGAAGAATAGTGGTTGTTGACCGCCTTCCCTCAAGCACAGATTTAAAGATTCATTAGGTAGACAGAGATTGAGAGGGTTACAAAAACACAATGACCTTCATATTAACCTGAGATACTTAGACATTCATCCCTTCTTCAGCAAACATAGAGATATATTAACAAAGAGAAGAAACACGAGAGATTAAATCTAGCCATTCCACAGCTTAAGAGCAAGGGAAACTTCCCAAGGGATGAAGTTTCAATGTTCAGGTCCCAGCTGCTGACTGGGCAGTGGGGTGGCCCTGACCAAGGGCCTCCAGTGCCTTTACTTTCTGCTCTCCTCTGCTGTGCAGGGGGCTTTGTCTGATGGGCTTAGGGGAACACAGGGCTGGAGTTTACTGCCAGGATCCTACTCAAGTAGAGCTTCATGGAAAGTCTGAACACTCAGAGTAGGCTGGGAGAATCAAGCCTGCAAACGACAAAAGCTTGAAAATGCTGCTTTGTGAATCATGGACATGAGATAAATATTGTTGGTGACAGCTTGTGTAGCATTTTGGTTGTTGTGTAAATGTTCAAAGACAAAAGTGCAGTTTCTGGAGAAAGTGCTGATGTAAAATGAGCTATTTGTTCTTTAAGTGGCAGTAGTGAGAGGTTTAGCAACTGAACAACTATGATACCTGATGTTGCATCTAGGGATTAAAAATGATGTTTAGACTCTCAAACTCCCATTTTCTTTAAGTTTTTTTTTTTTTTAATGAGAATATAAATCATTTGAAGTAGGTTAGGAGTGAGATTTCAGAAATGCCTTGCACTGACTTGGAAAAAAAACCAATAAATATCACATCAAACAAAACAAAAAGAGTAGGATCATTGGTTTTTCTGGAAATCCCCTGTCTTCAGCAAATTTCAGAACCTTGGTTTTGCTAATACTCTTTATGTCTGTCTTACAATCACACCTAGAAGATAAACAAAATGCCTTTTTTTTTTTTTTTTTTTGTAATGCAATGTATACATATTTAAATATGCTTTTTTTTTTTCCAGTTTTCATCTAACTGAAAGTCTGACTCAGGAAGTTCTCATCACAGTAAACATTAAAAATTATTACTTACCCAATGACCATTAATGTGAGAATATATACAATTAATTATGCAAATTAGTCCACCTGCCTTCTGGGTACTGAGCTATCATGTTTTCCAGTGTTGTCACAAAGGGCTGAAAGTAAAGATTCTCATAGAGACATAGTGGACCAAGATTTGGAAAATTAGAAAACAAAATCAAAGAGGCTGACAACAATGGGAATATAAATTAGAGATTATTTCAGTTACGGGCCTGCAGGTCACCATGGATCTTCTTTCAGAAAAGTAAACAGTGTTTTCTGCTGTTTTTCAGTTGAGAGGGAGATCAGCCATCTGTAAGAAGTTAAAAGATGAAGACTATTGATATATGGGGATAAAAGTTCCTGTGTTTCCTCCATTTAGATCTTTTAGCCTATTGTTTGGGGGATGAGCATGTGAAAAAGAAATCAATGCGTTTTTCATTCTTGTGTTGGAATAGACAAGTAAATTCTTCACAAAAATGGACCGATAAACCCCAGGAAAGCAATCAGCGGTATGGAAGACACGGTGCCTCCAGTGAAACATCATGATATTCAGTACAAAAAAAGTGGCTAAATCCAGTTCACAAACAGGAGCCAGATGGAGCCAGTTCAGGCAGCACAAAAGGTGAGTCTAAGCAAATGCACTATCCATCATAGGCCAAATCATTCCATTTTTAAAAGCAACACATGAGAACAGAAAAAGACATCACATACAACTGGGCTAAGACTTTTTCCATGTTGCTACAGAGGGGATAGTTCCCAACTGTTTCTACTGGGGTAGGACCCTCTCCATTGGCCCCTCGGGATAGAAGTTACTGCAGCTACTTGCAAAATTATTTTTAATTTTTTTTATATTGCATTACATGTAGTATATTCTATGTTACATATTTTAAAATTATTTAGGTTTTTTCCTGGCCACTGGAAAATGTCCTCAGATTTGAAAGACAGGCCATTTTTAACACATTATTTGCCTGAGCTTAGGCAATTCTGGAAAGGTTTTTAGACCCATTCAGGATAAGAGGCAAGCTCCTCTTTTTCTAGGGCTGTGTAGACAGGCTGCCTACCAAACCTACCAAATGTCCTATCAGATAACTTGAGTTATCAGCTGCATGAACGTTTTTACCACCAAGAGTCTTTTGACAGGTTTGTACCAATATGGAACTTCTATTACATAAATAGGAGGTTGAAAGTAATTCTTTCTAAAGGCTCCAAATCCTAAGCAATTCCAACCAATCTTATGTGATCAACTTACAAAAATGAGCGGTCAGTGTTTTTTGGTGATCTAGTTTACAATTTTTTTTCATTCTTTTGTTGACAATGTTGCATTCTAGGAGCTTAACAGACAAATAGATTTATACACATTTCTCCTTTTATGTACATGTGACCATATACACAGGAGCTCCAGTGTAGCAAAGCTTTTTTTTTTTTCTTTCTCCCGATACCCCTCCAGCCAGCTGATCTTGGACTGTGAAAACTCACCAACCTGAATTCACAGTTTATTTCTTTTATACATTTTGGCCTTGGAGTTTATTCAGTCCCTGGCTGAATTACTTCCTTTTAAGACATAAGGCTCTCTTGGTTAATCATTTAAATAAGCAAAGGGCCACTTGAGCGCACGGAATGCATGGAAGTTATTTTTTTCCGAATCTCCCTGAAGAAGATGACTCAGAAGATAAACCAGTGCTACAAGCCTGCTTGGTGAAGGCAGCTAGCAGGGACCTTCGTATTAACAGCATTAACTTCTGCACAGGACCAAAGGAAGAGTCCCAGCTAGAGGACTAGGATATTTCTATGAGACCTGCCCTGCCATGTTCCTGTCTAGATTACTACTAGGTATTACGGTTCTAAAAATCTAATAATACCACCAAGGCAATTAAAGAAATAGGCTCTTAAATTAGTTTTTTTAAATGGCAAATTGTTTATTCAGGCAGATAAAAATTATTATTTTTGTTTTTCATTAGAAACCATCTCAGGTGAACTGTGCTGCAGCTTCTTTATGCTTCATTTTGTCTGGAGTACTGCAAAGAACAGAAAATAAGTAGGAGCTAAAGTGAGGAGAGAACAAATGGGAAAACACCACAAAGACAAAACATAATTAATTGTAAGAGCTTGATCCTGAAGCCAAAGAAATCAAGTGTCTGTAGCATCTTGACCTGTCAATCTACTGCTACCAAATCAATCTACTACTACCTGTCAATTTTCTACTACCAAAGCCCTGAAGTGTAAGTATACCATACATATACATGAAATATGAAATTTCTGAAATCAAACCCTTCAGCGTTTTATTTGTACATAAGCTACTTGGTACTTGCTGGTCTTTAATAGCCTTCCAGTGCAGCCTTTTGACTGATATTTTTAAAAGCTTTGTTTTGAAATTTTATGAGACCTTCAGATTGGACTGTGGTAAAATGAACTGAGTTACTCTAATTCCCTGTACTGACCCAATGACAGCTGAATACCCACTTGATCATATCACAGAATATAACTCATTTTGTTCCTCCGTGCAATTTATTTGGTAGTCAAAGTCATTAGAATATGCCAGATAATAAAAGATGTATTCTCTATTGTAGATGCAATCAGATCGTTTGAAGTTAATACAAGCCTGTTTGAAAACAGCAGTTTCCATAGGAACAGTTTTCCCAAATAAATTTTACATGGAGAAATATGTCATAAATAATTGGCCCTTCCCTGAGGGAACTGTTAAAAACCCAAAGAAAATGCATGGGTAGAGACAGAGAAAAGAAAAAGCTATGAGAAAGGTATATAATGATGGTGAATTGGGAAAAGTACTTTTTCGTTTTGGAATTATTTTCAGAGTTAAAAAAATATGAATACCCCTTGGTTTTGAAACATTGCTGATATAGAGTAGGAGTTCATATTTTACCTCTTAGAGACTTATGTTAAAGTTTCCATGAAAATTTCCTTAAATTATATTGTCGCTGTATCTTGGGTTTAGTTTATCCACTTACATTGCACACTGCCTCTTTAGCTGAGTACGTTTTTAGAATGTAAATTAAAAATATGAACATCTTATGTAACATCTTACAGAAAGGATAAACATTGTATTATAGCATCTTTTCAGATTACAATACCTCAGGAAACAAAGGCACTTGCATCCCATAAATACCTACTCTCCTTGGGGAAATGAATATAATGGACATTTCCACTATCTAAGACTCTCCTGTGAAAGCTGGAAATATAAGTTTTCTCTCATTTTAAACCAAGGAGAGATTAGTGGACAAGTACCAAAACCAGAGAAACAAGGTGTTTGGTAATGCCTGTAATATAACAGAGGCCCTTACTACTCAGCACCTGTTTAAAGTGATATTTCAGGAGTTGTGACTTTGGTTACTTAAATTTATCTGTATGAATGGAGATATTTGAAATTCCTTCTCTTTAGTAATAGGCTTGATAAATCTTGAATCATAGTCTCTAAACTCTAAGAAAACTGGGCATATGTTTAAGAAATTGTTTGCATTAAATTATATTTTAATTCTGTTCAGTTTTCGACAGTTAATTATGAGCTTGGTCTGGAAGCCTCAGCAGTGATGGCCAAGGCAAAGAACTGCCCACTTGACTAAAAGCTCTGGGTGGGCTCCAGATCCAGCTAACTTCTGTAGGTACAAAATTTAATTTCCTGAACTTTTGTTCTCTACCATGACTTCAGGATGCACAACACAAGGATGTCTCTTTGGAAAGATGTGGAGGTTGCAGGAATTCCTGTGTGGAGAAAAGAGCATCTCCATTAAATGCACAAAGCTGAGTTTTCTGTTCCTTGGTGATTAGCTAAATTAGGTAACAAACAATTGAAAAGAAGATTAAAGAGGAGCAAAAACAGCATTTACCACAATATCATTCAGGGCCAGCTTCCAGGGAAGTGACTTATACTGGGCTGCTGTTTTCAATAGTGGACCAGCCAGCTAAGCTACCTGGTTAAGTAACAGAAATTCATCAGTTAAATATATAGCTCTAGTGTAAAAAAAATATCTGAAGTGATCTGTTACATCTTCCTGAAAACCTTTTCCTTATGAGAATGAGTAATGACCCTAAACTATTGAAGGTCTCCTCTGCTGATGGAACTGAGGCCTCCAAATACATATTTTTTTTCATTTGGAAACTCAACACATTTGGTTAGCCAAAGCTCTAAAAGAGTTACATCCAATTGTGCTATTAAGTAAAGAACTGGTGTTCAAGATTCTCTTTCAGTGCCTTTTTGCAGTGGACATGTACAAGTCTAGATTGACTTCATTGCACCTACAGTGATTTAAAACACACACAATAATTTGTTTTGCATCTTCCAATAATTTTCAGCATCTTTTGGAGGAAAAATATCCAGACAAATGAGATGGCAGACTGGAGCAATAGGACACATGACGTGTCATGGTGGTGTTGGACCCTAGATAGAGGTGCATAGTAAAATCAATGATTGTTATACTCAGAACGGTGCTTGCATTGGTAAAAATACTACTTTAACATTTTACAGTCTCACCACTGTAAACTTCACTGTGACATTAAAAAAACTGGGTTTTTTTGCAAACACTGAATTGCTTGCATGCCCATATATACAGACAAACATGGCAAAAACTTCTTTACTTACCATGACTGGTTTTATTTCTACCAGAAACATGCAACACTATCTCCATGAACACTGGAATGCCCTTAAGAGTCGATGTATGGTTATTAGAAACTGTGTTAGGGTTATTTCTCGCATATATTTAATTTCAAACACAGGGATTAGATTTGAGGGGGTAATATCTGTTTTTGGGAGTGCCATTATCATGGCAGTCCTCCCCAGGATGTATGTGGGTTATATAGAGGTTTATAGATAGAGATAAAACACAAAACCTATACAAAACATAATAGAAAGATGGTGTTTAAAACTCTAGATGTCCACATTTCAGCATTGTTTCACCACTAAAATCATGCTAGCCTGTGAAAGCAAGGAAATTTGTTGGTACCAGATGATCATAATAAAAAGAAGAAGCAGTGCTATCACCTGTAATTTGATATAAATGCAGCACAAACTCTTATGTCTTATGTAGATTCTATTATAATCTTTCCAGATTATGGGCTGTGAAATTGCTAGCTCATAAGCAGCGCTGGAGAAATTGTAACAGAGATGGAATTTAGAGCAGACAATTTGGTTCTGTCCCAAAATACAGAATTGCTGATAGGGAACAATAACAGTTGCTAAAAAATGAAACTTGAATGAGAACAATAATATTTCCTCTGCATGAAATTGTCTTAGGAGTGGAAAATACCTAAGTAGTAAATGACAAAACCCAAAAGCCTGTAAAAATGTTGTTTTTGATGGGGAAACATTCCATAATCAAGACAGACAGCATTCTCATAGTCACTAATGAATCAGTGTATTGTGTGCACACCTAATGAAGATGCAGACCTGAATTTGCTTTGTTCTTTTTGAAACAAAAATTATGAAATAAGTTGTATGTCCTTTGTTCTTTTTGTCTTTTTCTCAATTTCCATCTTAAAAATCTTTTTTTTTTCTTTTCTCTGGAGTCACAACCCTTTCACATCCAGAATGGATCTGGCTACCTCCAAATAGGGTAAATTAATTCTTCATTTTAACAGTAACTGCAACATTCAGAAAAAGCAAGATATCTTGCTTCTCCCATTTAACTGTTCCCCTAAAAACACGTAAAACCCATGAGTCACACTCTTCTACTCCCCTAGCAATATGATGATTAAATAATAATAGTCATGCTTTAGGATTTTATTTTTATTAGCTTTCTGGTTCCTTACCTTAGACTCACTTCACACACGAAGGATTTTTTCTCTATAACCACAAAAGATAAAAACTTTCTTTAAAATTGAAAAGTAGGATCTACACTAAGATCCTGATTCCAGGAGCTGGGCATGTGAGAACTACTCTGAAGTTATGAATTTACAATAAAACCATATGAGTTGGCAATTCCTCCATGAGGATGCTTTTGTTTTATGGTTAGTTTCTTTCTTGTAGGGTTCAGAGTGTGCAAGAGGGGATGGCAGAGAAGGGTTTCCTCTTCTCAAGCCTGGGAAAAGGGGAAAGGTGCCTGGTAAATCCTGTCTCTGCCCTCTTGTTCCTGCATTCATGGGTGGCAAGAGCTGTTCCCAGGGTACCTCTTGCCCGGAGGTGGTGAAGGTACATGAAATGGGCAGTGACACTTTAAAATGTGAGGAGAAATGAGTATCAGGTTTCTTATCCATGGAGGAGGGAGGCCAGAGGAGAAGGGCAATCAAAGGTGAGTTCCTTTCATCTTGTCCACCCCAGGGAACAGTTGAGGTTCCACACTAGCCTTGTGCCTCGGAGTTACACAGCAATCGTCAGACACGGTCTAATATAAGTTGGAGAAGAAAAGCCTCTTCCACTGGTGGCTCATGTGATCCAACAGGCTCTTTCAGTAAGAGTGGTGTATTGTAAAGCATATATCTAAATTAAGGACTCAGAAAGATTCTTTTTTGATTCTCCTGAAAGAATAAATGGGAAGTCCAATTTATATTCCATTGCATAATTGCTAAAAGTGAAGATTATCTATAAAAAGTATAACCTAACCTTTGGTTGCCTTTTTTTTTTTTCATAAAGCAGCAAGGTTGAAAGCATACATTTTTTCCTGGATTTTTTTTTTCCCTAGCAATGCTTTAGCTCAATTGACCAGTACTAATGTTGTAATTATAGTGGTGGGTTACTGTATAACAGGTGAAAATATAGAGACATTTGCAACTTCAGTCCCTACCCCTCTCCTATTTCCTGCTAGAACATTATTTGATCTTATTTGCATTGAATGGTAAAGTTGTTGAACACTTTTTCTTCAGTGAGACAACTCAGACTATGTTCTTCATACCTATTTAAATTCTTTTGGCTGGAAAGTTCAATTATACATGGTGACTTCAACCATACAGAAATATTCTGTAGTTTAATTTTGCCCTGCAAAAATCCAAATGTTTATATTTAAACACCATTTTTAATAGAGTTTTTCCTCTAATATTATAATTAAGCACAATATTTAAATTCTTTTTATCACTGTAGAATGTATAAGAGAAAGGAAAAATAGAGCACATATTTTTTGGTGGTACTGGGGTTTTCTAGTGACACTACAGAGAATAAAACAACTACAGAAAGAAATAAAACCTGAAACTGAAAAAAAGTAATCTGGTAGCCTAATCTCTGTCTTGATTGGAGACCAGTGAATTTGAGAATGAGAATGAAGAATAAATTCATCTAAAGCAGTAGTTTCAGGTGATTGTAATTTTGTGTGAATTTGGGGACATTTCTGACCTTCCAGAATGGGAAGTAGAATGTGTGGGAAGAAGAAAAGGATGAGAAGAGTTCTGTTTGGACATTTTCCTATGGAATAATTTATACTTTTTCTCTTTTTAATTTTAAAGTCAAGTATTTTATTACCATGTTTTAAGGACTGACATGATTATGAAGTGAAACAGTTGTTGGTTCAGGTGAAGGGCTTCCATTTTTACATCAGCTTTTCCAAACTAGTTTTATTTTTTTTCCAAAAGTAAAATAGTGGGGAGATGGGTGGGGATGTTACCAACAAGTCAAAAAAGTCTGTTGCTTTCTCACATCTAGCAAAAAGTCATTAAAAGGGTTTTCATTAACCTTTTTGTTATCATATTGCTGTGGAAATTTGTTTATGCACTGTTCTTGGGTAAAAGACGTAAGCTATTTGCTCAAGGGCCTGTGATCTGGTCCCAGTGCCTGGAAAGCAAGGTGGGGATGACTTTGCCCTATCCACCCAATAAAAGGTGCACCTTTTGCCAGTGTTCTATAAAAATCCAGAGATTCATTCCTTCCCAAATCCACTTCTTATACTGATCCATCTTCTGTAATTTTTAAAACTTCAATCCTAATTAAAAAAAAAAATCACTTGAGATCATACAGTTCAGACAATCACACCAACATTTTGTTTGCAGTTATTCCCTGAAGACTGGAGACAGCTGCAGGATCTGAAAAGGTTTTGACTTTCGAGAAAATGACAACTGTCCTTGATGTACTAAATAGCAGGGGAGCAGCTGGCAATGCAATTGCCATGAATGGTTTTATAAGGCATACTTGTGTGTCTGGTTCATGATCCTAATTCTCCAGGTCAACATCAAAAAGGAAAAGTGGCTTCTCTCCACTGCTGCCAGTCTGTCATCACGTTATAGCCTAAGTGGTGGAAGAAGGTCAACAGCAAATAAATCTTGTGAGCAGACTCACCACTTTCAGATTGCAGTCCCTTTAGAGATTCCTGTTGTCTTTTTACCTTTTCTTATTTTACCCCAGTGGACCTTCACATCCTCAGAAGCATTTGGCTTTTCCTGGCCTCTGGCAAATCAAAAATACTAGCCTTTGAATAGGGAGCTTCTACTGCTGCCAGTTAGTATCATAAAGAACCAGGGCAAATAAGTTGCCAGATTTTTCTTTTTCTTATCAGCTCTGAAATAAAGGTTCAGGTTAATGATAGAGCTTTGCAAGTACATGAACTTTTGGAAGGGCATTTCTTCTCAGTAGCTTTGATTAAATTATTGAAAAGTTATTACATTAAGAAAAAGGTGATATTTAGCTGTCCTCTCTGTGCTTTTGAGCTGTTTGTGAAAGAGCTGTTCAACAAACTGTTATAGTATTGACGGATATTTTCACAGTATCATATTCACCAGTAACTCTGAGACTCAGCAGAAAAGCAGCCTAGTGATGATCGCTTTATCCATTCCTCCCTTGTGCAAAAAAAAAAGATCAGGCAAGTACAACTGATAGGTTGCAGGGGAGATACTTAGAACAGGAATATTTGAGAAATATGAATCCTGAATTGTTTATGTCTTGAAGTATTTCTTAGTCATGCATTATCTTTTATAGTTGCTTAGGTTTCATGATGTCTTACTTGAGTGTTTTCACTTCACTTTGCAATTTGTACTACAGTGGCAATGTTAGGCTGTTTCTTGTTCCAAAGCAGAGGAAGAGACTCTGAGATAACTGGATTGAGTGGTGACATCCCAAGGAGCCACTGTGTTCCCCTGAAACATGTGTAGCTATCTGATATCCATCTACTATGCAATATTGCTGCCTTCCAGACACTGGTGATGATAGCACAGGACAAAACATCTGTGTTTCAGACACAGCCCCACAAGAAACAGGTATCTGAGTGTCTGGAAACAAGGTTGCTGCATCTGCTAGGGCAATGTCATGTACTACATATATAGACTGAAGGCTGGATTAAGAAATCATGGATGTTATGGTATAGGAGATGTGCTTAATGTATACTATCAATTTTATTTATCTAAATCCTCTATTTTCCTGTATTTCCTGCTATTCCTGCAGTATAGAGCCTCTAATACATGCTGTAGCTTGAAAATTGGTAAGGTCATGCTTGCTTTCAGAATAAATGTTTCTAAGCCAAAAAAAAAAAAGTTTCAAAACCAACTTTAGATGGTCTCAGGCAACAGTTATAGGTGGCACAAGGCAAACTGCAGGCAGAGAGGAGAAGAGAGCATGGTACTCTGTGTTGTTGATCACCCCAGCTCAACCCCACTCTGAAAGCTCTGCTTTTCTCACAATAGCAGATAAACAAAGACAGTGCAGAAGCTCTGGTGGTTTAATGTTATATCTACAAAAAATAAATAAAGCAGGGGAAAGTTAACATTTATTTCATTCACTACTCTAATGGAAGCAAAACATTATCTTCTCAGTACTTTTTTGGTCTGTTTCTTAAAAGTACATAAACATTAGGGAGCATTTAAGCCCAATTCTTCTTCAATATTTTTTGAGAACTACTCCAATTTATCATCATAGAAAAAAATGTCTGTGTCTGTGGGGCCCAGTCAAAGCTCTCCCACCAAGACCCTCAAAGCCAACCCCATTAGTGGTTTACACTGAGTATTAACAAGAATAGCTTTCAGAGCACCAGAATTTCAGCTGTTAAAAGGATTGAAATGCATCAAGTCTGTAGATACTGAAAGTCAGAGGCTGCACTGATTAATTATTTCCTACCATCCTGGCAGAACACTGTCTGGACAAGCTGGTCACTGCTGCTCATGAAGCACAGATTTAATTGTCTCAAGGATAACCTCTGCCTAAGCAGACTTGTCCACCATGGCTTCTTCGTGGAGATCAGCAGATCAGAATAATAATATGGGAAAGTAAAGGCATCTTTATGAGGAATAGATGTTTCTCATCCCATTCCAGCACTTGCTTGGGAAGCACAAGTTGTTGCAAGAAAGCAGCAGAACTCTGCAGCAGTAGCAGCTGGAGTATGGAAGGTTGTAAGGCTATGTGGTTCTTTTCTGTGAATCCTCTTTTCCATAGTTAAAGATCCAGGTAGCAGAAACCTTCTAGGCTACTTTATCATTGGTACCTGACTCATTTACATAGGACTATGGAGGGTGCAAGCAGCAAGAATAAAAAAAGTGCACCAGGAGCACCTTCAGCATCTCTGCTGGTCACCCTTATCCTGTGACCATCAGCTGAAAAGTGGTAAGTCCAGGAGGCAGAGAAGCTGCTTTGCCTAGCATTTGGCAGAGAAGGCGTGAAGGACATCTGAGGGCCATGGAAAGGGAGGGGCAGTACCAGTTCATAGTTTAAGTTGTGAAGGTAGTCTTTCACGCCGAGGTACAACACTAATTATGCTGTATCTGAAGATCAGTGAGACTTACTGGTGTCCTCAGAGACCAGTTTATCTCTCCCTTACCTGAGGCTTTTCCCCCAGTTCCTGCTGTTTGAAGTTGCAGGGTTATTGTTACTTCCTGCTTCAACAAAGCTCAGGTGGATGCTGCAGGGCCAAGGCAGAAGAGTCTCATGAGACGCAGACGTATGGGAGGAGAAGAGAGCACAGAAGGAGACCAGAGTGAATAGTCTCCAACATAACATATGCCTTGACATTTCAAGTTTCATCAGTTTGTCTGTATGCAAGATAATGAAGTTTTATTGGTGTGCAGTGCCAGTTTGGTTGGTGATAGATTACAACAATATTACCAATTCCCTTGCTGAAAAGCCATATGGGGAAAACAGAAGTAATGTTTTTGTTTTCCCGGTATACATTGTCTTTCTTATGTTATTCTTTAATGGAACATCAAGAACTTAAAATTAAATATTAGGAAATGTTATGTTAACCTCACCTATATATCCTTTACATCCTGCATGTGTATAATGTCTTGCTTAAGTTTTTGTCAAATTCATTCCTGTTTTATAAATACCTACTCCCTGGATGAAATCTGCTTTAGCCTGGAGAAGATGTTGAAAGAAACCAAGCCTGTAACTTCAGAGGCTGTAGGCAGAACCCAGTGCAGTGATTGCCTTGGGATATCACAGAAAAAGAACTAACAATGACAACAGCAACTGTCAATACTGCCAGCCTCAGGGACTCCAAAATGAGTGTGTCTGCTGCTTAAATAAGATAGTCATTGGCCTAGGACAAGGATTAGCTAAGCTCTCTGGAGAAGGCAAGACTGTCTTCAGATGTGTCCAATCATCTTGACTCTTTCAGACTTTGTGTTCATTCCAGCTTTCATCATTCCCAGGTTGCAGCAATACTGTAGCCATTCCCTGACTCTGTAAGTCTGTGCATGTGTGTCGTTTGCATAAGTCCCTGTTTGAATCTCAAGTCAGATCTATGAGAATATACCAGTTGTACCTCTGGATTCATGAGCATAACCCCAGTTAAAGAGTTGAATGCACAAATTATCTATTTACTTGCATTCTATGTAGGCATAGGCTGATGGGAGGTAACACTGCAATATATGAATATGAGACTCTCAGTAACCATCCTGGTGCTCTTGGATAGTCGGTAGTCTTATGTTATTTGGTACTAGATGTGACCAAATACTTAAAATACTTTAAAAATGTGCCCATTGAATGACAATTGACTGCAGGGGCAATCATATTTGGTATCCTTCTGTTCTGCTGCATGCTTTATACAATGTTCCCATAGCATGGTTCAGACCCGGAGGGATGTGATGTATTTGACAAGTAGCTCATTGTGTACAACAGTTCAGATAAAGTCAAGAGCTCTGAATCCATTGCCTTTCAGGGTCACTGAGCTGCAGGTCGTGTGGAAAACACCTTGTACATCGTACCACTGGAATTATAATAGGAATGAATAGAGGTGGAAAAGTTATATACAAAGCAAACAGATAGAGCATCCAATTATTAAACCTCTTGCTGAACAGGAAAAAAAGAAACAAGAATATCAAAGACACACCCTGGAAGTTCTTTTACTACTAAAAGCATATGGTTCTTTGAATCACTGCTGGCTGAGGCAGCAGAAGAAATCCCATAGATAGAAAGAAGAACAAAAAACTGCAAACAAAAAAAGAAGAATCTGTATTTCCTTTGATTTATGTGCTTTATGTTCTACAGAGGACTCTGCATTCTCTCCAGGGCCATCAGTCATATTTCCTAATTTGCACCCCATACTGTTGGCTAGGGAACAGTCAGTCAAGCCTCAGAAAGGGGAAAATGATAATCAGAACACATCATTTGTGAAAATCTTTATGAGAAGGCATAAGCAGGGCATGGTTTGCCACCAAGAAGCATTGGTGCCTTGATAAGGGGTATCAATTCTCTGCACAGTCACCAACAGAGTGCAATTATTGGGTTGAGGCAATGCTCAATACATGCCATCAATACAGTTCAGGTAGAAGAGCAGGGCTCCATCACTATTGCTCTGTATTTTCCTGCCAAAATCATAGTATCAAGAAGATAGTTGGCCATCCCCACTTTTGTGTTGTCAAAGGAGGCCTCATCTTTTTAAATGATTGTATTTCAGTTCACCTTACCTAATTTTAGGCACCTATATAACATACATAACAGTCCCCATATAACTGGAGTCTCTGAGTCACTTTTTGGGGTGCCTCGGAACTGAATGAACTCTGGCAATATCTATCCCTCCCTACTGATGATTGAAAAAGATTAGTGTAAATAGGGTCTCATTGTAAACACTTTATTTAGTTCCCTTATGATAAAGTTCCTGCTCTGTTCTACTTCAGGACATCACCTTGCCAAAACTTTCTGTGATACTCCTGCTCTTACTTTCTTACCTAAAATAGCAGTTCCACTGCCTACGGTCCTTCCCTCTTAAGGATAGCAGAAATGTTGCAATAACACTTTGAAGTTAAGAAAGACATATTCACCTTCTAACTCTGCTTTCAGTAAGTGATTATGAAAACTTTTCCTTCTTACTGATGGGAGCATGAGGCTTTTGCTGAAGATTAAACATGTGAAAGATAAGGTCAAAATCAAGGAATTATTAATACTACAAAGTTTTGTTCATGACACATAGATGGTCAAGTTATTTTATAAATAGGCAAAACTCAGACCCACTCAAACCTTATTTACATTATTACATACTCCATTTTATTATATCAAAACACTCACCACTGCAAATAGGTATTACACTGATTTTCTGCTCTAACATTTTCCTGAGTCTCCACATCTCCTTCTCGTGTTCCTCTCTTTCCCTAGTCACAGAATGTGTCATCTTAACCAGTATGTTTTCACACTTTGTGATGCCCTTTTCTCCTGGCAAAACAGAGCATGCCAAAGTCGTCTGTCACCTGCTTCACAGACTGTGCTTGCCATGTCTGGTTGAGCCAGGTCAGAGTGGTAGTAGGTGTGAGTACTGGAGGGTGGCAGGGCAGCTCACCTCCTGTCTGTGGTGCCAGGTCTGACCCTCACACACCAGAAGCCCAGGCATAATCCAGGTATCCTGGGGAGTGGCCTGTGAGATCTGAATTAACTAATAATGCCTGCAAAAAATTACTATACTGCTATGAAAACAAAATAAATAGAAAAAACAAAGTTCCCTAATCTCATAAAACTGCTAATAACATCTCTCCGTAGTGCAGTAGCATCCATATGTGTATCCGATTTTGTGACCTGGGAGCTAGCATGGACAGTCACTCACCACTGAGGGTAATGGAGCTCCTCTGAGTGTCTGGGAGACAGACAGGGAAGCAGATAGAAGAGATATAAAACAATCCTCAAATTAATGGGAAGGAGTCAAACTAGACTGGGCTTTTTGACTGACTTTTACATTTAGGGTTCTCTGTATGTCTCCATTGACTGTCCATAAGTTGTGATTATCCCTGCTAGTCAAAAGGATTTTTTATTGTAATTATATTACAGCCATTGGGAAAATCTCTGCTACAGTTTCATTTTGATACAAAACAGAGATAAAAAAACCCCACAGCTTATGCTTGCCAATTTTCAGGGTACCCAAGGTGCTGTTTTACCAAGTTACCTGTGACACAGTAAGAGCATATCAGCTTAGTCTAAGCAACCTTATTTCACAGGCCAAATGGCTGGAGGCATAACATAGACAATCTTTTATAAGTATCTTTTCAACAACATTATGTACAACACAAGGAAAAAATCTTTAATACACTGTTTCTTTTTCTTTTAGTATGATATATTTTCATTTGGAAAGCATTAAAATATTCCCATTGCAATATTCTGAGAGCACATGCAATGCAATTAATGTTGTAGATATGCCTCTGAACAGGGAAGAAAATGCTCATTTTATAGAATAGTGTAAATATATATTGTGAGCAAAGTAAAATTATATCGGTATATTTTGGGGGGAATTCAATACTAATCCCATCCAGACTTGATGTTTTACTGAAATAAGATCATCAATTACTGTCTGTGTTTCCTCATGAGGTAATGTTTTATTTAAATTGTTCCTGATTTCTTCTGACAGTTTAGGCAAATACAATTTTTATAAAAAGGATTTTTACTGCTTTCAGCTTTTTTCCTCAGTATATAATTTCTAATAGCATTTTTGAGGCACTGGTGATTCTCTTTTTATCTCTGATGTGGTTGCATGCATAATACGTCACCTCAGACCTTTACTTTGTTGAGTTGTGATTAAATGTGATATGAGACACCTAGATAGCTGAAAATTCAGGAAGACTTTTTTTTTTTTTTTTTTTTTTTTTTTTAGATACTTCTATATACCTATATCTCTATACAAATTCCTCCTTCTCTTCCAAGGAAAACAAATTGCTGCTTTATTTCCTGACAAACGCTGAAGTGGATGGGGAGGGGGAAACCCTGGAAAAGGAGGCTTTCCATTTACCCCTTGCTCCGGGGGGGGCAGTGCTTCCCCCCGATCCCCCCATCCCACGGCTCCTCATGGCCCCTTGCAGAGAGGACACGGGGCCATCAGTCAGGCAGGAGGGAATGCATGCAGAGAGAGATTTATTGATCTGGCAACAGCTTAAATACCTTTCGGAGGGATCACAAGGTGACCAGTGGGAGTTAAGGAGGTGTTACAAACCAACCAATTACAAGAAAGGGTTAACAGACAATAAGTGAGTTTCTAGTTATCTCTCAGACATTCCACAGGTACAGTGAGGTATTTTGGGAAGAAGAAGGGTTACACAAAGTCACAATCACCATCTTGGAAACGTGGTCACTTTAAGAACATTACAAACTTCTGCATTCTTTTATATCCTAAAAGCATATTGCAACAGTTTCACATCTCTAAAAGTAAAGGGTAGCTCTATCAGTTATCATCACCAATCTTCTTAAAGCAAGGCTTGCTTAGAAACTAAGCTGAACATCCCCTAGAAGTCACTTTCTCTACCTAGGATACTGTCCACAAAATCTGTAGGACCTTCCAAAGAAGAGAGGAAAGGTCATTCTCCTGGAATTATAACAATTGTCATAATCATCATCATCACAAAATTGGTTTTCAAGTGAGAAAAAGTGATTGAAATGCACGCATTTCTATGAAATTGAAAGCAAAATAGAGGAAGACCCAGAACAAGTAGAGTTAACACTGTTTTTCTATCAGCATCAAAATATCACTTCAGTGATAAATTTTATCACATACTGAGTACAAGAAACCCTCGAGTGAATACAAAGAACTATGCCTTCCAACAGCTTATGTAAAAGACAGAATTCAGGGCTATTAAAGGCATATTTATCATACACTCGGTTACACAGCAGGAGTACACTATCCTAATGTATTGCAGCATAATTGTGTAAACTTTCACTGGAGATGACACTGGAATGATTGGAACTAAGGAAAAATGATAGAATTGTATAAATAAAAAAAAAGATTGAAACCAGGAGGCAATCTGCTGGTATAATCTATAAACTTCCCTCCTGATAAAGAAGCAAGGAGACAAGCACAAAAAAAATGGAAGGCAGCTGAATTGAAAGCAACATAGACTAGTGATACAGATAATGTCTTCATGAAGAAATGCATTCTGACACCCATTGAATCATTTCTTTTAGTTACAATGAAAGTCACTTCATGAAGCTTCAACTCCCTGATTTGCAGAGGGATAGGCACTGTTCTTTAACAATTTTCTTAGATGCTAGCTGAAATCAGGTCTGCAACATTCTCTCATGACATGTCCTCTACAATTCCCAAACTTTTCCCACCCTTTTCATACTGCTATTTTCAATACAGCTATCACTTTTCATGCATTCACAAATTCCCTTTCACAAAATAGCCTTGGAATTGCAGTTTTCTTTCCACTTCTCCTGATCTGTATATAAAGCAAAACTCAGGACAAAAATTCTCTCAGCCTATGTGGAAAACAGAAACAAAATTACTGTCTCTGAAATTGCTAGGCAGAGACTTGCCATCACTTTTCTGGCCACCTCTGTTTTACCAGACTTGACAGCTAAGGAACCATAGGAGGGAAACAATTTCTAAATGGGCAGGGTATATATTGATACTACCTCCTCACCTACTTTCTGTCCATCACTCCTTCACACAGCAACCAAATTACCCATCTTCATCCTGGCTTGTAAAGTGAATTCTCCGCCAGGCACTGTGGGTATATACCTTTATTCACTGTTAGCTGAAGAAACTAAAGACACTTATTGCCCTTTTTTGAGGCCTGAAAGAGATTGTTTTGGGAAGTATATGACAAAACACAACTCGTAGACACACTTCATGAAGACAAACAGATACCTCTCTGGATGTACTGCAGAGGACCCTCAGACTGATGATGTTACTTCTGGGAGAGCTCCAGGTCTCAAAACTCAGTTTTATCACAACCAAAATATTCCTCAGCAGGAGTATGAGGGTATTTGGAGGAGGTGATGGAGCAAGTAGCTGGATATCAACTATCAACAGTGAAACCATAAAAGGGAGACAATGTTTGGCATCTAGCACAAAAGACTGGCCAGGAGAGGGTGCTCTGGTGAGGAGCCAAACACAGAGGCTTCTGAGGCTGAGGTGAGCTGAGTTGGAGCTCATGGCAGATTAAAGTGACTTCTGGGAAAGGCATTGCAGGTAGAGGGAGATGTTAAAGGAGATGTTTACCATTTAGAGATCTTCTGCACATCTTACTCTTGTTTTCTAAATTCAATATTAGATAACATTTGAAATTAATTGTAAAAAATGTGGAAATTGATGTTTAAATTACAAATTGAATTATGGCATACCAAATCTGTCATCAAAACTGTCTCACTCTCTTCTTACATTTGCTTTGCCAACCAAACCAATGTTTTGTTTGTGAAGTACACAGGCAAAGATTTATAAACACCATAAGCACATTTAAATACTCACAGATGTCAGAAAGCATTAAAATAGTTCCCATGCTAGCTCAGCAAACCAAATATGTTTAAATACCCACAGATGTCAGTGTGTTGCAACAAGTCCTCATGCCATATCATCAAATAAAATTCAAACAATTGCTTTGCAATGGATGTTTCAGTAGAATTAGTGCCTCTGTCACACTTTCAGTAACTCTCCTCAAGTAGGAAATCCACCATACATAAGCTCCTCCGTCAATTCACTACTGGCTTCTATCTTAGCTTATCTATTGCAACTGTATTTCCTTCTCAGAGATGCTGGGGACAAAATAAATATTGAATCTTTGAGGTTTCTAAATCAACTTCAAACAGTCTTACAATGAGAATTTATTTTTCATTGCTGTTATATGCTATTCATTTAGTGAATTTATACAATTTGCCAGTAGAGCAACTTACCTCAGGGACTTTACTTAAGTAGTGCCCAACAGAAACAGATGTGGTTTGAGCAAACTAAAATTAAAGGGACTCAAAAATACAGTGACTTATATAAAATGGGGAGATACTTTGGGATTAGATGTATCTAGATAGTTGTCACAGCCCATAGTCAGCACATGAAAAGGAAGAAATTCAGTTTCTTTCAATACAGAGTTGTCTGAATGGAGCCATCAACATTTCACAAGTGAATTTAGAGTGTATGTGGACAGGGAGAGCAAAAAGACAAGAAGAGCACTAGATGTTAATTGGAAGTGAAATTAATCACACTCTCTATCCCTGGAGGTATTTAAAAGTTGTGCAGATATGGTTCTTAGAGACATGGTTTAATGGTGGACTTGGCAGTGGTGGATTCAGTGTCAGATTAGATGATTTTTTAGCATCTTTTCAAACCTAAATGATTCTATGATCTTATGAAATGTTCATAGGCACATTGTTTATGTGTTCTGTAATACTAGTCCCTCTAGTGAACAGCTCTTGTTCACACCTGCTTCCCCCCAGCATGCTGATTCTTACCTCTCACCAGCACTCAAAGGGAGAAAAGGCTGCCCTAGACAGAGCTGAAGACAGGGGTGAAGATCTCCATGTGAAATCCCTGAAAATAAACATTCTCCTCACAGAGCAATCATGGTATTCTGCAGTTAATTTTCTGGGTGCCAAAAAGAAGGCAGGTATATATTTTTATTTGTTTACCAGTGCAGTGGCACATGCTTAAAAAATCAGTTTTAATAATTGCTGGGATAGTGATCAAAACACTGGAGAAGAAAATTCAATCTCTGTGGAGATCTGATAGAGTAAATCTGAAGGATGTGGTCTTTTAAAGTCAGTGAAAAGTCTTTGCTTAGCTTATTCATAGATTAGAATATCAAATTTTGATATCTTAAACTGTGAACTAACAGTGGTCATGGCGACTATTTGCTTTTGTATTTCTACTGTGGCCAAAGGAAAATTATATGATCTATCTATTTTTTATGTAGGTTTTTGACTTCTAGTTTCTAAAGCTGTGCACAAGCAAAGACTTGCATAGCAAGACTATTTAGCTGGAAGGCTATATTTTACTTCCCAGCTATTTTAATATTTTAATGTTTTTATTTTATTATATTTTTTCTGGTTACTTCATTTTACCTTTTTAATTTTTATTATTGAAGTTTTTTCTATTTCTGTGTATTTGCACTTATTTCCTGGTTTTAGTAATTTTAAAATAGCTTCATCTATTTATCACAACATTTTTGGTGGAAGGGTTACAAGAACTATTTTTACTAATGTTGAAAGGTTCCCCATCAAAGATTCATAAACATCCAAATGACATAAATGGCCAAAGATAAAATCTGTAACATACACAGTCCATGAGATTTCTTCTTATTGTTGTATATCAGGTGGAACAACAGCTAAGGAAATTGGCTTGACAGAATAGTATATTTTAATAAAAGAATAAAAGAAGGAAAAGAAGATGAAGGAATAAAAAAGGAAGGAAGAAAGGAAGGAAAGGAAGAAAGAAAGATCAATCACTGCTACCTCTATGAGGCCTGTGTTGGTTACAAGAAGCATACTCCTGTTTATGTGATACTGATTCTGCTCTAAAATTTGTCAGGAAACAGTGCTTTTACTTTTTCCTTAGAATTATTCTAGACTTTTCATATTTCTGAAGGGATAGAGTGAAAAAACAGCTGCTGAAAGGCAGAGGAAATAAAAATACAGTGGTAAGACTGTGGTGCAGGAATTCAACAGGAGAAGGAAGAATTAGCATTATCCAGACTGCCAAAGACAGATGTCTGCTTTCTGAAATCACCTGTGGAAGCAGAAGGCAGGGGAGAAAACTGCTTCCCTCTTTCTATAGAAGCGAAAAATATTTCTATTTCCCTTACAATGGCAATCAAGGAACAAGGCAGAAAATAAAAGTTGCTTATCGCTGGCTAAGATAAACCCTTCTTCTGTTGGCCAACAAGCTTAAAAATTGTTTGGCTTAAGCCAGAATGGAAAGGACGTTCACACATCCCTCAGTGACCCAGCGAGTCATCTGCCAGTCACTATACAGCAGACTTTTGTTTTGCTGATATCTATCAATAGTCATGTGGAATATGAGCACCAAAATCAAGCTGACTGAAAAAATGGTATATGAAAAGCATTCTTTATATTTTAGAAGTGGTTTTCAACATTTATATTTTCTGAGTTTCAGAGAAAAAATGTACATAATGCTTTTTTTTCTCCATATTATTCTCTTTGAAGGGAAAAAAACCCCTGAGATATAGGAAACGTTTTCTGAGATTAAGAAAAATATTGAAATATTAAAGCAATAATCAAAAGTAAAACATATTTGTGTTAAAACTTCAAAAGTCTAAATAGTTTTCACTCTTTTTTTCCCCAGATCATCAAATTTAAAGGTAAATTTTGATCACACCTTTTGGCTGGGTTTAAAACTCAGTTCCATCTTTTAAACCTTTTTGACTGGAAATTTCTCCCAGCTCTGAACAGATCATTACCTGTCCCAGGCAAATCTTGATGTAGAGAAACTGATGAGAACAGTTCTCAGTCCACCATCTGGATTTCCGAATGGGAAGGTGCAGAAGGTTTCGTGGAACTGCTCTGTTGATCTTTAAGTCTACCTGTGTCTGGGAACATCAAGCTGATATACATGGAAGTATTAGGACATGTTGGATGAGTATTAATCATTTCTTTAAAGAGGGATTGCTGGAGATCAAGTGTCAGGAAACCTGTCCTCTTCTTCCTTCACTCTGGCATCAACATGACCTCAACATGAAGAGGTCATTAAGGTGTCATATCAGCATCAATGGATCAGTAAGTGAATGTGAATGTGGGCCAGTTCTGAGGAACAGACTCGGAACTGCATACCTACAGCTCAGAGTGCAAGGCTGTCTGAAGAGGTTTTCTGAAATCTCTTCAGACAGAAAAGCTGCCATTGCTTGACAAAGTGTGCATAGCAGTTATGATTTAAGTCTTTTCCCAAGATGTAAATATTGATTTTTTAAAAAAACCCACACTAATAAAATGAGCAATGCCTGCTTTGCCTACCTTTATTCCATTGGTAATAGTGCTATTCTTAGGAGTATTAGCATGTGAGCACATTGGTAAACACAGCAAGTATCCATAATTGCCAGATCTCTTTATGCAATCAGAAGGCACTGAAGAGAATTAATATTTAATCATTCATTAGGAGCACACAGAGACCAAAAAGAATATTACTGGCTTTTAAATGTATTAGTGCAAAGCTTATGGAAAGCTGCATGGCTCTATGGAAAAACAACCTACAAATCTAGTAAATACGTTGTGAGGTGCTATTATAGAACACTTTCTATTTTTATATTTATATGTACACATCCTGTTAGGAGCATCTAGTCTGCAGCATAAAAAACTAACACCCTAGTAAACTGAAGATCTATGAGGCTGATTATGGAACATACCCCAGGAAAGAAACAAAGCACAGTTTTAAAGCATATATTGGCTGCTACCAGACTTTATCCTTCATTGTTAAGTTCACTGCTTTAGTCTTTATCAACTGACGTCTACACATGGGATTTAATACCATTATAACTTCCCATTTATACACACCAGGAGCCAACTCCATTCAAAATACAACAAATAGAGATCTGCACAGCCTGGTGGGCTGCCAATGACTGTGTTGCTTCAAATAAGAACATTGGTTGTTCTTCCCCAAAGGGTTGTTTGTCCCCAAAGCTGTAACATACAATCTCTTTGGTGATAATTCTAGTGTCTTTGCAGTAGATCTCTGATACTGGAAACTCAGAACATTCTGAAAAATTTCCTGTAACCCAAACATCTGAGACTGTCAGGGTGTACATGTGAAAAATACATCAGTCAAGAAATTGCCATAGCAAAACAGTATGATTCCAAGCACGGACTGCTTCTGTGACCACATCTTTGGGAAGGGAGCATGCAGTAAAATTATGACCAGAGGAGTGGACTGCAGCTCTGCTGTATGCTTACCTCTGCTCAAAATGGAAATGCAAGCTCATTCACACAACAATGCACACACACATGCATATTCTGAAAACAGAGCCATTGACTACACCTATTTCACGTTTGTATCATATTTGTTTACTTGAGACTGGTTTGAACTTTACTAAATAATTGCAAATGATATTATTTTTGGCTTTCCACTGCTAGGAGATAAATGTAAAACTATGCCTTTGTGGTTTACCATCACCATCATGGTTAATTGACACTGACACTTAAAGACGTCAGGATGAATGTGTGGGGGAGGTCAGCTCCATAATTTTTGCAGGGTGCTTTTTCAGCCTAGGGGAAATCACATTTGTGGTTTTTTTCAGGAGTGAAAAAGAAATTAATACTTGTGTTCAAAATTCTTTGGGATACTAAAACGAGAGCAGTTATAAATGGCAGAATCTCTGTATGTTGACTGTGTGATTACAGGTGATATAAAGGTTGTCAGACAAAATATTGCTGTCATTGCCATTAAGACCATCTCCACACACACGAATTATCATGCCCTGTATTGCCTAGAGAATGGATCCAGTCTAACACTGTGCATGCATTATCCTTAGTCCTGAGACATGTGAAATTTGAACTCTAACACGTACTTCAGGCGTGGAGGAGTTAACTAAGAATTTGTGTATGATGTTGTGTTCCTACTGCAAAAACTCCATCTCATTAAATGCAATGAGTGACAGAGTTTGAATTCTGTCAAATGAGGTATGGGCAGATCAGTAAGAGAATAACCTGCTGTTTGTCTTTTGCCTTTATTTCAATGTACCTGACGTTTGTAGCCAGTTTTCATGACACGAATTGTGTTCAGGAATTTGAGATCACAGTCATCAACTACAGAGCCCTAGTGAGAAAGCTGACTCCCCACCTTAGGACGCTGCTCTCATGTGGGGGTGAGTGTCACAACAGGCAGTAGCCTTAGCCTTTTTAAAATTTTACATTTTCCAAAGATGTAAAATTTCAAACAACTTTTTCTCTGCTTCTATTGAGTCTTGTCTAGCTTTTGTCTGTGAGTTTAAACAGTTCCATCACTTTGCTCACTAACTGCTCTCAGGCACCATGCAATTGGGCAATTTCCAAAGTTACCTAAGCCACTTTCTTTTTGCACCTGGATGAATCCTAACTTCTTTTCAGAATGCTGATGCTGCATTCCTGTGGTCACCAAGAGCTGGACCTGCTTGCATCTTTATTTGCTTTCTCATGATGCATTCTGTGGTGTAAATGAAGTTTATAACTAAATGAATACCAAGTAGTTATTTATGTACAAGATGGTCACCAAGATCCTCTACCTAAAGCTGGAAAATCGTGTATACTGGACTTTATGTGGATGTTTAATGTGAAGAGTAGCAATCATGCAAGAAAACTAACTGCAGAATTTGAACTAGCCAGCCAAACTTGCCTAGAAAAATATTAGAATTTGAAGGCAAGAAGAAGAAAAGAGCAGGGCAAGCATGTAACAGAAGTGCCAACAGTTGTCTACTGCAGGGCTCAGGAAGTCATCATAGACCTCTGCATCCTCTGGAGACCTCAGGCGGAAAGTTGGACTAATCACACGGATACACATACACAGAATCACATGGACACAAAAGCTCAGTCCTTACCACTCTGTCTACTCTTGTCCCTGTCAAGTCAAATGCAGTAAATAAAATCTGGGACACCCTATTTCTCCATGCTGAGAGTTATGCACTTCCCAAAGAGCGTGGAACTATTCCATGATATGAAGCGTTGTTTTATTTTATTCTAAAATTACTACTATACACCTAGATCTAGGCCTTTTATCTGGAACAAATACATGTACATGACGAAAAAAAACAAAAGAAAAAAAAGTAAGGTAGTTGTAGAACATTTTCTATGAAGTGTCACACAGTTCTCTGGTTGTGAAAAACACTCCTGGAGGCTTCTTACTATTTTAATGTACAAGTTTTGCATGAAAAGGAACCTCACCATTAATAGAAGAAATTCAGAAGCTGTTTGCTGAAGCTGGTATTTCATTATGGGTAGCTATACTTGTATACAGCAGGCTAAACTGACAAGCTGACTCCTCTATAATTTTTCAGGGACCAGGCAATGGGAGTCCATGATTCTGAAATTATAAGCCAAGGAAGGCTCTGGGAGAAGGACTGAACTCCTACGACAAGGAGACATCTTTGTTTCTGAGATGGTGTGTGCTTTAGCACTATTCCCAAAAAATAGCGGCAGTGTTCCCAGGTGGTCAAGAAGGTTAAGGGCATTCCTGTGTGGTGGGCAGGACCAGGGCAGTGTTCATCACCCTGTACTCAGCCACACCTCAAGTACTGTGTTCAGTTCAAAAAATTTGTGGATATGGCACTTGAGGACATGATTTAATGGTGAACATTGTGGTGGTGCTGCACTGATGGTTGGATTTGATGATCTTAAAGAACTTTTCCAACTTTAACAGTTCAATGAAAACAGCTGTAATTAATAGTCCTTTACAGGATTTCTGTGCTGTCCTTGCCACAGTCTGTTTTATTTTCTGTCACACTTTTCTCCACAGTTTCCTTTTACTCACCAAAATTTTTCTTGTATTTGCTGCATTTATAGCGAAAGAGATTATGTCTCCTTTACCAGCTTTGTACTATTTTCAGTGGGCATTTCTCCTTAGGAAAGCCATTTAAACCTCCAAAATCTTAGCAAGTACAGCCAAAAATATAGTCATCCAATCACTTAAAAAATGGAAAATTACCAGGGCTGTTCAGTGGATGTCAAATAGCTGAAGACACATACCATGCTTCTCACAAGGTGACCTGTGATCACTGGGGCAGGCTAGTAAGAAGCATCAACCACTATGTAGAGTTAAAAGAGTGAATGAGGAAGATTAAAAGAAGGTGTTGCAAAAATCTCCAGCCTCTACCCAAGAAATTTTTGCTCCTTACGGACATTTCTTATCAATTTTCATCACATAATCTCAAGATCTCAAAAAGTACAGAAAAAATTCTCTCAGATAAATTTAACATGAAAAGTACTAATTAATCTTTTTTACTCTAACTTTTGTAGTCAGTATAATTGGGTAACAAAAAAAAGTTAGCAGATGTAAATATAGTTGAAGATCTTAGTTCCCACAATTTTTCCTTTAGATAAATTTTTTTTAATTCAGTGTCGTTTTTCCAAACAGTGTACACTTATCTGTGCATTTATGAAAGCAAAACACTTTTACTTCTTTTTCAGTATTACTCAGCAGAAGAATTTGGCAAGATTCTAGTCATGTTTAGGAAAGATAACTTAGTAATAACTGTATGTCTTTTTTCTCCTTCTCTCTTCCAAAACACTTTTTAAAAATTTTCTATTCAAGGTGCAGAAATGCCATCTTTAGTTGCTGACACCAGTATTATCTGTTTAGACTAGGGGGAATTTGGTGGTTAGAGTTCAATGCATATATATTTCTCCTAATTCCCCATGAAAATATGTTTAAAAAAAAAAATAAAAATCCTGTCCTGGGGTCATACCTCTAATGCTGAAAGATTCTGAATCCTGAGTGTAGGGATTAATGATTGAGAAATCTGCATACCAAAAAGCTGCAAGTGAAGCCAAAAGGCATTTCACTGCCAGGAGGCAATTAATAGATGGTAAGAATACTGTTAGTTTACAAGGCTATGTTTAACTGGTAGTGATGTCACAGAGCTGGGTAAATTGTAGAACTGCATTAATGATCCCCAGATCCCAAATCTCAGCACTGATTAAACCTGAGTCATAGACTAATGAAGAGGCATTTATACTTTCAATCTGTGCCATAAATAACTGTGCAGCACTAAAGTCAGTTAATAAGGAGTCAGAAGATGTTGCCTTACAACTACCTGCACAATTTAGAGATGTTTATTTCAAATGAGATTTTTTTCCTTAAATGATGGGTTAAAAGTCACACAGATGAACTACTCAAACCTGTCAACACTGTTTCTTTCAGGAAACTGTTATGTTCACTGCAAATAACAAAGTTCTTCAAACACAGAAGCTTAGCAAAACATATGTTCTTGTAGTAAATGACACACTTTTAAGTAGGGAGAAAACAAAACAGTAAAGATGACCTTTGACTAAAAGAACCTTTCAAGTTTAGATGGAGGGCTTTTTTGCTGATTGGCAAAGAGGTGATTACAGTGCACCCTATTGGACACATTCTTAGGTTATACTTAATTATAAGCATAGATATCCTTTTTACCTGTAGTAAAAGAGGCATTTTTTTCACTTTTTCTATACAAGAATTACCCTCCCAAATTCCTGGTACTTAGAATAATGATTTTGCACTAAAAGCCTCCCAAAAGACTATTACTGCAGTACTGCAATATTAGCAAAGACTATCACCAAAATAAGTTTAGCAATGAACTCCAGCACTTATGTATAGCTAGTTGCATGCACTATATTTTTAACCATCTGAAGTTTTGAAGCTATACTAATTCTGGGAAAAACTTAATTTGAGTAAGAGCTGTCATTTATTAATCTGAAACCATTTTTAATAAATTATGGATTTACTGAAGTGGCACAACTATGCTTAAAAAATTCAAATTGATTAGTTAAGCAAGAATACAAATTTTTCTTGGATTATAAACAGCCGCTATATATTTTACACAAATATCTCCAAATATTATTGTCATTAATAGAATTTTATTTGCAGCAAGGAACTCATACAAACAATTTGATTGCTGAACAGAATTTTTCAGCCTTTCTAGTGTTTGCTGTAATTTGCTAACATTTTCAATGCTTGACCAATTGACTTCTATGATTAATTGTGGATTTACTTACATAATTTATTATGTGTTGAATTTTTGCTTTATTTCTACGTGAATAAATATTATTTTGATATCTTTCATCCCAGAAGGGAAGACCTCTAAAACACAGAGCTTTTCTATATTTTATATTTAGTGCAATTTTCCCTAAGCCATTACTCTTAGTCAAATAGCTTTTAAAGAGCCAACCTGAATTTTTTGATATAGCAAAGAAATATATTATTGTTACTTTGAGGCAGAGGCATATTCCTGAACAGTTTTTCCACGGAGAGTAGTCCAAAAACACTGTGACTGCAGCTGTCAGTAGTTGCGGCTTGTGAAGTGGACAGGGGCTGAAGAAAGAGAGTTTCACATGATAAAGTTGTTTATAAAATACAGGTGAGGGTGAGACTGGTTATTGAAGCAGTCACCAGAGAAACTGAAAGTGAGCTAAGTTATGGAGAATTTTATAACCACAAACCATGAGGTGGGCAGGACAGAGAAAAGAATATTCCCTGACACAAAATATAACTTGAAGAAGAGCAGACCCATACTACCTTGCCCAACTGGCTTGCACCCATTTAGACTGCATCTTGATATCAGGTCAGGAGCAGAGACAGAACAATTACAGTTTTAACCTGATCTCTGCCCTTCAACTGCTCTGAATAAGCTGGATCCATTAAACTGAGTACTACACCAAAAGGATTTATCTCCACAAGGAGTATGGACATTTTTTTTTTTTTTTGGTCTCGTGTGGCCAGCCTGCTAGAACAGTACTCCAGGAACACATCTCTGTGGAGCACCAACAAACCTGACAGCCAAGAAATTAGTATCTGTCTGGAAAGGACACAACTGATTGCCTATAGAGACTGGCTCTCCTGGGTGTCGTTAGCCTTCATACAGAACTACCCACTAAAGAAAAGAAGATTTCCAGTATGTTTTGCCACATGACTGGTATACATTGACATGCCAAGAATAAATTCTGAGAAGGCATTCCAAAATGTGCACATCCTCTGTCATTCAGAGCCATTTACCTTATAACTGTACAGAAGGAATTGGTAAGATTGATGAATAGGAGACAGAGTTTGCATGTCAGAGTTGGTGTGCTGAGACCAATGTCTTTAAGACAGGACAATGAAAGTCTTTAAGTTACTTCCCCGAAAAAGGCAATTGGAAATGACAACAAAAGCATTTACAGAGAGGACCTGTAAAGAGATACAAAATCAAGGATGAGGAAAGAAATTAGGAAAAGACAGTTTCTCTGAGTTCCAATCAAGCTTTTAGAAAAAAGTCACAACAGGTTAATATTTTCTACTTCTAAAAAAAGGGTTGTGTCTCTTTCTTTGCTGTAAAGAAGGTATTGTTAATAATCTCCATGTTTCTGTCACACTCAAAATTTAGTGGGAGGTTTGCAGCAGGTATTGGGAGCTTTGATTTCTGATGTAGACTTCTAGTTTCTCTCTAGAAACTGGTCAAGAATTATTATTACTGTTGTAATAGCTGCTTTCCAACTTTCAGAGTGCTTGCTAATAAAATGCTATTGCTATCAGACCTTGTTTTATACCCTTATCAAGTTGGTAAAAACATGTTGGAATGGAAATGCTATTTTAATAGATCACTTTACTTGACCTATCAGGAAAGTGCAAAAAACTGCCAAGGCAAGATCACAGCTGTATCAAAATCAAAGAACTGAAATCTTGGAAGAAAATGAAACCAATTTTGAATATGTCTTCTGTCAGTAAATAGCCCTCTGACAAGGTACCATGACAGTTGTAGAAAAATGCCAAATTCTTGCTTAACAGTGTGTCAAAGGACTTTGATTAAGTGAGCTATATTTTGTCTTTGACCCATACAAATCAGTTTCATAAGTATTAAAGTGATTGGCGTACTTCCAAGACCACAAATTAGGGATCTGTCTTAGTCCAGAAGAGATCAAAAACTTCTCTTTTAAAAGAAAAGAGCTAAAGGCAGTGCTATGTCTCAACACTGTATACACTATCTGTCAGTATCTACATACTATCTGAAAAAGTGTCCTGTAACACATTCAGAGATCAAAGATCATTGACCAATGAGGTTTTTATCGTTCACTGATGTCCATAAAAACTTCTCAGGGGAAAAAATTCTGCTCTCACCCTGTCAAAATTTGCCTACAAGAACTGAGCATTGTACTTTGCATAGCATCAGTTAGCAAGTTTGTTTTAGGATGAGGAAGAGCATCAGGCTAACTGGAAAGGGTCAGAGTTATTAACTAAACTGAAGCAGGGAGAATTATAAGGGCAAACCCATTAGACATACTCAGTAAATGGAGGCAGGAATAACAATTCACAACATGAATAGCAAATTACTGAACACACAACCTGGAAAAGTGCTAAGATTACTGCTACTAGTTACGACATCACATTACCCAGCTCATTTCCATGTGCATGAAGCAAGATGCATATCACTTGTCACTTCTACTTTTTTCTTCCAAGCACAAAACAGGGATAGCCAATCTCCTGAAAGAACAGGTGGAATTGATGATGCAAAGCAGTGGTTATGAAAAAGGGTCATGATGCAGACAAGAAGGTCATAGAAAACAATTTGAAACATGGAACCCAATTTTATGGTTACTGAATTTATATTATTTATAAATTACCTCAGCAACCTGTGGCATCTGAGACAATATCCAAAACTAATTCAAATAGAAACAGGCCTCACAAATGAAAGCAAAAAGCACAGAAAGTATAAAGGACAAAAAGATTTAAAGAAATATCAGAGTGTATGTGTATGTGTGTAAGGAACAATATACAAAACCTTCTTGTAATTTCCCCTGTAAAAGCAACGTACTGCACACTTCATCCACATCCATATTAAATATCTGCTAATGTCATTACAACTTTGGCATCACTATTGTGTTGTACTAGAATGAAAATCAATGCATTGTGCATAGCATTTTCTTATCTGTTGGGAGCAGAAGCATGCTGTTTGTGGAGCTGTAGAATCTGTTCCTGTTAGCTTAAAATGTTATATGACATAAATGTAGGGTTAAGCTATTTTATAAAACCTGGAACTTCTTCTATTTTTACTACAGAAGACACATCATATTTAACAGATTTTTCTGTCATTATAGACTATTGGTGGAGTTGAAATAATGTTTCCCTTTCTTGCAAGGTTTGTGATGCAGAATGATGACATTTAAAAAATCTGCAGTTGATGATGATGAATATAATATGCCAGGTTGTTTTATGTTTAGAGTGAAGCTTTTTCTCATGTGCTAAACCGGAAAGGCTGTAGGTACTTCGCAGTCTCAGGTGATCGTATTTAGTCAGCACTGGATGGCACAGTGATAACAGATTATGTGTCACTTCCTCTATGGTGCAAAAAAGGGCCAGATGGAGTTTTCTAGAATTTCATCCAATGTTCCTGTACTTCAGAAAAACACATGACAACTGCAAATTGAGTTTAACACTCAGAAAGTCAATGGACTTATTAATTGTGACTGCTGTTCAAGAAAAAATGTATAGACAAATGCCAACACATTTAATTGAATAACACTGGCTCCTGGACCAGAAAGTCAACTCTTGCTTGTAATTTTTTTTCTGGTTAAAAAACTGGAATGTGACAGTCTTTTCTGAAAAAAAAAACCCCAACCAACCAAACAAAACTTAAAGTTGGCATAGTGTACAATCAGATATGTTAAAAGTTTTTTATTCTAGTTTCTGATCTTGATAGAACATGAGAATTATAGAAATATTGGGAGTTATCTAGATATTACATAAAGTGGTAGATAATATCCGGATTACTTTGGTGTTGTTTCTGCTGCCTTTCATTGCTTCCCATGACAAGATACCCATGAAGTCCTGTTGATAGCTACAAGGCCAGTACAGCAAAGTCAGAAAAGGATATGTTTGAGATACATTTTCCATTCTATATGAAAGAAGGTCAGTTTGGATTACTCGCATCAACAGCTTCATCTTGACCTAGTATTTACGCCAGCAGACACTTAGTTGTTGGTACCAAACAGTGCTGTTACAGATTCACAGAATCTCTTTCTTCTATTTTTTTCTGAAAGCCAAACCAAACCAAAACCAAGAAGTGCCCAGAAATACTGGCTGTATGCAGAAGAAACTCAGGCTTCAGAGTATGTGGAAGACAGTACTGTAGTAGAAGACCCCTAAAAACCCACATCTAAAAAATATTATCATTAAGCTAGCTTGGAAAATGCCTATCCTTTTGGAGACCAACAACTGCCATGCAAAGGTCCAGCTGCCTTCTGCTCACACTCTAAGCTATTATACGAGATATTATACTTCAAAGACATGAGTCCCAGTATTACACCCCAGAAACTCAAATTAGTTCCATACAGCTTAGGAAAAGAAATTAAAATGAATATACAAGTTTCCTACAGTCAAGCTCCATAAGCTATGAGCATCAGCAATGAGAGGTTACTGTTATCAAAGATTCAGCTTCTTACAGCACTTCCTAGCTATCAGACCTTCCCGAGGTGCAAGTTAAAACAGAAACTGAAATAACAACTAATGCAGCTGGAAACAAACCCCCTTAGTCCTTCTGTTTCTTCTGTTATCCTGAAATGAGAGAAGTTACTGACCTCTTTTCCCCATCATCTATGAAAGACAGTGGGTATCACTTGTCTTTTCATTTTTGTAATGAAGCAAATCTGTCTGGAAGGGAAAAACATCAACCTGGGAACTGAGAATTTTTTCATCCCTGGAGGGGGATGAAAAGCTATCAATGTGCTTGCAGGAGGACCTGTGAGCAGCTTCCTGCATCAGCTCTTGTCCCGGTGTTTTAACAGTCCTTCATTCTCTCTCCCTTCCTCAAACAACTTTATTTTGGTGAGACTTCCCATGATTCTTGGTTTCACCCACCTAGTGTTTGAAGTTAAGATAGTTTTTCACCTAGAAGCATAAAATGCAACAGGGAATTAAGGTAGATTGAATTTTCTTTTTAGTTTTGAGTGATGGCTGAAGGTTTTCCTGAGCTAGAAAAGGAGGATATGAAAAGAAAAATGTGAAACTTCACAGTACCAATATTCAGAGACATAGCATACTATAAAACACTGATTTCAAAACAAACTGGTTATCTCCAGCCAGGCAAACTAGGATGCATGATTTAAACACCCCAAACTCCCCAATTTAGGGATTTTAGGATTACTGAGTTACAAGACAGAAAATTCTTCCTTTCCTCCAAGTTCTCCAGCAATAATATCTGAACAATAGAATTTAGACTTAATGAAACACTTTATCTTGTATTATATAGCTTGTTTCCTCATTAAAGCCATTTCCTCCTGGTGCTGGTAACCACATAAACCTAACAAATTCATTTGCATAAAGATTTGACACTACTATTCTCCCTCATCTACTTCTATCCAGAAAAAAATATCCTCACTGTGATAATTCCTGAGCTGTTTAAAAGCCAAAGGAGAATAATCAGTAAGTTAAATCACTGTTTTTATTGTCTATTAATAAAAACTATCAGAAAAGGCTGGTTTTGGTAAAATAAAAACAGCTGGAAATATGAGAAAAGACAGCTAGGGACATGTCTGGGAAGGTTTTTTCGTCAATTCTACCTCTGTGGTCTATTGGGAAAGCAGTTAAACTTGCTGAGAAAGTTGTAGCAAGATATTGAAGAAAAGGAGAAAGAATTTACAAAGTGCTCGTTTCCATTTTGCAAAACTTCTCATTAGTACAGTCAAGACCAATACATAGGATTGGCATACATAATCTGGAAAGAAGGAGAGAACAATTGGCTGTGGCATCTCTTTAAAAGAAAGATCCCAACTACAGTATGAATTATATTTTTTGACATTTAACTATGTCAGCCCAATGTGTCAACTATGAGACTTTTGATTGTTCTCAAAATACTTTCCAAGGTTAATAACCCAAACTACTCTTCTTGTTCTAGACTGAAAATATCCTGTTGCAAAAAGCTTAGAGTGTACATTAAATGTAGACAACACTGCTAAGGTGATACAATGAGGGTACAGAACCTTCAGTAATAAACCTGAGGAAGAATGGGAAGAGATCTCAACAAAAATAAGTTCCCAGAGAAATTTGACAGAGTCGGTAGATAATTAAATGTATCTGAAGCGAGAGAATATAAGTTTCTCTGTGTCTATTGCTTGAACTTGAACCCAGGCTTCAAAATCATAAATTCTACATACACATGAAAGAGCTGGATCCCTCAAGAGGGCAAATGAAAAAGGCTTTAAACTGTCAAGGAAGGTCAGTAGAGCTATTTAACTCATAATGCTGAATTCAAGTATTTTTTAGATTTATTTTTCTTCCCTGGAACTTAATTAGTGAGTCAGAGTCACCTTCTGTCCTATTCAATGTCAGAGCCTGCCCCTGCTGGAAGGTAACTTTCCATTTTCATTAAAAAAATGTATAGGAATATTTTATTCAGAGAGGAGGTAGTAGATATGCATACTGTAAAAACATAGTGATTTAAACATTCAACTGAGTGGGAGACTTAATCTTCCCAGTTTTACAGGTTGACAGCCACTGTACCACAACTGTTTCCTATCTAACACACTCAAAATATAGTTGTCTAAATCTGGGCTGAGCCTTTCTCTGGTCTTGTCAATGCTGGGGTTCTGGACAGATATCACTGAAAGAGTCACACAGGCAAACAAAACAGGCAGCCTTCTTGAATCCTTTCTTCTGGTCCTTATTCACAACACAATTCTTTTGTTTCTAAAACTAGTGAATGCTTCAACGGCAAAGCTGAGAGGAGCTCTTGGTAGTTATCCAAGCATGTCAGTGCTTTAGATGAAGCCAGTCCCCACCCAGATAGATATGGTCTTGTTCTGTGCTGAGTTGCAAGATGGTATTATATGGTCATCGTAGAAGTAGTTTTGTAAATGTTTCCAGATTTGGATCCTGTCTGGAAAATTACCAAATTTTCAATTAATCTAGTGAAATGAAAGTGGAGTGCATCCACCCTCCTATGCACAACTGGATAAGATTAACTGTTTTACTAAACCACTAACTTGGACCAATAGTACGGAGAATTCAAAGACAACTAGTTGGCAATGAAATATTTCTGTGGGTTATGTCCTGTTTGATACAGTGACCTTCTGCAAACTATAACTTATTTCATAATTCAATGGTAAGATTTTTTTCTCATTTTTCATATTTGCAAATTAGCAATATCCCTAGTTTAAGGGATTCTAAAAGACAAGTCCAGATTCTAGATACAGGAAGAAATAAGAATCATAATAATTTTATGCTTAGTGGATATCTCCTTGGAATTTCTGATGGATGACTCTTTTTGTAGGATATTCTGAAGACAATATGAAAGGGACAAGAAAAAGAAATAGAATTACAGTGTTATATTAGAAATGGATGACAGAACAATTACTGGAATACCAGTGAACTTGGGTGATACTCTTAAACAATTGCTTTTAGCAGTGAGATGTTTGATAATAAAACATCAGTTTCCAAACACATTTGAAAATCATGACTCCAGGAAAGATAGGGCTATGAGCGGAAGGCAGTTTCCATAATCTGAGTGCCTAGTAACAAAGACATCTTCTGGAGCTGCAGAGAATGAATACAGAAGTTCACTGGACAAGGATATGAACTGGTTATTGGAGCAGATAACAACTCAGCTGCTAGGTAAGGAAAATATCAAGCACAGGGAAACGGAGTGCCCCAGACCTAGTTTCCCATTTCTCAGATAATGTGTAAGTATCTTACTACACTTTTGCACTAATATGAACTGCTTCAAGAAGAAGCTGCATGAAAGATAGGAATAATGATGCATTTTTCCGCTACTTAATTAGGGAATGCAAACAAAACTGAAAAATGGGCTAAAATTGGAGGGAAGGGGAAGGTAAAAATTTTTCTGAGCAGGAAAAGGACATTTTACATGCAGCAGAGGACTATTTGCTAGGCAGTAAGTCTACACGACAAGCCCTTACAGAGTACTCCTGTGTGACTCCTGACTATGGGATGGCTAGAGCTTCACACATTCCAGTGTTTCTCATCCTGGACTCTACTGTTTAAGCTACATTTCTACTTTTATGAAAATAGCTGTCAATGGGCCAAACCTTCAGGCATGTCCTAACCTGTGTTTGTGTGAGCTACCTCGCTGCAGTAGATCAGTCCAGTTGTCTTCAATCACATGTAGTCTTGCAGTAATGCCAGACCATGTATGCGACAGGGAACCCCATGACCCTGATGCAGCAAGACACTGTGGTGTCTGAAATGGATATCCACCTTGACAGGTATGGCAATAGCCAGGCTATCTGTAATGCAGCTATTCAAAGATATGCTTTTATACTTTGGTGTGTCCAAAGGCAGACAGACACATTGCTTGTGCATTCTTCTGGGACCTGTGGTTGCAAAGCAGGTCTGGACTTGAGACAGTCTCAACTTTATGTTCATAAAGAAAAGCAAATGGGATCAAAAAGGTGTCGGTTGTTCCTCTGTTGCAGTCCATGTTCCTTCCTTATTATCACAGAGATCTAGTCATGGCAGGATGTCTGAGAGCCTAACCAATACAATGAGCTCCCTTATCTTACTTTGGTGCTAAACCTGCTTTAAGTGAATGCAAAAATTTTTAACATCTCCTTTTTGGCCTAAACTTTTCTAACATTCAATGACCCTGTGATTATGTGGATAGCTGGTCACTAAGTTATGGTCTCCACTATGGCCAAAAAAAATGCTGAAATCCTGGGACTTTTTATCACCTGATGGGTTCCACATTATGGTCAATATTATCTGAAATCAGATTGATTAAGTTCCTCCATCTGTGTGCTCCAAATGGTTGACTGCAGTGTGAAAGTGACAGAACTCACAAGAGAAACAAAATTGCAGAGAGGAGCTTCTAGCAGATGTCACTTCAAGAAGAGTCACCAGTCTCCAAAACAATAGGAAACAAATTATTGCATGAGCCACTAAATACACATGACACATTGATTAAAGACACAGTATCTAGCACAAAAATTGATACTCTCTGTGAATTAAATGCAATATGAAGACTAGATTCAGTTTCCCTTCTGTGGAAAATAAAAATTATAAGACCTTAATGTAAACAGACGAATGCCAGATGAAAGTAACAAAACATTTCACAGAACTGTTTGAGGTCACCTGTTTTTCAAGGATTATTTTTTTTCTTTATCACTGTGCTTCCCTAAGTATCACTGTTAACTCTTCCCTTAGTATTCCATAGTTTTTCCCTCAAGAGCTTTCTCTGCCAATCCAGTCATTTATTCTTAGCTGGCTGGGATCATGCATTCCATTGTTTTGGTTTTTTTGCTTTTTTTTTGTTCCAGTATCTTCATTTTAGTTGACTTTTATTAAGAATTAGCTAAGACTAATATGCCTCTGTAAGTAACACAGCAGTTCATGGCTTTCTCTCGGGTCATTTCTTAGCCTCTGGGATTCTTTATTGTTGGATTTTGTCTTTTTCTTGTCTTATGTTTGAATTATTTTTCTTTAACACAGTGAGGAAAAATGCCAGAGCAGTTTCTATCACAAATGTAAACAGCACAAGTATTTTGCATCTTGATAACTCCAAATACTGCCCCAAAAAAAGCAATGGATAGTGGAAATGATCAATTCAGAATAAATTTTGAGGATGACAAATGATTAAAAGTATCAGATATAAGTGCTGGGCAGGTGCAATTTTGTTTGAGGGTATCTGAAGTTTACTTCCATGTCTAACCTACCTTACTGACCTGAGAAGGAAAAACTAAAGGTACTGAAGTCATCGAGACTTTTACATGTGTTGCTGCTGATGCCCAGAAATAATAAAAAGAATCATTTTGAATTTCATGCTGTTTTGAAAATAGTTAGAGGGCAAATTCAACCACGTGTGGATGATGCAAGTTCAATACATGGTACTGTATATGTGAAAAGCCTTGTTAGAACTGTTCACTGATTTAATTTTTTTCAGTTCATTCAGGTTTAGTTTTATTTCTTTTCACATTTTAAATAACACTAGGAGATAAATACACACACACACACACACACACACACACACACATACAAATATATATATGTGAAACAGATAGACTGGTAGTTGCCTGGAGTAACACACTGCCATGGGCATAAGGATATGCATAACTCCTGCCAAAGCACTGGAAGCCAAGGTCTGGCCACTGCTGCCAGGGCCAAAGGCAGAGCAGGGGCACGTGGGATGGTGCCTGCTGCTGCAGGACTCTTTGGCTACAGCTGAGTTTGTTCTGACTTCTCTCATCTTACATCTAGTCCCCTGAGTTACACCTTCCTTTAGCAGGAGGCTGAGTCAGGGACCTCAGTAAAGCCTGGTGTGCTGCTCAGCACAGCTCCATATGTCCCCTTAAGGAGCTGGCAGCTACACGAAAGTCTGTTTTCTCAGTGCTGTAGCTCCCGTACTGCCTTGCAGATTCAGCTGGATGGTCACAGCCCTAAAATCCCTCCATAATTTTATTTCTCTGGTGAGCTCTGACACTTTCAAATTATAGTCAGTCATTTGGAGCACACAGATGGAAGGAAATTTAACCAAATTTATTTTCAGGCGTATGGACCATAAAGGCATTCCCCGTTAGGAAGGAAGCTTCAGAGTTTCAAGCTCTCATTTTGTAATAAGTGGGACCACAAACTAGTGACCAGCCATTGCAAATAACATCTCAGCTCTCTTCTTCCCAAGGCAGGATTTGCACAGCCTCAGTACAAATCAGAAACCTCATTTGAGTGAGATGGAAAATTCAATTTAAATACATTTCTGAGAATTCTTGCATCATCACTGAGGGCATCATTTTGGTATAAAAAGCAAATCCTGGCTTTTATTCATATTTTATTAATAAACCATGCCCCAAAACAAAACATGGCAGAAGTAAAAACCCTGTGTTATATTCTTAATAGAAGTCCCTTTATTTAGCATATAAGCCCAGTTTGATGAAGCATATAATATACAAATACTTTGGAAATTATATTTTAGGGGATTTTGTGTCTTGGAAATAACTTTTCTGAATGAATAGAAGAAATCCAAATCAAGTAATGTCTCAGCTTCACAGGAAGACTCGCTTTTGCAAGCCTCATAGATTTCCTTGACTTCACCTTTTAAGCTAGGCTTAAAAGCTTCCTTTGGCACCCTTCAACTCTCCAGACTAAAACCCTGTCCTTTCAGCACAAGCCACCTGCTGCACTGTGAGGGAAGCCTTAGGAGAACCCGGCCACTGCAGCACTCTCCAGGACACTTGCCCCTTTCCTGAAGATGCAAAGCAGGACAGGGAAGGAAGAAGCAGCAGAAAGATATAGGAGCTACATTCAAAAGCTTGACAGAAAGCACTGAAGATACCACCAAGGGTTTTAAAAAAGTGTTTTTGCATCCTGTGGTATTTTTGCCTGCACCAGCAGTTGCACTGACTGTGGTCTTTCTCTGTTGGCTACAAGAAACATGGAGAAAACAAACAGGGAACAAAACTGTCACTAAAAGGATGTTGCTGGCGGGGGGCTGAATAGAGGTTATGCCCAAGACCAGGTATGGCAGGGTAAGGATATATCTGGACTGTCTGGGGGCCATGAGGTGTATACCATTGCCGTGAGGGGAGCTACAGTGTGGCACCCTGGGTGTCTGCTCAAAAGTTTAGACTACTTATAAAGCCCCCCAAAAGTGGGGTTAGCTTTCCTGAGGAGAGAAGCTGCTAAGAGGATAGATGAGGAAAATCAAGAAGATTTTCTAGCTAGGTGATGTTTGAAGCAAGCGGATATTTCAGAGAAAGGTTGGGGAGCTCACAGGAATAATCAAATCTTTACATACTTACAGGTTTTATACCAAGAAAACAAAAAGTTTTTTATGGTTTAGCTTGGACAGGTGCTCTTTTCTTTTTTTTCTTAAAGAACAGCTCCTTATTTTTTCTCCCTTTGTGCCCTGTACTCCCTATAGCCCTGTAGTGTGCTGTCCCTTTAGGCACTGGCTAATCCTCAAAGGCAGGCAATCTGATTCATAAAAAAAAGCAAATGAAAAGAACAACAGATAAAGGCCAAAGGCTTTTAATTGAGTTATTCTTCACGATGTTTTTCTGTCATGTGTAATAAAGTCAGCTGCATTCCTTGTCATCTGGATATGTTCCAGGGAAATGCAAATTGTCACAACAAAGAGAATAACTGGGCAAGAAAATAGTCTTTCCAGCCTCTTCCTCTTGGGATGTTTCATTCAGTTGTTTGTTGATGTGTTCACTTTCAGGTAGGTGTGTAAAAATCCACCTTGCTCATACTAGTATGATATCTCACTGCTATAAAGAACTGAGACATGGCATGGGAGAGCCACTGGGAAACTGCACTTCTAAAACACTATCAGATACTTTATGTTAGCTAATGGGTCTTAACTCATAGAAAGCTGAGAGATGACATCTGTAAAGTTGGGACAAAGATCAGATTTGGCCCTCCCAGGTAAGACATTACAGTTAGGTCCATCTTCCAATCTTGGTCCATTCTTGTGTGTGATTCTGAGCAACACATTGTACTTTCCATGACTGTATCTCTCTTATAATCCCTGCTTTTCAGGAGAAACTCAAATTCAGAGATAATCTACTTGCAGCTTCATAAAGTATTTAGCTCTGTGGGTCCTCAGACCTATTGGGGGCCTCTTGACATTGTCATAGCACAAAATATTAACAGTAAATCACATGGAGCAGATAACAGTCATTAATCATTCAGAGTATATTAAGATAATAGCAGTAAGTGTTTCCTCTGTATGATTTCCTCTTCTGACTTTCACAATATGAAACATAGAATCTAACAGAGTAATTCCTGCACTGGGTTAACCCCTTAATGCTCATGGTTAGCAGCAGTTACGTGGCAGCCTGTCTAGACTCCCTGCTAAGCTACAAGTACACCTCAAGTCAGATCCAGTGAAGGATTA
This sequence comes from Pyrocephalus nanus, assembly GCA_038380795.1. Lineage (NCBI taxonomy): Eukaryota > Metazoa > Chordata > Aves > Passeriformes > Tyrannidae > Pyrocephalus > Pyrocephalus nanus. The sequence continues at coordinate 81,471,443 of CM076260.1, read as the reverse complement.
TCCTAGATGTGAAAAAGGAGCTATAGGCCACACCATTTTTCATAAGCTTTACAAGGAAGCTACTGCACTGGAATTTATAAACTACAAAAACTAACAAAAAAAAAAAAAAAAAAACTACAAAAAAACCCCCACAAAAACTAATTTAATGGCATTAAGATGTGAAAGTTTTAAGAATCATAACACCAGAAGAATTAGAGGATCACAGGTCATAAAATGATCTGGTAAATTTTGGTGTATAAGATAAACCAAATAAACTTTTAACGTCATATGCTATGATGAAGACAGCAATGCCACAAAGAAGAGAAAAATGAATACATATAAATATGGAAGAAAAAATTAATGCAAATGTGGAAAAAAAAGGAGAGTTTATATGATAATATTTGAATGCCTAATTATCCTGATGGTCAAAATTTTTCAATTATTTCAACTTCAGTCTTACTGATGTCAACTTCCAGCCATAAGCTTTTGGTTTTGCTTTTAGACAAAATAGAGTTTGTTGGGGTTTTTTTCCCTGTTAATTGTGAATAACAGTATTGCATTAAACCCTCTATCAGAGGATTACCTAAGATGCAGACTTCCCTGACAGAGTGACAGAGGAGATGTTATTAAAAGCAAGGATCTTCATTTTAAGCTTGGTATAAATGATTTGGTAAACTTTCAGGGAAGACAGCTAATAACTCTGAAAGGTCCTTCAGAAGGGCAACAGTGATGAAACCAAACCCCATGGACACCTTCTAAGAAGAACAAGCTCCTGTGGATCTAGATAGGGGTTAATCATGCTTCAGACTGATCTGGCCGCACATCCTTCTCAGTGGAACCTGCCCTTTACCCCCTGGATGCAGGCTCTCATTGGTCAGGTACCAATCTTATGTTCATAAAGCTCCTGTAGTATGAACAGTGCCCCTGTGCTCTCTCTGTGAGTTGCTCAGGGCTAGTCTGAGCCCTAAGAAAGCCCAGGCACATCTAGGCAAGCATCAATTCATAGCTGGAGACAGGCCAGGAGGAGGGGAAGGCCAGGCAGAATAACTCCAATGGGTTGTCAGCTTTGAATGTATTTAAAATATAGAGACTTTGCAATGTAGAGTTCTGTCTCAGATACAAGAAATAGGTAATTGCTGCCATCAGTTCATCATGACTTGTGGTCTTGGCTCTGTTTTAATTTCCTAAATACACCCCTACATCACTTTCTTCAGGTAGGCTTAAAAGACAGGCATTTCTCAGAGGAAGTGAAAGAAGATTTTAAAAAGTTGATCTTCCATACCTGTCATTATTTGCATTCAGAAAGAGAAAGGCTGTGACACTTTTCATTTCATACTGGGGCCTCTAATTTAAAATATGTTTTCCCTATAAAAATAAGGATTCTGTCACCAGAGGTGTGCTAATGCAGAGTGATGGAGATGGAGAAGTCCTTAAAGAAAGAATCACTGAAAAGAATAAAATGAGCCTAAGTAAGGCTTTCCAGTGCCTGGTCAGTGATTCGAGTGCTGCTGGATTTCAATTTAACAGATCAAGTCTGCGAAATTAAAATCTGTAGTGAAAGGAAAAAAAAAAACAACCACAGCATAAAAAAGAGGATAAAACAAGAAAGAGAAGATACTATCTCGACTGAACATATTAGGTGGGTGAGTAATATGAAGTTTCAAGATGTGTAAGTTAATCGTCATAAAGCCAATGGCACATGATGTGGGAGGAGGGGAAGTGGCTCATCGCTCACAGGCTCGGGCTGGGCTCCAGTGCCAGGACTCCGCACCAGATGCAGGACTCTCTCTCCATACCAGAGAGCAAAGGGGATCATCCTGGGTGGGCTTGTGACCTCAGTCCGTCCACAAGGGTCTCTGTTTCCGAGTTGCCGCTCCCCACCTAGTGACCTGCAGCAGAATTACAGGAGCTTTTTTTTTTTTTTTCCTGGAGGAGGGGGCATGAGCCTTATCTACTTAAACCCTCTCTTTTATTTAGGCACTTAATTTGCACCTATAAAGACAGGAGGTGAATAAATTATATCCTGAATTAATTGATCCATATAAATACTTTATCAAGCAATAGACAGACCTGAAGAGATAACCTAAAGAGACTTCCTGTACTCTCCTGTTTATTCTGTTTCCACCATCTATTAAAATAAAACATAGTTTTTCCCTCCACGAAGAGTAACACTGAAAAGTTTTAGTTCTGACTGAATGGGGATCAACATTTTTCTATAGTGGATCATAAAGAAGATATGGATCACATTTCCAACTACACTGTGACTGACCCTTCATTTTTGTCAGAACATCCTCGCAGCAGGAAACGGATATGCCTAATTTATTTTAAAGATACAAATAACCAATACGTTTGAGGCATGATGGCAAATCAACTACTAAACTCATAGAAAATGCCATTTATGTGCAGGACCAGTAGTGCAGCTGTGACTCTGAAAGTCACTTACATGCAAATAGTAGTTGTGTTTCAAAGCCTGAACATCCATTTAGCATTTGCTGCTCCATAAAATAGTTCAGCATACCTTAAATAGCTGCTTTCAAGGTATAATAAGTATTATTTTTTGGGTCATTAATGTATTGTGCACCTAGAGCAATACTATTTTAAGTCTTCTGATGGCTTATGTAAGGCTTATTTACGTTTTAGTTTAGTTTAAACTCAACTTACTAGTTCAGTTTAGTTTCACGGTTATTCCCTATTCATCTAAATAGAGAAATTTTTATGAATTTCCTTTCTACCCTCTTACCCTGAATCTCAAGTCAAATATCCAAGCAAGGTTAAAGACATTTTGAAGAAGTCAATGATAAATCTACATATCAGAAATACATGATACAGGAAGTACATAATACTTCTTTTATTTTAGGTACTTAATATTGGATATTCCAGATGGTAAAGCTATATACCTCGGAACATAAAGTCAGGAAGCCTTTATAAAGGTTGACTGTCTGCTGAGCACTCATATTGTGTTGGATTTGTTAAGTGAGTGCTTTTGGCACTATGCTTGGGCAACTCTCAAACTCAGTTTGTGAGTCTTGACTACTTTATCTCCATCCCAAGAGCTAACAAAAGCAGCAGTGTTTCTAGGTATGAACTCTTCTTAATCTTCTTAAGATTAATTTTTTTCAGAATGCTTTTTTATAGACAAAAAGGAAAAGAGAAAAAAAGAAAAAAATAAATAAAAAGGAGGCTTTCCAGCCAGTATGCTCTCCTCTCTGATATCCCATAAGGAGGAAAGGGTCCTTTCTCGGGTAAGACTTACATATCTTGTAAGTAAAATGGCAAATTCCTTACGAGTGTGAAAGCTAAATTCACACTTTGAAGATTCTTGTTTTAATTTTTTCTGCCTGTGTGGTTTCTTAGACTTGGTAAATGACAGGAGAAAACATCCAAAATCATTAAACCTAGAACTAAAAACAAAAGGTCTCACATGCTTAAAAACTGTGGGTTATAATCATTCTCCAATCAGCAACAGCAGCAAAGCTATAAAATTTTACTTCAGTTAGGATCAAGGTTCAGGAATCACTGCGCTATAGGGAAGATATTTGAAATGAAATCATTAGGATGTCAAATACGTTGGAAAATTACTCCAACAGATACCATGCAACTCAAATTTTGCTAGTCTTAAACCAAATTAAACTTAGCCTAACTTCTGTGCTCTTTCAAGGCCAACTGCATTTTAAATGCTGTTCAAACTTGCTCATGGTAGATGATTTTTTAACTGAATTTGACACTTGCACCATTAACAAGAAATATTTACAATTTAGAAAGATTGTATATAATCTAAAGTAGCCCTTGTAGATTATAATAAATTATAATATATCCTATCATATATTATATTTATTCCATAAATTCTTCTGATCTTAAGTTTTGCAGCAGCTTTTTGCAAGCTTAATCTCAGCACGCCAGTGAATTAGGACTCACTTACCCGATACATCCTTCACCACTAATTTGTCCCACTTGCTTTTAGTTTTGAACTAAGTCTCCAAGCAACTAATTAGTTATGAGGCAACATCAGTACCTGCATAGATTTTCAAAAATATTCCAAAACAAAATATACATCTGAAATGATAGCCTTGAAAATGCCAGTATTTTATTAGATGTCTAACTGCTCATGCAGACTTATACCCAAGTATTTAAAGAGGCGGGCTTTGGAAGCTGGAGTCTAGACAAGTTCCATGTAGAAATCAATGAGAGAGAAAAAAAGTGTATGTGATTTAAAAATACAGGTAAAAATTATAGTCTACTGATGGCAGGGTTATGGATGGGAAGACTAATGAAATGAAGATGGAGGAAAGCAGGTCTGTTGTGCAGTACTCGTGTGCAAGCTTGCAGAAGCTCTGCTTTCAAAATGAATTTAATAAACACAGGTCATGTAATTTCAATCAGTGGTGTATCTAAGTGAACACATGATTTATGTAATTGTATGAAAGTGGGAAATAACAGAAAGCCTAGGAATCAAAAAAAGGAAGAGTTACTGTGAGATTGCAGTGCAATGTGAAAGGTTAGCGACAACTGGAATGTGTTACTTCGTTTTGTTTTCTACTTTGGTGACAAAAAATGTGTTGAAAGAAAAAAAACTGTTATAGAGGGGTGACATCTAGTAATACTGTATGAAATAATTGATAGTTTGATGAACTAAATTACTCATTTGGTACATTATATGAGCAAAGAAATTATAGTTCATTTAGTTTAATATTCATGTTAGATAAAATTATGAAGACTATATAAAAGTTAAAGCATATTCAGTAATGATGACTAAGTTCTGTTATCAGCTTGTCATGTAAATTAGGAAGAAGCAGATGAAACATAGTTGTAGATGATGAATTACAGATTTTCAAAGTGACAGATACCACTTCTCTTGGCTAAATTGGAAATAGTATTTGAATGTCCCATCAATGTGAGAATGACCATTTTCATCCCTTCATTTTTCTTTCATAATTTTAAATAAAGTTGTGGAAAATCATTGCATTTATAACTTCTCCTGAGTTAATCAGTGTAGACTGCAGATATTTCAATTAAATTGTAGTTCAACATTTCTTTCCTATAACAATGCCTTTCTGTTGAGTTTCTATCATAACCTATCATGAGGATTTTGTGTCCTGTCACCTTTCTATTTTTAGGAAAGGTAAAATTGTCTTTTTCACCTTTTGGCATTTATACAGAATGACAGACTGATTGACGTTGGAAGGAGTTTCTGGAAGTCATGTCATCCAAGTCCATTTCTCATCTCCACCATGGTCATCTAGAGCCATGTGCCCAGGACCATGTCCAGATAGTTTTTTAATATCTGACTCCAAGGATAGAGCTCCACAACCTGTCTGGGCAACCTGTGCCAGGGCATCACTGTCCTCACAGTGAAAAAAAGTCTTTCCTGATGTTCAGAGGGAACCTCCTATGTTTCAGTGTGTGCCCAATTGCATCTTGTCCTATCAAGGGCTCAACTGCAAATAGCCTGGTTCTATCTTCTTTGCACCCTCCCTTCAGGTATGGTAAGATTCCCCTGAGCCTTCTCTTCTCATGGTTGGAACTTTTTCACGTTGGAGTGAAGTTTTGGTCCCTCCAATATCTTGGTGGCCTCTGGACTCTCTACAGTAACTCTCTCTCTCTCCTATTCTGAGGAACCCAGATTTGGCTGAGGATTTTCATGCACATGTTTCACTGACCATGTGTGGTATACTAGTCTTGGTCCACTAAATTGCTCACTCACTCCTCCTCCTCAGGGGCACAGGAGGAGAAAATAGGAGGAGAAAGCTTGTGGGCTGAGATAAAGTCAGGAAGACTGCTTACCAGCTACCATCAGGGGCAAAACAGGCTCAGCATAGAGAAAATAATATAATTAATTGACAGTTGAATGAGATGAAGATAGTGAGAAACAAAAAGACAAACATTTAAGCAATATATTTCCTCATCCCTTTCCCAGGGTTCATTGCGTTCCTTCACTATCAACTCCTCTCTCTTTTGCCGAGTGGCACAGAGGGTGGCCTTGATCATTAATAAACATTTCTCTCTACCACATTTTTCTCCTCACACTCTTCCCCTGCTCCAGAGCGGGCTGCAGTTGTCCAGGATAGCCCTGCTCCAGAATAGGTCCTTGATGGCCATAGTCTCAGAATGTAAAACTCTGTTTCTGCACTTGAAGCATCTTCTCCTCTGACCTGGTGTGACTTCTGTTGGTTATCACTCTTGTTTTTTTCCTCTCCTCCTCTGCCTGTCCAACACTTTATGACCTTTCATTAATATGTTTTTTCAGAGGCACAACCAGCTTGGGTGATGGGATCAGCTTTGCCTTGAGGTGGGTGTGTTGGCTGTCATGGCTGTGTCCTTCCTGGGGCAGCCAAGACTTCTTCCCTCAGAGGCTACCCCTGCAGCCTCCTGCTGTCACCACTTCACCGCAGACCTGCAGCACACTTTCCATGGTCTTATGCAGCTGCTGTGTCAATGGTGTCGTCTCAGCTTCTCAGCCCTCACGCCTGGTGTGTAACAGAGATTTCTACTGCTGATGTCCGGAGGTTGAGGCATGCGGCCAGAGATGGAAAGATTTCTCTGAGTCTGGCTGCCATTCCTGGCAACTGAAGGGTATGTCTTAAATATTTTCTTGGCTCTAGATCATTTATGGAAACTTGGAAACTTAACCCATACTAAGAAACTATAAATTATACCCTCTAATGAGCTCTAGTTCTCTCAGGCCTAGGGAGCTCTCCCTTTAATTTTAATAGACGTTTGCCTAAGTACAAACTTAATATATGAACCTGCTCTTCTGTCCTTCTTTTAAAATTCCCAGTGGAATAACTTTATTAGTAACTCTAGCTAAGACTTTTTCATCTCTCTGTTGCTAAAGTGGGAGTCGAATCTTGAGAAGTGCCTTTCATTTACTTTTCCATTTCAGTTGAAGAGAACAGTGCAGACTTGAATGACTCAGGCTAGTATTAGGTTAAACATCTTTGATCCTTTTTGTTTCCTTTTTCTTTATTTCTTGCATTTAAAAAATAAAAAGCCAAACAGAACAATCAGAAAACTCCACCCATTCCTGAGTTTGATGGAAAAAGGATTAAAGTGAAAATGCAATCAGAATTACCTGAAATGCCATGGGCTTCAAAATAAAAAATACTGGGATAATTCCCGCACTGGATCAAAAGTCAAAGCAAAGTAGATTTTTAGTGGATTCCACTGTTACACCATGACTACTGTTTTAGGACTAAAAGGTACAGCAAAGAACTGTTTCATATCAGCTCTGCTATGTTTAGTTGTTGTTGTTTTGTTTTGTTTTGTTTTTTTTTTTTCCTCCATTTTTCTTCCCTTTATCGATTCTACAGCATCAAGGATAAGAAAAATTTCAGAAAACCTAAAATTCTAAGTTTTGGAGGGTTATTCCCGTTGCACAAACACAATAACTGAGGAGCTGACAGAGTGGAAATGGAGCACAAGGAGCCACCAGGACGTGGAGATAAAAGTGTACTACAGTCTAGAGCACTGCAGCATCAAACAGACAAATCAAGGGCCCTGAATTAGATGTCTGTAGCCTTATGATTAAAGCAGACTTCTAGAGCAGAGCAAGTATAAAGCCTAATGTCTTCTATTTATTGGGGAAATTTAACCCAGGTCTCCCACCTACTGAGAGAGCATTTTGTATAAAATCAGATTTTTCTATGCTCAGTTCTTTAAAAGAAATGTTTCAATCTTCCAGATAGACAGAAGCACCTGTGTTGTCAAAAGTCTAGGGATAGGAGAGGAAAAGGAGGCTGTGAAGTCTACTTTCTGTGAAGATTTTTTCTTTGTTGCCTATTTCTAGATGGTTGTCTGCTTAATCTTGGAGTTTAAACATTTTTAGTATAACACACTTGCCTCTTCTATTGCACTGCATGGTGGGGCGTCTATGGCTCTGGCATCCACACAACTAAACAGAAGGGAGAGGGCAAAAGTGGGAGGAGAAAGAATAGGGGAAGCAGGTATTTAAAAACAATCTGATGCAACTCTGATCATCCATGCATGTCCATCCTCTTTCCTAAATTTAATTTAGTCCTATTCTCTCGAAACTGAAGGAGATCAGCTTTATGCTTAAAAAGTGACCAGAGAAAGGGATCTGAACCCTCCCTGGGAGACTGCTAGCACTGCATAGGCTCTACTCCATTGACAGAGGAGGGATTGCTTATTTCCCTCTTGTTGATTCTGTCCCATGTTTCCTAAAAATCTCACCACATGGAGAACCAGCCAAAATTAGTGATATCCAAAAAGTGCAGGGAGGGACTGGATTTCCTTTTATCTGCTCCCATAATCAATTTTTTTTTTAATCTGGTTATGATTTTATGTAAAATGCACACAAAGTCCATTTTCAGGAAGTAAAGTTTGGACTATATGTCAGTCCCCATTTCAAAAATATTGATCTCTGTTTCCAAGCACAGCTTTAAATTTCATCACTTTATCCTGAAATCATTACTAAACCCAATTGTTTAGGGTCATCTAATCTGCTCTTCTATCTCATATACTTTGGTAGCTTTTTTACATTTGCCACTTCCGAAATATAGATTTGTTTCCATAGAAAGAAATGAAAATTTACAAACACACTGTTCCCTTCTCTTTCATCTGCCTTTTCCTTTTAAATAGTTTTTTCTTTCCTTGGGCACTTTCCTGGGACATAGAAGGTGTGGTTAAAGCATCCTATAAACATTACTTCACATCCCAAAGAAGTGATACTGTCTCTTCCTCCAGCAACTACTGATGCACAGAGCTCTGCCTACATACTGGATTTGTGTGGCCAGGTTTTGGCAGCAGGGGTCTAAAGGCGTGTTTTCTCTTCTACAGAAAGCTAGAAGCTTTCCTTGTGTCTGACAGAGCCAATGACAGCCAGCTTCAAGATGAACCTGCTGCTGGCCAAGGCTGAGCCCATCAGCAACAGTGGTAGCACCTCTGGAATAACAGGGTTGAGAAAGAAAAAAACCCAATCCTGTGCAATTTCAGCCAGAGAAGAGAAGGTTGAGAATATGTGAGGACAACAGTTCTGCAGACATCAAGGTCAGCGAAAAAGGAGAGGTAGGAGGTCCTTTAGGCATTGGAGCATTCCCATTCCACTGCACTGCTGAGGAGGGAGGAGGTAGGGGATTTAGAAATGAAATTGTTTCCAGGAAGAAGGAAGGGGTGAGGGGAAGCTGTTTTTAAGATTTAGTTTTGTTTCTCACTAGCCTACTATGATATGTTTGGTAATAAATTAAGCTAATTTCCCTAAATCCAGTCTGTTTTGCCCATGATGGCAACTGGTGAGTGATCTCTCCCTGTCCTTATCTCAAACCAGGAGCCTTTTGTTATATTCCTCTTCCTGATCCTGCTGAGGAGGGTGGGCACATGGCATCCAGCCAAAGTCAACCCACTATAGCCTATCAGAGCAGTCCCTCAGTTGACAAATTTTTTGATGATTCTGAGGACTGAAGATTTGGATTTAAGAATATAGGTCCCACTAAAGTCCTACCTAAAGCATCTTAATCTTTTGGGGTCTGGAACCCATTAAATACATGATTAAATATGCATTAAATATGCAAACCATGAAGCTGACTTTTGCCTACAGAGTAAGTGCAGAGAGACCATAAAAGAAAGGAAGCTTGAAATAATGCCAACTACCTGCTTTGAACATTAAGATAAAGGAAATACAAATGTCATTGTTGAGCTTTTATATTTTATTTAAAAATTTCATTCTATTATCTCTTTTAAAATGTTGGAGTAAAAAAGTAAAGGTAGGAGTTAAAAAGAAAGGGGGGGGAAACCAAGTGCCTAGTTACTCCTGTCTATAACTTGTATATTTAGTTGTATAATTTGTAGATTATTGTGTTTAAAAGACAGCTAGATTCACAACTGCACTGAATTAAAAATGCTTGTAGAGATATAGATACAGATACATTTGTCAGAATTTACACTTTCTTAACTATGGAGCTGTTACTTCAATTACTTTTGGTTGTTGCCTGTTAAGCTACAGTACAGGACTGTTTTCTGTACATATTATATTAACTATAGTACATCATCCTTATGGAGATCTGAATGGAGAAAGAGTCCATGAAATATTATAAAGGAAAAGTAATAATGAAAATAGAAGGTCAGTATGAGCAGCACAGCTGCCCCACCAGCTAAACAGCAACATGTTCATTAAGTCTGTGGCTTATAAGTTCCCTGCTTCTTCAAAGTAAATGCAGTAATTACCAGACATGTATTTTTGCCCTAGTCATGCCTCAGTTACAGCTAGAAAGTAAGGCTCAAGTGAACACATTCACTTCACAAAGTCCATTTCAGGACCTCTCATCCCCCAAGCCACGTGCAGTGGCTATCAAAGGACCACCCTTTAGGAAGGCGATACCTACAAGAAATCAAGAACCTGAGGAAAGCCAGCATACTGCCAGGGTGAACAGGTATATGATAACTAATGCCAGTCACACCAAAACAAAATAATGACCTAAGAGGGAAACACAGATAAATGTAATAAAGTAGAAAATATTACCACAGGTATAATAATACCTTTGTACTCTGAAGGAATATTGTGTCCATTTCTGGACTATAACAGCACGACAGGTTCACGGGTAGGAAAATTAAATTCTGAGAAAAAGATTTCCGTATAAGAAGTAAGTCATTTTAGAAAAGAGTCATTTTAGGTAAGAAATGAATAACATGGGCACATTGAGAGTAGGACTGAGCTGCTTGTTTTTCTTCACCCTAACTGAAGAGCAGCTCTGGAATTTTCTACACTGTCTGAAAGCACTGCATTGAGAGGAAATACTTGCTTTGACAGGATGCATAAATGAACCCCTCATTGAAAAACAGCTTTATGCCCAAGAGATTTAAAAGACTCAAAGTACATGTTGATATGGCTAATGAGAAACACCATTGTTGCTGAACATAGTTTCACCAAAAAAAAAAAAAAAAAGGAATAAAACCTTTCACGCTCCAGTGAAGAAGACAAACACTAACAAGCAGAAGCCAGAGAGAAACTTTCTTTAACATATAAAGACAGAAACTAGAATATGAATTTTTACAACTCCTAGAAAAAGAGGTTACTAACCTACATAGAGCAGTGCTCTAAGTTCCTACTTAAATACCAGGGTTGGGAAGGGTATTCTATTCAAAGAAAATACATAAGCAGATAATCAGTCTTCAAAATATCAGAGGACCTCTTAAACTCTCGGATCTAATGCACAATTAGGGTTCAGCAGTGTTTGAGCAATGGCGTTACCCTACCAGCAAGGTGGAAAGAGCTCCAGTGCTGGAAGAAGGAAGTTACGTTCTGATCAGCTGGTTTTGCACTGCTGGTATTTGCATTGGCTTCAGATCAAGAGTATCTGCATAACTACACAAATCTAAAAGACATTTAGAAAAAGCTGTGGGTTTTTTGGTTTTGGTTTGTTTGTTTGTGGTTTTGTTTTGTATTTGTTTTGGTTTTGTTTGTTTGTGAGTTTTTTTGTGTATGGTTTTTCTTTTTTTTTTTTTTTTTAATATTGCTGTCATGTTTCATCAGATCTGCCAAGCCTCAGCTAGAGGAATTAGCCAGGCAATTTTGGCATAAGGAAGCAAGTGGACTGAAATGTGCCTAAAACTTGTCTCCCTAAAGTCACCAAGCCAGCACTGCTAATGTTAATGTTCCGTTTTTCCAAAAGCTCAATAGTCACAAAAAAGTATAAAGGAAAATGGGATCTGGTTGAAAAAAAATGCACATTTCTTACAACAACAAAAAAATCTTATCTCTACTTTTTATATTTTTTCATTTCTGTATGGTCATCTTACACTGTCATCTATTGAGGATTTTTCATTACAATTACTTTGGAATAAACATGCCAAGTTGCTTTTCTGAGCAGATTAAAACTAAGAAACTCTTTAACAATAATTTAAGCTTCAAATTGAAGTAATTTTAGTGATGTAATACATGTCCTGTTTTATATTTAGAGAAGATATTTTTAATAAAAAATAATATTCCACATTCCAGAACTCAAAGTATTTCAGGACAGAGTTTAAGCTAGAAATCTCAGAGACTGTCATCTCTTCAGCATTCATTGCTCTTTCACATTATTCACAGAGTCATCCCTAACAGATCATAGAATCATAGAATGGTTTGGGCTGGAAGGGGCCATTAATGATAATCTAGTCAAATGCCCAAGATATCGAGACAAAAGAAAATACTATCCCTTCATACAGTCCAAGCACAGTCCTTAATGACACTTCTGACTTCATTCTCACCAGACTTATTGTCCTCTCCAGGGCAATGTATTGGGTAATCCCAAAGCTTTGCAAGTACACGTCTGTAGCAGAATTGACTTGCCCATCAGACTGCTCTTTGTTACATACCGACTTGTTTACTACTGTGGAGAAAAGGATTTCATATATATTTATGTGGTTTTGCAGTGAACTTCTCAACAGTTTTCTTCTGAAAAAGACAATAAGCAGCCCTGTTACAAAAAGAACACTTTTTAAAAAGAATAGGTATTTGGAGTAACTTTAAATGAATAAGTAGCATGCTAAAAGGTACTGATACTTTCTCTTTTATTTCTTCTGCTCCCCTCTGCTCAGTTTATATTATCTTTGAGAAGAAGAGTGTTAGTTATGAAAATGTCACTTCTGAAACCTTTGGGGTTTAGTTTGCTATCTAAAATTTTTATGACTCAATAACTCCTTGAACTTCCTTTCTAGTTACCTTCAAAGATTTTTTATCAGGACTGAGTCGAATATAAGCTTTGGGACATGCCAGTGTTTTCTTTCTTTCCACATGAAGGAAGTGATTCTAAAGAAATTCCATTTGTTGTCATTTGTGGGTTACATGTTTTTCTCTGTTCCAACCTTTTCTCAGTTCTCTGTGTGTTTGCAGAAAGAAATGTGAACTTGTTTTATTGTCACCATACTTTTGGAGGGTTTTTTCTTTTCACATTTTTTAAATAGATTCCCCAAATCAATTTTCTTCAATGTTTTCTCAGCATGTGAATGGGACTAAATCTCTAAATTGTTTTTCATTTATATTAACATCTTCTTTTCCCTCTCAATGAATGTGCTTCAGTCTCAGAAACTAATCTCCCATATTTTCATTTCCTTTGCACTTCATTCTATATGCTCTTCTGGCAGCATCTCTGTCATTTCATAATAAGCCAAAAGTTTCTCACAACAATATAAATCACATGAACTTTTCCACTACTTGTTGAAGGGTGATTATCAGACCGTTCTCAGTGATCTGCATGTCAGGCTTTTAAGACCTTTCTTTGCTCAGTGATATTATATAGTAAATCAGAAATTTCTCTAGCAGCCTTTTAAATTGCAGATCCCTTCTTCAAATGGGCCATTTATCTTTCAATAAGAATATACATCTCTTACAAGGCTATCCAGACTGTCTCTTCTAACCTGGGCACTGATTTTTCATTTATTTTTATATTTTGTTGTGATATGGTGATGACATGAAGCTTATTTCTCCTACTTACCTTGGAAGTGGGAAACATATTTTTTCTCTCCATTGTTCCTCAAATTTAATGTTATAATTTTAGCAATTAAATGAGTGCATTCCCTTTTATAGTTAATCACATTTTTACATCAGTACACTATGTAATGTTGTACAGTGATGCATATTTTAGGAACATGAAAAGGCAGGAGTAGAAGTTGGTTGGGCTCAATTGTTCTTCCAACTCCACCTCTTGTCTCTCACAGCACAAAGACTTAAATGAATATTTCTTAAGGAACCAAAGAGCAGGAATATTCAAAGTAGATAATTATGAAAAACCTTGTCCACAGTGAGAAGTCTGTCTTCATTAGTGAATAAGTTAATTTGTGACTGGAGAACACAATGATTTTATAAATTACTTACTATATTTACCGCAAAAGGGCAGCAAAGATGTTTAGGGTCTCTCTGCAATGTGAAAGATGTCTAAACTACCACAGAAATGATGCCTGTTCTCCTTATCTACAGATGTGCTTAAATGGTGCCTACACTGAGCTAAAACTTAAAGCTCAGTGGCAGTGAGTTCAGCTACTAAATTTTGAATATTTTCTTTCCCCCTTAGGGTTATATTGTTTGACTTTCAGTTTTATTGAAGACTTGATTTTTCCTGTATTAAGAGAAAATGTAACAGTAAAGAAAAATACCTACTTTTTTCCATATAGCATTCGATATTTTATATCATCTTGTCATACCTTTTTAAATTCATCTCTTTCCCAAGTGAGACAATCTCAGTCTTGGCAATCTCTCATCACAGAAATTGTGCCATGCTCTTGGTAATTTTCATCACCTATTTCTATATCTTGTTTATCTCTTTTTCAAATAGATTGACCAGGATTGAGCTAGGGCACATCACTGACATTATAATGCTTTCAGAAGGGCAGTCTGTCCCGTCCTTTTACACTATAATATCTTATTTGTTGCTTTGGGGGTTTTTTTTGACCACTGTTCTACAGATCTTCATTCCACAGCATTCACAGTAAATTAGGAAACTGAACCCATCTGACTTGTACAAATAAGTGCTTAGGATCTGCATTATCACCTTATAGACAATATTTCATCTGTCATCATGTTGTTCATTTGACTCTCTGGCATTCCTACCCTTTCATTTACTTAAGAACTTACCTTATTCGCTATTTTGTTCTTCTCCATTTCAGATGCCTGATCCACATCATTAATACCAAAATCACCCTGTCTCTAGAATGTTAAAGGAGATGGTCGGCATGGACAGAGTTAGCACAGGAATTTAGGGTTCAATGTTGCCCATCATAAACTTAATAGTGTTTGAGTTGTTCGGGTGTGAAAATCTGATGCTATCTAGACACCCAGCAGCTTGCCAGACCCCATCAACCTAGTAAAGCACCTGTATACCTAGAGGGATAGCCTGGAGATATATGAGGATATAGGTGACAGTGCCAGGTAGAACATCTGCTTTTTGTGTCACTGTGAAAAGGTATTCCTGACTCACTGATAACCCAGGCAGGACTACACATAGCTTTTTTTCTATTCAGTGTCCATTATGGTATATTCTCTATGATTCATACGCTGCTATCAGAATGGCTCTCTCTCTTCAAACACTTTTGAGCTGTCATTTCTTTCTTGAAAGCAATCAACTTTTATTAGAAGTGTTCTTATCAGAAAACAAAATACAAAGAAGTAAAATAAAAAGAAACAAAGTGTTGCCCTTTGCTTCTTAAAGGAAAAACACCCCACTTGTGTGTGTGTATCTGCATGTATAAAATTTTTGGGGTTTTCCCTATTGATCTTGATGTTTGGTTAAAAATAAATTCTTTTTTTTTTGTAGGGACAATTGATATTAAGGTTTTTGGTACAAACCACTGAATTTTATTAACAAAACCTGACATCATTCTGAATTTCTAGGAAATGTATTGTTGTCATCATGACTGGATGTCTGAGATTAGATTAATTCCTACACATGTTGCTATTGTCCATCCTAAAGGTGGTTCTGTTGTTGGCTTTGACATCCGACTCTTGTAAGTACAATTCTGAATCAATGGATGTTAACATTTCCTCCCTGTTTTGGGATGGTGTGACATATGTGATGATTTCTGCAGCCCAACCCAAAAGGTAGTCTTCAGTCATGTGCTTTCTTGGGTGTTACAAATTAGCATCTAATTTTGACATTCATATTTGCAAAGGAGAAAATAGTCTGTAAATGGCTCATGAAACAATTCTCCTTTTGCTCTGAGATTTTATTAGACACAATGTTAGTCATGGAGTAAACTTACAATTCTGAATTCCTTAAAGAGAGTAATAAATTTTATATAGCAGATTGAGGGAAATAAGAATAATTTCTATATTGATAAATAATCCTAGTTACCTTTCTATTTCCACCTTGAAACTACGAGGTTAAAAAAGTAGCATCACAGAAATGGTCTAGACAGACTAGGCATCTCCTGCACTTTAATTCCAAGACACACATTGACTTTGCTAAGGCTGGGATTAGAACATATCATCCAGTCTTGGACATATAACTCTTGATATGCTGATAAAACCTTGATTTCCCCTATAAGGCTAAAAGATGCTTTATGATTTTCAACAAAATAATTCATAGCTTCTTATAGTACTTCAAAATCTAGATTTCCCTTATTTCCTCTAAAAATGTTTCAAGATCAAAATAAAAGAAACCTTTAAAATGAACAAGTAATTTTACTGAAATATGTCTTCAATTGAGAACAATTGGCATTTAGAAGAGAAAAAGCAAGTTTTACTTTCACTTGCAGTTGAATTGTTGGAAATTTTTTTCTTCCTTTTTTTTTTTTTTTTTAATTGTCTTTCCTTTTAAGAATCATTGAAAAGAGAATAAAACAAGACCCAAAGAATAGACAGGAATGATTGATAGAACTTCTAATCTCTACTTCTGTGTTAGTTTTAAGAGCTGGGGAGGGGAATGGGGGCTCATTCTTGTCTTTTTATGATGACATTTCAGAACCAATCAATGAGTGCTCTTCAATTTCTTTTTTCCACAAGTTATACCAGCAACCAGAGCAGCACTGCTGGTGCTCCATGCTCTCTGATGCTATATATATCACATTATAAGTATCCTTTTGTTCATTCTGTTAATCAAATATATCTATAGGCCAAAAATGAAGAATAAAAGCTCTTTTTCTTTGCGTTTTAAGGACAACCAAGTGTTAAATGTGAAAACCCTTCTGCTATTTTATTTTCCAGTCAGGATTAAAATTCAAGTGAAAGAATTAACCTATCTGCCTCTACACTCCACAGGGATTTTTATTATTCAGATTTATTCATTAGAAGACTTGCTATTCATGTTTGCTCTATTTGCTTTCATTAAATGTTTGGCATTATATGTCTTCCTATTGCATTACTAACTCAAAAATAAAAGAAGAAGTCTGAGTGATGTGGTATAAAATTCATATATCCTGACCAATATAAATGATATATTCTTTTAACTGAAAATAGCAGGGAGTAATAGCAGGCAAATACAAATTAAAAAAAATAGTGAAGATGTTTATAGCTACTGAAGAGTAACTTTCTTCCTAATGGAAACACATATGCTGCACCTGCATCCTGATTTGTATTTTGAAATACTGCAATTAATGTATTTTTCATTCATTAAACACATTTACAAAACACAGACTTAATTCAAAGAGATATAAATGTATTCTTCTTGTTCCACAGGCAACAGAACAAATGCAGTTCCCAGAATAATGAAATACTCACCCACTCAATGTTTCTATGAACCCATTAAAACAACCATGGAAAACAGTTGTTGGTGAAAAAAGTCCACCAGCTGTTGTTTCCTCAACATGAAGCTAGTTCTCGACAAGTCACTTGAAATTTTGTTGTTCTTTTCATTTTGACTAATTTCCACTGGCAGGGTGTCTCTCCTTTACCAGGGTCTTGCTTCTTCTGGGGAGGCTGTGGTGGTTTGTCAATCCATGTGCTCAGGTGACCCCTCTTTTTCCTGAGGTTGATCCTTAACTAAAGGCTTGGCTCAAACCTTGCAGGCTTAGGTCTGGCTGCTGTGGACTTTAAAGCAGCCTCCATGTCTCCTTTCTTGCAGGGCTGCATATTGGTCTGAGTAATCTGGCACATGTCCCTGTGCACAGTCTGGGGTAACCGAATTTTCAAATCTTTTTTACCTGTCTTGTGGGCTGTGCCCAACAGCCTGTTCAAAACAGCTGCTTTCATCAGAAGAGTCACACCGTTTCCCTCAGCAAGGGAAGGCAGGATTTGATGGAAGCAATACGGACACAAAGCCCCAGTGCCCAGGACCAACCTGTGCTACCAGCCATTTCCAGGATCACTTGGCAGCAGTCACAGGTGCAACCTCTGCCTTATCCTGTCTCATCCCGGACCTCAAGGACGAGAGACACTCCATAAAATAATAAATTATCACAATCTAATTTATGTGACAGTGATATCCCTGGTGACTTCTTCAGTCTAGGATGTTCAATGATTTCAGTAGATATCTAACCCTGCCTCACTATATTCTTCTCCTCTCAGATTTTTCTCCTACCCTCCACAGCCTCACAGTGCCATGCTGTCAGCCTAGCTGTATCTCCTCATTTAATCATAGACGAGGCTTGAACTCCAGTCAGTGCTCTTGAATAATAACTCTTGGTCAGCAAATATATATGGGGCCAAGTTTAAAGAGCTATTAAGGAAGAAGAGACACATCAAGGTCATGCTGCTTAACCCTCATTAACTCCCTAGCGATCTCCAGGCTGTTTGTTCTCATAAAACTTAGGTCAAACCATTTCTAAACAGCTTTGTAAAAACACACACAGCCGCGTGGGGAGCAGTCAGCCCTTGGGTGCAGCCCTGACAGCACTACAGCTGGGCCTCTGGCTGGCCAGGGCAGGACTGTCTCAGCTAGCACTTGCCCTCTACCTCATCATCATACACTTGGGCTGAAACAGCTCTAAATTGGATGGTCTATGAGTTTTCTTTGGAGCTCATATTTTCCTAAACCTTTGCCCTGTGCTTTCTTTATGTCTACTTGCTCACTGGTGATATACATATAAGGGCAGTGCTGTCCATAGACTTAAAGCTGCTTTTCCAGGACAAAGAAGGCAGTAATGGATCCAGCAGCATTAATGAAGAGCAGTGAAATGGCACTCAGCCAACCCAGAGCAGTCATTAATGTTAATAGGACTCTCCTGTGTGCCCCTCTCCTCCACACACAGAGAGCTCACATCACAGGAAGCATCAGACAGCCCTCCTCAGGGCACTGCAGTCAGCTTCAGTCCTTCTGACATATACCCAGTAGATCAAAGGTCAGTGCAAATAGAAAATCTCTATTAGTTACTCCTTAAGCATATATTCACAGCAGTTGTTACCTATTTTGGTACAGTGGCATGAGCACAGCAAGGCCAGCTAAAATGAGGACCTTCTCTTAAAAAGGTAAAAAGAAAAAAAAATTAAAATCTATAACAATAATTATAAATTTCCTCAAAATGAATTTTTTATTGCATTTATATAATTAAATGAAAAGAAACAATCCCTGGATTTTCTAAACATTTATATATCTTGGTCAATAGTTCATTCATGTTGTTTTGTCACCCTCTTTTTTTTTTTTTCTACTTTAAACAGGGTTAAGAGAAGCTCCCATACTAGTGATTAGAGAAATTAAAGTCTGTTATGCAAGACATTTTATTCTGGTCTCAGGCTGAGCTATTGTTTTCTAGGAAACTTTACACATGAAAATATGAGGTTCCTTAAATGCCAGGGCAACCTTAGTTACTGCTGCTCTTCATTCGAAATACTGACAGCTTTTGAACAAAAAGTCCAAACTGAGGAAGAAACCCACATACAGGCCATGGGCATTTTGCTGTGGAGATGATGAGACTCAGAGCCCAGTGCAGTTCCTGAGAGGAGCAGAAAAAATCTCAGTCATAGAGTAGCAAATGATGTTGATGTGCTTCAGATCTGGAGCCAGGCAAAGCTTTTGCTGCTTGAGCCTATACCTACCATGAACATTAATTCCTGAAGAGCATAAATATTTGTTTTTAACTTATCGATCAGAGACAATAATGTAGATCCCAAAGACTTGTACTGTAGCTCAAATTCAGTCAGTTATACTGGCATTCTAGGCAAAGTGTGGAATTATTGATACTTATCTGTACTTTAAAGAATAAATTACATAATTTTGAAAAAAATCACAGTAATTTGGGAAAATATATTCTTTAGCATAGTCCAAATTTGCCTGACAGACCACACCGGTAAACTGGATACTTCCCATCTTATAGTGTTTCTTCAAATATCATCTAAAGGTTTTATATGACAGAAGAAGATTATTACCTCCCAACAGAAAAATAGACTAAATCTGCCAAGACATTCACAAGGCATCTATATATTAATACTGTATATATACTTGGTCTGTGCTTTGTACCAGAGATTATGAGGAAGAAGGTAGTGAGATGAATAAGAATTAGGTTC
Organism: Pyrocephalus nanus; assembly: GCA_038380795.1. NCBI lineage: Eukaryota > Metazoa > Chordata > Aves > Passeriformes > Tyrannidae > Pyrocephalus > Pyrocephalus nanus. The sequence continues at coordinate 81,451,603 of CM076260.1, read as the reverse complement.
CCAAAGGGTCAGGAAGGAGAAAGGAGAGAGGACTCCTGACAATAAGTGCAAAATGCAAATTGCAACTTGAAAAGACAAAGTAGAAGGAAAAAAAAGGAAAAGGGAAAATTGTATACCAATGTCTGATGGGAGAAAAAGGGGTTCCAGGTGGTATAACAGAAACACAGAAAAGGTGGTACCAAAACCAAGACTGTACAGGATGGTAGGTATCCAAACAAAGGAGAACAAGAAGAGAGAAAGGAAAACAAAACACAAAGTTGAACAGGTAGATGGAAGCTGAGGGGAAAAAAAAACAACCAACCACCAACAACGCCAACAAAAACAAAAACAGAAAAAGAAGTGTGGGGATCCCAGAGGAGAAGAAAGAAGGTAAAAATAATGGAGACAAATGGCCAATCAGTATCAGTAGAATCATGAATCACGGAAGCTATAAATCGGTGTGTTATCAAATCTGTCAGGTGATTGGAAAATCAGTGGTAATCTCAATAAAAGTACTGGCAGGAGATCAGTATGCCAAAGGAGCCAGGTTCATCTTTTACGTGACTCCAGCGAACTTGCTAGATTTGTACTTGGGTTGAAATGTGCCCCAGGAGATCAGCTGCTCAGGAGATTTGAGATCAATAAGCAACTGGGTGGAGAATTGATATGGTAGTTAATAAATGGGGATTTTATGGTAATAACAATGATCCCTAGGTAATTAAATCATGTGTATGGCAGGAAATCAACAGCAGCAGATGACTGTAGCAAACCACAATGGATTATCTTAGAATGAAATATAAGAAAATTATATTCCTTTCAAATTCTATTATCCACAAACAATTAAAATTACCCCAGATAGAAACTGGACACAGATGTTTAAAAAAAATTAGATGACAGAGTAATTAAAAGCAAGTGAATGTAGCAGTTGCCAGGTTATCAAAAATGACAGACAGGACAAATGGTATAATATGAAACTTTAATAATTCACAAAAAGGGAGAGGTCATGAGAACAAGGGATGAGGCTCAGCACATCACAGTGTACACAGCATGGGCCCTACAGGCTCCTGTACCGACAGCTCTGGAAACATAACTTTGTTATGCTGCAAACTGAAAAAAACCAGTCAGATCAGGCCCATGTAATGGTGGAGACTCCTGACTGCTTCCAAACCCCTTCAAAATATGTATAACCATGACACTTTAAAAAAATTTGCCCTGCTATTTGTTTTATTTTATTATCTTTCTATGCTGCCCAATATTATTATTGTGTCCTCCAACCAGGTGCCAAAATGCACTGGGTCCTGATGTATGGCATTTCTCAGAGGCAGGCACAAACATCCATGAGGGTTATGGAAAAACTCCCACAACGAAGCCTGCACACCTCTCTGAGCAGCCACCACCCGTGTTGGGTGCCAGAGGTACCCAGATGTTGTGCAGAGGTAAGTGGTTTTGGTGATTCCCTGGCAGGGATAATGCAGTTTTTGGCACAGCAGGATTTCAGGGCAGCTGGTATGGTTAGCAAGAGCCTGGGATCCCTCTGCAGCTCCCCCTGCAGTGCTGCCATTCAGCCCTGGGTGCTGGGTACCACAGAGGGCCACCACTGGCAAATCTAAAATAATTTCTGGGAGGATGGGGAAAACACTGATCTCTGCCTTCACCTTTTTACTGAATAAAGCTACTACTAGGGGAGCTTTAACAAACTGGTTTTCCCAGTTAATGTGTTTACTAGGAAAATTTTCTGAGATCTTCTGCTCTGCTATCTCAGATCAGTGAACAGTGAGCACACATGAGTAAATTCTTATGTAAAAGCATGGTTGCCTCCAGTGCAGTTCCTATGGCACCAGATTCCAGGCTGCAGAGTGCCACATGGAGGTTACAGGTGGACTCTGAGGGCAGTGGATGCTCTCAGCTCCAACCTCTGCTCCATGCTGAAGCTGCCTGCACTCATCCTAAGGTGGAGCCAAAGCAACCATCCTGCAGTGCCCTTCTCTCTAAAACAGAGACAGGGTATCGTAGAATTATTAAGGTTGGAAAAAACCTCTAAGATCATTAAAGCCAACCATTAACATAGCACCACCATGTACACCACTAAATCATATCCTCAAGAGACACATCCACTGCATTAAAATGTATAAGCTTAAGAAAATTACAGAGAATTTTTTTTGTTAAGTATTTTATATCCACAATAAAATAATAAAGTGTTCCATTTCTGGCTCTCTGTTAAAGTGTCAAGTCAACTTACTGACAACTGTTATAGACATCTACTTAGTACCATTCCTGTGTGAGATGGAGAGCCATTCCTCTCTTCTTCAACCCAGTGATTGCAGAAAGACATTAAAAGGCTACTAGGAGCAGAGCCAGTGTTAAAATACCTCAAAGTAAAGAGACTAATGAGATTTGAAAGACAAAATCTATCTTTGCCTCATTCAGAACAATGGTTTGCTGAAAGTTTTACTATCACTACAATCAGGACAGTGCCCTCAACATAAGTGCTAGTGTGGGTCCCAAACCTGTATTTTCAATGTTCTAAGAGAAATTCAAGTCACAACGGGACTGAGTAACAGAGGTAGAGCTATTCCTTTTCTTCTAGCTAATATGTGAATTGAATTGTAACTGATTCATAAAAATTACAAAAATTATTTATAACCATCTGCAATGTTTTACACTGAATTAGATATTAATATCAATCCTTTTTGAAATGACAGAGAGAGTAAGGTCAAGGCTTTTTGGGCAGGGGGGCAGGGGTTAGGGGCAAGGAGGTAGGAGGAGAGAAAAAAACCACAAATACACACTGTTGGTATGAGTGTTTTCTGAGGTAGACGGCTACTGAAGCATTTATTTGCATTTTCCTTTGTGTATGTTTTTGTTCCATAATAAAGCTTGAAATATATAATCATAATTATACAATGTATAGTAACATTTTTGTACAATGGAGTGCCTGTAATTTTTCTTGAAAATTAGAAATATCTCTAATGCTAGACATTTTTCCAAGGCAATTTTTTCCTTTTTAAAGGATAATTTTTCAAGTCATATTTTTTGTCCCACTCTAGTACTTCCCAACAAACACTTTCTTTTCTTCAGCTTTTTCATCATCTGAACCCAAAAATAATCTCGTACTAGCTGAGGAACCACAGACTACCTCAGTGGCATGTTGAAGTTCTTCCTTCATTTGGTGTGCTCGTGCTGCAGACCCTGCAGATCACCAGCTGCCTCTGCTTTTGTGTTTGCCATGCAAGTTCTCTGCCCCCAGCCATGGGGTATTTTGGGCTGCAGGCAGTCAGGTATTTATCATGGTGCAGAGCCACAGTCCTCTAGAAATTCAGATTGGGATTAAAAAAAAGGAAAAAGGCAGCAAGATGGTGGGTTTGCTCCCATCACAGAGTGTGATCCAACTGCCCTAGGGCCCTGCCTCTGAAAGTTGAGTGATAGCCCCTGGTTTAGGGAGTTTATACACAGACTGTGAGTAATAGGACATATAAGTAAAGACAAGTTTTTAAAGATTTTTCTCCACAGTCCCTGCATTTCAGTCTTTTGTTGCTAACTGTTCATGCCATCTATTCCTGTCATGGGCAGATCTCACCATGGCTCTTACACCTTCATAATCTGCTCCACAGAAACTTCCTGGAGTCCAAATTCCCCAGTTTAACTGGGTATTGTCTGTGTACAGCCTTGCTTTGACAGAAGGCAATATATAAGTAGCACTGCCTGGAAGCAATGAAGGCAAATAAACTGTTCGCAGCAGCCATGAAGAAACCTTTTACTCAAATTTGAAGAAAATTCCAGCAAAAGACGGGTCTGTCTTTGCCATAATAGCACACTCTATTTCACAAAGGCAGCAAAGAAACAAAGCTGACAAGCTAAGAATTTCTCTGGTATCTTTAGCAGCTCCAAGCCTGATGGCACATTTTGATTTCAGATCCCTGGAACACATGTGCACTTGCTGCCAATTGTTTTTGGAATGATAAAGGGAGAAGAATCTTGCAGTTTATATGCTTGCAATTAAGTGAATATCAGACATGCTAGGACAAAAAATCAGAAGTGCTAATGTGGTAAGACCTTCTTATAGGTTAAGAGTTAAACCTGAAAAGACTATTTTCGAAACTTTTAATATTTGTGTATGACCTTCAAACCTGTCCAGTGGTAGCTGAATCTTTCTCCCACTGAAGTCAGTAGAAACAATCTTGTTGTCTAAAGTTCTGAAAAACTGCAGCCCCACAGCTGCTTTCCTAATAAAGACAAACAAATTTAAATTAAGTTTTAAAAAATTGATCCCATCTAATTTAATAGGAAAGGATGACCCATTTGTAAACAACCTAAAGAATCTGCAGTAGATGAACGATTATATAGGGCTTCCTGTAAAATTCCATAAGCAAGACTGTCATTGTTTTATGTAATTAAATCCTATTATATTCTTCTATACAGACGTAAAACACTACAAGAATCTTCAGACTCCTCAGCTAAGAATAATTTACTTTCCTCAGATAAATGTTGCTTTTTCTGAATTTCCTTTTAAGGTTTAAGACTCATAGACATCATTGATGCTTAAAAAAGACTATAAACACTCTCTCAAAGGGATTCACACAAATCTAGTGCTGTGTAGAGTCATATGGGTCTCCAAATCGTACAACTTCTCCTTCCTTATGTGACAGACAACCCACATCAGCTAATATTAAAGCAAAAGAAGGATTAAAATCTCATTTGTTACTCCTTTGCTATTAAATTGATTTCTGAAGTACCCATTGAATTTGCAAGTATTTGAATATTGCATAATGAGGAATCCTTGTAGCTTCAGCTTCACTTGTTCAGTTTGTGTTCTGTTTGTAGGACTGATGAGTACAACAAAGAAGGGAATAAAACTAATTATTGATAAATGGGCTCTCATTATCTGGTCTAATGGAGTCCATTTGGTTGATTATTTTGGAAATGTCAGAACCAATTTTTTCGTCTGAAGTGATAAAAGGAAGATTTCATAAACCTGAAGTTATTAGATTAGAATAACTAATTCTAATTAGTTATTAGAAATAATTAGAAATAAAGTAAAAATACTGAACTACAAACATACAGAAAACTACAATATTTTCTTCTTTGATTGTATTAAACTTACACCAAGTGGATTCATTCAAGTTCAAATCACATTGTATGATGTTTCAAAGCAAGAACACCACTTCAAGTCTGATCTTAGTAGAGAAGATGGTTGAATAAAGGTCATGTAAATGAGATGCAGAAATTTGATCAAGTATGTCTGTAATTCCACAGCAGACTGACATTGTTGTGATGAACACACTATAGGTTTTATAAGTTTGAGTTCAAGTGTTTTCCCAGACTACTTGGTTTCCATTTTTGCTTTAATGGGCCCGTTTGTTGTTGGGACTTCCTCCTCAACCCCAACCTTGCTGCCCATTTCATCCTCTCTTCAGTCTCAAATTATGTCTTTGCTTTTTTTTCTGATGTGTTTTTTTGCTTCTGCCTCCTATACTGTTACAGCCTTTACTCTCATCTTTCAAGGGTTAATTGCTTTCACACCTTAGTGAAACAGAAAATATTTCTCTTTGTATATAATTTTTAAGCATGAATCTTTAGCTTGGATATAACAACTTCCTAAAGTATATGTTCATTAATAGCAAGTAAATTCCTCAACTGAAATGTGGATACATGAATGCAGTAGCTGACAGACATAAAGGGTTTAAGATTGAGTCCCAGTAAGTTCTTCACACACACACACACACACACACACACACACACACACACACACACACACACATACACACACACACACACAGATAACAATAATAATAACAATAACAACCACAACTGTTTGGCTGAACGTACAATTTTCTCATTTAGGATTTAGAACTCAGTCACTGGATGAATGATGTAGATGTAAAAAGGGAAATCTCCGGGGAAGGATCTTGATAGGACTTATAACCATGCTTACAGGCTGTGTATTCATGATACACGAGAGGATTTTAGCCTTCATAAAAATATTTGTGAGGCTGAGGGCTTATTAAAAAATTTTGTGATTACTGAGATATTTATAGTTGTTAAAAATTCAGAGTTTAGCAATTTGATATACTACTTCTGTTTGTAATAAACAAGTATGATTGGTTTTGCAAAGCTACTTAAGTTTTAATGTGGTTTTAAATCCTTAGGAAAACATCAAAATACCAAATGCTATTCCTTGTTGCATTCAAGCTGGTTCTAAATCTCCAGTCAGCTGGTGGGACTATTCCAGGGAGAAATTCAAGACCATCTTTCTTTTATGAAAAATTAAGCTCAAAATGCTCCACTTTCAGAGAATCACTGTGGAAAATTCCCTTACTGATTAACCATTCACATTATTAGGTCCTCCTATATAAAAGCTTTTAAGTATAGACTGGTCTTGTAGAGGACTTCAACATAGGCTTGAAGCTGATTGTATGGTTATGTTATTTCTCATATAAGGAAGCTTTCCTTTACAGGAATTTAGAAAAGGACAAAAGACATGCAGATTCAACCTTCTTAAAGGTGGTTTTCTTATTTTGTCAATAGAATAAATGTATTCTAACTGAACTGCTGATTAGCAGCCCAGTGCTGCAAAAGTCAAATGTGAGCAAAACAGCTTCATTTCTTGAAGGGATCTGCTCATCTTTCTGCAGATAATTTATATAATTTTTATATAAAATTTAGTGACTAGACCAGTGAAAATGTTAAGTACCTGTTTGGTATTTGCAGAAGCCAAGTATGTGCTATCAATACCAGCTGACATTATGCAGTACTGCTATCCATATTGCTGCACACTTAATGCCACCCTCTAGATCTGTATGGACTTTTCTGCTTTGGCAGCAATTGTCTTTGGACAGTTATTACCAGCGGGGAAGATCTCAGAAAACTGAAAGGGGAAAAAGAGGGAGCCCATCCTCATTGAATGCAAACTCAAAAGCTAAGAAAAACACTAGAAAAAGTTATTAAAAGCTATTTTGAATCCTCTGAAGTGTAATAATTTGAAAAAAAAAAATAGTTACTATGAATTTTTGAAGACGAGTGGAGTCCATACTGACGAAGAAGTCACAGTCATTTTGGCAAGGTAATTGTTCTCTTTGGAAGCTGAGAAGGCAGATGTGACATATCTGAACTTAGTAAGGGATTTGACATAACCTGCATGACAATCCATCAAATGAATTGAGTAAATATTATCTAGATGCAACAGCATGTGTTCATGGTTGTTGAACCACTCTGCTTATTAAATAGCAATCCATGTGCCGCTGTCAAAATGCCAGGACATTTCTCTTGGGATACCATAAGTGATGTATTCTGTTTCGGCAAGGCTCTTTTCTTCTTAGCCTGGGTAACATTTTTACATGATACCAGACTGTAGTGGGGGAAGAAATGCAATGCTCCTTTTGGAGAAGTACGTCTGACTTTAAAACTGACCTTACAAACTAGAAGCATTTTTTCAAACCAACAACCTGAAAAGACAAAATGCTGCATATAGGAAATGGAAACGTAAAAATACCCAATAGGGAAATATTTCATGGCAGGCCTCCTTCAGGAAAGAACATGGCTGTGCTGTCAAAGTATCAAATGGGAATGATCAAGGAATATGAAACTGTCACAAAAGAAGCCATATTTTGTTCTTGTACATATTAATTGTCAGTGTCATATGGAAGACAGAAGGCAGTAATATTTTTGTTGCAGATAATGGTGTAGTCTGATGTCTAGTTCTGAATATCATACTTCAGGCAAGAGGGAGTTGAATCAAAGATATTCTGAGAGAGAATGAGAGCCAAGCCACTACAGACCGAAGGCTGAAATCACAGCAGGTCATGCCCAAGCAGCCAAGTTTCAGGGTTTCGCAAATTTATTCCCACCCAAAACCCACAAAATTTTCTGGTGTGGCCCAAGGAGCTGGTGTGGGGCTCCCTGTCTGCTGAAGAGGAAGATGCTCAGGGCAATGAACAGTGCCACAGGCTGGTCTGGGAAGACTGAAACACTCTGAGCAGTGCAGAAAGTTGCAAAAAATTTTGCATTCTCTGGCCCGCTTTGGTAAAGAGCTGTGGTTCAGCTGTCAAGAAATACATTTTTGATGAAAAAGAGTGGGATCCTTACAGAAAATTACTAATTCTTTTTATCAGAATTCAAACATATTAGCAGAGCTCACTTCCTGGTTTTGTGACAATTATGAGAATATTGAATCTCTGCTATGGGAGATCACAGACACAGCTAAACTGAACAACAGAAGGGTAAAGGAAAATGACTGCACGCATAGAAATAGGCCAATTATTATAGCAGAAAATTATTTAGAGAAGCCCTGTCCCAGCAGCTTAAATAATCACTTGGGAACAACTAGCTTTGCAGTATGTAAAAGGTAATTCTTCTCAGTCCAAAGTGACACAGAGACATTGATTTGAAAAGCAGTTACAGCTGAAATTAACAGTTTACTTGAATTTGGAGGCAGAAAATTATAGGATAAACTATATCGGTGATTGTGATTCTAGTCCTGAACACAAGGAGGCAAAAATGGAAGAAAATAATTGTAACATCAAAAGTACAAAGCAACATTTACTATGTTGCTGAGAGTTACTGCTGGAATTGCATAACCAGGAAAGTCTAGATTTAGGAAGCATGCATATCCAAGTTTTTGGAAAAAAGCATAGGAAAAGCTGAAAAATATTAGAGACCTTTCAGAAAGACTGAAAAACCTAGGCACAGGCTTGAAACTTGGTAAAATCAGTTCTGAAATGCAGAGTAGGAAGGGCCACAAAGAAGGAGTGGAAACAGTAGTAATGTAAAAGAGAAACAAAAGAAAGGTAGGAAGGAACTTGTAAACAGACAGAAAGCGAAAAAAAGAATTACAAAATAATTTAATATAGGAGACATAGATAGCCTTTTAAAACAGTCAAGAGTAACAAATGCAGTGGAGAGTATGGGGGCATAGCAAAAATAATTTTTTTTTTTTTGTGCACAAATCTTTACCTCACATGATGTGGAGAAATGTCTTTCATTAACTCCTTTTTTTTAGGAAATGAGGTCAAAGTGTTATTACAGTTTGAGGCATGAATAGAAAAGGTGCCAAAACAAACCTAATCTAGAAAAGAACTTGTCACCACACCTTATACTGTATGCTCAACAATTTTTAAACAGGTTTTAATTAAGTAAAATTTGCCAGACAACCATCTGAATCTTCTAAATTACTTTATTTTAATCAAATTAAAAGTCATTTGTATAGGGGTCTCCTTGGAAACTAATATAACTCTGAAAACCTATAAATAAACTAAAATCTCTATATTCCTTTCCATGCTTTATGTCAAAATTAATTTACTGTTTTACTTGCTCTAAGTGCAATGAAATATGTTGCCAGGGTTGCTCAGAAAACATTCTTTCCCTGAGAAACGCTTTGAAGGAAAAATGGTATTTTGTGGAATTTTACTGTGTACCTCTTCAAGGGTTTGCCCATACAACTTGGGGGAGAGAACTTTTTAAATAGAAATACAAAGTTTTCAACATGTTCCTAAAGTCCACCTTTTTACCCCCTGAATAACCTAGTATTCCACTAAAAATCAACTTCTAATTAAAAAAAAAGAAAAAAAAAACACAAAGAAAACCAAACAAACGACCACCACAATTAAACACTTCTTTTGTATTTTTTCTTTTCCTATTAATACAAAATATCTGACACATTGTAAACACATATTAGAGTTCTGCAAAAGTAGAAAGTTACATGGGTGTTTAAGATGAGTCTCAGCTTATAGAGCTCCTTCACAGCCAAATTAAATCAGTGGAAGTAGTCCACTTGATCTTAATTCACTTTGAAACAGGGCTTACTAATAGGTGTTAAAAATATATTCCTTTTTAAACTTTACATTCCCATGATAGAGCTAAAAGCTTGATTCTGCATTTCCTAATTGAGGACTCATGCATAAACTTGAGTACTAAATAAAATGGGGCTGGGATGTTCTGGAGGGAATTCAGACACACAAAGTTGCTATAGTAGACAGTATGAGTATAAAACAGTAAAAAAAAAAAATCAAAACAGACGTGAGGATAGAAAGCAGATTACCCTGTAAAGTATCAAAATATTTTAAAGTGTACAATCCATGAGTTTTGTTTTCAGAAATTAAGACAACAGAGTTCCCAAACTTTTTTTTTTATGATACACTGTGTGCTTAAGGATAGACCTCTTTCTTATGTGTCATTTGCATGATCTTCAAGGAATTAAACCAATGTAATTCCATAAAACCATGTCATTCATAATAATTTTGACAACTTTCCTTTATCAGAGGTCCCTGCATGAAGGCTTTTCTACACTAAAAAATATGACTGAGTTATATAAATTATATATTCCTGCATTAAATCGCTACTAAATAGTATTAAATCATTGTACTAAGCTGGTGTTTATGTCATGAAATTGACTGGAATGAAGGAATAATACCAAATTTAAGTTTAACAGAAAACTAGCTATAAGGGTAAAAAATCCTTTACATGACAGCAGAACTATCAGTTTCCTTAAAAAAGCCTTAGATCTTTATAAATAAATCTCTATATCACTATGCATCAAAGTACTCTTTCAGTTTTATATCCAAAAATGTATTATCACAATGGAATGAAAGTATTTTTGCTTTCTTACAAACTCGATACTTGAAGCAAATTGTTTTAAACTAGATTAAACATGGCTTCAAACTCAAAAGCAGAAGTTTCAGATTAAGACTTTTTTTAAAATTTATTTTTACCTTATGAATAGGAATTTAGGCAAATTTAGTTTTCAAATATGAAATGGAAAATCAAAATTTTTCACTTTTAAGATGTAGGAAAAAATAGTTCCATACCGAATTATACAAGCTTTTCTTTATTTACATCTGTTTGATTTAAAACACACTTTTAGGTGAGTAAAAAACATTTAAATCAAAAATTCACCTAGAATTTCCACTACAGTGATGAAAACTTTTACATAGATTAGTTTTTAAGTTTCAAGTTCTCTTGAAGCTGATTAAAGACTTCCAGATAATAATTAAGGGATGACATAAAAGAATATTTTCCCAAACCAGCCATTTCAATGACTTTTTTTCAGTTCAAAAGTCATAGCTTATTTTAAAACAACTCAAGTATAATTTCACTAAACAAAGTTTATGCAAATATTTGCATGCAGTGTTTTCAAACAAATGGAATGTAATGACTATAATTAAATTGAATGCACAGTAAATTTGAGATAAAAATCAATAATTGACCCTGAAATCTCATCACTTATTGATTCATGAACCATTTATCTCCTCCTGCAATGCAATCAAAAGCAATTGTCAATTAATGAAATCACACAGATGTAATTCAGAAAGGAAAAATTATTAACTGTTCCCCAAAACCGCTGCAAATGTATTTCTTTACAATCTCCACAAATTAAATTAGTCAGAAAAAATGTGATCTTGTTGTGACTAGCTCTGGTTAGGAATTTTTTGATTAAATATTTAGGGTTCATCTCCTGTTTAAAGGGAAAAAAAAAAAAACTTGCTCAACTAACTCTTCTTTTGTCAGAATAGAAAGACTTCAATTAACCACTTTTTAAGAAATACCCCTCTACCCTATCAGTATTTTTCTGGCCAAAGCAGTAGAACTGTATAACTCACAAACTTCTGCCAGGCAGAGCAGGATCTGCTCTGGTTAACCTTTGGCCTCCTCTCTGTGAGAGTGCAGGTAAATGGGGAGCAGCAGCAGGTCATCAGGCTGCCAGTTGATCCTCCCTTTGCTGTTTTTATGTGGAAGAGGAACATTTCCAAAAGCCTTGAACCTAGTTAGAAGACCCCTGTGCCAGTGGTGGGAGATGCAGATGGCATGTCTGGTAGCCCTTCTGCCCGATTATGAGGGAGGACCTGGAGAACCCAAGTCAGTTTGTGCCAGGGCTGGTTCATGCTGGAGCAATGCAGCTGTGTGTTGCTCTTTGAAGTCTGCTCACTGCCTGTGACCCACAGGGTTAAGTCTCTTTATCGCTGTAAGAGACAGGATTGTAAGAGACTGAGCAATAGGTGATAAAATGTCATCTGAAATGTAGTGTAAATAAATATAAAGTGATGCTCAGGAGAAAAATCAGACAGAATGTGTAAATGTCGTCTGTCTGTGTTACACCCTTGGTCCATGCTTTTACCAGGTGTTACACTTTAATTTTAGTCTTTTGGAGATTTTGCCTATTCAAACTCTTACAAAATCATTGATTCTTTGATACCTTGAGTTCATGTCTGAAGAAAAGGCTACACACTTTTTTCTAAGAGACTTCTAATTTGGTGAGAAAATAGACATTTTGGCAAGAAGTGTTTTGCATGTAAACCAAAGAAAAGCATTTCAGTGTAACACTCAGTACAAAGAACCCAATTCACTAAAGCATTACAACAGATTACTAGGACTAGCAAGCATTGCTGTGGAGTGGGGAACCTTTGTGAGACCCACCAAACACAAACTCCATACAAGCTAAGTGAAATACCCACAAAATAAGTGAAATACAGAAAAGAGGTATTTAAGTTGCCCACAAGAGTGAAGATAGAGAGATTAAGAGAAGAAAGAATAAAGAGAGAAACAGAGGAGAGAAAAATATAGTTACCACTGGAAGGTCACATTTTGACTGGTCAGGAGGGCAGAGACCAAGGCAAGATGGAGACCTCATATGTGCCTGTTTAGAGACACTGACTACTGTGGACACTCCCCAAAGCAGCATATATGTATATTTATATTTGTGTATATACTATGTATAGGTGTATAAGTATTATATAATGTACAATGTATTCCAGTTAGGTTCAATATTTCTTATCTAGTTATGACTTTGTTTCAAAACTTATGTCTTTTACAGACAGAATTACATTAAGACAAGCAACCAACTGCATGTTCAAAAAAAAAAAAAAAATTACTGTAGTTTTTATATTTACACATTTTCAAGGATTTATGACATCTAATAATAAGTTGTTACTACAAGTACAAAAAAACCCCCAGCAAGCCTTCAACATGATAAAACTTTTAAACATTTTTAAACTTGGAAATAAAGCATTTTTTACGTATCATTGCATGCCTTCTGAACCAGAAAGAGGAAACTTAACCCTGACATTTTAAACATAGCCTTCAGAAATTCCAGGTGTATGCATGACAGGAATAGGAAAGGAGAAAAAAGCTCACAAAAGTCTTGATCTTCATTCTACGCCAGTGTCTTGTCTAAATATATACAGATGATGCGTCCTCTTCTGTTTTGCATTCAAATCCTGCATGGCTACTTTTTTTGAAAAAACAAACCAAAACTCACCATGTAACTAATAAGTTTTGACTAGTGCCTGTTATATTATAGTGTGAATTATTATTAGTAGTACAGATTAAAAAAAACAAATCTAAGTTTTAATCAATTTGAAAATCATAACCTTAAAATTAATATTTGAAACCTTGGTGTATGCCACATGAAGACAGTAATATAGATTTAACTTGCATCAAAAGCTAACATTGCACATCAATGGCAGGTGTATACGGCAAAGATCTTCTGATCAAGTTGTGAGCAAGAAAAAGAGAAGCTTTTTTTTTTTTTTTCAGTCTGAGGGACAGAAATTGAAGGGCTTATGCTGACAATGACCCCAAAGTATAGAGCTGTTCCTGCTGGACTAATTTAAAGGTACAAGATCACCTCTGCAAAGACCTCCACACAGGTAACATTTCTGAAAAGCAGACACATCTTACATGGATGTGTACACTGTGTACATCCAGCTTGACACACATTCCTCCGGCCTTGGCTTCACAGCTGTTTACAGCACAGTAGCAGCATGCAGAAGAGGGAGCTTTTAGTACATGGAGGGCATGACACTAGTTTGTAAAAAAAACACATGGCCATGTTAATGAAAATATATCCTCGCTTAAAACATTTGCAAATGCTTTTAGAGACTGGAAAATAGAATTCCAAAGCCATCTACAAGAGGAAGGTCCCAGGTACTGCCAATGTAAATGTCTGCCTCTGTAACATTTTATGACACTGAGCCCTGAAGTGGGCTTTGTGTTTATGTAAGACATGAGAGAGGATGCCCTAGGTACCCAAGTGTGAATAAAGTACATCCACACAAGATGTATATGGCTCTCGTTTACAGAGACAAAAGCGCGAGCTCTTTGTAAATTGAGTGCTTGTATATATCAGCTCTCAAGAAAGAGAAAAATCCAGTTGATGAACAAAGGGCCTATTTTTGTGTCTGAGAAGCAAAGAGAAGGTGTGAGCGTATCTCCACAGGACAACTTCATGGCATTTTCAATGACAGCTTGCTACAGTTAAATGAAGGAAAATGGCAAATTATGTAGATGAGCTTCAGTATCACCTCCAGGACAAATCTGGTTAATCTATCCTTGCCATGGGATCCTCAGCCCTAAGTCAAGGCAATAACACAAGTAGTATTTGAGAGGATTCAACACATCACTGAAGGTGCAGATAAGCAGCGAGTAAAATCGTTACATTTGTGTTAATCTGGAGTAACTCAGTGGAACTGAGGGAGAATCAGCCAGATATTTGATGCCTTATGCATCTAAATTAGGCCTGGATACTATGTGAGATTGCATTTCTGCACATGGCATTATCAGAACAAGGTGATTACTGTTATCATCACTGCTTCAAGACAAAAATAATAAATAGATAGTTGTGTCATGTTATATGTCCAGAACAAAAAAGCAAATACAGGGAATCAATGAGGCTTTTGTTCAGCTACATTGGGTTTTTGTTTGGTTGGTTAGGTTTGGGGTTTTTTTCTGTGCCTTCAAAATCAAACAATTCTTGGGGAAAAAAAACAAAAGAGAAAGCCAAGGTGACCGGATGGTGTGGAAAGGTGAGGCAAAGCTCTGCAGAGCCTAGAGTTTCAGACCTGGGATTGTATTTGTTTTACTGCTGCATGGACTCCTCTTACCCTACACAGGATCACTCAGACCCAGACTGAACCTTTGGAGGGCAGATGGGAGGAGGTCTTCCCTAATGAGCTTGTAAAGGACCATCTGCCAACACGCTTAAAAAGGACTCTCAGGAGATACAAGACTTTGAGAACCCTGATACTTACTTTCAGAACAGGAGTAGAAATAGGGAATCTTGCACCCTCTCTCTGCCTGCCCTTAACCTCTTGCCTGAGGCGTTTCCAATTACAAAATCACAAACTGTGTGAGGTTCTTCCTTTAAAACCTGAGTTTAGCTGAACAAAAAATTTAGAAATCATCTTTTTAGTAAAAAGCTGTAAAAGAGACAAAAATTTATTTTCTTCAGACATAAAACAATAAGATGCTTCTCTCAATTTTTACATGCTCTGCCAACATTAAAAAACACTTCACTGTCAGCCCCACCTGCGACAAGAGTGCTTTGAGAAGTGTACTCCAATCTAGTTTGAAAAAAGTCCTAAAGCATTTATCCATTTTGCAAGGTGTGGAATGCTATTGTCACTAACAGGCCTCAGGGGACTGCAAAACATGTCATTATTTCAGTATTGAAACCGTCTGACCTGACTATGTGCTGAAATGACAGATTCAGGCATTTCTAAAAACCCTCATTGTAACAGAATACAGAAACTCCCTTTTCCTCCAGCTCATACATGAGTAATTATTTTTGTTTTTTTTTTTTTTTTATAGCTGGCATTTGATAAATAAGGATATTAGAGGAAGTCAATCCAGCTCTTTTTTTTTTTTTTTTTTCCAGTTATGCTTTGGTATAACAAATTAAAGAAATAGTAAAAATCCAGCATATTAAAGTGCTTCACTTGAGAAATATTTGCTTAGTATCTTGAGCTCACACCAATAATATCTAATTAAAACCTTGACTTTAGCAATATTAATTAAAACTATGATAGACATGTAGTAGTCTATCACACAGACCTGGTCAGACACATTGCTGATCCAGTCTGGTTTGACAGTTCCTCTGTTATTACACTATCTTTTTAAACTAACCAATAAGAATTTCACAGTATTTGGTTTCTAAGGCAAAAGATATCTCCAGATGAGGAAGCAGCTGCTTCTCCCCTTGGTTCCTTTTTCCCTTTCCCACACGCTCTGAGCCAACAGCTTTTCCAGAAAGAAAGGTGTTAGATTAACTGACAATCCAGAAGGGAATACATTTCTTGTGAAAATCAGACATTTCTCTCAGAGTTTCTGATACATCAAATCCTTCTTCGTATGTATGTTACTAATAAAAGTTCATTTTTGCCATCTACATACTGCAAATTGTGACATCTGTGAATTGTTCTGTTTCTTGAAGCCTTTACTGAAGAGTTATTAGTTAAAAATAAATCTTTCTGATCATACACTTGATTGCAGAATCACAAAAAATAATTTGATTGAATGTTGCACACTTTTTTAATTCTTAGAAACATTTATACTACATTATGATCCAGTGTTTAAAAATATGATTCTAGAATAACACTCAGGAATTAACACTTCAAAATGGAGAGGTAATTATTGTAAGAAGTAGGATTCCTATTACCTACCATTTGTACAACTTAATCCAGGCTATCCATCCATCTTTCTTGCTATCACTCATCGCTTTCCATTAATTGAAGAAGCAACCTAGAAAATCATGTTAGATCAAGCTAACTCTTGGATTGCAAGAGGAAAGGAAGATAAATTACTCTAAAAGGGACTTGCATGCATAACATTAGTCACAAAATAGAGACCCAAAGGAAAAATTCTATATTTTGAACTGTGTAAATCAGTTTTCTCAACAGAGGCCATTGGGCTGAATTCTCAACTAGCTTGTGGGCATCAGTGGGATTCTGATGATTTGTCTTGCATGTGTTCCACTTAAATCTGTTTCATCAAGGGGCTTAGACTTGTGGCTGAGATTAGTTGTGAAAGTAGCTTAGGGCAAGCTGCTTGACTCTCTGAAGTTAGGCATATGTTTAGGTACTGCATTGAACTGGGGCCATATGTAGACCTGCCTACTGTGAAATAGTTTGTCTACATGTGATGTAAAGAAGTCTTAAAAAAAAAATGGAAATGAACAAGACAGGCAGGTTAAGTGATCAAACAGTTTATTAAAAAGATTTTACAGTTTTAAACAGTAAGTATGCCATAACTCCTAAAAGAAAAAACAGGGATTTTCTCCAGATGAGAAGCTGAGATTTATTACTCTTCCCACAAAACAAAAACAAACAAACAAAAAACAACAAAAAGCCCCACCTAGTGCAGTGAAATGGCTGAAACAGTCTTAACTGAGGATGAGGCAATTAAGATAAGACAGGTAAGGAGATACGAAAATCAATCCCAGCAGAAATCTGGGGAGGGAGAAAGGTGTATGGACAACAGCAATTTAAAGAATTTTACAGGCACACTGAAAGCAGTTAAGAGGAAGAATTGAAGAGGTAGATGACGAATCTCTGACTGATTCAAATTCATTCCCTGACAAGTTATTGTGTGTTGAGGTATTTCTCTCACAATTTATGGCACTGAACTGAGAAAAGAGATGAACCTAAGCATGAGAATTTGCTGTAAAAACGTGACTAATTATTTAGATAGGCTGTAGTCTCAGTGTTTTCAGATAGAGAGAGTGCAGAATATACCATTGTGTCAATATGTTATTTAAATTTTTCAAAAGAGAAGATGAATATTTAATTATTTCAAAAGCTAGAACTTAAAAAAATATTTACATGCATGTTCATAACCCACTACATAAAACTGCAAACAGACAGAAACTGGCAATGTGCCACTCTGATGACTAATACAAGAATCAAGTTAATAGCTCTCTGAGATCATCCAGCAATTATATTTTTTTCTCTTCAATTCATGTTTGTTTTCCTTTTCATGTTTGCTATATATATGTATCTTTAGATCTATTCAACTATTCAAAATCCTTTCCTCTCTAATCCCTTCCCTTCCCAAACCTTCCCAAACCTTTCCTTCCCAAATCTTCCCTTCCCAAACCTTCCTTTCCCAAATCTTCCCAAACCTTCCCAAACCTTCCCAAACCTTTCCTTCCCAAATCTTCCCTTCCCAAACCTTCCTTTCCCAAATCTTCCCAAACCTTCCCAAACCTTCCCAAACCTTTCCTTCCCAAATCTTCCCTTCCCAAACCTTCCTCTCCCAAATCTTCCCAAACCTTCCCAAACCTTCCCAAACCTTCATTGTAGGGGACAGGAAATAGGAAGGAATGTAATTTCATCTGTTCTCTTTGTCTGTTACAGATCCTTATTGTCCAACTAACCTTTAAATACATTGCAATTTCTGATTTTTATCCTACACTAATAAGATATAACCCTAACCAAAACTCTGAATCAGAGCGACCTCAAGTATTGTGAGGTATGGAAAAGAATTGTCACATTTGGCCTCTTGTGTTGTGTAAAGAGATCAATCAAATTCCTCAAGCTCATGGGAAGTACAGGATTTGGATGTCGTTGTTGTAATTTGGACCTAGCCTCTTCTATAATTACTAACCTCCATAAAGCTGCTATAAGTATCCCCATTTATGAAGTAAAATACAAGCCCTTAACTTTTAGAGGCCTCCCTAATCACCCTTCCACTGGTAGGATGTTCTACTATTAGATAATTATAAAGATATTATAAATAAGATAATGGAAAAATAACAATTTTTAGCAATAACCTCCTCTCCCTTGTAATCAACTTTCCTCACAATAATCCTCCTGTTATGGAGGGGCTGCAAAACAGACTATAGATACACTGAAGAAAAAAAGTAACTAAAATATAATTTGATTAATCCTAAAGTAGACTCTAATTTTTCCCTCTATTCTTAACAAAAAACAAGCTCTTTAGTAACAGCAGCCCTGTTAAGAAGCCATTCTAAGTATGCCATATGAGAATGAATTTAATATTAAAAAACAATTAGAACAACTTAATTACCTGTAGCATATCAGCTGTCAGAGCTGTTGCCAGTATGCCTAACCCTTAATTAGCAATGAGTTATGATTGATTAATGGACCCAAAGAGGTTTAATCTCAGGCTATGTAGAGTATATTAAAAAAATTGAAAGGGGCCTGTACTTTCACAGACTAGTTAACCTTCCAGAGATACAACTTTCATTCTGCTGCCCTCAGAGATCAAAGGACATCCCAGCTGCTTTTCCAGAACAGCACTTTATTTAGACAGCCAACAAGAACCAAATATTAGGGAAAAGCTTTATTAGAACCTAGTAATTAATAAAACCTGCATATATATATTCATTCTCATTAGAATAAAAGTTGATCTATTGCTGAGTCACATTGCCATAATTAACATTGGATAAAATTTCAAATGCTTTTAGATTTTTGCTTTTTTTTTTTTTTCTTTTCCCCTGTTCTTTTCTTTGGAGGTAACTTTCATAAGCCCACATTTTTTCAGAAGTTCTGAAGTATAAATTATGCAGTTCCCCATAAATCTAAATTTGAGCATTAAGTCACTGATACGAGTAAGTTGTTCTGTCAAGTCATTCGCCCCAAACTGGCAGTTTTCATTCTTCAAGGCCAGAAAAGCATTCAGGAGGACAGTGTCTGACGTGGTCAATCTCAAAAAGGAGGTGGCAGCAACAAAAGAGGATGTAAGGATGAAACAGAAATGAACAGAAGCACCAATATTGCTTTTGTTTGAACAGAAAATGCCCATGTTTTTCAGCAAGATACCGATGGCCTGGTGGAGTCAATCACACTGAGTCTGCTCAAATGACTCAGTTTGAGGATTTACAGATAATTTAGAAATTTATTTCCATGTATAAATCCAGGACCCCATATCTTTGGCTGTTCCAAAGAATGAATAAACAGAACAGGGATCTGATCATTACCTATAAGTGGAAGTGATATACATGCATGGTAGTAATAATAATGATGGGGTAATAGTCTTAACTGCTGGCTGAAGATATCTTTTGCTGCTTTCATTATTACTAAATCTCAGTGGCAAATAGATCATCAAATAAATTTTAAAATCATGACATAAATAATAGGAGACAAATCCTAACATTATATAGGTTAGCTTGCTTGGATAAAAAAGTTTTTCACAGTATTTACAACATCATACAGATTTTACATCATAAAATATATTGCAACTGCAATACAACTAAAAAATCAGAACACTGAAAATATGACTCATTACTTTGAATATTCATTGCTTCAGGCTTCTTATAACCCCAAAGTCTATCTGTTTAAAAATCTTGACAAAATTTTCTGTGGAAAGTAATTTTATAACAATAAGAAAGAAGAGTCAAATCCATATAATTCTGTATTGGCCCACTTTTATTCAGCCATCAGCCTTTTCACTATCCCATCACTTAATATACCAAACTATTCATTAACTCCATATGATGTCACAATTTTTTCTTGGTTCTCTGAAGCTTGATGGTTTTCATCTTTTATCAGTGATTTGAAATTTCCCCACAGCTTTTGGTTACAATTTCTTCCATGGGTAGCTTCCATGTGATCCCTAAATATGAGGCAGTGTGATTAGTATTTTGTTCTTCAACTGGGAATATTTTTAAAGGCCAGGTGGTAGAAACATACTCATTTCCTGATGTAAATATATTTTAATATATAAATCCAAGACAAAAGAGAAAATTTTGATAGTGTGTTTTGTCAAAACTATTTTCTAGACCATTTTTTGACCTCTGATGGATTAATATTATTTAATGGCAAAATATTTTGCCACCATATTTCTGTGAGTTATTTCATAAACATTTAGACTTTGAGAATACTGTTCATCAGAACCTAAGACTGACTATTTTCATATTTCAAAATTACTTTAGTGAGTTTGCAAAACTGGTTTTGACTAGTAATTTAGGAAATGTTGCAGAGCAAGTTTCATAAATGCACAAAGCTGCTGAAATATGTGTAGTCTCAGAAGAGAAATGCTGAAATACAAGGGTTTTGTTTTTGCTTCACTGTTGTTGTAAAAGAAAATTTTGAATCTTTAATAAATTTGCCACAGTACAAAGTAAACAAAGCAAGTTTGTTTCTTTAATGAGAAAATTAGGCTGCATAAGAAGATATTAGTTATTTCTAGCTATTAAAGTGTGGATGGCAAGCCATGGACATATAATCAATCAATCAACCCTAATTTAAACATATTCTTAAGGCCTGAAACGTTAAAAAAAATAAATTAAGCAAGATCTCAAATAAAGAAATAGAGACTCTGTCTTTCACCTTGCATTTGCCTACATAGTGGTTGCATTTACATAATGTGCAAGAAGGATGGTCACTAACTTCTTGCAGTATAAGAGAGACAAGATTTTGTTTGGCTTATTTCTCATCCTTACAGAAAAGCTTAATAAACTCCAGCTTCTGTCTCTCAGAAGTGTCATTTATTCATTTTTAAGATGAAGAGTAAAAATAAGGAAGTTAAACAACAACTTCTTAGTCATGTAGCCAAATTAGCATTTTTTATAGGAAAGCAAAAGCTTGCTTTGCTTTTCCCAGAGTTACAGGCTGTAACTGTGGGTGTATGTGGAAAATATATATGGCCAAATTCTGACCTTAGTTACACTCATACAATCCCATTAAACTTAATAGTCCTTTGTGGGTGTAAGTGATGGAAGGGTATATATGGAACCAGGATCTTTGTCAGAGCTCTGCAGCTGGTGGGGAGTGAAATAGAGAATGTCTTGATGTTAGTTTCCTGTGTTCAGTGAAAAATAATTTTGTGGAATAATTTTATGGAATAACACCTGTCTGGAAAAACAAATCCCATAGTTCGTATGTGCATGTTTAAACATATAATTCACTTCACCTCTTTCCATGGCACTGTGGAGCAGAGGAGGAGTGTCCTGAGACCACTGTTTCCACCTTGGTGCTCAGGCATAGTGGCTATTTGAGGAGCATTTTAAAATTATGTTTTCAAAAACAGTTGTTACCCTTTGTTACAGAAGTTTCCACTAAAAGAAATACATCTTCATAAATCACAAAAAGCTATGGATATCCTGTAGGATTTGGGAGGATTTCTAAACCCTAAGGCCTGGAGAGTCAATTAGTTCAGCGAGGGAGGAGACATGGATATTCGTGTGACCTTCCATCACTCTCTGAGTTGCATAGGCAGAACTCCACATATATAAGCCACAGGAATACTCCAGCAGGCCTCTTCCAAATCATCTAGAAATAAAGAGTACAAGACAAAACTAGGCTGGCCTGCAGATGAGGCATAGACTACACTGGATTTCTGTCACAAAATATTTGTGCGTGATTGGTGTCAGCAGCTCTCAAAGGAAAGATTTTGTCATTGCACCTGTAATTAATTTTAGCAGTGCAGATGTTATGAGATACAGTTATACAGGCAGAAAGCTATACTCCTCATTTCCCTATCCAGCAATTACATTCGTGTACATTTGGGTGCAGCAGCTTTGCCTAAGGTTTCACTCATGCCTTTATTGACTTACTTGTCTTTGGTGAAGTCAGTGCAGCTGTATCGGTTCTGGTTTCTGGCTGGTGATTCTGGATGGCATCTGATCCAACTGGAGTCAGTCATCCCTGTCAGACTGAAAAATGACAAGAGAGAGTGGAGACTCCCCACTGTCATTCAAGGAAAAATATGGCATCTGTTCTTGTGTATGCTCCCATTTCTGTTTGCTATTTGTACACCCATTGGTTTCTACAAAATATCAATTATTTATTTTCTATTAAAATTTGGTCCTGATCTCCCATTCTATATTGGAACTCATAATCTGCATGTTTAGCAGACATGGCTATGCATTTGACATCCATGGCATGATGTGCCATCAGTGCCTGATATAGGTTGAGGTGGTACAGATGTATCCTTAACAGCTATAGTTTAACTGATCCTTTTATTTAGGCTAAAGTTTACTAGTCAATCCTCTCTATTCAGGTTGTATTAAAAAAAACCTAAAAATATGGTGTTCAAATATGAAAATATATGACATTTGTCCAGCTCCAAAAACTATTGATTTTCTAACTCTTTCTCAGAAGCTCAGAGGTTTACATCTCCCTGACATATTTTGAGTACAGCAGCTGACAAATTAAGCCTTTGTTTACTCAGAAACTTCTATATTTTTGGGGTTTTTTCTGCTACTCTAATATATATACATTGCTTCTCATATTCTGTCATTTGATTTTTATTTATTTTTCTTTTTTCAAAACCAAAATATTCAAACATATTTGACATGTCAACAAGAAGAACAACTGTTTCACTTAAACTTGTTTCTATTCCAAACTTCTCTATGGACTATCTTTATATCTTGGTAGGCCTCCTAATTTCTCAGTTCTTTGCATGTAAATAGGACTGACATATCTTTCTTCCTTCATTTTGTACCTTGCTTATTTAAAATCTCAGGGTCAATGAGTACATTTTATTAGGGATTTGTACAGTCTGTGGAGCAGGAGGATACGGCATTGGCTATGACCTCTAGGCAGTCTTATAATACAGAACTTAGTAATAAATAAAATTTATACTAGTTATTATAAACTACTCTAGGTTTTCATTACTCCAAAGCTCAGGAGACCAATACAAACACTGGAGAGTGCTGCAAAACAATATGCCAGAGGGGAAAAAAAAAAGATGTTCTGGCAAAGCTGGTATAGTCTAGAGAGAGAATCCTCTGAGGGTATGAATTTTTCTATTTTGGTGGGGGAGACACATTTCAGCTGTGCTGTCATTGTTATATTTCCCATTTGAAACTAAAGAATATTGGAATGACTAAAAAAAAATTACCTATATATAATGTCTTGAACCAAAATTAAAGAAGATTGCTGTTGTGTTGTTAATCCCAAATCCCTTTGAATGTCTGTCAGGTTAAGGAGGACAGACCATCCAATGGCTGAGTCAGGCTGCTGATACTGATACTTTGTTCAGTGAAGTCCAATCACCAAATTAATAGATTTCACACCACCTCTTGTTTCTTTTTGTTTGTTTGGGGTTTTTACTGGAGGGAAGACCAGTTTGTGGATGTGTGGAATAAATAACATGCTGTGCTGAAAAGCAGCCCACTGAGAGATTGGGCATAGTAAAAAGAAAAAGCAGAGAAAACAGATCTATAGCACAGAGACTGAAAAGCTGTGTAATTGAAAGCAAGATGAAGAATGAAAAGAAGGAAAATAATGCATATGTGGAATACAATCACTAAAGTCATCTGGAAAGTTGGGGAGAAACAGAAAATAAACGGATAAGATATAGCTAAGCCTTAAGAGTTCAGGTATGCTTCGATACTGGGAATCCTGAGCACCAAATATGAAGCAGGAGTGATATGGAAGAAGGTATTCAGGAACTGTTTACCTCTCCAGTTGTCTTAGGACTTGAGATGTCAACATGAAGAGAAGTGTGGCAGAGACAGCTCCGTTCCTCTATCCTTTCCCAGAAAATGTGGGATAGACTTGTCAGCTGCATAGGCAAGAAGCAGCAGAACAGCATGGGCTCATGCTTCCCCAGCAAAACAAAGTGATATAGACCAATGTAAAGGGGGTAATAAAAATGCTATTTACAGCTATTTAAAAAACTGCTCCCCAAATGATATTTTTCTCCTACAGATGTAAATAAAATGCTGACTTATGTTGCACTGAAGAAGGCAATGTGAACAATCCCATCTAATAGCTAACTGTAAATTGAAACACTCTATATCATAAATTCTGTCCATTTTTACTGCAGTTTTGGGTGTGCTGATGCTGACCACAACATTTTCCAGGGTTCTGTTTGTATTAAGGATCCCCCCTGCATTTCACTGAATTATGTGGCTAACACAGCTTTGAGAGCACCATTACTTGAACGCTTGGAGGCATCAGTTAATTTTTGAAGGCTGTCATAGGGATAAAATAGACCACTAAATAATCACAGGAATATCCTATTTGATTTCAAGAACATATTTTTCCCTTCTGTGACAGACTATGCTTATGTTTCTCTTTCTTGTTAAACATATAGAATGACTTATCCCAGGTTGATGCTCATAACATTTCTTTAATATTCACAGTAAAATCTCTGATGTCATACTGCTTCACTGCTCAGCAGTTCCATGTGTTTTTAATAGCCAGGCCTCTCAGGACCAGTACTGAGGAAATTTTGTCCATCAGTACCAGGACACAGCCCTGAAAGATGATGAGTTGAATTTGAAGAGCTCTGATTATCCTCGGCTCCTGGGGGCACCCATGGGCTTTGCAGCACATTGCTGCTGCATTTATCCTTCTAGTTTCTGGGTCTTATTCTGCAAAACAGAATTCCTACTGAAGTCAGTATGAGCTGTTTACTGACACACTGAAATCCAAACTATTCACTTAACTGGTGGTAAAGTGTAAGGTATCAAACTAAAGTGTGCGAGTTACATAAGGTTCAAACTCATGTAGAACAGGTAGAAGTGTGGGTAAAAGTGTGATTCCTGGAATTTTTAGCAAGAAGCAATAGTAATTCTTTTTAAAATCAGACTTCCAGTATTTATGTACTTATTTAAGGCCAGATGTATAATAATGAAGGAAAAGTAAGTTTTGCTACTATGGAAAAACTACTCTAGAGTGCTATATCTTCTTTAATATGTCTGATAAGAGTGGCAGTCAATTGCTTCCAGCACTGAATATAGTTAGACTAAGGCATGTCTCTCATTTGGCAATGATATGTGAAACTGTTCATGATAACCTCTGCAGGGACTTCAGAGAACAGAACTACTGCAATTTACAGAATTCTGCTGAGTTCCCAGGGAAGTTTTACTGAGGTATTTTGTCTGATGAAGATGTAGTACATCTTGCAGTACACCCCCACCTCCAAATAATCATCTTTGCAACTATAACAACGGAATATAGAAGTTCCTGTATAACCTGTAATCAGAGTAATTTTTATATATGACAAAAAACAATGCTATTTTATAGCTGTTGAGTATCTGACATTTTTCTTTTTTACAGATATTGTAGAGTTTCAACTAACTGTAATAACTCTACAGTTGCTTCCCTTCTTTCATTTCCTTTGACATCTTTCCTCTTCCTTCTCCCTTGTGGAAAGCAAACACTCATATCAACAAACAAGATCTGTACTTGTTAGACATGGAACATAGACTTCTGTGTCACACCTCCAATAGATGTTCTGTCATAGCTGATTACATCCTGAATGTTCCTTTTGTAAGAGCATATGTGTGGGAGAGACTTTATTTGTGTGTGTGCATGTGTGTGTGTCAGAATAATAGTAGAACAGTAAAACAGTAGAACATTACTTACATTAAAATAAAAGGCAAAGTAAAAAAATGAAGAATGTCACAGACTTATAGCAGACAAGGATACTGTTATCAGATATATTGAAACTCAGTCAAGACTGTTGCCCCAGCAAGATCTTAGTGTTAACATTATTTTGTTAACACCTCTGCAACTTTTCATAGACGAATTTTATTTCAGGTAAATATTTACATAAGACAGCTGCTAAGAGTACCTCTTTCCTCCTGCAAACCCCTTTCCCCTTGTCACTATCAGCAGCTGTAGCAAAGCATGACAAAAGCTTTCAAAATACAATCTAACATTCTAATAAAATGTCAGTAATACTTTCAAATACACCTGAATTCTAAAAATACCAAGGCTGAGTGGTACAAAACCACAAGTCTCAGATCAACAGCACTGCCATCATTGTCAGTGCCACAGCAATTGCCTTTTGGTGATCATTTTCCAAACAGTAATTTTGAGGTAGATAAGCAACTTTTTCAATAAATTTCTGGAAGTGGAACATAAGCAA
Source organism: Pyrocephalus nanus (assembly GCA_038380795.1). Classification (NCBI taxonomy): domain Eukaryota; kingdom Metazoa; phylum Chordata; class Aves; order Passeriformes; family Tyrannidae; genus Pyrocephalus; species Pyrocephalus nanus. Next base: position 81,425,071 of record CM076260.1, on the reverse strand, counting down.
ACGCTTCTGTAGGAAAACCCACCAACACTCCCATCCCCACCTAATACCTCTGATAATGAAAACAAAAAAGATTGCATCTTAGTTGCTCTTCTCATACAAACAGACCTCATGACTCAGTACTTCAGTGTTTCACCATCTTATGTTTGTTCAGTTGTGAAGCAGATTTTGGTGTAGTTTCATGACATCTTGCTGTCTTTCATAGGGAATGATTTTGATCAGTATGTGTGGTATCACCCACATGCATGACTTTGTGAAAAACTGAGCAGAAAATTTCTAATAGAAAGTTTGAAGGACAATAGTGCACTGTGGGAACCATATTTCCCTTAATTTCAGAATTTATAAACCATCTGAAAAAAAAGTGACAAAACCAATTGTGTAAGAACACTCTTGGATGTAAATCAAAGGTGGAAATGGAGATTGATAACTTCATTTCTATATAAATGGAGATAAAGCAGCTTTCAACATGTTGTCTTCAGTGTACTTCACTCCCTCACCATCCTCGTTAAAGACAGAACAGAATATATCCTTGCACCAGAGGCATAAAAGTATTTTTAAGGCATCCCCCAAACATTTGCTGGCTCATCAACAATGACACTGATTAACAATCAACCAGGTAACAATCTGCCATTAAGTTTCAAAACTCTGTAAGTATAAGATGAAACATCTTCACCAGGCAAAGAACTTCTCTTCACTTTCTTCAAATTTACAACAAAAAGTGACAGTTTCAATTATCTAATCTTATGTCTGAGTAGAACTAGAAGCAAAAACCTTACATTTAGTTACCTTTAGTACAAACTAAACTCAAAAAGAAACATTTGAACAGCTGTGTTCAAATAAAAGGGTAATTTGCTCCGTAGTGGACAGGAAAAATTCTTAACAGAATGAAGAGCAGCTGTAACAAACAATGCGATTTGGATTTATTGGGTGATTGATTTAATTTGCTGAAAAAATGTTTTGTAGCAACTCTATTAAAAAATACTTTCATGAAGAATGTTTCAGAATTTCACATAAATGAAATTACCATTTTAACTGGAGAATTAAGGCTGAATAAATACGTAAACAATTTTTTTTTAATAGGCAAAGAAATATTCTATGAAGAATATTTACCTTATTTTACCTTCTATTTTACAGAAATAGAAAGGAAAATGGCCTTAAATACACATATTTATAGATGAACCCAGAGTTAAAAATTCTTTAAGGTTTTTTGACAGTTCTTCAGAGATGATGCAATCCATACTTCACCACAACTTTGTATCTTGTACTCATTTGACCCTAAGCTCTGTCTAGATAGTTTCAGTCCTTACTCATGTTTGCCGTGCTCAGGTTCTGCTTGATTTTTGAAGGGGTGAGCAACTAGGCAGTGTTCCTTCGGGCTGCTAATTGGGTGCACACTGGAAGATACCTGCGAAGATGGTTTGGAGCCAGTGGTAGGAGGCAATGCAGGTTGAAGTGATCGTAGATTACCTTGCAGATACAGACAAGAATTGCGTATTGAAGGATTTATATGCTTGCAAAGGAAAGTTCAACGAGTTAACAGATTTTTGCTTAAATTACATTATTTTCTTTGCTTGAAAATATTATATTGCCACAATTTTTTTCATTAAATATTTAATTTTAATGGTTTTAATAAAAGCTTGATTTATCAGGGTTTTGTGTTGCTGAAGTATCTCAAAATGTTCTATTTTTTTGTTGAGGAAAACTTTCTGTTCTGAAATTTGATTTTCACTGAATGATTTTGAAAGAAGAATGAAAGTAATGTTTTTATAATATTCAAAGTGTTTCATTTAAGCAGATCTCTATATTTTTATTATATACAGGAATATATGAGATTATTGGTTGTATATAATTAAACAGTTATATATTTTTTCCTTAGTTTAGGTAAAAATAAACTAGATTACTTAAAAATCTAATTGAATCAGAAAACAGAAAAAATGCCAAGAGGTATAGATAAATAACTGAAGTACGTAGTAAGAATTATTTTCTTTCTATGAGGAAAATGTGGATAAAATAGTCTTAATGGAGAAAACTGATTAAGATATGTTTCATATTATTGCTCTTAATATTAATAGAATGGTCTAATTAGAAAGCTTTGAAAGAAAAAAGCAAGTTAAAATAAGATTGTGTAGAAATAAAGAAAACTTTCCCTGTTAGAGATTACTAAAGACAGCAACAATTTTATGTTCTTCATATTTTACCTAAATCTGTTTTCAGGGAGCTTGAAAATCTAAAATATTGCTCTAAAAATAAAGAATATTTTCATTTGTTCAGAGATTTTGTTCTGTTCAGCTTGTCATTTTTTGCTGAAATTTTTTCTTTTGTAGGCATGAAAGTAGTTTGAAGATGATGTTAAAATCCTATAAAAACAGAAAATAGAAAAAGTGTTCTCTTAGGTATTTTTAATTGTAACCAAATGCCTGTAGAAAAGGCGTGTAACTATAGCAAAGAGAGCGTTGTTCTAGTATGGCCGCCTTTTTTGCACCATCACAGGGCTTACATCCGTTAAATTTGTGTTATCTATGACATTTGCACATTGATCAGTCATGTCCAGAAAATATAACTTGGAAAGATAATTTTCTATTGCTTTTTGTTAATCTTAGCATGATAACCCCTTACTTATTATAGCTCCATCAGAACAAGTCCTTCATCTATTATTGATGCCAGTATAATTCCTACTCTTTGTACATTTCTTCTTTAGAATTTGAGAGAAAATGAGTCTAGCCTGCAGCACCCCTATTTCTTAGATAATGCTAACTAGGGTGTTGTAGTGCTGCCAAAATGCTGCAATAATACTCTGGTTGAAGATACAGGAATAAGGACTGTGGCACTTGGCTTCTGATGATAATTACAAATCTGAAAAGTAAACTTACTACTACTACCAGATATTTACTCTAATCCATCTGAAAGACACTTCATGAGATATAGTTTTAAATATATTCCTTCATCTATTTTTACTGGAGTCATTGAAGTAAGCCTATGATATCTCTTGGGCACTACTGTGTAAAACTTGCCCAGGAAGTTGTCTGCCCAGCAGATATTAACTACAGTTTTTATAGGGACAAAAATAAGAACATCATAAAAAGCTTTTACTAAAAATCTAATCAATCACACAATGTTTTCCATTTTATTTTGCTTATCAGCTACCTTGTGTTTAAAACCGCATCTGACAAATAATATTTTGCTTAAACCTTTTTGGGGAAACGTTAGACTAACTCATCTATACATACAAAATCAAAACTTTCAAAACTCTGGTACGTCTGAATAATTTCCTTCATCTCTTTTGAGACTGCATATCATGTAAGGGATGTGTTTCTAAGAAAGATATTGCACTGCTAGAATAACTTTGTGACATTAGCAGTACTGGGTTAATAATGGGATGATTTTAAAGATCTTTTGCAACCTAAATGATGCTATGATTCTATATCTTGCCCAGGTCAAATATGCAGTTGCTGATGGTAGCAAAAGGGATGCCTAGTGGCACTGTGTATGGTTACATTATCAGAAAAAATGGGGGAAGTTATTCTCTGCAGGAACATATTTTACTTTATTCCCTGCATTGTATTACAAGTAGACAAGTATCTCATCACCGAGAATTCTGGTGATTTCATTGCATGCTTAAATCTCCACTCTTTGTGCAGAGAAATTGAAAACACCTTTCTATACACCACAGGACAAATACTTCAATTCATCAGTCAGATTTTGTTCAGTTCTTGCTCAGGCATATCTCCCATTTAAATTGGTTTTGTTGAATGAGTGACTAGAATTGGCTAAAGAATTCAAGGTAGTTCTATCACAGAGTGAATTTCGGCTTGGAATGTCATTAAATTAAAGAAAAACTGATTAAATGACATCATAGGCTGTGGGACTTTGATATCGTTCCTGCAAAAAAAAAAATGAAAGTATGCATGAATATGAGATGATGGTTGTAAAATAAAAGCAGTTCCATGTGACTGAGTTAGATGAAAATACTCTTTTTTTTTTTTTTTTTTTTTTTTTTTTTTTTTTTTTTTTTCCCCCAAGAGGAAAGTATTTAATCCGGGGATCAACATAAACCATAGACGACAGTATAAAATACTCTTCTTGCTTGCTGCTACTTAGAGAATTTCAACACTCAATGATTCTGTCAGTCCTTTTAGATTTTATGCTCAATGTATTGACAGGTGAAGGATAAGACTAAACAAATCTAGTTTCTAATGAAACAAGATATTGGAATTTTTACCAAAATGTAAGGGAAAAGAAATACAAAAGTAAGTAAATAAAGAAACCCCAACCAATGTTTTGATCTTCTTTATTTTAGTGATGCTCTGTGAAATTTGCAGCCTGTAATGGGATGGTGCTAGAATCTTAACATCTTTAACCACCCGCTTTGTAGAGGATTCAGAGGATGGAGACAAATGTACAAAATGAATTATGAAATAGTTGCCCTAATAGTCTCATATGAATAGAATTATTCCTCAGTGATGGCTGTTCTTCTATTCTCTTCCTAACTTTTCACTTCAGCTACCATTCAACCCCCAAAACCATTTAAGACAGTGACAATTAAATACAATGTGAGTTGCTCCTGACAAGCAAGTGGCACACATACAAAGAGCAAACTTGACAATCAAAAAAGAAAATAATATGGAGCATTTGATCAAATTGTTAAAATTGCAACTGGAAAAGTTGCATTTAGAGAAGCACTTTGAGGTAGAACAAATACTTCCTTCAGAAGTTTTTAACCAGATCAAAGTTTTCTAAACCAAGCAGGTGGTTTGGGGTTTTTTTGTTAATCAACTGGAGAATGATTGTGCTTTCTTTTTACAGGTGTGTTTCTTATGTTATTACCCTGCTGAGAGGAGTGGATTAAAAGCAAAAGACTGGCAGTAAGGGTCATAAATATGCTCAAGTGACCTTGCAACTGCAAATAATCCTTAAAATGATGTGGTCATCAGGCCAGTGAACCTCTAGCAGGAACTAAGTTTAATGGTACCTATATTTTGCCCAGGTGCTTCTTCAGTGCTACCATTATTAGGGAAATAATGGAAATAAATTCACTATTTGTGAAGAGTGTGCCTGTCTGTACTGACTCATAGATAGCCCCTGATATAGTTTTATGACTTTATATTTATTTACATAAAGCACTGGCTTAAGTACTTTAGATGACAGAAAAATATTGATATTAATTTTTTTCAACCCAATAATTCCAGTTAGTTGAAAAATATGGGTTTTTTGCAGGAGGAAGCTATAACATATGACTTTATTTGATGAGAATATATTATGTCAACTTATACAGAATTTTCAAAGTTGGTCTATCTAAAGCTCTACATTTGGACTGAGATGAATTTCGAAAAAGATAGGTTTACCCACTTCTTTAGGTTTAATTGTAAATGTTTTAACTCCTAGTAATCTGAGATATTCAGCTTTTGCTCTAGCCTATGGCAAAAATGCAAAGTAAATGTGTTTGGCTCTGCATAATGGCCAGCTAAACCATACTGACCTAGAAAAGGTAATGCTGAAAAATTAAATATTCATGTTTAGACTACTTTTATATGTGTGTTGTACTAACATTGGCATGGCATAGACAGCATGAATCTGACTCCAAAAAAATATCTTGAAATTAGAGAGAATTTACCTGAATGTATCTAGTGACAAACCAAAACAATAAATGTCAGGTTTCTTCTATAAAAGCCCAATATAATTGCTCTGTGCATGTATCTTCTAAGAAAAAAATTAGAATTAAGTCAAAATTCAGCTAGACACTAAATGGTAGGTAGTCATGGACATTAAAATTGATTCAATCAGGTGTAATAAAGGACAAGAACTGCACAAAATTAAATGACTGGCTAAATAATCAGATCTGCTTAGCCAGTTTTCATAAAGCAAACCGAATCAAAAATAAATGTTATTCTACATTGCAAAGGGACTTGATCTTAAAAAGGTATGCCACTGGACTAAATCTGTGGCGTACTGATGCATTATCATGAGCTGCAACTGTCACAATTCTACCAGATTACATTGCCAGAAGGCATGCAAGGGCATGTCTGTTTGTAAAAACAATGTTTATTTACCATATCTACATCATGCAGCATTAAATTAGCAATGCTCATGCTGGTCTACTCAGTTGCTCCATTTGAAATACAAAAAAAAATATAACTGAAACAATTTTTTCTCTATTGCTTTTACATCTCCTTGCTATTTCAGATGGAAAACTAAATACCTGAGGAAAAAAATGCTTTTATCCACAGAGTCCTCTTACATAGATGACTGCTGAAAGAACACCATAATAGTGTTACTATTGCACCTATTACAACGGAAAACACCACTTGTGCTATGGAAGAATTTCCTTCTCCTGAATATGTTGGAAAATCTACACAAGATTGAAAAGTTTAATGTAGGCTTGTCAAGAATACATTACTTTTTCTTAAAGTTTTAGACATTTGTGGAGGAGGAGAAAGGAAAAAAAAAGATAAGAAAAAAATCCATAAAGCTTTTATTGAAGTGAACAGAAATATTCCCCATTGACTTCAAGCTGGACTATAGGCTTGAAGTGCTGCAGGTTGTCTAAGGCAGACTTGGTCTGTGACTCATATTTGATGGCAGACTGCGAAGCAATTCATAACTCACCACTGAACTAAGTAAAGAAGCTATACATTATGCATCTAGGACTCAAAAAGGGAGTAAGAAGCTGCTAGACATCAAAGGGGGAAAAGAATCCAGTTATTTAATCATCTAAAAGATGAATTTGTGCCTTGCATGTCAAGCATGTTAGAGAGATGTCACTAAAGTAGCTCAGAAGTGCATATTTACTTTATTCTTATCTGACATTGCCTGAAATATTACTGAAGTGTGAAATATTAATGAAGTTACCTTCACGAGGTCCATTTCAGACAAGATTGCAAGGGAGGGACAGAAAGCATTATCCTAGTGTTTCTTATCAGGCATTACGGAGCAGCTATTGTTCCTTCAGCCCAGCATAATATCCTGTGTGGATTTTTCAGGTTTTTGGCTTGAGAAGAGTTCTCAATAAGTTGTTAGAATAAGCCTGAAGACAGTCTTGGGCCAGAATCTGTGTGTGTATTCTGCAAAGCTGAAGAAAGAAAATTCTTTCCCTGTTCCTCTAGTCCCTTGTGGACTGGATTTCTTTGCAAAAAGGGTAGTGTGGCTGTTGCCTCTGTCTGTGCTAATATTCATGGCTGGAAGACACTTAAGATAGAGACATGGAGTCAGGCTAACCACAAATGCCTGAGGATAGAAGGACCATTGACTTTACTCACTTTAGAGCTAATGTTCTGGCTCTCTATCTCGGAAGATATGGAAAACTCTATTTTTTCAGACTATACTGAGCCAACATAAGAATGTTCAAGGAAAGTGTTTTCACAGAGCTTAAAGATTAATTTTTTTAATCTTAAAGTTCTAAAACATCATGAGAGACTTGGCATCTGGACTCCTGCAGAACATGTGAAAATGCTAGCCTAATAATATTCTTCTGCCCATTTTCAGTGGTTTCAAAGCATTTTTGATTTTTCTATCAGTCTACTTTCCCATGCCCAGTGAAAAGGCATCTAAAATATCTTTACACAAGTCTGTATTCCAGGTGATGTTTACCTCTGCTCCTCAAATATTCCTCAGAAATTACAGTAGGCATTACTATAGTTATCCTTCCCTAACCTTCACTGCAGACATTTTTCTGAAGCACCATTTCATATATTGTAAACTGAAGGGGCACAGTAGATTTTCAGGTCTTCCAGCCAAAAACAGTACCACCCCTGCATGAGAACATTTTGTGCATCTAATTATTTCACTTTAGTCCTGAAGAATGTACCTCTCATGTCTTGAATCAGTGAAGTTTTCTGCAAGTTTTCTGTATGTGATATTGTATAAATTCATTAAATTTCATGTTTGTGGCTTACAGACAGAAAAAATAAGACTAACAGAAACTGAAGCCAGGAAAAGTCCCAGAGGGCAGCCATTTGGAAAGATTGTTAAATGGCTTCCTTATCTGTCATAGCACTAGCTAACCAGACAGTTATAAGCAGGTTCCATGGTGGATTAAAATCAAGAAAAAAGGGTTGGGTGGTAATGAGGGCAGAGATGTTGCAGACCAGTATCAGACCGATAGAAATAGTAATGTTGGTGACAATCAGAAGGCAGCTTGTGACATCCAGAAAGAAATGTACTCCAAAAACAGGAAAAAGTGAGCAAAGGCATCATTTAGGCATCATTTCTTTCTCCTAAAGAGAAGAAAATAGGACTGACGGGGAAGACGCCCAGGCCAAAACTAGCCATTGACCCACTCAGTGTGGGAATTTGATTTGATACCTCTGAGAGGAGCCAACTTCAGCAAAAGGGAGGATAAGCTTCATTAAAAGCACCATTTCACCAAAAGTACTCAAGGATTGGAGATAAGTGAGAGCCTATCTGAGTCCCTTTGTCAGAGTATCTCTCAGTACAGGTTTCTTCTGAAGGACTTTGTCCCAGGTGATGACAAGGAAAAATGTGGAAGGAATCTATAGCAGTGTAGATGTATGAAGATGAAGGGGGTCTGCAATAATGTCTCATATCCTGTCTCATATCCTTCAGCAGTCTATCGTCAGATTTTTGTCTCCAAATTCAGGACATCTGTGGGTTGAGCACAAGCCACCTGTTCTGCATAGGGCAGATCCGGTTTTCTCTCTCACTGGGACAATTGTAAGAACTCGGAACTATGATTTCTGCCAAACTTTTTCCTCCCAGAGGTTCTTCTACTTGAAATTTGCTGGTTTTTTTTTTGTTGTTGTTGTTTTGTTTTGTTTTTGTTTGTTTGTTTGTTTTCTCCAGTACATATTTTAACATTTCCTGGTTCCAGAATTCCAATACTCTAATCATCCAGGTCTATTTAGTAAGGAGAGTTACTGCCAACAGATGGATCACAAAAGCTTATGTGTCTTCTAATGAGACAAATCTTTCTAATTTACCTCTCCCAGTAGAATTTTTTTATGCTTTTCACATTTCTTTAGAGTGCAACTCTCAAAATCATCTGTTTGACCACGCTCCCAGGGTGGTATTTGTTATATAATAAAATATAAACAGAAAAAAATATAGCTTTGCTTAGTTTAAAAGTCAGACAGGTTTCACAGGTGTTGCTGAAGAGCCTTCAATTATGTAGAAGTGACACAATAGCATAACAATTACCTTGTGTGAATATTCATTAATGGATTAAACATTGTAGTAGTGTTGAGTGAACTTCAAAAAGCCTGGAGTTGAGTTTTGATGTAGAGAAGTATTCAAATGTTCAGAGGCTTATCTGAACCATGTAAGTTGTCTTAATTTATGACATGTCAGGCATGAATATGAGAGATCTGAAATTAGTGCAAATTTGACCTCTGACACAACTAGCTAGGTCTAAATCACTGACTAATCAATGAAAAAAAAAGCTGTAAAACATAGGTCCCCTAAAATAAGAAATCCCTGTGAAGTACATTACACCCATTTTCAAGTGTTTTCACCTATTTTCAGTTTCACCTATTTCAGCCTTCACAGTTCTTCTGTACTTCACAGTACTGCTGTTGTAAGTCCTGTTAACACACTTCAAGTATAATGAAAGCTTACCCTGACAACAATAGAGCTTTGTGGACCTCCTTTCTCCCATCTCTTCTCAGGAACATGTTGTTATGTTCCTTCTCAGCCATCTAGACAAGACAAGGCAATAAGCTACGTTTCTTCATCTCTAGACATCATTGAATTGCTTGTCAGGACTTGGTGGAACTGAAGATGTATTTTACCCAGAAAAACAGCTCATGAAAAATAGCTGGCATAAGATAATTAGGGGAAAAAAAAATAAAAAGGTAAATTTAACCTGTCTTATGTAACTTAAAAGCCATGGCAAAGGCCAAATCTTCTGTCTTTGAAGTTACAGCAATAAAGATGTAATCACCTTTAAATGTCCTTATAAAAGACTTGCCTGGAAAGTATTTATGAATGCATCCTGAATGTCAGCAGTGTCAAAAGGTATGTTATATCTGTCTTAAATATAAGCCGCATTCATGTCATACAGGAAAGCAGATGTGCTTCTGCTGAAAGCTCTTTAGGCTTCATAATGGGAAGATCTAGGAGCTATCATAGCTCACTAAAACTAAGTCCTTGTTGATTTTTCCTGCATTAACAAACATTGGTCTATGCCAGACTATCTTTAAACTACTTAATTAATTCAGTAAAGGATGATGACTGAACATTAGCTAAAGTTTTTTAACTTCAGGCTTTTGTATCAGTCATATTTCTTTGATTTTGTCCAGAATTCTTCCAGAAGCTGTCAGACATTCCTTATTCACCCTGGATAGATTTTAAAGTGATACCAACTCCTTCTAATACTTTTTAAATTTTCTTTCTAAAGAAATTCTTTTGTCAGGCAGGAATTGATTCTTTTTCAAAAAGACATGGAACAAGAAAAAAACACATTAATTATCTCAGTTTTGCAGCTTAGGAAAGGAGGAAGTTCAGAATTATTTCCTACCTTAAAGTAAATGACTAACATTCTAAAAAAATATTTAGATCTACAGTCTCAAAGCTACCTGCTTAAATTTCTTATTTAGTAGCTACATGTAGCATCAGACATGAAAGAGGAATTCACAGCTAAAAGGAGTACCTTGGACTTTCCAAATGCATAGTGAAGGAATGGAAAACTGGTTAGGACTTTTTTGCATTGCAAATACTAAAGTACATTCACTCAACAAAAAGAAAAATATTAAATTACTACTCTTGTGAGAATAATATTTTTCAGTCCTTTAATCCATTGGAAAAACAAAAATAAAATGAAATATCAGGCTTTTGTTCATGCACAGAGAGGCAAGTAAAGCTTTGTGTACATTTTTGGAGATAGAATCTGAAATTTCTTCTGCTACTGCAGTGTCACAGTAGCTTCAGCTCTGTTAAAGGAAGAGCTCTGAACTGATATAGAGGAAAAGCAAGATGAGGATCTCACCCATGATGAATGATGCATTTTCAGCCTGGAGAGCTCCAATATGAAGTGACAGCAATTTTCCCAGACGAAAATAGATACACTCATTGGACTTTCTGTCAAGGCGCCACTGTTTCATCTCTTACTCATATCATTGTGTTATTCATTGGAAAACTATGAGATGCCCCAAAATGAAAAAATGCCAGCTTCCCAATGAAAATTTAATATGCTACACATGATCATAAACAGGAGAAAAATTACCAGGATGTTTTTTGCTGTTTTGATGAGGTGCTGAACTGGTAAAAGTTTCTGAAGTCTGTGCATCACAAGTCCAGTGAGGAACGTGAACTCCTTATCCCCTGGAGATTCTGTGCTTCTTGTGGAAATCCTTCACCTAAGGAGGGGCAACATGTGTGACTCTGTCATACATCTCAACCTAAAGACATTTCCTTATAGTTTCTAGCACTCTTTTGAATGAATTTGCCCTTCAAATAAGAACCTTGACCTTTTCATGCCCTGTCCTGACTTCACTTTGTAGCTATTTATTTCATCTGAATGCTCTATTTTATAGTTCCTTCGATACAGCAACACTGTGATTTCTACACACTTACAGTATTTAACCATTAGGAATAAGCATTTCTCTTCAATTCCACTTTCTCATGCCACTCTGTCTAAAGCTTAGCCACAGTTTCCTACTGTTCTTTACATTTTGCCATACTTCCACAATTTCTCTTGGGCATTGCATGTGTGCCAGAGAGCCTAGCAAATTCCCAGATTCTCCTGTGGGATGTGAAAGGGCTCTTCACCTCCAGGGCTGAGGGAGATATTTCACAGCTTGCATTTCTGTGTTGCATTCGCTGAAGTCACTGTGACAGGGCTCAGTTGGGAAGCATTTGACTTTTCACAAGATCTTGAAGTCTCACTGCACCCTATCAGATAAGAAAACAGAGAAGTAGCACCTGCAGACTAGTATTTTTATTCCCTTACATGGTTTCAGCTTGAGGAGGGGGTGAAAAATATTTGTGACGTGCAGGCCGTTCTAGGAAAGCAGTTTGAAGAAATGAAAGAAAGGGATAGAGGAAACAAAGACTGTTAATGACTTCATTTGAAAAAAAAAAAGTGGAAGCTAAAACTGAAATAAAAATACTATCTTAGTCATAAAGTAAGAGAGAAAGTAGTTTGCATATAATCTTTAAGAGTTGAGGTCCAATATATGGTTTATAATCATGTTTTTCATTTTTAAACCATTTTGTTTGGCCCGAGAAAGTTCATGAACTATTTTTAAGAAACAATTAATTAAAAGAGGCCCAAGTTAGTGAGCCTAAATTAACTGTGGAGGAGCCTAAAATTTCACTGGAATGTGTTTTCTTTTTTGGAGGCAAACAAAAGATTAAAATTCACTGCTTCAGTGGTATCTTTCTGAGTGTCAAAACTATGGTCCTATGGTGGTTTAATACTGCAACATTATCTTGAGAAGAAGCTGAGCAAATTGCCCCATTTCAATTATATCACATGGCCGCACATCTCAGAGTCCCCACCCTGAACTTTGCATATCATGGAGAAGAGTGCTTATGAAAAGTCCCTTGGGCCTTCAACAGTAGATACAGAAAAGTGTATTCTTTCAGAGGAGAGGAAAGGGGAAGGCAAGGCAAATCATGAGGGAGAAGTTAGTGTTTTGGCATATTGTGGGATTGCTTTATTTTTTTCCTGAGCAATTCATAAGATAGGTGAAGATACTCTTTGGCTGAATTCATGGTTGTCTGTGAAAAAGGAGTAAAAATTGCCAAAAAGTGACTTAGAAAGATACTTGTTTGTTATATTTTACCTGGAGTAATTTTAAAGCAATTTACAAGTACTTTAAAACTGAAATTTCTTGTTTAAATTATAGGTCTTTCTGCAGTGATTAGCAGAGTGTTCACCTCTAAACTCAGACTGAGACCTTCAGATATTCTGAGTTAAAGGCAAATTACTCATGCACATGCAGATGAAGGTACAACAGAGAATTATTAGATGACAAAGAGTAGATTCAGGATGGCTTTGTATCTATGTGCGGTGATTTTGCAGAAAGAATATTAGCTGTTGCTTCTGGGGTTATTTTCAGAGGTTCTTGATGTTTTGTTTTGTTGTGGGTTTTGGTGGGGGGAGTTGTTTGTTTAGATTTGAGTTTTGTGGGGTTTTTGTTGCTATTGGGTTGGGTTGGTTTTGGGGTTTTGTGTTTTTTGTTTTTTTTTTTCTTTAAGAAAGAGCAAAAAGTGAATAAATATAAATGGAAGTATTTTATAACTTTAAGTATATCTGAGTGGGTGAACTCACAGAAGAAATACAAAATTCTGTATCTTTATTTCTAACTTTATCTCTTGGATCTTTTCTAAGTTTTACCCCTGAAGATCCATGTGAAAGAGGAAAATGGAACTGTCTTGCAACCCTGTGGTCCTGTGTATTTATCACAAATGATTAATGGTTCAGTGAATTTGTATTTGTTGGAAAAAAATCCTTATATGTTAGTACACACAGGCTTATTTTCCTATTGAAACAGAAGTCACATACTTGCTCTCTGAAGAAAATACATGATTAAATAATATTTATTCATTAATATTTTGTACACAGTGTATGTTGATATTTACAGAAATCAAATCTTCAAGGAAAAATCTCCCCTGTGTATTGGTGCAGCTACACCTAAGACAGACATATACAATCCTTGTTTTGCAGGCAAAATCCTGCTGAAAATTCTAGTTTTAATGAAGCAGTGAGGAATTCAGGCATTTTCTAAAGCATAGTTCCAAGCTAAGCAAATTCAGCATTATTATCTAGAGAACCAGTTTTGCTATCTGCAGGTACACAGACAGTCAGATACCAGCTGAAATCTGGCAGAGGAGAAGCAGAACAGAGATACACAGAATCATGGAATCATTGAGGTTGGAAAAAAACCCTGAGATCGCTGAGTCCAACAAGTGATTTGGTGTGCTCATAAGAGCAGGCAGCATGTACACATCCAGATGTGCAGGTAGCATGTACAGATCCAGATGTGCACACTTATGCAACAGGAAAAGGCAGCCCTGTGATCATGCTCTTCCCCAACGAAAGGTGACTCTCATGCATGACATAACCTTTTTATCTGTCCACTCATTCCTCCATGCAGTTTCTTGTAACACCTTCATCTCCCAAAGTGGACTCCTCCATACCTCCCTAGCCATGGGCAAAAAGTTTCTCCTTTGGGAGGAGAAAAAAGCTGATCCATAACTGAAATACCCTTTGTTGTATTTCAGGCAGACTGGGAAGGTGAGCTGCTCTTCTTTGTCTTCCTGCCAAAATATACACCCTTAAGGAAGACAGATGATTAGGAAGAGAGTGGTTCCAGAGGCCTTGTTTTTTTTCCCATGCAAAATAAAATGGAGACCTTAAAAATCATAGATCCAAAATGAAACTAACTCCAAACTCAAAATACTAGAATCAGAGAGCAGTCAACAACTTTTTTTGAGCTATGTGATGACTAGGACACAGAACATAAATATGGGTCTCCTATACTGTTTCATTTCCAAGTTATTGGTGAGAATGCACTGCCTGTCTCCTCTCTCTCCAGAAATTCTGTAAGAATCTCAGGAACTCACTTGATGAAACTCTTATTGAAAAAAAAGTAGTTTCAATGTCACATAAAAAAATTCAGAGCACCTAAATTAGAGATCTCACAGTAAAATGAAAAAGCAATGACAGGGATACTTTTGAGTCACTTAAGTCTGTTTTAAACCCCAACTCTACAGCTAATGCCCTTAAGTACATGGACACAGTGCATTTTACACATATATTTTACACATATACTTGTCTGTATATGTAGATTAATGTAGAGCAATGAAAAAATGAACATAAAGTAATAATGAGCTTTCAACCTTCAGGTTAAATATTCATTTCTGCTCAAGAGAGAAAAGAACAATAACAGGTTTTCATATTTGAATATTTGTGTCTGCACTTCTGTATCCTCAGCCTGACATTGCTATGAAATACTTATGCAAGTACATTAAATTTTAATGGTAATTGAACACTATTTTTCCTTGGTTACATGTTTTAAATTAATATGTAATTTCACTGGAGGCTAAGCAAAGATGTCTCTTCATGTACTTTGGTGCACCCAGAATGAGAGGTAGGGCACACAAAACTGTAGCTAGGACAGATTTTCAGGGATGGAGTCTAGTCTTTTAAACACACAGGGATGTGGATAGGGCTTTTACAAAGTTTAGAATCAGGGAATGTGGAAATACCAGGGAAGAAGGAGCTCTTGGGTGCACTTCCATGCAGATGAGGGTCCCATACACAAACCCCACGTTTACTCTGTGTATTTGCTTGCTATAAGGTGGTCACTGTGCCAAGCTTGACAGAGTTAAAGAAGCACTCACATGATACTCTCAGGCACATGGTGTGACTCTTGGAAATGGTCCTGTGCAGAGCTAAGGGTTGGACTTGATGATCCTTGTGGTCTCTTCCAACTCAGGATATTCTGTGAAATAGACACATCAAAACATGTCTTATTTTTGTATACATATTGGGCTATAACTTCAATAAAGATGTTGGTACATCCAGACAGATCACTATGACATCTGGTGGGACTGAGGATAGCAACTAATGTTGGGGAGCAGTTAAGGGTACAGAAACTTTTCTAACATTAGCATCTGCTGATTTCTCAAATATTCTACTTTAAACTTTGGCTATATCCTTGGCTTCCTTTCATTTTATTCAGAGCAGAGGGAAAAAGAAATGCATGTATAAATAGAACAACATTTTATAGACATAAATCAAAATATTTGCAATAAGTGGATCAAGTTCCTTCTCACTAGATCTCTTCTAACCATAACCAGTTTTCTTCAGACATTCATATATCTGGAAATATAACATCTGTATTTATAATACAGTGGAGATCTGTTTAAACATCTTGTTGCTAATTTTTTAGGGCAAATGTTGCCTAATAGGGTGGTTCAATTGCACTGTGACTTCTTCTACAGGGAAGAAGAATAGAACCCTCTTAATAGATGGACATAGTTTAATCTGTCAGCGGCTTGATTACACACAATTTAACAGTTTAACGGTTGCATAATTGTTTATGTGAATTATTTGCAAGATCAATTTATTAATAAGGTAGACCAAAAGCTTTACTGAAATTCACACAGTAATGTTTAAGAAAGTTGTTCTGTTATTAATTTCAGCTGTTATTAATCAGTAATGATTGCTTTTGTAACAATTTACTGGACTGTAATTATAGAACATATTTGTCCAACTATTCTTTAACAGCATCTTCACAAAAAAACTGGCAGCAAAATTTTGTCTTTCTTTAAGGTTGGTATGTGGAAGAGTACCCCTGAAAGGAGAAAGAAGTCAGTTCAGGTAGCTACTTCTTTCTTCCTGAGAAAAAGCACCTGATGATACAAGAGATTATTAAATCCTTGTTGTATTGAAATAAATTATACTATTTTCATTTACACCAGTGCTGTCAGAATTTCAATAAAAAAAGCTTCTTCATGCATACACAACTGTGATAAGTTTGGTAGTGAAATGAAAGTGTGTAGGTGTAAAGGAGACCAGACTGATGTTTTTCAGATAGTATTTCTCATAAATATGGGTGGATGCTTTACTCTTCTTTGCCTGGTGTTACAACTCTTGTGACACACCATAGAGTTCAACATCAGTAATTGCTGAAGATCTGAAGATAGCGGCCCACTTTTCGCTGTAAGCTTGCTTTTTTCTTTTTCTTTTGGTTTAGCCAATTACGAACAGAGAAACAAAACAGCTTTTATACTAAGGTGCCATTTTTAAATTCTAAGAAGCCTTTGCAGCACAACAGAATGTGTTGCAAACTCCCACCAAGGAATAAATAGGGAGAGGCTGGGACATTTTTTGGAAATAAGCCCCTGCAGCCCACTTGCAGAGGTTTTGCACGCTGACAAAGTCAGAGGTGCCCAGCGCTTCGATCTCCCTTGCCCACACTCTTTGTCACTGTAACTGATAGCAGATTTCAGTCAATTGCTTTTTGAACACTAATAATGATAAACTGTGTTTTCTTGTGTTGGATCAGAATTTTTTTTTTTTTTTTTTTTTTTTTTTTTTTTTTTTTTTTGTTGAAAAACGAGATATTAGAGAGAAGAGCTAGGATGCCTGGGTAATCTACTCTGTCTGCACTACTAACATTTGGTATCCATAATTTCCTACTCAATCCCCTTTAGTTTACCCATATTACATGAAAGGACATTGATTATGTACATTCCTTCATATGACTTTGTTGTAATGTATTATTTATAATACTGATTCAGTATCTGTGGCATGGTATTATCAAAACAGTACAGAAAGCCCCAACACCACAGGTACTAATGGAGCTTCAGCACAGCAGGAGAAACACAGGGTGTCCAGATGCTCTGTCAGTTTGGCCCCACTCCAGTGGGCATATCTGCACATAGCTTTGTGGCTTCAGATAACAGTTTGATCAGTTAGCCCTGACTTTATAGTTCTGTTTGGTTTTTTTCCCACCTGCTTAACTTTCACCATGCAAATACCTCTTTTAATTCTGGGTTTAAACACAGACCACAGGCCAAAATCAAAAGTGATACTGATAAACCAAATCACAGGTGCACACAAGTCTGAAGAACATGTAAAGACATCCACTGATAGGCATTTCCCTGGACAGTGAATTGTGAATCCCCCATTGGATCCAAAACTGTGTGTCCCAACAGAGGCATTTTGAAGCCCAGTGTGCTTCCCTCCTCACATCTTGGGTGTCAGGCTGGGCCTCAGTCTGGAGCTGGCTCATATTTGGTGAAGATGCCTCTCCAGAGCTGGGATCCCATTTCTGACACCAAGCCAAGTCTCATGCTCTCAGTAAAGCACCAAGACACAATGTATGCGTTGTACAGCTTTGTTTTAAACCTGATTGATTCCTGGGTGATAAGAGCAAAATTCATGGAATTCCCCTCTTATCAAATTATCTGAATTACCCTACATGTAACACTATCGCATTTTTCCCCCTATTGCCTCTGAGAAAGGAAAATTAAAATTCATTTCTTTAGCTCTTTATACAGCAGTAATAAGTCCTATCACAGTGAAATGTGATGGACTGCTGACAAGGAGAAAAAACTTTCTAACTTTGGAGACTATCTGCTCAGGAGTCAGTACGAGAGATGTGTGGAGGCTTGCTGAAGACCTAAGTTATCTGTTTCAAACTCAAGCAGCCCTAAGGTAGGCTTAGGGAATGTCTGCAGTGGAGAGCAAAGCAACAAAGGAACAGAAAGACAAATAGACTTAACAGCAAGTAGAAAAGAGACAAGGAATACAAAATCATATACTTGGATCCAGATCTAGGAATAAGTTTATCATTGAGGCCAGGTTTCAGATTAGGGTCTTCATTCTTGAGAGGAGTTGCATTCACTAACCACATCTAAGAATTTGTGCTTTCAGGCACTGATTTGCACATGCATTGTTTACCACCCATGAAATCAATGCTGACACACTAAAACCGGCTAAAAACCTCATAGTCATTATGAAACTTGTCTTGGTTAACATCAGCATAAACTTGTTCCTGACTATCCTACAGAATTCCTCATTACTTTACAGAATCAACAATCTCAAATGTGAAATTAATTACCTTTTCCCCATAGTTTTTAACAAATTAAATTTATAAATAATAAGATTAGATGATTATTCCTTGTTTCTTACACCTCCCTCTGGCATTACCTACCTTTTTATAAGTTCTTTCCAGATTTAAATAGTAGCTATTCTAAAGCCTTAAGAGTTTTTAAATGCCTTAAGAGTTTTTAAATGCCTGGGCTCAGCATTCCCTCAATTTATTTGCTCATCCAGACCTCACAAGCTGTATATTTTATAAGCATTTAAATAATTAAAGTCTGAACCTGAAGGGCTTTTCTTGCTGATTTTTGAAAAGGAGTATAATTTAACGGGAAATCAACTTTAATTGCATTATCTGAAATGGAAAAATGATTTGTCAATGTGCATTACCAGATTTTACTTGGCAAGACAAATTCTGTAAGTGAAAAGATTGTGTTGACTGATTTAACTAGGCATACTGCAAGAAAGATTAATAACTTCAGAAGCAGATAACGTAATCGTCTTGTATTATTGACACAATAGATTTTCATGCTTTGTTGAGACTCAAGTGGCAAATATAAACCCAGAATACTCAACTATCATTATTTTGTGAAATTTTTGTGGATGGAATTGCAGTGTTATTCTGATATCAACCTACATCAACCTAGCAACTCAGGTAATTAGACTTCAAATGTGTTTTCACTAAAGTCTCAGCTGAACATCTAATGTTATGGAGTATTGTAAGAGTCCATTGCATTTTTTAACTCCACTCTTGTGCTAACATCATCATGCCTATGGCATAATGCAAACTGAGGGTTCTCTAGAGTTTGTTTTATGAAATAAGTTTTTTGATCTACCCTATTGTTGAAAGGGAACAGCTGGACAGTAACTATATATCTTAGCAGGCATTAACTTCTGGAAAATTAATAGAAAAAGAGTTTTCCTGAATATCTGTCATTTCAATGAAGGAGAGCCCAAGTATTGTCACCACATGGTGTAAGTAAAAATAAAACCCGAAAAAGATGTGCTTTTGTAAATGCTTATGCTGGGGATTAGCAGGAAACATGAAAAAGAAACAAACAAACAAACCCCTGAAAACAACAACAACAAAAAAAAAAACAGATCAAAGCTGGAAGAAAAAAAGGGAATATTAATGCAAATCGGTTTAAGCAGACAGGCATAATCATGTCAGTTGCTCATATATGCCCTATACAGGAAATTGCCACAAGCTTTTCTCCATTGTTATTCTCTATAAGTGAGATTACTAACTGCAAAAAAATCAGCAAAACTACACTGACGTAATTGAATACACTCTGACTTGTTTCAGACATGAGCATGGCTTTTTTTACAATTCTTACTAGCTCATACTGGTTTGAAGTATTTTATTGTCTTTAAAGAAATTATCCAGCCTAAGTACATGGAATATCACAGAATGGAATCATAGAATCTTAGAATGTTTAGAGTTGAAAGGGACCTTAAAGATTATCTAGTTCCAAACCCCTTGCCATTGGCAGGGTACTTTTCACTAGAACAGATTCCTCAGACCCTCATTCAGCCTGGTTTTGAACACTTTCATGAAAGCAAGAGTCCACGACTTCTCTGGGCAACCTGTTCCAGTACCTCACCACCCTTATAGCGAAGAATTTCTTTCTAATTTATAATCTAAATCTATCCTCCTTCATATAAAAGTAATTTCCCCTTGTCCTATCACTACATGCCCTTGTAAATTACCTTTCCAGCTTTCTTGTAAGCCCCTTTAGATATTGGAAGATGCTATAAAATCTCCCCAAAGCCTTGTTTTCTCCAGGCTAAAGAGCCCCACTCTGTCCTCTTGTCTTCATAGGAGAGGTGATCCAGTCCTCTGATCAACTACGTGGTTCTCCTCTGGACTTGTTCCAACAGGTCAGTGTCTTTCTTGTGTATAGCTGTTACACTAGCGTAATCTTCAAAGTAAACCAAATATTTAGAGTACAACTGGTAAATACAGTTTTAAAAAGAATGCATGTTGCCACTTAAGAAATTAAATTTCAGTCTTAATGAAGCCACAATGTGTTTCACACCAACACAGGAGAAGCAAAAATATCATCAGTTTAATAGGGATCGTCATGTCGATCAAACACCTCTTTTTTTTTTTTTTTTCCCCATTGAATTTTCAAAAGTACTGAAAACAGAAGAGGAAATTTATGAAGACAAAAGTCAAGAAATATGTGGGTTTGAATTGCAAGCTGTCCCAGAAGAGTACTTTTGTATCATGGTGGGATTGCAGTTATAGAAAAACACTGTCTTTCCTCACTAATGTTTCTGAACTTCTACTTTAACAGTAAATCAGATCTGCTGCCAGAGAGTCTGTTTTTAACTGCATATAAATGGTTCATTTAAGTGCTTATCCTAGAAGATAATTTTTTTAAGCTTGCAAATTGCCTGAAAGTTATGTTATGAAGTGTTTTTTTTGTCATCACAGATAGTTAGAAATTGTGTAGCTATAAAATACACTGGCAGACTTGATTCTGTATGAACACTTCATATGAAATCACATCTTGCACAGATCAGATCTTAATCACATGACATTCATGTCGTGTCAATGATACAAACATAGTAGTAGGATGGGTGATCTTGCCTGTACTGTTAAAATATTGAAAATATAAACACGATGTGAGGGGACTTATACCACAATTACAGTGCTAATATGCAGTTGTGGAGGTACTTTTATCAAAATCCAGTTGAGTTGGTTTTATTTAATCAAAATTTTTTCTTTTTGGAATGGAAAACTTTGGGAAAGGGTCAAGAGTTCTGAGTAATTTTCCCTTTCTAAAGCATTTCAAGCAAAAATTTTGGAAAAAGCTGATTGAAAAAATTCAAATGTGATACATTTTACTATGTCTAAGATGATGCAGGAAGTTGACCTGCTAACATTGCAGAAGTGTTAATCCCTTAAAAGTGATATGAAAACTTTCTAGGCATCTACATGTAGCTATTCATGTAGAGTCAATTGTACTCTGCCTGTAACACATAGGCCCTAAATTCAAGCCAAGATTTGATGTGTTCTGGAGGTCGGGTAGCCCTCTGTCTAAATAACAGAATCATCATAGAATAGTTTGGTTTGGAAGGGACCTTAAAGATCAGTTGATCTTTAAGTTCCAAACAACCTTCCTGTAGACCTGGTTGCTCCGAACCCCATCCAACCTAGTCTTGGATACTTCTAGGGAGGGTGAATACACAACTTCTCTGGGCAACCTGTTCCAGTGTCTCATCATCCTCACAGTTGAGAATTTCTTCCTAATATCTAATCTAAATTAAACCTTCTTCAGCTTAAAGCCATTCCTCCTTGTCCTATCACTACATGCCCTTGTAAGCCTCTCCAGGTACTGGAAGGTGCTATGAGGTTTTCCCAGAGCCTTCTGTAGTCTTCTGTAGACTAAACCACTCCAGCTCTCTCAGCCTGTCTTCATAGGGGAGGGTCTCAAGCTGAGTCAAATGTTATGTGTTTATTCACAAAGACACAGAGGTGATTTCATTCTCTCTCAAGTTCTTGCAAGTTAAGGACTGATACTAGATGGCTGGCTGCTCAGCACAGTCTTCTTGAATTATGTTTCAAGGCATCCCTGCTCTATCTGCTAAGTGCATTGGGAATGCGAGTGATCAGCTCAGGCAGTCCAGACTGGCCCACTGAGACCAGGCATCTGTATTTTAGACTTAAACAGTGAGCTATCAATATATGTTTTTGTCTGAAATATTTGTTGTTGACATTAAAAAATTAAATGAAGTGTTAGAATTAACTTATCCTTTTAAAATATTGTAACAGAATCATAGAATTGACCAGGTTGGAAAAGACCTCCAAGATCATCAAGTCCAACCCTTGATTCAACACCACCATGGTTACTAGACCATGGCACTAAGTGCCACATTCAGTCTCATCTTAAAAATCTCCAGGGATGGTGAATCTACCGCCTCCCTGGGCATCCCATTCCTATGCCTGATTAATCTCTCTGTAAAAAAATTTTTCCTGATTCAGCCTAAACCTCCCCACCCATAGTGCCCTCTTGCCCTACTGCTGGTTGCTGAGAAAAGAGATTGACATCCACCTGGCTACAACCTCCTTTCAGGTAGTGGGAAAGCATGTCTTATTTGCTAGTACAGCTCAGAAGAGAAACTCTGGAGGTAGATTTATAATCCAATGTATTTTCACTGTTTCTCTCACATTTGTATACATGCTAGGAAGAACACAACTTTCTTGCAAACATACAGCTAACTGAGCAACAGCCTAATAACTCTCATATAAATCTAATGATGCTCAGATGCATGCTCTAAGTGCCCATTTCCAAGTGGTTTTTGTGCACTTATTTATGGAGGGGCAAAATTTTAGTTCAACATATTACACTGGATATGCCACTTATTTTAGATCAATATCTCCTGCACCATGAAGAAAAAATAGCACTGTTCCCTGAAATTGGAAGAAGCTAAACAGCTGAAAACATGAAACTCATGGGAAAAAATTAAATCAAATTAAATATTCCATCCAGCTATTCTGGTCCTTTGGCCTGGGGCAGTGTTTCAAACCTCTATTTGGATTCAGGCACATACTCAATAACCTATGTTTTTCCTAAAGGTTTGAGCAGCTAACCCAGGGCAAGAACTTACACTGACTGATAAAGACCTCATTAAAGAAAATTTAGAGTTATTATTATTATTTCTTTCAAGCAAAGAACAGTAATATGACTTTATTGATGCTTACTACTACTTGTTAGGTGCATCCAATCAACAAATCAAGTCCTCCACTGGTTCATTTAAACATAATAGCTTTGATTCAGCCTGTGTTTCTATCCCTGAGCCCTGAAACAATTTCATTTTCAGTATAAATTTCAAATGTTCAATACTTTAGGCAATATAGAGCATATAGAAAAAGACAATATGGAAAAGGACACAGTATCTGTAGTATAGTATCTACATCCAAAAAGGACATAGTATTTGTAGTTTAATCCACAGCTTCTGGTTCATTTGGTAAACTATATAATTTTCGTCTTCAATACATAGTTTTCCACTGCCTTCAGAATCCTGATGGCAGTGAGGAGGACTGGAATTTTCTAAATGCAGAATTTTCAGTTGTCATGTTTTCTGGAAATATTTCTTTGTTGTGAAAATTCTCATTTCAGGAACTCATAAACCACTTCTGCTTTCTTTCTACATCTCCCATGCAAGTGAAAAATCCAGGTGAACTGGTATGATTTTCTCTTTCCTTTCCCTACCAAACTCATTGTTATCTTTTACCAATTTCTTGATACTGTTAGTGGAAAAAACCACTAATTTTATGTAGGTTTACAAAATAATCAAAAAAAGGCAGAATTATCCTTATATCAAAATTATAATAATAATCACGACTCTTCTTTCTGCCTCTGACTTCATTTGCCATGAGTGCAAGAGTATTGATGTAGCAACACAGAGGATAAAACTGTCTAATGAAGAAAAGACCTTGCATGCACTTCTTTCAGCTGCCTCACTGGCTTTGAAGCAGAGTTCAGGACTTCTGCATAGAGGCATGATGGACTTGAGAAGTTCATACTGACAGTTCACACTACCAGCCGTGTTTGGTTGAAACCCACTGAGGCTCACAAGGCACTGTTTACTTAGATGTAAATAGTGATCTCACAGCACCAGTAGAGGTTACAAAGCTCTTGAAATAACTCTGCTGCTGAGCGGTGACAGGAGAAGAATGGATGATGAACATTATCTTGACAACTCTGCCAATACTTAAGCCAAAATTTTGTTGACAGTGCCTCTTTACAAGACTCTTCCTGAGCAAGTCCTGTTGTCATTTACACATCTGTAGCTTTCCTGAGGCCAGCAACCTGAAGCTGCATTTACTTAATGTTTAATCTCAACCTCACAGCAGTGGCAGGGGTTATACTCTCCTTGGTTGCAAATGAGCTGGTCTGCTGAGAAATGATGGGAGAAGGACTGCGGAGTAGCACCTTGCCACTGCTCTATATGAGGCTAAACAAGAGTTGACAGCTCTTCCCCTCAAAGATTTCTTTTGTTTTCAGGGCCAAATTCTGTCCTCATGTATATCTCTTCACCCAGTGAAGGCAAATAGAGTAGAATTCAGTCCTTAATATACATAGCAAGTGACTCAAAAAGGAGTTGTCAACTTTGTTTTACCAGATGGATTTAAAAGTGTTCAGCCAATAGAGTCATCAGCTGGCTCAGCTAAGAAGAAAAGGTTATGAGCTCTTGAGTGCTAATGAAGCAAAATAGTCATTCAGAGCACGTTGGGAAATGTCAGCAAGTTAGGCTGGTACTGTTTGGGATGAACCATGGGCCTCAGGTAGCACATTTTCCAACAGGAGATAGAAGCAATAAGTATTAAATTGCTACAACAGAATTATAAGGTAGTTAAGACACACAGTTATCTTTAAAGTAGTCCTCTGGTCTTTTGCCTTTAGAAAAATCATAAGAGGTGTCTAAGGAAGATCCCTAATCAGTGTTAGGGGCTCAGTTTTTGAACCCTTGTGGTTCAAAACACTTAACTGAAATCATCTGTAACCTTGCTTCAGTAGAAATGTAAGATATAAGCAGGAGTTTACATTTTTAAGGTAAATAGCACATATTTAACTTAACTGTTCTCAACTGATTCCTTTATCTACTAATGTAATAGTTACTCTCCTGAGTTTTGTGAATAATTTCTTCAGAATGTATCCAGAAGATTTAAAGTGTCTGAATTTAATTTAAATGTTACCACAGGACCCACCCACCCTATTTCTGTAGCAATATATATCTGAACAAATGCTAGGGAGGACATACACTTTTCAAATCAAATTATATAAGTAAGTACAGCTTGAAAGAGTAAGCAAATATACTCTTGGCAGTACAAGAATAAGATTAGAGCAAAATTTTATATATGTATATCACATCTTGGCCTTATCTATTTTCTCAAATTTGTATACTTCAGTAATAGGTTTAATATTCAAAGTTAATAACTTTAACTATCAAGCAGTAGTTGATTAAATATCATATAAGGCATAGTATACCTAAGCTAGGGTGTTTGAGAAATTAAATTTACTTTTTTAAATTAAATCAATTTTTCTTCAATTTTTTCCTGCATTGATTGCATTAAAGAAAGAAAAAGAGAGAGAGATTGTCAATACAAAAAGTGAAAGACATATTTTGAAGAAGAAATAACTGTCAAAGTATTCCAATTTTAAATTCTAGTGTCAGAAACTCTTGTCCAAATGGCTCTATTTTTGGGGGGTTTGGCTTTTCCTTTTTTTTTTTTAAATGTAGATTTTGAATAGAGTCAAAGATTATATTATTTCTAATTGTAGAAACTAACTGAGAATTTAAAATTATTTTGTAAAACCCATTCTGTTAACTATCCTGATTATTAGTGAAGCACAAAGTCACACCAATAATTCTTTAAGGAACCATCTATAAATGTTGCAAAAGTGTAAAGCTTTTTTACCAAGGCAGACTTTCCAAAACATTTCTGAAAGACATTATCTGTGATGCAATTCATACCAAATCTCAGCAGGACCCAGGGAACAGCAAAGTATGCATAGGACATTTTTCTTAGAAATGAAGAGCCCCTACTCATTGAGATAAGTGATTGTTTTTGTTTTTCTGTTGCTTAGTGGCTTGTCTGGCTGTCACTTGAAGGTGTGGTTTGGCAGTAGCTTACAAAGTTTGCTTTAGCTTGTGTTTTCTGAGTAGCCCAGAAACTCCACAGCTTCAGGTGTGAATGACAAAATTTCCTGTCTCTAATCACAATAGGACTGACAGAGGCAAAAACCTTAGAAAGCTGAGCAGTACAAGAAACAGAAGAACAAGGGAGGTTGTAGGGAGAGATGTGGATAAAGATATGTATTTAGCCTAAATTGGGATATTTGTATTATTTTGTTAGCAAAATTAAGGATGAGAGAAGTTTTAAGTGCCTTGTAGGAAAAATCAAGAAAACAGAAATGATTTAAGCTGAAGTCTGCTGTTTGACAAATGGCCACCAAAGGCTCATGAATGAATTTAGGCTGGAAACTAGATGAAGACCCTTTCTGAATACTGTAACAGTCCTTCCTGGACTCAGCTGCCTTGGAGTAGCTTTTCTGTGTTCATGGAGGACAAGAGAATAACTATCCAATTTTAAGATAACATTTGAGTAGATTGCAAAAGAAATTTTTTAGTTTGGTTGCATGTAACAGCAAGATGTTGGACAAGATGGTAGAGGGTCCCTTTGGATGCAAGTTCCTTATGAGATGCCCGCCATGTCTGTATATTTCATACACACATATACATCAGCTTGAGATTTTAAGAGACATTCATCTTAATTTATTCACTATGTTGCTTCATGGCCATATATATTTTCTGTTGATGGTAATCAAAATAATGTATCTCTCTTTCTATTTCATATCTAAATTGCTCATTCTGGTCTTTATCCACTCTCTTGTTAGTGAGATTGAAGCCCTCCACAGCTTTTTCTCCTGACCTCTGCTAATGTTGTTAATATGTTTTGACTTGCTGAGTACAGTTCAACTCACTAGTGTCTATTTGTCCTGTTAGCTGAAAAGAGGTTTCAATTTTAAATGAGTAGTCCATCCCATCCAAAAGCCATTAATCACATTCCTGATTCATTTCATTCCTTCTCCACATTACCATGATACCCAAAATATGCTTGCACTTTGTTGCATGCAACGCACAACAGGATGTGCCCTCAGCTGCTGAAAATATTGTATACTTGTAATTAAAGTGCAGTTACTTATTTTTTGCCATTTCCACATGTTCTGTTTTGCTACCCCAAAGGAGTCTGGTGAGTTTTTCTGTGTTGCACAACCCAACACTATTATCCTTTCCATAAAGTGCTACACTAATGTAGGAGAGATCAGTGCGACCCAGCAGCTGGTCCCATTCATACTGCAGAACAATTCCTCCAAATTAATTCTGACTTCTTACTAAAACTAGGAACAAAATCTGGCTTTTTTACTGTACATTGGGATGGTCCCATGCCTTACTTTCTCCTTAGAATAAGTAGCTTAATTTAAAAACATGAATGGTAACAGCAATCAGTCCCATTCCCTCAGAGGGGATTACAAACTAATCGTCCTGCAAATGTTCACTGCAATTCTACCCTCCTCTCTCTGGGGACAAAATTATGACATGATTAATGCAAGAGGGAATTTTGCCATAATGTTTAGTGGAGCAGGGCTTTCTGACTTCATTTTACCCTACTCACAGTAATGCTGTAAGGTCTCATGAATAACTTATGTATAGATCACACTGAGCTATGGGGATAACTGGCACAATCTGACTGTTTTTGTGCATGGGTTTTACACTGGAAACATCTACAAGCAAACATATTCTGTAAGGAAGAATAAGAGAGAAATTCAAAGCTCCATAGATAGCAAAATTTACAGAGACCATCAGGATTTCCTGTTGGTTGTTGCTATTGTGAGTGCACCAATGTTTAAGGTAATAGCAGACACTTCCCACA
The DNA here is from genome assembly GCA_038380795.1 of Pyrocephalus nanus. Lineage (NCBI taxonomy): Eukaryota > Metazoa > Chordata > Aves > Passeriformes > Tyrannidae > Pyrocephalus > Pyrocephalus nanus. Next base: position 81,397,115 of record CM076260.1, on the reverse strand, counting down.
GATGTAGCTTTGTGCCTTTCCTCATGGAGCTTTCCACAAACTACTGTGCAGTTTTGGGATCTCAGTACTATATCAAATTTGGTTAACACTGGCTAGTAGCTTATAAAGTTGTTCTTTTGGGATTTTTTTTGTGGCCATCCCACTTTCAAGTCCACGCACAGAGAAAAAATGACCATGTATGATGCTAAGGAAATCAAGTTACAGAACTACTGAAAAAAGTTAATTTTAATTCTAATTTATCAAGTCAAAACTCAAGACCTTTAGAAAAACATTCATACAATAAAGGTAAACAATTTACTGTAATGATTAAAAAAGAAAAAAATTCTTTGAAATGCATAGTAGGAAAACCAAGATGAATTTATTTCACTTTTGAAAATAGGTTTGAAAATAGCCAATATTGTAAACTCTGCCTGGTAGATTTAACAAATTTAATATATTTATTAAATAGATTTATAATGGTTGCATACTTGTGCAAATAAACAAGGAAAAACAGAGATCAAACTCTATTATAGACCTAGGTCATAATCAATGTAAAATTCTCTTTGCCTCTGTAAATTTAATTCAGCCAATCAACTGCCCTGTCCCCAAGGGAATTAACAACTCCACTGAAATATAAAGTATCTTCTAGTCAGAGAAGTCCAGATTCTTTTCTCAGTCACACAGCAACTCCATTTTTGAGAGGATAAGGAATCACTGGGGAAGTAGATTTCTTCTGATGAAACAGAATAGAATGTGATCCTCACTTTGGAAAAAAAAAATAACCAGGAAAGTATTTGTTTTGCTCCTGTTCTTCTGTTTTTCCTTTTTTACTTTAACATTGTTTTTTCTGGATACAACCAATAACAAGGCTGCATTGCATGGAGTTACAATCAGAGGTATAATCCCTCTGAGGCTTCTGAGATATGCAGAGATTGGGTACATTAATTGCCCCACACCTTTATGGCCTCATGTCTTCCTGACAAGAAAGGAGCTTGAAAGCAGATAATAAACTCATCATCTCCTCCATGCCAAACTTCACAGTTTTTTAAGAAGTAGATAGGAAATTGCCCTTGGTTAGAAGAAATACCATGATTGGATCTTCTGGAGAAGAACTTGGGATGAGTACAGAAGCAGGTATTCCAATAAGAACAGCCAATTAGCAACCACAGGCCAATTTGCGTCTGAATTTTGTGACCTATGTGCCATGTTTGGGATCCAACACACAAACAGGCAGCATATTTCTTCCTCATTGGAACACTGCTAACAAATCCTGAGGTACCGGAAGCTTTAGAGCTGATCCCAAATGTTAATTCCCATGATCTTGATACACATGCTGGATTTCAGATTCATATATACTATTAAGTCTGATAGTAGCACATCAGACAATAACTGAAGATGGAAAAAATGTTTTGAATGAAGAAAATTGGGGTTTTTTAATAACAAAGCTCCTTCCATATGGAAATATTCTGTGGAAAGATATCAAATACCACTCTTTCCTTACTCCTGCATCCTTATTTGCTCAGGAAAGCTAATTTATTTTTCAAGAAACTTTCAAATGACATTTTAAAATGGTTGTAAATGGCTCAAGAAGCTTCACAAGGCCAGAGACACCCCACAGGTACCTCCTGTATGCCACTTTTGCCAAGCTCAGCAAGCTTGCTTTCACAGCTGTAGGGCTCCCTGTACCATATCATCCCCTGCAGCTTTAGAAAGGTTATGAGTGGAGACAATGACAAATGGGTCCTTTGTTTTATTTCACTGTCATTCTTGCAGTTCTCAGGTTTGACAAAAATGAAGAGTAAGTGGAAACAGTGACGAGACCTAATGCCAGTGCTCTTTAAAAGACAACCTGCTTTCACAAAATCCGCAGCACATTCAGTCTAGTAACATAGGGAGCTATTCATTTCTTATAAATTCTTTTTTATTTTTTGCATGTTAGTAACTCTATATACATATATTACTACTTTCTTACTCACCAGCTATAGATTTTTTAAAAAAAATGCCAAAAAGAAATTTCCCTGTGGCTCCTAAGTGGATACAGAATCTCAGAGGATGAGACAGAGCAAAGACAGCAAGAGTGAAATGAACAAAACATCCACAGAGTGACACAGAAAAATGCTTTCCAATGGATCACTGAGTCTGATTCTTCTAAATGGTGAATGACCCCACTGCGTAAAAAAGCTGTGTCCAGAGGTGTTTCAGGCTTTCGTAATGCAGACACCAATATGAGAGGATACATCGCATTTCTAATAATCTGAAAAATAACCGAGTACTGGATATTTAAATATATAAGAAGCTGAATCCTGTTACTTGGATTCTGCATGATAAAATGCAATATCAGAGAAATTTATTTTTTCATGATGTATGCTTAAGAGAAAAGGAGGGAGAAGAAAGGTAGATAAAGCAGTTGTATTTCTAATCTGCAAATACCTTCCAGTCTGGGGAAATAATTCTTCTATAAGTATTAGACCAAACTAATACATAAGCAAAGAAATAAGATCTTTGCTGAAAGAATAAATCATAGGCTATCAAATATAATTTTTGTTACCAGATAGGAAGAGAGGTTTTTTGTTTGTTTATGTGCTGTTCTTTTTTAAATACAAGAATTTTTAAACTAAGGGAATATTTTAAAGCAGTATCCCTTTTCTTTGGGAAAAATACATACATTGTTTAGCAACCTTTTATGATTCAAGGACCAAAATACCTTAACATATAAAAAATTACCATGAAAAATGTTGAGCATGAGAAAAGATCCAGCAGCCAAATGTCTGGATGACTTGAATGATTCATTAGATTAAGATCTATTAACAGGCTTTCTCTTTTGAAACCTAACTGTAAAATGAGTAATGAAGCAGAGCAATGATATAGGGATAATATAGGCAAATAGGTAATGATGGTTGTCTCTGAAAAGAGGAGGAATCAGCAGCACTGTGCTCAGGGGCTTTATGTACATTAGATCAGAAGAAATTGCTGTGTAGCTATTATGTGATGGGAGTGCTAACTTCAGATGAAAATGCCCTGGAAAGAATTACCAATGGAGGGGGAGTACAAGCGAACTTGCTCTCTTTTGCTCTCACTTTCACCTGTTAGGACTAGAGCCATATCAAGGTTTGGCTTCCCAGGGCCAGGCTCATATGTGATCAGCTGCGCTTGGTGTTGAAAGCAGAGCTTTTTCATTTTCACTACCAGATAGCATCTGGAGGAACAAAGAAGGTGGAAAAAGGCAAGGAAAATTAAACTATGGATTTCTTGCCTGCTGGGTGGATACCAAGGAACCAGACAGGTATGGAGGGGGAAAAAACCTTTTTTCTTTTCCCAGCTGTGAGGTATTCAGGACTAAGCCTAGACTTAACACTTGCAGAGATGGACAATTTTCAACAGGACAATCTAGGTAGCTGCACATGTGCAAGCAAAGCTTTCTATATATTTTTAAATATACCTCCATGTATATTCATTTGGGTTATTTTGCTCTGTACAAACGACATTCATGGTTTTGACTTCCTGGAAGACATTCATCGAAGCCCTGGAATTTGAATGTTAAAAATGTGAGTGAAGACTCAGATCTTAGCACCAATCAGTGCCAGACCAAGGAGAGCTTAACCACAAACCAAACACCACAAAAAAGCTCTCAGAGGCTACTGTGAGATGCTTCTACAGAAGTAGATCTGGCATTTAAAGGATCTTATTTTTCTTCTTCTAGAAATTGCTGCCCACAGAGCTAAGCTGGCTGCCTAGTCTTATGTCCTGGGCCTCCATGAGCTTTCTGAAGGTGCTTGCCCACCTACTCCCTGCTCTTCTTAAAAAGGCAGCAGGAATCCTAGAGCAATGCACAGGGTTGTCTCACAAAAGATTGTTGAATTTTTAAATTAATTCTCTTCACAGGATAAAACAATGAGGGAAAGATATACCTGTAAAACATTCAGACATTAGGGTAGTACTTTGGTTGTTTCTTTTCAGAAGGGAAAAATTATGCTTAGAACACAATAATTTCTAATGAGCTCTATGATCATGGGGCAGTTGGAAGTACTCCTTAGTGACATTTCTGTCTGACAGGACTGGATGCCTCCTTGAGAAATTGCTAGATTCATCCTATTCTGTATGCTTGCCTAAGGATGGCAATGATGTTTCCAGATTTGTGTTTGGGGCTGGAGGATGTTAATCATGAGATAGATATAAACAGCACAGTATAAAGAATGAAAGCACAGTTAGGAGTTTAATTTACTTTCTGAGTATCCTCCACCGAAATCATCATTTCTCCACCCATGTGGCTAATCTCCCTAGGAAGTCACAGCAGGGAGCAAAAGCAAGCCCAAGGATTAAAGCAATCTTTCATCTTCTGTATTTTCCTTTGAAGACTGTTGAAAAGGTAGAACCTGGCATTGAATTATGAAGACTTGTTTAAGACTAGATATGGCAGAGGAGATACAAGAGGGGTTTGAGTTTGGTGGGGGTTTTTAATTAATTCTTAATGTCTGTTACTAGACGTTTGCTGACGTTAATGAGAGCTAAATATTCTTGCCATAGGATGAGCTTCCAGAGAAGTACCAAGTTTGAGGAAAGACATAAGGTAGTTCACTCCTCATCTCTGATGGTGAGCTTACATTATGGGTTCTAAAGTGCGGATCCTATTTTTATATGTTCACATAATTCACCTTTTAGTTGTATAGTATTACTTGGAGTGTGTACACTGGCACATTATTCTTAATATATCAGAGTGTTGTTTCTTAGCTCCTGTGGTAAATACTTTAAAATCTTACAATAAGAAAGTCTTGCAGTCCTCCAACTTCTTTGGTGCATATGAGCTTAATGTTTTCAAAAAGTGTAGTGTATTAGACACAATTAACATCTCTTATTGAAAAATTCTCTGAATTACCTTGCACTAGAAGTTCAAACAACTTAGCCAATGTGTGGAGAAATTGGCAAGACTGTTTCTCTTGATTTTAATGTGTTTTCTAGTAGATGTCAGTTTAAAAGCAGATCTACCCTTTTTTCCCCTGATATTTTTCTTAAATTCGTTTTTGACCTTCAACATCAAGTGTCCAGACTTGTGAAATCAAAAGTGGCACTGCTCCTGAACTAACTAGAGTATATTAATAAAACAAAGTCGGTTTATAACTTCTGAATTCATGTTTGATGTACACTTAGATAATTTTGGTATACTTTGAAATACATTGAATACATCTTGAAAAATATAGTATACTTTGAAATAAAGAGTTTAATCATACTTTTTGTTTTTACTTCTACTAGTATAAAACACTAACATAAAAAAGTCTTCACAGCTTTTCTTTTTCAAGAGTAATGTGACTGAGTCTCATCAAGTGTCTTAGTCCAACAGAAGAACCTAGAGTAGGTGTGAAAGGGAGATCATTGGACAGCAAGTTCTTTAGGACTCAAATGTGCAAAGATTGGGTTGTCAGGTGGTCTCTTAAAGACTCCATGCCATTATTTCTCTTTCCAATAGAAATTGTGGAGTTGGGAGGCCCTATTGTGTAATATAAAGACACTCATTAAATATCTAACATAGGTGAAGGAGGTAGAACAGAGACATTACACAATGGCTTCTTTCTTCTGTGCAGAGACAGAACCATGTCAAGATGATGACATGCTAGACCTTGATTTACTCTGTAAAAACTATTCATCAGTCCAATGGTTTTGAAAATTATCCACCTAATTTTCTGGGTACATTTCTACATACATAAGACATGCATACACAAGACAGCTGTGAAGGTATAGCTGCACGAAGCTGGAGGAGTGTCACCTTAGTAAAAAAAGTAAGCGCTAAACTGCACATTTTCATAAGGGACGTTCTAAGTGGCAGAGTTGGCAGAGCTGAGTGTGTCAGTGAGACTGCCAGAGTACCTGGTTCACAGGGGAACTGTAGAAATCGCTTAAGAAATGTTTCTTTGAATATGTGTACATACTTATATAATAGCAGTATGTAGGGGAAAATGTTCCCTTATTTACTTTTTAATTTCATTTTTCTGTTCTGCAGAAGATATGATATTTAGAGTAAGAACATATAACTAACAGACCCATTGGCTTCTTCGGAAAGACTTAGAGGTCACAACCCCTCTCAGAAGAGTGAACTCTCAATTCTCAAATTTCATTTTTCTCTGGTGAAAATAGTGACCCTCCTGTCCACCTCCACAAGAGAAATCATATATAATAAAAAATAATGCAATAAAATCTGCTCTGAAAAGCAAGAGTGTTAGAAAATATTTGACACTGTGTTTAGTCATGTAGGACACAGCCGCTATGCCTCTAAATCTTAAATGTTTTTATATGTTTGTAAACATATGAAGCATTTGAATTGCAATGTTGATATATTGTTTTCCATTTAACAGAGAAAACTGCACCAGTTGGTTTTGCACTATTTCGCATGTGCATGAATTCTTAAGGCCTTATGCTTTTATATCAAGTAATGTACAAATACAGCTAATGAAAGTTGCCTGATGTTCTTTCTAAGAGCTACATGCTCTTAACAAGAAAATAGGTGGACAGTATAGATAATTTTATCTGAAATCTTCAGCAATTTATTTTATTTCCCCTTTTTTTCCTTCTTTTCTCTCTCTTTTTTTTTTTTTTTTTTCTTTTTTTTTTAAGAAAATTAGCTCAGGAAAAAACAGTCTGAGCTAAGGAAAAACAAATTAAAAAAAAAAAAAATTAAAAATCTGTATTTCCCCTGTCTTGTTTATTTACTAATTGTCCTTCAGACTGCTAATACCTCATGACTTTAACAAAATGCTTTTCTGAGGCCTTGAACTGCCTTCCATTGAAGTTCAGTGGAAAGACTTCTGCTTCTTTAGTGATGACTTAATTAGTTTTTGTAAGAGATGCATTAATAAAACCAGAATTCCCCTGCATAGCTTATATTACTACTTATAACTACAAAGCATAAAAAAAGAATTTCTGCTACAAAATACTGTCTTGGATTTGTCAAGGATCATACCTTTAAGGATAAAAGCTCCTTTATTATCTATTTACCAAATTTGAATACAATATTTTGAAGAAATCATAATGCACTATAGAGTAGCACAGAAAAACACAAAAAAACCAAAACAAACAAACAAACAAAACAAAACAAAAACCAATCAACCAAATAAATCCAACCTCCACTATATCTTTCTTAAGCCAGCATGAATCAAAAGGTAAAAAGTCAAAAATGGTAAATTTGGTCAAAGAAGTTATAAGGTAACTTTAAAGATAAGTGCAATTGACAAGCAGTATGAAGAAAACTTAAACTACCAACTTTTGTAGCAAGTCAACAAACAAAGAGCACACCTTCAAGGGCTATCAATCTATAGATTATTTCAACCTGTGCTAAAAGATAATTAAAATCTCACAGAGCTAAGGAAAAGCGGGAAAGAAACAGTTATTACTCATGCGTTATGAACTCCCAAATAATATTATAACAAAAAGGCTCCTCCCTGGATTTCATAATGAGACATTGAAGGACATAATAAAATTTGGAAATGTCGTATTGATGCAGGAGGGGAATTTTCTGTTTTTAAAGCATAGATATTTACTGACATAAGATCAACAAAGAAAGGTATGAATACTTGTGAATACTTAAGAAAACGCTTGTGAATAGCCTTAAGAAACAATATCTGATAGGCAGTTTTAAGAGTTAGGGAACAGAGACACATCCACAAGTGTTCACAGATCAGCTTTATTCCATCCTCAATGTAACTACTTTCATTTTCCTAATTTCAGTCTAGATGAGACATGCCTTGTGTACTTAACTGGGGTCAAACCGTGGTATTACACATGGACTATTTCCAACAGGAATCTTTACACTGGCATTCCCTTCATAAATCTGGCCCTGACTAAACACAACTACTCCCTTCATCCAAACACTCTAAACCAACCAATTTTCACCTCCCTCCTCAGACTACTCAACTATCAAAAAGGGATCAAAAATGAATATTCATGTGGCTTTCATGATAAAAGATCAAATCAGATGATTAGATGGTCTAAAGAATGCACTCAACTGTGATGAGTGGTAACTCTACCGAGAAAAGCAACTAATAAATATTAAATTAGTTCTATCTAAAAACTCAGGCCTCAAAGTGATGTGCTGTACTTGCTGGACCTCTAATAAAGTGGAAAAGGCTGCAGATTAGCTTTTACTGTGTACATAAAATGAAAATTGGTTTTGGCCTATATACTGTTTTTCTAACAGCCACATGGCAAATCAAGTTATGCCGATGCACTCACTAACATTTAACTTCTGATAAAAATAACACTCTCCCCTATAGACAAGAAAACAAGGACACTTAGCAAGAAAACATGAATGACTTACCTCTGATTACTAAAATGTAATTTCCTGGTATCCGACACTGGGATTTTTAACAGTAGCTTTAATAATTTGATCAAATGGCTTTGAAAGACTGAGATTAGCTCAGTTGGTTAGAGCATGGTGCTAATAATGCCAAGGTCATGTGTTCAATTTCTTGAGCACATGAGGCCATTCACTTAAGAGTTGGATTAGGTCCCTTCCAACTCAGAACACTCTGTGACTGTGAAAGTGTGTCTTGAGGTCTGTCAAATTACACAACCACAGCATGAAGCGGAAAGTTTCACAGCTACATGAAAACTTAGAAATGAGGACAGGCACCAGTAGAGACTGAAAGACAAATCAAAAAAGGATCAAAATTTTAAACCCTTACTGTGCCATCTTAGATGAATACACAGCTGTGTATTCAGCTCAGTTTAAATTGCCTGGAAGTGCTTTCCATGTACAAATGGATCTTTTTTCAAATTTTAATAATATATGATTATATTAATTAGTAACGCTCCATGTTGCAAAACTGAGATGTAAGCAAACAAAGAACCACTACTAAGGAGTAAAAGTTCTTTCCTGCTACTTGAAAGAGAAATTTTCTGTTACTGGGAATTATTCAAAGGACCAAACCAGACCTGATTTTACTTCAAATCTTACTGCTTTTGGGAGTAACTCTCTTCACACACTGTGAGTTCCTTGGCATTTACAAGCTGTAGACTGTGAGAAGGTAATGTGCCATTGACCATATTTAGACTAGATGATCATTTCAAACCCCTTACAACAGAAAAATTGAAACTATTGTGTTCTATTCTATTCTATTGAGCTCTTCCAGCATTCTCTTGGAAAGCTTTGCCTGAACCTGCTCATGGTGGAAAGGCAGCTGCACTGTCCCTTGGAATACATTCATTTTAGCAACAGCTTAAGCTGTATAATAGCTAGTTGACAGCCCAGGGAGGTGAAGTACTACAGGGAGCAGGTTGCAGAGTGCTTGTTAGGTAAGCATGTCACCCATGCGTGACATTCATCAGTCCCAGGAGGGCTTATTCCCCACTGATACCCCGAAAACATAATCTGAGTGTGGGCTCTGCAGAGGTCACTGAATGATGGCAAATGTCACTTCACAGAATTGAGAATTATTTTTCTGGTCCATTAAACAGTACAATCCTCTGTATTCTTTTTCATTAGCAAACCCTGACAAATTTGTGCATTAGACAGAAATGTCTATAAAGTGAAAGGCCTAAGGATGGAAGGTAAAACAGTTGTTTCAGTAGCTGTTCTGGGAACAAAGCTTTCAGATAACAGCCCATCAACAGAATCACAGAAAATGTCTTTTTTGGGCTTCCCATTACTCAGAATAAGACAGAAAATATGCTCAACACCATTTTAATAAAGGAGAAATTTTTTTTTCCCTTCAGCAATTAATCACACTCTATCTAAAGAGAAATTAAAAAAAAAAAAAAAAAGCTCCTCACTGCCCTGGAGCAGTGATGCTAAAGGGAGCAAACACAGATTTCAGAATCATAAGCTTCTTTGTTCAGGCTTGTTTTGCCTTAGTGAAATCTGGAGAAACACATTTTTTTCCCCTAGATATAAAATACTTCCTTTACACTTCCTGATTTCATTATAATGTCATCCTTATCACCGTCTGAGCAAGCCAGAAGGATTAGAAAATAACAAAGCCCACTTCTTTGGAAAAAATGTACAGACAACAAAGATGGGAGTAAACTCTGGGATTCTAAATTCCTCTGCTATCTCAAGTGGCAAGTCAAAGTTTTTCTGCAGGTGAAACCTTTTTATGTTGAAAGTGACATATTGCCTTTCTAGCCTATTCAAATCCCAGAGTTAGTCCTCAGGAAAATTCACTATTTAACTATTAAACCTCTTAATATTTTATTTTCTCCTTATCTTTATTGAGATCTCTATGGAGAAACTATAATTTTCTCTCCTCAAAATATTTTCATATCCAGCTGGAGAAATCAGAGTTCCTCTGCATTTCTCAGTAAGGAACCTGCTGCATGTGTTTATCCTATGAGATTGCTCCAGTGTTAGGTTTGTTTGTTTGTTTATTTGTTTGAAGAACGGTAACATGGAAGTCAGAGTAGTGAATCTGGGGCTTTAAAGAAGGAGATTTTATCAAGAACTGAGATGGGAAATCTAACATGGTGAAAACCCTTCTGCTGCAGCAGCACCAAGCAGTAGTTGCTAGCAAAGAATAAAAAGGCTTTCTACTTTTTAAAAGTCCAAGCTGAGAAGTTAGTCGATGATTAAGACTAGTGAAAAGTCTATGCTAAGCAAAATTTAGCATAGAGAATTAAGTTTAATGCTTATTTATGTTCCTGGGGCAAAATAAACAGTGATTACTATGAGATGTGATTTACATACCAGGGTATAAATACATTAGACATTAAACAGTAAAGCCATGTAGTTCACACTGCTCCGAGCATTCATGGGTTACTCAAAGCAAGTATATTTAATGCATGACAGACATGATTTATCACTCCACTACTTTTGCATTTCTGTCCATGTATTCTAGCAAAGTAGAAATATTATTAACGTATTATGCTCAAAGTAGAAAACTAGAGTAACATGGTGGCGAGTCAGTACTTAGGGGAATTAGGTAGTGAAACAGAACAAAAAAAAATTAAATAGTGTGAGAGATTAATAGCTAAGAGAAGTATTCTGAATAAAATGTATAATGAAGTGAATCAGTGGAGATAAGGCTATGCATCTGCACATACCTAGTTAATACATCCTATGTAATATTCACCTCCATTTGAATCAGTTAGCCATGTTGGAAAGACAGCTTTGAATTAGAATAAAGACTATGGGGTTTAAAATACACATGAGAACAACCCTAAAGCTTTACCCTGAAGAAGACTGTGGCTCTACTCTCCTCTTCCAGCATGATGTTGGTATAACTGCACAGAGGGGACTAGCTGGTGCTGGAACACTGATGTAATCCAATGAACTTCAGCCATAAGCTTACTAAATGCTTTTTGATTGTTCCTAATGAATGCTGCAATGGTTTAGCTTTTAATTTACATTTAGGAAAATGTTAAAAGGGATGATTCATACGAGATTCAGGTCATAGGACAGGAATACAATATCTTTTTTTAATGCTAAATCTATTTAAATATTTCAGTCTAAAGGCAAAGCTCATGATATTCACATCTACAAAAGCTTCAACCTCCACATAAAATATGAGTTTCTGCCTTTGTAAATGTATCAGGATAGCCTCTGGAAACAAGATTTTATGTTCATGTATACTGCTGGCCAAGCATTACAGAAAAGCTTGTCATACTTTATACCCTTATAAGGAAGTGGTCACAAAGACTTTTTAATTCCTTCTCCCCTTCCCTGTAGTTATAAAACTCATCCATATTGTGTCACACCCTTTAGGGGAAGGGAGTCACACAGTTTTCAAACTGAAGTTTATGCTGGTTTTATATTCAAAAGTGCACTTTGACTGGAAATGCCAAAAGATAACAATTTCTCTGACTATGGATGTAATGCATTTACGACAACTTCCATAAAGCACCCACTAAACACTCTTAGACCAGAAGCAATTTATTTATTGACATCAGATAGTCTAAAAGTTGCCAAATTGGAGGAGGTTAAGTTATTAAAGGTTGAATCTTACACAATTATCTGAATAGAAATTTAAGTATGTAGCTTTAGAGTTTAGGGATGTTTTTTGGGGGGCGTTTTAATATTAATGAAAAGAGCTTATGCACAAAATCTATTTCTTTGAAACAAATAAAAAAATCACAGTATTACACACAGACAAAATGCCTGCCACATACTTTGAAAGGCAACCACTTGGAGACTCATCTCGACTGTCTTTATATTAAAAAAAATTTACATTTTCTGTTTAGTGCCTGTCACTCTTTTTCTTTTGAAGGATGCTTGACAAGATGATAGCATTATTTTCAGAATACAGTTTCTGAATAATAAAAAATATGATGCTTGTATTTCTTACAGATAAATTCTGTTCTCCAGACAATTCACCTCATTCCCAGAACTTCTCAGGTGTCATGGCATGTTGTATCTAATGCCTCATCTACCCGTATCTAATTTGTAATCTTATAAAATAGCACAGAGATCATTTGTTTTCCACACTTAAAATAGTCAGCTACCAGTAACAAACTACTGAGCTAGGCATTCCTCTGCTCTGCCTCAAACATGAGCAGTGTTCAGGAAGTCTGTGACGAATATCAGCGATATAGTCTGGTCTTATATAGTGGAAGGTGTCCCTGCTCATGGCAGGTGGGTTTGAACTAGATGACCTTTAAGGTCCCTTCCAGCCCAATGCATTTAGTAATTCTGTGATTTAGGAGCCTCCTTTCTACAATGCTCACTCCTACAGTTAATACTTAAGTAATTCAGCAGCCATAAGGACTTATTAAACCCTTTTAGTAATTTAGTTTAGCATTTATCAGCAAAACATTCATTTAGGGACAATCTGGAAGTCAGCTTGAAGAAGACAGAAATTTTCTACCAACTCGCACCTCAGGAAGTCTTTCATCATCCCCATATCACCATTGATGAATCAGAGCTCAAGTCAGTCCAGCAGTTTAATTATTTGGGAAGCATCATCTCCTCAGATGGTAAAATTGACAAAGGAAGCAACAGGTTAGCAAAGGCATATAAAGTTTTCAGTAAACTCCACAAAGGAGTTTGGCATAATAAACACCTGAAGAAGAGTACAAAGATTAGAGTACAGAGTACGGAGCCATTGTTTTGTCTACTCTTTTATATGGGTCTGAATCTTGGGTCATTTACAGCCACCACTTGCAGACTGTTAGAGCGCTTCCATCAGCACTGCCTCTGTATAATCCTAAACATCCACTGGACTGATGATGTGACTAATGTGTCTCTTCTTGAACAGGCAGAGGGTACAAGTATTGAGGCCATGCTGCTGAGAACACAGCTGCGCTGGGCAGGGCAAGTCTCCAGGATGCAGGACCACCGCCTCCCTAAGATTGTGCTCTATGGGGAACTTGCCACTGGCTGCCACAAGAGAGGAGCCCCGAAGAGGAGATACAAGGACTGCCTGAAACAATCCCTCAGCCTTGGCCATAGTGATCACCATCACTGATGATGATCACTCTGGCCTCCAGTTGGGAGACATGGAGACACACTATCTATAACGCTGCTGATTCTTTTGAGAACACACGTAGAATCATTCTTGAGGAGAAAGTACAACGCAGAAAGAACCATTTCTTCCTGATATCGCCTAAAGAGTCATTCCGCTGTGCCATTTGCAACCAGACTTGTCTATCTCGCCTTGGCCTTTTTAGCCATCAGCGCGCTTGCAGCACGCGTGGGTAGAGTCCTTCTCAAATCTTCCTTCACAAAGCCTAGCCATGATGACTCATTTACATCTGAAATACCAGGCTGGATATGCATACTCTGTTCCTGTCTTTCCTGGAATTTTCTCTACATGTAGATTCTCTGCTTCTTCTCTAAATAGTGTGAATAGCACAATGACTTGTGATGGCTGCTTTGCCTTCTGCGTTAGGCCAGTCCAGCAGCTGGGGGCAAGTCTGATTACATAGAAATCTCAGAATCAACTAAACTAGTGGATAGAGGAAGCAATTATAACCATGTGCCTCTGTGTAAACAGCAAACTTAGTGTTCAGAAGTAGCCTTCTGTATTGGAAAAACCATGAGTTTTTCCAAACCATGAGTGGTCATGCACAGATTATGCAACAAAACTGCTGGAAAGACTGCAGAAATAAATGAATTCTGATGAGGATAATCTTTTTCATAACAACCACATATAATTTAAGTAATCTCAAAGAGAAAGGAAGGAAAGGGATCTCCTAGGTCAGCTTCTCAGCAGCTGACCTCAGTAACGTTTGTGCAATTCTCCTTGCCCAGGAATGGTTTCTTTGGAAATCTCAGGCTTTACCTGGAATTTATAACCTACTCTACTCTCTTTTTTTTTTCTTCCTCTTTCAACACACTTTCTGAAGTCTAAATATCCTTTTTTGCTTTTGTGTATCTATGTCTTTTAAACCAATGCAATTATATGATCTTTTGAACAGATTTTTTTGCTGTCAGTTGGTAAAATGAAAGTCCCTGGAAAGAGATAATATAGTAGTCTTCCTCTTCATAACAGGCTACAAGGAAAATACAGACAAGCAGTTCCCCTGCTGCTTTAGATATACCAGGCTTACCAGAATTACTAAACAGTCAAATAAATAATAGGTAAAAAAATATGCTGTAGCAGTCTGTATCTGTGTGTGTATGTGTGTGCATGTACAGAATATATTATATTCTCTGTAATAGAATCAATACTACCTGGAGAAAAAGCCTTCCTTGTTGGAAAAACAATGACTCTTCACACACATATTACAAAAGACAGAAAGAAGCACAGAAGAAAATTACTTCCAGTTAAGATAATTGATAGATATTACGTCTAATTTGCTTAGTCTAAAAATAAAAGGGCAAGAAAAAAGAGGGAAGGTTCTTTTTCCTGTTTAATTACCTAATGAAGTCCCTGAAAGTATATTGGTAATAGAGATTGAACTGTCTAACATTTTAATTTAAGGCCCTATGTTTTATGAAGAGAATATGTAGTGTTTACTGCTTGTGCCTGCTGCAGGACAATCACTGTGATGAAAAGATTTTGTCTGTACTGAGGTATGCCTTTTATGAATCTAAGGTTCACTGGTATCCCTCAGTTCCAAGGACTTGTTGGGATGGTGATCAGACATTTGAAATTTAGAATGAGAAACTTCAACTGATGTGACTAAGCAAAATGTATTGAAGCTCCTACTGCATAAATGAAGGAAAAGGAAAAAGGAAAAAAGAGGAAAAGGAAAAGGTAAAAGGAAAGGAAGAGGAAGAGGAGGAGGAAAAAAGAGAAAAAAAAAAAGAAAAAAAGAAAAAGGAAAAGAAAAAGAAGAGGAAAAAGAAAAAGAAAAAGAAAAAGAAAAAGAAAAAGAAAAAGAAAAAGAAAAAGAAAAAGAAAAAGAAAAAGAAAAAGAAAAAGAAAAAGAAAAAAAAGAATAAAGAAAAAGAATAAAGAAAAAGGAAAAGGAAATACCATCTTAAATAGATCATGGTCCCCAGTGTTATTATTAAAAGAATTCTGATGAATTTAGTTACCTGACCTATGAAAGTATTAATCTTCAGGTTTAGAAACTAATTTTTAACAAAATCTATTAGAAACATTTTTTTCCCCAGTTTTTCTCATACGTTGTTGAGAAGTGTCAGAATGGATCTATTAACTGACTCAGTTACACAGGGAGTCAGAAATGCCATCTGGAAGGAATAACTCAGGACCCACAGCAGTGGAAGTGAATCAGGAAGCACAGAGGATACATTCAGCAGAAGAGATGATTGATTGGAATGTCTTTCTTCCAAGGAAGATTTTGAAAAAGACTGAAATAATTTTTAAGGGACAATTTGCAGATTCACTGGGACTACCACTGGGTCCTTGAGCTTTATATTAACTACTCACTTGGAGTATTCTTGCTATTAAAAACAACTTTACAGACATACTCCACAGAGGAGGATAATATCCCCAAACAAGAGAGCTCAGGCTAAGACGAAGAAAGGTAAGAAACAGTCACATAAAGTATTAACATCAGACTATGGAATATGACCTCGGTCTCCTGAGTCTCAGCAAAGTGCTTCACCAACCAGCTTATAGAACATCCCATCAGATTACCTCTACTAAATGGACAGATTCTGAGACAAGAAAACAAAGAAACTGGACACATGATTGTCCTAGAAGGAGTGAACTTTGGAACCTAAATAACAAAATTATTTGGTTTCGTTCATAATTTTGCAGAACCTTTCCACTGCAATTCATCATACAAGCTGGAAAACATGTTGGTAGAACCTCACGTCTGGCAACTTGTTTTTATAGAAATTAAATCCATGACACATATATTGGCATAGTTATTCTACTGGAAGAATCTGATATCCAATTTCTAGAATTGATTGGTAGCCTACTAATTGGTTGAATTCTACCTCCTGAGTCTTGCTTTTCTTTTTTTTTCTCCTCCCATCTTACCTGAACTGGCTTTTTTTAGAATTTCCCTGTGAGGAGTTTCACAGCTGAAATATTTGATTTTGTCATCTGAAGAAAATGAACTACAGTTTTCCTGACATTAACAACAGGTGAATTAACTTGTGATGTTCCGTACAGTAATGGATTCTTCCCCAGGAGAAAGATTAACTGAAGTGGAGAATGGGACAACTTTCATTGCAGATTTAACAACCTCTTGAGTGCAATAAAAACCAAGAGTGGGTTAATATACTTTGATTTATAAGAAGCTGTTACTAAATTAAAAGAAATTAAAAGAAAATAAATTAATGCCATGGATGAATGGGTAACAGAAATAGAGGACTGGTATGACCAACATGAAAGACATTATGAGTTGACTACTGAAATGCTGAAATTCACTGAAAGGAGAGAATAAGCATTTGAACTAAGGTACCACTGTGTCAAAATTGTGAGAAAAATTGAATACCACATCAATAAGTGGCTGAGAAGAGTGAGACAAGACACAAGGAACTCTTCAAGTAGTATTCCAGAGAAGCTTACTTTAAGACCTGCCTTAGCTATGGCTCATGTGAGTGTGCAGCAGAGGGAACCAGCAGAGGAGTAATCCTCAACTTTGTTCATGCCCTTTTGCCTCGGTCCAAAAAGAGGCTTCTTAAAGGAACAGATGACTTAGGGAAGTGAAAACAACTTTATTAATCCCCTTGTGATAATTAACTTTCAGCTTTTTCTATTTCAGCAGCTGCTTCTCAAAAGAGTCTGGGCAAGAAAGAAGAGAGGGGTAGAGGTTCTTAGGGACCCTGGAAGTTCCAGGTGCCAAGCAATTCGCAAGCCAAGCAGCATGGGCCAAACAACCCCACCAGCTGCTGCTTGATATGGGGCACTGCAGTCACAGGCATCCTTCAGGGGGGCACTGCGTGCTCACATGTGCAGACCAACCTGCAGCTGGTCAAACCACTCCACCGAACAGTGGAGAACACAAGAGAAGCCCTCCCTTAAACAGAAATCTCTCTCTAAGTGAGCCATACCTGAGAGCAGGATACTGCTTCCTGTCAGTGATTGACAGGCATTGATGAACTCTCTTGTCAGTAATGACAAAAACTGTGATCTTTGTGAAGTGGTTCTGTACCTTTGGAGGAGGAAACATTCATTTTACAGGTGCAATTTTCCAATGAAATTATGGATTTAGTAGAGCTGATGCAAGAAAATTATGTAATCAACTAAGTGACCCCAATGTAATATTTATTTGCATATGAAAAATTTAAGAAAACAGGTATCCAAAAATATTTTCAGATAAATCAAGCAGAGAAATTATCAGTAAAGATAATCACTAAGGAGTTTTTGTCCCAAGAGGGACATCCACCATGAGCTGTCCCTAGAGTCTTTTGCTTTATGTGTTCATGTAAAGCAGTAGAACCCAAAGTGATAGTTCACAGCAGTATGTCAAATCCAAATCATTATCCAGTATTTACACTCTGTATGTAAAGTGGATAAGCCACTGTGTAAGGTATTACACTGCTAAATTTTCAATATGTCAGCTATGTGTTTGCATGGAACTGTTTAATCTGATAGCAGATGGGCAAATTCATTACATTTTTCTTCAGCATTGTCCTCTTTTTGCAATTACAGAAGAAGCTGAGAAGTCACAGAGGTTAATTTCATTTACCCACTGAAATTCAACCTTCACATATTTCCCATCTACCTGTGCTCCCTCCTTCTCCAACACAGAATGTCATTAATAGCCACCCCTGAGATCTAATTTTTCATATCCATTTTTTCTCTGTCTGGGTCAGTGAACATCATTCCGTCCATTCACAGATGCTTTGTGTGGGACTAGGCACTTCAGGCTTTTTGTCACTAACTTCATCCTCCTCCTAAGCTTCAAAATTTCTCACAGTCTAATTGGGCTGACAGTGTGCTCTCAGGCACTTTTCCAACCAGAGAACACTTGCAGTCTCATCTGTTCTGCAGGACTCTTTGAAGAATTGAATAACAGCTATTGGAATAAAAATCCTGAAGTCTAATGAGATTTCTTTTTATTTTTTTTTTCAGGGAAGACATTTCTCAAGACTAAGATTTGTTCAAAACATGACAGGTTTTAAGCTTAAAGCTGCTGGGTTTTGCCTCATGCTAGTTTCCTCTGGCAAGCCATTTCAACACTGATAAAAACACTGTGTCTGCATCTGCACTGTGTTGTCCATAGGTGGATCTGATGAACAAAGCCAAAGACCTTGCTTTTCTCAGCAGAGTAGCAACCCTACAAGCTGAATAGCTAATACAGGGATGAATTTTCTGGATCCTGCTTACCTTTTTCAAAGTAACAAATGAATGCATATACCTGAAAGATTTTCTAACTTTCTGACTCTAATGGGGGATGGGGGAGCCTCAGCCTGCTTGATGGAGCTTGAAATGCTCTAAAAAGCAGATGGCTGGGTTTCTTTGTCACAGTTTCTTGTCATTTGAATAGATACTTAGAGTATTACTCCTTTGTAGTGTTTGAATGTCACCATCTTTTCTTGAAACATTTTTCTCATGTCTTGAAAGGTATGGGTTTTCTTTGTTCTACACCTCCCTGAGTGCTGGATGGGCACCTGGAGGACTCTTTGGACCCCACAATGAGTTGTTTTTTAAAGGATCTGGATATAGGATTCCATACAGTAGGGCAAATAGCTATCCTGGCAACCAGGAGACATCAAAGCAGAGAGACACACACTCTTGCCACCAGTCAAATACGTGACTTTATTGCTGACCCATCTTCAGGATACATTAAATTAGAGTGCAATGGTTGCAAATGAGCAGTGATGACTAAATGCTTTATGGGATGGTGAAGCAAGGTTTGATAAGACCTTATCTGTTAGTGCAGGTGCCTGTGATACTGGCATTGTTCCTTGCTGGGAGTGCTCCCTTCACTACTCCATCCCACACTCCCCTCCACAGGCTCTATTGGACGCCGCAGAACTTTCTTCACCTCAGCCAGGGCTTCAGTCTTCCCTCACTTCCCACATCCTCCTGCTTGCTGCAGAAAAAGAATTGCTTCAATCTCGTTTACATTATCATTCACTTCAATGAAAATCACACATCTTTTGTTGCAGTCCATATCTTCACATTTCTTTGCTTGCCGTCTTGCCACTCTATGTTTTGTGGGTCTATGATGAAAATGGAGCTAGTATATATTTTCAGTTTTATTCTCCTTTTTCCAGTAAATCATTTACAGTCTTATTATATGCTAATAAAGCTTTTTAATTACTTTTGCTATATCAGTATAGTTTTGCTCTACCACAGTGCTCATCTTTATATTCCTTCAGTAAAATATCCACAGTTGTGTTTGGGGTGAAAATAGTAATTAATGAGATTATCAACTGAAAAGGTCCAAAGTTTCCCTCTATGGAGCTCTGCTTGAAGAAATCTAAGTTTTAGCTCACTTTTACTTGGTTACAAAATAGCTGGTCCCAATTAGCAATTTATCTTTCTAACACTATTCTCTTATGCCATTACTTTCCCCTAGTTGTAGATGTTTTAACATTGGCAATAAACACAGCATGTACAAGCAATATTACCCATGTGTCTGGTACAGCCCACAGGGATTTAAAGCACACAAAGAAAGCAGAGTTCTGTGCTTTTCAGGTAGTCCTTTATCTGCAATGAATAAATAAAAGTTTGAACAACAAGATTTTCTTTCATACTTTCTTTTTCTGTCTCAGAAAGATGTTACTTGTCATCCAGACAACCAGCTGCATGGTTTAATAAGACTGTATACAATTTTAGCATTAAAAGCTTTGTAACTTTCATCACAAGATATGAAGCACAAGTTTTGTCCCCTATCTGCTTTAAGTGGAAATAAAAAGTTCAATCTCTTTCCACTGAGAGTGATCAAGTCTCTCTATATCACAGTGGTAATTAGAGCTGGATGATTTCATCCAACTAAACAAACTTCTGAAATGCCTTTAAAACCTTAGTGCTGATTTTTTTTTAGTTTGTGAAATAGCAGAGATAGAAACTCTTCTGCTTTCTAGATAACTGCTCATGGAATAATCTTCAATCTTTTGAAGCATTTGGCTATTCATTTCTCTGTTGCAAAATTTATAACTGTAAGGGATAGAGAAATTTGTTACCAAATACTTTTTTTTTTTTTTTTTTAAGAAAAATAATGAAAAATTTGTTTTTGGAATCATGTATCATACAGTAGATTAAACACTATTTTTGCACTGAATGGAATTTTAATGTCACTTTTAACAATGTAAGTATTTACTCTAATTTTAAATAATATATTTTAAATATATTTGTACATAAAATATTTCCAGGCCACAAATCAAAGGGAGGTTTCTTCTCCTACTGGAAAAGAAACAGAATATATACTGTGGCAAGCACAAATGTGTCCTAGAATTTCATTCTGGTATGATTCTGTGTAAAGTTTTCAGTTGCATCATCTTGCATCTCTTTCTAGTCTGCTTTTGTTAAGGGTAGAAACTTCCCATAAACATATTACAGGAAAATGGGAGAGTAATGAGAAAGAAGTATTAAATAAGCAACCTTGACACCATATGTTATCTTGTCCTTGAAAGACTGTGAAAAGTGAGAAGAATAATAGCAGGTATTTCAAACCTCGCCACCAATGCACCAGCATGCATCCTTCTGCTGTCCTAGTGCAGTGACAACTGGCCTCATTGTGTGGCCAGTGCCGCTTCTGCCTTTGCTTCCTGAGGACTGTGTCCCAACAGCCTGGAAATCACGTGTTCTGCTCCACAGAGAAAGTGAAGAATTCACATACAAAAGAAGCAGTCAAAGAGGGAAACTGTCAAAAATGCCTTTTTGTTCACTTAAAAAGAAGGAAAACAAACAAAGCAGCTAGTTGAATAGGCCTCTATCTCTTTCTTTGTTACTGGTAACAGTAATCTCAAATTCAGGCAGAAGATGAGTTCCCAAGAGAGCAGGATACAAGTGTTTCTGGCTTTCATTCCCTAGCCCCACAGCCTGGGGAGACGTGGAGCTGATTTCACAGACTGGAAATGTTGGTATTTGGATGATATAAATTCAATCCAGCTTTGGCAAAGCGGACTTAATATCCCACTGGAGGCAGCCGCTGCTGCAGTGCTGAGAACCACTCAGGAGATGGATGAAGTGCCCAGAGTTTTTGGCTCACAGGTCCATGGGAAAGCACCTGGAAATTCAGAAACCCACTTTTCCCCTTCATTCTTTCTTCCTCTGATGCCCTAGCTCCCAGCATCTTGTTTCCACAGGGTGGCCCTGGCAGCCTCATGGACCCCAAAGGCAAGAACGCAGCACAAACAGGCTGTCTCCCAGCTCCACGACTGCAGAGGTTCCATAACTGACTGTTCAAGGGGGAAGGGGAGAGGCTCAACAAAAAAGAGAAAATACCTAAAACATTTTTTGATCAGAAGATCCATCAAAACCGATATAGTTTAACGTGTTTTTTTGACAAGCTGGCTCTTCAAAATTAAAATTTCTTAATAGATTTTTTTTCCCTCAATCTGTACTAATTTGCAGCACTGTGTTTTTGAAACATAAGCCAACTAGAAAATCTAAAAAAAATTGGTTCCCAAAGAGAGTATTGGTGACCTATCCTCTTTGTAACTTAAGTGCAACTGAGTGAACTTAGTCAGTCAGGTCTTCTCTGAGCATCACAACACTATACAAATAAGGGCAAGTGGAAAACTGTCATCACTGTGGATATGCTTGATGGATATTCTGGGAAAGAAAAAGGGTACTTTTTAAAGGTTTTCTGTATATTCAGCATTGTACTTACTTGATCATTTGTGAAAAGAGCAAACCACTGTTGACAGTCATCCACAGAGAAAAGTTTAAATTTTATACACTGCTGCACTCATTATAGCTCAGGCAAAGTTCATGCTCTCAAGGCCACCCTTCTTTGTAATTCAGTCAACAAAATTTATTTTTTGTCTTGCTCTTCTGTCTTTGTTTTTTTTGGTGTTTTTTTTTTTTTTTTCTGAATAGAGCTAAAAATTAGTGTAGTGAATGCAGCTACAGGAATGAATTAAGACAGCAATTTTCTCTTTCTTTTGTTCAACAGAAAACATACAAAGATGGGAAAGATTAAATAGAAAAGCTAAAGTGGATGAGTCTGCCAAAACAATACTAAAAAGATAGATATTTGCAAAACTAGATATTTTCCATGAGCCTTAATTTACAACTCTTAACACTTTAAACAATAGTAACATTATTTTATCACTTATGGGTCTACTGCTTATAAAATAGTAGATTATATTTTTAAAAACAACTATTTGGACCCTGATTTTTAAAAAGCAACACACTGAGACTTCAAAAATTTTGGCATTTTGGAAGACATTGTCTATGGTAAAACAATTTTCTTTTTCTATTGTATTTTTCTTCTCAAGTGTATTCTTCTTATTTTTGCTAGTGCATAAGTTATTTTATGATTACCAGAAAAAATAATACTATGAAAGTTCATCATGTCATAAATAAAGATGATTTAGGAGGGAAAATTAACACATAAAATAGGCAAAGTTTGCTTAACTTTGTAATAGCTGACAAATGCAAAACCAGTGTAAAAGCAAAGGGAAGAATTACACAAGGTGCAAAATGAAATCTAGTAAAGTATTATTTAAAACTAGATTTTGCGAAAATTGCCTAATGAAGCAGATTGATTGGACTGAGAAATAGCATCCTAGCCAAAAATAAGAGCAATCATGATAAAGTTTTGGAGAACTTGCTGCAGAAAAATGTCCTTCCTTGTCAGCGGGATAGTAAAAATTTGCCAGTACCTATCTTTTTTCATCTCCACAGATTTTGTGATCCTGCTTCCTGTGAGCCTTTGATATATTAATTGATGTTTCTTACCAAATGCAGTTTAAAAGGATTCTAAAGTTTCGTCATCCTGTACTTTACATCTGCACAGATGTTGTCCACCTGATCAAGTCCATCTCAAGCTGACTTTCTAATCAAAAGGCTCTGAGCTGGAGATTGCTATCTGGACCAGCAGACACACTTGTACCCTGGGGGAGATTCTCTCAGGAGCATCCCTGAGACTTCTTTCACTCATGATCCCGAATACCTGGAGTAGTGATTGTAGGGGCCAGTAACAGTCAGTGCAATAAATCAGCACATTTTTCAGTGCATAATTTCATATTGTGGGTATTCAGGGGGATAAATAGGATGAATAGGAAGTCAGTTAGTTTTCAACACTGAGTACTTCAATTTTACCCTAGAAAAATTCAGAGCAGAAGGCTGCCTGGGAGGTGCTTTTTGGTGTGAACTGATAGGACTCCTCAGTAGTCATCATGAGTGTCCCAGGTGAAAACAGAAACCTACCATGAATTTGAAGACTTCTTAGCAAAGAGAGGTTTCGAGCTAGTTACATTAAAGAGAGTACCTGAAAATGACAGCTATATAACTCGAGTGAAAAGGCAAATAAATGCAGTCTTGATTGCTCACAATGAAAATAATTTGTACTTTGAAATAGATCAGCACTAACTGCAGAAAGGAAAGAACAAAGTAGATAATATTTCTCTAAAGGGAAAGCAAAAGGAGAAAAACATATATTTAATAATGTAGGATTAAATCTATCATGTATAAAAAGAGGAAGATTCAACAGAATAAATAGAAATAGGTTTAACTACATTTTCTCCTCAAAGAAATCAAAAACTGAAGGCACAAATAAAATTATATTAGGAGTGAGAGATTTTTATTTATTTGAACAAGCATTGTACTAGTCTTTTGTTGAACTAAATAAAAATAGAGATATTGTGAACATATAACTTTGCCTCCTTAGTTAAGGCTTCCACCAACTTATTTCAGATAATCTTTAATATCTAAAATATACACAGAATTCTTTTAGAGGCAAAACTTCACTTAAAAACAGCTTTTTGGGAGTTATCAGTTGTTAAAAAGGTATGCTGGTTGTGACACATTCATGATCTCACTGTAGGGATATTTATAACTGGACTTTCACTGACTTTAGAATACTCTAACATTGTAACACCAGTAGTCATTTGGAAAAAAAAAAAAAAAGTTGGTTTTATTTGTGAGGATTTTCCCAAAGGCTTTGATTAGAGATTTTTAACTTCAGTAAAATTATCCTATAATGTTTTCAGAACTTAAAGATGTACAAAATATTATTTTCTTCTTTTTAATGACATTAATTTTGATGGTTTGGAAACAATATCTGCTTGATGGAATTTCTCTTGCTGAACATTCTTATGAGATTTTTTGTTTTTACTTCTTTTCAGTTTAAAGAACAGAACTACTGGATCCTTTTGAAGTTTCTTCTTCCAAGGTGAAGATAGAAAAAAATATAAAAGGATGAAGCTTTCCTACTCTAAGAAAAGGCAGATCAAAATTTCATTCCATGCTTTCAATTTGTTAAGAGCAGGATAATATAAAAGAGAACACTGATGGTCTATGAAAAATAATTCCTTTTTTGTTAGTTTTTTTTTTTTTTTTACATTATTTCTGCTTTCAAAATTCTTCAAAATGTCAGACCAAAATAGTCCTTATAGGTAGGCAACATTTTATGAACAGCAAAAGTAAAAGAAAAAATAAGCTTGAATGCTCTTCAGTAATTTGACAAGCTAAAATACTGAAGCTTGAAAAGATTCTTTCTTAACATATAAAGCTTAATTTGAAAGGGATAAGATTCAAAGCTAATTTTCAGAACAAAAACTCAAAACATTTTCAGTCTCTTACTAATACTCTGTGCTTAAGACATTGTTTACAGCTTCAGAAACAGCCCCTGGAGCCCCAAGGAACTGTCAGCCCTCAGAAGCCCAGCTGGAATGGGGAGCATGGGGCAAAGTCACCTTTTCTGATGCCTCACACTGCTGTTCTCACCTTCACTTTTTTGTACCCGGCACTGACAGTAACATTTGGTTTGGTCTTTTTGTTCCAGATGTTAGATCAGGAACAGAAGTAAAGAAGGTATTCCTGCTTGTTTGCTTTTACAAATGAAAAATAAAGGTTGAATTTCAGTGGCCATTGGCATGTGAGAGCTCAGGTCAGAACAAGGCTACTGCAGCCTTGACCCCATCACTCTCCCTTCTTTGCTCCATCTTCCAAAGTCCAGTCAGTGTCTGAAAACTGTGTGAAAAAAATACACTGATTCAACTGAGTCCTTTATCTGCAAGAAAGAACAGACCCTTTTTGACATTTGCTTGATGTTCCATTTTTGGGACTTCTACATTACCTTTGAGGTGCACTTTGAAGTATTGCCTTCAATCCTGCATGCCCTGATCTAAACACTGAAGACACAGGCAATGGCATCGGTTACAGGAGCTGATTGACACTTTCCAGTTCTTATGATTCTGTTTTATGTTGCTCAAAACTTCATACAAATTAAAATTTTAGGCTGAACTTTCCATCCCTGATATCTGTCTTAGGCTGTGTATTGGTTATATTTTCTTTTTTAAGTATTTCAGCCAAAATAAAGTTCCTGATTATGAGAATATATTTAAGGTAAAACACCCCATCATTCTACCCATAATGAATGAAAATACAAAAACAACATAACAAACCATGGAACAATAAACAAAAACCAATGCAAAACAATAACAACAAAACAAATGCAAACCAAAACGAAACTGTAGAAACCTAGTGAGTTTCAACAAGGGCAAGTTTAGGGTCCTGCACCTGGGAAGGAATAACCCCCAGGACCATTTTAGGTTGGGGATTGACCTACTAGAGGTGAGAAGGACCTGAGAGTTTTGGTGCCTGACAAGTTGATCATGAGCCAACAGTGTTCTCTTGAGGCAAGGAGGACCAATGCTATCCTGGGATGCTTGGGAAAAAGAGTGGTCAGCAGGTGAAGGGAGGTGATCCTGCCCCTCTGTTTGACGTTACTGAGGCTGCATGTAGAGTACTGTGTCCACTTGTAGTCTCCTCAGCACAAGAAAGACAAGGAGCTACTGGAGAGGGTCTAGCAGAGGGCCAGAAGGAAGGTTAGGTGTCTAGAGTATCTCTCTTGTGAGGAGAGACTGAGGGAACTGGGGAAGGAGAGAAGGTGAACCAGGGATGTGGTCTCTGTCAGAAACCACCTCTCCTGGACAGATGCTCACCATTCTCAGATGGCATTCCCTGCACATCAAAAAGTTCCCAGCTTGGACAGAGCAGTAGGAGCAGAAGCACCTTCCTACACGAATTTTGGCAGGAGTTGAATTTTCCTGCCTTGGTCTGTGGGGGATTCAGCTCCATGTGGCACAGACAAGCCTCTTAGCATGCAGCAGGTGCGTGCTGAGCACCACTGCCCTGAGAAAGGCATGCCTGGGGAGTGGACTCCTCCTGAAAGTAGAGGTATGGTTTTATTAGGAATGCAACGCTGCAATAATATATATGGTTGGTCCAGAACACATAAATAAAAACTAAAGGATAAAAATTTGGGGTTGCAAAGGCAAATTCTCAAAATTTATAAGCAGTCCTAATGCAGACAGCTTGTATATCCTTAATACAGCTCCTTTACATGTACAAGTTCTTTGATGTAAGCAGTATTACATCCAGCCTCAGCAATGTGGCAAAGTCTATTCCATTCTCCCAGGGCTTTGGCAAGATTACCAACTGCAGGTTCAATAAGAAAAGGATAATGCTGAAGTACAGTGGGTTCTCCACTTGAACACGGAGAACACAATTTATCATTTTGCAGTGGATTTGACTGGCAGGCTGAAAAATCCTACTGTGCATGCCTTAGAAGAGCAGTAAGTGACAGAGAGGGAAGATCCTAAAGCCCTAGTTTCCCCAGAAAGTAACAGAAAGATTCAGTTTCAGTTCCCTTCTCCTCAGCCATGAACAGTAGGGCACTCTGACTCCATGGTACTAATTAAAGATCTGAACCTCAGCTGTATTTTCAGACTTCGGGGATTCCTTCAGCACATGGATCAGTCATTGCTGAGTAGATAAGGTTGTTTCTTTTTTTCATCATGCTCTTTGTTGGAATTTTTTTTTTTTTTGGCTCTTTGATCCATATATACCACTGGTGTAAATTGATACTGCTAACTTAGTTTTTAAAGATGAAAGAAAAATGCTATTGAAGAGCACTGCTTTTTGAGTCTGACTGTGAAAAGATGAATAAAAATGTCTGCTGCTTGCAGTACACAACTAGTAATATAGTCACAATTGGGTTGAAGGGAAGCTATATGAAACAACTAGTATCATTAGAGAAGTGGAAAGACAACCCTGGCAGAAAGGCTTAGGGCAACTGGATTGGAAATGGGCACTGAAAGAAACACTAATATGCTTCTTTACTGCTCTTCAATTATGATTGAACAAGAACAACTCTAGCATTTTTTATTGGGCTTGTTGATTAAACGTGCCTTACTCATATCAAGAATGATATGATCATATAAAGCTACTGTCAGTGCAGAAGAGAATGCAACATGGATAGGTTAATCTAAGTAGCTATGGCAAATTAAATTGGAATTCCTTCTCATTGTCATGGTGCAACCAGAGTCATTATCAGTACTGTAATATGTTTCTCTCTGTTACACATGAAAATATATTGTGAATTAAAAAAAAAAAAATTAAAAATGTATTTATGGTTTAATTGCAGTTTAAATTTTTAGTTATTTATGTTATTTGAAGGCACAGTTACTGATATATTTTTCTTCTGGTTTTCTTTCTGCTTTATCGTTTGCTATATATGTTGTACATATGCTTAGGCACTCCAGACTAGCAGTGTTAGATATACAAATACATTTACAAATCCAGTTAGCCAGTATATTAAAACTTAGAAGAAGAGAAAGTCTACTTTCTGTGACCTAGGGTGTTGCAGATTTCCCAGATTTCCATGCAGAAAACCTTTAGGAAATTTACATTCCATGGGAAAAGCATAGCCCAAATGGGTATCCTTAGATTTTGTTTATGAATTTAAAGATATGTGAGTTTCAGACTTCTTTGTCCTCACATTTCAATGTTCATAGGTTTGTCCTGTCAGAGTCTCCTTGTGCCTGATCTTTAGCTGGGGTTTGATTTTTGGGCTTGGATTTGTTTTTGGTTTTGGGGGGAGGGTTTGGTTGGTTGGTTGGGGTCTTTTTGTTGTTTTGTTTAAAAGTTTCTGTCTCAACTTGAAGTCTTGACCTCAAAGAGGACTCATAGTATTCTCTGGCGCTGTCCCCATCTGGGGTCCTCCCTTTTCTGCTTGCACTCCAAATCTCTTTTTCTTAGTGTTTGAAGGCACCCAGTCAGCTCTTTCAGCAGCAGAGTTAAATAAACTACCCAGCAAAGAGCTTTCAGAGAAAAAAAGCTTCATCTGATCCATCCCAGTGATGGGAAAAAGAATATTGTACTTAGTTGTACTAAGGTCCAAATACTGAGTAAGGATTTCAAAAAGAGAATTAATGGGAGCAAATTGCAGGAAGGATATATGGGTCTGTCTGTGCCTGTATGTGTGTGTGTGGATGGAGGGAATATGACATTAACAGGACTAATGCTCTCCAGGGGTGGAGTGCTGCAGACTAAGCACTTCCACAAGGTGCATTTCTGCTCATCTTAGGTCACAGACAGGAGCCTGATACACCTTTGGCTAGAGTAAACTACTAGGGATTATATATTTCTTTTTATTTCAAAAATAAAAGAAAACTTTGCTAATGTCATCCGAATTTTGTTTTCCTTTTCCTATAGTGTCTCAGTCAAGGGAATTTAAACTAGTCAAAATTGCATACAAATAATGCTGACCAAGTTGTAAACACACAGTAAATCTCTATTCTCAGGATACCAGTGGAGAATTTTTCCTGACTTAGAAATGTTCTAGAAAAGGAGTAATCCAAAGCAGTACTGAGGCCCCTTCTATAATGACAGTGAAATATTGTATCAATTGTACTGTTAAAACCAATGCTTTAATACATAATATTTGTGCATTTATGCTAAAAATAATGTCTAAAATACCAATTTTCCTAGGCACAGGAGGTAAAATCCAAGATTTCCAGCTGCTTTTATGTGCCTTCTATGGTTTTTCTTCATCTTCCTTGCTCTGTCTTCAGTTTTGTGAAGTTTACCTTTCTTGGTCCAGATACAACATGGAAGGAGAAGGTTGCCCTTACTTGCAGTGACATAGCTGAGGGGACACAGAAGACCTGGAGTACTAGGTCTGAGCCTTGCAAGTGTCTTCAAATCCTGAGCACGTGTGATCACAAATCTATTAGTATTGTGTGAATTTATCCTTTTGAAAAAGACCCAAAATCAAACTCTGTGTTGAAGAACACAATTTACAGATTTGGGGTTGTCTCATGCCTTGGGTCATAACATCCTTTTACTATGTCACACATTTCCAGTTTGAACCCCTTACTAGAAGTAGTGGATTCTTCACAATAGACTGATCCAAACTGAAGTACATGTTCATTTAATTCATAAATTCCCTTCTGTCCTGTGCAGAATGAATAAACACATTCCCACATGTCTTCCTAAATAAAGAATCTTACATTAGAAGCCAATAATAAAGCACATCTGGGAAGATTTAGCCACCATATGCCTTGGCATAATTTGTATAAATATCAAAGAACTGTGTGCATTCTGGTATTTAATGGAAACTGAGCTTTCATTAAATAAAATCAGTACATCATAGTTATCCTATTTTATTAATAAAGTCCCCTCTAGGCATGAAGTTTATTTAATAAAAGATCTATTTAAATAGGTTGTGCTTATATTGTTAGTAAACTAATTCTCACATATAAAATGAAAACTATCATTCATATGCAGCACCTGAAACATTATTACAGAAGCATTGAGAAAACAAAATTTCATTTTTTTTCTAGTAGGTTTTCAAAAAATAAATTAAATTAAAAAATTACCAAAGAAAACCTTCTTTAACACACTTTTATCTCTGCTTTATTTAGAAATATTAACTCCTACACATTCCATTTTATTGCACCATAGTTACACACAGGAAAATTTATCAACTATTTTAACTTCAGTTATCATGAAATTTGATCTCCAAGGAGCAGGTAACAGCCTTAAAATATCATGTTTTAAAAGTATCTTCACTTTCTGCTGTTACACCAGAAATAATAATATCATATCAAACCTGTATTTCAAGTATACACTAGAATCAGAAGTCAAGTGAGTCATTCTTTCACATCATGGGAAGCTACAGTTATTTTTTTTCTGTGACGTAATTATTTTCATATACAATGCTATTACTAGTAGTTCAAGAAAAGTGACTTGAAATGTGATGGAAGTATTAGATGGATTAATTAAACAGAGCAATACTTTGGAATCACAGAATTATAGAATAATTTTGTTTGAAAGGAACCTTAAAGATCACCTAGTTCCAATACCCCTGCCATAGGCAGGGACACCTTCCACTAGACCACCAAAGCCCCATTCAGCCTGGAGTTGGATACGTCTAAGGGTGAGGCATCCACAGCTTCTCTGGGCAAACTGTTCCAGTATCTCACTACCCCCACAGCAAAGAATTTATTTCTAATATCCAATCTAAACCTACTGTAGAGGTAGATACCCTTTTTCTGGAAGATTTTACTATGAGGACACAGAGTTATTTGCTTAGGAAAAGCTTTCCTACCAAAAGAGAGGCATCCTTCTCAAGACAGTTTTGATGTTCTCTCCCCCTGCATTCTAGAGAGGCTCTCATGCTCTCTCTCTGATACGTGAGGAGAGAGAGAATGAGATAATGCTCACAGACACATTACAGGGCCCCAGCGGCTCACAGGGGGGCAGGAGTGGCCAGTGAAGATAAAAAGCCCTGAAGGGAAAAGAGGTGTGTCTTTCCCCAAGCCCAGCACTTCTGCATCTGATGTAGTTTTCCTTTGTAAATTTTTAGTGTTCTCGACTTAGGAGTATACTTTCTTGAATTCTTTCAACTGTCTTGGCATTTTTGAGGGTACATGCACAATCTTACTTCACACCTACTGGCTTATGGTTTAAAGACATTCCCCCTTGTCCTACCACTACATTTTCTTGTGAAAAGCTCCTCTCCAGCTCTCTTTTGGTCTCCCTTTAAGTACCAGAAAGCTGCCGTAAAATTTCCCCAGAGCTTTCTCTTCTCTAGGTTGAACAACCCCAACTCTCTCAACTTGTCTTCACAGGGTACATGTTCCAGACTTCTAATCATTGTCATGGCCCTCCTCTGGACTCAGTCCAGCAGATCCATGTCCTTCTTATGTTGGGAATCCAAGAACTGAACATGTTACTGCAAGTGGGGACCTGCAAGAGCAGAGTAGAGGGGGAGAATCACCTCCCTTGACCTGCTGGCCACACTTCTTTTGATGCAGCAGAGGATACAGTTGGGTTTCTGGGCTGTAAGTGCATGTTGTCTGGTGATGTTGAGCTTCTTGTCCCAAATTCTTGTCCAGATTCTCAAGTCCTTCTCCACAGGGCTGCTCTAACCCATTTTCCTCCAAGCCTGTATTTGTGGTTGGGATTACCCCAACACAGATGCAGGGACCTTACACTTGACATTGTTGAACATTAAGTGTTTCTCACAGGCCCACATCTCAAGCCTGTCAAGAGCCCTGGAACTCTTAAAAAACTTTGTTGATGTTACACCTGAGGATATGATTTAGTGATGAAAGTGGAGGTGGTTCTGGGTTGATGGATGGACTTGAGGATCTTAAAGGTCTTTTCCAACCTTAATGATTCCATGATTTTGTGTCATGCAGGACAGTGTCAGATGCTTTGCAGAAGTCCAGATAGAGTTATTACAGCAGAATCAGTCAGTCAGAAAAACATACTCTAGATGATGAAAATCTTCTTCTAATTATATAGTATTCCTGACACAAAAAAACTGCTCATGACTCATGCACAGTAATTTCAGTTTACAGGTAGTTCAGTATTATGAGTCAAGTGATGGCTTAACAGCAGACTCAGTGGACCCCCTGAGAGGTACCAGTGAAGATCACACTAATTTTGTCTCAGTTCTTCTAAAGATTAGTAATTAATTAGTAATTCAGCGGTAAGATTATAATTGCACCTGAAAGTAATGATAGCACTGCAGCTGCTAATGGTCATAAAGGTAAAAATAACAAAACAACTCTCCCCAGTCATGAAATTGACACCTTAGCTGAGTTTACTACTGTAAGTGACCTAATAAATAATTCTATTACATAGGTTCTATTACCTTTGCATTAGTTTCTCAATGTTTTTAGTGGACAGAAAAATACTATAATAAATTTGAATTATACCAACCATTCTTAGTAATTTTTTTCATGGAGCTATAGGGCATAATGCATGTGAATCCACACCCTCCAGAATCTGTTCCACCTCCTCTTTTATGGAAGACTTTTCTTCTTTAGAGAAATAAAAGGCACAAAACCTCATTGACATGCTTTTGGTTGAGTTTTAGATATCTGTAGTCTATTAGAGAAAATAAACTGACAGCAGTCATTTTCCTGCATTACAGGTAGCATGCCAACCATGGCACATTGACTTTCCCTTCCAATGTTTCTCATTCTATTTGAGAATTAGGGGGGAAGAGGAGTTAGGTGTCATCTATGGATTGATACATTATTAGACATGTATGTAAGATAGGCTAGTATTTTTTAGATCATCAGTTTTAGACAAAGTTGTGATGAAGAACATCATTGTGATAATCTAGGAGTAGAAGGCAGATGTATTAAAAATGCCTCCCTCATGTACAAGAAGAGATAAATTTACTCTTGCAAGTGACACTAAAACATCAAAAAGAAAAAATAGAAAACATGCCCATACCATGTAGCACTGTGCAATGGAAAACGCTCTAATGTTGGTTTTGTACTGCTCACGAGACACAGGTTTCTCCCCTGTGCTTTCAGGCAGTGAGCCTTCCCTCATCCCAAGGGGCAGTGCCCACAGAGGTGTAGCAGATAAAAAGAGGGAAGTAAGCAGCACCTTTGACATTTGCTATTTGAATATGGCCTGCTTCCACCCTGCAACTTCAGCAGGTGAACTGGCCTGCCTTCATCCCCACCACATCATCAGGGGCAGTTTCAAGAGTTTAAGTTTGAATGCAGCTAGGTCCTAGACCTGGGCTTTTGTCTGGGCTAAGCATACTGTGAAACTGAATTGAGGGCTGCATTTTTGCATGACAGCTGTGGCATGATCCTGGGTAGCATTTATGCTGTGTTTCTGCTGCCCACAGATGCATACAGGCTCCCAAAGGGCAAAGTCAGAGCTTTGGGAGACTTGTTACAGGGGGCACAAGAGCCTCTAATAGCAGACCTGGCTGTGAATCCCTGCCTTGCTTACTGGTCCTCAGACAAAGGGGGTTACCTTTGCTTTTCTTGCCTATTTTTATTCTGTCCTGAAGAAGTGCTGTGCAAGAGAATTTGCTGGCAGCATCATTAGCATGATAGCATCATGCAGCAGTTACTTTCACCTCCAGAGCACTTTAAAAGCATTAGTTTAATTGAACTTTTGCATGAATTGAGATAAAACAGTGTTTTATCAGTGTTGTCTGACCATAACCAAGACTTCCTCTTTTTGATAAACTGTTATGGAATATTTCTGAGATTTTCTGCTCACAAAGCTTTTCCTAGCTTGCAAATATAAAGATAGCTTTCAAGGACTTACTCAAAATATTAAAAACTTAACTATTAATGGAAGCTTGCATTTAATTTTAAGGAGCTTATTCCTAGCTGCATGGTTTTCATAGCTCTGATATTTGTTCTCTTTATTTATTTATATTCTAGGCTTTATTCTTTGGATAGCTCAGGTGTCATTGCAAATTATTTTTGAAGGTTTTGTTTTGAAAAGTCATGTCCTAATGTCAGTTAAGAGCATACAATCTAGCTTAAAGATTCTGTAACTGCTAAGCTATCAAATTCACTTTGGCATATCCTACCTATGTCAAAAAGTGAACCATATGTCCACTGTTCAGGTGAATACATAAGTAAGCTTCAAAGACTCAGTGGGAGCACACTTGCTAATCTTTAAGAGCCCCACATGAAACACAATAGCATCTATTTCCATCTTTATGAACTCCCAGTAAAAGGGATGATTTAAACATGCAGTGCAGAAATACACGTAATTTAAAAAAATAAATAATGACACATATTACCATAAAGGGGATTTAAAAAGCAGTTCATATCCATAAAAGCTGTTTGGAGATTCCTCTTTTATTTCCCAATCAAGGAGATATGTTGTCCTATTTTCTATATCAGTGAGAATCATATTTTCTATGGCATTGCTATTTCTGTTCGTGTTATTGTAGAATTTAAAGGTTGAGGTTTCCAGTTACAAAGCTTCATCATGTGAAAACACACAACAAAGTAAAGCTCCCTGTCCCAAATAATTTACCACATGGATAAAACCAGGCAGATGTACCAAGCAGATAGAGGCATAATAAGATAGTAATTTTTTTGCACAACACTGTAAACAATGGTCACATATGTCACCCTTTCAAAGAGTTATTAGATCTAGAAATTTATGTGATTAGTAGGGTTCAGAGTAATATCCTATTTCTCCATTAATTTGATATTTCATATCCTCAATAAATTCATATTTATAAATTAACTAAATATTACGTTCTCTATTTCAGTCCTCCAGGGTTTGGGGAAATGAACTGCTAAGAAATTTTACTGTGAAGTAACCATATGCTTTTCCAATACTGATTTAATTTCTGATATTGAACTTCTTTCTTCTTCAGATGGGAAATGACTGTGTGTCTTCTGCACAGAAATTTCAGTATATAGAAACACAAACATTCCAAACAGGAATATAAAAGAAATACAACAATGAAAAATAAAAGCTGCTGGAACCAGTGCCTAAAATTCATCACTACTTCTGAACATTTGCAAATGATCTACCTACCTAGATGATGTTGCTTAGTATGGAAAGACGTTATATTACAGCTGGATCATTTTTCCTATTCTCTAGTTTCAACTTTTTTTTTTTTTTTTTTTTTTTTTTTTTTATTTAGTAGACACAGGCAAAATCAAGATTGGTGAACTGGTTTCATATGCTATCAATAGTTTTATGTGGTTTCTCTAAAAGTGATATAAAGAAACAGCGCGCAATGCCTAACTGATACTCTGAAGTGTATTATTACTTAGACTGAACTTTTTGCTACTATTTGCATGCTACTGCATTTCAAGCCAAGAAGTAACCATGGACAGTGAAATGAAGAGTAAAGGAACAGAAAGATGGACAGCAAAGGAATCTTATTTATTTGATTAACAGCTGAAGATGCACAAAGGCAGGTAGGAGCAAGGATAGAACAAACATGACATTTCAGATCAACTCAGACTGAAATTAAGAAAAAGTGAAAGTAAAACAAGTAAAAACATTTATCAACTCTGTGTTCAAAGAACATATTAAAGAGTTCACCTTTTTTTTTTCTTTTTTTTCTATCAGACAAGTCTTTCTTGTTGGAGCATAATGAGATTGTGACAGGAAACTTTTTCACTTTTCCTTCTTTCATTGGTTCAACTGATTTTGACTCATTTGCCCTTCTTCACTACAGTGTCATCTAAGACTTAATAACTTGCTGTAATTGCTATCTTCCTTGGTTGCCTAAGAGTAAATTGCTACTTTAATTTGCATGCAATGTCCATTTCTACTCAGAAATAATAATGAATATTGATGAATTTATTATTCTAATTGTTGTATTTACATAGAATGTAATAATCTTCAGCGTCTAAAAAAACCCACTTTTGTAGTGTTTTACTGACTTTCCTTGTCACAGATCTCCTCAACCCAAGTGTGTCTGAGAAACTTAAAATCCACTGTGAAATCCCAAGTCTTTCTGGCCTTTTTTACTATATTCAGCAGAACATTGGACACTACACTGATCCACACATGAGATGTGCAGGAAGAAAATTACAAAGAGAAACAAAACAGGAATCTTTCAGTTTAAGGCCTGATGGCCATTTTTCTAAGCTGCCCCTGCTAGAAAGCTTATCTTGTTAGTATTTACAGTGCAATAATGATTATCTAATTCCTGACAGTGCAGGCAGAATCTGTCAAACTATTAATTCTGTGAACTCTCCAGGCACTACAGCTCTTATAGAGAAAGTCTATGGAGAAAACTCAGTTCCCTCAGTACTACAAAATTAACATAAACTCTTTTCCACCTGTATTTTCAATTCTGTTTTTTTGCAAGCATAGCAACTATGTAGATGTCCTTGCAAAGGAAACACCGTCAGGCCTGCATAATTGATCTGAAATTACTAGTTCTCCCTTTTCTGTTCAGTACTCACTTCAAATCCCATTGCTCCAGCATGTTCTAGCTGGCATATAAGAATGCAGTAGGGCAAATAGGCACTCTTCTTTCATTGTAAAATCCTCACTGTTCCTCCAAGAGATTTCTAGCCACCCCAAATGGAGCTGGACCTTTGTCAGTGTGGAATCCACCTGTTAGTTTATGGTACTAATCACTTCCTTCTCATTAACATAGTCTCACCATTGCCAACTGCACTCACAAGGCAATCTAACAGGAAAGCTCCCTAGAAAAATTGATTTAGCTATTAAACTCAGTACAGGTATATCCATGTGAACATATATTGAAATTAACTTCGGTGGCCTAGATGTCTATAATTTTGAGACATTTTTGAATCAGATGTCTTCTGCATCCTCTGTTTGCTGTGTTTGCTTTCACCTTCTTTCACCTTCCACTGGAAGACCATACCTTGAATTGAAATTACTTCCTTAAGTGAATATCAGCTTCACTACAGTCCAGCAAGAAAATTAAATTCAATTTCACCTTGTTTTTCCAATGCTATGAAGCACAGAAACTAAGTGAACATCTGTTGTCCAGGTGCAACCAACACAACTCTACAAGCAAAGGCCTATAAAATTCTAAGTAGTTTTGGTCCTGAAAACAAACAAACAAACAAACAAAAGCATTACCAGTTGGATACTACATCCTGCAGAGTGTCAGCTGCAGAGGACTTCTTGCCAGTGTAGCTTCTTTAAGAGGCTTAGCAGTCAGTGCGAGCATAACTCAATTGAAATCAGTGGAGCTCTGCTCAGCTGCACGAACTGAGGATCTATATATAAACTAGAATATTAAAGTTCCCAAAAATACTGTTATTGAGTATGCTACTCTGAAGTTTTACTGAAAACACCATTGAGAGATGGGAAAAAATGTAAATGAGCAGTTGCTAATACTGCAGCTTTAGGTTAAAGTGTATAGAACTAAAATTAGAAACATTCTGTCACAAAATCTCTACTAGTTAAAAAGAAAAAAATATAAAAAAAGAAAGACAAAGTTTTTCTTCATTGACAGTGAAATATTTCTGATAGGCTTCTACTGTACTAAGTTAATATGTAAAAGTGTGTAGGTAATATTTTGACATGATTATTCATGTACTTGAAGTTCAAAATGTACATTAAACAGACAACATGTTTCTAATTTTGTTTCTATACAGAGCATCATCTGAGGATAGACTACATTTTATTCAAACTTTTCTTATACTAGTGTAAAATCTCTACCTAAAAAAAAAAAAAAAAAAAAAAAAAAAAAAAAAAAGAAGAGGAAGCCTCTCATTCACAATGAAGCATTCCTGATAGGTTTCCACTATCCTGCCTAAAGTTAGCATGAAACTTTTATAGACCTACATCCAAATTGGTTGTATTATTGTGTATGAGTTCTCCTTCTAATATTGCTGGTGTTATTTTAAATCACGGATCATTTTGAAAACCATGACTCATGCAAACATTCACATAAACTTTTTTAAATGATCATTTAGAATCATTCTATTGACTTTCATTGTGGAATCTGAAGGAATGTTGGTAATATTTCTAGGTACATTTTAATAGAATTCTGGTTTTGTTTTTATGTCACGTCTCTCACTGGAATATCAGAGTGCTTCTCAGCTGCACATAGAGCAATATAACGAGCTATCTATACTCACATGCTTGCTCCAAAGGGTGAACAGTGTGCATTGGAGCATCTTATCTTGGTTTGTTCTCAAACACTGATTCTTCCTGACATGTCTGAAGTGTTATGCAGTGCAAACATATATTCAGCCTTACAGCATAGGAAGCTACTGGGTGAGACATCTAGGGGTTTAATCATCCGAAGTGGTCCCCCTGTAGAAAGCATCTGTACAAAGACTGAAGTAAGAAATGGTCTATCTATACATAGCATATCTGAGTCTCTAAACCATACCAAAAAGCATTAGTTATTCATTTTAAATTAAAAAACTTATTTCTTTCCTCTTTCTCTCCACGGGTATTTTTAAGGTTGAGGTAACAATCCCAGATTATATATTCTGTCTTACATTTATAATCATGTTTTGCAACTCAGTTCATGTACTCTGGAGATATCAGAATTGAAACATCCTTGAGTATCTTTGGGGAAATATGAAATATTAAGTTCATTTCAAGATCAAGCTGTATAACACTAAATAAAAGCTTTTTTTAAGCTGAAATTTCTTTCTTTGAGGAACAATTAACTTACATTTTCCACCTTCATTCCCTTTCTGGTATGTCAGCTGTCACATATTTCTGAAATCTTGCTCTGTTCTTGCAGTTTGAAGTTTTTCTTTTTTCTAACACTATGCTTGATTCTGTTAGACTCTGAAAAAGCCTTGCTAGCACTAGGCCCAAGACAGAAGTATATAATGTAGTACTCAGTGTAGGTGTGAAAATTCGGCAGAATCCAAATTCCGCTTTTCCTCTGTTTAATTTATCTCACATATTCCTTGCAGCTCTGATAGCCCTTAGTCTTTACTCTGATTTTTTGATGGGCTTGAACCTTCTACCCTTTTATTCTTTATTCACTTTCACTTGCCTTTTTTTAATTTTTTTTTTTCTCCGGAGAAATTAGTAGTGTTAATCAATGGCTGGGTTGCTTTGAATAATTCTGCTTCATACAAGTAACCAGATAAGGGATTTCAATAAGATGCCAACATGAGTTGATTTTACAAATAAGTGAGAAATTTTAGAAATAAGCTGAGAGAAGTTGGCAAATGTAAGTGCTCCCTAAACAGAAAGAAATCTTATTTTCTATGTCTTATTGTGCACTAACAACAAAACTAAAGCTGGTGATTTTGAAAGACTTAGGATTCAAAGGAGTAGCGAACAGAAAAAAAAAACTAATAGGAACTTCTTTGTAGTCATTTGCAATGGTTGACAGAATTTTGAGCTTTGATCCTCAAATGCATGCAAAATGAAGCTTGCCTTTAGCAAGAGACAAATTGGAGTTTATCTGCCTATGGTTTGTTCATGGTTAGGATTTTCTTTCCAGTGGACAGCTAGAAGCTTTTTGACTTTGTGTGGACATAGGTAGATACTCATAGCCTCATCAACAGAAACACTGTTCCTGCTTCCTTTCAATTTGTTCATAGAGGTAAAATAATATTTCCCTACACCACAAATTGCTTTAGCTAACATGCCATCAGAAAGATGGTTTTATCAAAATGTTATTTTGAACATAGTAAGTAAAATTTATACTCCCTGTAGTTTTCCTGAATTAAGTTTTCTCCCTGAAGTTTTATTTGATTATGTCTTCATAACAGATTCTTTAGAATGGTTCAAAGCCCTGCCTAAAAAACATGAGTATCAAATGAGCAGAGGAAGGAAATGAAAGATGGTTATTTTCACTCTATGCATTAAGAAAAAAGCCTAATGTTTACTTAACACATTGGGACATTCATAACAAATTTTTTTTGCTTCTAAGACATCAAATCTATACAGTGTCTGCATGTCTAGAAGATAGAGGTGAATCTTGGTAGATTATCTTAGGAACAAACGAGAAAGAAAAGAACATCATTGCACAGATCTTACTTTAAGATTTGGGTTTTTTAGAAGGCACATGCATTTGAAGAAGCACGGACTGCATTCATTCCCCTGGCCCTCAGGGATCAGCAGTGGGGCTGGTCTACTCCCTGGAGAGAGCGCTGGGATGGGATCCTAGCTGACTGAGACAGTTCCCCATGTGTTCACCCAGCAGATGACACCTACTCCTATTTTTATGACCTCTGGCCCATCCAGAGCTGGCTGAGCTTGCTGAGTGTCCTTGGCTGAGCTGGGGTGGAGGGACACCCCCTCCTATTGGGTATCTTTGGGTGTCACTAAGGGACTCACTGGATAGCTGGCATGCATTACCCCCTCGGGAATGTCTCAGTTACTCTTCCAAGATCTTGCTTGCAAAGAGCAATTCCAGGAACTCTTTTTAATGAGAATTTCACTCCTGAGTGAAGCAAGTATTGCAAGGAATTTGAGCATAGGCTTAT
The DNA here is from genome assembly GCA_038380795.1 of Pyrocephalus nanus. Lineage (NCBI taxonomy): Eukaryota > Metazoa > Chordata > Aves > Passeriformes > Tyrannidae > Pyrocephalus > Pyrocephalus nanus. The sequence goes on along the minus strand of CM076260.1, from coordinate 81,356,743 downwards.
AGCACTTCTGCTGCAGTCCAGCCCTGTGAATGTTTGTAGATGCATTAGCAATGCACATTTTAGCAAACCTTGCCTGGGGGTTCTCAATAGCATCCAAGCATATAAAAATGCAGTTAATCTAAACTCCTATTCATTTGAATTTCAGGGCACATAAGTCCATAAAATAGGAAAGCCAAAAGATAAAAGAAGGAGGGAAAAAAAAAAAAAAAAAAAAAAAACCACCCTAACTACTGTTTCTAATGGGGGAAAAAAACATCTGAGAACGGCTTAATCTGAACTCGGAAGGATTTATAATAATTGTGAAGGAGCAGAGTTGTACTTGTGTCTTCAGACCTAGCAGAACAAAGTTTCATACTATTAATAACAGAAATATAGCTTTAGCTCATTTTTGGGGGTTTTATTTAAAATGAGAATGCCCTACAACAAAGAGCAGTGGCCAAACAGCTTTGGCTATTAATTCAGTTTTAGTAGGGCTTGCTATGTACTGTAGCATTATTCTCTGCACACATTGACGTTCCTGTTTTCTCTCCACTTCTTTCCTTAGTGTGAAAGCTGTCTCTTCTCACTAATTAAATTTCATTACCTCCCACTGAAGTGAAGAGACTGAGAGATTGCTGGCTGACTGCCTTTGACACTCTTAATCAATCCCTAGAGAACAAATAATGACCCTTTTTTTGTTTCTTTTTTAACTTGTAACCTTTTTTTCCCATCCTGAGACACAATTTCCCCAGTCATTTGAATTTATGTCCGTCTTCAGTCTTGGGACCCTAATGATAAGTAATTCTGTGGTCATGTAACTAATCAATAAAAGGATAGTTATGTGCCTCATCTTTGGCATAAGTATTAAACTTGCAATGTCATTTTGCCCTTACAAACTCACTTTAGTATAATTCCTGTAAAACGCTGGAATCTTGCTATCTGGAGACACCACCAAAACTCTTTTTACCACATCTTATCTACAAAGTTATTTACATAGAAGTTGGACTTAAGTTAGAGGGTTTCTATTAATGTGCCTCATTTTTTTTAATTATAAGGACAAATCCATATTCAGTGAAGTTCCACTGATTTAAGAGTAACATCACACATGAATTCTACTGCAGTTCTCAATTTAGGACAAACAAATAAAGCACAACTTCTACCTTCAGACAAGGAATGGTAAAATGAAATTTATTCTTAACTAAGTAGCATTTCAGTATGCTATGTAAACTTTGAAAGTCTTCACTTAATGAATCAGGATGACAGCTTTATTTATACTTTAAAGCATCAATACACAGAGTATTTACACACATGCCAGTGCAGGTATTGGTCATTTTTAACCCCTGAGGCAGTTTCTTTCTCTCCCCTACCGACTTCCAAAATGAAGCCTTTACAAATTTTTGGTTTTCCATCTGACTGCATAAGACATCATACCTGCGGTGAAACTTTGTGAGATTCAATTACATTTATGCCAGCACTTACCATAAGCAAGCACATACCAACCTATTGTCATAAACTACCCAAATATCTAAGTCCCTAGAGTATAGAATTTGTCATGATAGCACTGAGGAAATGGTCTATATATCTTTCTTGATATATAAAGCTACTACTGTACAACTCTTTTCAGACTTCTCTCATCGTTTAGAGTAGCTTTCCATCTCTGGTCCACTTTCTTTGCTGGGAGATATATAACACTTGGTACACAAGCTATTAGTTGTGTTGTTGTGGAAATCAGTATGTTAAAACTGGTGGACTTTTTTTTTTTAATGATTGCTTAATGGATTAACTAATTACCTGCTGGTTTATGGAAGTCTCAGTTTTCGCATATGTCTCCATGGTTTAGGGAGGAATTTATCAGCATATTTTTATTTCTAGATCTGTCTAAATCCTCTTCTTACCATGGCTGGTGTTATTCACACAGTATAGACCACTCTCCAATTAATTGTAAGACAGCTATGTAACCTAATAATTAGAAGTGGCAAATATTAATTTAGGGGGTTTCAGAAGACAGAAACACTCATTTTCAAGACTATGAAAGTTTCCAAATATAAGTAGCAAAACTTAAAATCTTTCATCCATCACAAAAGGATATATGAAAAAGTTATGATTTTTTTTTCTAATAAACTAATATGAACAGCTTAATGATGGTGCAATATTGGTCCCACTATTTGGAATAACAGCTTGCTTATATTATGGGAAGAGTTAGGAGAAACCATGTGAATCCATTCTTTCAGTTAAAAAGGCACGGCGATACTCCTGATAGGTTTTCAGCATAGCAACAAGGATATTTTATTTTTCTGAACAGTGAAACCAGACTCATACTTCATCTGTAACCAGTTCTGGCGCCAAAACTACTGCAAATATCAGGTTCATAACAAGTACCTTATTTTCTATATGCTTTTAAGAAAAAAAGAAATGTTTCACATTCTTTTGAAAGTCCAATTAATTATGACTTAAATAGAAGAAACTTTGGAATCTTTTCATAAACACTAATTTTGCTTTGATTGTTTTGTTCATTATTAACCACTAATCTTTATACCATTACTGTGCTAAATCATTATTTCTTTCAGATCAGTTACAATACTTGCCATTTAATATTCCTAAGAAATTGCTATCAATATTCATTACACACAGATTAGAAAGTATCTGTTTTATACACTGATTAACTTATACCGGTTAGTAAAGTAATTCTGAGTAAAACTGGACTCTATGTCCTCTTGCTGTTGTCAGTCATATTCATAGCTGGAAAGAAAGATCCATTCTTTCCTTGGCTAAAGCTGCATAGGAGCAGTTCATGGCAATTGTGATCAAAATTGCTGTTTGATGATGCTTGAAAGATTATTGTATTTTATTTTAAAGTGTCATTCTATTCTAGCATCATCAGGCTATTTTTCACTTTCATGAGATTTCTGGAATAGGAAGAAAATACAGTGACATCTAATATACGACACATTTTGACTCTTATGTTCAAGGAGATGCACTAAATCATATGAAAAATTAAAAACAACAACAACAACAACAAAAAATTAAATCCTCAACAATACCAATGTAGTACAGCATTCATATTTGAAGGAATAACAGAATGTAGAGTTTCTGGGATCTGTTCTATTTTTACTAGAATGTTGCTATAAAATAATTGATGCAAATCCCTTTGAGTTTGTCACTGACTACAGGCAAAGGGTAAAACCCTATGGCGAAACAAAAACACTGAGCACAGTTCCATGATCCCAGTTCAGATGAAAGATCCATGGAATTCACAAGAGTTGCTTGCTTGGGGAGGAACTGAAAAAGCACTATTCTGCCTTGTGATAGCTCCTGGTTGCAAACTCTAATTATTTATACATCTGCAGAAGAGAAAGGAAATGTACTACCTACCTGACAGCTGTGGGTATCTTACTGCTAACTACTTTCTGTTTTATGCTTGTGTTATTCAGTGCATTATAGTTTTGTGTATATAGATTTCAATTCTCTTAAAACCCAAGGAAAGGACTTACTTGACCTAACTTCAAACTTCTAAATGCAGAGGTCAACATCAGAGCTGGTTGTCTAGACTTGAATTTTGGCAGAAAAAGTAGGCAATTTTGAAATACGAATCATCTCAAATTCAGACAGATACCTGAATTAGGTAAAATAAATCACACAAAAAGTGGTTTTTTCTCATCAGTCATCATAAAAATAGCCTAGACCGCTGTTTCAGATACAGACAAAAGTATTATAGTTTGGTCAGTTAAATCTCGTCCTCCAGGTTAATCAAAACCTTTCATTACAATACCAATCACAACTCAAAACTGAAACCCCTCAGAAAAAGGAGGAAAGAAAAAACTATTTAGCCTTTTGAACAGTAAACATTTTGTTTGCTGACACCCCTTGCTGCATTTCCCAAGCTACAGAGGGCAAGGCAAGGATTAATCCAAAAAGACTACAGTGTTAGACTTTGTAAGCCCTCTATGTGACAGCAGCAAGTGCTAGAAGTGTCAGAGCTAATTATAGCTGTTTTACCTTGTTGTACCAGGGACTCGAACATGGCACTGAACTCCTGGGGCTGCTGTGCAAGCACTTGCCCAGGGAGCAGCTGCGTCTCAGCATGTGCATAGCAGGTGGGCTTAGAATCCCTCTGCTCTGGGTAGTGAACAGCTCATGGCATATGTGCAGGCCAGGATGAGCTCTGGTGAGCAGCAGTGTAAGGACTTGGTTTTGATTCTGCTTCTATCTCATAAATAGATTTTTCCCACTGTAGCATGTCATTTCTTTCAGCTATCCCCACAAACTCACTGCTCTTAGCATGTGCAGACATCTGAACTGTTTTTTCTTCCTGTTTCTCTCCTTTCTAGTTAGAAAAAAACCAAAAACCAAAAAACAAACAAACAAAAAAACAAAACAAAACAAAAACCCCCCAAGCTTTAAATGTCTTAAATTGCAATCTTTAGCTATACAAAATGATACTCGTGATAAGCTTGTAACCACATGAGGTTATCTCAGGCCTGCCAGGTCATATCACGTTATGTCAACAGTGATGTAATATATTTGAGATGCTGTAATCCAGAATGATTTGATAAAACATGGCACACATTATGTCTGAACATTTTTATTAGAAAGGAAATGATTTAAAATCAAACTATTAGCAAGTGAGTGGTTCACATCAACCATGCATGTAGTGAATGCTGTATATAAATTTTTTGTGATTTTCTTCCTTATTGCTTTAAAACATGACTGCTACTTGCCCATAGACTGCCTGTCTACATTTTTGTGCCAGAAATCATCTGAAAATGTTGAAATACAGCTCTCAAATTGCCACTGGGCAATTAATATCTATTTATGGTTCCTCACAGTCTGATCTTCTTTGTAAGGTTTGTTTCTTATTGAAGGAGAACAGCTTAATTCCTTTGGCTCCAAGATGCCATCTAGAGAACTGTTCTGTAGGAATTTTTTCTATCCAAGTTATTTTGAAGAGACTGGGAATCTTCTTCTTTAGCCTGAGTCACATTTCTGCCTCTCAATTAATTCTAAAAAGACTAAGAAATGGTAAATTCAGTCTGGATGCATTCAGTGCAAGAACTTGAGCTTTTGTTCCCTGTAGTTCTAGCCTCCAGTTATTCAGACTGTTCTTTCACCCTGTCTAAAATTATAATTTCAACTAATAATTTGTAACGGGCTAAAACCATATCACCAGATATTATGATCAAACATGGGCCACAAAGACAGTTGTTGGCCTGAAGAGTTTACAGTCTTTTTTTTTTTTACCACAAATGTGTCATAAAGAAAAAAACAAATAAACAAACAGACCAAAAAAGATATGTAACTTTCAGAAACAATGGTAACAGCACAAAGTTTCCCTAGGTAGATGTTCAAGTAGCACAAGCCATTGTAGCCATCATCATTGCTGCAATGGCTTTGTCAGAAGTCAGCAGAGGCACCGTCCCTGTTATCAGCTTGGACACTGCAGGATTGCAGCAGCCACCTCCTGCTTTAATGACCAGCCTTTCACATTCTCACATTATGTGACCTCAGCTGCACATAAAGACAGATGAGCAGAAGACTGAATTGCTAAGGAACCATAATATATTACATACTGTCAAAGATATCCTAGAATTCAAGACTAAATTCCTATTATATGTGATTCTTAAACTCTCCTAAAATAGAAGAGTTGGGCACTTAACTCTCCATGGCTTCTGTGGAAATCCGTCCATTAAGTAGTTGCTCTAGTTACAGTTTAGCAGTATGCTATAATATCTTCTTATGCTGAGAGGTATTTTTCAGCTTAAATAAAGTTAATATAATCAAATCCACAGACTTTGGCATCTAAATGGAACAAGGAGTAAACACACTGCACTTTAAGCCTTACTGGAGCCCTAGAGCCATCAACCACTTCTATGAGCTCAGAGGAGTTCTGTGTCCCCGGTGGCCATACCCTGAGGGCTTTTCTGTTCCTTGTCAAAGAATTAGACTCAGAAGCGCTTCAAAATCCCAGGGCAATGCACTGTATGGTGTCAGACAGCTGACTGTCACAGGGGCTTGATTTGAGGTAGATACTTCAGGTTTCAGGTAGAGATAAGTATTTCAAGTTCATTATACATAAATAAGTAAATAAAGACAAAAATCAGTCCACAAATAAAGCACCTTCTCTATCTCTTCCCAGCCGTGGCTCCACTTCATGATAAAACAAAGTTTGTGAAAGAAACTATCCCTTTACATCTTTTCTGAAGAATGGGATATTTTTATTAAGTTTAATATAGATTAGTATGAAAGATATTGTGCTGTGGCTATCTAAAGCAAGAAAGGTTTTAATGTTAAAAGGACTCAACATTTTTATTATGATAAATAAAAATCACACACAGTGTGACAAGCACATAAGCTCATCTATGAGTCAACATCAGTGCATAAAAAGACACTTTTTTTTTTTTTTCCTTCCAGTCATATCAATTGTCTTATAGGAGACACCACACTGCTTTCCAAACTAAGATGTGCTTAAAACTAATTTGGAAAGCCCATGTACACATATGGGTACAATATTTTAAACATTTTTAAATTCAAAACATTTTAAATGTTTTAAAATTCAAGGAGAAAACCTTCCTATGATTTTGCTGCAAGATATCTGTCAACAGTTGTGCTGGATGTCACCAGCCTCTGCTATGTTACTTATTTAATATAACTCTTTTATCTACTCAAAATAACAGCTTTGACATGGAGATCTTCCCATTTTTAATGACTTGTGTGAGACCCATTCAGGGACTGCTGGGAAAATATTTACTGGATGTATCTCTAGCAATGAGCTAGCTGTAGAAATGTATTTGGCCTTTTCTGGAAGTTTGGAGCATCAGCTTTATGCTGGCATGACTACATTGTGTGGTTATATAATGACTGAGCACACTTCTGAAGCTTACAGGGTTGAGAATCAAGTAGGTAAGTAATTTAGGACTACAGAACAAGGGAAGGGGAGTTTAAAGAAACTAAATGTGAACCAGATCACAAGTAAGTCCTTGGTATTACCCCCCCCTTGCAGCTTCTGCCTCCAGCAGAAAGGCCCATGACTGATAGGAAGTAACATAAGGGAAAGTAAATGGCTACAATGTTTTACGTATTTCACATATTTCTGACAAGTCTTTCCAAAGACTATGTTATTGCTCTACTGTGGAGACAAGATGTTATGATATGCTATAAAAAAATATAGATTTTCTTGGTGATGGGACAAAGAATATGGCAAAATATTTTCTCATCAAGCTCCAGGAACAGGGAACAAATGGTAAAGACTCTTACAGCATCATTATAAATGTCTAACAAAGAAACTTGTAAAATAAATGCTGAAGTGCTCTATAAAACACACTATGGTAGGAACAATGAGAGTTACAGTAAAATAAAATGGCGCAGTAACAAAGGTGAAGTTTCGTACCAAATTTTCTAACAATGTATAACAAAAGGATTTTTGTTCCCTTCAGAGCTTCAGCCTGAGACCTTTTTTCCTTACTATGTTATTTTCAAAGATTATACCTTTTCTAGTCTCTACACCTGACATCTGATCATGGTTTTTTTGTGTATATTGATTTCAAAGTTAATGTTCAAGAGGGAATTCCTTTGATTTGTGATTATAAAAGTCCATTTTCGATGTGTTCTCAATGTTCTGTTGTATATTTAGATCAGTAACAGTGGTGATTATTAAAAAAAAATCCAGTGAAACTAAATGATTCCCTAAAATGTCTAGAGGGTTAATGCCTAGGGTTACAATTGATTCATGTCATCAGTCTAATGAGAAAGATTAGAAAGGATCTGTCTAATTTCTGTTTGCTTTAACTTTTAAATCGTATTTGTGCCAAGAGCATCCTTATTAAGAAACTTTCTGTATGGCTTGCACTCTCTTCTCATGTACATACTTACAGATTGCCAGTTTGGGTACTAATGAATCTTCCAAGTTTCAGGAATAATTATTCTTTATAAAGCCTAATATCCAGGGAGCAAAAAGTGTTACTGATATGCCAGACTGAGTTTACTTCTTGAAGTGCAGAAAAGAGAATAAACAAGTTTAATTGCCTGAAGTTCCTATGCCTGGAATAGAAAACATAAACTGGTTTCAAAGTCAGTGGTATTCTACATGGCCAGAAGGATCTAACACCAGGAAATCTATCTGCTGATCTTAGTTTTGAGAGCAATCCCCATTACAATTAAATAGAAGAAGTTCAACTTATATACATTTAAGGTTGTATTATTAACATATTTTAGAAAAAAAGCACTTGAATATTGATAAAAGTATTGTGGTTGCCCATGTTTAACAGTATGTTTTTGAATTTTTATATGTATGATATCTGATATGATATAAACTTCAAGAAACAATGGAACATGTTATTAAAAATGGCGATATAATGACAGAAATCCTAGCTGATTTACTCTGCAATTTGAACTGGATTAGGCTTCATTCCAGTAAAATACATAGTTACATTTAGGAAACTAAGTAATTTCACTGAATGTGTATATCAGAGAGTAAGGCCACATTGTAAAATCTACTCACTGAGATGATGATATTCTTTTTGTCACAAACCTTTCAGCTGCATTTCTTGAAAATGAGTACTTACAAAAAAATAATTTTAAGTTGCTGTTTGACTGACACAGTATTTCCATACTGATGGAACCATGAAAAAACATTAGTGCCTAATAGAAAGCAAATTAAAATCCTTAATGAAAATTTTAGTGCATAAATTCATATACAAAGGATGACCTTAATAAAATCTATTAATATGATATAGTATTTTTAACTTTATACTGGAAGCATAGAAAACATGTATACTTTCAAATAATATCATAAAATTGCTAAACAATGTTGCTTGTTTGTGTTTAGCATAAATTAACACTTGTGCAAATGACAATAAGAAGACAAGAAATCTCAGGGATTATGTTTCAGCAAATAAATTGTTTGTAAACACAGTTTGAGAAAGGCTCTTATAGATTGCTCTTTCCACCTATATCATGTTGCATGACTGTGAAATCTTTGAGCTCCATATACTCAGTAACAGATAAAGGAAATAGAGGGTGACTTTGTAGGCTGACAAGAAAAGAGGGAGTTTATTTCATGTTTGTTTTGCTCTAACCTTCATTAAGCTTAAAATGAACCAGCCATTTGTTTCAGGCATATGATGCTTTGTGAAAACCCAGTTCAGAATATCTGAATTCTAATGACTGGAAAAAACATGATGGTCTAACTTTTGCATGTATAGTTATTGCCAAATATATCTGTGCCATTCAATTTTTATTACTGTGTAGCTTTAGCTTGTAGGAGATTATACAGTCAGCTAAATCCCTGCAAAATATTTATTTTTATCCAAATCTTCTTTACATTTGCAAATCCTGACTATACGAAATTTTGTATATGCCATCTCTGCAATGTTTGGGAGACAAAAATGTCTGTATGCACGTCCACCATCTCATAGTCTCACAGCTGTTCCTCACTGCAGGTTGGCAGCACAGCAGGTGCCCTGTGGTTTGTAAAGAACTATCGAGAGCTGGTCCAGTCATGGAGAAAAATTTCTCCCAGAAGCACCAGGCAGAAACTGGGAAATGGCCTTGGCAGGGAAATGCCCTCTCATTGATTTGCCAATTTTATGTCAGTCACATAAATGCTGCTGATGTTATAGTAGCCAAGTGCTGTTGCAGATGAAACTTTCTTAAGAATGCCTTCAGCGCCCACTCAGGCATCTAGAGTCTGTGTTGAAGGCCATGGCATAGATCTAGATCTTCTGGACATAGACAGCTTCTGGATATGAGGACTATCTAATAGCCCAGTGGCATGTTGTTCTTTAAAGCAAAAATTAAAATTACTATGAGAAAGAGAAATTAAAATTACTGGTAGAGAGTGCATATATACACCATGATTGAGCTTCGTCGAGCTTACAAGATTCAAGACCTTTTGGGCTACATAAGAATAGGCTAATTTCTGTAGTGCTGGGGCAAAAAATCAAGCTGTGACTCTCAAAAGGACTTTTTTTTTAATTTCCCTTAGTTTCTTCCACTTTTACTTTAATTGAAGCTGAGAAGGATAAAAATTAAACAAATATCAAACTCTATATCAAGCTGTTACAGTTAATAGTCATAGCAGGAAACTTTGTAATAATAATATTTTAAATCAAACTTATTGGCAGAAAACAAGCAATCAGTGTGATTTGAGAACTTTCTACAAGAAAGGTTTTCTAAAGGAATAATGCTCCTACAAACATGAAGTCATTTCCAAAGGAAAAATTTTAGTTTTGTCGAAAAAAAAAAAAAAAAGAAAAAGAAAAAAGGCATGATTATCCTTTAGAAAAATGGGAATGTCTGTATTCAACTACATATGTAAGCATTCCAGTATCTGGGCTATCCACTGGCCTGTGTAGGGTTAGACATGACCCTCAAAAAGATACACTCAACACGCCTCAACACACTTCCTCAATAAGGAAACGCCTTATAAAATTCTATGAAAATCTCAGCCTTTGAGCATCTTCAAAAGATTTCTCTATTTCTATTCAGTAAACATTTTAATAGTAGGCAATAATCCTGCCTTTAGCACAAGTTGTACTGCATAAATTAGTATCTCAACAAGTATTACAGTGTGAGTCTATTTTGAGTTTTGTCATCTGAAGTAAGTAGCAAATGTGAACTTGGCATCTGCCATATGGTTAATTCAATAACAATCAATAATGAAATAATGAGTGAAAGTATGAAGAGGAAGAAACCTATGAGCATCTTTCTAATGTAAGTCTGAATACAAATGACATCATCCATGTTCTTGGTTAAGTTGCAACATCCACAGCCTTAATAAAGAGGATGGAATTTGGCTGGGTAAAAATCACCATAAAAAGAACTTTGTTTTTAAATAGAAAGCAAAATAAACTAATCTCATTGCATTTCTCAGTAGAAATGCAACGTGGTGGAGAAAGAATATCTGCATAGAGTTTAGATCAATTTTAGCAAAGCATTTGATATAGAATCTTATTAAATATTTTATGAAGTTATTTTGGATACAAATGCCCAAGAAAAAAATAAAACTGTGACTTACATGCATCCACATTATGTGCTTTGTACTTTAATAGAAAAAAATTTGTTTCTTCTGTATTGCCAACACATTTCAAGGTTATACCTAGAGTGGTGCCTGCTCTGCCCTCAATAATGCCTTTGAAATAAATCCTTTCACACATCGCAAGGTATTCTAGATCAAATACATACAACTGCTAAGTTGATGGTGGCAGTTTTATTGTTGTTTATAATGTCTGCTCTGGATTCCTGCTTTGAATTATACATCATCATCTTTCCTCTCTTAAATTCCTACTTTTTCTGTCAACAGTGTTCAAGAAAGTATTTGTATGTTGACCACAAGGCTAGAAAATTGATTATGAATTGGTCCAGGGATCAAACACTGAATAGTAATGAACACCAACCTGAGCTGTCTGTGAATGCTCCATACTGTTTTAAAGATGTTAAACAGAACTGACTGCCTCTTGCAGCACTGCCCATGGGAGCACCGCTGTGAAGAGTGCTAGATCTACTCTGAGTGTTTCTGCCAATTATCAAAGGAGGAACACAGAGGTCTTTAAATGTACAGGTAACACTGAGGAAGGAAAACCTCACTCGAGCTGAAGAAAGAGCAGCAACATTTGCAACCCTGTTCATCTGCCTCCTCCACCCCGTTTTCTCTGCCCAAACCTGTATCGAGTCAATGCAGCTTCCAACACTCAGTCAGTGCCTGGGAACGCAGCAGGGGCCAGACATTACCAGCACCAAGATCACTGTGACCTTGGGATATGTCCAGCTGGAGTGGCAGCACTGCCATGGCCTCTTCTGCCCTGCACCACCGAGACACACCACCCGGTGAGGACGGACACAGGTGCCTGCACAGTTGTGCCCATGCTTTGTATGTACACCTGGCAGGAAGACTATATTAATATTTAAAAGGCGATGTACTATAGCTAAGCCCCTTCCGAACTCTATGGCTTCTCACTATGTGTTACTCTACGGGCACCCTTTTGGAATGCCTAGAACTTGGTTTTCAAAGAGGAAAGTTGCTGCTGTTTCATTCATTGTGAGCCCACAATTTTTTGACACTGCCTGTTAAACCATTTATTCAGAGCTCATTAATTTACTTTTTTCTCTAGCAAGAATGGCTTGATTCTTTATGCTGGTGAACTGCAGCCTGGCACAACAACAAGGCCAGAAATTCTGTTTGATTATCTCTGTTAACAAACAAAATGAGCACAGTTTTCTAAAAGACTTTTTTAGCTTGGAAATGTTTGAAATTGGCTGCTGACTGAATTTGGTCTGGGAGTATGGCAATTCTGCGGAGCTTCAGTGCTTCCAAACCTGAATTTTTTCACTTTTTTGTAAATTGTGAAGATGACTTGTAATTATGTCCACAGGTTCAGACAGCAGCTCATAACAATACTAAAATGATTTTCTTATCCTTTTATTTGTCCCTTGACTATTACAACCTTTTGCATCCTTTTCACTTGATAATTTCCACATAAAAGGAAGAAAAATCCCTCCCTTCTGCTCTGTCAGACTTTCAGCTGAATTAGTGAAGAAGCATTTTCAGACTTAGATTTCCTTACAATATAAACTAAAGCACAAAGTCTGTTCTTGATGATGGCACCCTCAAATTGTCATCATTGTGCAAAAGAAGTCTAAATCCAGACTCCAGGTGGACAGCAGTGAGCTAGACAGAGAAGAGTGGTTCTGCATAAATATAGACTGAATGTTTGAATATGTTTTGTGATATTGACAGTATCTGTCTTGGTCAAAATATTGACCACACAGTGAGAAAACACAATTATTGGAAAATATTTCTGTAAATTTTATCTTCAAAGTAGAAAGCATATTAGAAATATTTCCTGGAGTAAATCAATATCTCCTTTGATTTTAACAAAGCTTCACTGATGATTCTGAGCCCCTTTGCTCACACATGCAAACACACACACATACAACTTTGATTGGCATAGTACATCATAATTGGTTTAACATTAAATAAGTAGAACTATGGACCTTCTGCATGTCGGGTATAATTTTCAAAAATTGTGCTTTAGGTGCATAAATATTTTCTGAAATCTTTGCTGTAGATTGGAAATTCCTCCACAGATCTCAAATGGTGTAGCCATGCTCCCCAAGAACTTTCAACCCACCACTAAACCTACTAGTTTCTAATCTACTGACTCTTCTTTCCTTCTGTGTGTGTGTAGTCACCCGGGCTGTTTCTCCAAGACAATTCTCAACAGGGTGCACAGGAAAGGAATAACTCTCATCCTCTCAGTGCAACAAATGAGCTCAACAGAGAAGATAATCCAGATTTGGGTCTTAGTAGCAATGCAGGAAATGCAGTAAGGTTTGTCATATTATTCTGGGTCATACTGAGGCAGGTAAAACAGAGAGTGACTCGCTTTAAACTTCCTCTCCGTTTAGTTGTTTTGCAGTAGCTCTGCATTAGAAACAAACAAACAAACCAAAACAAACAAACAAAACAATACTCCACAAAAACACAAAATACACTCCACAACAAATACTATTTTAGAAAGACTTGTCTTGCTCTCAGTTCACCCATGAGAAAGCTAAACTGAAATACACTCCAGAACTTAATTTATAGCATTTTGGTGACTTAATAAGTATGGTAGATATTTATGGTGACTTTCTCAGATATAGTAGATATTTTCTTCCTGGGGCAATGTTTTACATTCAGCCCATTTGAGAAGATCAAAAGTAACAGAAACTTCACTAAACATTTCAATTATCATTCCTCATCTTCTTGCCTTTACCAGATTATGATAAACATGCGGCCAGATCATCATCACCCTGTCAGTAGGGCACAATAGGTCTGCTGAAGTCACTGAGATGTTAATAGCAGCAGGCCCAACTCCTACTCTTTAATTTGTATTGCCTCTGAACAAGATCCTCCCAAAGACCAGCATAGGAAAAAAATTATCTCTCACCACAGTGAAGAAGAACCACAATTTTTTAGGAAAAACTTTCTCTCCTGCTTGTTTCTTTCAATATTTCCTGTTTGTGCAGGAAACTGAAGGACATCATTAAAATTCAAGACAGCATGTTGATAGTGGTGATATCCATGCAATGAATTGAGCAGCTGTAAGATAAAATTACAGAACCTTTGATCACATTTCCACTGCCTGCCCACTAACTCACCTCTCCTGGGATTGTCCTGATGGCTCAGATCCTAGGGCAGCTTTGCAGAGCAGCATCATCATAATATGTTAAATAATTTAAAAAAATTAAATTAAAATTATTAAAAAACAGCCTGAAAAAACATATTTCAATTTTTTTCCTTTGTGCAGCAGGTGCTTATCCAAAATTATGCATCCCTGATGTCTGGGATGAATGGTATGCTGGAGCTAGTTTAGTCTCTGAGATTTTTACAGCCCATGAAGGAAAAAGACAAAAAAAATGAGAAACTATTGGCGTTCTAGCATATTTTCTCCCTATTAGGCAGTGAATTAACTACAGAGTAGTGTGCAAAATATTTGTGGGTATATAAATATATACACACATATAAATACACATATACAGACACCCCTGCTCAGGAATGTCCTGCTGTTTTACAGTCATTGGGCACACTTCTGGGATATCTGCCAGGACACACTTTGTTTAAATACTTTCCCGAGGGAAAGCCTTGACCCATGGCTGCAGGCTGGAAGCTGAGGAGCTTCACCCTGCACTGCCATCTGCCAGGGCTTTGGTGGCAGAGGGCTGGAGCCCTGGGCTTTGTGCCACAAACTAATGCATCTTTTCACAGAGCCTGGGCAAAGTAGCACAATTTCAGGCCCTGTGAGCCTGTGAACAGCTCCTACACATGCAGTAGCTGAGGGCATAGTTAGCTCCTGAGAGCTATCTATGAAGCACACTGCTGTAGATCTCCAGTGCTCATATGTCTCCCCTGTTCACCAAGCTTGATCTTAGGCTATTTGTTTTGGTGATTTGAAGAGAGTGTGTGCTGTTGTTTTTCTCAGATGGTTAGCGGTGGGACTTTGCAGTGTCCTCAAACTGGTGCAGAGTAACCCTATCAAAGGGGAGAGAGCCTCCTGCTGTGCCTGCATGAGCAAGAGATGGCAAATAGTGAAAAAAACCCTATTTACAGTGTTACTAAATGACACCCATGACACTACTCTTACAGCCTGATTTTTAGAAATGTGTTTGTTATTTGTAGTGATTGAATGAAGATTCTTTGGAAACCTGCTTCAAAATATGAGACACTTGCAAACACTCTCCTTCACTTCCTGTTTGCAGGAAGTTTATTTCTCCTTTGTAACTGTTCTGTTCATCATGCTGCACTATCCACCACCATAATCATACAATACTGTTTTCATCTCTGTGTGGATGGGTCTGGGATCACAAAAAGTACCGAAGACAGTTGTGTTAACATTCTCCAAGGGATTCTGCTTGCAAAAAGTATTTTTTTCCGTAGTATATATATTGCTATCCCTTCCTAAAGTCCTAAAGAAAAAAAATTCCTTCCCAGAACATGTGCAAGGCATAAATAAAAGGGGTCAGGTCAGAAATACCTCTAGAGTGTATTTTATCTTCCACATTTGAATGATGTAATTATTTTCAGTGTTACCTTAGTTTCAATGTTTGTATCATTATGAAAACATTTCTCAGATTTTAGACAATTCTTTTTTTCAGACAGATCTTCACTGTTTGAAAGTCACACCAACTCCAGCCTTCTAGCGTATCATTTTCTGTTCTGCTAAGTGGCTAACTTAGTCTGCCTGACCAAACTGTGTTTCTTATCTGCAATAGTATTACCATGAGGATAAGAATTCTGTGATTCCATAGGTATATAAAAGAAATTCTTCCACAAAACTATCACAAATTTCATAAAAGACACTTTTTCATGTATTTTTCTTTTGTCCTAGAGTGCCTTTAAATCTTAAAATAGACAGCATTTTGTCTGCTCCCTATCTATCCTCCTCCTAAATTGACAAATTAAAGCATAAGTTGCTCTTAAGTGATTCACCCTCTGCAGAGGTTGAGTTTTGTGCTCTGTGCATGAAGAGTGTATTCCATTATACCTGCTAATTCTTTTTCTGCACTCAATTTCTAGAAACCCATATTCAATCAGCCTTTTTCCAGAGGGACATGTACTGGTGACTAATTGTACATGAGTTCCTACTGTAGTGTGTATCTGCTGTTTCATTTCCTTCTTGCTAATGCCTACAAATATGGCTCTCTTTATCTACTGCTCTCTGGGAACTCTAGTGAAATTCAGCTTCTGATAAGGACTTTTGGCATAAAATGTCAGCTGGAGATATTGTAAGATAATACTTTTCTATAGCAACATGGAAGAAATTAGCTCATATATCCTATGGGATATTGTGAAAGCAGTTGAGAGAGACAAACTAATTACACTACCTCCTCAACAGAAAACCGACAGATTAGGAGAGCTACATCAGTTTAAAATTGTCTGGGAAGCTCGCACATGATTATATCCTTCTTGTAAATATCATGTCTTCAGTTCAATTGACAAAATCAGCATGCTTAGAATCCATAAATAAGGAAAGGACACAGGTGGGATTTTTAAGACCTATAAATAATTTAGCCTATTTATTTGTGCTTGGAAATCACTTACAGTCTTCTTGGAAATTTTCAACCTCAATTACAAGCACTTCTACCCAGGTTATAGCATTCAGGTTCTTTCAATTGTGATTATATGAGTATCTTCCAGTCTGATGCATTCAAAATCACTAGATGTTATCAAGTACTTGACAGAATTATTTAAAAGCAAGTACTGGAAGCATATTTTGGAGTAACTGTTGCCATATGTTGGATTTTAGATTTATATTCACTCTCTCTATATATATATCTTCTTTTTATCACTCTGTAAATATATGTGTTTGCATAGATAGATAGATACAGATGTTAGGAACATATTAAACTTATGTACATAGAAAGTTCAAGTTGCCATCCCCAGAAGCCTTACTTGTTAAAGAAGTTTTTAATTAGGTGCAGAAAGTCCCTGCATGAGCTTGTAAACTCACTGGTGTCTTGGTTAAACATACACAAACAAATTTTTAATAGAAACATCTAATTAAAAGGAATAGACATGTTTTCTTTACTGTCTACATTCCTGGTGTTACCTCTAAAAATACTGCTAAACC
This sequence comes from Pyrocephalus nanus, assembly GCA_038380795.1. Taxonomy (NCBI): domain Eukaryota; kingdom Metazoa; phylum Chordata; class Aves; order Passeriformes; family Tyrannidae; genus Pyrocephalus; species Pyrocephalus nanus. Next base: position 81,339,659 of record CM076260.1, on the reverse strand, counting down.
TTAATGGAACCCCAGCATTACTATGTATGAAGCCTGAAATATCAGTAGCAGATGTTAGGGTGCTCCAAGCTCTTTTGTGAGCTTCTGGTCTTTATTTCTTCTGGGATCACAGTTTAATTTGGCTTGGGAAACGTGCATAGATGTCAACTAGTCAACTTCCAAGTTAGATTCAACTTCGACATTAGACCAGCTCGCACAGGGTCTTTGAGCCATGTGTAGATGAGAAGGCCTTGTCTGGTCGAGATCCATTCAGCCTACTTTCATAGTTCTCATTATTAAAGCATAGGATACTTTGGTATCATCTGTTTAGCACAAATAAACACTGATAAGAGTTGAAACAGAGCTACAGATTCAGGAAACAACATTTCCAAAATAACACAAGAAGCCTCAAGATAATATAGTAAAGATGACCTGAAGATTACTAATTTAGACATGCTATTTTACTTTAAATGCATTAAAGAGAGAAAACGTTTTAAAGACAGACCATACCTATATTTAATTACTCAAGAGAGAATCAGAATGTTGGTGTCTGCACTACCCATTTTTGGGTTATGGCATTAGTATCCCTTCAGCTGTTAAGGATAACCCTCTCCCTCACCTGCAATTTTTCCTCTTTACCGTTGCCTGCCCTGGAAGAATTAATGTCCTTTCCTCTCCCGGTTAACAGTATCTTCCAACAGTTTACTACTATGGACATGAACTTAAGGTCTCTTTATATGAAGAAGAAAAGAAAGTCTTCTTCAAAGGGAAAATAAGTAATGAGGCAAAAGTTATCAGCATAAGCCATAGTGGCTTTGGCACACCAGCACATACTGGTGTGTTGTGGCCGTGGAAAATCTGATGATACAAAGAGGCTGATCTACCCTAGTGCTGGGTAATATAAAAGAAAGGTAGTCACATTTACAGGAAAATTTCAGAAACAGTGAAAAGTGTTGGTGTCACAAACCGTGCTAGGCAAAGATCCATCCAGCAACAAGAGTTAGATGTAAGGAAGGAAGAAATCATATAGGGTAACAAAAATGAAGCCAAGCAGTACAGAAATCAGGAATAGAGACATGATGTGGTCAGACCAACATAGTGGTAAGATTATCTTCCTCGCTATTTCTTCAAGTGTATCACAAAATATGATGTTTTTCTTTATATTAAATTTTTCTTTATTCTGTCCACTTTCCATTCTCCCAACAATGGAGATTTTGCTTTAAAATTAAATATGCTTAAAAACATATGTTTAATGTATTGATACAGTTATCAAAAATTGGAGAAAATCAACCCATTTATAAAACCACTGCATGGTTGTTATAACTACTTCTTCCCCAGCGTAGAAAAAAATTATTCCTCTTTTTCAATATTTCAATCTCCTATGGACTTAATCTGCCCAAAAGTAGCAATAGCATTTCTCCCAAAGTTTCCATTTCTTCCTCTTGATCCAGGAAAAGTTTGGACCTGAAAAACTGACAGTTCGTCCCTGATAACAGGAGCTTTGACAACAGTCCAGGCCAGCTGGGATTAATTGAAACAGTTTCAGGGAGGTAATTATCAACTAGCAGAAGATGCTGTATATAAGACCAGGAGCAGAGTAGTCTACAGTTGGCTTCAGGACTTCAGATAGTAGTTAAAATATACTCAGAAAGCTTAGATGACTACTGTAACAGCTTGAATTTTTTGGTTGTGTTTCAGTTCTTGAGATACAATGACAGAGAGCGCAAGGCAAAATTCACAGTGGCCATTTTTTATACTACCCTGCAACAGCATCCCTGGGAACATTGTTAATTTCAAATTTCTTGATGGTACATATTGTCTGGTCCTGAAAGGTCCCTATTGGGCACGGTGAGCATGGCCCCTCAATGCCACCCTTACTCACCATCTGAGCAAGCCACTTTGACAGAATCATCATAGAATTATGGAATGTTTCGGGTTGGAATGGACCTTGAAGGACCCATACTTCCACCTCTCCTGCCATGGCCAGAGATGGATAACTTCCACTAAACCAGACTGGTCAAAGACCCATCCAGCTGGTCTTGAACACTTACAGTGTTGGGGCATCCAGAGCTTCTCTGGACAATGTGTTTCAGTGACTCACCACCCTCACAGTAAAGAATTGATTCTTATGTTCCCCTTTGGGGAACATTTCTGACCCGCTCATAGAGTAGCCCCCCAAATCCATTTGTTTGCAGCTGTGCCAACAGTGCTTGGGCCTTTTCCCTTCCAAAAATGAAACTATATTGCTGTAGTCCATTTGCATTGAGAGCTAGTGTGGGAATAGCAGTAGGTGTGCACACACCTGCCAGCACGATCGTAGACAGGGCCCACCTTAGGCTGCAGCCCATTCTTCCAGCAAAGATTCCTCTGAGATAGAAAGTTGTATAGTTCCCAATATGGTAGTCCCAAGGTGTGGAATTTCCACAAAGGTGAATTACATAGGAATGATTTCTGAACTTACTAAAAGCTGCCAGACAACCAGCCAGTAAGAAATGAGAAACTATTAGAAGTCCTACTCCAGAAGGCAATGGAATTCTCACTGTCTTCAGTGGAAGTATGGATAATTTTGAAAATATTATGAAAAGAATATTTTTGTCAGACAAAAGGCAGCTGTCAAACGTTATTTGCTGTGAAGTGACAGTCTTTGTTCATGTGTCCTCACATCTTGCTCTGGGCTGAGCAGCTGGGCAGCTGAGCTCTACATCTATTCCCAGCTCAGTGCACTACCATAGCCTGTCTTTCCCCATGACCTTCCTCCTTCCTACCTGAGGGTTTGCTGTTTGGATGGACAGTCCCTACCGTTCCTATAAATCAGCAAATGCCAGGAGGTCAAGAATCGTTTTCACAACAGCTCTGTTACCTATAGGGAATCTGGCCCAGAGGTACTGACTAGTATCTTTCCTGAACAGTGGGAAAAAAACTGTATCACTTCATTGATTAAGCCTGCAAATGTTCCAGATCCTTGATAACTGACTACTGAGTTTAAAACCGCAGAAAAAGTTTGGTTCCTCTACATTTAAGCAGCTCCTGCAGAGAAAACATCCCCTTTGGCACACAGGCACCAGATGCTCTGACAACAAGCAGCCATGGGAGAATCTTATTTTAAGGATACCAGTTTGTTAGATTAGTTTTTCCCTTCATGGCACTCAACATGTCTCAAAACACTGTTTGAAGAAATTCCATTTAGTCTAAGTATTGGTTTTGTAGTTTTTACTTTTCTTCCTAGATGCTCCTTGCATGACTGCTACTGTCCAGTTAACTTTCAGCATTCCTCCAATCCCAGCACTGCCTGTCCCACCATGTTGCAAGGGGTTTTCAAATCTGGAAGAGGCAGAAAGTTCATTTCAACTTCTGGTCTGCATCCTAGCTTGTTGAATGCATCCATACCTTCTGACCCCTCTTTAAGGTCGGCCTTTCCTCTCCCAGGGCTGCACTGGCAGAGCTACCTTGTCTCTGACTGGCCTGAAGCAAAATTCCTTTGGTAGTGCCTACAATGCTGTTTTTCCCTTGGTACCACTTTACAATAGCTGTGTGATGTGGTGTGAGAGAAAAAGGAGCAGCACCTGTAACACTCTGTCTAATGTAGGCATCAATAGTACAGGGCGTTCCCAAACTGCAGAGACAAAGCCAAGTCTTATCAAGGAAGCTGTGAGTGTTGGGCTTTTGCAGGTTTTTTTTGTGTAGTTTTTATTGGAACCTACTACACTATTTCCCCATATCCCCTAAGACTGTCAAGACCAAAGATATCAAGCCTCTCTGAACAAGAATTGCAATAAGTTTGAGAAACAGATAGTTAATTGATTGTCTCGAAACAGCAGAGACATTATAAAATTACTTATGAAGGAGAAACTGATTATGAGAGTTAGGCAGGTGCTCATAACTGTTAAGGTATGTTACTCTCTTCATTAATAAAAAAGTGATATAAAAATAAGAGAACATTTATATGACTTTATCAACTAGCAATGAACAATTATTTAAAAAAATAGAAATAAAAAAAGAAAACCTTTTCTAGAACCTATTCTCTTGTGATTTTAGATTGCCATTTAACTGAGCAACAGACAAAAGTCTTTAAGAAATTTATAATTATTCAAGGTTTACCAACCTGAAATCCAATACAGTGCTAGAAACAAAGTAATTGTAAAAAATTTAGCAAGCAGATATCAGGGATACTGGCTTGAATTTGTTACCTTACAGTGTTCTAAGGCTCAAACTCTGCCACAATATCTCAGAATTTAGAAGGAGAGTCCTTTTCCTCTGAATTTCCACTGATATTTTTCTTGACCCAACAAAGAACTTCAACATCTTCCTTTTCTCACCAAAAAGCATAGGAATGACACTGCTGAACAAAGTTGTGATATAGTTTTTAACTGTGTCAAGGCACTGTTCCTTAACATAAGTGAAATAAAAATTATTTGGTCTGTGTGGCTAAATTCCAAAGCCATTCAAGTCACTAAGTCTTTTAAGCCAATTAATTTTTTTAAGTTCATTTAGCTATATTCTCACCTTTCCACAAATATAATTTGGTTAGGGGAAAAATATACAGCACTTTGATTACATGAATGATCAAAAACTTCCCAGTATTCTGTGGTGACAACAATGATATAAAACTAAAATAAGTGCCTAGAGGACTACTTGCAGAGAGAAAATTAAAAAAAATAAGTATCTGTCATATTGTATTGTATTTATTCTCATGCCACCCATTCTATTAGCCCAAGGACCAATTTCCATGCCATAATCATGCCACTTCCACTCTGAAATGCCTCAATAATAATCATAATAATCATCATTCAGGGCACTGTTCTTGAGACTATAAATGCAAAAATTTAGAAATACAGTCACTTTCTTATAAGCCTTCTCCTCCCTTTTTATATCTGTTGTGATGTGAAATTGCCTCCATACAGATGAAAATTTGGTTTCCAGCATTTAGCCTACGAGATCTAATGCTCTTGTGTGAACCCCATCATGTATAATTAGAAGTTGTGAAAATACATGGAGGTTTCAAGGTCAAAGCCACAGAAATAACTTACTGAGTTCCATATAAATCTATAGAAAAAAATACTATGTTGAGGAGTTTGTTCTAAGTTGTTACTTCAAGCTTTCTCTTTTTGTCTCCTGTTTTGTTGTCCCATCATAGTCTTTCCTCACAGCATTAGTCTGCTTAGTTTTTACAAAAGTTTGGAGTTGCACTATACGGTTCACTGGATTTGCCTATCAAACCAATTCAGTTATCCATTTCTGGTCCCACTCACAGCTGCATTACTCTTCTCTAGTAAATTTTAAATAGGGTCAAATTCATGACCAAAACCGACCAAAACTTCCTGGAGTTGCTACCACACATTGTTTCTTGGATATTAATGGACTTAAAAAAACGATTCCCCAATTACAGCCTTTTTTTACTTTGCTTGGGCTAATGTAGTGTGATTTAGTGTGTAAAAAATAAAACCAGGCAAATGATTGTTTTTGTGTAATGTTTACAAGAGAAACTGAAAATAAAGTGGGACAACACCTCAGCAAGCTGAAAGCAATTTGACATGTTGCCATATGATTATGGTAATCACGTAATTTTCTTTTCTTTCATATTTTTTCTTATCCTCATTGATATCCCCTCCTTCCTGTTCCACATATTAAAGAGTAAAAGTACCCTTAAGCCAATTTTGGAACCATATCAACATATAAATTCTAATAACAGAGCTCTAAGAAGTATTTATCTCTCATTAACATGGGCACAATCACCACAGATTTAGCAGCTTCATCAACGCCTCTGTGAAATTTCTTTGCCTTTATAGATTGCATTTAAAGGTGTAAGCGTCCCATTTTCTTTTCTTTTCCAAGATGATTTGTCAGTTCAAATCAAAGAAGTGTTGTTTTCAGTATTGATAAAAGAATCTCCAACTAAGCAAATCTTGTAGATATTTTTGTGTAGAGACATCACAGAAGTTTATTTATCAATACATATTCTGCCATGATAGGATATCTAATAAAATGCCTGTGTCATGTCCCAAAAACTTTGGAGATTAGATATGAGAAAGAATTCCAATAGATTTGCACCAGAAATAAAATTGTCTCTTTATACCTAAAGAAATAATCATCAGACTGGGATTTTTTTTGATGGAAAGGTCTTTGTCATTCCCTGATAACATTACAACCAGATTGTATCACTACTTAACAGTACATTCATCTATAATGTAAATGTAATCTTTCCTATTACTACCTCAGTATACAGCTTTGTTCATTACTGTATGCAGCAGCAGCATTCATTATCTGTTTCTTTTATGCATTATCTAATTTCCCAGTAGATTCTAATAGCTATAAAACTCGTCCTCATAACTTTGTCTGGAAATAATAAAAATGTATAAAAATTTTAAATATACAGTGTCATTTTATGACTAAATCAGTGGTTTTAGTTCCACTCTGGGGTGATTTTTATGTCCATGTATTAACATAAATATTTAAAGCCTTATTTTCTTATATCTTGGTATTGTGTATCAGATTTTGCACTATTATGAGTAACAAATCTACCTTGCGTTTTCAACTAGAGTGGAACTGAAATGCCCAACCAAGAAAGCATGCTTATCTTTGGAGTTCATTAAAGTTTTGTGTAAAGAAAAGGAAGAAATATCTTCAAAACTATAATAGGCTGTGAGAAAAGTGTTCAGTTCTATCACACTGTGTGATATGCTTTTGCACCTCTGTGAAAGAGACTCCCATGCAGGACTGAGAAGTCCACAACTCTCATCTGAAAAGACTAAAATACTGTCCCTTTCTAATGCTGCACTTTTGTTTATTTGTCTAAGAGATGAGGAGGGATCAAAGTGTGACAGCCACAGTGGCACAGCTCTTCTGAGGCATGAGAGGTGGCTTTGGTTGCTACAAGGGCAAAAATTTTCTCCCAAAGGGTTGGTTAACCTGGATGTGCTTTTTCTTGGAGACACACTTTCTTCCCCATGGTCATTCCTGGGTCAGTGCCACCATTGTGATTGTACCAGGCCAGCAAAGAAAGCAAGATTAAGGCTTTCTGGAGAGGGAAATCAAAATATGTACAAACATCCTTTGCTGGGAGACTATGAAAACAACTGGACGAAAAGGAAACTAAATTTTAGACAAGTCAATTATTTAGGGAAGTCCTGAGCTTTCATCAGGAAAATATCACTGATATTCACTGGTAATACTTGAGAAGACCAAGTTAGCTATTCCTTATGCTTCCAGATGAGGAAGCCATCTGTCTGTAACCATGCAGCCACCAGTGAGGAATGTGAAGGAGGCCCACTTCAAGAAACAAGAAATCCCTTCTGTTTGTGTATTTTAAAAGTGATGCTGCAAGAATCATGGTCCTGTTTGCATTTGTACAGCACTGCAGGGCATCTCTGTCAGAAATGTGATCTGTAATATGAACCAGTGGCTCTCTATCAGAGCTGTTCAGCTTTGCTTCTGTTCCACTCTTGCATGGTGTCCACTTTGGGAAAGGCACAACCCTCCAAGGAGATGTCTGTGTCTTTCCAGCAGCAGAGCAAAGATAGAGAACTTCAGTAAGGCGAAATGGTAACTTGGAAATATGCCAATGTACAGGCTGAACGTACGACAAAAGCAAACCTTGTTTACTGACTAATCACTTTTCGTTTTCCTGCTTCTCAGAATTGTCATATATTATCAGCTGTAACAATTCCACACTAGCCACTCTCAGGCTTGTTTGAATAATGGCTTCTATTCTGCTCAAATTTCCCATCCACAGCTAAAGCTAAGAAACTCAGTTAAGCCGTGTAGGAATCAGGAAGAAAAGGAGAAATAAGAAAGCAACGGAGCTAATACAGCCTTAGAAAACCTTGGCTATCTCAGTTTTAGTGACTTGTAACTGAAAGAACCCTGAAGAGATTGTTTTTAAAATTATATTTTTTATATTTTATATTGTTTTTTAAAATTATATTTTCAAGCCCACTTTATTTTTGATGGAGCCTGAGACCTGCCTGAACAATGGCAATGAACCACTTCTCCCCAGCACACACTAATGTTTTAAATTACAGCTGTAGGTCTGACTGTTTACTTCAGATTTCTCAATCTGTTGTGGCACAAAACTGAAATAGTTGTGTGGCAAAGGTCCCGATTAGAAATACAGATGGTGACACAGGAAGAAAGCTTAAAGCCCAGTGGAATACATTCTTTTCTGAAACCACCATGTAACTACTTATTTCTGCTGACATTGAGAATTTTCTGTAGTAACAATAATGAAGACATCAAATACATTGGGATAAAATGGTCAGCTTTGAGTATACACTAAGTGACTGATATCTTTTGCCAAGAGCAAAGCATTTCTCATTTTTTAAACTGCAGCCCTTTGCATGTCCGTAGTTTTTGTCTTCATTTTGTTATGATCTATATATTTACCCTTGCCATTGTCCATTTCTCCTTAATGTAGTGTCAGATCCTATACCAAATATTGATGTTTCTGCCATCTCACACTTCTTGTAAGACACCAAAATGATATTACTGTTGAATGGCAGTGTAGCTTAAGGGCTGACAAGCAGCTGCTGGAGGAACATACCATGCATATATATGTATATATTCTCACTTAGAGAGCTTCACCCAGAACTGCCAAAGAAGGCAGGAAGATGAGGACATTGGTGTTGTTTATGTTCTGTGAGTGCTCTGTGTGCCTGCCTGTGTCAATCTGTGTGTATACTTGTGCTACATACCTGCATCCAAGTGTTTGTGCCTACTGGATCAGCTCTGCTACTGATTGGACCTTGGGCATGGAGCTGCAGCAGCCTCACCTCTGCCAGGAGGTTGTCAGATTCAAACCCTTTTTATGCTTACAAATTAAAAATATTTGAACGAAAACTTTCACATATGACTGAATGAACTGAATAATATTATAAATATTTGTATAGAAATATCTTCATGCTTGTGTTTACTGAAGGGCCATCGATATAAATATTTTTTTACATAATTCAGTAGTACAAATTTTACTTAGTCACTTTTTATTTATATTTTTTTAAAATGGTCATGGAGGACAGACTCACAAAGTAAAGATCCAAATCCAAAGATCCAAATAGGTAAGAGATGGAGAACAAGAGTTCACCAGACAGGTTTTGAAGAGAGTATATTTCATTGATGCTTCTCTAATTTTTTTTTGCTCATCACATATATTTATGAATGAGGCAGATGATGAAGAATTGACTTTTGGTCTGCATTTGAGCTTAAAGGAAGAATCAAGTGTGGTTAAATGTGGCTGGATATTGAGAAAGCAAACAGACTATGCAGAATGTGGTGGGTTTTATGTAATTAACATAAAAAGCTTTCTAACACTATGAGAGTCATTGGACAAGAATTGTTTCCTTACAACAGGCCAGACAAAAAAGAGAAGTATTAAATACTCTGCTGTGGAACTTCAGAGTACGTATACAAAATAATACAGCATGTTCTGTAGAGCACTTTGTGTGGCACTACATTAATGCCTTAAAATACTCCCTATATGGTGTCCTGATATTTAATCTTTTGAGAAGAAATGTCATTAAAAATCGTTTTTTATTTCTCTAAATTATCATCATTAATTTGTTTCACTCCATTTTTTTCTAGTCCTCACCAAATGTCTAGGAGATAATACAGGTCACATCCTCAGCTTGTGGAAACTAGTACTCCTCCACTATTGTCTGTGATAATACACGACATCTGTGACTGGGGTCTCTGTGCACTCTCAGCTCTACTTTGGACCTGGCTGAACTTGTTTCTTTCTAAAAGACTTCTTCATACTTGGTTTGGTCTTTTGGTCTCCTCCTTTCCAGTCAGATAGTATATAGTAGAACAGGGACTGACATAGTTTTAGCTTGATCTCATTACAAATTTTTCAGTACTCACACATTTACAGTTCAAACACCCATTGACAGGTGACAGTCTCCCTCTGTCACTTTTAGTTCTACCCTTTCTACCTTCAAGTGCCTCTGTTCTTTTTTTTTTTTTTTTTATTGTGACTTCTACTATTCCCAGTAGCTGCTTCACTAATGAGCACTTGTATAACTTGGACAAAAATAGTTAGGGCTCCACTTCTTTTTTAAAAAAGAATCAGGTGAGTTGCTTCTCTGGAGATTAAATCCTCTGGCTTTAATGCTCTCCTTCAATACCTCCTGAAAGGAGGTTGTAGCCAGCTGGGGGTCAGTCTCTTCTCTCAGGCAACCAGTGACAAGACAAGAGGACACAGTCTTAAGCTGTGCCAGGAAAGGTTCAGGTTCGACGTTAGGAAGAAATTCTACAGCGAAAGAATGATTGGGCATTGAAATGGGCTCTCCAGGGAGGTAGTGGAGTTACTGTCCCTGGAGGTGTTTAAGAAAAGACTGGATGTGTCACTTAGTGCTGTGCTCTAGCTGACATGGTTGTGTTGGGTCATAGGTTGGACTTGATGATCTCAGAGGTCTTTTCCAACCTAGCTGATTTTGTGATTCTGTGATTCTACTGTGCACACACTGCTGGTGAGTGCACACATGCCAAGCAGTGCTCTCCATCTTCACTTCACTTGTGCTTCTTTCCGAGTGCTTCCAGTGTCTTGCCATACACCATTCCTCCCTCTGCTTTCTGCAGGCTTTAGCCTTTCTACCCAGGTCTCCCTCTGGGGTGCTTTGCATTCTCTGTCATACATGTGAGGGTTAGGACACTGTCTGCTTTTCTTCAGTGCCCATCTGGAGACAGTCATCCATTTGTGCTACTGGCTAAATTCCAGGGCTCCCAGTGCTGTCCGTGGTTTTTTGCCCCTCAGAATTTAGGAGCATTCTTGTCTTTTTTTAGAGGCTTCATTGCTCTTCCTCTCCATAACAGTGAGATTGCAGCTCTCCTTCTGTCAGCAAAATTAAACACTTCCTAGGATTTCATTTATTTCACACTTTGTCTAATAACATATTGTAAGTACACACGTACTCTGCAGACATTGCTGTGTTTCTCGATTGTGTTGTTACAGGTTCACAGTTCGCCCGCTCTTCCAGAGTTAATTGAAAACTGTCATGTCCTTTAGTGCTAGTCATTGTTGGGAATAAGGACACCGATTTTTTTCCACTCCACTGGCAGTCACTGCTAGCAGATACAATATGAAGCTCTGATTAGACCCCATTTCTGGAGTTTAAGCTCTGCTGAGTGTTTTAGTTCTATTTTTTTCTGCTCAAGCTATTCCCATAGTTTATTTTATGTCTGGTACCAGGTGTAATTCAGTAACCATTAGAAAAGGATGGCTGATGGTGTTCTGCCTCATTAGGTGCCTGGAGCAGCAGCAGTACCTGGCAAGCCTCCATGTGCCAGCTGCAGGAACCCAGGGAGCCCCACACCACTCCTTCCATGGTGCCAGCACTGCAGTTCATGCAGCCACCCAATTACCTGAACTGGGGAACAGACCTAGTTGAGAAGTAACCTTGCCAGGGAAAACTGGCTAATTACCAGCTGAATTAGTGCCCTGAGCTTGGATTTGTTTGTTTGTTCGTTTGTTTTTTTTCCCATAGCCCTCTAACATGTATGCTAGCAAAGTGGTGGTACAGCACAGGGACAAGCAACCACGGGAGTGACCTGTTTGAGAATGGATTTCCTACAAAGAAACCCTGGTGGGATTGCAGCCTGAGGGCTGGATTCTGCTGGGCCTGGACCACCATAAAGTCCTGGGGACAGCTGTCATTGTAGTGTCTTCTGTTACGGCCACAGGAAAGAGAGATTGGTGAGCTGACTCAAATATTGCATCTTGACTCTGTGAAGGGAGGCAGAGTTGTGGACATCCACTGTAGCACATACCTGCCAAGATTTCTGTGGCTGTGATTTAAGGAACACGCAATTTTAAGCTCTTGTGGCATGTGGCATATAGCTCTAACCGAGTATCTAGGAAACTTCAGTGAAATTGGATGAGTAAATTTGCCTATTTCATGGGATTTCTATGTGGAACAGCATGATAAGGCTTTGTATTTGTTGTGAAAAGCCAGGTGCAGTATTTTACAAACAGGTATTCAAACACAAATCTATTTCATGTTTTTATCTGTGACTATGGTGTATTTTAACTTTCAGATACTTTAACTGAGAAAGGTACAGTTGCTGAAAAAGAAATTAATCACTCTGGCTGAACTTTAACACTCATTCAACATCTAATTAGTTGAATTAGAGCCACTTTGCAAGAGAGTCAATCAATTCTCTAGCTTTAGCTGCCCCAATGGTTCTAAAATTTGATGATGTTATCATTACTTCAAAGGAGACACTCAGTTAGCATTTTAATAAGTGCATTTTTCCCTGGCACTTTAGCTCCATACCAGGAACTATCATAAGTTAAAATATTATCTGCAAAATGCAGACTCTCTTGGGCCAGAACTGTGTCCACATCTGAAAACTTGTCTGGTAAAGCATTCTTATTACTTTCACATGGATCAAGAGAATTATCATCCACCAAAGTATCATGATGTGCAGGCTGAGAATGTAATTAGGAGGACAGAATCTGAGCTGCAGTAATACCTTTGCAGGAGGAGCTCAAAATGAATTATTAAAATTCACTATTCACACATGAATACATGATGAGACAAAAGTGCCTCCACAAGTTTTAAAGTAGCCTTCAAATACAAACTAGATGAATACTACGCTACCAGCCTCATCCAAGTTAAGCAAATACGTTTGATGTTTCGCAGGAGCGCTGTCCAGTCAAAGCTGAAGATTTTAGTTGAAATTTAAATCATATCAGATAAAAGGATATATGCATATACAGAAAGTCTAAATGGGCCTAATTTCTTGACTATTCACACTATTCCCTTGGAAAGAGAAAAAGAGGCTCTCATAGCTCTAAAATTGCTTGGTCGGTCTTTGAGTGTTTTTGTTTTGCTGAAAAAGGTATGTGGACTTCTGGATCTCTCCTTCTGCTGTAGGATATTACTAAATGGTTCAAGAGGTAACATCCTACAAGTATCTGTATAATTTTGTGTTTGAAGACTAGCTCATCATGCAGGTCAGTTCTAGCTAAGAGTAATGCCTCTATGACTACTGAGGCTGTGGATTAACAGCTTGGCTTTACAAGGAAGGAAAGATGTGACTCTCCTAAGGCATCTTTGGAAAAGCAGTAAGCTGGGTGGAAAGAATGGTAACAGCCTTCTAGATGCTGCTCATCCCATCTCTCTCAGGTACACTGATGATCTTCCAACTTGAGTTCACCCTGTGTTATTCTCTTTTAAAATATTACCCTGTATGTGCTTTCTTGAAAGGAATAGTCCTGCCAAAAGCTGGCATAGATCAAGAACTCTTAAAAGTTTCTCAGCAATGTTTTCAAACCCTTCTAGCACACAGACACCATGGACAAAACCACTTTTAAAAAATGAAAGTTTCCGAAAGACAGAATTAATGAAAATAAAGATTTAGAATGCAGTTGTTATATGTACCATGAGCCAGCACTTAGCATCACCTTTCGTTTCTGTTACAGAAACACTAGCTACTCTGCCAGACCAACTTAATTTGTTGGACTGCTAGAGGGCTCTGTCTTCTTTTTTGCGTTTAGTTTTGATTTTTTTTTTTTCTTATACAATAGCTTTGAATAAATGGCCCCACCCCATTTGTTTCAAACACACCCTCTCTCTGGAATTTCATTTTCCAGATAGATCTCACTAAAATACCAAGATCCTGGAAAACAAAACAAGCCAATATATCCCAAAGACAGTAAATTATGAGAGACCAGCATCTCTGTCACATCTACAACATCCCTGTATGCTTTAACAGTTATTGCTTTAAAGGTTTAGGCAGACGTTATGAGAGGAGGTGAAGATAAATGAGGAAAATGGAAACGTGATGGGCCATTTCTGAAATGTCACAGTGAGAGGGAGCAATAGTTTTGTTCTCAGCCACTGCCTGCAAAGGGACAACTCAGGACTGGTGCTGATGCACATGCATTTCAGTTGCTGTCAGCAGAATTACTGTGGGATTCCTTTTCTGAGTTACAGAACTGGAACCTCAAGAGAATAAAATATAGTTGGAAATAAGCTAGAAGATTTGCATGGAAATTTGAGCAAAAGGAAAAAGCAAAATTAGGTCATGCAGCCAGCACGGAAGCTATGTAGAGAGCAGAGTGGCCAGAGAAGGACAGAGACTGTAGCTTTTCTCACTCTTTACAAAGTAATGGTATTCTCATAATTACCACAAAGGAATGGTTAGTTTTTATCTGGTACTAAATTACTTATATCTTTGTTCATGCATCCTGGAAGCGTTACTATTTCCTCACATGTAAGGACTAAATCTAAGGACCAAATCATACCCATATCCCATTGCTATTTCCATTCATGGAAATGATGGACTGTGCCTTTGATATAATTAGTCTTATGATATCACCATGTGGCGGTCATGAAATTGCTATTTCTCTTTTCATTTATGAAATGTAACCAAAGAAAAAATCTCCATTGAGTTTTCCAAAGTTTTATGTGTATAGGTAGTAATTTATGCCTATAGTTAAGCCAGCAACCTATTACAGGAGAGATGTTTGAATCCATGACCCTGAATTTTTAAGTAACTCCCCTGACTCCTGAGCCATTACTGGTTTTTATAGTGCTTATGCAAAGATTACAAATCCCAGTCAGCTATGACATGGTTTGTTTTTCGCCTCCCTTATGCTGATCTGCTTCACTCACCTCTTCTTGCTGTGTGTCCTCTCAGTACCACAGTCTATCAGGTATTTTTTATTGAATAAGCCAACCTTCTGAGCATTCTGAGAGATAAACATGAAAGAAATAAGATGAGGCCATGAAAATGAGAGGGAAATTTGTGCTTACTATAAAATCAGCTCTTTAGTCACAGCTCTGTGCAAAACTGTGCATGTAGATCTAATCTTCTACACACAGCTTTTGCTCCCTTTCCCAGAAAATGCTCTGGTGTGACACTGCACATGCAAAAGCAAGGTCCTAGCTTATACAGATCAAGACCTCATGGTAAAAATATGCTGGTCTCTGGAGAAAAATGAGGACAACAAGCCATAGACATGGTTCAGCAGAAAATCTAAATCTCCACGTTAAACATCTTTATGAATTGTGCCTCACTCAGTGTAATGCATTTGTCCTTCACATTTATAGACATATGTTTTTAGAAGAAGAAAATGAAACATAATAAAGAAAAAAAGAATATGCAAGGTACTAGAACAGATAATCTGTTTTCTCTTTCAGTGTATGTATGAGACTTAGAAGAAAACAATATGACTGACATGAGTTAATTTCTTTTCCATTCTCTTCCTGTTAAAGATTACAGAATAGTGAATTATGGAACAGCGCATTCATAGTAGACTAAAATAATTTTTCATGCAGAGAATAATAAGTGTGTTGAATGGTTTATTATTTTAAAAGATTTAGATGTAACCCTGGACGAAATATTTTTACTTAAAGGTATGATCAAAAGCAATTAAGGTAACTCCTTTTTTACATTCCACCACTTTAGGATATTTAAATACCCTGGCAGACAGGCAGAAGTCAACAGACCAGATCTAAAGTGTCTAAAAATCAGAGAAGTTAACAGGACCAACCCACTTAAAATTTGCTGAACATCTGACCCAGGATCTGCTATGAATGTCATATATTTCCTTTTCTTTGTTTATTTACTAGCATTTTAGCTTTGCTTTCTGCAGAGTTTTCCTGATGTGCCACAGCTGCTCACGATCTGTCTCCTCCTGGGAGGAGATGGTGCTGACTTTGGCCCAGGGACTTGTTGAACACAGCCAACTCCAAATTCAGGACTAGCAGCTGCAGCAGTAGTACACTAAGAAGGAGTGTACCCCCACAGGAAAGGATGTTGTATTTGAAGGATGTTTAAATGAAATTTTCCCATAGAAGTGTGGCCTGAGCCTCCCTACTAGAGAATGGAGTGTCCAGTTCCCTAGCCAGGCTGCAGAGCAGAGACTTGCTCAGCTTTGTCTAATATGACATTTTGACCCACCTAAATGTCGTGAAAAGCCGCAAAGGCAGATGTCCCTAGATCACCCCCTCTCCCTGCCTCGAATCCCAGATAACTACATTTGTTCTGGTTTAAAACTCCTTCAGATCTTTCTACCAGGCACTTGATTCCCTCCCTGAGATTTTAAAGGCCTTGTAATTCCTGCCCAGGCTTTGCAACTGTTGGCCTGTATAAGCATAGGTCTGCATGGATTTAATTCTGTAAACGTGTAAGCCTATATACACGTAGTGCAATACATTGCAACAGAGCCTGCAGAGAAAGAGGAAGCTATATTTTATCAGTGTGACTTTTGGAGACTCACAGACTCCAGAAATTAGTGTTATAAACTTGTCAGCAGGTGATGTGTGGCTACAGAATTATCCCAGCACTACCCCTTGTGTCCTTTGGATGGAACATTAAAGAAGAATGGAAGTTAACTATGCATGAGATGCACTAAAACTCTATGCTTAAATAACACCCATCCACTCATTTTTCCTATTTCATTTCAGGTCACTTTTTCCAGAGTGCAAATTCATAACTAGGTGAACAAGAATTTTTTTTCCTGAGTATTTAATTTAAATGGTTGCACTGTGAGTCTTCTGAGCCTTAAAGGAGAACAGTTTTTTACATCTTTGCTACAGAACCAAAACATGGAAGGAGTAACCTTTTAAGCTTACTATTACAAAATATGCCAAATAATGGAGAGCATTTCCCTTCTGGGTTTGATTCAAATCTCCTAGCAGGGTGATTTCATCATGACCTGCCTTCTTGTGCCCCTCACAATAACTCTATGACATTACATTAGTTTACCCAGGGGTATCTGAGCCACACGCACGATCTCCTGAAACAAATGGAAAGCTACCTCTTTCTTCCAGCACATAGGCCAAAATTTATGCAAACACAGATAAAAATGTTAAGTATTTCTATCAACTTTTTATTGTTTATCATATTTCTACATAAAATAAACACATAGTTTTACCCACTGGAAAACAAATATAAAATTAATTGAGTAAAGATTATTATTTCTATTGACTTAGCTAGAATATGCAGCAAAATAAAATCTAATGTTGGTTTCTGGGTTTGAGAGTTCCCATCAGAGATACTTTAAACAGTTTATAGCTTTTCATTTTTTAGTTTTGGTGTTATTTTAAAATTATTGTCAAGGAGACATCATTGAAAAAAAAGTAGAAAAAAATCAAATTGAACCTGGTAGGGTACATCTTTCCAATTTAAGATAATACTTCTTATCAGGCATTTAAAAACATATAGGCCTTCAGTAAGAAATTTAACTTTAATAATAAAAAATAAAACCAGTTAATGCAATGTTATTAATCATCTTTTATAATTTTGAGAATTGTATTGCTAAAATCAGGCTGCCTTCTCTTTCACTTCTCTGAAACTCTGTAGTTTTCAGGTGGGAGGAAAAATGAAGTTTGAATTAACATGTATGGTCTTTGCTGTTTACAAATGGGATGAATCCTATGTTTTGTGACACAAACATCTTCAGCATTTTCTGTTAGTTATGTTCCTTTTCCTGCTCAATAGCAATGCAACAATATACTTAATAAAATTTCATGTACAAATCAGAGCTCAGCAAAGCTGTAGAGGTGAATTCAAGCTGACAAGTGTCTCATCGCTCTTCCTAGAGAAAATATAAACAACACATATATGGCATTTGGAGACACTCTGAACCCCCTGGTGCTGTTGTGGGCGTATAAGGCAAATTTTCTTGCCAGGGCAGGGTCAAGAGGCTTTCAGTGTAAATGAGTATCCATTTGAAAATCTTTCTCAGCTGGACAACCACACACCTGATTATCGATCAACTGCATCAGTCATGAGCCACCCCATAAGGGCTGATAGCCATGCACTGGAGTACAATTGATAACAATGGTTAAATCAATCCTGGATCACCTGTTTGGAGCTACATATGGGTCTATTGCTATTCTGAAAAAGATAAGAAGTGATATGGAAAGAGAAAAATGATGGTAGTAGCTTGGTTTTTAGAGGAAGAAGTCTGATCTGGTCTGATCTGAAATTAGTAGAGAAAATGAATTTTTGGGTTTTCTCCTTTACTGGAAGTCTTTCAGAAAAAAATGTCATCTTGAAGCTGGAGGTAAAGGGGAAATTGCTTCTACAGCTATGCTGCCTTTTGTGCCCGGGGGCAACATTTTTATATCTCTGTAACACCCATGCATCATGGGAGAGATTCTTACCTGGTATAATTGGCATAAATCTGTAATGTTCCCCTGAGGACGAGTACAACAGGTCTTTCTCTGCACATTACTGCTTCCTGTGCCATGACACATCACTGTACCTGACATTAATAGACTGACTTTAATTCAATATGCACAGTACCAATATTAAGAACAATATATATTGAAACATCCTTGTAAACTCTCCCCAATGTTTATTTGCCTCCAAAACCAAAATGTTGGTTAGTCTTGCATTAAGTGGGCATTATGTCTAAGAATTCCTTAAAACAGCTGTCAACATTCTTAATACAGACTATCAAATGCAAACACAAGTTTGCATTCCTATAAACAAACTGCCATCCTGTTTTATGACGACACCTACATGTGCTGCCAGAACAAATGACAACACATAAGTTCCACTCATAACTTCTCACTGATGTCAGAAGCACATTTCTGAAGGGATCCAAATCTGTGAAGATTTGCTGGAAATAATAGAAAAGCACAATGAAAAATAAAGGGATTCATTCAGAGTTTGGCTACCAGGAAGAAAAACCTACTTATCATCAGTACTATATTTTTCTCCATTTTTCTCCTCTCCAAGAATGTGTCAAATTCTCCCATAGGAAATTTGGCACCACTGCCCTTAAAAATACCGGAAGCAGAGTCTACCTTTAATAATATGTTATTAATATTATAAAATATGTAGTCCAGTGTAAAAATAAAATGAGGGTTTATGTGAGATGTCAAAAGAATTTAGTTATATTAACAGATAGTCAAGCCAAAAGTTTTTTGTCATTATTTTCTTATCCTATTTTTTTCTCTCGGTATTTAATGTTGCAAAATTGTTCTAAAAAACTTATAGGGATGTGTGCCCTTTGCGTGTCTGTGGACATTGTATGTACCCACAGGTGTTATGAGAGGTTTATCTGAGGTGTTTATTTGGGGTTGTAGATTGAGGTATTTAAAAAGGAGCTATCCTGAAACAAATGAAATCATCTGAAACAAATTGTGGGTTTTTAGTTTGTGGCAGAAGCTCAAGAAGCTGCAAAAACTGCCCACAAAGGTGAAAATAAGACCAAAAGGAAAAACATACATATAAAAAGAGTTAGTTATGTTTTTGCCTTTCAAATTTCTGGACCATATCTATATCGTTTTCATTCTGCTATGAGTTTTGATATCATTAAAATCCTGCACTGTATGTTGCTATTTCATGATCGAATACTGAATAGTTCTGAGTTGTTCTAGCAGAAACTGACAAACTAAATGTAAGTGGATTTTTAAGCCTGATTTCTGTAAATAAAGTCAAATGTCTATGACAATACCCTAGATACCACTGTATTTTGTCAAAGTTATCAGCCTAAATTCACCCTCAGAATAAGTCAGCTGAAGTCAGCAGCATTGTAAGAGAATGAGCTCAGCTTAATGGAATTGAGGTCAGGGTAATATTTAGTTCAAGTTCTATGTGGTACAGCATAAACCTGAAGTTTTTTCAAATGTGTTTCATTCCTACTTGGTAAACACCTCTGCTGTTTCAGAAGTGGGTCCTTATCTGTCATAAACTTAGACTTTTTTTGACCAGTTAAACCAAATTCTGTTTATTGCTTAAGTTACACGTCTATAAATTGACCAATTAGAAACAGCTACAAGATGATTTTGACTTAGAAGTTTATATGTAGAAGAAACAATCCAAGAAAAGGATGATACAAGATGGAACACATTGGTTTCTCCTGATTTAGTTGGTTTCAAAATAAGCCAAGGGCTTCCACTGAACAGTAAATCTGTAGGTTTCTTATTGGTGCATCTCCTTTAATATTTTAGTTCAAAAAAGATGCACATCCCCCAGAGTTCTCTCATTTATCACATTTTGTAATAAAGGTAGCTACATAGGCAAGAAAATCACCATGACTAATTTTTGATGACATTAGGTATTACTGTGTATAACATCACTTTGAAGAATAGTTTCCTATGGTTCCTCATCCCTAGTAGTATCAGCAGAGAGGGTATGGAGAATGTTTTTCATATATATCATCAAAATAATGAAAAACTCCTCCTAGTGCAGTGCTGCTGTGAGATATTGCTTGATTTCAAGCCTAGAAATTTCCACCTTCAGAAGATGAAATGTTTTTTTTTTGCGTTTGCCAGATCACCCTAACACCGATGGGAAGCACAGATTTTGTCCCTCAAAGGAAGCATTGCAGTTACAGTATAACCTGCAGTGAGCTCAGCTGGCAGAAATAGTCCATTTCAGTAGAGTTAGGTCTAAGCCACATGGAGCAATGCTCCTGTGTTACTGTTCTTGACAACAACCTCAGCTCTTTCTTCAAGATTCCTGTAGGACAGTGAATTGTCTCCCTGGAATTTTCCATATGACCCCATGACCAACCTCATGTTCCTACTAGTGGATGTTAGGTAGCATTCAGCCTTCCTAACCAGTCTCAGCAGCATCTCATCCAGCCTCATTAGCACCCTACATACAGCACACTCATAGGCTGCCCACTCTCTAGTGTGGTGAGGATGATAGAGGTCATATACAACCCTTATCCTAGTGGATGCTGCTGTAACAACCAACCTATTGTGCCAGATGTATGACAACAGGTATATTTTTTCCAAAATGCATTTGTGACCAAAGTGTCCCTGCTGCTGAAAAATTGCCAGAGCTCAGGCATTTAAGAAAAAAACATTTTTTGAAAGAGATCTTTATGCAAGGTCACTGCCTTGACGTGCTTATTGCAGAATAGAATGGACCCTTATACCCAGAAGTATTTATACCTGGGACCTTGTTTTAAACTATAAAGGAAGCCTACTAAAAAAATTGTAATTCTGATTGAATTTGCCCCTGTCTTTCACTAAGGATCAGCTAACACATGAAATTTAGGAAGCAGTTGTGGAATTTTGAATAAGAAATTCAGCAAGGGTAAGAAGTTATTCCAAAACACAGCTGCTGCCTTTGCTTTACTGAGATAGAGTATGCTAATGTGTTTAATCTCAAAGTCTGACAACGAAATGGGAAAGGAAGAGGATGTAGTAGCTTGTTGAAATGTAAATGCTAAAAATGCTCTTTAAGTGAAGCAAATGTCAAAAAAATTTCATTCACTTTTTCAGTTAATTAAAAATATTACATTTCTAAAACCTGATTACTAACTTTTCTTAAAGAGTTCTTTAACACTTCATTAGCAACATTCTCTTCTTAACACTTCATTCTATGTAATGGGCTACAGCCACTGCACTGTATTTCTTTCCACAACCCAACTTAATATTTGGGCTAAAACACGGATTTTGGCAACTGATAAGATATTATCTGATCCTTACCTGTTTTTAAAATGAGAACAAATAGATTTTAAAAGGTATACATCAGCTCTAAGAATAAATTCACAGAATCCATCTGACACAAAGAGAAAATAGTAGATGTGATGTGTGCCATAATACAAACTAATTTTAAGCAAAACCAGTTAGTAAATCATATTCCTTATGTGCTATTCTTTTCTTAAATGTGCTTAAATATGCAGCTCCAAGTTAACACATTTCTCACTTTAATAATCTGAATTTTCTCTAAGAAACAGTTTATGAAACTTAATAATGTGAATTGTGTAGTGCATTTCACCCGGTATTTGAGAACTTCCAGAGGAATGGTGAGGAATGACATGAACTAGTGGTTCATGATGGGATACATATAACTTAATTTGAGCTATTTAAAATCTAAAGTTCTAGACCAAGTCAGTTGTCTGTATGCTCTCTCTGACCAAGTTTTCACAGCAGTAGGAGATTTGAGTAAGATCCTGGAGGTAGGTGAAATCAACTGTCATTTGGAAATGTTTTTCCTCTCTCCATTGACTATCCAGTGAGCCTAGATCACATTAGAAACCAGGAGATTTTAAGTGGTGAGGCTGTATGAGATGTATTCTGCATCTCATAAAGGAATGAAGTGGAAAAGTGAGATTCAATGATTCATCAAACCTGTAACACAGTTATTCCAGTGCTCTGCTACTTTAGTATTTCAGACTCAGAACTGTACTTTACTTTGTTTTATTTCAAAGTTACCATTATATAATAAAATCAAACATTCTGTGATCAGAATTAAAAGTGAGATAGGTATAAAAAAAAACAACCAACCAAACAAAAAAAACCACACAAACCAACCAACCAAAAAAAATTTAAGGGCAAAACGATCAAGAAATCCAGGCCCAGTTCTTTTATCCATTCTAAAATAAATATCTTTCTTGAACTAGTTTTTCACTGTGTGAATAAATCCACTGATTCCAAAATTTACAGCAATATAACCAAACTATCTTCATTAACATACTGTGGACCCTTTCTCAACTTCCCAAAACAGTACATTCAGTAAAAGAAAGGATCTCTGCCAGTGACTGTGATAGATTTGATAAATGAATACTCCTTCTAGTCCTCCTAGTGAGTTGACACTGTCTTCTGCCCTCAAACTGCAAGTAAAATGCTCTTTAGATTACCTACCTTGGCAAACACAGTTTTTACTTGACTAGACAACAGTCAAAATGTTGTTGTACAGTTCTAATTCCAGAAATTGGTCAAGCTTTAGTTTCACATAGGGTCGTAAACCTATAATCTGGTATACTGTCAGCTATCATCAATATAAGTTTCTAGTTTCCTGGTCAAGGTGTATTATCATTGCTTTTGTGTTAGCTGAAGAATGATATAATTCCACAGGAAACTGTTATTTTCTGATTCCAGCAGCTAAGTTGAGCCACTGATTATGACTTGATTGCCATTATACTCCAAAAGCTGGCTCAAACTCAAAATTACAAGGAGACTGGAAATTTTTGTGGTGAAGCTTAGAAATAAAGTAGCACTATTTCAGGAGTTCTTAAAACTGTTTAACTAACATAAAATATTGACCACCTTTTTGCAGCTCCTTGTCAAATTTGAAGATATATTGGTTTAATACACGTTTGTCAGATCCATTCTCTCTCCAGTAGGATGTAGCAAAGTATTTTTATTTAATTTGGATAGATGTTGAACCATAATATTCAGTAATTATGGGACTTACATTTATTTGCTACATTACCCAAAATGTTTTGCTTAAGTGTATCTTGGCACAGTAACCTCAAGGAATTATAATCTCCATGGAAAAAAGTGACGGTTTTTTAGATTTACCATGAATTGATTGTCAGAGAGTTCTAACTATATGCAAAATTTAAAATCATAAACAAGTTTAAAACAAGTCTTAAAAACTTACTTTAGTGATCTAAAGGATGCTAAATGAGAGGAATTAAGATGCATTTCCTTCAGTGTTCTCTGAGCAGCTGTACTCTGAAATTCTACTAGCTTTTTGTCCTAACTGAACTTTATGTGCTGCCTTTGTGGATAAACATGTACTGTGCCTCATTTGACTTGAATTTCAAGCTAAAAGCGCAAAACAAAACAAATCAAAGTTTTTAACCCTAAGATGTTCCCTCACTTTATCAAAATGACACCATGTTTTCAAAGAACCCCATTTTTACCCAGGTAAAACAGCCTTTGGTTTCTCATATTTGTCTTTATATTCACTGCTTTTATAAGTATTGGGGTTTGGAATCAAGGAAAATGAAACAGGAATTGACATTATAGACTAACCTCTGAACTAGCTACATTCTACAGCAGCAGAACAATGTAACAGTGTGCCTCTTTTAAACTTTCTGAGAATCCCTTATTATACATCGTTCTGTCTGGTGCACTTCCCACTGTTTGATTTTTATATATATAGAAGATTCATTTGTTTGAGTTAGTTATTCCAGACACCCCAGATTTTCAACTCAGTATTTTCCAGATCACCTACTCTGTGACCATTTATGCATGTTCCCTGTGCAGACTTTGAAATGACTTCTGTTTCCATTAATTTCATCTCATATCCTTCTGCTGCAGTTCATGGTTTCTACTAAACGATGTATTTCTATTATATTCCCCATTAGCATTGCTGTAAGAGATGTCGGGAAAGTTTCTTGTTATGTATGGCTCCTTGGCTCCTATTCCATTTCGTCTTTCAACAGTGCTTGTATCCTGAACATGAAAGAAAACTGTTTCTATTAGTACCACATAAACATTTTTCCTGTTGCCTCCAGGGCATGAAGCCCGCTCATTCCATTTTCTCTTCTTTCGGTCTCTGCATATTCAAATTCCTGCTCTCCCCATCACTATATCTGCATTTCACAAGTTCTGGGGAAAAAAACCTTTAAAGCACATCTTTAACTTAGTGTGTCTCTATAAACATTTGTATACGTCTTAACACATAAAAAGCAGAATGCCTTATCATGAAATACCTTTCAGAAAATTTTAACATGTCAAAGGCCTTGCTCCTATTTCATTTATTTAGGACCTTCAAAATGGAGCATGTTGACTGATATAGGAAAACACCCATAGCCACCAGTATCTAGCAAAACCCAGACACTGTCTCCAGAGAGATTGCCCAGACTGCCACAGTCTATTCTGGAAACACCAGTACACAGTGAAGTAGGCAATATTACAGATCTCTGAGGTTCAGAGGGGATATCTCTTTATCCATACTATCATGCTATCTGAATGGCTCTGGGGAGCCCATTTACTTTCACAGATTTCCAACTCACTTTCCAGTGTTTCCTCATAGCAATTAGAGCTAAAGATTCTTGGGACACAGCTTCATGGTGATTATTCTGGGTATCTCACAATTTAACCCCTAATTTCACATACAGTGACAGGCAGGGTAAGATCTCCAGCATTTTCTCCGGCCTGACTCTCCCACTGGTTTTATTGTGCCAGTCTGTCAGCACAGTGGATGGTGTTGATGTCGACCACTGCTCCTGCCACAGACTGGCCAAATGTAAGGAAGGCACACAACAGAACGGCATGCATTGTATGCCCCATCCTCACTGGGATGTATGGCTCCTGCTGTGTGTTAATAAAATCTGACTTACACAATTGCAGATCATTCTGCCCACTAATGATCCAGTCAAACACAGAGGGAATGTGAGAAGCTCAGTAGAAGTAATTGAGTTTTCACTCTTAAGCCTCTGACATCCATCTGAAAATCCTACCCTCTGTCTTTCTGGAGAAACTACACACAAAGCCTGCTAATACTGTGTCAATATGGACATATTACTGGGGTCCTTCTGAAATGCCTTGTAATGCTCAGGGTGTCTGAGGTGTACTGACTCTCTAGTACTTAAACACTGAATTTTAAGAAACCAGGGAGAAAACGCAGCCTTTCATTATAGATGTCTGACTAATTTTAACAGTAAAGGCTGATTTAATTTTTAAATGAAATTATTAACTTTGAAAATCCTCTGCAGATTTGTGAGATTATCAGGAGAAGAACAGGTTTTGGCTTACTTCTGCTTCCTTAGACAATAAAGTGTTAGCTGCCTGCTAAGCTTTTGCATTATCCGAAGAGGGAAATACATTGAGAGAACATTCCCTGCTGGCTCTGTCCCGGTATTGCTCATCTGGCTGGTTTTAAGAGGCTGGACACTTGTCACAAGTGCAGTCTGGTTCTCATGAGAAAACAAGTCCCTTTTCCAGTGCTGTTATGTTAAACTGTTGCAAAATTCACATATAATTCAAATATTTGCCATGGTCCTCTTAGCATGCAGTTATCACTAAGGATACAAGTGAAGGATGTCATCTCTTGAACTATGGGTGGACATACTAGATACAGAAGACATCTCACAGCCACAACACTGCAGCTTCTTCTCTCTTTTTCAGATCTGGATTTAACAAGATACTAAGATGACTATAACTCACAAAAAAACCACAGTGTGTGCATTTCCAGTTATCTGGGACATGCCTATCTGTATCTACTCCTTTCCATCCTTCTATCTTTGAAGTCTTTCCGAGCTCCCCAACTCTATGAACATGATGGAAAGCACCTAGCCCCAGTTACATCATATGCCTCCTCACTTTATAACTTTGGCCAACTTTCATGTTCCTGAGTCTCCCTTTGTTTTACCTCTAGTACCTTTGATTGTTTTTCCCCTGGTCTCACTGCTCTTTTCCCCAACACTAGGTACTTTCCATGGGGATTGGCTTAAACTCCCTATTGGTGTTCCTGTTTGTCATGCTATTAGCACTGATTGAGGCACATTACTGAGGCATCAGAAATACCTATTGATCAGCTTTTAGTCTCTATGCACATGTATTTCTGTGTAGTGTTTATCAAATATTTAATTGACTGTAACCTGCTTTGTTGTGCACTGCACTTGGTTCTCCCTAGCATAAACTAAAATCAGCAAAACAAGACTGAAGAGAGCTAAGCAGGGATGTTTTTCATGCCAGTGACTTTTGCTTCTCATGAGAACCTACAAAAGAACATCGGAATCTGCAGCTGTGGGGCTATGAGGCAAATGGCAGCAGCATAAGAGCAAAGTAATGCAATGGAAAACTGCTGTCATGGCTCCAGGCAGCTCAAGTGAAAGGTTGTAAGGCTGCAAATAGCTGACCTGTAACATTACAGATCCTGAAGCACTAAGGCATCTCAGGCACCATACAGCTTCATTTTCTGTTTGCCTTCTTCACCCTGTGTGTGATTTCAGAGTGATCTGCCACACCACCTCTCTTCATCTCTCTTCGGTCAGAGAAGTCTAGTTAGTCGTTCTACATGCTGAGTCTGTCCAGTGTCTGTGATCATCCTCATCACCCTTCACAATACTATTTTCAATTCTACTACAATCTTTTGAGAGTCCTGTACTAGAATTATAGACAATTTTCAAGACATGGTGTGTGAAAGTGTTATAGAGTGGCCTAGTAATGTTTTCTGAGGTTTTTTTTTCCTCACCTAAATAACTCTTAATGTTGTATTTGTTTTTTTCACTGAAACAGAGTAATGCCAAAACCTTTTTTTTATAACCCCTGAAACTTGTTCACAGTGATCAGAATCAGCCAAATAGTTGTAATACATTTTCAATCTTCATTTTGAAGCTTTTCTACACAAATTATGCAAACTGAAGCTGGATCACCATGTGAATATGGACATTCTGAAGGTCAAAAATCTTTATGTAGTCAAACATGCAAAAAGTCAAAGAATTTTTATTTAAATAATTTTAAAATTTATTTTACAATTATTTTATATTATTTTATTTATTTTATATTAAAATTAAATAATTTTAAAAGACAAAGGATATTTTACATAATTTGAGGACATGCACACAATTCTGCAGTCATTTGATCTGTTAGGGGAGAGGGTTTGTCATGTTTTAGAATTCCTAGCACTCATTTTTCTTTCAATAAAATTTCTAAAAAAGTCATTCAAATTGCCCAGGAGTATTGTTGTCACATTTCAAGAAAACAATCTTAGGTAAAATTGACTTAGAGTCAATCAGGAAAAACATTTAAAAGTGAATAATAATTTACTGAAGTTTTGGGGTTGTTTATCATTGAAGAACTAAACAGAGATACTGGAATAATGCTGCTATTTGTATATAAAGTCAATAAACACATCTGAAAGGTGTTGACTCTTCTTGAGCTACCATTTCTGATGTGTATGCTAAAGAACTATGGAAAAAATTTATCCGTTCCTGCATGAGTGTGGAGAATCACAGCATTAACAACATTAGCCCAGGACCAAGGAATTTCACTTACTAAAAGCCACTGGGGACCTGATCCAAAGGTCTGGCTTCCAGGCACTTCAGGGGTTTGAATCCGTTTCTCAGTGCAATGTGAAACTTATTTGCATATAAATTCTCATTCTGGTAAAATGTTTTTATGCTTCCTGTGTGGCTGAGATGGAGTGGAATGGGTCACTGAGAAGAAATAAAAGTATTTCAATCTTTTTGAGACTTTGGAGTGACCCCCGTCACCTCCTCTCCTGTTTCACTCACACCAGCATCTTGGAAGTCAAAGTCCCCCTTTGCCTAAAGGTTGGTTTCTCATGGCAGGCTGTATCACAGTGAGTGGGAATGTAGCACCCTCTGTCTAACATGCAAGCTGTTTGCTTGCTTAAAGATAATTTGCTTAAATAATAACTGTTTTTCTTAAATTTGAGCTAATATTTGTTTTAAACTTCTTCCTGATGTAAAATCCAGATAGGTAAATCACTTCCTCAGACTTTTAAAACTCACCTCTAATTATATAAAATTAATTTGGGCAGGAAAGAAATCTTAAACCTCTCATTTGATGAAATTGCAGTTCTTGGATATGTGAATTCAGGCAAATGTAACAAATGGTTCTTTGTCAGTAGAAAAGCAGCTGTTCTTCAAGTTGGAACACTTTGTTTTAATTTTTTTAATAACATATTTCATCTTTTTTATTTCAAGACAATCTTTTGTTTCAAACCTGTCAGAGCTTGAGTGGGCAAGGATACCTTCTTCAGATACTATTCTTTTCTATTAACTAAGTGATATAGGCTCACTGAAGCTCTCTGTTTAGACTCCCTCAGGTGACTTATACTAGTTGGCATGAACATGCTTTGCCTGTTCTTGAGAGACAAAACTGAAGAAAATCACAGAGTCCTCTGAAAAAGAAAACAAGAAGAAGTCAGTCTGGTTGATAGTGTAGCAAATGGGAATCATCCAGAGGATTCCATAGAATATGTGAAATGGGACTTCAGGGGCACATAACATCTGTATTTTCACTGAAAAAAACCAGCCTAGTCTAGCTCTTAGATGAACTGATTGCTGAAAAAAAAACACAAAGGGGCT
This sequence comes from Pyrocephalus nanus, assembly GCA_038380795.1. NCBI lineage: Eukaryota > Metazoa > Chordata > Aves > Passeriformes > Tyrannidae > Pyrocephalus > Pyrocephalus nanus. The sequence goes on along the minus strand of CM076260.1, from coordinate 81,310,978 downwards.
ATGGAATTTCCTTCCTTGGAGATATTAAATCTCACATTAATTAATCCCCTATCAATATGACCTGAGTCTGAAGAGTCCAGTGTGGGATGAGATGACTACCTGAGGTCTGTACCAACCCAAGCTTCTCTATTAGTGTACTTGTCAAAAGAGTTCTACACTACTGTAGAAATGAGAAGGAAAAATTTGTACAGAAGAAAACTCTCTCTTCCCTCTCATACTCCAGTCTGTTAAGATACACTTGGGCAAAGCTACCTTTGTTGGTGGAATGATTAAACTGTGCTTGCTCCTTTGAATGCCATACCAAGGGAGAACATCAGCTCTGAGACGCTGTGACTGTGAAACATCTTTCCTTTTCCTAAGCAAAGTACTGTCCCTCTGCTTCCTTGTCACTGTCCTTCTCCTTCCCTATCACAGAAACTTTATCTTGAAGCAGGAGGGAAAAAACACAGAAAAATAGAGAACATTCCAATTTGAAGACATCTAGGAACGTTCAAAAAACCTAGAACTGTACTTGAAAACTGAGCATTATGTCTATTCATTTGTTTGCTTGTTCATTTTCAGCATGTGATACAAAGCTGATGGAGATCTCAAGCCTGATTTTTATGAGGACAACTGAGTTTAAATATAGGAGCATTACCAGGAGAGGAGAAATAAGAGATCAGCTCAACATGCAGGAAAGCCTTCTAGCTAACTGGATAGATCAGAAGTAATAAAACTGTACTATCACATTTAAATTAAAGCAAGCATTATTAAAATAAATGTTCAGATATATCTTTACACAACTGCATATAGCAGAGAAATGAAACAAAGGACTGTGTGAGAGAAGCTATTATTCAGTAGAAATAGCTGATGGTATAGTCCTACAGGGAACTGTGGAACACAGTGAACATGAGTCATCAGTGTGGCCAAGAAGGCCAATGATATCCTGGCTTGTACTAGAAATAGTGAGGCCAGCAGAACCAGGGCAGTGATTATCCCCCTATTTTGTATATTATAGAATATAGCTGTATTTGGCAGATACTGTTTGAATTATTGATCTCCAGTAATATCTTATACTGGTTCTGATAATGATTATGAAAGTGGTGAGGTAGTGAGTGTATCACTTTTACACTTCGCTGAATCGTCAACAGTCACTGTTAATACCTGGCATAAGGACACTTTTATTAATAATCATAGAAATTCCTTTAATTCTGAGAAAACAGGACATCATTGTATTTCTCTCATTAAATTTGTCAGTCACTCACTTGCTGACTTATGAGTCACCCACAAAAAGTAGTATTTCTTACGATATACTGCAAAGTGATGTAACTGTGTATGTTTTCCCACTTGTATGTCATCACTATACTATACCACTACACCAACACAAAAAAAACCAACCCAAAAGCAAATTCAAAGACAATGACTATTATACATTGTCATTAACCTATTCTTCATCTGTGCAGGCAGACCGAAGATACCAACATAGTCTAGTCTAGTACACAAAAAGGTCCATGGCAGAAATCATCATCCTATATCTATCCTGTAATTCCTCGACACATTCATTATATATCTTCCAATTTCTGCAGAAAAATCCTCTTTTATCAGGCAAGTTTGGTTTTCCCAGGAGCAAATAGCATCCTGTGTGTTGAATAAATGGGTCAAAAAATACAAAATATAAAAATTTAAAAATATTAATAATATTTTGAAAACTGTGATATATGCACCTGAAGTTCATTTCCTGGTTTGGGCACTTCTATACATTTGAGTGCTTTATATTGATTCGGGTTGTGGACATGTCCATGTGTGGATGTGCGTCAGAGCTGAAGGATGGGGCTGTGTGTGCATATGTATTCCCTTCAGCTTTTGTTATCTGACCCTGTTGTTCTCCACTAAGGCTGAAATCTTAATTCAGCCTCTTCTTAATATTTACACATCATTTTTTCAACTTGTTACAGTATACTCTTTCCTGAAGGGTCAATCCTCTTTCAATGCAATGCATGCAACCCTCTCCAGAGAAATGTTTTCTGCCTTTTACGAAGTACTGTAAAATGAATGTATATGGTAAAAAAACATAAAGTATAACAAATGTAAAATCATGTAGGAAGAGATCATTGACCCAGCAGCTTTGCAGCCCGGCACTTAACATGGTCATAAATAAGCTATTAATTCCCAGATACTGTGACCATACACATGTGAAAAACTGTCACCAAAAGAAACTGTGAAATACCTGCTGTAGGTTATATTCAAATTTAGCCATTAAGACTTGATATCCATGAAGCAGCTTGAAACTTTCCCAACAGAGAGCAGAGTTACAGATTTCCAGCAGACTGAAGTACTAAGACATGTCATAAAAACAGAACATAAATGTCTCTAAAATCTAGGCTTTTTGATCTTGAAAAAGGCAGCATTACATTTTGAATTAAGCATGCTTGATTTGGCTCAAAATAAAATTGCTTCATGTCTCTCTATATCAAGCTAGAAATTTAACTTTTTGTCTTTGCTTTGCTTAATTGTAAATTGTAAGTCCAATTCTTGTCTTACACATGAAAGTAAAAATTCATACCCAAGGGCAAAATTTGTCCATGCAATATCAAAGTAATGCACACTTCTGGTAGAGCACTTTTTGAGATTCTGACATGGAAACATGAATTAATCATTTGCAACAAATTTTAAATGAAGCAAAATTGACTCTTTTCCATTTTGCACTAATAAGACCTGAGCACTGAATCCAGTAAGAATGTACAAGTTTAGAAGAATGCTGACTTGTAAGAAAAATGTTTAGTTTATGTCAGTCATTCGTGATTTGGAGTCAGTATGAATTCTTGTTATGATGCAGTGCATCATGATGTTTAATTCAATTCGTGCTGCAAAGAAGCAATATATCTGTAAATAGAACATGGATTCAGTGTTAATAAATATCAAAATTTTATTTGGAATTTGTCTTTCCTATCACAAGAAGCCCTGAGGATAAAGGACCCAATGTGTGCCTGAAACACCAATAGCCAAACAACCACAGAGTCAGTCAAGGACTGTTGGTGAGAACACACTGTGAGAAAAAGCAGGATGTGGCTGGAAAAGGGGGCCATACAGAGGTATCCACTGCCATGTGAAGATATACTAGAAATTGAACTAACATACCAATTTCCATGCCAAATGTGTAATTCACTAATAAGACTTTGTAAGTTTTTGAGGACCCTCTGACTTTTGTCATTTCTTTTTGACCACAGACACCTATGAATCCTGCGTTCTCCCTTCCTCTTAGGGTGGGACACCACAGCTATAAAACAATTTTTAATATGAAAAACAAAAGTCTCATAAAATTTAGAAATAAACAAAACTTAGTGATTTTGAAGCATGCTAATTTTTTTCAGGTGATAAGAGTAGTTCATTCTGTGCTGCATCTGAATTCCTCTAACAGTTCAAGAAGGTTTTCATGCCTAGGCCACCAAATGAAATTGCTGGTCATCACCCTATAATACCAAAGTTAGACAACAAAATTTCTGAATTTTTTGCACTTTCTGGCTTTCTAAAATCAAATGCCTGACTTGAAAAATCAGTAAATGTGCTTTCCTCCTCATCTAATCAACTGCACATAAAAGTAGACATTTTAGTAAAATAAAATTATTAAAGCCTGTGATAACACCTGCCAGTTAGGAAAGCTGTGCAACAGCTTTCATTTCTATATCACATCTGCATTTTCTAGGGTTTTACTGTTCAGAAGCTCTTTCTGCTCTTTTTCTATTGTTATTTCATGTTATTGAAGTATTCATTATCAAAATTGAAATTAGCTCATCAAATAAAAATCGATTTATTAATCTAAAATTGCCAGGACTGATTGATTATCCCTTTCTGACAGTATCTAATGAAGATATTTACACATGCATCTAAGCAAAGAGACAACATGTACATTTTAGATGTGGTAAGGAGGTAGGATTAACACTAACCCAGCTTCGCCCAGAAGTGCAGATGTAACTCCAGTAGCCTCCCTGGGGCTCTCAGAACATCGTTACTCGCAGCCACAGGAACAACCACCCTATGGAAGTGTCCCTGGGCATGAATGACAGGGAGAAGACCTTCAGGTCACATTAATTTGGAGCTACTTTGCTTTATGGAAACCTACTCCAGGAGCAGGTAGTAACAGCCTGGTTGTGTCTGAATGAGAGGATCATCTAATTCAAACTACATAGCCCACTAAGGCTACTCATTTCATGTTGTTATGCAAAATGCTACAGAAAGACAGGTTATTTTGCATTTCAAAGGCTCAGAGGGGAAAAAAAAAAATCAGATTGATCCTTTCAAAAGAGATGTAAAATTTTACTTTTATTAGCATACATTCTGACTGAGAAAGCAGTCATATCCAGGAGAGCACGTGTCCTAACCTAAATGTATCTTAAGCCCAGTGAGGCTGATGGGGCTTAGGCACTCAAAAGTAAACAACATTGCTTACAAATTTGCATCTAAAAAATCTGAGTTGTACAAATATGGTAGCACTCCTGGACCAGATGGAACATCAAATAATCACTCAAAGGGTGCTGTGGACATCCTTTTTGGAACAAAAAATTCAAAGTATCTGGGAAGTTACTGGAGATGGCAGATGTTCAGTTGCCATAGAAAATCAAATCCTCTTTACTAAGGTGATTAAATATGTCTGTGGGTGGCTGGTTTTATTGAAAATGTCTGCCTAAAAATCAGTCAAGCTTATTTTGTGATATTCTGTATTTGGTGTAAACAGATTATTCACGTTTGTTTATGTAAAATAGTCTTATAGTTTCCCTGGTTATAACATGGCTTCCTGAAAATAACCTGTTCATTGAATTCCTATCAAAATACTGAGAAAAAAATTGTCAGTATTGATCAGAGACCCAAGCTTAAAAACTGGTCACAAAGATTCTGATAGCATCTCCTTAAATATATTTTAATATGATACTTTTTCATGTCTTAATAGCAGCTAGATCAGGACCCTGATGCTCACAGAAAGCATATAGATGCTCCAAATAAATCTTGAAAAAACCCATCTAGAGTGTTGAATCACACATACAGGTTGTAGGTTACTGGAACTGTCAACCTCATAACATCGGAAATCCAATTGCTCCTAGTGCAGTGATTGTCTAATTCTTACACAAATATTCTCAAACTAATACCAAAGATTCATGTTTCGTCAGAGATGTTACCATAGTGTGTTGACCGTAAATACATGCCATGCAAAAGTTCTGCTGTATATAAGGAATATAAGTTTATAAAGAAAGGTTAAATTTCTTTGGCTTTTGTGAAGGATATTAGTATTTGTACAGTCCTAATAAATAATTCTAACACTGTTCAGACTGTGTACCTGTAATACTGGGATCAGAGCAATCCTTATCCCAAATTTGTATCACAAGGCTGCCATAAAATCTACAGATTTGGGAAATAAAGTGTTGGCAAACAGAGAGGTAACAGAGTTTGCAATTTGTGAACAAATGTTCTTAAACTGTACAATGTGAAAATACATCAATATCTCTCGAACCTGGAGAATAACTCATTCTTTAGTAACTAAATTAAATAAATAAACTGAAACCATCTTGTTCTCCATGTTGGAAATCAGAGCACATGGAGTACAAAGATGGATGAGAAACCAGAATGCACACAGCACTTCCTACAGGAAGATTAAATGGAAATGTTTGTGATTGTTGCAAGATGCCCACACAGGTTTTAGCATCAGTAATACTAATTCTTCTGTCAATATCCTTTTCTTTGGGAATATTATAGGATAGATTGCTATATTTAGCTTGAAATTCTGAGCAAAAATATTTCTTACCTTATTGCTTACTATTGAAAGCTAAAAATGATCTCCTTTTGCTAATGACCATCATATTTTCACTGCTCCTGTTGCCTCTACTGCTGCTCATTTGGGGAAATGAGCAACAGAAGTGTCAGTAAGCAGCCTGAGAACCTTTAACTGAGTCTTGAGGTTTCCAAGAACTCTATTTTCCTGAAGTCTCATCTCAACAATACTCAGCAAATATCCTCGCAAACCTCCCCCATCGAAGCCTATCTAAAATTTCTCATATTTCCACTTTTTAAAGAAAACTGTCTTATATTTAAACAGTTTTCAAAGGAAGTTTGTGACTCAGGAGCCCAAGTCACACTTTGATAAAAACAGTCTCTCTAAGTGCCTTTAGTCATGACTGACAGGAAGATTTAGATTTCTAACTCACTTAAGATTTTTTTTTTAATATGTCTGTCATCCATCTGAAACTAATTTACCCTGTGCTTTCTAATTCTCTAGGCATTCATTCCAAGATGTCATCACTCTGTTTTTAATTTTAAAATAGCTCTGTGGACAAATTTTCTGAACACTTAAAAATTTTCTTTCCAGTTTTGAAATAAGTGATTTGTCAGTGCTTCTTTTCAGTCTTTCCCTTTCCATGGCTTCAAAAAGAAGAATAGAAAGGATTCAGCTAATTTGGTGTTTTTTTTAAGCAAAGGCATTTACATTGTAAAAAATATTTTGCACTGTGTGGTTTAGATTTCTCTGTTTTGATGCCTAAAAGAAGTTGCTGCAGTCCAGGAAGCACCCTACAGTTTCATTTCAGCATCACAGAGAAGGGTGAAGTGCCATGAAAGCCCTTTTGGCGTGTGTCCCAAGATCAGTTCAAAGAATAATGTTGCCAACAGAAGCAACAACATCATTAGTCCCTCCCTTGTGGGTAACAACGTAATAGAAAAACATGCTGTAGTCCGCTCACCACCAGTGCCATTATTTTGAAACCTGTTGGCACTTCTTTAGGGAGCAGGACATGCTGCTTGGGTGTGCAGGGCTCATTCCTAGTTGAGGTTTGGCATGGTCACTGATGGGCACTGGTGATGCTTTACATTCTGCTTTTCAACATCCATAAGTAGAAATTAGACTGAATCCTGGCTTCATCTGGGACCTTTTTGATCTTTTATTGACAAAATGGGTCTCTGCCACATATTCACATTGATTTACCATTGCAAAACAATGGTTCAAAGGGATCTCCCAAATTTACAGTTTGCATGTAGACCAGAATAGCCTCAGGATCAGCTCTGTCTTTCCCAACATGAAGTAAGGCCAATGAGAGCCAGGTCTTAGCCCTCACTCCAAAACAGGCTGAGCTGAAATAGTGTGAGGTAGGTAAAAAAGATGTATCAAGTGAAGAAATAACAGAGTTGCTATCTACACTTTACCTGCAATGTTTCTCCAGTAGATCACAGTTCTCTCTCGGATACTGTGACCATGAAGATCACTGCTATTCAAAATGCTTGAAATTTAATGCAAATCATAATATGTAAATGGTATGCAGTTACCCATTGTTTGGAAAAGTTTTATTCTGCTTCAGCTGTGTAATCTTACTGCACTTGCATCTCATTCTGACAATTCCCAATTAACAGTCTGAAGCTTAGCCTCAAGTGCAAAGCTCCATTTCTTTTACAGAAACAAAGAAAAATTACTCTGTGTATATCTTGGACATACTATTAATCACTGTGTCACTGTATTTTATCACCTTATCACCCAAAATACAGATGCTCTTCTATGTTCCATTTCCATCTTATCTCAAAAAGCACCTGAGGATGTGATGAAGAGCTGTCTGTCCACCAGAAGACTTTTCATGGTTTGTAGATGGATGACTGAATATAAAGGTTTGGGGATGAGAGAAAGCACTCAAACACTATTTCAAATCTGAAAAATATAGCTCCTTTTAGCAAAATGTTTTTGAGAATATCATACAAGTAATTTCATAATTGTATTTTTTAGACAAATAATGATGGACAAATTGTACAAAATAGTGATTCCCCACAATGTTTCACTCTACAATGGACTCATAACTTTTCAATTATCATTAAACTGCCCTGTAATTAGATTGTAAATATATAATAACTTTTATCATGAAAATGATGAGAAAATTGTGATTTAATTAGTCTTCTTATTCCACATTCCAGCATACACATAAACTGATTTAGAAAATATTTCATAGTATTAAGAATAGACCTTTTGCTTAGATCCCAAAGTAGATAGTTTAGAAATATATCTCATATAGAGATATGACAGACAGAGACAAGGACACAGAATGAGAATTTCTGCACCAAAAATGCCTTATCTGCTTCTGACAAGACTTTTCTCATCAGTCAAAAATCTATGTGCTACACAGATATTGCCACTGACAGAGTGACAGTGTAATGGAAAATTGAGTAAGAAAGGCAAGTCGTCTGAGGGCAGCACTAGGGGTAGTGGATTGTCTCCTCGGATGTCAGTGGTGCCTCACCCCACTGGTGCCAACTGGCCTTTCCCTGTGTGACGGATCACATTCATAGGCACAGAAGGAGCTCAGCAGGGACTGACTTGCTTGTGTACTTCAGGCAGTACTTTCACTTTTTATTATGTCAGCTTAGGGTAGAAGGATAAAGGTCTAAGGATGTACCTGGAAAAGCAGGTTGTTGTGCCTGATCTATGGGCTTGCTGGGTGGTGACTGTGGCAAATGTGCCAGCTCCCCTCATCACCCCCCCAACAGGAGCACAGGTGGTTAGTTTCCTTATGTCTCTTTCCAGTGACTGCTCTAACTTACTCTGACTTTTTCACACTTTCTTGTTCTCTGAATCACTTTGCTTATTTTCACTTTAGTTTCCTTCATCATCTTTGTGCAGCTTTCTTCTCTTATTTCTTTTCATCCTTCCTTCCCCATGGGCACTTCCGCATTTGCCTTGCATTTCAGTGTTTCTTTTCTTGCCTCTTTTTCTTGTCACCCACCAATCCCTCTTTGCTGTGCTTACCATTTTCCAGTTTTCTCTTTCCTTACGTTTGAGTGCATGCCATCATATAATACAATCTGTAATGGACAGATCTCCATGGAGAAGCTACTTTTCATCCCTAAAGTCATTCCTGCACCCACTGGTAACACAGTGAGTATCCTTTCCTCATGCTGTCAGTCACATTTTACATCACGAAAGTTTTGTTCACAATCAGCTAGAGATGCCTATGATCAAAACCTCACACAGCAGAGGACAGGCACGAGTTCAATCTCTACATCCTTGGCTGGCAAGGTTAGCCCAAACAGTAGAGCAAGAGACCTGGTCTCCCAGGTGTCCCTGCTGAAGACTCAAGGATCTCCTCCTTTGAAACGTGGCCTCTCCTAAATTCAGGAGCACTGAGTAAATTTTGCCCCCTGCTTTTAGCAGCAGAATGGGCTGAGGGTGACTAATTCCAGAAAAGTAAGGTCATAAAAACACATTGTATATTTAAGCAGCTTTCAACCCCTTTGTAAACAGAAATAATTGTCCTGATTGAGGACAGCAGCTAATCCCTGCTAGCCACAGCTGGAGGACTGCCAGGTTGCTGCACCAAGGAAAGAAGGACTGCAAAGGTAGAAATAGCCTGAATAAGCCTGAAAAAAAAATACCAAGAGAAGCTTTGTTGTTGCAGGGAAAGTATTTATTGTAATAATAATAGTTACAAATGGGAACTTGAATGAATTCTGAGAATATCTTCATGATAACCTATAGGAAAAAAAAATTATCCTGTGAAAAACTGATGGAGAAACCTTGGAATGAAAATGAATGAGCTAGGGATTTATGGAAATACTCTATTGGTTCTTTTTTCTTTTTTTCTTTTTCTTTTGACACTCCAGTCATATGTTTTCTGAATGAACAACCATTTCTTAAGATCCAACAATGACAGTGTTCCCAATTCACCACAGAAATTAAGATAATAAGCAAGCTGTAGATGTCTCTAAATATGATTATTTTACTCTTCATATCAAAGCTAACATAATTCCACTTATTCTGATAATAAGCATTTTTCCCTTACTATCTCAGATATCAAAAAATAATTCATTGACCATGTACTACAGTGGCACTGAAGATCAGTTATTCAGTCACTGGTTTTATCTATACACTAGAAAATGAGGGACAGTCTATAATTTATTTTAACTTTTAAAAATGCAGTATTTTTCTGAACATACTGAAGCTCTAATCAATCTTTGATACATTCTTTAAAAAGTTAAAAGAGGATGTATAGACTGTTTCAGTACTGCAAAAGCAAATATGTTCACTCAGATCATGAGATCCTTAAAACTCACTGCAAGATTAATATGGTATTTCAGCATAAGTTAGCTCTAGAGGAAGTATTCCACCTCCATTATGTGCCAAACTGGCAGCTGTGCATTTTAAACCCAGCTGTGTCTTTCCTGGACTGTGGTAATGTAAGTTCTGTTCAGAGACATATTAATCAGACTGGCTAGACTGTTGAGGCTTAATGTTTCCAGTACCTACTTTTTTATCTAGCCTTATAAACTTTATATTGAGATATAAATTAAGACTTCAAGTGCTCCTATTTGCTTCTTCAGTTCCTTGCCTGAGGGTCCCTTTAATTCTATGCTGTCTGTTGAGCTATACAAATGATGCATGCGAGAATGCCATCAGCTTTGATATGATGTTTATTTCTTCCTGTTAATGAAAATATTTCTAATTTTTTATGCATATTTCTTGTGGTTTCAGAAAATGCCATCTCATATTGCTTTAAGGTTCACTGTGATGGAAAGGCTTTTTATTAAAACAATATTTTCTTTAGTTTCAAGATTGGCACTTGCATCCTCTCACTCTGACAGTTTACATTATTTCTCTGCATAATAGGATTGAAGTAGTGGAAGATTAACAGGAGGCAATCTAATTTAATGGTTGCAATTATAGTTGATGAAGGAATGTGTTAATCAGGAAAAATATATCTTTGATGATTTCCTATGTGGAAAAAAAACATAAAATAAGAGAAAAAATGGAGATGAGAAATCTGTGCTTGGTGAGCTTACTCATCTGTATATCCACTATTGTTCCAGAATCATATTTTAATATAGGTATTCTGGCATAAAATTACATTCTATAGCACACAGACTGTGTCAGACTGATGGCTCAGCCAGTAGAAAATGTGAAGGAGTTGCTCAAAGGTCTTCACTAGCATCTGAATAGGTACTGATAGAAAAAAAAACCAAACAAACATTTTGCATACTAAATCATATGTTTAGGCAGGACTCATGCCTGCATAGCAGAAATAACCTGTGGGACTGCTTCTCCATCTCAGCTGCACTTTGACCCTACAAGTATATATAAGTATATACAACTGAAGAAACCTGTACCCGGATATCGTTGGCCCTTATTTCCAATTAGATATAAACTCTAGTCTGCCTGATGCTTTAAAATGTAATGTAGCACGCAGCAGGGTATTGTAACTTCATAGAACAGCCACTCAAAAACAGTTCAGGAAATTGCTTGAACTCTTCCTTCCTTGGAAGTAGTTGATTCATTTTCATAAGACAATGTATGAAGCATTATTTTGTTAATATCAGTATGACATGGCAGAAAATTTACAGAAGTACAGCAATTTAATCAAATAGAATTTGGCAAACGTAGAACACACTTCCTCATTTTTGTCTTGTGTTTCAGTCAGTGATAGAGAACGGACTGTCTTGACCCAAAGGATGTCCCTTTCTTCCCAAATGTCCTGAGTATCTCCAGCCATCTGTTCCATGCATTTGAACACATAACACAGTGGTAGTGCTTCTGCATCCTCCACCCTGGGACAGTGAAGGTCTCAGTTTCTGCAGAATTCCTGCTGGCACCTCAGTGGACCATGGCCTGGTAAACCAGCAGCTGCTGGCCCCATGTAAGACAGTAACATTCTTCTCCATAGATTGTGAATATGAGGTGATTCTCAGCTATAAAGCAAAACCCAATATTTTAGATCAGTCCTCCTCCAGGAAAAAAAAAAAAAAAAAAAAAAAAAAAAAAAAAGAAGCCAACCCAAACCTTTATTCAAGGATATCTCTACAAAGTCAGTATGGCAGAAAATACATTTATATCTCAGGGAAAATTTCAGTGAATGACATAAGAAAGAGAGGAACACAAGCAGTACACAAAATGAATACCTTACACAAATATTTTCTGTAGACCTGCATATTTTTGATAACTGATTTTATGACTAAAAGAAACCATATTCTTCATGTTTTATGGATAGTCAGCTGCACACCTTCACTGATGTACAACTACACTGAGCTCCATCATCTAACAGTTCTCAACATTTGCAAGTAGGAAGCATATCCCTTCCCAGTACCACTCCTGGTTTCAGGAGCAGGGTTGTGTAGACTACGAATCTCCCCCAGGCAACATCCTGTGGACTAAAGGTTAAGGAAGGGATATGCGGTAAGCATGAAACAATTGCTGTGTCATGTTCTCTGCCAGCAATGTGGAGTGGTGGGCCCATAGGATTGCTAATGAGAAGAGTAACAGAAAAAGGACAAAATGAGCCCAAAGCATTGTTACTGTAAAGAAATTTCCACCTTACCTTTCTTTAGCACTTTAGCTGTGAAATAACACTGGCCCTCAGCAGCACAGCCCTGAAGACCAGAATACCAGAATTACCACCCTTTTGTGCTGGGACTATGTATATTTTTGGCAAAATTCAAGAACCATCCCATTACTACTAGTGGTTGTTGTAGTAGTAGTAATAATTATAATTATGATTGTTATTATTATCTTTTGAAGGACATGGAATTGATAGGTTTAATGCTATGAACACTAAAATAATGCTATGAACACTAAAATAGTGCTATGAACACAAAGAGCTTAGTGCCCTTAGAGGCAGAACTTCAGTTCTTTATTACTTGCACTATAACAGAAATATTTATGTCAGCCGAAAAAGCTTAGCAAGGGTTTGTGTTGCAAGTGACCAACCACATATTGCAAATAGACAAGCTGCAGTGAAATCTTCACAGATAGAAGTTTCATATTCTGTTATTCAGTCATTATTTTGTGAACAGTTCTGAATAGCAACTTTGTATGCTTCACGGTCCATTCACAAACAAACAAGTTAAATGCAGTGGATGATATATTCATAGCAGGTAACTCCAGAAACTCCCATACTACCTACTTTTAAACCTGATCATCTAACTGTTTCATAAAAGGGAAAACCTTGTACATAAAAAAGTAAAGAGTTCTGATCTTGCATTATCAACCCAAGGCAACATCTTTTTCCAATTTGCAGTACTTCAGTTGTTCTAGAATGCTTAATCTTTTGATTTCAAGCATTTCTGGAAGCAGCAAGTTATCACTTTTAGCATAGGGCTCTTTTCTGTACCTAGAACAAAAACAAAAAATCATTATTTTATTTCCAAACTTTGGCATAGAAATAAATAAGTCATAGAGTCTGAGGCAAGGTTTCCTTTGGCCTTTGGGTTTTGAAACAAATATAATCATTAGCCTTTTCTCACAGATGTAACATGCACATTTGATTTATTATTGCTGGTGGGCAATTCATCATGCTTCTATCTGTCCTCCTCCCTTGAGGTCCTCTCATTTTGAAATGTTCTTCCAGCTTTCCCTCTTGGCTCAGTCTTCTGCATTTGTTTAACATTTTTTTCTGAGCTAAGATCTTAATTGTTAAAATTAACTCTCAGAGCAGTTAATGCCATAGTTCCTTAGTGTTTGAAATATTTGTCATGCCTTCAGGATATCTCATGGAAAAGTAGACTTTGCAAATCCACTGTAATATAGTAGCTGTTCTCCCCTGCTCACCTAGGAAAGTGGTAATTGTCCTTTCCAATTGGTTTGAAAATGAAACCTGAATACTAATTTATTAGAGTTACTGATCCATGTTCATTCAAGATGCAGCATAAATAGCAAAAGAGTTCATTTAAAAATTAATTTGGATTTCAAGCCCAGTTTTAAGAAAAGATGGGCTGTGCTTACCCCATTTTTCATCCATGGAAAATATAGAATACAGAACAGAGAAAAATAAGTTAACGGACTTGCTCTTCTGAGCAACTCTACATTTGGTAATTATTGATTTTTATATCAAGAAAAGGAGAAAAAATACACTGTTTTGAAAAAAAAATAAAGTTAGCAAATCGGTTACAGAAATCTATGTATACCTTCTACATCTTTCAGATGCATAGAGTAAAAAAAAACAACTTGGATGAAACCTGCAAATTGAAAGATAGTGGCATATCCTAATATGAATAATGACATGAAAAAAGAAAGAAATTATTGGAGAATATAAGAGTGATTTGGAACTTTAAAATGAGCTTACTGGAAACAGAAATGGAAAAAACATTGGACTGGAAAACTGAATGACAGGGATGGAAGAGGAAAGCATGGAGGAAACCATAATGTGCACACAACTGAAGTGCTTTTGGAAGCACTTAAACAGGAGGATATTAGCTGGCTCAACTAAAGAATTATTTTGGGTTACTAAGGAGAACAGAATAAGTGATTAAAAAAAGGGTCAGCTTTGTGGATAATATTTAAATGTTTTCCAGTACTGTAGTACACAGCAGGAAAATCTATTGCTATTATGCTAAACACTGCATAATAGGAGGAAACTTTTCAACATGTGGATGGCAAGGAAGGGGCATAGGGCAGGGACAAGAAATTTGTTCAAGAAGGGAAAGAATTCAGTATTTTAACAAGATGTGAGCTGTGCAATTAGAACTGTTCAAAAACCAACACAGCTTTCCACAGTTGCAATTGTCACAGATGTGACAATCTCCCAGAGATGGGGAGGGAACAAAACTTAAAATAATTTTTTTTTTTTAAAATAGGACCAGATTCAAACCAGCTCCTTACAGCTTGTTTGGGAAGTAGAACCAAAGCTGCTGTTTCTACCTCAGAAGCTCCTGACAGAGCTCCTTCTGTTTTCTGAGTCATTCCCATTGGAGCATGGCTACAGATCCATCCCTGCAAAAGCAGCTGCAGAGCTGGACATTTCCCCCTTGGCCTTCTCTTCCTCTGATCCCACCTTCTCCCCTCAGCCTGACTAGCCACATCCATTTCCCTGATTCCCCTGAGACACCAGGCATGATGGATCTAGCCCAGGGTCAGATAACAGCCAAAAAACAAGCACAAGTAGCAAATAACGCTGGTTGTCCAGTTGCATTTCAAGGCTTTTTTTATGTGTCTAAAGAAGAAGACATAGCAAAGAGCCAGAAACAGAATGGAGTTTTTCTTTCTAGATAGTATTTCACTGTTACAAATTATTATAGTGAGATTAATATGCCAGGTTTACAGTTACAAATTTAGGTTATTTAATCTGTAATTTGTTTAAATTTCCTACTGTTGCATATTACAAAATTTCTGGGCATTACGTAAAGCAATACTGCCTTGTAAAGGAGTGAGCCAAGGAAGAGGAGTTGAAAGATTTTTATATGTCTGTTTATTCTGACCACAAGAATTGTGTTTTGAAGACCACATAAGGACACCGCAATATTCCCTCATAGCTATGTCAGTTATCTTTGTACCATGACGTAATATGGATCTGTCCCATGCAATCTCCTCTTTGTGTCGAACCAGACAACTCATAGCTGTCACAATTTATATCCCTTTGCGTTGCTGATTTTTGGAAAAGCCATTGAAGCAATGGCCTGAGTGACAGGCTGCCTGGGTATGGTAATCAAAGAAATGTGGGTCTGGCCTAGTATGGCAAAGAAAGAAGCAGCTATCTGGAAGAATCATTCTGTTTAGGAAATGGAAATAAACATTTGCTTTTAATTGACATCATGAAGGTCCACATCCTGATTTTGAGTGGTTGAAAGGATTTTTTTTTTTCCTACTCTAAAATCACAAAAAAACCTCCACAAAAATAATTTTTTAAAAAAATAAATCACTCCCTGATAGACTTCCTAGGGGAATTTTTTTGATCTCTTTATGAAAAAATTTTGGAGTCCCTGTGGGAAGCACTTGGAAAGTGAGGAAAGATTAATGCTTCATTGCAATTCTGCGTATCTGCAGGAGACATCTCTAGAATTACCTTGCCTTATGAGTAGCGTCTTTAAATGCTGTGTTAGTAGAATTCACATCACTAGAGATCAGGAGCAATTTCATTCCTAGACCTCATTACTGATGATCAGCTGCAGCAGTCTGAATCTCAGAAATGAGAAAATCCACTGACAGCATCTAATCATCAAGCAGCAATGTGCAGGCTCAGTCAGCAGCACCAATCCTTGTACACTTCCCACAGCAGGTCAGCCCCACTTTGCTTCTTTACACCTTCTTTTTCCCCTGCTGACATCAGGCACATTGAGACCATGGGACTTTTACCACCTTTTCATAGCAGGAACAGCAAGTTTTCCTCCCTCACAGAGACCTGTGACATCATAGCACCACGCTGGAGGCAGCATCTGAAAGACCAGGTCTTGAGGCCAAATGAGGTCAGATCAACTCAGCAACAGAACATGAAAATGTCATCCCATCCACATTACAAACAACAAAACTTGCTGGCCCTGGAATATTTTTCTTCTTCTTGCAATTAGTGTTGTGAAAAATTGAAATGCAATTACCGACCACTTTTTTGCACTCAGGCTGTTTTCAGTTTTCTGTTTGTTTGGGGTTTTTTTCCTCTCTTCATTAAAAAATTCCTTGCAACCTGTTTCTTTATCCTTTAAATTAAAATACAAGGAGTCGTCCAGCTGAGTAAGTATAATAACCCATTGGCATGGACATTTTACATGAATTGGACATCCCATAAAGCTTTAGAAATTATTCTTTTTCTATTTGAATAACTTCCTGGCTAACTTTCTCTGTATGTTTCCTGGTTTACTTCATAGAGTCAAAGTATTATTTTAAAGCCTTGGCTGAAATTGTCCTAATGGACATTTAAAAACATCAGGTATTAATTAACCTATTAGCAAAGTTGAAGTGGCAAAGCCCTTAGATAAGCTCTGATAATTCATACTATTAAAATAAAATTTCTTGTATGTTAGATATAATACCTTCAATACATAAACACCCAAACAAACCAGTTGAGAAGTTTGATTATTGCATCAGAAAAATTGAAACACCTTTTCTGGTAGAATAGACTAGACTAGACTAGACTAGAATAGATTATTTCAGTTGGAAGGGACCTTCAGTAATCATCTAGTTGCCCTGCCTGATCAAGGACTCACTAAGTTAACGCATGTTTTTAAGGGTATCATCCAAATACCTCTTAAACACTGACAGGCTTGGGGCACTGACCACCTCTCTAGGATGGCTGTTCCAGTGTTTGACCACCTCTCTAGGTAAAGAAATGCTTCTAATGTCCAGTCCAAATTTTCAATTCTGGTACAAAGTATCCAAGAAAAAGACACATAATTCTCACTACATCTTTTTTCACCTTGTAACTTATGTTATATAGTCTACATGGCTCTGTCTACATGGCCTCTCATATTCACTTACAAAACTTCTACAATCTGTAGTAACATATATGGAAAGAAAAAGCTATAAATGAGCAACCCAAATCTTGCAGTTATTTTTCACAACTCTTGGCTCCAATAAATTAAAACAAATCACTTTTCTTGGGTTTGTTTTTGATTTTGGTTTTGTTTTTAATCAAGGACACTGAAGCAAATTTAAAATTTCATTTGGTTCCACTCTAATATTTGCTTTAATGATAATGTCCTTCTTAAAAATTTTTTATTCAGGTACTATCTTTTTCATATGAAATACTAGAAATTTTATGACATGTTAAAGCTATACTATGCTATAACATTACATTAATCAACATACTTTGGCATTTCTGGTAAACATCTTAATTTGATAAGACTTGATATGACTGTGTGAAAAAAATTAAAAAATAAGCAGAAAAAGCCTAAGGGAACATTTTCATAACCAAAAAAGGGGGTTGTAATTTTGAACAAGCTCAGCTTGTTAATTGTTTAAATTATTGTAATTACCCAGCCTTTACCAAAAGAGTAAAATGGGAAAATCTGAATTGCTCTTTCTTCAAATTAAGGTTTTCACTGAAAATGTACTGTGTGTTTATACTGATGATTCATAAATGTTGCCACTAATAGATAAAAATATAGGAGATGTTTAAAGCCACTCAGTATTGGCCTAACTAGTGAACACAGTGGAAGAATTTTCCAATAACTTCAATGCCCACTGACCTGGGTCAATGCCAAGTGCTTTAGAAATTTTTACTTTCACACTTTTTCCATCTAATAAATAATGTTTATGACATCTGTTCTTATACCTCACCATGAAAACCAGCCCTTCTACTGCCTATTCAACAAAATGGCTTATTCAAATACATTTAAGTTAATAATTTATTTGAATATATTTTCAAGTTGCTATGTCTCTGGAGCTTATTTATTTTTCACATAAGCCATTGAATACCATGACATCCACAGACTTGAAAACATGCTGCTGCCTCTTAAATCTGATGAAATGCTACCACCACTAGGCCTGATTTCTGTCACATACTACCTAGAGCAATGGACTAACCTAAGTCAGTATCACAGAATATTCTGAGTTGGAAGGGAGGATTATCGAGTACAACTCTTAAGTGATTGGACCATACAGGGATTGAACCCATTACCTTGCTGTTATGACAACTCAGTTTTAATTAGTGGAACTAATCTCAGGGTTAGTCAGCTCCTGAGCTCTCTCCCACACCTGAATTCTCTTTTGAAGTAATACCTGAGTTTTAGAGTTCTTGTTCATACAACTTTCAAAGCTAGAAACTTTTGTTTATTTCAAAGTTCATGCAGATGCTCAGAAGTTTTTCTCTTGTCTAAAAAGAAAATAAAACACATTTTCCAAACACTAATTATTTTACTTTTCTTTTAAAACTTGAAAATCAAAATCAAAATATCTGTATCTTGCCACTGGAAATAAAATTGGTTCTCAATAAAAACATGCTTCCAAACAAATAATTTTTTTCCTAATCTATCACAAAAGCAAAGTTTACTTATTGACCAACTTTCTGTTTAATTTTTTCCAGAGGTCTACATGTCACAATGTGAAACAACAGATGGGGTAGCAGACAGCCAGTGCATCCAGAAAGAGGTAGTCTCCTGTAATGAGAAGTATATCTGTGCCTCCCATATAGCATTTATCTTGGTACCAGAGTCTTTAACACCTATGAGCTAATGTCTCAGAGCAATATAAGGTGCCAAAAGTTCCAAAGATTCATAGCAAAATAAGCCTGGTTCTTCAAGACGAGTCATGGAGGTTTTCAAACCTTTTTTAACAAACACACCTGTTTTTCACATTCTTTGATTTTTTTCTGTTTCCAAGATGAGATACAAGCATTTCCAAATCACATTGAACAGTAAAGAAAGCACTGGAATGTCTCTTCTTTAGTGATTCTAACTCAGTAGGTGTTAAATAGAATTTATTTTTATTTTTCCACAATCAGACATTAAAAAGAAAAAAAAAAACAAAAACTGAAGTTTTGTGAATGAAAATTAAAATATCATGTAATAGCCCTCTCACTAAAGCAGTGACTTCATTGCTTTATTACCAAAGCACTACCAACTCTGCTCAACCACTTGAAAAATATAATTATTATTTTCTCACAGATCAGTTATTTGTTTTTCATGTTATTATTAAGGACCTAAAATAAATATCTTTTTTCCTTTTTAGTTATCATATAAATAATGGATTTTCAGAATTGGGAAAACTAGAAAGAATATTACAGATACAAGAGGAAACATACAAACAAATATAAGAAAAACATGGGGGGGGATCCAGCTAGAGCCCAGATTTTTAAAAAAGCCCACAAGTAAAAAAATATGGTTGCTCTTACTCTATTTCAAAGGAGCAGGGCTGTCATAGACCCCTAAGTCAATGCCCTGCATTGACTGTCACAGGAGCACAATCCACCATGCTGCAGTTAGCGCTGCTTTTAACAACCTTAGGTGGAGGGACCTCCTGCCTACCTGACACTTTGTGGGGAAGCTATGATTTGAAATGTCAGTCTCCTCAGCGAGAAGCATCATTCACCAGAAGCACCTTTTTGCCTGTCCTTCAGAAAAGGAGATAGAGGTGAAAGTGTCTGTAAGTGCAAAGTTACAGAATGATCTAGCTGACAGCATCTGCAAAGTAAATTTATAGTGATTAAAACATATTGTCTGTCAATCTCTTCCAGCTCTTGGTCTTTCTTATTACACTCTGGGAGCAGGTATAGGAAATGCTATACAAGATAAAAAGGGATGGATGACAGTCCCTAGACATCACATTTTTATTCAGCTCGGGACACTGAAAGATTATTGTTACAGTAAGACAATGGAAAACAAAATTTTGTGGCTGTGGTTTGTAAATATTGAAGAGGAGAATGGTAAATATGTTCTCTGCTTCTTAAGTCTAAACAAGTTCATTCCTTCTGATCTTTTTCCTCGTTTGTGCTTGTGAGGCAAATGAAGTCTGTAAGGGTTTTGATCACATTGGCCACACCTCAGATGTAATCTACCCAAGGCTGCTGAATGTAAGCCGTGCAGCAAAGAAAAAGGCAAAATATTGTTACAGGGCACAGCAGACCTTCTTCAGCTAGAATCCAAAACCCAGCTGCCTCTGCTTGGAATCCTGCTCTCCCTGTCATTGTGCCTTGCGGTTTATTACCTTAAGAGACAATTACTGAATGTATCATTGATAGCTTAGAAAGTGGAAGGATTTTATGTTATCTTTAAGACAGAAAACTCACTCAAGGCAATACTCCTTTGCCTTCTTTTCCATGCTATGGAAGAACAATTTTCCAGCAGTGCCTGAAAGTTTCTCCCTCACTTCTGCCTAGTCACCAGGGTATGTTCTTTATACTTCATATATCTTATTCTCTTTCTGGTGATCTTCCACTCTTTTCTTTCTTTCATTCCTATAAAAGGTAGGAAAAATTCATAGGGGACCAATTTCACAAATGTTCAGAGTGCTATGCATGTATGCGTATGCTAAGCTTCATCCTATAATGCCTGAAGGTATCTTCTTGCAAATCTTTGTGAGACACCTCTCTTTCTTCTGCTTATTTTCTCAATTATTAACGGCAACCCTAGCCCCTTTTACCAGAACAATTGAATAAATAAACCTTTTTTAGTGCAGCTACACAGGAAACGTATGGTACAGCAAATACCTCCTGTTTAGCACATCTCTTCTGTGTTAATGACAAGGAAGAGAAATAATTGCCTGCAAAAAATCTCATGTAATCCTCAATAAGAACTACTATATTTAACACACTGCAATAACTGAAAATGTTAGGAAGAGGTTTGTGATCCAGGAAAAGGACTTTTAGAAGCCTCTAATCTGACACATCTATTCTCTTATCCCAGTTTGTTCTTGACTCCTATTAAAGTTACATGCAAACTGAGAAAGGAGGTCATAACCCTAAAAAATTATTTTTTATTATATGTCCTCCAAAGTTGCATAAGCTTCATGACTTTTCTTATTAGAATTGTGAAAATATGCTCAAATCCATTTCATGTTCTTCCTTAAAAGTATTCCTCATAAATCGAAAGTCTCAATTTCTCCTGTAAATTCTTCCCCCCCTTCTTTGGGACTGCAGGTCTTTGAGCAAAATCATTCATTGAAGGAGGAATTCTTAGAATGAGCATTAGAAAGCATCTGTGAATTTGTGAAATGGCTTTTAAGAGGCAGAGAAGGATCTTATATATTTTTTGTTCTGGAGGGGCTCAGAGATACAGAAATAATCTGTGGTTAGAAAAGGGGGGTGATTAGTTTTAAGTAAGGGAAGAAAAAGAAAGAATGGTATTAAGAAAGGTATATAATATACTGAAAAATAAAACTGGATAGGTGGAAAATATTTCTAATAAGTGAAGAGCATTGAAATTATTATTCAAGATCTTTAGGAAAGTTAGAAAATCATGCAAAAGACAAAATGAATCTGAGTGGAAAACTCTTAATGTCCTATTCAACATTATGATTGATGGTGTTTATTCGACATAATAAATTTAATTTATCTCATTATGTCTCTTTCATTCTGTCTATATTTGTTAGTTTTTGTCTTCATCCAACAAATATCTCAAAATTCTCAGCTATTCCAGTAAGCTGTTTTCTCTTTAGAGGTTCACAATTCACAAAATCTCCTCCTTTCCTTGTTCATCTGTGAAAACATATTTAAAGCCTCTTTTATGTGTTAACCAAGCCCATTTTCTCTTAAGTCTTGTCACATATATTTGTCTTGGTTGTTTGTTCCTGTATTCCACATAAGTAAGTCTTCCCTTCCTCTATGCTGTTGAAAATTTCTTTCACCAAAAACAAACTCCATTGGAACTGTGAAACTGAGGTCAGAGAATTTTTCTTTTACTCGAGGGAGGTGTTTTTTTTAACCATCCATCTGTGGGTCCTTGGGCAAGTCTTTAGACTACTCCTAAGGGGTCTGTGAAAGATAATAAAAGCAAACAAGCCTACCTATTTACAACAGGCTGAACCCCTAAATGTGTAAAGAATGTTTTAGGGGCCTTCAAAATTGAAAATGTTTACTCTAAAGTAATACACTTGCAATCTTAGTTTTTCTTTGTGAATATTTTGGTGCAAGTTCGATTACATCTTCAGTGACAGCACCTCATGATTCAGCAGGACAGGTACAGTCATGAGGCACTAGTAGGTCAGGGAAATTGGATGAGACCAATATGGGTCTGGCCAACTGCATCATAAACAGAAGAAAACCTTATTTCATAAAAAAAAAATCTGGCTTATCTCAGATGACAATGTGGAGAAATCCTTTTTCAACAATCTGAGGTATTATCTTTCACCCTGAATCAAAAAATAAGGGTAGCATTTCAAAACAACATCTTTACAATGAACAAGATTTAAAAAAAAAAAAGGAACATTTGTGTTGGTGTGTTGGTGTTTATAGCAGATTATGCTAAATCCTAAAGCTGGGCTCATGAGGTTGATTGTATATTATTTAACATTTGATGCTGATAGGAAGTTTTCTTAGTTTCCTTTGGGTCATGGAGAGACATGGCGACAGGAGTGCAAGGATGGCTTACCACTGTCACTTACTGTGACACTCACCCCCAGGTGAGACCGATGGCTGGTCTTGGCTCTTCTAGACAAGATGCCTGATCTTCATATAACTGAAGGTATCTTAGATGAAGGCTTCCCGTGGCAATAAGAATATGTGACTTTACAGATAAACAGATGCCTGAAATAGCACCACAAAACTCTGTGCATCACTAATGTCACAGCCATAAGTGTCAGTTTCTGACTGCATATGGAGATAATAGGGCAGTCAGAAGACTGAGGTTTTCAGTCCTATTCTCAAGGCTATTATTCATGGATAACAAGAACCCAAATTCAGTCCTGAAACCTGGCTGTGAAACATTCAATAATGCACAAAGAAAGCAAGATTTTTACACCTGCTGAGTTAAACATTAGTAATTTATATCTTCTGGGGCAACAAAGCATTTTAATTTCAAAAAACTCAAGTTTCAAGTTGGACTGCTAAAGTTTTCATGGAGTTTTCAAAGAGATAACTAACAACTGCAATGGTTCTTAAAGAAGAAAAGTATTATTTTGAAATCATTTTCTTAAAATAAGCTGCTGTTTCCTAGTCACAATTAAGAATTTTTAAGTATGCCAATTAGACTGTGTCTTGTTCTTAAGAGGTTTTGATTGCACTTCTGAGCAAAATGATGTGGGAATCAAGTCAGTTCTCAGAAGGGTCTTAAGTAGTTTTAAATTAATTTTTCTGATGCATGAAAGCATAATCTAAATGGAGCTGTGTTTTCACATGAGGTCTTGCTCTTTAATATTTGATGTACTAAGCAATACTACACATAGCAGTAGTTCAGAGAATTTTAAGAGGCACCAAGAAGTTTGTTTGAAAAAGTAGAAGGAAAAAAAACCCACTTGAATTCTTTCTACAGAACAAAGATCAATATAAAAATTTTTCTTTCACCTTTCAGATAAAGGCCTTCAGCTGCTGGTATTTTTGCTTTATATTGCATATAAGCTTAAGTGGATGTGCATGCATGGACATTGTAAGGGTGAAGCTTTTCAGGGTCTATTACCATTTATACTTATGCTTTAAGGAAGTACAGAGGATCAAGAGGGAGAGAAGGACATTGGGACCTCAGCCTGTCCAGCTGTGAGAGAGCCTGGAGGTTCATCAGGTGTGAAGACTTCTCTCTCCAGCCAGTGCTCCTCCAAAAGGTGGCTTGGGAGGTAAGGGCTCACAGGACTACCATTTCCTGGCTCTCAGGACTTCAGGGAACTCTCTTATTTTGTTTTCCACTCTGTCACATGAAAATGGGCAGAAAAGATGAATTTTCTGTCCAACGTATATTAATTTATTTTTTGGCTATCAGCATCCCCTAGGAGATTGAAGCCTTTTAATATCCAACTCAGTCTATTAGTGTCTCACTTAATGAGACCCTTCATTTAACAGATTCACTGAGACAGACAGGACAACTAATACCTTTTTATATAAGGGCTACACTGAATAACACTAGAAAAACCTCTCAGCAGGTTTGTCCTAGGAGTTATTTCAGTGTTGATGAAACTGTCAGCACCTAAAATGAACTCATTCTAACAGTTCATGAAATAACACGCTTATTAATACAAACTTCTGACAATTTATGGGTTTTGCCATGTCTGGAATAGGATCTAACTGCAAAAAAGCATACCTAAACTATGTAATAATAATAATAATAATAATAATAATAATAATAATAATAATAATAATACAAAGCATAGGCATACATGCTAAAGTAAAAGCAGTTTACAAAGAGTATTAATACCACAAAACCTGAGCAAAAACCCTAAAGCAAAAGACCTAACAAAAAATAAGTAAAGATTTTAAAGTACTATGAAGCAAAAGTAAAATTAGTGTATGTATATAAAGCGATGGCTCACCCCAAGGCATCCCGAGAAGGTGGAGGGAGAAGAGGTAGCCTGTCAGTTACCTCCGCAGTGTTGGTGGAACTTCTCCCCAATTTTTGCTTACGTCCAATCTTTTTTTATACCCTTTTCTGTAGGCAGAAAAGTGGCTATAGTCAATAAACTAATTTTTTGAGTGATAAGACAGATTAAATGGGCCTAAGGATCCACTTTCCCAATGCCTGGCAGCCAGGATATTTACAAAAAAAAATGCTGTGTTATCTCCATATCACTCCTTTCTTTCTTTAAATCTTTTTATCACTTTCTGGGAATTTGTCCCCAGATGCTGGATTTTTCCAGGAAACTATCAGGAGCCTTTTTTCTTCCTTTTGTATGGCCTTATCTATCACCTTACACACTCAAAACACAAGCTGTTTTCTGTGTGCAGAAACTGGGTTTACTGTGCTGTTACTGTGTGTAGCAACTGGATTTTTGGATGCAGCTTACCTGCAAGGTGTAAAGAACTTCACATACAAAAGATCTTTTTAGTCTACCTATGTTATATTTAAAATAGTGGGAAGCATGCTGGTTTTTCTCCCCAGGTTCTGTGAATAAAATTCACCAAAGTGAATGAAATATCTGAAAGTGGATCCAGAACTGTAGTGCAACACAAATTCCATAAGTCCCCAAAAGATATTGTAATAGATGGAGGTCATAAAGTCCTTCCACAGCTATTTCATTGTCCCACAGTTTCCCTTTTAACTACAAAAGATCTCAGAATAGTAAAAACACACACACACAAACCTTCCCCCTTTACAAATTTAGTCTAAAAACTCCCTTGGTTTTAATTTATTCTTACTAATAGTGAATAAAATCCCCTTGGCTTAGCAGTCTCACTGACACTGTGAGCTCACAAGACCCTCTGCTCTGTCTCCCATTTCACTGCCTTCTCACAGCCCTGCATCTCTGCAGCCCTACAGCCCACATTGCTGCGAGTGACGTTGTGCCTGGACTTTGGCATCCATCTCAATTTTCATCAATTCTTAGCCTATCTCTCAGAAAGCTTTTATAATTAATATCAAAATCAATGCAAGAAGTAGAGTTTGCAAATGTTTTGCATGTCTTTTCTCCCAGTGTCAAGGTTTCTGACATAACAGAATAGCCCTGAAGATTTAGCACCTTGTCCTCCCTAGGAACATCAGAGGATTCTCCACAGTATCATAGAATCATAGAATTGCCTGGGTTGGAGGAGACCTCTGAGATCAAGTCCAACCCTTGATCCAATCCCACTGTGATGACTAGATCATGGCACTCAGTGCCACATCCAGCCTCATCTTAAAAACCTCCAGGGACAGAGAATCCACCACCTCTCTGGGCAGGCCATTCCAATGCCTGATCACTCTCTCTGTAAAGAACTTTTTTCTAATATCCAACCTAAAGCTCCCCTGACAGAGCTTAAGCCCGTGCCCTCTTGTCCTACTGCTGATTGCCTGGAGAAGAGACCGACCCCCACCTGGCTACAACCTCCTTTCAGGGAGTTGTAGAGAGTGATGAGGTCACCTCTGAGCCTCCTCTTCTCCAGACTAAATAGAAACTTAGCTGGCAAGTAGGCCATAATGGAGTCCTGAAGGATTATAGAAGTAGTTTTATTATCATGTGCAAATATTCAATTACTATATGCATAAATTTTTAAATTAAACTGCCATTAAGGATTAGAAAAAAATCTGAATGTATTACTGTGGTCCTAAATGGAAGAGACAGAGAAGGTGGGAAATACAAGCTATCTTGTGTGGAGGATAAATTTCAGAAGTAAAATATCCAATATCTTACCCCAGAGTAATAAAAAGGACAGCAAAACAGGCAGGAGAATGCCAGAACTCAAACTTCTGGTCCTATTCAAATCTAGGTTGTGCTGGGTTCCAGCATAAAAATCTATTAGTAAAGAAGGAGATATGAGAAACTCATGTGAAACTGAAAGTATGGGGAAATCATGTCACAAACTGACTATTTTTTTAAAAAGTCTACATAGAATCATCTCCTTCTTTTCTTATATTTCCTAATATCCATTTTTCATAAATTGGTTAGTACATATAATTGGAAATAATTAAATAAATTTGAAAGAAATATTAGAACTAAATGCAAGTATGTCTTTAAACAAACAATAATGATTAGTTGATATCATGGTAACACACTACTAAGACTCTTAATCCATATATTCCCATCTGTGGCAAAAAAAAAATCTGCATTTTATTTAAGTTGTACATTTCTTTCCTTTTTCAGTAAATATCCCCCCTGTTTCCACCCTGAATGTGATGTTCCAGTTAAAAATATACTATGTTTATACTTGTCTTTTTTGCTGACCATGGGGTGATACTTCAGTTCTCTCATCAAGTTTCAGATGATCTTTATAAGGAATATAAGCTTTTTCAGTTTTCTCCTGAGACTAGATCGTCTACATTTAGTTACAGATGTAATTTTACAACATTATTCTGGAACTTGGGCTTTTGGAAACAGCTTTACAGTTTTTCTCCTTTTTCAGGGATTTTTGATGTGATTATAATTCGTTTATTTTCCACAGCTCTGATCAACAACATTTTTCTGAGTCAATAAAACTCCAAAATCTGTACAAATGAGGTAGCTATTTATATGCAAAAAGGAGCAGCATCCCACCATTTAACAACAGAAACAACAAGATCAGTGCCTCTGTTAACCTCCTTTCTCAATTTATTCAAGTAGCCTTTCAATAAATTTTGCTTTATTCAGTTAACTTTTGCATGGAGTAATAGATTTGTCCCTATTGAGGTTCATGTGGGTAAGTGGCAATGTGGAGGGATGATGTGGTCTGTGCAGTATTTATTTTAATGTTGAAAGAAAATTCAGTTTTTAAAAATGTGGCTTGTATTAAGTGCTGGTAATGGCAGAAGACAGGACTATTTTTTGACCTCCTGTGAATTCCACTGTTGTGAGCCAGCTCCTGGGAATTTCATCTCCTTAGCCTTAAATTTCCTTCTAGTCACTTGATTTCAGTGTCCTAGTGGAACATAACAGTGCCAGAAGCATTCTACTAAGTAGGTTGTGCCAGCCTGTGGGGCTGCTTGAGACATCAGGGTTTAGGCTGAAGCCCATATGGACAGACTCCTGGCCACGGGGTTGAGCACCCTGGGCAGCTGCCCCACCTGGCAAGGTCTCCTCTGGACATGAGATTTAATCCAAGTGAATGGCAGAAACTTAGATTATTGCAATAACCTTTAGGAAATCACAAATGACAAAAGGAGGGCTGTATTTTCTGCATGAAGTCAGGGCTATTTCAGGGCCACTAGAAGTGAAGCACCTGCCTGATTCAGATATCCCTGATGTTATAATACCTTCTGTTTGGACAAAAGAGCACAGCACCATCTGCTACCATTTTTTAAAAAAGTTACAACATCTGCTCTCCAGATGTAATGCCAGTGCATCTGGCAGCGAGGTGGAGCCCACCCATGCCCTTCAATCAGGAGAGGGTGCTGCCATAACTGTAGCAGGTTCTCAGAGACATGACAGGGAAGGTAAAGCACCAACACCTCCCTCCTGTAAACACCTACAGCAACCTAAAGCTCTTCTGATGTATCTTTTCTGATCCATGCTATATCAATGAACACAGTGAGAAATTACGGAGTTGCTACAATGCCAACCCTATTAGATGCTGAAAATATCCTAATCTTCTTCTAAGAGAAGTACATAAAAGACCATTTGTAGCCTTTTATTTACACCATTTGAAAAAAAACCCTCAGTTTTACCTGCATGAGCAGTCACACTAAAATTCTATAGGCATTTTTCAGCCGTAAGGGACAGGGACCTGCATACAGGATTGGCCTCATACTCAGTGTTTGCAGAACCCCTTTAACAGCAAGGATGACATCATAGGATTAGGACGCTATTTTTGACACCACTTCTGGTCGTCTAACTAAGTCGTGAAGTTCTGGTGGAGTTCACTACATTTGGCAACATTTCATAGAATCATAAAATCATTAAAGCTGGAAAAGAGCTTTAGGATCATGAAGTCCAGCCATCAACCCAGCACCACCACCATGTTCACCATTAAACCATATCCTTAAGTGCCACATCCACTAGTTTTCTTGAACACTACTAGAATGATGATTTTAACATTTCCCTAGGAAGTCTGTTCCGATGCTTTTACAACCCTTCCTGTAAATAATTTATCCCAATATCTGATATAAAACTCCCCTGACACAACTTGAGGGCATTTACTCCTGTCTTGTCATCAAAATCCCACTTTTATTTGAAAACAGAATAATTAAGATGCAAAAGTACCTGTATGTAAACAATTTTTATTATCAGCTTTCTTAATTGTTTTAGAGGGAAAAAAAACCCACTTTCACATTTTTTGTATTAGCAAAAATAGCTATGATATGAAGTGACCTTCAAGTACTGTGTACCAATAATTATGAGGGGAAAAAACCACAATCATTTAATCAATTGCAGTTTTCTATACTTTCTTGATCAGGTGTATGTTGTTACCCTAAATATGAATAAAGATTAAGTGAGTGCTCACTTTATGTGCATCGTTTTAGTCTTTCCTAATAAGCAGACTTATTTTCAGTGCAATTAATGATTTTTTTTTAAGTTTTTACAGTACATAAGAAAATAGAATTAAAAAAGCACACTTTGCAAGAATGCTGTGGCACGTTTTCATTCAACAGCTGCACAGTGAATGTGTTGCACACGTTCAGGCAACAGCAACATTTTAATAAATTCCACTAATTCCCTTCCTCCTAAGGTCTTTGCTGACTGTTTGACCGACAAAGTTCTGCTGTTATTAGTTATGACAGATCAGGCTTTGGTTTTCATCTCTCTGGGGAAATGTCAAACTGTTATTTTAAGGTGAATTGTTCGGTTCACAAAAAAACCCTGCCTTAAACTCTCAAGACAGTTAATGCAGTGCAGCTTTTTTTAGTCAAAAAGTTTCACACTTTTCCTGATGGTAGGAATATATTGATTTTAAAGAAAGCAGAAGACAGTGGATGAAATGGACAAGGATCCTCCTGGGGTTTCAGTCCAAAACACTAGGAACACCCAGCTGTCAGCACTTCAAAAACATGCACCTCAGAAAGATGAGTGAATTACTTTGCCTTTCCCCTTCTTTTCTAATTTATTTGGTTTTCATTATTTTCAGTATAATTGCTCTGCAAATACTTGGACATCCAACCACTACAGTCCAGATTGGCACAACTGGGAAGTCCCAAAGCTTGTAATGGTTTGCTTCCCCCTCGTGCCACACGTGTACCTGCAAGCTCACCCAAAGAGCTAAGCCAGAATATAGAGTAGGAGAATAAAAAACCCAGCCTTATCTAATCATGGCTTTCTGAAAATCCATTTCTCCAAATAAAGGAGTATAGATTGAGCTTGAAATCCCAAAACTGAGGATTACTAAAAGCTGCTCTGGGACAGGTAGGAGAAACGACATTGTCATTGTGCAGGACAAAGGGCAGACATCAAGAGTGAATCAAAGCTTGAAAATTCTGTTCTTTTCTAAGACCTCATGAGTTTCAGTCCTCAGTTGAACTGATTAGTTTAAATAAAGTTGTGTCCTAGGAAACTTTCAGTATTTTTCTCTTCAGCCCCACTACTGCTTTACTTCACACACATAATTCTTAATGTAATAGATTATTAGTGTTTTCCTATTAGTACAATTGATAATTAAACAATCAATCCTGTAGAGCACCTTGTTACACCTGATGTTAGCTTTCTACAATTTAAAAAAATGGACTGTGCACACATCCTTCCAGCTAAGCTGCTTTCAGGGCATTGAGGCTACATTTCTCACTCTGGGATCATTTCACAGTTTTTAAATGAACTTTATAATTTTCTTTTTTTTTTAAATCTTCACAATCTACATTGACCTTTTCCCCACTGACCTCTGTTATTTTATTATGCTCAAAAAATTGTAATACGGTAGAGGTGGATGGTTTTCTTTTAAAGAAAAAATTCCACTTTATATCTGAATTACCACAAATCTCTGAAAATTGAAAAATTTTGGTTTTAAAGATCAATTTTATTGCCAAGATAAGTCTTAATTTTCTGCAGTTCTCTGAAGCGTCAGCTCTATTTTTTCAAAGCATATTTATAATGCTTTTAACTTCTTGATCTTCAGCAAGTAAAACCATTTAAATATTATATTCATCATGAAAAGTAACATTATAGTTTACTTATGAGGCAGCCTAAATAAGAATGACAGCCAGTCTAAGAACAACAATTTGAAATACAGTATAGGAGAACGGCATTGTTCTCTTTCACTAGTGAGTGGTGAGAAATTCCCCATTGAGTCATTAATGAATCATACATGCCTGAATTATCTCAGAAGTTCACTAAAATGTTAATTATGTTTTAAAATAATTCTAGCTGCCTCCTAAATGTAAAGGTCTTTCAAAGTGATACATGTTCTTAGGGAAATACAATCAAAGTCAGGAATAATAAAAATTCTGACCAAGCCCCATGAATTCTCAAAATTACTCACTCACGTTCAAAAATACTTTCAGACATGAAAATCCACTATTAGTAAGCTCTTGGCAAAATCAAAAAAAGATGTGTGCCAGAGTTAAACCAAACTGGTACCTGTCCTGTGCAGTCATTTTTGCCAGTTTTTCCTACTCTAAGACACGTTATCTGTAGTGTCACAAGGCTTACACAAAAGTGTCTGTTATTCTCTAGTTTGTGCAAGAAAAAGAATCATAGCAATATTAAGGCTGTAAAGACCTCCAAACTCATCAGGTCCAACCTAACACTGCCAGGTCCACCACTAAACCAAGCTCCCTTGGAAGCAATATGCTATCTGAAGGTATAAATTAGTCTTCAGCCAAGTGGGCCAGATGTAAATAGTCAGAGTAAGTTTTACTCCTATAGCCTGTACAGCTCAGTATTTGTGGCCAGTTTCACTCACTAGTCATCAGGCCTGTTACAGTTTATGACAGAACTTTTACTCCATAAATAAGGGCTGCAAGAGGTGGGAGCTAACACATCTGCGTGCTTTCCATAGACACAGCACCTACTGTATCTTATATCCTTTCAGCAGAGAGAATATGCAAGTGGCACCACATAGATGTGTACTAGTGGCGTGCTCAGAATCTGAATCCTCTGGTCTTGTGACCTATTCCACTCTGACTCACCACAAGTGATGGAAAAAGATTAGTTGTCATCTCTATGCTCAGTACCACTATGAGTATCTAATCTTCTCTTAGACTGATATTTTGTGTCAGATCTCATATGGGGTTTGCCCCATTTAAAAGAAGGAGATGCACAAAGAAAGCAATAGCGGTCAAAGGATTGATAATTGGGAGGGAGAAGGTAGTATGTCGCATGAGGGTTTGTAGAGCTCAGATTCTAGTATGTCTAAGAGCAGAAAAATCCCGTTCTTGCATGACTGAGGAAAATGTAATCATCAGCAGTACTGGAAAAAATTTTGTTTAATTACATATTTACACAATAGAGAGAAATGGCATTGGAGTTGTTCCAAGTTTTTGGTTACACAATATATGTTTAACAAAACTATCTAATTATAACTGCACATATTTACTCGAGAGATAGAAAAGGCTTCAAAGGAGATTTTTCAACCTCCAGGAAAGCTATTAAAAAAAAAAAAGAAAAAGATTAATCATTTACTATTACCCAAAAATATGCTGCCTTTCAGTTTATGAATATATGAAGTGAATATTATTTAATATTATATAATAATGCTGTTCCAGTCTCTTAATTAATGGTTTTAACAAAAAATGTCTTGGAACTGAAGCTTGAGGCTGTCTGTTCTTCTCAAACAGAAAAAATTGACCACAAAACCAAACAAAAGTGCCTCAAAAATTTCCTTTATCACAGGGTAACTGCAGAATGCAAGTTTACCTTCTGAAGCATCAAAATACCTGCAAGCATTAACATACAAGAGATGTGATGGCTTCCTGGATAACAGAGTTTGTTGTAATGGGAGGTGTCCAAAATAAAAACAAAATCCAAACAGAAGCTGTTAACACTAGAGCAGAGGCAAATAGGAAAAATCTATCCTGAAGAAAAATAAAATAACTCATGACTTTTAGGTTCCCTCCTGAGCGTGGACAAAAAGGCAAAATCCTGAAATGTACTGAGTTCCAAATAGATATTGTTTTGGAAATACAGAAACAACCTTAGAGGACAGGTTGCGGGACTATTTTGATTTTTTTCTTGCAGTTAGATATAATCTTTCCCTCTGTCCATCCAATGGACTTCCTGCTTCACCGCTCACTCTCTGGGCGTTCCACTGCATAGAGCAAAGGGCCAGCAACCTCTTACTGCAGCCCAGATTTCTGCTCTTTTTCTGCCCTTTCTCTGTCCCTGTTACAGCACATGAGCAGGCCACTGGCCTCCAGCCCCATTCTCCTGGACAGGCACAGTGCCTTGGGAACTCATACCTGTTGCCTCTTCACCTGCCTTGTCTCTTTGGTGACACCTCCTGGGCTCAGCCATCAAGACAGAGAAGCCAGTGTGTTTTTCTCAGTGTTAGTATGTTGAGAAAGCTTCACCTCAGCTTTTAGGTCAGAACACCTCCAGCCCAGGACGAAACTAGGGTGCCAATGTCACATAAGACAGAAGTCACCTCACAGCCTGGGGAGTCAGGAGGGCCCAGGGAGAACCAGGCATTCTGCCAGTTGGCCTGATTCTTACTGTAAAATTTACAAGGGCCAACAAGTCTCCACAGATTGTCTCATTTCCTTGGAACTAGCATTTTCCAATGTGAGACCCGCTCTATCAGTCATTCCTCTTTTTTTCAACCATCTCTAACTCTGAGATAAATTTGATGAGGTTATGTAGCAGCATCACATCCTCAGCACATTAAGCATGGAGAGAAAGCTGCACCACTGACTCACCAGATGCAATGCACAATATCTCAGCACAGCAGGGTTTTAGAAGCTCAGGGAACAAGTGACTCTATTGCTTGTACTTTCTGTCATGACAAACCCCCAGCTGAAGAGCAACTTCATTTTGTTGGTACAGAAACACTCCTTAGTCAACAGGACTTCCATATAAGTGACAGGGCTAGATGTTAAATCAAAACTTTACTTTCTGAATGTGTACAGTAAAGTAGTATCTTCAAATTCAGTAATGATGACAGTGATACGTAGGCTTGAGATATTGTCTTCTACATGTTTTCACTAGAGACCAGAGATAAACTATACCCAAGACAGAAGATAACTCTCTTTTGCAGAAGTCATTAGCAAGTCCATTTCTTGTTTAAATAGATGCACCTCCCTCCCACTTATCTTTACTTTTTGCACTCCTTTTAAATATGTTAAAGATCCAAATACATTATCAGGCATAGAAGGATATTACATGAATGCTAATTTTTAATCTGTGACAAATACATTATGTATAATAGCTTCTTTTTAATATTTCATAATCATCTTCATTTAATAATTGATCTGAGTCTAATTTGTAATGCTCATTAGTCATAGGAATTGAAAATGTTTTTCATCTCGCACTATAGATTCAGCACAGGCAAAGACTGGAGCTGCAACTGCTGCTTACGTTGTGTTCATCAGGAGCTGGAGCCTGCAGAGCAGTGCAGGTGCAGGCGAGAAGCACATCCCTTTTCTGGGAATGCTCAAGGACAGAAATCGCTTCTACTGAGTTTGCTCTGACGTATGCTGAGTGCGTGTTAGCGAAGTGAAGGGCATGTCTCGTGCAATCTGTTCAATTGCTCTGTCACTGCCAACTCAAGCACGTCTGTCCCCGTGCTGACATGCATGACAAATTGCAGAAAAAACTCTGACTGCTAATACTTTCTTCCTGCATCCCAGCTTTTGGTGGTGGTAAAATACAGTTAATTCTGATGAAAGTGTTGTTCTCATGAATGTTTAGATACGTAATTTTTTGCTGCATGCACTCAGAGGACCTGTTGTGGAATAACTGCTCATATTTCAGAGTTCTGCAAGTGATACTTTTCATATTCAATCTATTGTGCTATTTATTACCTGAGAAATCGAAGGGGTTTTTGTGTGTGTATTGTAATATTATGACATGCCAACAAACTATTAGTACCTGTGAGCATCTGTTGGCTGAACTGTAGGTGAACATAGTCCAGTTTTCTTACCACAACATGTTTCTATAGCACAAGATATGCTATAGTGTTTGGTCCATCAGAGCAGTGTTTGGACACAGCAGGTGAATTTTCCAGAGGTAACAGACTGGCAAGTGCAAGGAGAACAGCAATTAGTCATGTAACGAGCAAATATTAGTGGAGGTATTTTAATTTGCAGAAACTATAAAACAAAATAATGTGGGAAACTTATTTTAACAGCTTTGAAATAATGCTCCTACTGAAGAGCTGTGGACTTTTTCAAGTCTCAGGGTGTTTCAACAGATGTCTTGTACTCTACATTACTCAAGCAGTAACAGGTCACAATAAGCATGAAAGAAAATTCTACATGAGGTGACGTTGTAAGGCTAAGAATAAAGTTTCTGCTGTAGTAAGCAGACAAACAGGGGCAGTAACACAGTTTTTGCACCTTTGTCAGGTCATAGATTTTGTAGGGGTTTTTTTGTCCAAATTCAGTATTTTAAATTTATTTCTTCTTCTACTAAAAATTATTTAGAGAAGGAACTACTTTTTCACATGTGAAGCTAAAAACCTCAGGTATTGAGTCCCAGAATTTTGAGGGTGACTTATTGTATTATCAATACAATCATTTTCAGGCATAGAAGCCCATCTGTCCTGTAATATACAAAACAAGGACTTTGGTACACTCTATCCTTCTTTCCAGGTAAAGACTCTACTGAGAAATGAAGAGGAAAGAAAGGTTTGTTGAAGCAGCAAAACTCTGATCTACCTTCCTCCTCCTTCTCTTCTGTGTCAGGATCAAAGTCTTTCTGAGCAAACTTGTAGTATTACCCACACATCTGGAAGGCGCATGATAACATGCATGGTTTTTTGCAGGACCACAAATTAGCAATCAGGACCAACAGTGCTTTACCCAAGCAGTCCTGGGAGTACTTGCACCTTTTAAGAGCCTGACCCTTGTTCCCCTCTCAGGGATTTCCCTTTTCTGTGCTGATCGCCTGCTTGGATTTGATTGTAGTAATTCTGTATGGCAACTGTGTTTGTTACATTTAAAATACCAAAAAAATCTTGTTGTACTTTAGATTGTCTGACACTGTAATCAGCACTGGTCCGAGCTGGGAGTATGACCAGCTCATGAATCCTTTGTCATCAGCCCTGACCTGGGCACCTGCATTAGATCCTCTAAAACAGCTGAAATAGATGTGAAAGTGGGATTAGGTGTTCACTGGACTTTAAATGCCAAAGAGTATAGGGATGTTTCTTGAGATTTTCAAAATGCCCTGGCTCTAAAAGTGTTATGCTGATTAGCTTCTTTTGTTTAAGCACATTCTCAGCCTGGGTTGTTTGGGTTGCTAATGCAAAACTTAGGGTGTGAACAACCTCCAATGCTTAATATGCATAGATGAATCCCACTGTTTCTGTGCACAGTGCATAGCACTTCCAGATGGCTTTGATGCATACTAAATGTTTATTATGTTTTCTAAAATTATTTGATTGAGTTTAACAAATTACAACCAAGTGCCTAAAAGGAGAGAGGAAACAAACAAACACGCAACCTAAATGTTCAAAAAGCTGAGTAATTGTTTGTAATTGCTATTCAGATATATTTAATTTCACCTGTGGTAAAATATTTCTGTTGTGTGCTCTCCATCAAGTATTTTGGAAAGCAGTATGCAGAACAAGGTGTTCCTACTCAACGTTTGAACTACTGGCAAAAAGGGAATAGGCAGCAGGAAGTCCTTAAAAATAGAGGAAGCAAAAAAGGTGCACCAGCCTGCCAGAATGCATGCATTCAAACTGGTTTGTTAAATTTGATCATTTCCCAGTAAGACTGCCTTTATTTATTTTTGAGATCTGCCCGTTGGTATATAGTAAAAGATCTCCAAAACACCAAAGTGCTCTGTTCAGAATATTAACTGTTCGTGTTACGGCTGCTTATTGACTTCAGAGAGAGGCAGTAGTTATCACCCTTGAGAGGCAGAAGCTCTTTGGTTTTTATCATTCCTGCATAAAATACCATGCCTACATATAGAAGTTGCTCTGTTGAAGGTAAACTTGCAGGAGATGGTGTGAATATTGGATTAAATGAATTGGGTGCTGGACCTTCATTGTAACTGAGTATAAATTATGTACTCAGGGCTTATCACCCATGTTAGACCTCTCTCTAACTCTGGTGCATTCAGCAAAAGTTAGCCACTAAAGTGGTTTTGATGGGCTGGATGTGAAGTCTTGCAGCATTTACAAATCTGTGCTTGAGTATCTAAGTCACCAAAAAAGAAATTATATTTAAGACTTAGAGACTTTTAGTCCTGCTATTGATCTCCAAGTGTTGTGATAACCTGTAAAGCTATTGAAAGTCCAGGGGAAAAAAAAGAAAAAAGAAAAAAGTGGACAAAACAATTTAAAATATAACATGAAGTAAAATTCAGTTTGTTTCAGGCTCACCAAAAAATTCCGCACATAATCATCAACACTTAATTAAAATTTCTCTTGCACTTTTTAAACTGCCCTTGATGTTTGAGGCTATTTTCCACTTTTCACTTCATGAATAATCTTTCTCCTTTTATGTGTGAAAAGGGGAAAACCACCAAACTTGCCATCAGGCACAGTTTGAAATGGCTTTTGTAGCTTCTCCCATTAGACTTCCAGGATCTTAGTGAATGGTAGGTTTCCCAAGGATCAAATCAGTACACCTGATATTTGTGACTATATGTTGAAAAAGACGGTTTTGTAGCACACCTGGAGATACCTCTCCCATGACCTCTAAAGATAGGCTATGCAAGGTGTTTTACTTGCAGTCTTGCATATTTGCAAAAACCAGCATCAGATTTTCATCAGTAATAAAGTAGCTATCACCAGATTCAAGGCCCTGGAAAGAGTTCCTTTGAAAAGCATCACAGGGAAGTAGAGATGAATGTAAACAAGTGTAAGAGTGCTGAGGCAACAAATAAGGGATGTAGTCTGGAATAACGGGCTGTGTCAGAAGACCCCTTTGGAAAGACTTCGAGAAGTCTTCAGAAACTTATCAAACAGCATTTCACATAGCCAGAAGAAAAAGCAATGTATGGGAGGTGATTTAAAGCTGGTCCCTCTTAGCTGTGCTATGCACTTGAAACCTGCCAATTTCAACCTCTGTGTTTAATAATTTCTTCTTAATTTCACCTGCACACATGAATGTTTTCCTAAGTTCCAACACTGAGAAAAGATTTGTTTATATTTCTCCTCATGGCAAATATTCTAATGCTGCTAATTCTGTGTATAGGTGGAAAGTATTACATTATTTTGATTCTATAAGCTGCATTTTCCTTCCTTATGGATAGCACTCAGGACTGTGCATACACAGGAGCAGAAGATGAAACATTTTTTTCCCAGTATTAAATTGGCAGGCTACAGATTTAGCAATTCCTCATGACTATACTGCAGAAGCCTAATTTTCTAAACTCCATGATCATCCTGGATATATCTACTGTGTTAAAAAAAAAAAAAAAATGTACAAGGTGAAAGAAAATGAAGGTGGAAAAAAATAAGACAGTGAAAGGCAGTTTTTTTTTAATAGAATCAGAAGCAAAATTTTCTAAATCTCAAGAATTTTCAGTGAAACAAATGCAAGTGGAAGGGTCAATGGAAGAACAGTTTTTGTATTTGTTCTTCTCTCACCTAGAGATGTAGATCCCTGCAAGTCCAAGAAGGACTGAGATATGTTTTAAGGTGTCCTAAAAAAGGTCTTCCATTTTAAATTATTATTTAAACCAAAGCAAAATAAGACATATAGGATAATTAGCATTTCTAAATATCAGTTATTCCATATAAATCCTACTGCACAGGGATTTCATTTATGTGACTCTTTTTCTGTCTCTCAATAAGTTTCAATTTAGTAAAGGCTTCCAAATGTGACAATTTTTCTATATACCTAAATTCCATATTTCCCCAGTATTTTGGAGAATAAGTCAATGCCTGAAGAAAAGAACTTTGCTTAAGCCTGTTTTGAAAATTAAGTCTGCGCTGTAGTGTTTTACAGAATTAAAATCTGTCTTTGACCCATATCTCTGTCCTAAAGCCATTGGGAAGTAAGCAACTCACATCAATTGAGTATTTTCAAATGTATTACATCTAAAGTATGACTTACTGTCTCCTACAGTATTTGGCTCGATATTTTTATCTTTTCTCAGTTTCTCCAATG
Organism: Pyrocephalus nanus; assembly: GCA_038380795.1. Taxonomy (NCBI): domain Eukaryota; kingdom Metazoa; phylum Chordata; class Aves; order Passeriformes; family Tyrannidae; genus Pyrocephalus; species Pyrocephalus nanus. The sequence continues at coordinate 81,272,173 of CM076260.1, read as the reverse complement.
TTTTCTATGTAACAAAATCAAAAATTCATGTTTTATTCCGCATATTGACTCACCAGTGCTGTGAAGCACTGTGAAGGCTACACTATTTCCTCCCAGGGTCTGCATAGAATCCAGAACATCTGTCTTGTGTTTAGGCTATGAGGTTTTTGTTTGGGTTTGTTTTTTGGGGTTCTTTTGTTGGTTTGGGTTTTTTTGTTTGATTGGTTTTTTAACACCTCCAGGTGTTCCCTGGTGGTTTCAGGGAATTCATCTTCACATTTTTGATGACATTTTTTTCCTCCTCTGTATTTTTTCCTCCTCAGTATTTTACACAAATATATGTCATGTTTTTACACTGTACTATACTGACCTCTTTACGTCTCTTTGCGGTTTAACTTTCTTCTGTCTATTTGCTGATATCCTCGTTTTGATGGAGCTGTCAAATTTGATCAATGACAAGTGCAACTGTTCTTTTAAAATAATCACAAGATCTTAAATGCTAAGGGTCATACTACTGTTCCCTGCATTAACCTCATCTCTCAGTCTGTCAGAGTTTCTAATCTATTATGGAATACTGGATGCTTTGATTCCAACATAAATCAATAATGTAGCACTATAACACAGGTATTATGGAATTTCTCATGTAAGGACATACCTTTCACAAGATTTTTTTAACTATCTGAGAATAGGTTATATTTACTTGTTGTGCAAGAAAAACATATTTTTTTATTATTTCAGAGTGATAGTCCTATTTTAAATATTCATTCGTGACCCATTTCATAGCTTAAAAAAATCAATGCACTAGCTGACTAGACAGAATTGGTAATAGCACTATGTTTGTCTTTTTTCATATGCTCAGTCACTTATGAGTTAAACCTTGGATGTGTCCGTCCAAGCAGAATACTATATGAAAATACCTATTCAAGTTTCAAAAAACAAAAGTAATTACATTAGTGCAGTTCTTGAGTTTGGATAACTCAGCCAAAAAGCAGCATATAAAGGTATAGTCATAGAATTATAAAATTGTAAAATGATTTGGGTTGGAAGAGACCTCCAGAGATCATCTAGTCCGATCCCCCTGTCATGAGCAGGGACATCTTGCACTATAGCACGTTGTTCAAATCCCCAGCCTGACTTTTAACACTTTTCAGGGACAAGGTATCCACAACTTCTATGGGCAACCTGTTCCAGCGTCTCAGAACCACCCTCATTGTAAAAAGTTCTTTCTGTATATCCAATCTAAATCTACATACATTCAGTTTGAAGACATTACCCTTTGTACTGCCACTACAGACCCTGATAAAAAGTCTCTCTCCATGCCCTCTTTATATATTGCAAAGCCCAGAGTCTTCTCCAGGCTGAACAACCCCAACTTTTTCAAACTTACTTCATGGGAGAAATGCTCGAACCTTTCCACCATTTTTCATGACCCTCCTCTGGAGCTACTCCAACAGGTCCATATACTTCTTATGTTGGAGGTTCCAGAGCTGGACACAATACTCCACTGGGGTCTTATGAAAGTGGAATAGAGGAGAAGAAATCACCTCCCTCAACCTGAGGGCTGCACTTCTTTTGATGTAACCCAGGATATGGTTGGCTTTCTGGGCTGCAAGAACACCTTTGTGGCTCATGTTCAATTTTACATTGATCAGTACCCCAAGCCCTTCTCTATAAGGCTGCTCCCAATCAAATCATCACCCAGTTTGTACTGATACTGACCCAGGTGTAGGAACTTGCACTTGGCCTTCTGGTATGCTGTTATGTATTGGTTTCTGTAAGAAAAGAATATACATTATTTTTGACAATTATTAGCAACCATGTTTTACTTTGTACTGAGATGGACTAGAAGTACTCTCACATTCAGGTGCTCCATTTCAGCTGAAAAGTGGTAATGTCACATCTGGGTCTAAAGAGCCTGTGCTTTTAGCTGGAGCAGAACATTACAAGATAGTTTCTCATAAAAAAGTGATCTGAAAAGAATTAGTTCAGCTATCTCTGCATGACAATGCACAGAGCTAAATGTCTGTGCTTACTGCAGTCAGTACTTTCAAGGATTCCCATCTTCTGTAATTAGTTGTGTGTGTATTGCCAGTAGCCTCCATACAAAAAGAAAAAATTCAAACACTTCCCCTTGGACTAGAGGAGCTTACTCACTCAATGTTACTCTTAACAAATTCCGTTTTTGCTAAACACAAAATGACCATACAATCAGAATAACACCTTTGAAACACCTTATCTACCCTTCCAAAGAACAAGCACAGACAAGGACTTTTCAGTTCAGGTCAACTAGTGATCCCCTAACAGCAAAGCTGATTGAGTCTAAGTGATAGCAGGAGCCAGGGCCCTCTTCTCTTTAAGCATCTGGCTGAGTTTACACATCCAACCATGCCTCTCCTGGCATTTCTGGCAGCTGATGAGTGCATTAATTCTACAAGATGAACTTTCCATACCATTTCTACAGCAGCACAACCATGATTGCCCTTTGCACCTGAGCCCCATCATTGCTGTCCTCTTCTTTATTACTCCTCCTCTGGCAGTCTTTCTGCATTAAAGTCTGCCATAAACATAGATCAGTTATTTTTTTATTTAGACTACAATAATTTCCCTTTAGCATTCATAGGGCCCTGCCATCTCATTCTACTCTACAGCCCTGCCAAATTCTTCTCAAAGTACTGAGGTATATATTGAACTAATGCAATGCAAAGTATTTACAATTTTTGCTAACTGTAAAGAAAGTGTTGATAGATCATTGTGTGCTGCTAAGTGCTTTGCATTTCTCTGTGCCATACAATCAAATTTTTCTCTAGTAAATCACTTAATTTCAGTATAATCATACTTGGAGAAAGGTTGGACTAAGACATTCATTGTTAGTCAATAGAGATTCCTTGTTTCTTTGATCTATAGTTCTCCTTATTGAACTATAAAATTATAAAATATTTTATTTTTACAATTCTTCACCAAGTGAACAGTGTCCTTTTGAGGGGCACTTTTATTTTTACTCTTCTTTGTCATATATATGAGAAGTTCCTTATTCAGCAGTTCTTAAACAAGATAAGAGAAATTATGCTTGTTATTCCAAAGCTCACAATCTGGGTTCCAGCACTGCCACAGAAAGGGTCTCAGAAAGAGAAGGAGCAGAACCAAGAGAAACGACAAGGGTTTCACTCATGTAGTTCGATGTTTATGTGTTTGAAACATCTAATACCATGTAAAATCAGTTTTTCAGGATTTTTTTTTGCAGGGTATTAGATGGACAAGCACCATTTACTGTCTCTGTGGAAGAACACAGTAGTCTATTGTGGAAGAAACTCCTTGGAATTTGGTGAAGCAGACAAGATCCTGCATTTCCTTTGCTCTTTTGGAGCTAGTATGTGACTTACAAAGGTATCATTACATTAAAAAATGGGGTTGAAAAATGTGCACTCACAGAGCTCTGAGTCTGCATGAGTATGTTAAGTCAGATAGCGCAATATGTCCTCTAGCCATGATAGCAGGTCATGATGCATAAGAAATGTCATATTCTACTGTCAGATTTTTCAAGCATCTCTTGCTGTTCAATTTAGCTATATGCCCAGCCTCAAGGAAAGATTTGTAAGTTATCTAGTAATCTTTCCTGGGATAGGATGAGAGACTTGCACATGTCAGGTGCCCAAGGTGGCATTACCCCATACTTACAATTTTTACTTTATACACCAACACTAAAAGACAGATATGAAGAAGGAATCTCCTTAAGAAGCTGGAGAGAAAGCATTTGAGCCCAGGAGCAGAAAATGGAAAACACACCCTAACCACGTGATTATTTGTCAATCAGAAAACAAAATCACATTATCATGTGCAGTTGCTGGTATGTTCTGTGAACAAGGAATGATAATAAAGAAGAGTTTTGAAGAAGACAAGCTTTATGAGAGGGGAAGGAAACCTGACATTTTGGCTTCACTGAGGAATTATGATGCATGAGGGAAGATGTAGTCTGACTGAGAACAAGGAAACCTAAATAATACAGAAACTAGAACCACTAAGAAACATTTCCTGACCAAAATATTTCAGAGTTTTGCCTAACACAGTTCACTAAAATGTTGAAGTTTTCCACACAAATTAAAAAGCATATTCTGACATCTAGAATATCAAAGGGTTAAAGGGAATTAATTCTCCTATGTGTCTGAATTCATGCAGTGCCAAAATATGCTTTTTCTTCCTGTATTATGGCATTCAGTATACATTCAGTATACCAGACCCACAGGAAAGACTTAAGACATCCTTCCTTTAGAAAATACTCCTTAAAAACTCCCATCGTAACCATAAATGAACTTCAGCTGGTTATATGGCAAAACTTGTCTTTAATATAACATCAGATATATCTTGTATTTCTACATAGTAATGAATTTTTTAGTTACTCCTCAGACAGAGATGATTGGTTTTACAGAATAGCAAGTTTTATTCCCTTAGATAGGAGGATACTGTATGGGCAAAAGAGTCAATGAATTAAGTAGGTAATTTTGAAGTTGCATCTAAGTCAGTAAAAAACACAAGTAAATCTCACTTGCAGGAACCTTTTTAAGTATAGGACTTGGAATTTGTAAAATATATCCAGTAAATATTAAGTGACTATGACTCACTTATAATGTTTCCTAGACATCTTTCCCCTTACTATCACATCAGTTAATTTTACAAAGATTCAGTTGTTAATTTTGAGTCATTTCCCCAGCAATATCTGCATCTTTGAGAACATAATCAAGTTGCCACAAATTTCATAAATTCAGTCCAAAATACAGTGTATGCTTGGCTCTGATGCAGTCTTTATTTAACTCATTTGAAAGCTTCCCAGAATTCTCAGGACAGTGTATCATGGCCTGCAGAACTTCAAGTTGCCCTTAAGACCATACAGGATGCAATGGAAGTCAATGAAACAAGCAAAATTTGTCAAATTTGTCAAATAAGTCACACCATCAAGCTAAGCTGGTAAAAAATCCAATTTAAGTTTTTCCTGCACTTTAATGTATGACATCTCTACCCTTTTAACAGAAAGTAGCAGGTAAAAATCCAATATTCACAAATTTTGGAATACTAATAAATTAAAATTCAGATGCACGTAAAGTTGTACATGTATATTTAGAAAAGAAATAGACAACTGCATAGACTTGTAGGGTATTTCACAAATCAAAGATTTGCTTGTTTGTGTTTTTTTTTTTTTAATTTTAAGAGTTATAATGAAGTTTCTCAGCACTCTAAATTCTTTATCAATTTTTAGTCACCATATACAATCCAGGCTTCCCCACATAGTTACCACTGCAAGTGGATCTTCCATCCAGAATTCTACAGCTTTCTCCAATATTAAGGAAGTAAAGATAAAAAGGAAATGAGTTATTAACACAGTGAATGATTTTGACTGGGATCCACTCTAGAAACAATATTTGCTGACGTGGTATGGTATTTCTCAGCAAGGGCTGTAAAGTAAGGCTTACTGGTCAAAGTGCACAGCATAATCTATTGAAACTCTCAGTCACACTGCAAGTATCAACCACCTCTACATCCCTCCTCCCCTTTTCTACATTTGGAAAGAAGACATGCAACTTGGCATGAAATGGCTCAAACCTTTGTGATCACTTGATATATGATTCAGATCCTGTACTGTAGGGAGGCTGATAGTGGGTAGAAATAAGCATCCAAACTTAGGTCAGTTTTGGAAGCTTTAGACTGAATTTCCTGACTTTGGCTGCTTTGAAAAAAAATATTAGCATCTTGCAGTTATTATAAATATTTTCATAATATCCACATTTCCTGGTTCCACCCTGAATGAAAGCAGGAAATGCCAACAGTTAGGAGAATTGGCATCTACTAATGGAGCAAATGACTTCCCTTTGTGTGTGGTACACTTGAGCTGGATAAGTGAAGTTTTTCATGCTGATCTGAAGCAACAGTAAACTCTGAATTTTCTGAAATTTCCTCTTTATTGGAATTTCCTTTCACATATTTCAGCTGTAAACTTTCTTCTTGCAAACTTAAAGCAGACTGTTGAAGTGATAATCCCGTAGTGAAAGTAAAAAGTATGTTTTGTTTGTTAGCTTATGATATGGGCATGGTAGTGTGAGAGGGTAAGAAGAACAGAAGGGCTGTGTGTTGGATTAGAACCACAGGAAGGAAAAGTGAATGTGTGTTTTTCAGAAACAAGAATTTTGTAATATGTACACATGACGAACAATACATACTTTAAGCAAATCTCAGGTTTTCAATGAAAATTCCTTCAGTTCAAGAAGAGTCCTCAGGTTTAACAATCTGTCAGAACTAATCTTATATATGTGACCTTAAATATTCATTGAGTTTTTAGAGATTTCATCTCCTTTTGCATTTATCAAAAATTATTCATAATATGACAGTTTCTGTCATAATTCAGACACTTTAGCTCAAAAAATGTAGAAAAAAAATAAAAGCCAAAAGAGAAAATGACAGCTACAGTGATGGAATGGGGATAAGTGATAGTTTTAAAGAAACTCACTCTACATCTATAATTTTCCCTTTTATCACCTTATCTTTAAGCTATACTTCATTTAAGATGTCAACACAGCTTGATGTGAAGTGCATAATTTATTGAATGCTGATGGTTTTTGTAAGATTTATTTTGTTGTTTTGCAAGTCAAGTACAATCTTGCAACTCTATGCCTTACTTGTAAAATACTAAAAAAAACCCTTTGTGTTTACTGGAGCAGTGATCAAAACATGAACATTATATGCCACATCTAGTTTAAAGCATAAATATGAGTGCCAAATTCACCTAAAATCAAATCATTCATCCAGAAGGCACAGCATCAAAGAGTTTTGATGAGATCTGACAAGGTAGCACAAGGCAGTTGACAGGACATTCAACAAAGCAAAGCAAATTTGCTTTGCCTGTTGCATCACAGTGTTTGCTGACGAGTACTTATTCCTTATTTTATGAGATGATTGAGTTAGCAGAAAGAAGAATACAGAGATCTAAATGGAAACTTGTACTTTGAAAATTGCCTGTTTAATTAATATTTATCATCTGTATTACATCAAAATGGAGATAGACATATACTTCTTATTTGCAGAATGAAGTCCCTGTAGCTCTCTTTAAAACCAGTTACTAGAAAGGTTTTTATATAAATAAAATTATGAAGATGTCTAAAGTGACGAAAAAAGATGGACCTTTTGACTATTGCACACAGCAAATTCAGTGAGGAAAGACAACTAATGGGCACCATTGTAACTCATAAATAAAAGACTCAGAAATTTTTTGTAACATGGGGCATACAACTCAGACAAAAGATCTAGGCAAATAAATGTAATTTCCTAGGCTTATTATTAGAAATTACAGGCTTTATAATTAGAAACTGTAGTCCTTTTATCTGAGGACCTTTTTTACCACAAGTGTATCAATAGTAAAATAAGCCTCATCAACTCTTTTCATGTAGAGGTAATATGAAAAACAGGCAAAACCTTTGTATAGAAAACAGTATTATTGTTAGGAAACATTTTTTATACCTAGAAATATACCCACATATTTCCTTCTGTTCAACTCTCCCTCTTCCAGATGCCCACAGATATCTATCCACAAGGATACCTACGCACTACATCTTTTGAAGGACCAATGATTTGCACTTCTCCCTTCTAACAATATCAAATGTCTGCTCTTCGTGCAGCTCTTGTAAGATATTTGGTACTTTCTAATTTTATCATTTTTGATTGCATCACATGAAATTTGTCTTTATGGAAAGAAATTAGATTTTAGATAATTAATTTGAAGAAAATATTAGGTACTAGTTAATCACTTTGAAAGATATTCATTAAAAGGCTCATTATAAATTAAAAAGAAAAAACCAAACCAAACATAACAAATTTGAATTATACTCATTCAACAGAAATAGTTCACATAGGATAGGTTTCTCACTTTTTTTTTCTCTCAAGGAGCCCTCTCTGTTGTCAGCTCCTGAGCTCCCTCCATTCACAAGGCCACTTCTGCACCCCTCACTACCCTGGGCTGGAGTAGGACTGCACCCCCTTGCCCCCATATCACTCCGACCCCAGGCAGCACTTTTTTCCTTTTCCCCATTCAACACACACATTGGCCACATGAACTAAAAGGACTGAGTCTTTAGAATTTTTTCCCCAAAAATCAGTGACTACAGTGTGATTAAAAGAATGAACACTTCTGACTCATCAAATTAGTTATTTCTACATTAGAAGCACTGTTGTTCCACCAGCAGATTCCAACATGGATAGACAGACAGACATGAATACAATTAAATGTAGGGGAAAAAAAATGAACTATATACAATAAGACATAAATTTACATAAAGAAAAAAGCCTTTGTATTATCCATCAGTTCCTGTCAATGCAAAATGTCACTGGAACTCAAGTATATATATTCTATAAGATAAAAAAGTAGAGACTAATGAAGAAAAGAGTATGAAACAGTATGAAACAACAAAATATTCGGGCTCCTCTTATTTAGGCATTAAAAAAAGTAGAAGGAAATGGGTTAGCTGCTTTATTCCTGGTATAGGCTGCTGGTTTAGTTTAGAGACAGTCATAAATGTGACATTATAACCAAGGATGTAAAAAGAAGCTGTCTGGACCATAAAAAACCTCTCTAGATACATATCAATTTTTTTCGAAGAAAAAGTCAGTCTTCTTTGGATATGTGCAGAACCTGCTGCTCTGTAAATCTTCAGAGCACTGAAAACATGACATTTTCCTCCCAAAATCCAGCTGAGTTTGTCCTGAGAAATAGAAGTACTCCTATATAAACAAGATAGTATTGTCTACAAGTGAGTTTCTTCATTCGGGTTGGGAAGAGTTGGGATTCTCAAGGGCATCAGAGAGACACTGACTGCAGAAGGCACGACTGCATTCAGTTGACAATCATTTGTCCACTTTGTACAGTCTAGAAGAAACTACAGGTAGTGGAAGTAAAGAATTCAACTTTGCACCAGACAAATACAGTGTCTGGAGTATCTGGAATCAGCACATTTCCACTGTAAGAATAAGAATCCCAAAGATCTTTCAGTGTCATCTGGTAAAAGAAAGAATAGGGAGCCATTAATTTCACTGTGCTTCAAGGGTTACCAATAAATAAGATGTCAGAAATTAAACCTAAATGAGCAACATCTCAGCCCAGTAACACACTCATTTCAAGAACTCCTTCCTTATAACACGTAAGATTATATGAAGCATATTTTTATTTATGTTTAATTTCAGATATATTAAAAGTTCCCAATTTCCAAATGACCCTAGGCATCTTTTTCTCAGAAAACCTTTCATTGTAAAGGAACTTTGTGTCATTTAGCCAAAATTTGGTTATTCAAATCACTGCGATTGGCTTTGAAATTTCAGTTTAAACTGTAAACAACAATCAATTTTCCAAACACTTTAAGTTCTTCTAAAATTCCATGAAAAAGGAAAATTGACTGTGGTCCATAGAGACCATGAAAAATTTATCAGGATACCTTCAGTATTAGCTTCACCTTTTATGCAAATGACATAAAATACGACAGGTGTTTATGACACAATATATTCGTCAAATAATACAGCACAAGCCATACACCATTCTGTCAAACAGTTTAGATCCAGAAAGGCAGTTGAGAGAACAGGAAAACAACAAGATGAAAAAGTCCAAGTCAGTCAGTGTCAGACAATGAGTTCTTTATTTTGCTGTGTCTTCTCTTAACCTGACTTCATTACTTCCTAGAGACTGAATGTGCCATTATATATGATGTTGCATAATAAAATGTAAATCTAATCAGTTTCATCTGAACATTTCACATATTGTATTTTGAATACCAATATCTCAATACTAACTAGCAAATACTCTAGGGAAAAAGCTCAAAACATTTGTTTTTTGTAGGAGGAAATGAACCTCTCACCAATATCATGTTCTACTCTAATTAATTAATCAAGATATAATTAATTAAATCTTTATCATTCCACAGAATGGAGAAAGCGATACCTAACAATGGTCTGCTGAGCTGTATCAATTAATCTTAGGGCATAGGCTGTGAAGAAATGACCCGAAGAGGTACTTTAATTAGCAAGTATTTTTTACAAGTGATAATCATGATCATTGTAGTATATGCCAAGCAGGAGATAAGACTGATGAATCTCTTGTGGTTTGAGTATCGATTTGTAATTTATATGAGAGAAAGATATTTAAACTGAAAGGAAAAGACATCGAACATTCAAATCAGATGTTACAATGTCTTACAGGTCTCTGAAGACTCCACTTTTCTTTTGAAGAACATGTTTCTTATGTAAGCCATCACCATGTACCCCATAGAAGATAATATTGAACATGTTATGATATAGCATCCATATTTACACATTTGTATATACTCTGCCGACTTGCTTCTTTTAATTTAATATAAATACTTAGAATACTTAAATCTAAATTTTTGAGCACTTGCTTTCAACACTTTTATAGTTTTGTAGGTCCAATCTTAAAAAGTCAACATCTGTGAAAATCAAACTCAGGCTGCACATTTGGCAGTGGATATCCAAGATCAGTGACTACTCTTAAAAACTTGTGTGAATTGGCTTTTAATCAGTACACTTTTAGAAGTGTTGCATGGCAAGGTGCAGACACAAATAAAATAGACACTACAAGTCGGCAGGTGAGAATTTCTCAGATTTTTTTAAATGTCTGTGCTCTAAATATGCGTAATCTAAATCATTGTAAAAGTCTCAATCTCCTGCAATGCTTGAGCTTTCCTTTCTCAAAAATACAAGGTCCTTCTGCATCTGAACTATTGCTGTCTATTGCTATAAAAAGACCCCTTTTCACTGCACCAAGAATATCTTTTTCTTGATCCCTCAGAGGTCCTCAATTACTTGCCCTGCCAATTTTCTCTCTCTTTAGCCAGCTAAAATGATCTCCCTTCTACGGTGTCATGTTCCACAGAACAATTTCGGAGAAAGGAAGAAGTTGCCTTTGAGCATCTGCAGAAACAGCAAAAATTCTACATTTAATCACCTAAGAAAAATGCAGAAGACGCTAGTAACTTGAGTGAGCTACTCAAGGGATTATCTCCGTGGCTGCTGCTGAAGTATACCAAGTAAAGTTTTCAGCACAAAGTGGAAGCACTGCTTTGCTGGGACAAGCTGCCACATAGCTGCTCTGGTGCAGAGCAGCTGGGAAGCTTACAGCCAGCTTTACTTCTGTCACTTAACACTAGACTATTTCATTTGTCAGTGAAGCCAGAGGAATTATAAGCATAACAAAGTTTTACTCTGTGGGAGTAAAAAATAATAAAAATGTTGTTGTGTTTTTCAAGAACTGAGAGTCCAAAAATTGAGGTTTTAGCAACTAATCTAAGAATCTTCAAATTATTCCATCAAGCTCTTTTGTTTTGACAGCTGCTTTAATATATGACATTTGATATTTTACATTTGATATTTCACATTTTCCTAATATCTAATAATTTGTACAAAGTATATGTGAATCATCTGACTGGCCTAATATACTGAGCAGAGGGTGTAAATCCAGCCATCTCTGGGGATATTGGTTTATTTTAGCATATGCCAATTCACACCCAACTTGAAACTAATGTTATTCCCCATTGTGTTGCTGCATCTCTTATAGAACTTCGTAATGCTTCCATAAGTGAAGTAAGACATCATTAGAATAAAATCTGTGAGCATTTTAAAGAACAATTCTGAGATGATGAATGAGAATTTCCCTGTGGCAAAAAAAAGTAGTGACAGAGTCAGTATCTTTATGGGCCTTAAGTAGCTGAACAAGGCAATGAAATTAAAGATTTATGCTTCTTGCATTTATAACATTGTTCAGAAACTTGTGGGATTTCGCTACACTTAAACATCAGGGAAAGTCATGCATTTATGCTCACTCAACCTGTCAGATTCCAAGGGCATTAAAATATGGTCATCTTCACAGCTTCTGGTTTGGATTTCAGTGAGAGCTCTAAAGTCCTTAGTACTGCAGAAAACACAACCACTTTGATCCAGCCATCCAACTTTTTGTTCAACAGCCAATATTTCAGTTTGAACTTTTTGTTCCATGGTCCCATTTGGGAGCTGATCTTTTCAACACATTTACTGTGTTCAAAATAGGCAAGTTTCATCAGGGACATGAAAGAACAGATGCATTAATGGATGGCACCTCTATACAGGAAAGCAAGGATGAAATGTGATGCATGCTTTCCATGTGCACAGAATAATAGGAGGAAATGAGACCCGCCAAAGAAAAGGGCCAGACAGAGAAAAAAAAAAACTTGGCCGTTTTGGCTGCATTAGGAAGGATAGCTTTGAGCATCCAGAAAATTATCAAAGAGCACCATGAATGTCCAGAGCTTATTCTAAGCCAATACTCTTCTCCTATAATCAACATCAGGAAGTTTCCACCGTTATGGTCCAGTGAGATAGGAATAGAGCATGGCATGTTGTACTCCTGTACAACTGCACTCCTACAGATACTTTGAATAGCTTTCCACCACATTATTTTGCCAGTTCTTAGCAGCAACAGGAGATGTTTTCTAACTTGGAGAAACAGCCAGAGGAGATTAGAGAAGGTTATCTGACTTCCTCAAAAACGGTGACCAACAGCAGACAGACTTGCACCCCATTTTACATGTTTGAGTTTGGGCTTTTATTTAGGCTTACATTCTCCAAGCAGAGTGGTTTGGGTCTATTTTCTCAGCGATGCTTGGAAGAACAGAAGACAAATGCATTCTACTCCATGGCCATTTTCCTATCTGTGATGTCAGCTGACCTACTCTAGATTTAAGCCAGAGAGAGACCAAAGTTAGGGTAAGTGGATGAAACGAAGCAAGATCAGAAGCTCATGTCCCAAGCTTACACATAAGGGCAGATTCTGCTTTTGTTTTTTGACAGAGTCTGTGAGGAGAGTTTGGGTGGATGAGAAGAGCTGCAGCAGGAATTTCGGGAAGACCTTGTCAGAGTTGTATTTTTCTAGTAAATCCATGATTGAAATAGAGAAGAAATATGCTCAGGCTGAAAACAAACCTTTGGCAGGAAGGATAAAGTGGAGAGCTCAGAATTGCACAGATCCAAAATACTCTATCTACTGTGTAAACAGGCAGCAAATGTAAAGTGCCACTGATGAACAGCCAAGGTATAAATCACCACTCTGATATATGTGCCTATCGATTAAATTTATGAGATTCACTACTGAAGTGCGACTCATTCCAAGGAAGAAGATGATTGCTCACCATGTTTGCAATGTACTTACAAAGCCTCCTGGATTGGAAATACCATACTTAGAAAATGGACATACACACAGTTAGAACTAATTATATAAGAGGGCATATAATATTTTACCACATTTAGTCCATATTCTAGAGAAAACTCTTCTTCCACCTTACAGCTGAAAACTGCATACCAGATGAGACTTTTCTGTAGTCAGATGACAGACATTTTCTTGCTAAAATGTATGAAATACCCTTCTTATTTCATCAGAAACCTTTTCAACAACTTTTTTCATCCTCTAGCAAGCATCATGCATTCATATAATCCTTTCCCTGAAGCAAAACTTTGAGGTCACAAACCCTCAGCATAGGTTTCTTCATATACTTTTGGACAGCTCTGACTATGTGAGATGGTCTAACAATGTGGCAACACCTGGGGGAGTGATACTGTAGTCTGCCATGTGAAAAGTAGTATCCGGAACAAGTTTATGGCAATTTCAAAGTCAGCCACATCAGTGGCAATTCCGAAGTCAGCTGCATCAGCAGCAATTCCTGTATGCAGCTCAGAGCTGTGACTGCCTTTCTTTTCCATGCATACAAGGTAAGTCTCAGAGAACTGTACAGTATTACCAAAAATGTCATTGCCTTGCATCAGTTTAAGCAGCCAAGTCAATGTGGTTTGTGCATGCGCATGATGATTATATCTTACATTTTCCATTTAAGTTATTTAAGTCATACTTACTAGGGGAAAAAATACTGTGGATTATTCTGCTCTAGTGTGTGAAAATCATGTGAAAACCATGATTGATGACATGGCTCTGAGGAATAAGCCTCAATGACATCTGCAGCACAGCTATGAGGTTACTAATAACCACAACCTGCGAATTGAGAAAGAAGCCCTTAAAAATGACTGCTGACAAACTCAATGAAAGAGATTTATGGATTGCCTACATCAAGAGCGCCCATCCTTTGTGAATTGAATGGCTTGTCTCATTCATTATGTTACCATGACATGAAAACAGTTTTCCGCTTTTTCTATTTTTTTTATTTTTTTTTTTTTTTTTTTTTTTTTTTTATTTTCATTGAGTGAACATTAGAGACTCCCTTCCAGGGAAAATAATAAACATGAATTATGTAACCACTGAACTTTCAGAGATTTTCCCCCTTCATTCCCTCAATGGTTCAGGAAAACAGGATGTATTTAGCTCCAAACAAAGCGGATATCAGCTTATCAACAGTAGATTTTAGAAAGTCTATTATATGGCTGTAAAGTCAAAACCACTTTTAAATCCAATTATCTGCATTCTTATTGCTTTTATTCCTGCCAAGTGCTTATACTAAATCGTTGAGGATTGATATTTCCAGTATTAAATGTACTCAAACACTACTCAATTCACACTGGTCAGGGTTTCCCTTCTCAAGTGTTGCTATAAAATTTAGTCAAGAATAGTCTGCAAGACTCTTATCTGCACATGGACAAGAACACAAAGGTTGTCATTGTGTGACACTGTAAAAATAAATATGTTAAGGATAGGAAAGAAACAGTGGGTCAAATATTTAAAAATTCAGAAGCCTGGCTCAGAGGCAAGGGTTATTCTCAGAACTACTTGCAGCCTATACTGGCAGAGCATCTTACAGTTAACCCTAGGTCTGACACTACCATCTCCTATTTTAGTCTAGTGGAAAACCACGTAGCATAACATCTTGGGCTGAGACAGAAGCTGTATGGAAGCAACAACTGCTAATGCAAAACTGCTCTGTTTCTAATTTATGTTGAGACAGCAACTTTCAAAACTACAGAAACGCTGTGGATCCCAAGAGTGGTTGAGGGATTCTTGTTTGTTTCTTTTAATATGGTATTCTGTCAAATCATTCAAGCTTTTTATCTATTTGTGGATTTTACATTGCCACCCATTTGTGTAGTGGCATGCACCTGCACTGGTCTGTAGCATGCTGTGTTACACTGCTGAAATCTTTGCTTGCTTTAGTAGAGCCCATATGCTGGGACAGAATATGAGATGGAAACACCTTGATACGCATATCTAATCTACAGAAGCTTATGTGGATTGTATTTACAAGTATTGGTATCTCTTTCAATTCTAATGTTTAAAGATGATCATTTTCTCTCTAAAGATCATTTAGACAACATTTGGGAGTCACATATACAGCCTGCTTAGTTGCTAGTGATCATCAAAAAGGTGTATATCAAAGGGTTACAGAGAAGGTTCAAATACTTTCCTAACCTGGTCACAGAAAAAGAAATCTCAAGATGCAAATAAGTCATAAGTGGATGAAATAACTCAGTTCCAGCATATCTCCTAATGAGAAAGCTTGTGTATGGGAAAAGTGACAAAGAGTATAAAACAAACTGGCAAGCAGCTGGAAGAAGCCTGCATTGTGGAAAGATGAGGAAATTAGTGTACCTGGCATATCACGTGAAAAGACCGATCCCACCCTGGGTTTTGTTATCAGAACCTTCTTGTTGATGTAGACCAATTTTGCTTTACACTGGAGATTTTTCTCAGAGTGCTAATGCCAATCAAGTGTGACTGTCTATACAGTGACAAATGGGCAACATTGATATTACTCAGAAGCCCATGATTTCCTTATTGCTCATTGCTGTCCATCCATGGGAGTTTGCCAGGTTCACAGCTCTGCAAGGAGGAAGCTGAGCACACCTTAATCCCCACAGATAAAAGTCAGATGGACTACTGCTAACAGCCTTCACTGACTTTTGAAACTAATTCTGCAGATTTTCCTGGGAGTTGACCAGGCTCTGATCATACCCTGTATTCCCAGAACAGTGCTTTCTTGCAGGACAGAGGCAGAGAGGGAGTGAGGAGAGGAGGTAAATAGGTAACAACCTCAGCAGACACCCCATTTCCCACATCTGTCCACAAAGAGTACTCTAACACTGCCACAACTTTCATATTTTGCTAAAAAAATTGTTAGTTGTTAAAACAATATAGGCATGTTACTTTCAGATGAAAGCTGATTGGCATGCACAGGATTTTTCAAAGCTAAAATATAATAAGTCTATAATAAAGTTGGCATTTAGCTTACCAAACAATGAAGGAGCTGTTGTAATCTACTAAAGTCTTTATTACTGACTCAGAAATCATGTCAATTCTGAAAATCATTGTAAGCTACCAGCTAAATGAGTGAAATAATAGTAATTGTTAATCATAGTAACAACAATAGCAATAGCAGTAGTAATAGAAATAGACATACATTTAGCCATAGTTGTAACTGTAGTCAGTCATAGTTACCAAATAGTTACAAAACTAGTTATGAAATGCAAACGTATACAAAGATATACAGTGTATGTAAAGGCAGACATGGGTTTTGCTTTTTTATTTTGTACTTCACTTGCAAGTGTCTGTGTTATTCTGATCTTGACAGGAAAAGAAAAAGCATTAGATGTTTGAAATATATCTCACTGCTGAAATCACATAGAGCTTGTAAAATAAAAGTTTAAAATTGCTGTTCTTATACTTGTTTCCATATAAATTTCCAATAGTAAGGGAGCAGCTTTCTTTTCTCCACTGTCAGCATTAGCTTATGTACAGA
Organism: Pyrocephalus nanus; assembly: GCA_038380795.1. NCBI lineage: Eukaryota > Metazoa > Chordata > Aves > Passeriformes > Tyrannidae > Pyrocephalus > Pyrocephalus nanus. The sequence goes on along the minus strand of CM076260.1, from coordinate 81,255,449 downwards.
ATGAACCACAAGAAATTTTTCAGTTGAGTAATTATATAATCCTTTTAATTTGTATCCATTTTCAGCAACAGGACACAGAAGACCTAAAAAAAAAAAAAAAGATCTCCCTAATTGCCATTCAGTCTTCCACAGTTACTACTCTCCATCTAAAAGATAAATTATTTTAACTTTAGAAAAGACAATAAGGAAAGAGATATCAAAATGGTTTAGAATACTTAATTTTAACAACCTAAATTTTTAATAAAGTTAAAGAAGAGTCTGAAGTTGTATTTAGTTGGGCTTAGTTAGACCTCACCATTATTCTTTTGTCACAGATTTAGTTGAGGTGCTGACAAAACTGTAGACCTCTCATCCTGTTATCCAAGCCCAGTGCATTTAACCCTACTTGTGAGAACTGTTGAAAAGTTTGAAAAGGATTTCAGAAGGTCTCTAGTCCAACATCTTCCTCAAATCAACTTTAGAGTCAGAGCTGGGTGTTCTCAGGCTGAAGTCCTTCAAGGATAGAGATGGCACAACATCCCTTGGCAGCATGTTCCAGTCCTTGGCTGCCCTCAGCGTGAAAAAGCTTATCCTTACATCTGTTTGAACTTCTCCTGTTTCAACTTGACACGCATTATGCTTTGTCCTCCCACCATGCACCACTGTGAACAGCTTGGCATCACCATACCCTATTGGTAGAGACTGGGAGGCTGCTGTTACTACCTCAGCTGAGGAGAAGAGCACCATATGAACTCAATTTCTTTGCCAAGAAAGTTGCTAAGCAGGAGAAATTATTCTGAGTAAGTCTCCATGATGCTGCAGTGAGATGATTTCTGGTACCTACAATAACTTTCTTAGAGTTAACTGAACAATACAACATGGCATAATTGGCTTTGTGGTCATCTTTCATGAAGAAAGAGAACAAGATATGACCTTCAAAGCTGTAGTTGTGATAGTCTGAAGACACTAAACAGCAGGCTTAAACCAGCTATTTTTGTGTCAGAAATACAAAAGTTCTAGCATTCAGACTTAGTCACCCACATTCTTGAATGCCTGTGTTTCAGCAACAGTGACCTTGAACTGACACAGAGCACACTCAGAGCACCTACCATAAGTCAGGGACACCTTCAAAGGCACAGCAACCAGCATCACACATGTTCTAGGCAAAGGCAGATATAAATTTTGGCTGCTTCCTGATACCATAACTATGAGTTACAAGCATCTGATGGTAGTAACCGTCTTTGTCCTCACTAAAAATTTTATTTATCCTGAATTATAAATGTCCCCTTTTTTTTTTTCTCAAAAATATATGCAAAATCCTATAAAGGATATAAAGTAAAAACTGTGCATGTATCAGGCTGAAATGCAAAATGAGAAGCAGGCAGTCAATTCTTTAGGACTCCTTTAATAAAGTAATCATTACAATATAGAAAAATGGTTGCTTATAAAGTAAGCTTTATAAGGGAAAAGGAGGAGGACAAGGGAAAGAAACGTATATGTTCCAGAGCAATGAAACTGTTGGATGGAACAGAAGGATTACCTTGCCAGATATGCAGAGCAGATTCTCAAGTACCTTTCTGAGATGCATCACATTTTATTTGGAAGAATATATGAGAGGCACTGCCTCCGTCTTTATCTAGAAAGCATACTGTTTCATGTGGTACATTAACGTTAAGTCATTTAGTGTATGTTTGCTCGGGAACAGAGCAATTTTCAATTTAGCGCTGTAAAATCAATCAGGTCTTATGGAGCCCCTCTTTGAAGTTTTGAAAAATCTAAGCTGTTCACGTACCTGAAGAACCATCAGCCTGGGCCAGAGAAGTTAGCTTAGGCTGATATCCTGTTTCTCATCATTGGTAGATACTTAAGGCAAAGTTGTGAAACACAGAGATTCTTTTCTGGAAATATCCTCAGACCTTATTTGCAGAGATTTAGAGCCATTCTGATATGGATATTGTCTCCAGACCACCACATCAAAACACTGCAGAGTTGTATTCCTAAACCTAGGTAAACCATGTAATTGCAGGACAGATTTTAATTTTTTTTCTCTCTTGTGCTCATTTGCCTTACATAGTACTTTATCGTTACCCAGCATTCTAAACTGTATTTTTATATAATTAATAAAGAAGCAAATAATGGAATTAAAAAAGTATGTTAAAATGTTCCCTCCTTTGGTGGCAAACCTAGAGCACTAAAATGCTGCAGCACTAATTCAGTTCCAAACTCGAAGATTGTGGTGGTGATCTGTCTCTGTTCCTTCACACTTTGCCTGATAATTAATGTAGCAGATGTGAAGAATACTATTTTTCTGAAAGATTCAAAGGAGCTTTTCTTTTCTTTGGAATTCTGTCAGATTGGTTTGGCTAACTTCAGATGTTCTCCACCCAGGTCTGTTTAAAGTTGAGTCTGATAAATTTTGTCTCAGTAAATAAAGCAAAGTCATCAATCACCCCGGGATTAGGTCATTTAGGACAGCAGGTTTGAAACAATTTTACTGTGAGGCACTCCTCCAGCTTGAGCAGTCTAGCTAGTACAGCAGGACACTGCTGAGATTCCCACAGTCATAAAGTGACATATTAGCTCTGCTGTCATGGAGCAGTGAACAGGAGATCCACCACTAGAAGTAGCATAATCCTTGAATAATACCTCAGAGTCCAAAATCACCATTAAAATTCAGGCAGGTTGATCAGATTTGTTTCATTAGAAATTCTTTCATGCTGTTGCAATGGAAATGGCTTCCACAGATGCATCATACAGCAGGTAGGTATTACAGAAGGGGTGAATGATCTTCTGTATTATCATTCAGGTTATCATCGTCATACAGAAGACACATTTTTCTCCATTCACATTGTTATAATTTGCAAAATATCCAGGGCAACATTTCTAATCCTTTTCTCTGCTGATAAAATGCAAACCCTTTTTCTTTACTGTGTATGCACACGTGGCTATTTATTACTGTTTCCGGTGCCCATCAGCAACAAAATTCTTGCTGTTCCATCAGTAAGAAACTCTAAAACAGTTTATAGATCATACTTCCCCCTATAAGAAATGTGATTTATGTGGCCCATAGAGCCTTCAGCTACTTGCATCAATACTTTTTTCCCAACCAGCCTCTGAGATGGTTATCTACACTTTCATTACCCCAAGATGACATTAATGCTGACTGGTCTGCCTGATAAAGCTAAGCATAAACCCAGGCTGATGCAGAATGTCACTGACAGTTTTCACAAGAAAAGCAAAAGCCAGGAGCACAAATTACCTTCCTAGAAAGAGTTGTATTTGGCTGCCAGATAAATGCATGAGTTTTAAAGCTGTTATGTTTAATATGCTACACTGAATTTTACATGATCTCATTGTCGTCTATACCACTCTCTCCTCATGTTCCTGAATGTCCTGTGATCTGTCTAATCACAGGAGCTGATGGCCATTTGCAGAGTAAAACTTGTACATTGGCAATGTTTCCAAGGAAAACACCTTAATAAGGAAGTGGAGAAAGAAGGGCAGGACAGAAAATGAGAATATTACTCCAAAGCTGGGGTGTGAGTTAGCAAACAGCTGTTGTCACACAACACACCTGCAAAAATGAAGAATTCTGAAGCAAAAAATGCTTTTTTTCGTGTTGCACTGATTGTGGCAAACACAGAGTTAAGCAGCAGATTTATGTGGAAGGTAAGAATATGGACAACTGAATATGAGATTAATGCAGTCCCCATAGTAGCTGGTAGCTTATTTCAATTTATTCAGTTCTCTCTACTTCAATTTTTTCCTACTTTTGTTACTGTTACTGTGCCATAAACTTGTGTATTGACAGACTCAGTCATATTCTAGTCATTGTCATGAAAGTTTAGGCTTCAGAGGCTCATTACAGCTTGGCCTTTTGTTACCAAAGTTGGCTGAGATTTTTTCAGTGAATGTACAAACAATCAAACACGTTTTGAAGCCAGGTTGTGATCCAAATCAAAAGAAACTTCTGGCTGGGACAATTCAAAGAGGCAAGATTTTTTGAAACAGGAAAAAAGCTGCTCATAGGTAGAAATGCTTTGCTTCAAAATTGTCATAATTCTTTGACATTTTAAAATGTAAAATAGTGATCTTTTTAAATAGCATTGCTAATCTCTGTTTTGACCTACAGTTTTTAAAAATATTTAAAAAGATCAGAACTATTCACAACAAAATTAAATATTTTCTGTTCAATTTCAAATTAATTACCTGAATAATTTTTATTCTTTCCTTTTCTTAAATTTCTAATAATCCTAAAAACCTCGCCTTCTTCTTTACTTCTTTAGAGTCAGGAAATTTGTCATGAAGTTCATATCCAGCTCAACTTGGCACCATAAAAACATTCAAGGTAATAGAATACTGGCCTAGACTTTTGGTGATAATAAAAGTGAAATGACTATGAAATGCTGGTATTATCTTCAATTTGCCACAGGAGATGAAGGGCCATTCACTCAGAACTACTGTTATAAGCTGTCTGCCAATTCAAGCTATTGTATTGTATGGTCTACACACCTCTCCCATACAATTTGTTCACTTAATTTGAAATCCTGTGATCCTTTGCAATTTCATTTCTCCTTTCAATTACTTGACTTGTTCATTTTCCTGAGTAGCCACCTGAAATTGCACAAAGACTGTCTACATGCATTTAAAACTGCTCTTTTTCTTCTACTTTCTTTTTTACTTTTAAGCAATCTTCGTACTTGTTTGAAAGCAAATAAGTCTCATTCAAACCTCTTTATTTCCTTCCAGTATTTCCTTAATCCTAGCCTTTTCTTCTCTTGTCTATTTATTTATCAGTTCTTTTGCTTTATATCAAAATTCCCTGAATTGTCTTTCTTTCAAATTAAAAAAAAAAAAAAAAAAAAAAAAAAAAAAGGAAAGAAAAGCCCATTTGTTTGTCTTGGGCCCTGTTCCCCTTAATGGCAGATAATTCTCTTACCTTCTTTGCACCATCTGTTGCTGCCTATTTGCAAGCATAATTGAAGTAGTACTCTGGCTACATCATCATAAACAGATCACTGAAGGCATCTGCTCAGTGAGCAGAGATGGTCAGAAGAGCAAATGAGACATGAGACTGCAGTGGGGATTGACTACAGAATAACATTGTCTTGATTTCTGGATATGTTAAGAATTTTTTTATCACACTAGACTTTTCCATGTGAAGAAGGGCTTCAGCACCTCTGAAAACCAGCCAATTGATGGAACACTCTCCAGTAGACCATGAAGTCCAGATGTGCTCAGGCCTGCATGGGCAGAGAGGGGACCCAGGCAGCCTCAGGAGGTAAGAAATGTCCCACCTCAAGTGTCCTGACTTTGTGTGCAGGCTGTCCACAAACTGTTCCAGGTGGCTATTTACCTTTATAAGCAAAGCAGTGACAGAGAAATGTCCATAGCAAGATGCAGAAAAAAGTTCTTGCTCCCACAAAGAGTAAGTGGACATTTCTTGACCAGGAGTAAAGAAGTTCTTCCTGGCCTAGATCTTCCTTTTGGATAAATCTCACCTTTGAACTGAAGTGTTCCACTCCCATGAGAGTTGACATTTTTCCCGTAGTGAGACTACATATATTCTAGCTTCCTAGAAATAGTTTTGCAGAACTCATAGGTCAGTCGTCTTCCAGGTTCATGTCTCACATACTCCAGTTTTAATGTCCTCCTGCTTGGAGTCTGGAAGCTTTCAATGCCTGCTGTCAGCACATTTCAAGACGTGCTAACCTAAAATAAGACAAACTTCTCGTAATGTTTAATTCACCTGGCTGGGATGTGTCAAGGGAAGCATGTCTTGTTTACATATGGCTTTTTGTTATAAGGTATTACCTGTCATGTGATACACTCTTAAAGTTACCTCCTAGTTAAAAAAGACCCTGAAGTGAGGTAAAACCATTCTTGGTTTTCCAAAAGAACGTGGTGGCAGTGTTCCCACAAAGTAAAAGACATGAATCTGGCCTTAAAAAAATACTGTTTTCATATATCATCCCCCTTAATGGAAGTAGATATTCCATTGTTTAAGATAACAAATGCAACAAACAAGATGTACCAGCATCATGCAGCACTGGCCCCAAAAGCCTTGCCAATCATACCAAAGATAGATTGGTTTGCTTAACTTGGTTTTGTTGGGGTTTTTTATCCTTATCAGAAAGGCGGTAATTTCAATATTGCAAATACCCTGTCATGTAAACTCACTTCTCAGCTTTCTTATTTAAATTGTTGAGAGCAGAACACAAAGCCTAAACAAGGAACAGCACAGGCTCTAGGTGTCCCTCTGCCCCAAGCCTCAAACAGAAGCCCACACATTCCCAAACCCTTGTGCAGATTATTAAATCTCTTTCTCTGGGAATGCCAGGGTAAATTGGCACTAACTACCAGGTTCTTTCCTAGACCAGATAGTCAGGTAGGGCCAAAGAAAGGGCAGACTGAGGATTTTGAATCTCAGCCAGGAGTGAGGGAGCTGAGATTCTTGTGATTTCAATTAGCAGTTAATTACTGCCCACTTGTGGCAATATGACAAGGGCTTGGTTGGGCTGCTTGGAAAAAATCTGCCAACAGCAGATACCCAGCTGTGACTGCACCAGGTCTCTACAATTTGGTGGCAACATGATATTTTCCCTTCTCTTCCTTTGCCAGGGAAGCTGTCATTGGCAAAACAAGGAGAAAGGTGGGTAGCTGGAAGACACCATGCTATATGAAACATGCTTCTGCTGCAGAAATTGAAAGAGTTAAATGCTTTGTTCAGTGCCAGCACATAACAACTTAAATACAACCCTGCAAAATAGAGTGGCTTGCAAGAAAATAATCCCCACAAAAAGTTACTGTGAAAATCCCAATACACAGATTTATTTTTTATCACTTATTTACAATGAAAAATTGAATATAGATCCTGAGTGAATGAGTTAAATGTGTGTTAATGGATAATCTGCAAAAAATATTGTTTCACAAATGGTGGGTCTGTAATTTTTCCAATCGGCACAAAAGGATGAATGATCTATCACTTTATGTATCACTAAACCTAAAGCATTTTGTTCAACTTAATATTACCCAAGTGTTTTGGGATAGTAGTACTAGCTTCTCCCTGCAAATCAGGAACCTGAAAGCTCTAAAAGCAAGGCTTGTGAAATACAAAAAAATTTTACAGCCTAAAATGAAGCCATTGTGGACTGATTTGTTGTTTTAAAACCTGCTCCATGAGATTCTGCGTACAATAAGGACCTTTTAGTTCAGAGGCTTGAAGAAGCTAGAGCCTGGAAAAATTCAAGGGCAAGATCAGTAATGGGAAGGGTATGGTATGATATCATTCCTTGAAATATTTCAACTGTTATGTGTAGCTCAGCTCAGCAAGGGCAGCTTTTCCAGAGTAGTTTCTATGTCTTTTGTATTTGAACTGACATTTCAGGGCTCTTTACAAACAGTGAGTTAGGTCTTGTTATTTTCTTCCTCATTTACAATGGAAAAACTAAAGCACAAAACAATTAGGAAGCCTATTTTCAAAGGTATTGAGCACACCTGCTCCAGCTCAAGTTAATGGAACCTCTGCAAACCGGACTGTAAATGCAAGTCATAATCACTTGCTGTATTGGCAACAGGAAGAGAATCCAGAGCTGCTGTCACCAAATTTTTGCTTTAATTGGCAGTTCTCACTCTTGTACTGACAGGTCTTTTTATTTTCCTGGAAAAATATAAACATTTGGCTTGTGACACTGCATTAATAAATAGTGGAGGTCCTCTTTGATCACATCCCTAGCTCTCCTTTGGCAGAAAAAGGGAAAAATTCTTCACAATGATAATATGATTAGATGGGCTGGTAGAGAACACACTTATTAGGGACAGTCTCTAAAATTGTGAGCCAGATAACATTACATTGTGCTCCCATAATATCTGCCTCATCTACCTTTTATCTTGTCTGTCAAAAATTAACAGCTCATCCAAGTGTATTTTGTCTAACTCAGTTCACAGTAAAATAAGTCTTTAAAAATATATAGAGGGAGCATGCAAGGTGTTCATGTACTACAGGGATAAATGTAGTACAAATTAGTTAGAAGACTATTTTGCAGCTACACTGCAAAGACAATTAGAAGACTATTTTGGCAGCCCCTGCCACTGATATGGACTCCACCTTCTGAGATGTTTGACTGGAAAATATGAGGATTTGCAGTTTCTGTGGCATGAACTACCCATACGGAACATCTATTGATTTTTTTGTGTCTGAACAGCAAGCAAGACCTAGCTGCAGGAGTGTAAGGCAAAAGTCAGTCATAAAGGGCTGTTGTTTAGGGAAAAGATAAATTAAAGAACTCTAAGTCAAAATAATGATGAAAAATACTGGAATAGAATATCTGATAGTCAATATTCTGTAGGAATCAGTGGAGCGGGAGCATTTGCATGACCTAGCATTTTATAATAGCACAGTCTAAAATACCTGAAAATAATGAGCCATAATAATTTGAACTCAGCTTGTAATGAAAATATCACTTACTATTTCTATCCCAGTCCTATTTGGCATTGGCCTCAATTTGGTGGTGATAAAAAGGAGCTGTAACATTAAATAGAAAGTGTTGAACAACAGGTGATCTACAGGCAATGCAACATCCATGGCTTCTGTATTTAAATTTGGTTTGATTGTTCTTTCAAAGCTCATTGCTGTAGATGAGATCATGCTCAATGAGTCCCTGAGGTTGAAGCTTGAGGCTTGAATCTGGACTTGAGATGAAATGGATCCCAGTGGGAGAGGGGAAGAATCCAGTCCTTGCCAATGAGAAAAGCTGTTGCCAGATTTCAGCTGGAAGAGAACAAAAATCATGACAGACTGAGGAAGATACAGAGCCACAACTAATTCTCAGGGGAATATTTCTGATCTACTAATGGAAAGTTAAGGACTTTAGTACAGATTTCACAGGATTGGACTGGTACGTGGATGAAAACCTCTGCAATAGAATTTAAGAAATAAAGTACCAACCTTTTAATTTTCTCTTCTGGAAAGACCTAACTTTGCAGGTATAGAGATAGAAGTTATAGTAATTTGGGTGCAAATGTGCCGGAGATAACAGCATGAGGTGTTTTTTCTGTCAGCTACTAGCTGAAAAAAAAAATAGAAAATCAGTTTTGGCAAGTACTGAGGACAATGTAGAAAAACTGACTATAGAAAATTAAATCAAGAAGAGTGATCTGGACAAAGGAAAGAATATTAGCAAACAAAGCTAAATTAATTAAATATTGGAAAATGGTAAACTGGAACACAAAATGAGATTTTCTAGAAGATCAAATGAGTTATACACACCAAAGAGCACTAAAAAACATCAAACTAAAACATCAAAACAGTGTACCCCTGAAGAAAAAGCAAGTGCAGTCTCCCAAAGACTCTACTTAGACAAACTATTTCTAGTAAATGTGTGGATATGATTGAAATATTTTATTGGAGATTGATAAAACCTTAACCAGAATTTCTTACAAATCTCTAGGTCCTAGCACAAATGAGTTTCAAACCAGGTAAGCAAAGATAAAGTTGGTGGTATGATCTTTTGAGTAGAGGCTAGGAAAGTTTGATTTTAGTAAACCAAAGATTGAGTGATGATCCAAGTTCATCTTACAAGCTTATCTGAAGAGCAAACTAGAATTAAAAAAAAAAAAAAAAAAAAAAAAAAAAAAAAAAAAAAGCAAGACCCAAGACCTATCAAAGGGATAAACACTGTCCATAAATAAGTTTGCATTGAAAATGTGGAGCCAGTTTTTAGTCATAATCATGAAAGCAAGAACAACTACCCCGTGGGAGTACTGAGGCACAAAAGCTGATGTTTATGACAGTAATTATACCATTTCTAATATCAAAATGTGGAAGTCATTGGATAAGATGAAGAAATGTTTGTTCTTGAGTTTCCTGATGTTCCTCATATCATATCATATCATTTTGCTGTGACTCTACTTTGCACTAATCTTTATCACTTACTTATTCAACATGGAACAGAGAAAAAGACCTGCCACTTTAATATACTGCATAACTAGTCTATAAATATACTTCTTTGACACAGAAAGGCCAAGAACTTCTCAAGGGTCAAAACAATAGACTTTTATGAAGATAATGAGCTCAATCAGTGCTGCTGCAGAGAAACAAGGCAGGTGGAAAACCAATATGACAAAAAAGGAGTTGAAAAAAATAACGATTGAATATCAACCTTGCAGCCTCAGTTCACAAACCAGCAACTAATTGGTCATTATGACAAGTTAGTTCATCATTATCTAGTGTTTCTTGCATTTTCTTCAAAAGCACCTAGCCTTACTCAATTTCTAGCAAAAGGGTACCAGTTTTAGTTGATTTATTGAAGTAACTTTTTAGAGCACATTTTATGTAGTTTCTCCATCATCTTTGTTTAGAGGGAGAAGGGCAGAGACTCTTCAGTATATCAGTTGGGTAATTACAGAATAGTAAGGGATTCTGGTAATTCTGGCAGCTGGTACTGAAGACAATGGACAATAGTGACAAGCAAACAAATCTGAAGCCTGATATTCCTGTAGCTTTGCTGTTTTGGTTTGGTTTTCCTTTTCCTTTTTTTTTTTTTCTTTTCCCCTCATCATTTGTATTTGCAGGGATGAGGATGTCACTGTCTTGCTCTGACACAAAAAGCTTAAGCTCCCATGGTACACAGGTGTAATTACAGGTAGTTGTAGAGAGTGATGAGGTCGCCCTGAGCCTCCTCTTCTCCAGAATGAATAACCCCAGCTCCCTCAGCCTCTCCTCACAGGACTTGTGCTCAAGTCCCTTCACCAGCCTGGTTGCTCTTCTCTGGACCTGCTCCAGCACCTCAATGTCCTTCCTGAACTGAGGGGCCCAGAACTGAACACAATACTCAAGGTGTGGCCTCACCGGCAGTGAGTACAGGGGAAGGATCACTTCCCTGCTCCTGCTGGCCACACTGTTCTTGATGCAGGCCAGGATGCCATTGGCCTTCTTGGCCACCTGGGCACACTGCTGGCTCATGTTCAGCTTCCTGTCAGTCAGCACCCCCAGATCCCTTTCCATCTGGCTGCTCTCCAGCCACTCTGTGCCCAGCCTGTAGCGCTGCAGGGGGTTGTTGTGACCAAAGTGCAGGACTCGGCACTTGGCCTTGTTGAACTTCATCCCATTGGAATCAGCCCAACTCTCCAGCCTATCCAGGTCCCTCTGCAGAGCCCTCCTTCTTTCCAGCAGATTGACACTTCCTCCCAACGTAGTGTAATCTGCAAATTTGTTAATGATGAACTCAATCCCCTCATCTAAATCATCAATAAAGATGTTAAACAGGACTGGGCTTCTGGAAAGCTTCTGGAATTGCAGCAGTAGGCCTAAATTATGAGACAAAGTTAATTACTCACCAAGCTAAACAATAAAAGGGTAACCTTAACACCCATGACTAGGTTCATAAATAATGCACAAAGTAATCCAGAGCAGTCAAAATAAAAAAAATGAAATAAAAAAAAATTTCAGTGTATGTAGCTTCTTCAATAGCCAAGACTTCTTTGCATTTTAACATCTCAGAGTTCCAAATGGGTCTCTGCCTTAGTTTTGATGAATATTTCTCCACTTAAATTCAAGGCACAAGCTTTCCCTTGACTTGGTGATGTACTCAAGAAAGACATTGTATAATGCTTAACTAAGAAACTAAGAACACACATTTCTTCTTAAAAAAAAAAACAAAACAAAAAACAAATCTCAAAATATAAATACAAATTTTCCAGAATTAGTTAATTTAAATCAAACCAAATCAAACAAACAAACAAAACCCCACTGGCAACATGGTTTAAGATAGTTTTCAGAGGAAACACTCTATGCTGAAAAATACTGCAAAGAAGATAGAAGTGGAAATGACTGCAGGAAATTATGGGCTCTTTTTCTACTTAGTAAAAAATATATAAAGCATAGTCTGGAAATGATAACTAACTTTAAATTATGTCCTTTTTATATGTGCATTCAAACAATTCATTATTCATATAAAATGGTGGGAGAAAAACCTGTCACTCATGCTTCCTGTGTGACAGCAAAATATCTGCTCACAAATAGGAGGCATTATGATTAACACTCACACAAAAACTTAGAGAAGTTTAAGTTTTAAACACCTGTGAGAATGACTTCAAAGGCCAGTATTTTTGACACAAGTGTGTACTGGAAGATATTCAGGTGGGAGCGCCTATTTCTATTTGGATTCCAAAAATATTAAGCATTTCCAAAAGCTTTTTTTTTTTTTGGGGGGGGGAGTGTGGGGGTGGGCTGGGGAGGGAAGTGTTATATGCTTCACACTTCCTAGTGTTTTTATCATATCTTAGACTGATCTAGGACTCAAGAAAAGGCTTTAGTGTATTTCACTTGTCTTTAATGAGAGAAGAATTCTTGCTGGCATTTTTTTTCTCTTTCTATAGATGTCTGTATCACTTTTTTTCCTGAGCCAGGAAAAAACTTAGGATACCAGTTTTAGTCTGTTCTTCCTGTTAACCAATATGTTGCTTATGGCTTGTGCCATCCCACTGATGACCTTCATCCCTAAGAAGATCTCCAGTTGCTTCTTTCTTCCCTAAGATGAGAGTGCCTCTTCTTTTTGAAATATAAAACAGCAAGGAATCACGTGGTGGCTGTTGTGAACTATAAGAATATTCTACAAAGACTGCTTCTGAGAGCTGCTTGAGAGCTGTTGTCTTTATTACTCTTACATACCAATGACAATAATGTTTACATTCAAAGAAACTTCAAAGCTTCAGGTTATTCTGAACAGAAAAAAAAGTAAGATACCTAAAAATACTATAATAAAATACCTTGACTTATTTGGAACTGGCATTATTTGAGGGAGACTTTTTTCTGTACTCTATGGCGAAAAGATGGATGCTTACAACAAGCTTGATTTTTTTCTTCATGACAAAAAGAATTTTTTCTGAAAATTTCTTAAGATGACAGATATTGCAAGGAGAATTAAAGATGCAGGCAGTGGTTTTCAGATTGACAGAAGCAATTGGCTGGAGAAATAGTGAAATCTAAGTTATATGTATTTGATGAAAATTAAGAGAGTACTGATGACATTATTGTTACAATGAATGAGATGGATTGTGATGATAATTTTATATTCTGAAGATACAATGCAAGTGAGCAAGAATCTAAAGAAACAAAGCTTAACCAAGAGAAGTTAACATAGATTTTGTATAGACGGAACACAGTTTCTACTGGATTCCACGGGGAGTTAATAAAGGAAAGGTTACAATCATACCTCAAATTGCAGCTTTTTCTGTGAAGAATTTACATGGCAGCACTGCACCAGAAAATGAACCTGCACAAACGCGAGAGACTCTCAGCAGTGGACATGTTTAGTGCAATGATGTCGCTGAATCATACCTGCACACTGAAAATGAATGGCATCCTAACTCCAGCCCCAGTTGTAGGATGAGCCTTACACAAGGCCCCCAAGCCATTGCACAGCCAAAATATTTTCCCATGTATCAATTCTCCTTGCAGCCCATGCTTTGCTCCAGCAGCTGCTTCCCACCCCCACTCCATCTGCAGCCCTAAGTTCCCTGTTGTAGCTCAGAAAATGCAAGTTGCCATTAGTAGTTAGAGGCAATAGATCCCAGGACTGAGACTGACTTGTCTTGAGCTGGGTTTAGCTTGTTTAAACTGTGATAGTAATTAGCAATTGGGTAACTGTATCCTAAATTGGTTTTAGCTTTGATTTAGTTGAGTGCAATGATGTGCTTAATGGTTATTGTTAATAGCTACACCCAGTAGCTGTGTTTTGTGTCATAACTTCTAGAATAAAATGTGCTGGGGAAGAGCACCAACACCAGCAGATATCAGAGGTCCCCCACAGTGAATACAAATTACAGAGGCAGCCACTTGTTACAACTGGAGTGGAACTCTGCAAATCAGAGACAACAAAGACAATTGAAAAAAAAAAAAAGGATAACTGACAAGCAATGAAAGGAAAGAACATGTATATATATGTCATGTGAGGAAACAAGAGATTAGTAACCCCCAAGGAGACTGCAGGACGAAGAGAGAAGGGATCACTACGACCACTATCAAACCCCTTCTGGCAAATCATCCAGGGCACCAGTGACTCTTAATATCCTCATCCTCTTCTTCTGGATGGACTCTGAAGTTGTAACGTGGTGATTCAGAGGGTGAGTGGCCATAACATCAGTGAAACAATCAGGGAGGTAAGAGGAATTTTGGCCCTTGCAGATTTGGGGTTTTTTTTTAGATGAGCATTTTAACTGTGTTGTTAATAAGGTGGTTTGGGTGTGCTGTTTTTTTTTTCCTGTGTTCCTTTGTACTATGAGTATTCTTATTACTATTGTGCCTGGGCTAATAACAACTGTTTGTTGTATGTGTCAAGACTTTAATGAGACTAACAATAAATTACTCTGTCTACATGTCAGTTGTGTTCCCTGTTTGCCCATAACAAGATTTTGAGAACAATAGTAACAGGTGCATAGATCAGCTTTGTGATACAATGAAATCTTCCTGTGGAATTAATCTTTTTCTAATGGCAGCGTAGGTGTCTTCAATGAGGCTGATCCCTTAGAGTAATGGAGTTTAGATCATGATTTATCCATAAAACACAGACACTGGCTTTTGGATAAGATGGATTGCATTAGAGACATTCCTGACTATATAAACTAGGTATCCACTGAGTACTAAGTGGTAATACTGGTTGTAAGTCCTGTAATGGAGATGCTCACATTTAATCATAAGGACAGGACCCTTAAAGATCCCATGGTTCATGCCCAGGAACAGGCAAAGACAAACTTGCATGAGGCACTTCATCTGGTTGATAAAGGAAAGGAAGTCAGCAATAGCTGCTTCAAAGAGATAAAGCGGTGAGTCATGAAGTGTGCATGGACACGATTGCTGTTGGGTATGCCTGGGTTGCCCCTGTAGGAATAGGATGAGGTGCTGTTAACCCCTATATTAATTACTGCTGGATGAAGACACAACATTTTCTGTAGTCAGGGTAGCTTAAACATTCCTTTCTTCTGAACATAATACAAAATTCAAAAGGGTGAAGAATGGGAATTATTTGTGGAAATGGAGGAGGAAATAGGTGGAGGAGGGCTATTAGCCCTTTTTGTGCCATGTTTCATTTAGGGATGGCACTTACTGCAGCTGAGCTGGCACTTCTCTTTTTTCCCTCTAGGTTCATTTTTACCCTGAGTGTTTGTCTGCAAATATTTGATAGAACTTTTCATAACTTTGCTAACCCACATTATTTCTTTTTTTCATTTTTGTCACCTAGATTCCATTGTTATGAATACAGAGAATATCATGCTGCCTATCCCTCCTTTGAATACTTCTCATACCTGTGTTGCATATTTCCTCAGCAGTCCTTGATTCTAATAGGTTTTCATCAATTCATTTGTCTTTCTCTCAAAGATTTAAGTGTTCAGGTCCCAGCTCTTCCCTGCTGCTGCTTTCCGAACATATCTTCATGGGTATTTTATTCAGTGACTACCATGATGGACTAGTTTTTATCCATTTAGCAAGATGCATGAACACCTTCTGCTAACTTTGTGTGTAAGTAGACATAAATTTAAGTCAGAAGCAGTAACATAGTTCATGAAAACACAGAAAAGAATTTAATAAACAAAATGCTGAATAAGGAATTGTTAAAAAGTCGGGGTTTGTAACAACAATTTTCAACCATTTCCGTACCCAGGCCCAGTACCCAGAACAACAAAACTTAAGTTGTTCAAGAAGTAGACTGAATGGGCAAGAGAGTTTTTCCATGGGCCAGAAAAACACAAACCACAAGAGATAAAAATTATTGTAGTCGACATTTCCTTCATAAACTGATTTATTAGCAAATCAAACACAAGAAAATTTTCATCCCGTCTTGATCCAAAGTTATTATTTTTAAATCTCCTATCACTGACCTATGAAAATTTCCATTCCAGGAGTGTGGGAATTGTTTCAGAAGAAGTTTGATGTCGTCAAAAGAGAATAAATAAGTGGTAAATAATATCATCCTTTATAGTGTTCTCCCACTTTTCTTTCCATGGGGATTATTTCCAGTCCAAACTCTGATAACATTCTCCAGGATGAAATCCTATTTCTAAAGATGAGTTTTCCACACTATATAAACAGTGTAGTGAAAGGAAATAAATCTGGAAACAAATCAAAACCTAATTATTTGTTATTCTGTAAATATTTCTAACTGTGTGGTGGTATTCGAGTGGGCACAGGGCACCATGGGTGAAATACCAGTCTCCATACTTCACTTTTTTGTTTATCCTATTCTTTATGAAGATTAACCTGTTTTTTTGTGAGAGGGAGTTCAAAGGCAAATACCCAGCTAGAAGTGAGTATTGTCCTCTTGGGCAATAGTTTCATTATTCCAGTGTCACAGGGCTGTCTTGAGTGGTTAAACTCTCTAGCCAGTTGACTAAAGGCTTTCAGTAGCAGTACTCCTTCTGCAGAATACCAGCAGCAACACAGAGGACTTGTCACACAGTGATGCGGTCCTCAAAGCCACAAACTTTTACTCTGCCTTGAACTTAAGATGACTGCCTAGTAGCAAGACCATATCAGCAGCGAATCTGCAGGAGAGTGTCAGTTTTGTTAAATTACTGTTATAGTGCAAAGCCTAAGATTGTTGTTACCATCCTATATTTTTAAAGTAAGTGATGGTTCTGTTCAGGCATTTTTTCTGAAAGTTTATCTCAAGGGAGAAAGAATTTATTTTAAACTAAAAAGGCATAAGATATAAAACATCCATTAAATATTCCAGCTTTGATGCTATTTTTCTTTTTCTTCGTTGTCTTCCTTTTGATTAAAAGTTTCAGTGTTTTCAAAAACTAATAAAGTTTCCAGTTTTCACTGCAAATAAGTTCTCAAAAAGTTAAATGAGGGGGGAAGGAATATTATTTCTAAGAAAAAAGTGTTTCTCTAGCAGAGTCCAAAAAGGGGCTGTTCATTCTGCAGAAAAGCACACACAATGCCTATGCTTAACAGAATGGAGTCTCATTTTCCCTTGGAGAATTGCATTATGTTGAATTTCCCGTCTGTACCCAGTGGTGGCCCCATACAGCAGCTAGATGCCACTGCACTCAAAGGGAGAAAATGGAAGGTCATTTTCACTATTCTTCTTTCCACCTTGAAGATTTTTCTCCAATGGAAGCAGTCCACTGTAGCTAAATCACTGCAAATTATCTTTTAAGAATTAGAGTTTAATCAAAGCACTTACAAGAACTATCTCTGTTAACCTCTAAATATAGAGCCAAAACACTGAAATTGCATCACTCAGTCCTTAACAGAGGTCATTTTCTTCACAGAATGCAAAATAACTGGCAATACACCAGTGAGGGGCTAAGTACTTCCTTCAAAATGGATCTTGACACTGTAACTCAACCTACGCCAGGTGTGAGCCTTTCCCTATAACACGTCCTTTACATACTCAGCCTTTATATTGTGATGACTAGTTTGATAATGGCTGCAGATAGGGAAATGTGGGAAATTTAACTTGCAAATTCAGAGGTCAATCACAGAGGTCATAGGCCCCTGTTTTGAAAACGATCCCATAACTGGTCCAACATTTGACATACTAGTCCAAGTCTCCATGTGTCAGGCAGTGACTCTGCATATAGTTTACTATTCCCAGGATCCAGACATGCAGAGATGCTCACAGTAGCCTGGACTTCCCCTGATATATCTGAGCACTGCTGTTCTGCCTAATCCAGAAGTCATGAAAGTAAATAAGCCCTAGTAGAGCTCATCTGCTTTTTCAGTTCATGACTTCTTCAGAGGTCCTTATTCCTTTAAGTGTATTTATTAGTCTGATACTGGCAGAGATAACCAAGAAAATGCTTTGCAAGCTGTAGCTTGCTTACAACCAAATCTACTCCCATACACGCTCTCCATCCCTTGTGTCTTCATGTGGGCACAAGCTCCAGAATCAGATGAAGCAGAAGACTTTTGAATTAAGTCTAAGTCTGTTTATTGTGATTAGATAGCAAAGAAGGGGTGCTGAATATTCAGCAGGGCATTTCTGTGGCTCTAGTTATCTTCATGCATAATTTTCTGTAACAATGTTTACTCTCAGTGAGAGTAAATCTTCAAATACTGTTTTACATCACAAACAACATAGATAATCTAATTTCTGCTTGCTGAATAAGCAGTAGAAAAAAATAATTATGAGGATAAACAATAAAAATTTTCCAACAGTCATTGCAATAACATTTGAAATTCACAGACCTTTCCATGAAGAATCACAGACTGTCAGCATTTTTTGAGCAATTATGAGCTTTATTCCATGAGTCAGAGAAAACTATCAACTCTTTTGTTTTTAAATTAGTTTTTACTTTATTTATTACTATTTATTGCAATTAATGATCAGAGCTGAAGAGAAGGTAATATTTGAGGATAAAAGAAAACTCTTCCTACAGTCCAGTTTATTAAAGTCAGTGATTAAAGCAACAAAAGATCAATGGAGTTGTGACAGAGACCTTTAAAAGAGTCATCGTAATTCACTTCAGTGCCCTTAAGAGGGCTGTAATTTTTAATCTTACAAATGTAACTGCTCATCCTAAAGCCTGAGACACCTATCTAACGTGTCAAAAAAGATTTCTCATCTTTCTCAGAATTCTAAGTTCACTGCAGCCACTCACTTGTTATGGAACAAGCAACTGCACCCTCACAAGCATGCTTTCATATACACTCATGGCTCAGTTGCCATTCCTGTAGTCCACCATGGCCTTGTCACACCCGCACTCAATTAGTTTGGTATCCTGTCAGATTCAAAACTTGCAGGCTGTTCACTTCCTTTCTTATTTGTTAATTGTCTCTCTTCTGATGAGAAAACTACAGGTTATTTTCTAGTATTTCAGAACATAATGTTTGGAACAGAAGCATTATATATACATTACAAAGAGAAATAACATCTTATTAAAATTATAAGGAAACCATTTTGTGAATTATTATTAAAGCAACAGACAGTAGCGGTACCAGATGATAACATTATTTTGTCCCATGGAGCTCATTACTTGAAGGTGCAACTGAAAAAGATGTATTACCTGTACAAACTCATTATTTCCTGCAGCTAGCCCAAGTGCTTTCCCCAGCCCATGCACTGGAAATAAGGTATTTTCTTTCACTGCTGCTTGAAGCAGTGGATCAGCAGTGTCAGTCGGATACTGGGGAGTATTCTCCTGGTAATTCACTCACTTCACTCCTCAAATGCAAGCAGAGTCACTACAGAAACCACAGCCTCCCTATCCTCTAGTCTGCTGTTTCCATCTTGAAGCCATAAGGAGAGAGAAGTTCTCAAAGGGTCAGATCTGACAAACAATCTGACTTGGGGCAAGGTAGAGAAACAGAAGACATGTCCCCAGCAGTGCCAGTCTCAAATATAAGATCAGCACTTGCTATTTCCAAACAGCTGCTCTTCCCAGGATGACCAAACCCCCATCATTTGTCCAGGCTAACACTGAAGAGGAGGCATTAAAGGGTGGCAAATCACCACTGGAACTGGAACACACCAACTTACATGTATGTTGCATGAGGCTTTAGGCTGATCAAGATCTATTTCAGGCACCTTATCTAGTGATCTGTGTGAAGTGCTACGGAAGTATGAAAACTTTTGTTAATTATGAAACTGGTGAAATAACATGCTGGCTTTGGTCACCTGTTACAAAGGATTGCACGTCTGCCTTTTACTCCTGTTTAGCTCAAGGACTGCTTTCAAACAGCCAGCATATCACTGCAACAAATCATCAGTGCCTATGATCTTGCTCTGCCTGGACTTGGCCAAATAACAGCTCTCTCTGCAGCCCCTTCCAGTGCAGTCATTGCCAGGGGCTGTTTATCCCTCTGCTGCTGAAAGTCTCATCCAAACCATTTCACTGCCTATGTCCCCAGATCCTCAGAGATGAGGATATCTCCTATTTCTGGCATCACTACGAGAACAAGAAACATGAGCATTTTATCAGTGAGTCATGAATATTATCATTCTGTCCATCATTCTTCTGAAAAGCACATTTGCACAGCTGTTGTAGAGTTAAAAGTATGTGTATACCTGCTTAGGGATAACTTACGTGTAACACACAGGACATTTACATAGCATTTAAACACTAACATAAATGCTGTAGTGATATATCAATAAGGACTTGACTTCGTAATCATTCTAGCTGCTGAAAACAGCTGATAACTTGGAGATGGGAGCCATAAAAAGTCAGGAAGTGATAATGCATATTTGAATACCGTGTTATGTAAGGAGGAGAGGAGTGATAGAACATAAGTGTTTACAGAAGAGAAGATACTAACCTTTGTGTAGGACTCAAATTAGTGAGAATATCCAACACTATATCTAAACAAACAAAGAAACAAAATCTGTATTAAAAAAGGGTATCTGAAGTCCAGAAGAAGATTTCATAATGAGTGAAGAGTGAAGGATGAGGATAAAGAATAAGGAAGAAACGGGTGTAACAAGTCTATGTGAAAATAGTAGGTCTATTCATACTAAAAAATATTGATAAAAGTCCTTTTCTTCCATTAAGAGTAGTTTTATTTACAGATAGAGATTATTAGTTACAAGCTATTATTAATATTTAATGCATTTCTCTCTGCTCATAAAACTCCTACAGATTGTCTGTGCAAGACAGATTTGCAATCACTATGATATACAATACTTTTTAATCCCAGTGATGTGTTGTACAAATGTATTTATTAGGTATTTATTCTGTGAAATGCTACAACCTCAGTATTGGTAGAATTAGCATTCACTCTTCCCAAGAGTCACACTGAAGGTGGTAGAGCTCTGTGAATGACTAAGTACATCACACTTACATGTTCTGCACTACGATAAAATAAAAACATTGTCTACAGTTAATCCTGGACTTTTTCTTGGCTTTTACATAATTTTCCAGTGCAAAAACAGATCACTTTGTTTTTGTTTAATCTCATGATTCCTGATTGTATTTTGAACCCAAACTAATTTTTATACTGTCATAGAAAATTATAAGCACAAAAGACCTCGTTTGGGGCTCATACCAATGTTGATACCATTTTCAATGGCAAAGGAGCTTATGCTTGAACTTGAAAGTTTTAAGCTCCCATATAAAGTTGATACAAAATAATAATTTTAAATAACTACACTTTTAAAAAAATAATTAACTAGGTGTATTGTTTTTCTATAAGACTTCATCTAAGTGTACTCTTTGGTCAGATGTGTAAGAAGACAGGTGCCATTCACTAGCTAGGAGATTGACTGATGGGAAAAGAAATTTTTTTTTTTTTTTTTTGCACTGAGAATCAAGAAAATTTAATTCCTGATAATTGCTTATAACAGAAATGAGAAGCTGACCTGGCAAAATCTACCATTTGGATGTCACCAGTATCACCAAGCTAGGCAGCTCAGCTCTGCTCTTGCTCCAGTGAGGGAGCACACTCAGGCTGGATGGGGCTGCCTTGCTGAACACCTAGAGCATTCCTGATGCTTTATACACAATAGGTTACTTTTCCTTAGGTGATGCAGGCAGGATGAAGAGAAGCCCTGCAGCTCACACCACGGCCCAGGTGCATGTGAGATGAGGTGATGAGAATGAGAAAGCCAAAATCAGCTACAGATGAAGAGAAAGAAAAAAAAAATGGAACAATGTGGTGAAAGCACATGAGATCAGCAAGCCAATCATTTATATGTCACCTTCAGAATGTCACTGTCGATTTTCAGAAGGCTGAATAGCACATTAAAAAAAGCAAAGGTTATAAGCATTGCAGGATTGGGAAAAATATTCCTTGTGTTAACTATAACTATGTAACTGATACAAGATTCAGTTCAGTCAAAGTTAATCAGCAGGTTGTGCTGAAAGTTGAGAGAGCAGAGGGATTATTTTGTCCTGTCAACTCAGCCAAAGCAGTGATTTATATTTTTTAAACTAGAGGAGATTTAGTAGAGCTATTAGATGTTATGTCACTAAAATCAAAGGAAGTTTCTCATATAGACTTAATTTTTAAAAAAAATATAAAAAAAATGTCCAAGTTCTATCCTCCACAAAGAGTAAAAATATCTTGCTTGTATTAGAGTTCCATGACTCCAAACTGAGTTTCAGTACATTTGATAACCACTCTAGTATTCTATATTTTAGTGCTAACATATATAATATATCCCTTGATGCCATGAAGATGTAAATGAAAGTTGAAGGGTATAATTTTAAAATACAATAGAGTCTCTTTATTAAAAAGGTATTTTTCCAGTGATGACATATGCACATCATTTGAGAGTTCTTCCTTTGCTGCCCACCTTCCATTAAGGATCCTAAATTAGTATATCTGTTCTACCTGTGGTAGATCATTCTCCAAGAAAGGAGAAAAATAACAGTAGGCAAGGAGTCTTATATTTTTATGCACAGAACAGTATATTCCAGTATTAGTATTCACAGAGAAGGATAGTGCCAGCCAAAATGGATAATCAACTGATTTCCTTAGGGTGTTTGAAAGGAATTAGGCAAATTTCTGATGCATCACTTTTTTAAAAAGTTTCTTGAAAGAAAAATGTTTACATGTTAGATATTTTGTCTTGCAGATAAGTAACTTCCAACAGACTGGATTTATCATTGGCGAGGTCTTTTTCATATCAGGATAATGGTAGGTGTTTCTCCTGTTCAGTAATAACAGAACTTATCACGGACTGTTAATATGCAGAGTTAAATGTTGTTATATGAAACACACTGATCTAAAGGAGCTATATTCATAATATGCTAGACAGGAAGCTGTCTATTCCAAAACTGCATTGCTCTGTTATTTTGATTTTGGTTTTATTTGTTTGCATGTTTATCAGTTTAAATATCATTTCTTGTCAGATTTTAAGAATATATGCCATTTGTAGGTAGGTTGTGTATTATGGGAAGTACAGATTGATCTCTGCAAGACTGAAGGCAATTGGGCAACAGGGACTTGTCTAATGAGGACACCTAGCAAATGAGGAGCAGCTAATGAAAGGGGCCCATATAGCTCCATACATGGTAAAACCTGTAGGCTGGGACAGAAGAAATTTGAGGTCCTCCAGAAAACCTGCCTCCATACAGGAACATCAAATGTTCCTTGTTGCATGGCAGACTGAGCCAAAGCCCACACAGCCATGGAAATTAGTCCCACATTTTCTTGTTTCCCCCACTGTTTCTCGGAATGTGATGAGCGTGAGCAGACCTGGCTGCCTGAGAACCAGTCCAGGACCACAACACTGCAGCATTATGACCACCTAAAGATTTTTCACTAACAGTACAATAAACAAATTTCTGAGTTTATACTCATTCTGATCATTATTTTGTCTTATTATTTTTCTGTTAATGTCCAAAACTGCTTCAGCAGATCAAACCCCATCATTTGCTAGACTAATTGTTGGTTGTTAAAATAAGAACTGCAATTTACTACTTACTACTGAATACCTAATTTGGCAGTCTATGAAATTTAAGAACACATGAAAGCACATCACAGATGAAAGGATGGGTGTTTAATTGCTTAATAGAATTGCTGCTGTCCAAAAGCTGCAGCACTGCTGTCCAACAGTGAACTCTTGAGCCTCTTCCCTCTCACTTTCAGAAGTGATAGTTATCGTTATAACAGATCTCCCTCCAAGAGCATTCCAGACAGGTTTTGGTAAGAGTGGAAATTCATACTTATCAGGCAGATTTAAGAGCAAATCAAAGTGTGCTCTGAGAGTCAGCTCCTGGCTGTGAAATGAATGGCTAATCTTCCACTGACTTTAAAGTCAGCAGGAGCAACTTCAAAAACAACACAAAAATGCAAGACTTTAATTCTTCAGGAGTGAGCTTTGTCATTACTGGTAGCACCTATGCATCACATGAGCCCTTCAGCTGCTGCTAAACCTGACCTCAGAGATGCACAAGCTGTGAGCTGGCAGTACAAGAAAATATCACATATTCAGCCACACTGAAGACTGAAGGCTAACCTTCCTTCTGTTTTCCTAAGCACAGTCTAATTGAATATGATTAATAGCATAAATGTAACTGCCTTCATATTTCTGTAGATAATAAAGTCAAATTCTAATTTCGTATTGTCCTACTTCTAAAATTTTAATGAAGCATTATGATAAGAACCAATTTTCTCTGTTTAATCTAATCTGAACATAACAGGCTCAGAACAGCACAATTACTGTGCTACAACATATATAGGAAATTACTCATTATTACTGAGCTCCAAAGTAGAGAAAGAGATTTCCAAAGGTGCAAAATTTCTAAGGCTATAATTCCTTTTTGCACTAATAAGAAACTCTCCTAATACCATTAAGAAATTAATCAGCATTTCAATATTTTAAGGTGTAAAAATTAAATTATAGAAATAAACAAATAATTTTATGTAGTATTTTAATTTTTTGTTGTTTACTCATGCTCATTTCCAGCATCATATCTTTATGTTTAAGACTTTATAGTTAAGATAAAGGACTGCATGTATGTTGTCAAAGTGACTTTAGTCTAGGAACAGAGACACCAAAACATATATATTCACACACTCAAATAATCAATGGATTTTTGCTCTTTGTCAAATTAACTACTTTGTCAAAAAGTATATGATCTTATGTGAGTTGATAAATATAATGGATCAAATATTTATAGACTAAAAGATTCAAGATGAAATGTCAGATATCATGGCTAACACTTTCACTGCACATCTCAGTGCCTCAGCCTGCAGGCACAGCATCCTGCCCAGGTCTCACCCTAAAGTCAATGATACCATTTTCTTTTCTACTCCATCATTTTTGATCCTCAGTGCCATCTATTTTTATCACAAGTATGATTGTGATAAGACGATATTTCTGGCATATCAATGTTTATTCCCAAGTGGTCTTAAGGCAAGGAACAGGGAGAAAAAAAGAAGCAACAGACCAGCATAGAAGATAAACAACATCCTCACTGAAAAGGAGGTCCTGCAGAGCACATTGCTAGATCTGATCATAACCAAGATGGAATGACATGCAAGAGGGGAAGGTGAGACCCAGCAGCTTATGTAACGGCTTAAATAATGTGATACTGACTTCTTCATTACCAGGCCATCTCAGCCTCATGACTCTGCCTAATTCCTCCATGAATCGTGCCAAAGAATCAGCACCCCCTCCAATAATGAACAAAACCCACTGTTCACATATTCCAGGATGTAAAGCTTCTAAAGAAAAAAGATCTCCCTTTTGACAGTGTAAGTTGTTTATGTAGATTCTCTTTGTATCATGCTTTGCATCCAAGTTAAAAGAACTTAAAATACTGAGAAGAAGCACAGAGTAAACCATAGATCTTCAAACGCAAACCTTTGTAGACACTTAAATAAAAGCAAATAGAACAAAAGCTTTACAGAGGTGCAGTCTGAAAGGTTGCCATTTTGCAGCCTCTGAGCCACAGAATCACACAACCACATAATATGCTGATTTGAAAGGGACCCACAAGGATCATCAAGTCCAACCCCTAGCCCCACACAGGGTCACCCCCAAGAGTCACACCATGTGCCCAATAGTATTGTCCAAATGCTTCTGGAATTCTGTCAGCCTTGGTGCTGTGATCACTTTCCTGGGGAGCCTGTTCCAGTGCCTGGCCACGCTCTGGATGAAGAACCTCATTCAAATATTAAACCTAAACCTCCCCTGACACAACTTCAGGCCATTGCCTTGGGTCCTGTCACTGGTCACTGCAGAGAAGAGATCAGTGCCTGCCCCTCCTCTTCCCCTCACAAGGAAGTTGTAATGGCAATGAGGTCTCCCCTCAGTCTCCTCTTCTCCAGGCTGAACAGACCAAGTGGCCGCAGCTGCTCCTCATACAGGTCCCACTCAAGGCCCTTCACCAACTTCATTGCCCTTCTTTGGATGCTCTTGAATAGTTTACTATCTTTCTTATGTTGCAGTGCCCAAAAGAGCACACAATACTTAAGGTGAGGCTGCCCCAGTGCAGAGCAGAGCAGGACAGTTCCCTCCCTCAACTGGCTGCAGATGCTTTGCCTGATGCCCCGTAGGACACAGTTGCTCTCCTGGCTGCCAGGGCACTGCTAACTCATATTCAACTTGTCAGTCTATACAAACACCCAGGGTTGCCCCATTCCAAGTGCAGCACCCGGCACTTTCCCTTGTTCAATTTCATATGGTTGGCAATTGCCCAGTCTTCTAATTTGTCAGGGTCTCTCTTCAGGGCCACATGCTGTGTGAATTAGTGTAGAAACATTTCAGGTGTGGTGCATTGCAGCCAACACCTCCTGAGGCTTTGAAGATCATGGAAGAACAAAGAAAGATCCAATTGTTGTTTGTTGAGAGGTATGAGAATATTCTTTGGCTATATCCTCACAGGTAAGGGCTGGAGAAAATATGTGATTAATGGTTATTTTGCAGTCTGCAAATAAAACTATATTTGGTGGGGGGATGCAAAATAACATTTTTCCATCTGCTCAGTGAAAATATTCTCTGGCAAGTTTAAACATCCTTAAACACCCAGACTCCTTCTTGCTTTGCTCCTAGTGTAGTATCTCTTGTGGGTAATATAAACAGTCAAGATAGACGTGACTATAGGATTTTATGCCTCTGAGAGACTATTTGATTCTGGTACCAGCAGCATCCTCTCTCACCCTCTCAAGCATATTGCACCAGGGATAACGGTAACAGAGGAGGCAATAAGAACGACTAAAGGATGTAGCAACAAAATGAACATTAGAAAAGAAAACAGAAGGAACAAGGGAGAAAAAAAATCAGCTTCTGAAATGTTGTTCCACAGTTTCAATATCTTTTAAATGGGGATAATTCTACACTGGTGAGGTATGTTCAAATTAATTCTTCCTTTCATGCTACCTTGTCCTACAACCATCTGGCACACATTTGCAATCAAACCCTGACCCTGCAGCTGTGAAGCCAGAAGTATCTACTGTATGGCCTAAGCAGCCAGAGCAGAGCTAGAAGCAGCAGAGCCACACACGTCACACCATGCACAACTCCAGCACAGCAGAAAAGGCTGCAGAGCTGTGGTACTTCAGGTTAAATGTGTGGGGAAACCTGACCCCCAGTCTTTAATTGCCAAATAAGTGTTTTATTGACTGTGTCAAAATAGGCACATAGTTGACATGGAAATCCTGTGTTATCATTGACACTTTCTTCTGGCCAAGGGCAATGGAACCAGCACGTCACCCTGTGACTACACAGCCAGTTGGCTGCTCTCAGATACACTGAAACCTCAGTAATGCCACCATCTAAATGTAGGGAAAACATTTCACAGCTGGAGTTTATGTGTCCTGAGCATCCCACTTAACTTTTGAGGCCTGGCTGTTCAGCCCTTAGTGGTTTACAGTTCTGGGCATGGTCAGGAGTGGATTCCTTGGAAAGCTTTACAGATGGAGATGCAGTTATCTGTGAAATTAAGGAGCACCTACAGAAAGCAGCAAGTAATAAGTGGACAGATAGCACAGTTCACAGATAGGACTAGCTAAGAGGGTTCTTAGGTGTCCATTGAAGTCACCTTGCTTGGATTAGACATGGGAGTATGTTCAAGACTTGCAAACAGTCCAAAAGAATATATATGATAGGGAATTTTTTTCAGCTGTCCATCTTTAAATTTGATGGTTATCTGTACTATGAGATAATCCCAACCAGGCTTTAAATATACTAGTCATCTAAAAATTTGATAATCACAAGCGGAGAGTCCATACTCAGCTATTTCCATCACTTTTATCAGCTCATTTTCCTGTTTGCTTTCCTTCTCACATTTGCTCATATAGAAAATGTTGCTCTTCTCATTCAGAAAATCCACTGCTACTTTATTCTTTCCATTCCTCAAAGGATTCTGATTCTGCTACAGTTTTTGGAATAAACAAAAATCTCACAGAAGTGTGCCGTCTAGTCTTAGTATTATATTTCAACAGATGGTATGCAGTATTGTTCTGAATGCCTGTACAACAAGCAGCTATGTCTATATCCTTGCAGAGTTTTTTTTCCCGAGGAGTTGGGAGCTGCAGCAAAGCAGCATTTGATGTAATTTTCTTCTATTGTTCCTAGTTCTGCCATACACATGTAAAACTAAACAAACAAGATTCTCATTTTGAATGTTTTAATCATGCCCACAGTTTGAGAACAATGAAGAATTAGATTGACTTGTATTTATAGGTGTGCATATTAACCTGCACAAAACACACATGTTCAGCTTCCACAGATATGGGAAAGTCAGGTACCTATTTCTTTTTCTCATTGAATATTGTGCCTATCGCCAATGGAATTCGGTGTAATGAAGGTCACATATCATGATCGTCAGATACAACATAGTAGCAATTACCCAGGCAAGCAGTCATTGTGATCTGTCAAAGGGAAACAAATTGCAAGAGAAGAGGCTTATGAGCTGACAAGATTAAGAGTGACCAAAGCTGATGATTAAAAGTTTTGACTAAGTATGCTGCTAGCAGTGCTATAAAACTGCAGAGATGAGGGGATGCCTGCAATTCAACATTCAGACTAAAATGCAGAGCCCATTTCAGAGTTATCTGCATCACAGCACCAACCATCATTTTCACTGAACATTGGTCTGCAGAACACTTCTGTAGTCAAAGGTAATTGCAAAACCAAAACGTGTTGGAAAACCCCACTCAAATACAGAAGTGTTAGTTTGGAAATGGTCAGTAGTTTCTTTTAAAGTGCTTGGATGGTCTATGACCCATCCTGTCAGGGAACAGCAGGAACAAGAAGAAAGATACCAGCCTTATAATACCTACAATATATATGTCATTTTATACATTTTTTGGATTAAAAAACTATAGATTAGCAGGAATAATTATGATATGAAAAGTTCTTAGTCTCAAATATGCCAGCAGCACTGAATGAGCTTGAATGAAATGTTTTAGGAACCTAAATCAGCTTAGGGATAGCTCCTAAACATGGAAAGTAACTAAAATGATTTTTATATTCTTTGTTGTATAGAAATAATACAATTCCTCCTCCAAGAGACAAAAAAAGCTCTGCAGATCATTGGCATTAAATGAGATGCTGAGGAATTCATTCAGTGCAGGTAGCTTGGTGACCAAACTCCAGACTGAGCTCTGGGTGGTGGGAGCCCCAGGCAAGAGGCTCTGAACTGGCACCAAGCTTTTGCACAAGAAGAGGCACAGGGACCTGTAGCTCCAGCCAGGTGACCGGACACTGAGAGACACAGCAGGAGTCAAGGACTCAGCAGGAAGAGCCCAGACTTTTGTGCCCATAGGCTTTGAGGGTATAAAACCCCAGGGGTTACTTTGTTTGAGTCTCCTCAGAGGCACCCAGCTTGAGCTGTTTCTGTGTTACTGCATTGTGATTAAATTGCTTTAAGGATCCGAGAGAAACCCTGAGCTGAGCCAGTGACTAACCCTGGTCTGACTGTGTGAGTGTGGTATGTGTAGGGAGTCAAGTGGGGCACCTGTTGGCTCTCTGGAGCCACCCACTACAAAGGGGCTTTGGTCCCAGCACTCAAAGTGTCTGGTGGTGGGAATGTGACTGCCAGAATAGTTCCTTAGTGGTCATACACAAAGCTTCCTTAACATGAGACATTATAAGATGAGGTAGCAAAAGCACCTTTTATCTCACTGTGATTTGAAAGGAGAAACACATTACAAAGATGCTGGCAGAAGAATTTGGAAAGAGGTAAGAATGAATATCTTGTCTTTCTCCATTTATTTATTTTTCCAGGGGTGGTATGACACCTGATTGAATTCCTATCTGGGTGTGTATCTTAGTTAATGTGTTAACAAGCATTTGGGATAGCAGCTCTCTGTTGAACCTGGTCTACCTGAATGAAAGAATTCAGTATGCTTTGAATAAAAACAAGACTGCCTATAAGCAAATAATTGAAAAGATTGTAGGACTAGAAGAGGGCTTTTAAGCAACTGAATCAGATTTCAGTCATTAATACTGGCATTATCATGAAACAAACCTTAAAACTTGAGTTTTGTTTTTGTTTTTGCCTTACAGTTCCTTCCATACTTCTCATACTTACTCCTTCCTCCATACTATGGAGAGTATGGCTCCATACTCTCCATATTCAGAAATCTTTCCAGTTTCCAGCTGCAATTGATTTATGACTGGTTCATCACCAAATGGTTTTGTCATAAGCACATCATTTAGTTAAACTAGTTCCTCTCAGTTCCCACCAGTGTCCTCTGGGACGTGCATGTAGGAGACAATCAGTCTCCACCCCCATCTGAGTGGGGGTGTGTTAGCTAAGCCAACCGCTTTTGATTTCTTATAGTAAAAGGTTTTTTCCCAAATGTTCTTTCCCATTGAGATCCTAGCACATACACATTTCATTAGCTCCAGGATGTTTGTCCTTGGTCTGTAATCTTACTGCACCCACTTTTACCTTTTCGGTCCTCAAGATCACCCCATGTCAATGTACAAGACTCTGGTACTGCTGTACACCACAGATGCTTCCTATATATGTCAGCCAATTTCATTTTCATGCTCCTGTCTGTTATGTCAAGGTCTTTATTGGAAATAGAAAAGATTTGTCCAGAGACTAGTCCTTGAGAAAATTGTCTAGTAACCTCTTTCAGCTTGATCATTTGCCTCACAGCATGATTCATTGTCATCTCTCATTTAGAGAGCTCCTTACCACATCTCAGTTCCTGTAATAATCTCCATCTTCACCACTTTAGCTAATAATTTCCCATGTGACACTGCATCAGATGCTTTGCTCAAGGTCAGATAGATTTGATCTGCTGCTTTTGTCTATAGAATCACCTTTTTTTTCTCTAGACACATGAAGATTCTTATCAATCTTTGATAAGACAGGCATTAGGATGGCCTGACACAATGTTCTTCTGACCAAGCCTTACTAGCCTTTAGTCCCCTTTCCATTTATCTGCAGAGTTTTAATTAGTGTCTCTTTCAAAGTTTCCTACATAATCCCTGCACACAATTGAGGTCAGTAAAGTTCATAAACCATAACAAGATGTTTTAAATCCCCTAGAAGATAACTTGATAATTAAGACAAAGTGATAATATGTACTTGATGCAGCTGTGGATGGCAGGGGGAGGCAGAAGAAACAGTTAACACCTAAACTTTAAAGTTATGCATATTCTCCCTTTCTCTACCCAAAGCAATGGGAAGTGGTAATATCCAGTACAAGGTGGTAAAGCAACAACAACTAGAATTAAATTCATAAGCTGTATCCTCACCCCTCCTCATCTTCTCCGCTCCACAGTTTTTTTGTTTTGCCCCTCAGCTTTGATTTCCAGAGCTGAGCAGCCATACTCATGGAGGTATTTCCTGGGCACAAGCCATTGAACACATTCAATTACCTTTGCTCCCCTCCTTTGGGCTTTTTTTTGCATCTCCTGTGCCTCCTCAGTGTGCATTCTATTTATGCTCAAAGGACAAGGTCCATCCCCAGAGGGGGAAAATAGTTTTAAGACCTTTCAGAATGAAGGTCCATCACTCTCCGTACCAAATGCTGCTGGTCAATTTCCACACTCCTGTTCCAACCACCTCAGAAAAATCTGACCATTAAACACTTTGTGGATCCCATTTTTAAGTGTCTACTTTTGACTCAACAGATAAGTTAGCACTCCGACATTTAAATCCTGTTCAGGATTTTGCCATCACACTGGTTTGGCACCATTCGTAATATCTTTCTGATTTATCTTTAATTTCTGCATAAGATGTTTGTTAATTTAATAGCTATAATTAGCCAGTTACAGAAAAATTGTCCCTCCCACTCTGCATAATAAAGGTTAAATAGACATTCACAGAGATGTGAATGGGCCCACTGCCTGGGGCCTCAGCTCTGCCTGAGCACATTCCCCTTCCTGGGGCTCCAGTACAGCCCCGATCAGGCAACTAACAGTGCCTTATTTTATTTGGAGGAGAGATGGTGTCACTTCAGCTCCCTTAATTTTGAAGCAAAGAAACCCACTGTGGAAATGGCACAGAGGAAAAGGGGGCATGCCTGTTTTAACACTTTTATTAAAGAAAAGCATATCATTACTAGTTTTATGACTTCTAATTCAATATCACATATGCCTATTTATTTATTAAAACCCTAATTTTTACTAAGCTGCTACACAAGCAACCTGCACACAGAGGTGACTGAGATTTTCAGCTTTCCCTGGTATTGCATGTCTGCTGACACTGCACATATGATCCAAACTAAAATTTAAAACTGATTTTTAAAAAGCTTTCTGCATAACCAGTACCTATATGTTGTGCAAAGCTTCAGAACTGATAGTCTAGCTTAGCACACTACGCTTTGTGAAACATAAACTATGTTTTTCCAAAACTGTGTTCTTTTGTAAAAAGACTTTTTGCTGGTGATGCAGATTTTTTTCAGGCTTGTGGTTTTGTCCCACAACTCTTATTACAAGAGAACATTGCCCTCTGGTGTCATAAGCTTTGTGCATGTGAGGGCTCCCCATACATATTTTCTTTCTCACCCCTTTTTTTCTCTCTCTTTGTTCACTACACTGAAGGCCAAGCTGTGGTTCACAGGCATAAATCAGCAGAAGGTATGGAAAGGGATGTTTACATTTCAGTGGGGATTTTTTGCAGTCATGTAACAATTCCCACGGGTGTGAAAATAATCCTTTTACAGTACTGAAAGACAGAATTAGACTTCTTCAGATTGAGTGATGCTGTTACATATTAGCTGGTTGGTTTTTTTTCTGAATAATCAATCAACTAACTTATTCATTCTCTTGAATAGGTCAATTTTTTAGGGCTTTAAAGTGAACTAAATCTAACAGAAGACTGAAGCAAAAACTTCTTTTACTGTTACCAGAGTTTTTCCAATCATAACCGATTTCTCCAGCCTGCATTGGAGGCTGAGATGAACTCTGCCTAATTGCTCTCAGGTTTGCCCCTGGGCATACAACAGCATACTGGGACAAAGGAGTGGCAGAAAACAGCCAAATCAAATGCAAAGAAACCAAACAATGCCTGGGTGTTGGATGGCAGTACCAAAGGAGAGAGGAAGCATTACTGGTTTAAGTAGCTGAGGAAGGGACAGGAGCAGTGCCATGGGAGTAGCACAAAGCTTAGATTTGCAGGCTTCAACTTGCAGTCTCTGCTCTCAGGTGGTTTGCACAAAGCAGAAGAGACAAGGAGACTGGACTGCAGGGGTGGCCAGGTGGTTTTCCTTGAATTGTTTGCCTGTTAGACAACTCCCTGGATATTGTCTAATCATTTGCCTTTTGCTCAGTGAGATCCTACATCTAGCTTTAGCCTGCTAGCAGTTGTTGATCTAGGCTCAGTTCTGTGTAGGACCCTTCACAGACCATGGAAATATCCAGGTATTATTTTTTTCTCCTCTTACCATAGATATTGGAGGAACATGCTCCTCTCCTTCCATTAACTAGTGATAATTAGCAGAGAGCTGACACATTCAGCTGTATATGTGGAATTCTATCTGTCCTGTGGACTTTTCCCCAGATGCACCAAGCCAGTTTTTGAGCAAGGCTCTCCATTAGCTCACAACCATTGAATTAAAGCCTTGTTGATAAACTGAACACAGAGATTTTCTTCTCAGCCATTTACAGGGA
The DNA here is from genome assembly GCA_038380795.1 of Pyrocephalus nanus. NCBI lineage: Eukaryota > Metazoa > Chordata > Aves > Passeriformes > Tyrannidae > Pyrocephalus > Pyrocephalus nanus. The sequence continues at coordinate 81,222,003 of CM076260.1, read as the reverse complement.
TGTTCACTTTTGAATTATTAACAAAAAAAAAAAAAAAAAAAAAAAAAAAAAAAACAAAACACCAAAAACTTAATATTTCTGGCCTTACAAGAAAATATAAATTAATGTCAATATAAATTGAAGAATTGAGGACTGACATTATTTTTGTGCATCTCCTCATTTGTATATGGTTTTTACAGAGGTCTATGCTATCAGAAGGATTGAAAGAGAGGAATTCAGAGACTAAGGTTAGACATGAAGTTTGCTTTAAAAATTAGAAAAACAAAACCACTGCAAAACTGAAAACTGAAAGGAACTACAAGTAGACTTTATGGAAAGAATTATAGAAAAAATAAAATGGTATTTTCCTTTTTAGAAAGGAAATTAAATGTAGATAAACAAATTCTGAAAATCTCTTAAGGCATTAAGGACGGAAGTAGGGAGATAACTATTTAAGGAAAACCGGTAGTGAAACCAGAATGCAGTCTATAAGCACTCCTCTATGAAGCCATTTTAAAAAATGAACCTAGTCATAAACATGTGGTAAATCTGTATTTTTTGTACTTTTAATGTCCTTAATAAGGCCTGCTTACACTTCTCCTTATGCAGAGCTAGCATAGGCTTTTGGTGAATGTGTACCAGACTTTGTTACTTCTTGGCTGGAACAGTTTGGAGGGTTTGGTAGCAATAAAGCCAAAACGTGTCAGGCTGCAGTCCTTCAGTCTGGGTATGAAATTCAGTGACAGTCTGAAATTCAGGTTTTTCAGAGTCGTGACATGAACAAATGCAGAACTGAAAGGCATTTTTCACAGCAAATTGTTGACCAGACAGAGAGCAGACTGAAACAGGTGGAGCGACCTCACCAAAATCAATGACTGCACTCCCACACCAGGGGCCAGGCATTCATTTTACCACTGAGATTTATTTGCAGTTAATCATGCCATGCATGCTGCCTGTGGCTGGTAGATCACATTTCTCTATTTTTGCAAAACAAGTACTTCAATAAAAATTTACACTTTGGCTGACAGGTGTGGTAGTCAACAAGCTGGAAGGTGTTGGTTTGTCTCCCATGTGTCAGAAAGCCAAAATTTTCCTGTGCTTCAGTCTGTCTTATTACTTGTCACTCCTGAAAATCTGTTGAACTGCCTTTTTGAGTTCAGGCCTATTGCTACACCACTACTGGTGGAGTAGTGGTCTTCAGCAAGTGATTTAAATGCCTGCCACACTGCTTTCCGAGCATGCTGTTTAAAACATGATTGAGATCTCATTGAATAGAGGGCTTCCTCCTTAGCTTGTGCATAGCTGTCTCCAGAGGCTGGTTAGTCTTTGCAAATTCCTGTTATATGAGGCAAATTGCAAACCAACTGACTTCCCCTTACCTCTCTTTATTTATTTACTAGATTATAAATTTGCATACAAGCATGCGTGGGAATAAGCACACACGGGAAAAAGGCCTGCAGAAGAGAGCAGTATGGTTCAGGTACAGTAACTCAGTGAGGTTGATACAAACCCTTGGCTCTGGAAATGAAGCTAAGATCAGTCCCCCAGACATCAGATTCAGCTGCCTATTTTTGTATGCAGTGTGGGAATCCATCTGCATCTGGGCTTCATGCACAGCAGATGCAAAGATCTTAGAGGCAGACACTGCCTCTTGCACATTAATGTAGCACCTGGCACAGTGAAGTCCTATTCTTTGAGCAGCACTACCATGGCTACAATGATTGGTAGAGGGAGTCAAATAATTAATTACTTTTCAGAAAAACTTACCCCTTAGTATAGCGTTCAATACAAGTATTGACTGGATTAATTTCATTTCAGAATTGCAGAAGCAGCCTTAGGGTTATTTTAGAGCTATTTTAGTGTTTATCCAGGCTTTGTTTATGCTAGACAACAATATCTATGGGACATTCAGAACTGAACTTTAACCATTTATTTGCATCCAGACCCAGTACAGCCATCCTAATCCAATCCAGCCATGCTAACTGGATGCTTGGAGGTTGTGGCTGTTTGCACTGGGCGTCACAGATAGTGCTGTCATTGCCCCTTTTGGAGCCTCTTTTGCACATAGTTGTACTGGGAAGATAAACTCTGTCATGCCCCGTGTACATCCTATTTCCTGAGACCTCTCCTGCCTTTTTGTCAGCAGCTGGAAGGAGACAAGGTGACTCTCAAGCCCACTTTTAAATTCTCACTTTTGAAGGTGAGTGGTCTATTGAAAGTAGTAGGTGCAAATCTCATCATAAACTGATACAACTTGTAGTGGACCTAAGTCCATGTATGCAAGACACAAATCCAATTGCCACGGTAACATTTGATTGTGTCTTTTGTTAGTTATTGTTACTAAGACATAGTCTAAAGATCTTTACTGAACTGATGCAGGCCTCCACCCCTAACCAAGATAGTGATTTTAAGTGTAGAACTTTAAACAGAAATGCAGGAACTGACAGGACCTGCCTTTTGGGAAAACCTGTTTTTTGTCTCCTGCCTTTAAAGCAATCACTCATTTTTAGTGATTTTGGATTTTTTTAAATATTGCAATATAATTTAAGGCTATTATTTTACTTGGGAAAAAAAAAACAAACAAACAAAAAAAAAAACAAAAAAAAAAAAAAACAAAAAAAAAAAAAAAAAAAAAACACAAAAAAAAAAACAGAGCAAAACATGTAAAAAAATTTAGATACCTTCATCTTAATATTCAGTGCCTATTCCAATGATATTTTGGTCTTCTGGTAATGTTACTAAGGACTTGTCATCATGAAACAGAGAAGGAGTGAAGCTATTTCACTGGATTCTGAACCAGCATGAAATCAAGTGAGAGTTACACTGATTTTTCAAAAAACACACGGCTAGTAGCAATTCTCCCTGTGTTCAGCAAACCATGAAATAACACTATATCAGATTTCTGGAACTGGAAAACAGGGAAGCAATCCAAAGACAGTGGCCTTTTGGCAACATCTAGCAGAAAGGTGAAAGTGCTGAAACATAAGACTTCCTTTTTTACCACCTTTTCCTGTGTTCAGCTGTTCATAAAGAATCAGTGTAAAAATCTTCCAGAGCCTAGATCAATGGAAACATGGAAATTAATTGTTGCAGTCACCTCATTACTCAACTGTCAGTGTTAATAGATGTTTAGCACTACAATGAGAGTAGCGATGTTGTACGATTTTATCATTGTAGAGAAGTGCTTTTAAAGTAAAGCTCACCAGAGCAGCTGAGCCAGGTTCTGAACACTGGAAATATAGCTCAGGATATCCTTACCCTGCTGGGCAGAGAGGGAGGGATCAGAGCTTCACAGCTCCTACTGCTGGCTCATATGAGCAGCTTACACACTTGTCTCACATGTGCAGTGCAAATCAATTACAGAGAGCAATCAAATCTGTATACAATAGCATAAAAGTGATACAACATTTAGAAGAATCTACTGTTTGCAATTTCTCCTAAATTTCCAGAGGCCTATTATAATTATAGTGTCCTCACCACTCTGTGGTGCAAGCAAGCATGAAGACAGCCCTGCACCTAAAGAGCTGTGCAGAGGCAGTACCTCTGAGGAGCAGATTGGCTGGGCTGGAAATACCCACCTCACTACAGTTCGTTCAAAAGTACAGCATCAAGCACTGAAGTACAGAAACAGTTTGTTTGTTATGTATCATGGTGAAGCAAGAAACATCCTCCCACAACATTGGTAGCTTCATCCTCAGACTTCTCAACTGTGTCTGTTTTGGAAAAAGACTAAGCTAAAAAAAATAATAAAAAAAAGAAATAAAAGTCAATGTGAATCCAGTCCTGAACAGAGTATCTGCACTGGAGGATATCGCTGTAGGTATGCAACTGATCAGAAGCTAGATGCCCTGGAAACACATTCTAATAAAAGCTGGGAGAGGATTCCTCAGAGTCCTTTCTTCATGTGGAAATATACCCCTGGGGAATAAAAACTGATGTACTTGGAAAAGTGCATCTAATTCTATCCTAATTGAACAAGATAGTTCAAACTTGACAACATAAAGGACTAGGCTGTTATTTTTGTTATTATTTTCATTTCTGTGGCAGAAGGTGCATAGTGAAAATTATCTCAAGACAAGACACTGCATTTGCTGCTCAGCCTTTTTTTCCAGAACTTGAGTAATGCTTCAGAAGCAGAGGTTTAGTCAACAGTTAGAAATTGTTATAAACTTACAGCCTTCAGAGCTTGTCTATACCAGATGAAACATTTTATTGACCTTTGTCATTGGTTTAATGTCTGTTAAATTGTCATCCAGACACAAAAAGTTTTTTATTTGGTGTTTCTAATGCTGAAGCTGTTTGCCCAAGCTAGTTTCTTTGGTTTGTTTCTATGGGGTTTTTTTTCTGTAGACTTCAGACTTTCTCCATCTCTTTCTGTGCTTACAACAAAACGTCAGTCAGAAAGGAACTTTGAGTGTCTGTAATTCACTGCTGAAACTTTTCAGGCTGCAAAGGAGACAGATGAGACAGTATCAACAACATAAATCCTTCGGCAACAATAAATTGTATCAGTGCTTGTTTATTGAGTTTGGGTCTTTTTTCACCTGTCCAAACTGATGGCAACTCATCAAGACAATGCTACATAGGTTTGACAGTATACTTACTAGCTGACAAATTTGTAAAGCCAGACAAAACTTCAAGCTTGTATAAGAAAGTAACCAATGCATCGTCTCTTTCTTCCCTATGTCAGTGTAGAAGCCCAGAAGATAAGGGGCTAATCTGTACTCCTCAAACAATGATAGCTGGTTGGCTGTGGAGCCAGCCAAGGATTGCTGATAATAACCGACAAGGTTTGCTGGTAATAACACATGGTAGGAAAAAACAAGATGTAGCTGAAGAAGAGGGCCATGTGGAGATAAGGCAACACTTTTCCTGAACAAACATCCTTGTTCAACTTCCTGGAGATAAGCACAACACAGTCCAGTGAGAGCGCAGGAATGAGGCTGAGAAGTGGGCATGGACTGTAGGGAGGGTTCAAGACCACCCAGGGTCGCTGAAGCCCTATGAACCCTTTCCAGAAAGGTCTCAAAAAATGGACTGCATGCAATACCTAATTTGCACATAAAGAGAGAAGCTCTTCAGGGTGGGGAAAACCTATTTATAAAAAGCACCCCCACCAAGTCGTCGACAAAGAATCCCCTTTCTCTTGATGTTCTGAGGCTGGACACTAGATAAAGTTTTTAGGGCAGATGGTAAGACTGAAGCACCAATTCACTTTATTGTTGAGCCTTGCATCTTCTTGAAAGTGAATTCAGAAAGCTCTCTGAGTTTTATTTCTCTGTGGCCAACAGAGATGGTGTAGTCTATCATAAATGTCAGCAATGTAAACTCCTTAGTATCTTGTTTCTTCAGAGACTCCATTTTCAGTATTTCATGCTTTGGCTAAATGCAGCCAGGACTCTGCTATAGCTAAACATTCACAACTCAGCTCTGCCTCCTGTGATAAAAAAATCCTCTGACTGTCAGCAGTTGAACAAAGACAGAAATTTGTCTGCTGTTCTTGGTTCTGGGGGATGTGGCAGCATAATGCTCTGAAAACTGTGCTTCTCTTCTGCAGTCTTGGGCATTGAAATCTTCACTAAGCTACTGTCAAATATGCTGTAGCATTCAACATGGAAAAATGTTACATCAGAAATCAGTGGTTAAATAGTGGCAAAAATTATATACAACCGTAAGCTGCTATGTGAACAGTCAGCAGGGTTCTGACTTTTGGCATGTCAAAACCCATGAGGCAGATTGGATCTTTCAGAGAAGGGATGGTGTAGGACAACCAGGACTAGTAGCTCTGATACACAATTGGGATGGAACTTGTTCCTTCTACCACATCAGCTCATAGAAAGCAGTAATTTATTCTATGCTATTTACAAAAAATGAGTACTGTGGGGAGTAGAGCTCATGTTAAAGTATTACCTCAGACACTGGCTCCCCACAGTGTATCGTTTCTTTAACATGAGCAGTCTTTAACATGTATGTCCCTCACCAGCAAACACAGAAGCAAAACTCTCTGGATCACAAGCTTCAGAAGTAGAGCAAAAAAATTAAGGCATAGCTGCAGTGAATTTGGGGTGTTAGAAAGGGATCTGACTCATCAATCCCCTTTTGGGATGCTATTAGTTTATACCACATGATATCATGTCAATCTTATGTCAAGGATCCTTGCAATGGACAGAAAGTCTCCCCTTTGGCATCTCTTCACATGCAAATAAAAAATAAATATTATAACTGACAAATTGGGAAGATGTACTTACCAGAATCTGTTTTAAAATTCAGATTTGCTTTTCAATTCTCCCTGCCTTTGTTCTTTGGATTTATTATTACATCCCTACATCTAAGTGGACTTTTACTGATTTACCAAATTCATTTATATTTTTCATAAACTCTTGTAAAGAAATCAGTTTAAAAGATGATATTATGGTTAGTGGTGGGGGGATTGGTTTGTTTTGAAGATGGTTTTATGCTCTTGTTATCTCGAGAGAGAATGTCTGTACAGTGAGAGTTTGGAGAACAGAGAAAGTTCTGTTTCCAGGCTTTGAGACCAGAGTTGCTGTGCAACCACGGGGACATGGGACCACAGTGGAACAGGAGAGAGACTGGTTTGTGGGTTAGTGACACTTTAGACACTTTGATGCTTTTACTGTCCTTGAAAAGAAATTCTCCTTCTGAGTATTTCTAATACTGTGTATTTCACTCATTTTTACATAAAAATTGGTGGTTATTAACATTCCAGAGGCAACAAGCCTACCAAGCTAGCAGCAACAAAAATAAATTATCTGGTTTATGCTGCACGAATTCTCTTCTTTATGTAAACACACACATCTATGGCACTATCTGACTTCATCATCCTAGCATCAGAGAGCTAGGTAATCAATTTATTTAAATTAAGAATTCATTTGGGAAAAAAATCTTTTATTTCTTACCTGTATCCTGGCTGAATAAAAATAAACTATAATTACTAAAAATATCTGCATACAAAGGCGGTAATTTCCAGTGAATTACACAGCAACACTTCCATTGATTTCAAAGGTGAACAGTTTTCATGAATACTGTGGGGTTTGTAAATACAAACCAGACACAAATGACAACGGCCTAATAGTCAAACAAATGAACCTCTAAGGGTAGGCACCTTCAGGCAAAGTTATGAGATTACATTACCAGCAAATTTATGGTAAACACTTGCTAACTCACTTCAGTATTTGAATTTCAGCAAAACCACTACATTTAACAAAAATTCTAGCCCTGTTTTGTGTAACTCAGTGAGACTAAAGATGAGGAAAGTGACTGTCAGCTTTGCGCTCCATCACTCCCCTGGCTGCCAGCAAATACGTCGCTTTCCCCTGGCCCTGGAGGGCTACACTGTCTGCAGGGGCTCACAGCAGGAGGGCCATGCTGGGCATGCTGCCCAGCCCAGGAACACTCTCTGCATGGAAAAGAGAAATAAGAACATACTTAAGGCATAGAAATATCATTTTTCTAGACAGGACAACACATAGACTTGCACTCCTCCATTTCTGCACGAGATTCCTTAATATGCTGACCTAGAGATGTCACATTAAAACTGGTTTGTGGTAATTAATTAATTAGCCTAAATTAGTCTTGCTTATAGACATTTTTGCTTTTTTTTTTTTAACCTTCTCTGAAGTCTTGTTGCATTGCATAACAGAGAGACATCTGTTACAGAGCTATAAACACCTACACATATGCACACAAATATCTATATATGCTTTGTAGCATATAGCTTTGCCCATATTCCCACCATTCTGTAGTTTTGGTCTTGAGCTACCTGAGGTTTTGATATGGCTGGGCCTGGGTATACTCAGTGCATTTCTGAACAGCAGCCAAGAAATCAGAATTCATTTAAAGCATAATTCCTATCTGTGCTCAAGAAAGGCAGGAGAGAAAGGAAAGGTTTTAAGCTACCATTTATGTTTCCCCGTTGATAAAGCATAGTTTAGAAACTAGACAACAGTTTCCAATCACTCAAAAATAAATTCCATGACTCAATGCCAGCAAAAATAATGAGAAGAAACAATACAGCCTCCTAAACAAATGGAAGATAATATGAAGTTTCTGGCACTTCTGGGCAGAATTTTGCAATGCAGCAAACCATGACATAGTTAAGCTGGATTTCCATGATAAAGATCTATTCTAGTCCTCAGAGTGAAGTTCCAACTTGCCAGCATTAAAACAGAGATACAAATTTGTGTCAGGAAGGACAGATAGAGACACCTATCTGCATACACGCCAAAGGAAACCTCACTTCTGTAGATCCACTCCACTGTAAAAAGCGTTATGTTGATATTTCTGAAATTGTTTTGCCTCAGGACACCTATTTGGTTTCTTCTCGATTGCACTATTATGCTTATTTAAATATTATTTAAATTCACATCTTGCCATCCAAACATAACAAAGACTACAAGGGAATTTAAGATGATATAGAGCTAGCTAAAATGATCTCCAGTTTTTAATCTCTGTCTTCCCATCCTAAACAAAAAGCACGAATGTGTCTTCAGCAAGTGAAACATTGCTGTGACATTATAAATTTCCAGATGGTGCTGGCAATAACTGAATGAGTTCATATCTCTGATGTAACTCCTATTAAAATTAATGGCACTATACCAGGAGTTAATTTGCCCTAGATCTGTACAAGTCAAGCATAGAGAACTGTAGTAACATCAGTTTTCTGCACTATTCATTAAAAATATAAACCACAAAAATTTCTAAATTTGCACAAATTCTTTTTTTAAATCACTTCATCAGCATGTAATACATTCAGTGATGCATTTTATATAACCTAACAGCACTATATATTTATAAAAAATATTTTCTCTGCTCCGTAACATTACATATTGTCATTTGAATTGTTATATAGTATTTCTATCTATAATATAGAAAACTAACTACTCTAGATATTATGGGATGTATGTTTTTTCTTTAGTGACTGAGCATTACAGAAGAATAGAATTAGAAATAGAAAAATAATTTAGAGCTTAGTTAAAATATCTAAATTGTAGAAGCACAGAATGGTTTGGGTTGGAAGGGCCCTTTCACTAGTTTCACTAGACCAGATTACTCAAAGCCCCATCCAACCTGGCCTTGAACATTTCCAAAAATTGGGCATCTGCAACTTCTCTGGGCAACCCATTCCAGTGCCTCACCACTCTCACAGTAAAGAATTTTTCCTAACATGTAATCGAAATCTCCTCTCAGTTTACAGCCATTCCCCTTTGTCCTGTCACTAGATGCCCTTGTAAAAATTCCCTCTCCATCTCTCTTGCAGCCCCCCTTTAGGTACTGAAAGACTGCTATAAGGTCATCCCAAAACCTCCTCTAAGTTCTTTCAGCAATTAAAAAACCAAAACAAAAAAACCTCAAACAAAACAACCACCACCATCACCAAATCAAACCTGCAAAAGAGATTATAAAAATAAGAAGTCACAGAAATTGGATATAAACAGGAAGTTATGACCATAAAACTTAGGCCCAGGTTACCAGTAAAAGGAGTAAGAGTGTGGAAATTATACCCCACAAGTACTAGAAAAAAGAATATCTTTGGTATCCTTAGAAAAGGAAATTCATTGTTCTTAGTAATGCTGCCAAAACTGTTTTTCCTGACAATTTAGTGCAGGGTATTTTTCTTTTTTGTCTCAACTGCTAATAATGCTGGAGGAAACCTAAGAAGTCTGTGTTTGGTAAGACAGTATGTTTTTTGTCTTTGGTAAGACAACATGTTTTTAAAAAATCACAATAGGTGGAATTTACATGAAATTCTGGAAGCCAGAAGTAAGCAGATGTTGCTGAAAAACCATCTCTGCAGTCTTGAAAAAAAGCCAGCAGATGTATAATATGAGCACCATGAATGTGTTTTCAGCAAAATTCTGTGCTGGTCTAACCCTATTTTCACATAAATGGTTGCATGGCATACCTCTGTTGAAACTTTTTGAAATTCATGGCTGGAGTTTTTGTAAAGATCTATTTGGAAAGGGCAAGAGAGATTTTCCTTGTGAGATTCAAAATTTCTAGTCTGCTTCATGGCCAATGCTACGCCTAAAGCACAATCATACTTGACGGGAGAGTGCATTTCTGTTCTAAAGATAATGTAGGTGGTACTCGTCAGACATTCTAGCTGTGTCTGAAAGCTGGACATCTAGTCTAAGCCCAGTGCCAGTATAATGAGCATACAGACTCAATAAGGAGAAAGTGAGGCTTTTATTACAATTACTTGAAAGCAAGTTGTGTTTTCAAAAACAATTAATTTAAATCTGTCTAAGGTACATGATTTTTTCTCTAAAGTTTCTCCTCCTGCTTAACTTTTCTCAACTGCTCAGGCAGTCTAAGTGAGTCTCTTAGACCAGACACCTATTACAGAGTCTGAATTGGGCAAGAGGAATTACATCCTTAGTATCTAGCAAGATGAGATGAAAGCTTTCACTGAAGGAAGATATTTGCACAATAGGTATTCTCTTCTCACCTCAACTGTAGCAACATAGCTTTGAACCATATCCCATTCTCAAGCCTAGTGTCTTTTGCTTTGTTAAGCCTTTTCATTTGAGATTTCATATTACAGATGTTATTGCTTGTAGTCATGGGATACCTAGAGGAAAGGTCCACAATGTGCCTGGCCCAGTTCACATGTGTTAAAGAATTCCCTGTTCTCAAGGGTTTGAACAAAATGTACAAGAACCAACAGCAAGTGAAGATAAACACCAAACTATGTTATAATAGCACCTTAGCCAGTATTGGTTCTGGGGAAACACCATGCACTGGTCTTGTGGATCGGTCCAGCAGGTTCCCCCATATATAGATTTTGGCAGAAAATGCCAGGGAACTTAAAGGAAAGCTGCTATTGCAGTTGATTTATTTGTCTTCATAGAGAAAATGTGGTTTTCTTATTCATTCTGACAATAGGTTAATGCAGTTCAGGGAATAAAAGGACCAGATCTGTTCCTTATCCTTCTGAATAATAACATTTTTTACAGGATTGAAAAAAAATTCCACACATAGATTTTTCTCATATTTCCATTTTCATTCAATCTATTGTTCTTTTGGGGTTCTTTTTCATTTTCAGATTGGCCTAAGTCTTGAAGATACAACATTAAAATAATGTGGGATAGATTAGCATGGATGGATGGATGGATGGATGGATGGATGGATGGACAGATGAATGGGTGAACAGATGAATGTATGCATAAAATCTAGCTGGAAGGAAAGAAATTTGGGACATATTGTCAATATATATTTGGAGTAGGTTGTAGGAATTTTTATGGAGTTATGAGTTCTTAAACTTGACCTCTAAATCTTTCTAATTATGGCTAGCATCAAGATTTAGAAAGCTGGCAGCCAAACACTGTCTGTTATAACATACATTTTTCAGTCACAGCTGAAGGCATTTTGTACTATGCCTAAAAATACAGGCCTCAGGATTTCACAGTGAGGGGATCATTAAAATTAATGGAATTGATATTTGTACACCGGAAAAAATAATTGCTTACTTTATGAAGTACTGCAAATGATGAGTGACTAGAATATTATGTTAGTGAACATTTATAACATAGTGGATAATTTTGCAATTACAGTATTTTATGACATTATTAAAGCTAGGTCACTTGTTTCACTAATCTCTTCTCTTATGTCTCCTAGTATAATTACAATAGTTACTAAGTAGAGTGCTTTTTAAAGAAATTATGCCTGCCCTTAAGTATTTCAACCTTACCTATAATGAGATCAGCATTTACAAGCTGCTATCAGTACTATGGAAAGATTTGATCAACAGTGACTTACAGCATTGAAGACATAAGCTAAACTTTAATTTCTTTTTAAGCATTCGTTGTATTTATCTTGTGAAGATTAACAAAATACTTGTCTGAAAAATACCAATCTGTTTGTCAAGGTAGATGCAATTGTACACATGCAAAAATAGGTATCAGGGAAGAGCAATGTGCATCTTCTTATTCTTCCTACATGTGCAGTAAGTTGCACCTGTCTCAGCAAGCACATTTCTTTGCAAGCATAAAAGAAAGTCAATGAACATTAGATGCTATATTTGGAAGTTCATATCTAAGGTATAAAAAAAAGAATACACAAGGAAAAAGATCCATTCAAATATAAAAAGCAGATAAATCAACAGATAAATAGACACCTAATCATAGAATCATAGGATTAACTGGGTTGGAAGAGACCTCCGAGATCATCAAGTCCAACCCTTGATCCAACCCCACTGTGATAATCATATACCCTTTGAAAGAGAGTGAAGTGGATGCTGGATTTCTTGAAGAAAGTACAAAGATTAAGAAGACTGTAGTATGCAAGTAGAACTGCTAGGTAGGACCAGACTCCAAAGGCTTTAAAACTCACAAAGAAATAAGAGAGGAAAATGTTGATATTAACGTTACAAAAAACTCATGAAGGGTAATGATTCACTCCAGATGTATTGAATGAAATTGAGAGACTGGGTTGTATCACAGTAAAAGGACTATTAATGTCATTATGGACATAATTTGAAATACTCTGTGTTTCTCAAGTTTTATCAACTATAGGCTAGCAAGATTGTTTAGAGGGAAAGATCAATGAGTTTGCCTACTGAGGTTATATCAGGAATTAAAGAAAATTTCATAGATTCCTTCAGGTGAGAAGCAGAAGGGGAAATTATTGTAAGGGTTACAAGCAATGGTGTTTCTCACACTCAAAAGGGGTTATAGCATATATGAAGAAGAAACTTCAAAAGGAACAGCCTTGGGCCAGATTCCTGCTCTAGTGAACTCAGTCAGGAGTTCTGCCACTGGCTCCAGGTGGGACAAGGACATCTCGTGCCCATTTTCATTTGCAGTCATAAATATCTATGCACCAAGAAATGTAGACTAGTATCATTGCCCAAGCCTGTCAGAGTTCAAGAAGCATTTGGACAATGCTTTCAGGCACATGGTGTGACTCCTGGGCACGGTCCTGTGCAGGGCTGGGAGTTATACTTGGTCCCTGTGAGTCCCTTCAAACTCAGCATATTCTGTGATTCTGTGACTGTGTGAAGAAAGTAAATGAAGTTTAAGCAATGAGAACATAAAAATGAATTTCCAGTCCTTTTTTCACCATTTTAGTTAATTTGAGGCCCTCATTGAAGCTAAAAATCAGTATACATGAGATACAGACCAGAGGAGAAATCTGTGTCATTAATTTATTTTTTCTCCTTTCTATTTCCCTCACCAGCAAGAATATAAAGAACAGGTCATCCTGTTCTCATATCCAACCAAGACATATACTGTGAATATTTAAACAATCTCAATGAATTGAAGTCTCAAGCATTGATGGTAAAAGATTGAGAAACTCCATTTTACAGTAAGTTTTTGCAATGGAAGAACAAACTGTATATTACATACTTCTGGATATAAATTAAATATTTTCAAAAACTTCTTTCAATAATTTTTTAAGATTTTCAACTTCATAAAGTTAAGTTTAAGGCTTTGCAGGATAGCCTATGCAAATAGAAATGGATACAGCCTTTGGCAACCCTTGCTAGCCCAATAGACAACTCAAAATTGTTTATTTGAGTATTTATCACACATGCTTTGGTCAAAGATTCCTAAAGCAGTCTTCTTTTGTTAAACAGATGTGTGAAACTACCTCCTACAGATGCATTTCTACTTTAGGAGGCAGATTTGAACTCTCTGTTGCACTATATCCACCTTCTCCGGGTACAACCTGACAGATTTCCATGGGCTCTTCACTTTGAGTGCATACGAAAAGCTACAGAGGCACATGCTGCTATGTGAGGGGGAAATCACTGAAGTGACATGGAGAAAAAGGGGACACTGTGGACTATAAAATAAAGCCTGACAATCCTTCCAGAGCAAGAAAGTAACAATTTCACTCAAAGATAGAAAATTACAGTAACATAAAAATGCTTTTACTCCAAAAACGATCAGGTCCTCTAAGGCAAGAAAACAAGAGTCTACAGATTGCCCTGATGAGATCAGATATAGAACTTAAAACATGATTTTGTGCAGCATTTAAGGAGAAAATGGAGAACATAGGTGAAAACAGTCCTTGTGCTATCTTTTCTTTAAAAAAAAAAATAAAAAAAACCAACAAACCAACAAAACAAACTAGAAAAACAAATCCTAAATTCAGTCACACAGGAAAAAGCTGTTCTAAACATCTCTGAAATTAGCCTTCAGCCTTTTAAAGACACTAGCATGATGTACAATACTAAAATCCATTAGGTGCAACTGCTTCCCACGATTTTCTCCTATGTTTACAGAGTGGGCAGACATTTGAATTGATTCTCTTTTTAAAACCTCAGGAGATAGAAAAGCTTTTAAAGGAGGCTTTTTGCACACTTTCTAATATTTGTTTTATAATACCTGTGCACCAGATACTGTATAACTGCATTATTTTTTAGCAGGTTTTTAACTAACAGCTGCCTCAAGACTACGTAGATAATAAGGTGAAAAAAGAGTGGCTACGAAGATCTGACTTCACATTTGATCTCCCATATATATGGGAGATTTATATATCTCTTCATATATGTCCAATGCCTTTTCATATGCATTTGATATTGAGGCAAGTACAAATTCTGTGTGCATCCTAAGACCTTGTCTAATCCTTCCATATGGATGGCAAGCCCTTCAAGGAAAGAAGGACTAACAAACTGTAGAGTTATTTATTTTAATCCTTGGTATCCTATTCCAGGAAATTTCATTACCACTAGATTTACTGCAGCCAAAATGATCCATGACTCTTCAGTTTAGAGATGGCAGGTGGTTTTTTTTCTTGTACTTTTATTACAGATGGCTTTGGCAGCCATATTTAAGAACCAGTATTATTTATCTGAACACACTGAACATCAGATCAAGATCGTTTCCAGTACTTTGTGTTTGCTCACTGTATATATCCAGGCATCCAGCCAAAGTCACATGTACTGTCAGAATTGAAGACTCATACCAAATTGCTTCTGAACTATCAATTCATCAAGAAAATTGATGTTTTCGTAACATTGACCTTCTAGTGGTGTAGAATTTTTTTTTTCTAAAGCAATGCTTTCCAAGGAAATAATTTTCATAATTTATTTGGAAAATATTTGGGAATACAATTCAATATCTTCAATGCATTTAATATAACCTGCCTGTGCAATAATACACATCCATATTGCTTATTACTCTGCAGTCCTGATTGCTTTTCCTGGTTTTTAGAATAAAGAGCAATTGCCACTGTTTAATCAAGTACAAAGGATATTCAGAGAGGTAGGCCAAATAGTAGCTTATTTCTGGCTTAAAGTCATTCATTCACTCATTGCAAGGCCAGGAGGGATCCCAGTCATCTTCCAGTCTGACTCCTATACAGTAGGACTTCCTGAATTAGTTCCTGTTTGAAGCAGAACACATCATACAAAAAAAATACTGAATCGACATTCAAACACTTCTGCTAAACATATCTGTTTTAACCTGGATGAGAGCAGGCATCGCTTATTTAGCTTTAATTATTGCAACAGAGTTTTAGTTTAATTTTAGAACCATGAAGATTTTTCATTTTTTTATGTTCTTTACACAATATTTCTGCAATTCATGGCCAGAATTTTATGAAAAAAATAATGTTTTCCTTAAAAAATGTATTCTTCCATCGTTATGAGGGTCTTTTTGACCTCTTGAAAGTCAGAAGAACTTCTGGTCTCAGCTGACTGCTAAGAAACTATAGTATAAAAAAATTCAACATTAGAATGAGAAAAAAATCCTATATTTAAATGCCCTTGGTGTTATGAGAGGATTAAAGTGCAAGAAGATTAAATCTGCATACCATATGACATTTCTTCCATCCCAAAAATGTTCATAACTAATGTTTTAAGCCTATGGTCTCACATTAACATAAGAAGAGCCCCTCCTGCCTGGTGACATTTCATATGACATCGAAGCAGTGCTGGAGGTACAGCGAGATACTTGATTCTTGCAGTCTGAGGTATGCTTAGGTTATTGCTAGTGAGAACATGGGATCAAAGGTCTGTCACCTGTAACAAAAAGTTACACTTTTCTAGGTGGATCAGATTCAACAAATTTGGATGTGAACTGAGCTTCATTCCAAACATGTTTTTAGGGGGCAGAATATATATATATTTCTTTAATCACTGAGACTGTGGAAAGCTTCCTTTTCAAGGGGGAATTAGTAATGGTAATAAGTCAATATTTAGACACTCACCTAAGCAATGACTGTTGATAGACTTAAAAAGTTAGACTTACAAGTTTTAATTTTGAGTGATATTTTTAGTAAATTAATGTAAAAGGAATTATTTATAATACTGATGTAGTTACAGGATAGCCTTAAGAAACATTAATGGTGTTATCTGGTGAATTCCTTCAAGCAATGGGTAAGAATTATCTATTGACTTTGGGGGAAGCCAACTTGGCTCACCACATAGTAACTTGTTTCAACAATTTTTATTAATACATTCTCTAGAAATGTAATATACACTTATTTCTTCTAACACTCTTCAGCCTAACTTACTGAAACAGATTTTAAAAGGCCATGAATCTAGTACTCAGTTCCTCAAGACATTAGTATGTACTGACAGCACACAATGTCATAGGTGTTTTCCACTGATATTTTAACAGAGACACATCATCTTACAAGAAAATTCTACCCTTTTCTGACAAGTATGCATAAGATAGACAGGTTAGACAAGTTAGACAGGGAATATTCTTCTTCTAGAAAACTAGCTTTATAAAAAAAAATTTATTATCCTTATGTTCCTAATCTGAGACTCAGTCTGCCACTGTTTTAAGAGTTGGCTCAATCCTACAACTCACTCATATCTTGGAAATATGCTTTGGGAATAGAGGTATATCTGAGCTTTGAATAAAGCAAGGATATCAGCTTCTAATAGTCTTCAATATAAATGCAAACAGAATACTTGAAGAAGTAGGAACTGGAGCTTTAGGGTGCTCAAGACCTTGTTAGGCAGTAAACCAGAAAACTACAGGAAGCAAAAGAAATTGAACCCTTTGTCCCTTAAATGCTGAAAATGTCTCTCCCCCATCCTGAAATACATTTCTTCACTGTGCAATGCCACTAGCCTAAAATATTTAATTCTGTGTTTTAAAATAAGAGTATTTTCCACAATGATATTTTTTTCCATGTCACTTAGCAAGTAGCAAGAGACAAAAACTAAATAAACTTTCAGATAAACTATCAGCAATTTAATTTTCTGGCACAATTTGTTTATTCAGTTGACAGTCTGGGCCAGTTAAAGACACCCTCTACCAATCAGTCTGAAAGCACAAACTTCAGGTTTATCTGACACAGAGGTATAGTTTCTGGCAGACTATTTTTTATATATTCTTTAACTAATTCAACAAAAATTGTTATGAAATGACAAACTCTGGAAGCCACTTACCATATAAGCCTTTGGGCACTGTATAATGGTTTTCCATTATGGGTTGAAATTAAGCATTTAGAAAGGAGCAGTAATTTCATAGTTAGTCACCCAGAAACTTGGCCATGTTAAAATAGCGTTTTAGAAAATTACAGGTAATATATTGCTGAATGCAAATTAATGTCATTTCTGTTCCCCTCCTGGGATTGGAAAGCTCAAAGAATTTTGCAGGAGTCAATAGTCATAAAGACCTATCATGATCAGCCTGAGTTTCAGAAATGAAGCTGTGAAATTAAATAAAAGTACATGTAATTCAACAAAGAACATACAAATTGATAAATAAGAAACGAATGGCTATTGTGACATTCTATTATGACTGTTCAGCCTGTGGTTTCCTGAGGAAATCCATGGTTTTATATAGCATTCAAAACCTATGCCAAGAGCACTGAAGCCTCAAGTGTCTTCTGAAAGTCATGCCCCAAAAATAAATGCAAATCAAATAATGCAGCATTCACATAGTCCTTTGTATTTTATCCATTTATCCATGATGGCTTAACTTTAATATACTCACTGAATTTAATGGAATTTTATTGGATCCATTTTTGTGCCTGAATTGACCGAGACCTAAGAAGGAGCCAGTGACTTGAAAACAATTGCAAAATTAGGCAGTGAATGTCCATGTTCTATGTCCTCTCTTCAAACCAGTGAGAGAGTTTTTCTTCCTACAGAAAAACTCTAACCATCCAGCAAATAAAGATAAATCAACATCAACAACAATAAAACCAAATTACATTTTTAGAAGAAACCTCCAATCTCCATGACTTGAAGAGCTTTCATCCTGAAAGGACAGTGTTAAATGTGACCCTGAGCCTTCAGGTTTGCCATCAGTTGGGTATAGAAGGTAAGCAGGTACTGCAATAGTGAACTCTGGCACAAAATCATAAAACAATTAAGTCACTGTAACCACCTTCTATCAGCCATCTATTAGCAAAGTATTTTGCATGATGTGACTTTCAAGTGTATATTTACAACACAGTGAAGTCAAGCTGAAGATATATGTGAAATCCTTCCTGAACTGAGGCCAAAGCATTTCTATTTTTATCAAACAAACAAAAAAACCCCAAACATTTTAAAGAACTATTTCAAATGAAACTGATAAATTTTAGATCCAAGTATTAGAGTACTAGTGATTTCTCCGTTTTTCTAAAACATTTGAGGGCCTTAATTATGTAGCGATTAAGCAGCATACTGAAAACAGAATAAAAGTGTTGGCAAAACTCCTGAAACAGTGTTATGATCTGTGAATATAAATGTGATCACAGTTTATTATGTAATGATAATTTGATTTTATTTATGAGTTACTATATTTTGAAAACAATAATTTTGAAATGCTGGTATTTTTATTCTGTTTCAGACACCTTTTCATTTGGATTTAGAAGTTTATAAAGACATAGATCTTTACCTGACTGAGAAATACACTTGCTTTCAGCTTTTATTTCCAAAAATCTTATATCATTTCACATTTTAAAAGCATTTGGATCTTAATGGTTCATCCTCACAACCCATAGATTCATTTCTTGCAAGTGCATTTCAATCCACTACTGTACTGATTTTCTGAAACAACTATTCAATTTTCTGGCTCACCAGTCAGGTCAGAAAATAGGGCCATATTATGATACAGAGCCTCTCTGATAAAGCAGCATAAATCTTAAAATACTGACAAACATTTAGAGCCTTGCTTGTTGCCAGCTATCCACAATAAGCATTAAGGAGTTGTGTCCTCTTACAGCTACAGTGCTCATCTGTAGCGAAAATGCAAAATTCAGATGAATCTTAAGTGAGATTTTCTAATTGCAGGGGAGAATGTGGAAAATTAATTCAGAATGTTTCTTTCTTCTTTCCTTTGAATAAAATTTGATGTCCTTTTATATTAATTTTAAAACTTAAATATTCACTTTGCTATTGAACTGAAGAGGCATGTATTTAAAGGTTAAACTGCAGAAGGTAAGAAAATAAAATATTCTCCTCTTCTGCAATGGCATATAAAAATGCAGTGTTTCAGCTTTGTTAGTGTACCTTTTAAAGATGTTTTGGGAAATCTATGGTACACAATCTAATCTTTTATTAGAAATGCCTCTTCATCAGGTAGTACTATTTTTTTCAGATTTCATAACAGTAATTAATGAGAGCATTATAAAAGATAAAAACAGATGAGAAAAACACCTTAGTATAAAATAAAATAATTATAAATGAAAGGCTGACAAAGAAAAAAAGACCAATCAACAAAGACAGCACAGGCAATAATATAAAAATATCAAAATTCAGACTGACATAAACCTTACAAATTAGATCTAAAAAATAAAAATAAAAGACTTGTCTGCCATACAGAAAAAAAGGAGGAAGGGGAAGAGAAAACATAAAGCTTGCTATCTGTGGAGCAAAGCTATGGAGAGACCAAAATCAATATAATAAAGAAAGACTGCCTAGAAGGAATGACAAAATAAAAAGAGATTTCTGCACTTAAGATGGGAGAAAAACTCAGAGCTTAAGGAATTCAAATGGAGTGGGTTCATCCCTATGAGAGTTCTGAAAAAGATGACCAATTAAACAATAGGTCATCTAATTTGGCTTAGTGTATCCGAAAAGCTGATGTCAGTAATGGAAAGCCATCACATAAAAATCCCTAAATTACAGGAGGAAGTGAAAAGATACAGAATTAGGGGTTTCTTGAGCTGACTTCAGTGGTGCAAAAAGGCAGTAATACAGATTTCTGGGGAAAGATTAACTTAAAAAATGTCAGAAAATTAGAATGAGGCAAAATATTAAGCAGATTTATCAAAAAGATCTGGTGAGATTAACCTGACACTTTAATCTAATAAAATAATTGCTTTTCTACACAAGGGGAAGGAAGCTTGTCAGTCTGTTTTGTTTACAGCAAAGCACAGCACCACATGGAAAATTATCAATTAGGCAGAAGAAAATGTAGCTCTTGTACCAAAACTGTAACATTGTTATAAGGAACATACTAAGAGGAAAACAAACAAACAAAACCAAAAACACAGACTATCTTCGTAGTCTATATGTATTTTTAGACAGCTGAGTTTCTTGATGTCTTTCCTTGCTTTGATCCTATTTAATATTTTCATTAGTCATCTCAGTGAAAAAGCAGGAATTGTGCTAATACAGTTTACTAGTCACACCAATTTGGGAGACATTATACAAGGATCTGCACATCATTTAATAAGCTAAGGACATTAATAAATTAATTAGAATAATGGCAATAAGTGAATAAAAGGATCAGATGAAGACAGTTAATATTAAGTTGAAGGATATTCTTTTAGGAACAAATAAAAAGACATATTACTATTAACTGTTCAGCAATGGATATCTGAAACCTATGTCTATTCCATATCCCCCAAATCTATTATGATCTGCCCTATCTGACTTATTCCTAATAAACATCTATTTTTTAAAAAATTAAATATCAAATTCAAAATTGGACATTCTCCATGGAAGTTAAAGAGCCTTCTTTTTTCCCCACTAAAAAATTTCTGTTTAATATGTGTACTTCTTCAATCATTCACACTGTAAGAAAAATGTTGAGTAGTATCTGACACAGACTGACCATCTGAAGGCCTCCCCTGTTATATCTGTGAGCAAGAAAGATGGATTTGGGCTGGGAATGACTCAGAGAGGGGCTATTCAAATAAAAAGTAAATTGAGAGTCGACCACATGGAAAAAAAGAAAAATGTTGGAAAAAAGGATTAAAACTGAAGTGTACTTTATGTCTAACAAAAAAGGGAATAAACCAGCTAAGAATGTAGGTAAGATTGGGGGAAAAAAA
Organism: Pyrocephalus nanus; assembly: GCA_038380795.1. NCBI lineage: Eukaryota > Metazoa > Chordata > Aves > Passeriformes > Tyrannidae > Pyrocephalus > Pyrocephalus nanus. The sequence goes on along the minus strand of CM076260.1, from coordinate 81,200,829 downwards.
GGATTTTTATCCATGAGAGGTACTTGCTGCAAACAGCAGCATCAGAGACCAAAAATAAAACCCCATTTTTAAGACTTTTTGAGATCATCAATAATGGCTTGTTAATAAACTTCTATGAAGATGTTAACTGAAAAAACTGGAGCAAAAATCAGTTGTAGAAGAGGACGCTGCCAGACTTCTACTCTTGGAAAGGGGTTCTCTGACAGCTCAGAAAAAACAGCTCTAGGGCCTCATCCCAATTCAGCCAGTTGCAGCTGAAAATCCATGTGACAAGAGGACACCCCAGAAGGATACCCAAAGCACAGAGTGATGTGACTGCGAGGTTCTAGCAGATCTCTACATAACATGCAAATTTGAAAGACTTTAGAAGTTACTCACTTTAAGTCCATATTCTCTTATACAGCAAAGACCTTTGCATAAGTAGTTTTTAAGTTCTTCTCCAAAGGCTAGGTGAACTAGAGCAACTCAAGCAAAAAGGCACCAAATTTTTTTTAACATGCACAAAATAGTGCAGATTTCCTAGTTTTGGTCTTGTACACAGCTGGGAAATTTCCCCTGAAGTTTTTCAAGTAAATTGCAGCTTGAGGCAGACAGTGCATCAAAGGTTATATCATGAGAGATATGAGTTTAACAAATACATATGCAACTGAAAATAGGCTTTTATATGCCTTGTGTAGTCTGCTGGAGGGATAAGCTGTGGAAGAACAGTAACAGGTACCCTTGCCATCTTGCCTGTGATGACAAAAATGTGGTCCTTAGGACAAAAACCTTGCAGTAATAACAGATGGTGAAAGAAAAAGAAATGGCTTCAACTAATGTGTTTTTGAGGAGACACAGGAGATACCAGATAATGTTGAATGTATTGCATTTAAAGTAAATAAAGAGGAGTCCAATAGGGCATTTAGTTCCTCAATAATTAGCAAGCCAGCAGGTATCAAACCAGGCACAGTGCAGATAAGCCCTTCCTGATCACATCTAACGCTGTGGGAATTTTTAAGCTCTGAATGCAAAGCACCATACAGAAGTATATGGTGGTTAAAGACAGCTGTTGTTTTTTTTTGGAAGATAGGATTCCAAAGAATAAGCCTAGCACTGATGTGGAGCAATGCATGTGGGAATCTGACCCACAAGCATTCACTTTTTGGGGATGTTGCCAATTCATCCCAGGGCAAGTTTTAAGTTAAGCACTCTTTGGTTGTGGTTGTGAAGGAAAATGAGTCTTCAATTATTCACAGTGGTAACAATGCTCTTGTCACAGTTCTTGTCAATTTGGCCATAGCTCTCTAGATTAGCTCATTGGTACTAACTTGGTCTTCATCCTACCAGGGTCAGAATCTATCAAGTGCAGATACTTCATGCTCAGTCTGTCATGTAAGAGCTGAGGGGAGCACACAGATAAAATAAGGGTTTTACCTATGACTTTAAAAATGGAAAGCTCTCAGCTAATGACATTTTCTCAGTGGTGTTAAGAGGGTGAGTGCTCCACATCATTTTGAGACAAGTGCATAATTTGTTGGCTAGCCCTTCTATTGGAGTCATGCTTTAGATTATTGGAAGATTTAACATGCTTAAGTTACATTTTTGTGATACAGAGAAACTTATCAGTAATCATAGACTGAATAAGGTCAAATTGTAAATTCAGACTTTGAATTTTTGTTTCTTCTCATTGAGTTTCAATAAAGAATCTTCTGTAGTCTAATCTGCATATGTTAAATAGTGTAATTATAAACTGATCCTTTATCCAGTGAGTTCAAATGCAAATATTGGCTCTTTCCTTAGTGCAGGGAATGGTTTGAGCAAGTAGAATTGCAGTTTAACTGAAACTATTATGCCCTTCCTATTTTGCTTAAATTAATGTAATTATTATCTGGCTACTTATCTTGCAGAATAACTTGTTCTGTGATTCATTAACTGGGAAATTTCTATCTGGACACAGAAGAATATCTGAACATCCACCTATTTGTAGTACAAAACACTGATTAGGAACAGATCTCGTTATCCAGTGAGATAGTAATGATTTCTTTTAGAAATGTCTTTTATATGAAACTCTTGAGTCAGTAGAAATGAGTCTATTGTAAGGACTGTGAATTATTTGTCACCCTTGAAAAAAGGCAGCTAGTTTTATAGTAGGAACAGAAGACAGAACAAGGTGCCTTCACAGTTAGTGTCTGGAGCTGTCGCCTTTCCATAAACCTGTCTTTGGCTTTTTCTAGCGCTGCCCTCTGCTTTACAGTCTTTAATGGTGTTACATATTCAAGCAAGAAAGTTATGTAAGAAGAGTATTTTGACAGTTACCAAACACATTCACAAACCCTGATATACAGTCAGTCGCTAGGATGAAATTACACAAATGAATCAATAAACTTTAAATCACCTTGTGCAGAAGCGATAGTGATGAGAAAGACCAGAGCATCTTCATTGGAACAAGGAAGCAGAATTGCAGTGGTTGTTTCACAAGGGCTGTAGATAAATGAGGAGATACACACACGTGTACACACCCACACACACTCTCCTCCAAACACACACAGAGTTATTTTTGTTTTCCAAAGCTTCTTTTGCCATTTCTATTATGCTTTGCTGTAAATTAAATATTTGTAGCTGCAAAGTCTTAGTATAAATCAGCGTGGAGACAAATCTGATAAATGCTCAATAAAGATTTGTGCAGAGTTAAAGAAAACCTTACTTTTTTCATTGCTTGTAAACAAAATAATTTCCATGTCAGAGCATTTTTTTTCCCTTTGTGATCAAGTATTCTGATTTTATAACCTTATAGACTCCTGAGCACAGAACAACTCCCATCAATTCTGAGTTCAATACCAATCCTGACACGCATATCCAGGAAGCAGATTAGATTTCTAACAGGAATACCAAGGTCCCAAAACACCTCTAGATGATGCAAAGCTTCCTGTAATCCTAACTCTTTTTTCCCATTTGCATTCAGGTCCTCTAGAGCTTTCTAAAGTTTCCCAAGAAGTTGGATTTAGAGTTCAAAGACATTATCTACAAACTATTGTTAAAGAAGTTTTGGCTGTGGAAGGAGATGACATTTCAGATGAAAAAAAAAAACAAACAACATATTCACAAGTTGACACACAGGCAAAGCATAAATGAAAAAGAAAATTTTGAGAAGGTAATCCTATGAATTCCTCTGTCATTAAAATCACCACTTAGGAAGTTAACGAAACAGGTTGTACCTTTACTGGAACAGGATAGGAACAGGTGGGGACTATGATAAATGCTCTGAAGCCTAGCCTATGGCTTAATGTCTGAGATCTGTGGTCTTCTCAACATAAGGTAATTATCTTTGTTGTTTTTTTTTTTTCTGTCAGTGCAGCATTATGAAAAGACGCTTACAGGTCAACAAGGAATCAATAATTAAATCAATATTTCTTTAAGATGGTCATTGAGCAAGTGCCAGTCATTATTCCTTATTCTTGCAATATCTGGAATTTATGTGTATTTGTAAATCAAGCAGAAGTCTATAATATTAGAAAAAATGATCAAAGGCCTTCCTTTGCTGAGCCTTGACTCAAAGGATTGCTTAATTATTCAATTCAGGCCCAGCTTCGTCATGATTATTTACTATTTTACCATTAACTGGGCTGTGTTATTCAAGGCAGATATGTCTGCATATCTGTGAGGTACCTAAGTAAGCAGAGCAACAATTACAAATGGGATCTCCAAGAGATGCATACAGAATACAGAGCAACAAAATGTGTTTGAACCCACACTCAGTGAATTAAATGCACTTGTCTCCAGAAGATATAGATATTCACAACTACAACTAAACCAAAAGGTCTCATCCTTCCTTTGAAAGTATTTTGTAAACATTAATAAAGTTTTCAATATCTTCATATGCACATCTTAGCAGATCTAACAGCAGTGATTCTTGGGGATTAGATGCCACAGGACCATAAATTTTAAGGACACTTTTGTGGTTAAGGCATGGGACTACAACTCAAAAAACCTGAAATTTCTCCTGACTCCTGCTACACACTCACCTTGAGACCATTGTAAATGACCTGCTCTCAAGGCTTGAGATTTTCCTCAACAGAATGGTATTTCTCTCCCTCGCAGATGTACTGTGCATCTTACCTTCAACAATACTGTCAAACCCCAATATCAAAAAATTATCACCTGTTTCTAACTCTTCAGCCCATCAAGTGATGAGATTAGAAAAAATGCTATTGGAGGAGGGTCTTTTTCTTTACCATTATGTTTTGAATGTAGCATGTTCATGTTTTCCAAGTCTTCTCTGGAATAGGGAAAATTTGGTTATATTTTTCAGTGGCACCTTTCTCCTGCATTCCTGGGGATCTGAAAAAATACAGCAAGGCTTGTCTCAAATTCACATATCCCCAAAACCTGCACAGCACTGAATAACTTTCTACTACTAAATAGATCAATTAATAGCAATCTGTGTTGGTACACACAACCAACAGTTTGTGTTGGTACAGCAAAGTACCAACTCAAATAAACAGTTGGTGAACTCACAAATAAATGGTTGGGATGCTAGTGGACAGCTAGCAATTCTTAACTTGATAATCTTCCAAACCTCTGTAGTGAGCTTTGGCTCAAGTTCTTGGAGTGACCTGGGCAGTATTTGTCCCTTCAAGAATACCTAATATATTCTTCACGCCAGAAAAGCAGTTGGGTCCCAAGTTTCCCCCTTTCTCGATATTCCTTCTTAACCATTGACATCCTTAAAGTAGAGTTTCCCCTCAAAGCTTCCACTCTTCCATCCAGAGCACATCCACAAAATAAGATTATTCTCATGAAAAATTCAATGTATTACTGGATAGAAAAATTGATCCTTTTATTAGGAAATACTTAAAGAGTGTGCTAGTCAGAGATTCAAGGTAAATCTTCAAGTTAGCATTCTTATTGATGACAGACTGCAACTCAATAAAAGAAAGGTTGTCTTAACACTAAAATTTGAGTACATTACCAATAGCACTAAACACTGTAATGTGTTACTAAGCACTAATAATATTTATCTTGAAGTCACTGACAGACCAATCATGCATATTTGGAAACCTCCCACAAAATCAACATGCTACCTTATGTCTTCAGTTAGCTTCATACTGAAAAAAAAAAAAAAAATTGCAAGGAAAAGATAGTTGGATTCTCCCTAAGATGACAATGCACACATCAAGGCTGTTACCATGAACAAGTAGACTGTATCAGACAGAGCTGTTCACTGCTAAGGACTTGCATCTATCTTTGGAAATACTCCCCAGCTACTTCAGAATCTATTTCCTTGACATTCATTTCATTCATTTTATCCAATTACTGTCTCTAGACTCTTTCTGAAAATTAGGCATATTTGACATACTCTCAGATATAATAGCATGTGGGTTTTGATTAGCATATGTTCAAGATCTTTGGAAAAAAACACAAATGCATCTCCATTCCTGGACATCCCTTTTTGCTTTTCACTTTTCATGGTGTTTGAAAACAAAAGGTTTCATTCACAGACCACAGCGAAAACTCAAGTCATTTTAAACCAGCTAATTTATCCAGTATACAATATTTTTTTCTTGCTTTAATTTTGTTCTGCAGGTGCTCAGTTCATTATTCCACGATCATTTGCATTTGTATGAGCAGAATATTTTAGAGTCTTTTCTTTTACATCTTGTGATCTTTCTTGCAGGCTTCTGGTCTTCTTTCATCTCCTGTCACTCCCTTATCCAAAGCGCTAATCTCAACTGTAACTGTCTCAAACCTTTCTTCCAGAAAAATCATTGAAGTCTGTAATTTATCACATCCCTATTGTAACTGCAAGAGCAGTTCTAAGCAGAACAAGCCTTATCTCATTGATAGCTACTTTGTCACCTTGTGGCTGGAAAACATTCAGAAATGGCACTGTGTACATTAGCTGCAGATGGCATCACAGGCATTCTGAAGAAATATGTTTTCTAGTTTCTTTGCTGTTATTCCTTAATACTGAAATGCCCAAACAACTTTGCAGTGATTGCACTCCATTTTTTAAATAAGGAGACATATTCTATGTCAGGTTTCATATTTTCCTGGGCAGACTTTTATGGGTTTGGAGCTGATCCAAAAGCCAGCTTCTCTGATGAACATGTCTTCCCCCATTAAGCTTCAGTGCGCTCCCCCTGCACGACCATTGTTTCTCCTATATGTGGCTGTGGGAAAGTTAGACTTCTCACTAATACCACGAGTTTGTGGCTTCTTGGTAGCTATTTTACTGCAATGCATGTCTAATCACAGTATACCCAAGAAGCTTAGCAATGTGTTGCAGCAGACTGCAAATTAGCTTGCTTTTCCATTAAAATACTCTTAGTTTATTCTTTTCTGTGTGGTTATAAAATTGACTGGCTGAACACTTGGGCATTTGTGTGTTTTGTTCATCTAAATGATTGATATTTAAATAGCTTAATTGCATTCATTCCACCTTTTTATGGTTGAGCAAATGTTTATTGCATATGTGGGGTTTTTTTGAAGATGCAATGGAAGCAAATTCACTTGGAACTCAGGGAAGAATTTTATTAATATGTGTCAGGGTGGTTTGAATTTCAGAATGGATCTAATTTTCTGAAAATGTACTGTGGCACTATAAGGTTATAAGAACTTTGTAGCCCTATGAAAGCACCAAACAGTCTAGCTGATTTTTCTAGAGAAGTCTGTAGCTACTATTGAGCCTGTGAGGGTAAATCCTGTGCTTCTGCAGAAGAAATGTAAATGCACTGGAAGGAAGGTCATTAACAGTGTTCCCTTCAGGCAATGTTAAAACCAAACTGGTTTTCCCCAGTGACTCAACAAAATGCAAGCTTTTAAACATCCTCCTTCTCCAGGAAATTGGAGGAAATAGAAATTGGAGGGACTTTGACTTACTTGCTCACTGTAAGCAAGAAAGCACCTATCAAGCTGTTACTTATGAATACTACTCCTGATGAATTTAATCTACATATTGGTTCATGAAATACCCTGAAGTGACCCAAACTTCCTGCAGACATCCATGATTTATAAGAAATGGCTGAAAAATCTGACAAGTGATGTTTCTGTTCTGGATGGCAATTAGGCCCTGTTTGATAACTGATGTGTAGTTCCTTAGGTTACAAGGTGTTTTCCTTGTATTTTTAATTCGGATTTTTCTTTTCCAAATGACTACTTAGAACACTGTTGACAGGAAAATCATGATGAATAATCTCATATTCAGTTCAGCCTCACAATAAAAGTCCTAAAAAATCTTATTTATTCCTTGCAAATCTTTCAAAAAAGTTTGTTCTCACACAGAAATCAGGTCTTTAAATTAGATTTGATTTAGTTTTAGACTTGAAACACCACTATGAAAGGGGTCAGTAAATACCATTTTCAGACTAAAAACTGTGTCTGAATTACACACCTATGGAACACCTTGTCCTCCTATGATCATATATTCTAAGTATCAGAGAATCACAGAATCCCAGAATGGGTGAGGTACAGTACCACAGTAGATCATCTGGTCTCACATCCCTGCTCAAGTAGGGTCATTCTAGAGACTGTGTCCAGGCAGTTCTGGAAAACCTCCAGTGAGGGAGACTCCCCATCCTCTCTGGACAATGTGCTTCAGTGTGATCACAGTGTGATCATCTTCACAGGAAAGAACTTCTTCCTCATGAAGTAGATTTTAATGAGGAAGAATTAAATTCTTTCTAAAATAGGTTTCTTTTGTCTCTTCCATGACAGCAACAATATGGACAATAAAAAGAATTTTTATCCAGGGAACAGTTTATAGCTGCTGAAGATTTGTTTAACTTTTCTTAAAATAGTAACTGTATTCTGGGAAGAAGAATCAGACTTATTCTATCACAATTAATATTTCACAAAGGTCTTTTCTTCCTCTAGGCCATATGATCGATTGGTTTATGAGGTGACTGAACAAGCACTCAGTTAATGCTACTATGTCAAGGTAAGTCCCTATTATGTTCTTCTTTCTTCCTCATGGTAGTATCTTTAGTGACTCCTTTTCAACATGTACCTATTAATTATGGTCAACTGTACAAATAAAAGTGGAAGGGAGTAGTATTGACTCTATTTGGTGCTTAAAATATCTCAAAATCAATAGCATGAGATGGAAGAGGAAAGACATTTCTTTCAGCTTAGCTTACAGATTTTGCCAGCTCAGGCTGCATGTCATAGTAGATCACAGAGAGGAGGGAAAAAACTATGGTGAAAGGCAAAACTGCAATAGAGGTAATGACAGAGGCAAATTGTGCATAAAGCCAAGAAAACAGATTTCAGGAAAGCTGAAAGACAGTTTACAGGTAAAGCAATTCCTTTGCACTTTGCAATCAGTTATAGGCCTGTCTTGTAAACTAAGTCAGTGTCATCCTTGACAGCTTAGGCTAAAATTATGAAGAAACATTGAATTCTTTTACTACCTTGCCTATACACATGATGCAGGGGTACCCAGCTCATCTTAGTATGTGCATGGCTTCTCCAGTTGCACTGAAACTGGACTAGCACACTTTTTTTTTTCCTTCCAAGACAAATATATAAGTTCAACATATATTCTCCATCATAATTCAGAAAGGATTTGTCATTGTAGAAACCAAATGCACAAAGTTGCTTTGATAAATACTCATGCTCTTCATTTCACAGATAATTACGATTTAATGTTACCAGAATTTCAAATATACTCCATGGAATTTAGATCCTGAAAAATACTACTATAGTTCTCTCATGTTAGGAAGTTGCATAGATTATCTACTAAATTAAGAACATATTTTTCTCAAAGCCATTTATGGAGTCTCTGCCACAATCTATTCCACTTCCTGCTTTGGTCTTGTATCTCTGGCTTTGATCTGATCTTTTAATTTATTACATCTACCTTTCTCTCCCTATTTTGCTGGGTGCATAAATACTTGCAATCCACCTTGCTGGTTTTTGTACCCATTCCACATGTATTTATATATTGATATCAGATGAATAGTCAGCTATTAACTTTTTTAAATTTCTTTTTTTCCTGTTTTGTGTCCTTTTCCACATGTCCCCTATGTGAGTTAGATGGGGCAGTTTTATTTCAGCTGTTATATTAGCCCCAAACTGCCTAAAATATTGATTTGAAGATTATTATTCTTAAAATCTAGTATACAATACAATATGGAGGAATAGCAACAATACAGGGGCTAAAGAATGATGTCGATACTAATCAGAACTAATATGTAGGGCAATTAAAACTGAGACAGGATTTTTTTGCAACTGGTGTGTTTGTAGTCCAACTCAGTATTTGACTTCTTCCAAATTCCTGGATACAGAGTGTTTTCTCTAAATCTGAAGGCTTTTGGATTATCACTTCACCAAATGAAGCGGTGCTGCAGTAGAGGTGAAGTGATCTGTGTCTCACTCACAATCAGTCAGCCTTTCTCTGTGGAGGTAACCCTCAGCAATGCTAAGACCAGTGCCCCAGAAGTCTTTCACTATGATGAGACCAGCATGCCATGTTGTGCACTTTCTAATCCTGGAAAGTCTGCATAAATAAGCAATCAAAAAGTACCAGTGGAATTCTTTTAATTAGAAAGTGATCTGCACCAAAATTTCACAGAATTTCACAGAATGGTCTGAGTTTGAAGGGACTAAAAGTGTCACTGAGTCCAACTCTTAAGTGAATGGCCCATACCGGGATCAAACCCACAGCCTTGGTGTTATTAGCACCATGCTCTTATATGAACCTGTATTAGATCATATTTGCTCTGACACTGAATTGAGAGGGAGAAATAATTATATTCTGAAAGGGAGAGGATTTTGAAAACAATAACTTTTTATTGGACTATAACAAGCAGCATAATGTAGTCAGCAGTGAGTAAGGCAGGGGGTACTGAGACAGAAATGTTCGTGACGGTACCTTCTAGTTCAGATGTGAGCTGCTGCTGCACTGTCACTGTCTGCTTCTGGTCTTTCGCCAGCTTGTCTGGCCCTGGATGGCATGGCAGCTCCCCACCTGAATCCCTGGGAACAGGCCCATTTGCTGAGAAAAAACATGGGCTCCAGAGGATTTTTTCCTTAGGTACAAGGACAAGGAACACTCAGGTATATCAGTGCCTAACCAGACACAGAAGTGAGGATAGTCAACTCCTGGTAAAGTCAGCCTAGATCCACCTTTCAACATTCCAAATGCCTTTGTACATCTAGTATGAATCAACATTGCTCCATTTCAGCTTGCACCAGAGAGCAGAGTTGTTACTCTCCAGTTCTCTTTGCAAGCAATGCATAAAAGTAAGATTTTACAATTTATGTAGAATGTTTATGGATGCCTACAAAAAAAATTCTTCAGCAGTTTGAATCTATGTTTAACATACTGTTTAAATAAAGATACTATAAATGCTGTTTCATTCCTTTCTTTTTCTTCACCGAAAGCAGGATAACTTCAACACTGTACGAGTAGAAGCTAATAAACTGAGTTCATTGTGGTTTTTTTCTTTTTTTTTTTTTTAAAGGAATGCAAACTTCAGCTAAATGACTAACTGACTGAGTGAATTATTGTTTTACAGTCAAGTCTGGTTTGTCTGGCATGCTTACCTATCAGCTGCTTCCAGTAGCCTGATAAAAAGAAATGTAAATATTTAGCAGCCTTGTTGAACAAAGAGAAACTTTTCACTTCCTTTGTCATGCCTCATGAACCCAGATGTTTCCATGTGGTTAAAAAAAGAATGAATGCACAAGCAAACAGACTGATACAAGTACCGCACTAGCTTTAGTTGATTTTGCGTCTCTCTTGGTTTTGCATATCAGAATAGGAGTAAGATTCAAGCACTGACACCAGAACAGAGAAGTCTGCACACTGCCCAAGAGCAATCAGGGGTATCTATAGAGTGCACTACGTCACCATACTTGCAGAACAGTTACCTGGGTTTGTTTCAGACTAGGAGTAATGCAGACCCATCAGCACATGTCTCCTGAGATAATCAGCCAAAGTGCAACTACCTTACAGAGCTGCTATTATTCCTCTGAGACAAGCTAATACTTGCAAAGCTGCAGTGGAACAGAATGGGGGGAAGCCCGCAGACCTGTTTAGCTATCAAAATGTAACACAGCTGGCATGTAACCTCCCTTTTGTCCTCTGAAGAATTATTAGCACAAGGCTTGTAGAGCTGAGGTGAAAGATTTTGTATACCTAATGATGTCTAAAACCTGAGTGGGTGAAGCCAAGAACAACCTGCTACATCTTTGATGGTAGCCCAGTCTTGAGCCAGAGTCTGGTACCTTCTGAGATTCCTCCCAACCGAAGGCTTATTTTATGATATTATAATTCCTGACGCTTATCCCCACCACTTTAACACAGCAATTCCCAAATTCTTCCCATAACTGGGTCTGTGCTGTAAATCAGATCAGATCAGATATGTCATCTAACTTGAAAGCCCCTCAAGGATGTAGACCATCCCTACAAAACAGCTCTGCTAATATATACTGTACAGTGAGCCAGGAGGCAGAGGAGGGGTGAAGGAGCAGGACATAGGAACATCATAAGTTTGCAAAATCTTAAAGCTGATATTGCTGCCAGAGATAACATATTGTCAAACCACAGCTGAAACTCTCCTGGGAGTTATTGTCATGACTGTAACTCAATCTAAAGTTGAATCTTCCATAAAGTAGGGCACATGAAAAAGACTCAGCTCATTATTTTTTTTTATTTGAAAAGTGTTTTTCAAAAAGTAGTAATAATGTTGCTCAAGGTTTTTGTTCAAACTTTAAACAAAAGGTTTTAATATGGAGTAATGAATGCAGCCAAACACAAACTTAGATTGCCAATTACAGGTGAAGACACTATTTTTTCTCACACTGTGAAGTTCCTGTTTATGTCTGAGGCTATGAAGTGTCACAGCAACAAGAATAGGTAACACTAAAATTTTGGTAACAGAATAATTGTTATGATCTCTGTGTTTATTTGCAAAGAGTTCCAGAACCAAATTCCACAAAGCCAGATTGACTGCCTGAAAAACTTCTCTTTTCTCTGTCCTGGTGGCACTTAGTGCTCTTATTCCATGACCCTACACAGGAATGGGAGCTTGTGGTACATCAAACCTCTGTAGAATGAAGGTGCATATGTACAGCATGGCTCCTCCCTTGCTTCTGAGTAGGGAAAAATGGCATTCATCGCTACTGTAAGTGAAGGGAGGGGACGAGAAAGGGAGCATGTCATCAGAGAAGCAGTAGGGGAAGGTTTCTAATGGCAGAAATGGAAATTAGGCAGTTTCCTCCAATTTGTTTTAAATGAAAGGCAAACACATAGTTGCATCTTGTAATACCCTGCACATAACCAGCATCATTTTCAAACAGAGATGCAATTAAACATGACTGCATGCACATAGCCTTTTCAGGGGACACAATGAAGGGTGGAAAAGTGGAGACAAGGGCCAAGAAGCACGATTTTTAATAGTGGACCTAGTAATACAGACACATTTTGGTACCAAAGTTCTAAAACAGGCAGGGTCATCCAGATCAGAACCATTGGGGTTTTTTTCAGTTCCGAGTGAGTATTTGTTCATTTAAGTATTCTTTTTTCTCCATTAGGGGTAAAAAAGCACCATTTTAAAATTAAGGATTTAAAATTACTTTAAAATTAAATCTTGTTCACAGCTGAGCAGACTGAAATAGATTTTGAAAAATGTACCTAAATATGTAGTCTTGACTAAGTTTGTAAAGAAATAGCAATTGAAGATAATTTATCTCTACATATGCTTTATTGCCAAACAAAATCCTATCCACAGAAAGCTGGAGATACCAGAGAGCTTCTCGGTAGTAAGGAAGCTCAGAGCCAAGAAGGTCTGAAAAGATGAAGGTTGCGGACTATCAAGAACTTTGAAGGAATTGGAGCTAAGCCTGAAAACAGGATAAAAAAGGGCACAAAACTAGGGTGTTTGGGAAGACAAATTGATATGGCAAGAGAGGGTGGAGAAAACAGAAGCATAAGTACCTTCCATGAGTGGGATGAGAAGCTCAAGGGAGAGAAACAGATGAGGGGGTGAAAACTGGGAGCAGGCAGTATGTTTCTCCAGACAGCACCAGAAGGCCTTTCTAGGACTGGAACTGGGAGTATCAGTGAGCTGTGGGTCCTTGTGTGCTAGTGGTCAGGAGCCTGAGCACTGGAAGTGACGCTGCCACCAAATCTCTTATGAGGCCTCTGCCAGATGTGTGATTCCTGTTCCCCCCCAAAGATACAAACGTAGAAAATTTGTTTTGTTTGCGTACCCACATGTGCTGAGTAAACACATTTTGGGGACAGATACTAATAAAACAATGCATTCAACCTTGTAATGAGAAATCAAAACTTCAAAACAACAAACAGAAAGTCAGTAATGCAGTCACTTCTGGAAAACAGGATTTTTGGACTGAAAATATATTGGGTTTGAATTTTCCTATTGAAAAGATATATTTCAATTTTCATGTTTGTTATTTTATATTCCAACTAGAATTTAGTAATGAAGGCTGATATTTGCTACTGGTTTAGGAGTCAGCATTCTAGCAGGCAACTGGCTGAGAAACAAAAATTGCTTTAGTTATTAACATTTTAATAATTTTGGCAATAAATACATTTTATAACTCCTAATCTAAATGGTGAACTATAATACAATACAGTATCATATAATATTTAAATTTATTACATTTTAAAAGTATTACTTCTTATCTAGTCTCTAAAATGTTATTTCCTAGTGGATTATTTAAATTTTTAAAGACACAGTATTTCAGATGGAAAACTTTGCACTGAAAATAGTCCATCTGCTTAAATTTTAACAGGCTTCCCACAACAGAAAGGGCACACAGCACCTGAGGTAAAGGGAATGTCTTTTTTTGGCATCTTTTGCAGAAAGAGCATAGACATTCAGGAGCAAGTGGAGCTGAAGGTACTTTACATCTGTCCACACTTTCACCTTACAAGTATTTCAGCTCTATCTATTCCTGATATTCATTATCTTTGGAGTTAACATAAAAAGAGTAGAGATTTTTATTACTTTTCAACAGACTTGGAAATGAAATAAAGTTAAGATTATATAATACAGTTTTTACACAATCTCTTTTGCACTACCTTTAACTGTATTTCCAGTACCCTAAGATTATAGGATTTCAGATTTCTAACAGAAGTTTAGACATGGTACATATGTGTTCATTGTGACCACTGTACAAATGTTTGTACCATATTTTCCCCAGAAAACTCTTTTTGTGTTTTTTTAAGCTTTGTTTGAAGAATAGCCTGAAAGCTCTCACTTAAATCTACCTGTTTTACCCTTTACTCTGCAAGAACATCAAACTGTACATTATTAGAATAAATGAAATATTTTCTACTAAATCTCAGAACCCATGTAGATAAGAAGAAATAATCTTTTTTTTTCCTGCAAATTTAGGGAGATTTAAACAATTAGTTATCACCAATGAGCTATTTTCAGTACAGTAGTAAAAATTGAATATTGAGACCTTTAGACATAGTCTTTGTTTCTTTAACAAAACAAAACAAAACAAAACAAAACAAAGCAAAACAAAAGCCTTTGATAAGGAGGAGTTACAGAAATTATAAGAATAGCTGTCTTTTATCGATGAGACTTGTTTCATCTTCTCAAATGCCAGCTAAGTTCTTTCCTGCTTGTAAAATGAGAGATACTCATTTAAATGTTCACATCTTACTCAGATTCTAAGGTTCAGAGAGACCTCCCTAATGATTCAGAAGCTAAGTTTTATTCTGTAATGAACTGCACCAAAGATTTTTAGCTAATCATTTCAATCCCTGCAGGAAAAACACAAATTAACAGGAGTCCTAACTTCAAAGGTAAAATGTACATACTTTCTCTAGTCTCCGTGCACAAATGCAAGTATGAAAGTCCTTATTCAGTGAAGGCCTAATTCCTTTCAAACGAGACTGAAGTAGATAGCTGCAAATTGTCTTCTAATGCCCCCACAAGACCTGACAGAGGAGATGCTCATAGAGACAGAAGTTTGGGGGAGCTCTGTGATACCTACCTAAGGAAGTAGCTGGTAGAATAAATTTCAGTCTTTATAAGTCAGCAAAGTTGAGCTATAAGCAAAAGAAAAAGGCAAAGGTCATATGCATTCTTTGGGGGAGGATAGCACCTGTGACCATTCAAAGTACTTGATTTTAGAAAATTGTCTCCAGAAATAGAGTCCCTACAAAAGACTCAGATTTTGCAGAATATGATCAGACTACTCAGAGAAAATAAATGAGCTATTTTTATATTTAACTATAAATTACTATTATTATTTTAACATTATGGTCTCGGAACTACATGGCAATTTCAAAAATTGGTGACATTTCACAGATTTACAATGGGCCTCATGAGACACTGGACAATCACCCACAACTGCAGTAGATAAATTTACTACTACATTTGCATTTCTTCCCTTTCTAAATATAGCTATACAACAAATACTTCAGGAAAAGTGTCAGTTCTGTTTAATGTCTCGACTTCAAGGAATCTTCTGCCACAATCTTGCCCTTCACAATCTCCAATCACAAGGCAAAGGCCAACACCACAGTTAATGCTGATATATGAGCTCATGATTTAAGAGAAATTTTTAACAGGACTTGGTAAAAGGACAACTCTGAAACAGTTAGTGTATGCCAAGCACTTTGTATTGGATTTGAGTGGCAAGGTTTTGGTAGCAGAGCGGGCTACAGAGGTGGCTTCTCTGAGAAGCTGCTACAAACTTCTTCAGTGTCTGATGGAGCCAATGCCAGACAGCTCCAAGATGGACGTGTGGCTGACCAAGTCTGAGCCCATGGGCAGTGGTGGTAGAGCCTTTGGAATAATTGATTTAAGAAATAAAAAAGGTTATTTTGCAGAAGGAAACTGCAGCCAGAGGGGAGAGGAATGAGAACATGTGAGAGAAACAGCCCTGCAGACACCAAGGTCAGGGCAAAAGGAAGGGCAGGAGATGCTCCAGGCGCTGTAGCAGAGATTCCCCTCCAGACCATGGTGAAGACCAAAGCAAGACAACCTATCCCCCTGCAGCCTATGGAGGTCCATGGTGAAGCAGATATTCACCAGCAGCCCATGGAGGACCCTACACTGGATCCCCAAAGAAGGCTGTGACCCCACGGGAAGTCCGTGGTGGAGAAGACTCCTGGCAGGACCTGTGGACCCTTACAGAGAGGAACACATGCTGGAGCAGGTTTGCTGACCCCATACTGGGGCAGTCTATTTCTGAAGAACTGCACCGCCTGTGAAGGACTCATGCTGGAGACATTTCTGGAGAACTGTCTCCCGTGAGAGGGACCCCACACTGGAGCTGGGGAAGAGTGTGAGGAGTTCTCTCCCCAAGGAGGAAGAAAAGGCATAAACAATATGTAATGAACATGTGATAAGGTGTATTCCCTGTCACCCTGTGCTGCTCAGGATGAGAAGGTAGAGAATCAGGAAGAGAGTTCAGCCCGTAAAGGAGAGAGGGGTGAGGGGAAGGTGTTAATTTTGTTTTACTTCTCATTTTACTGATCTGATTTTATTGGTAATTCAATTAATTTCCCCAAGTTGAGTCCATTTTGCCCACCACAGTAATTGCTGAGAAATCCCTGCCTGCCCTTACCTCAACCTAAGAGCCTTTTGTTATATTTTTTCTCCCTAGTCCAGCTGAGAAAGGGAGGATAGTGTGGCTTTGGTGGGCACCTGGTAACTAGCCAGGGTCAAACCATCACACAAATACTTGAGCCTACAGCCAGTGCAATTCTAACTAATCACCATAAAGACAGTGTTTTGGGTTTTATGAGTCAACTGTTATTCTTTAATGAAAAAATGTGATGGCTCAGTCCCCTTTTACATTTATTCATAATTCCATCTAGATTTATGTAATATATGGAAGCTGGCAGTTAAAACAACTAATTAGTGACCCCAGAGACCTACTGTACATTTTAGGAACATGCAGCAATACTCTACATATTGAACAGGTTCCTGTTCTGGCAGAAATTTTCCATGAGGGACTGAGTTAACAGCCAGTAACACACAACTCTTGTTCTTTGCTTAATGCATTATAAAAGGCTACCTCTTCCTCCTTGCTATGGGTAAATCCAAAACAATTAAAATGAATAGATTTCTGTGTCTATTATCTGTTCAATACAGCCCATGACATTTTTATATTGACTTTCATCCCAGAAAATCTTTGTTATGACCATCTAATTACTGTCTGACCACTCCTTTCCCAAACACACCATTAAATAATAACAGTTTGGGAAAAACCTATGCAGTTGTATAGCCAAAGGCCAAAAACCATCCAAAGATAAGAACAGAAAATAACTGTAGCTAATAATACATAATGGTACAATACTTATCAGAATGGGTGCAGAAGGAAAAAGAATAATTAAAATAGAAAGAAAGCTGTCACTATGTAGCAAGTTCCAATAGCATAGAGCAATAAGCCTCCTTCCAAATGCAAACTAAAATACAGACAAACATTGCTACCCTCACCTATCTAGGCTTAAGAAACACATTCCCATCCTGTGCAGAAATATACAGACCTAGAACAATCCCACTGGAGAAGAGCCTGGAGGAAAGTTACTGCATCTGTTTGTTACGGATTCCATTTGACCTATTCTTTCAATGGCTTTCAAATTCCTGCCCTGCTCCTGGATAATTAGCAATTCATTGAATCAGGGTAAAAAACGTAATATATTATCTGGTAATTTATATTATGAATAGCAATTTGCATAATAGGCCCTAAAACACTAAATGGCCTTGTAATGGAAATTGTAGAGATCAAAATAAATCTCTAAAAACTATGTAGGATTATGTCTACTTTTGTATAATACTGAGTTTAGCATATCTATACATTGCAGTCACAGAAGTGATGGCCACATAGCATAACAGTGGGCTCCTACAGTATTAAAGCCATCACTGGTTACCTTACCTCACACCTGTACAGTGGCACATTGTGTGTGACCTGTATTGTGTCTGTATTGCAGGTGCTCTGAAGTAGCATCTTTCCACTGAAAAATAGCTTTTTTTTTTTTTTTTTATCCCCTCAAAATACTGCAGTTTAGACCTCTTGCCATGCTGAGTGATGGGAGCTGCAGCTAGACAACGTTAATACTGTCACTTAGGTCACATACTTCTGCCACAGGCATTACACCTTCCTTTTTAGTGAAGAGAGACAGTGTATCTTGGGATTCCCTTGGTCACTGAGCTGACAGAAGATGAAATACAGCTTTGGACCATGTCCACTGAAGAGAAGAGGAAGAAGACAAACAAAACCACACAGTTCAGTGGAATGAGAGGGTCTAAACATTTCCACTGGCTAACAATGTCTGGATTTTCTAGTTTGACCCTCAAATTTCTTAGTTTTCTCTCTACGTCATTGAAAAAAAAGTGTTTTTTTTTCAAAGCTGTTTTCAAGTGAATGGTTTTGCCAACACTTTGTAATGATTTACATGACTAAAGACCCTGCACTGGGCAAGACACTAAATGCCCAGAAGTGAAGCCTTTCGCATTCAATATGCCACAATATTGTTTTAAAACTTCAGTAATCCTTAATTCTAGGACAACACTGGGAATTCCTCTTCAGTGAGCCTACCTACCATAATTTCATTACCTAAAACCTCATAAGTAGATAAACCTTACAGACTACAGACATTGTTGCAGTTGTGGAATTACTATTTGTGAGTATATTCTTCTTTACTGGTTAGGTATGGGAACGTTTGTCACCATGAACTGCCTCAGATTATTTTATGTATCCTCATCTGTGCTCAGTCATGAAACACTGACTTTTTGACAATTAAGAGGATAAGCACTCTGGATTATACACCATCAACACTGTAATATACACAATACCTGCCAGAATACAATCTGATACCATCAGTGTGAGGAAGTTAAGTTAATGTTGGATCTGATGGGCTGATAAGATGATAAACATGATCAATATGGTAAGATGAACGCTGGTTTTCCAGTTTATGGTATGGAACACATAAAAAAAGTGTTAATTTAATCAAGCCATCTTAAGAACTTTGCTAATTAGCTTCCTTTTTGTGCTATGATATTAATTCACCTAATTTTATAGTGGTTTGCACACTTAATTTATATTGTTTGCTCATTTGATTCTTGATAACAAAGTACACAGAATAAGAAACCTGCATATTTAGGCTTTTCTACCTTCATAACAAGGATTTAGATCTAAAGGATCACAGGGATGATGGATGTTCAGATTTGTGAGTTATTCAGTGTAGTCTCTATAAAATAATCCCTGTTCCACATAATACACTTTTGGGTTCAGATATAGCCAGAAAGTCATCTTACCCTTCCTTACAATTTTTGAAGGTGACTATGTCACCTTCTGAAGGTGGCATGTCCAGAGAAATCTGCCTTTCCTCTCCTGGTTTGCTCTCCTCTCAAAGCAGAACTGAGTCAGCTGACCCAGGTGCTCTGCTCCAATTTATCTGCGTTTTATGGCCTCACAAACAACTTCCTGGCAACTCCATATCACGTACTCATACCAGAGCTACGAGCACCCAGCCAGAGGCTCTGCATTTTCAGGCTTCCAAGCCTTATTCATAAAACCACTGTAACCAGCCAGAGCTCCTGAGTGGACTCTTTATTTTTGTCAGCTCCAGTGTCTTTCTATATCTACAACGTGATTATTGGGAGATGACTCACCAGAAGATACTGCCTTCTTGTTCTACTTGCCTTTTGTTTTGTTTTTTTCACCTTAGCCCATATTCAACTTATTAAATTTATTTAAACAAGATAGCATAGATAAACAGTGACTATGCATGACATGGTTTATAAATAAACCACCAGAGCCAGAGACTTAATAAATAAAAAGCAGCTATTCTGTGACTGTTCTTTGGTTTTATTAGTTTTTCTTCTTACTAGAGGAATGTGAGATGACACAGGAGCTGCTGCAAGTCTGACCTGTTTCCCCAATCCATTAGTCCCATGGTGATACGAGCAAAGCAGAGGCAATGAATCCAACCCAATTTGCCACTGCTGCAATTCCATTTAATATCAGAAAATGCAAAGGTACAAGATGAGAGCAAGGCACTGTGGGCTTGTTTTTTAAAAGTCAGATGACTAGGTGTGTCTTTCTGTCCTAAAAACATTACCAGGTTAAAATTATGTAAATGCATCTGAGATTCACCATAAACATCAAGTATCCCCTTAAGACAGCAGACTCTATAGTTTAATTGTAGGCAAATTCCAAACTCCAGCTAACGGGACTGTGCCTACTGACAGTCTCTAAGTCAGTAGAGAAAAGGAGACAGAACACTTACAAAAAATGAGGCTGAAAGTGTTCCTTCATATCCTTCACTGGTTTCAATGTCAGCTTTCAGAGAGGGGACCCCTCAAGTCATTCAATTCCTTGGTCTTCATCAAGCCCTGAATACTTTGTATAAAATAATTTAATGATTAGACTTCTAGTTAAATTTTTCAAAAAGTGATTAGGTTAATTACTTATGGAAGTTAATTTCCCTGCATAATTAATGTCCCATTGAAACCCATAATGTTTAAGAATTATTTAACTATATACGGCAAAATCTTCCAAACTCCTGTTCAGTTTCTTGCTTTCTAATCAAATAAAGTTTTAATTAGGTCTCAGTGAATCTATGTAGAAATAGGGAAAATTAATGCAAAGTTAGTCTTTTCTCTTTTTCACTATTGTAAATTATGAATGGGTGCTCATCACAAATTCAGCCGCTCAGTCAGCTTGCAAGAAATTACAAACAATTCTCACCATGTAGCACGATAGCAAAGAACTACATCAAATAAATTATTTAAGAATCTTCTAAAAGTTTATTATTGTCAGTGAGAGTCAAGCAAGATATCTTCTTCCATTAGCAGCTCAGAAACAGAATATTTCACTTAGGACTTCTCAGATGCTTCCCTTACTTTTGCAGAAATCCCAGGGAACTGTTTTGTACTACAATTTGACTCTTTAAAAGAAAAGATGCCCATTAATGGTATTTTGGTAAATGTGTCATATATATGAACTGAGCAAGAAGTTTGGCAAAATAAAGTCAACACATATCCTCTGACAAGATTCTTCACTTATGGGATTTGAGAACTTAAATCAGAAGTCAAAGTACCTGATGGCTTTAATAGGCTTACATATTGTAATGAACCTGTAATGGAAAATGTGTGGCTCCTTTCCCCTCTCCATGACAGTATCTGACAAAAATGTCATTACAGCCTCAGGCATTCCCAGCGTGCAACAGAATGTGTGCCACAGGGATTTTTCTTCTCTTATTCATTACGGATATAACCTGCAGAAGTCTCAGTGTTATTACCAACACAAAATCAGGTCAGCCAAATCTTGATCCAGCTGACTTTTGAAATCCTCCACAACCTCCACTTAAAAGGGTTTTTTATGACCCAGTCATTGAAGCTTTAAATCCAGAGTCCATGGCTTTTTCTTGTTTTTGTATAAGCTGCTACCACTGAGAAAATTTTATCATTGCCATCTTTGCCATTCAGACAGCTGTAGGCTACTATCAGGTAGCTTCTTAGTTTCATTTTCTTCACATGTAGCTCCCTTTTGTCTACTCACAGGTCATGAGCTTGAGATCCCTGACATCCCAGTCCCTCTCTGGATACTCTGTCTGGAACTTTTCACATTTCTCAATGTCTCTTTTTAATTGAATATCCATAATTGGAAAGTCTTCAAGTACAGCCTCAGCAGTGCCAGAGAAAAGCAAACTAACTTTGCCTGTCTGCTAGCCATGCTTCTCCTTACACAGTCCAGCACATCTTGTTTTATTTGCATTGAGAAAGCACTACTTACTTAAAAGGCTTTGACCCTTCCTTACCAGTGATTGTGAAAGATTATGATGAAAGTCAAGTTTGCTGCAAATCAGAAAATTTAATTATCTTGGGCCTCTGCATACTGGGTTGGAGAGTTCTGGTTCTTGGTAATTTATATACCTGTTTCATCAAATATTTAACAACATCATTTTCTACTACTGCCCAGAATTATTTCTTTTTGTCTTATGATTAATTTTATTCAATCTTGAAGATATTGAGAGCCATCTGCAGAAATTTGGGAAGAGATTGCTAGCTATTGATACAGTGATTTTTTTTTTACTTTCACTACTCTGATCCTTTAAATTTAAGAAGACAACTTCTACACCATTACATCAGGCAGAGCCATTACCTTATGTCACAGGGAAGACATAAACATTACTTTCACACTGTTTTTACACTGGCTCTTTGTTCATTTCCTTTTCCATCTCCCTCTTTTGCAATTTTCTAAAATGAGCATCACATTGTCCAAAACCACATTATCACTGCGTAGGCAGAGAAATAAGACAACCATTTCTGAGTTCAGTCCTGCAGCTGTTTCTACAGATCAAACAGAGTCATTAATCAAGCTTGGTGGATGGGTGTACTTGAAGAAAAATACATTCAAATGTTGCCAACTGCACACCTTTTTTTTTCATCTGTGAAACATATTTTGCTCCCTTTGTTATAAAAAATGTGTGTCATTTATTATTGTTTAAAGGAGTATCTTCTCACCTTTCTTCCCATAACTTGTTATAACAAAAATATTTCTACATTTTTCTGTTCAGCATTGTCTAACTGCTTTGTAAGACCACAGCCTGATCAGTGGTATTTCCTACTCTCCAGAGTGAGAGTATGCAGAGCACAGGCTTTGAGGACTGTACTATAGATATTAAAACATCCAGCTGCTTATAACGAGACTACCCAGACAACCTTGGTTTTGGTTTTGCTGTTTTTTTTATTTATTTCCATGAAAAAATTGTAGCTTTTTGAGGTCTCCATAACTGAAATTTGGGTGGAGGAATATTCTCAAGCTTTTCAAATGCAGTCTCCACCAGGACCTTGGATATCTCACAGGAACCTCTGCTCCAGAGGCTGAAGACCTGCACGTCCAAAGGTCATGGTGCCAGAGATGAATTCTCCCCCTCCCAGTATATATGCTCATACATGAGCAAGCAAACACCCTGTATGTGGGGCACAGCCCGTGTGAGCATCCGTATGTTACTAATATTTCTGTTGCTTCCATGACAGAAAATTATATACCCAGAGAAGAGCTCATTTTCTATTTCCATAAGCAGCACAATAGATCACCTTATTATTCTGCCACAAATTGAGTGTAGTTTTCACTGTGATTCCTCAAAATGCAGGCAGCCTCTTTCACTCACAAATGAAACAGCACACAATGCCTGCCAGAGCCAATACTCCCACACTATGTACACCTAACTCTAGATGCTGAACCTTCAGGATCCGAGGACACTTCAAATTATGCTAGATGCTAAACTGGCACTCAGCTGGCTTCCAGAGTAGGAAGAGGAAAATGGCTTCTCTGCTTCATGTATTCGCATATAACACAGTAGAAAACATTGTCCTGATTTTGGGTTGTTTTCTAATACCATCCTTCCTGATCCAGCAACCTTTGTCTCCTACACCCAGCTCAAAGTATCCCATTAATCATAACCACTCTCTGTTTTCAGTCCTTTAAACAGATGTCCGTCATCATCTGAAAAACCTTCTTTGTGGGAGGATTTCAAGGCTGTCCTGGACAGAAGGAGGAGATGGAGATGAGCCAGTCAGCACAGCAACAGTTGGCAGCTGCAGGAAGCAATCCAGCAGTCCTCCAAAAAGAGGGAGAAGAAAGGACAGTAACTAGGTCGCATTTTAGTGCTGTGTATTAGGTTTAACAGGGAGGTGGAGACAAGGAAAAATAACCCTGTCCATGGGCTCAGGAAGAGTCCCTTCACAGGGACTGTGGAGGACAGCCCCGAGAGGGATGGCACTGTGCACCTTTCCCTCACACAGTTTTTTAAAATCGGCTCCCCAGCAGAAGTGCCGTGCTCCTTTCCTACTCACTGCCTGCCCAGCTCACTGCTGCCATCCTTATCCCGACACATCAGTCCTGCATTTGCTTGCTGGCTGCATCTTTGTAATCAAATAACATCATGGCAAGTCCTTTGCGTGCAATGGCTCCTTCTCTAAGCCAGAATTTGTATTTGCAAATATGTTTTAATCGCTAACAATCCATATGCAAGTGCTGATGCTAAGAAGGAAACAAAACTGTTTGTATTGCCAGCTTTGTGACTGCAATGTTTACAGTTTTACTTTCAAATGCAGAAAACAATATGTCCAGCCTTTCAAGGGCCAAGTCATACTGCAAGAGCTCTTATTTTGTAGTAGTATTATTTCTGTGGGTTAGGTGAGCAGAACTCAGGTCCTGGAGGTTAATGTTTTAGAAATGGCTACCCATGGCAAATTGCCGGTGTCCTGGACAAAACCATACATCACAAAATACTATGTATAACATCTAGGAGTGACCATCTGAATTCTAACCAATATTTTTTTCTTCTTGTTTATCCATCACTTAGATATTCTCTTTCAAGACCATTCCACCTAATTCCTAAAATCTTCCATTTGCAAAAAAATGGTCATGTTTCTTTTCTAATTCCTTGAAAAAATATATTGTTTTAAAAGCCTTACTTTTGTTGCAATTACATTTTCATATGCAGACCAGTATATGTGTCTGTGGCTTTATATACAGGTATAGACAGAAACAGATGTTTCACTCTCTTTCTCCAACTGCTTGTATTTCAATTCTATATGCTTACTGGGATACAGCACATTTCAAGTTATTGTAATATAGCTCCTCTATGTCTTTATGGCAGCACAGTCTTTTTATTTGGTATTAATACCTCTAGAGGCTTTAAATAAAATCCATTATGTGTAAGTCAGTAAAAGGATGACAAAATGAAAATATGTAAATAAATCAGGAAAATATGTAAATAAAACAGGACAATTTATTTATTGGCAGAGTATGCCAGCTGTTGACAATAACCTGTTGCCCCTTCAAGCTAGCTGATTTGACAGTGATCTAGAAAAAAAAAAATTCAAGTGCCAAACAGTTCACTGTGTGAGTGAATATTTATTACAGTAGGCATATTATCATCTAAAAAGCGAAAAATGCATTTGCCATGTGGCAGTGAGAGGCAGCCAGACCAGCAAAGAAGGTTTTTAAATTAGAACTCTAAGGACTCTTAGATAGATTTTTAAAAGGACTAAAATTAAGGTATTCCCACCAGGAAGGTCCACTGTAAGGGGTTTTTTTATTAATCCTGATTGCATGAGTAGTTCAATAATTATCTGTGAGTTTCACAACGGAGTTATATAAAGGAATTATTGATTACCACTGCTAAAACTCACCTACATAATTATTTTTCTGCTTCCTTTCAGGATACTTCAGACCTCAGCTAAAGATTCCCTCATTAGAAATGGATAATGAGTGGTAGGGTTTCTTATCTCTACTTTTTTTTCATGTGGAATTTTTCAAGATTCTTTTATACTCATACTGTCTTCTGCCTTCTGAGTCATTCCTCTATAGCTGTATTTTGAGCATTTCTCCTTCAAGTCTCATGAGTCTTATTCCTTGAGGTGTTTCAGGGTATTTTCACCACAGGCTGATCTGAGTAATGACTTTGGCTATGCAGAAGCATATCAGAGGCACCTGCCACATTTTCTGAGCCTACTGAGGTGACCACAGTGGCTATGTATTGACTGTGGCCAAGAGAAAATTAAGGTCTAGATCAATTAGCAGCCCAGAACTGCAAAACTACTGCTATCCTCAACCTGTGGGGGAGGAAGGAGAAACCAGAGCCTTTAAAAAGTTATCTGCTTGCACAAGGCCCCTTTTGCTTAGTCTTGGCTTCTCCAGTGAAGTATTTTGACTCATTTATATATGACAGTCTTTGATAAACATGTAAATTTCTCTGCATTTCTTGTTTTTTCTTACATTTTTACTATCTCAAGAAGACTTCCTTGGAAGCCATGCTGCGAAACATGGCTTTCCCAAGTCAAGAACTCAGAAGTTAAGCACTTTGGTGAGCTAGCTAATATTAGTGTTCTGGGGTCCATACAATCCCGTAAATTACCTCCTTTAAGGTCTTGCTGCTGACCATCCAGCATTTCTTGAGCTACAAGATTGCCACTGTTTGTAAAGTAATCAAGGAGATTGATTGTAAGAACTGTTTTGTTTGCTCATGCTTATTCTCCTTCTTTTACTCTTCCTAGTTCTGTCACATTTCACTCCATGTGGGAGAGTAATATATGGCACATATCTGCTGAGTTGTTCTAAGAACCAGGCACTTTCCTTACATAAATTCCCATTCAAAAAGATGTGAACTTGCAGAAACAACTCCATATCTAGGGTAATATTGAGTGAAGATGGCTCAGCATGCTACAAATTACACTTTCCATCTCTAGCACAGCTCCTTTGTGCTGCAGGGGAAATAATTTCATAGAAAGATAGGAGGTGTATCAGCACTGCTTTCCCTGAGGGTGATACACAGGAAACAAACACTTCTAGCTGCTGCTGTGAGCCCTACATGCTCTCTACGGGCAAATGCTGTGGGAAAATATAGACTTCTGAGCTGCAGTTTAATAGGAACTAGCAGCATCTGAAATTAAAAAAAAAAAAAAATCTGTAATAATAATAACAATTATTTTAAAAAGAAATTTTTTCTGTGCTTAAGATCTGGAAATGTTGGTCCCAGTACTCAGCTGCAGTCATACCAAGGTGAGAAAAAAAAGGTCCATGAACTGGGCACAAAAAGTAATCTTAGCCCCTGAAAACAGGTTAATAAGAGTATAAACTAGTGCGATCTTAAATAGAAACAATATATGTACCACTTTTCCTGGTACTAGTCCTCACAGGCTTGGACCCTAAGCAAGCTCCCAAAGGAATACTTCCTAACCTCCCTTCTTATTTCTGCCCATCTAACCAACCTCCAAATTTATCAGCAGATTAAGTCCTCAAAAAGACAATGCAGATGGTTTTGTGCCTAACTTCTAGGAGTTAGAGAGGTGTCTTTACTGCCCATGCTTTCTCCTTAACTTGACCTGGCCTTTGCATGCTCTCCTGTCTTCACTTGGTTAGTTTAAATTGAAGTAAAAACACACGTTTTTTTGCCCTGTAAAGAATCACCTTTGCAGTTGCTTCCCTGTCTTCTCTTCATTTTGAAGTCTTTGCAATTACAGTATAAGTGACAGCTGCACAACTGAGGTTAAAGAAAAGCCAGCAAGTCTGATTCATTGGTAGAAATTTAGAACCTCCTGAAACTAATGGGCAAGGTAGAGGGAACTTGTGCAATTGAAGTGAGAGCTCTGTTGCTTTCTGTTCCCTTCTTAAAATGAAGAAGAGTGGGAGGTGAGGCAGAAGAACGAATTTTAGGATGCCTGGATAAGATTATTTGATAGATGGTTTGCTACTTGGCTCTAACTGCAATAGTTCTGCTGCTGGAAATTCTGAAAATAGGGATCATGAGGCTAAAGAAGGAATGCGAAAGGGGGAAAATGAGAAGGAATGGGACAAAAAGGATTAAAAATAGAAATTAGGTTTGTGGTTTACATTATGTACTTTTCATTTCAAAGTTTATTCCTGTCTTATGTGTGCTGGCACCTTTGTGGTTAATACACTGTATAGAGAACTGTCATTTCTTTATGATATTCAAACTATGGCCTATGAATTTGGTATTAGTTCACAATTATTCAAATTGGGCATTAAGAAACTAGTGCTAAAGTTTTTCATTTCTACCAAAATGGTTGTACTTCTGCATGTAAAAGAATGAAAAACAAAGAAGGGTATTCAAATGGGTTGAGAACGCACATTCTGTTCAGCAGAGCCCCCTGTGTGGAGACTTTATGAGACAATCACACTGGCTGTTAAGCATTCTG
Source organism: Pyrocephalus nanus (assembly GCA_038380795.1). Taxonomy (NCBI): domain Eukaryota; kingdom Metazoa; phylum Chordata; class Aves; order Passeriformes; family Tyrannidae; genus Pyrocephalus; species Pyrocephalus nanus. Next base: position 81,173,179 of record CM076260.1, on the reverse strand, counting down.
CCATTGAATCTGTAATTATATCATTATCCAGTTGCTAAACAACATGGATTTTGAGGGCTTTCATGATTTCCTGCCTGCTCTTATCTGAACTTGATTCCTGTCTGATAAAATATGTATAAAACATATTATGGAACTGCCTGTTGACTTTTCTGAGGTTTTGATTTTTAGTAAAAGGCATTGAAACTACAACTCTTTAAATCCAAGTAAGTCTTATAAGCAGCACAGGTAAATAACAAACTAGATCCACGGTTTCCAACAGATCCAAACCTAACACAACACTGCAGCGTTCCTTGCAATCAGAAAACCCTTCTCTTCAGCCCGTCATAGTACTGCAGTCTCTAGGAAATTCGTTCACCTTTCCTTTTTTCATTACATTCTGAACAGTATTAAAGGCAAATTCCTTTAGGTGCTGTGCTAGCATTATCTCTCTGCTAATGAAAAGTGGCAGTTGTCACAGAAACTATACTCAGGTCCCACTTGGCAGCAAATTGCACAACAACTCTGAGCATTGCCAGTGGCACCCTCCCGGCTTGAGCAGAGAATAAAACATCTTCTTGGGATAGCACCTATCTTTTGTCATTTGTGGTGTTCTCTGTAAAGTTCATGGACACTTGACCATAATATCTGTGGCTGCAGCCCAAGGTGGCCCTGAAAGACAGGTGATGTCATTTTTCCTATTCACCAGGTACAACTGTCATTCATTTTCTTTCAGTCACTCAGCACATCATTGAATAAGAATTTATGTGGCTAAACAGTGTTTAAATGTAAGTTGAAAACATGATTTTTGTGAAAATGACTGTTACCCATATCTGATGGCAAGCAGATCCCTGCTGTGACAAAAGCAGCAGCATGACTTCAAGAAGACTTTTCCTTTTCAAAATATACAGAAAAAAATGTCCTTTTTCACCAGATTTCATAGGGCACTAAGCATATAGCAGAGAACATTTTGCTAAATATTGTGATAATTCCAGTTATTTGCTTATCAACTGTACCTTTTTTCATCTAATTAAAAAAAAAATCCTTCTTTTTGTGGCACTCTGTTTTTTTTCTGAATCCTGAGAGACATAGATGTGCCATCTCTAGAGAGAGGCAACAGCAGTGGCAGTCAATAGGTGAACTGTAGCATGAATGCTAGGAGTTGTCAAAGGTGGAAATGGCCAGTTATTCCATGCTGCCTCCTAAATGATCCCGTTCTAATATTCCACTATTGTAGATCTTGGTGAGACAGGGAAATTCACAGGTTGTAACCTTGCAAAACAGACTTAATTTTACTGACCAGAAGCACCAGGAGGACAAAATGCCATATCTTTTCTTTCTAAGGCTGCCATGACACAAGCAAAATGCTGACATTTTTTTCTCATCTGCATAACACAGTTCCAAAGACAGGTTACAGCAGCACTCTGTAGCAAACTCTTAATGCAAGTAATTACTCGTAGATGGTAAAATCTCTATTTTTTCTCTACACCTTGAGAAATGCCCATGAAAATATATTTAATAGGAATGTAATTAGGTACTTATTGCTTTTGTCATTTAAAACAAGGTAACCAGATGTCAAGGAAAAATCTCAGAAAGATATATTTATATTTAATTAATATACAGTAACTAGCTCATTAAAGTTAAGTTAAATGCTTATTTGAGACTAATAGTAACCCCTTTTTATTATAGTTTCCATTTGCTGTGGCTGACAGAGCAATAAATTACTGTTCTAAAAGCTAGCAAACAAAATGTTTTAGATGTCCTGGTTTCAGCTGGGGTAAAGTTAATTTTCTTCCTACTAGCTGATATAGTGCTGTGTTTTGAATTTAGGATGAGAATAACGTTGATAGTACACTGATGTTTTAGTTACCAGTAAGCAGCACTTACACAGAGTCAAGACCTTTACGGCTGCTCAGCCCACCCCATGAGGGGACACAGCCAGGACAGCTGACCCAAGGGACATTCCATACCATATGGCATCATGCTGAGTATATAAACTGAAAGGGGGAAAAGTTGGTCAGGGCTGCTGCTTGGGAACTAGTTGGGCATAGTTTGTCAGTTAGTGAGTGATTACATTGTGCAACGTTTGTTTTCGTATATTCTAATTCTTTTATTGTTATTATTATCCCTTTCTTTTTTTGTCCTATTAAACTGTCTATGTCCCAACCCACGAATTTTGCTAGGTTTGTTCTTCCCATCCTCTCTCCCATCCCACTGGGGGCAGGATGGTGATTTAGTGGGTGTGTGCTGTTCAGCTGTCTGCCAGGTTAAACCACAACAAATGTTTATTGTCTCTGATCACCTCTGTGGTGAAGAAAATGAGAGTAATTGTGTGGTACTATTGCAAAGCAGAATAGTAAGCAAGTTATTTAAACAAGAAGAAATCCCAACAGTGTCATGTTAGGGAAGTAGCCAACAGGAGTCCTCATGACCTGTGGGGCATCCCAGCAGGTTATTCACAACAAAATGAGCTCAGCCCTGAAAGCAGCTTACATTCCCATCCAGCTTGACAGAAACATAGTGGGGAGAAAGAATCAAACCAGAGACACTGAGAAATTAGGACATCAAGAGGAGCACAAAAAAGTGGCCAAATTCTTCAGTCTCTGTAGCTACCCATGAGGACTTCAGGCACACATTTTTTTTCCCATGTCCCCAGGTTTCTTCTAGACAGAATGTTTATTAAAAAAAATTCCCTAGAGTATCCCCATAGATAGGTTTGTACCCTGTTTCCTTAGTAAGGAAAGGAAAGACATAATTTAAAGTATAGAAGCCAACAAATTTTCCTGGGCAGAAGGGGTTTTAAATTGTTTAATTTGTGAATCTATGCATTTTTCAGGGAGGCTGCATTCATGGGGACTGCTCCTTGTATTTAGGAACCTGATTTTCTCAAGAATCCAATGAAAGTAGCTCATACATCCCTTAACTAAAAGACACTGCCCTGCAATAAATTAATATGTAATGAAGATACTATACTTAGGAGAATGTTTAGTAAAATATTACCCTTTCTTCTTCAGCTCCTCTCCACATAACATCTGCCAAGAGCAGCTGTGCCTAAAAGTATGTAACAGTAAGACCAGTTCATCAGAAAAGTCTGTCCTATTTTGACTAAAATGTCCTTCCAGTGTACTTAGAGAAGAGATTATTGTGAACCGTATTTACTTTTCATTGTCACCTTCCCATTAGTATTATTAACTATTCATTATTTAGACCTTTATTTTTACAGTTGTATTTTGAACAGCTTCTCTATCAATATCTGAGCCAAGAACAGATTAAAAAGTAGCTGGTACCCGGCTCAGGTCAATATTTAGAAATTCTGCTGGCAAGGTTGACAAAAAGAATAATTTATTTATATTTCTATATCAGAAATATAAATGCATTTATACTGGAATATAATATACCTTTTGTTCATGGAATTATTATGGTTTATACTAGAAAAATCAATATTCTTCTTTGACATGTTTTGTATCTCTTATGGGAGTGTTTCCAGATGTAAGAATTTCAGAAAGTTGTGACAAACTTAGACAAGGTATGCATTTGCTATTTCACTCTTGGCAATGAATATTTACCTCTTTTTGCATAGGACCATTGAAACCTATTTTGATTATGTGAAGGATGTAAGAAGAACATTGGTGAGGTTATTATTTTGCACTTAATTTTTCTTTAAATGAACAGCTTTTCAGATTTTGAGCTCATACCAAAAGTAAACATAAAAAAATTCAAGTCTGCTTCTTTTTTACTCAAAATTACAGGAAATGGTATGAACAGATGCATTTCGATGTGATTACCAAATAAATTTTGACACCAGTATGCTTCAGACAGTATGCTTGGCTGATTGTTTGAATCACTGCTGGCACGTTGTGTGCCAACACAAAGTGTGATACATTTTGGCTGGTAGTATTCAATCACTATGAGTCAGGAAAGGAGGAGAGGGGGTGGTCAAACTCTGCAAGAGAGAGAGAGAGAGGTGGAGAAAGAGCCAGCAGTGATATCCTGATGTGGTGATATCAACAGCCCCCAGATGCCCCCAGTCACTCAGGCATTTATTCAAAATAAAGATTTGCACTATAAACCAGAAGCTCACACCAACCTTCTGCCCATAATTTGGAGGATAACCCTATGCTCCCATGGAAGAGTTGGGCTTGCCTAGACTGCAGGTTGGGCTTGGTTTAAAAACCCTAGAGAAGTCCCTCTGTGCACCAGACCTAAGTGCATTGACCGAGAAGCCTTGTTTCAGCCAGCAGCTGGATTAGCAGTCATGGAGATGACACCCTGTTTGACCTTGCTGTGTTCCTGGGACAGATGTTCCTGCAGTCACTGCTGCTCCTTCCACAGAGATGCATTCTGTGTACTGTAGATCACAACTACACCTTGTAAAAGAGCTATAGTAACAGTGATACATAAACACATGTGAAGCTCTTCCTTGATATAAAGCTCCAAGAATAGGATTTACCAGTATCGCCATAGCTCATATTTTTGTAATTTACCAAGAACACAGTTTCTTTGCTTTCATAATTCCACTGATTTCCTTGACAGCCACTTGAGAAGTACAAACTTAAGACACACATGTACATGCACTCAATTTCCTTTCAAGCTGTCAGCAAAACACTGAGAACCCCACAGGTATATGGTAGCTGAAGTAGCTCTGTGAAAATAACTCCTTTCTAAAAAAAAAGGTCTTATGGAAATTCTTAATTACATCTGCAGATGAAATAATATCATTAACAGCATGTTAGATCCTAAGTGAGGTGGGAAAAAAAGCTTTCTCAGCACCAAAAAAGAACTACCAAAATTTTTATATATTACATGATTGATATATTTAATTATAACATGCTTGTGTAGCATATACACTGTTCATAACTTCCCTGACTTCATTCATTCAGGACTTCTGTGTTTTAATAAGGTAAAATCTTAGAATTCTTTTAAATTATTAAATCCAAATTAAATCTACCATCTTAGACCTTTTAAAATACAGCATAAAAATGCTGCAGGTTTTCTTCCAAAAGTTATTTTTAAAAAAACCCTCAAAACTACTTTCTAACCACTGTAATGATGTTCATCTAAAGCAATTACAGCTCAATTAACTGCAATTTCATTTGAGAAGTGTCCATGCTTGAAAAAAAAGGGAAAATTTCATTTTATTTAAAAGAAACAAACACCTGAGTACCTTGTAAACGAAACTAAACACTTGAGATTGCCACTTGAATGCTGAAAATGGAATAACTGAAATTTGACCCTTCCTCTACTACACATCACTGTTAATATAATGCAAGTCAGAACTGTACATTTTTTTCTTATAAGAGAATAAACAGGATCTTCAAGATAACTCTCCCAATCTCCATTAAGCTGACAGCATGGAGCCTGAAGATATATTAATGGAAATAAAGGTTGTTATTCAGCCAAAAAATGCATCTTGTATGTCCAAAGCAAAATTGTTATCGTTGCAGCAGACCTCCACAACCTGAACTCAAGACCACCACCTCTTCTTCTGCAGGTAACTAACCTGCCAGGCAAACAAGTTAATCTATCTCACAATGAAGTTTTATTATTCATTCATTACTGTTTCTGTAGAACATCTTTGATATAAGTGTCCAACATAATCATACTTATTTAAATCCAAGGATGGGAACAAAAAGCAGTCTCTCAACTAATTTAGATTTTCCTAACTAATATCCCTGATTCACCATGACCCTTGGCTCAGATTTGAAGGTCTTCCAAATTATCTCCTCCCCAGTGAATGAGGAAAACATTTAAGACTCCTGGATCAGATATATTTCAATTACTGTGGCAAAGATCATTGCTATATGTACTGCAGCAATGCAGGAAAAACCTTACTGGAGTAGCCTTGTATCTTATCCTTGTCAGTAACATGTACTTGTGGTTCAGAGGAACAGGAAAACATTGCATGGAACAAGCAGGTCCTCCATTAGACATCTGTTTGCAAATTAATGTTAAAGAGTTCCTGAGGTAAGCCTACTGGCTAACACTTTGACATTCACACAAACATAGCAAGTGACAAAGCACTTAGATAGGCACATATCTTTATTTTTTTTCAAGCATTTGCTCAGCCCTAGGTATTATACATTTTCTACCAACTCTCTGTTTTGCAGACCTGATTCATATCTAGTGTAAATCAATGCGGCTTGAATTAGATCAGCGTAGCTGTGCTAATTTACACTGGTCTTCGAGCTGGAGCATTGATTCTATACTAATATACTGATACTAACTCTAGAAATACAGTTTTTAGCTTGACATAGTGACCGTATTTTAAATTATGGCTACTCTTTGGATTTCTTCAAGGAACAAACTTAATATTTGAGTCATATTTTTTCAGTGATTTTCATATCAAGCTGCTATAAGCATTCATGATTTGCACAAGAATTCCTTCATATCTTTAAAAGAAACTGTCTTTTCCCACTTTTTAGCTGGTAGCATAGTAAGCTGGTAGCACAAGCACCAACATGGTAGCAGCCAAAAAGACAGCTGACTAGAATCATCTGGAGAGAAGTCTGACACTGTGTGTTTATAAATATTGCTGCTCAACTTTAAAAGCAAACAAACAACCAATCCTAAGATTTCCCACCGAAGAAAACTGTTGTTCTTCCCTGGCCTTCTTTTTCCTCTGCAATCGTAGACTTCTTTGGGGCCATCCAGCTCCTCTGCCTTCTAATGAATTAGTATCCAAGTAGCCTATTCACAAGCTACAGGAGCAGATGGAAAGCCCCATGTCCTACCAACTGGCAAACTCAAGAGCCTTTCTAGCCCTAGTAGAGACACTTTGAAAATTAAGGAGCCAGCCTGACCAAAGACACAGGACCTGGCTCACAAGTCTTAAGGACCAGGGCAAGTAGGCAGCTTATCTAATGAGCCATTTGGACATAAGGACATCCCAAGGAGCAGAGAAGTCCAGAGATATGGACATGGTAAGCCAGGAAGATTGGATATAGTTGCCCAATGTCCCTGGCAGGCAAAGAGTCAGGCTGGCTAGAGAAAGAATAGGAAAATGGAAAACAAAACAACAAAAACCGTAGGTGATATAATTATTGACAGCATCTCCCCTGAGCTTTGAAGGAAATGACAGGCCCTTGAAAAATGTTTCAATCCATCAAAACACTATATTTGACAAAGAAATGTTCTGTGAAAAAATTGCCTTTGAGCTCAAAACTTTCTGTTTTTGTTACAAATAGCAGAAAATTATATTCATACTTCTAGTGCACTTCTGAGGAACCTTCTAGGTGGATATAAATGTATGTATCAGTATGTCTTTAAAAATGGATAAAAGCAAAAAGACATGCAAATATTCTTCACAGGTTGATTAAAGAGTTATGAAAGATGAGGCAGCTCAGAATGAAACTTAGGAGTTCAACAAATCAGTGGAACAATCAGTTAAAAATCCTCCCATCCTCCTCAGTGTGCATGTCCCTGCAATGAGGACGGACCTCACAGTTGATAATTTACATACTCTGTAGAAAAACTGTAGAGACTAGATACCAGAGACAGTGAATCATAATCAATTCATGCCTTAAGACGCACAGAGAAAAACACCCAAATCAAGATGGAATTTCACAGCAAAGCAGTGATAGGACTAAATAGGACTGATTTGTATGAGTGGCTAAATTTATACTATCTGTTCTTGCCTAGAAAAGGAAGAATAATAGATGAACTGCACTTTGGACTTGAGGTAATAATGGAAGTTATAAATAAAGTAAAAGGTTCTAACCAGTTAGTAAAGCAGACATGCTAGAGAAGTTTCCCTGGTGCACTTGGACTGTGTCTCAAGGAGTTTCATTGCTGAGTTAAGGCATCTTTTTCAAAGTATTTCCTCTTTGAAAATGTAGAGTCTATATAGAACACATTAAGACGAGTTAAAGTCTCAGTAGGTCTGTAATCACATTGCAGTATGTATACTTCCTCTACTCCTAAAGCTTCAAGTTATCTCAGAGGTCAAATAACTAGTGGCCAAAATTTTCAGAAATAACCAAAACTCAGTTCTGGATTTGCACTTGAAATAGTTCAACAGGGCGTGATGTGGGATTTAACACAATTCAAGTCTATTTGGAGTTTCTTAAGTATGAATACTCAAAAAAACCTTTGGATTTGCAAAATTCAATAATTAGTTCTGGCAAAAACAAACCTTAAGACTGTGAGAGCAGGAATTTGTGTACCCTTACTAAATAAGGACCAGGTCTAAAGCTTCAGTTCATTTAGTGTCTTTGTCTCAGTGAAAAGCATCCCAGGTTTTCATTAGTCCTCTGTACAAGAAGAGAGAGCTGTGGCTGAGGTTGTGCAATGCATGTAGCTAAGAACATTAAAATAGGAACGTACCTGTATTTCCAGGACTGTAGATTTTAATGCCTCAAGACTTGTGCACACTCAAACACTTCAGTCTCCCAATTTATTTCTGCACAGGAAAGTTAATTTCCAGAATGTTTTTACCTAAGGACTTACTTAACAAAAATGTGTCCTTTTAATAAACTGACTTCAAATTATAATCCTCATTTTAAACAGTGTGTTTTTAGTGTGGTACAGCCTTCATAAAAAGGAGAAGAGGTATGATCAACAGTTTAGTATTTGTCTTGCAGCTTGGTAATTTGGGATATTTTCCTTGATAATGTTTTCAAAGTGATTAATTTTAGTCACACTTTCTCTCGTTTTATTGATGATCTACATCATAAAAATACTTTCATTATATAATTGTATAAAATAAATTATACAAATACTTCACAGAATGAGATTTCTGTTGCCTTTTCTGAGGAACCACCCCTAGCTGGAACAAATGGATGTATTAATTAACCTAGAAGTGGTAAGGCTCAATAGACTCAGTGACTAGCCTGCAAAGGCAGTCTGAGGGATTTGCTTGCCCAACCCTGATCCTTGTGCAACAGCTTCTTTCAAAAATGTTCTTCTTATTATGTCATGTTAGAATAGCACAAGGATCTTCTTAATTTCTACAGGACTGCAACAAACACAACTGGTCAATGATAAAAACAAGAAACAACAGCCCTGACCTTCCCTACAAGCATTTCTCTCCAGGCTGCTCAAGCCACATTCAAGGACATTTAAGGTGATGGTACAAAGCAACTCTGCACTGGAAGGCTTCTTCCAGAAATCTGCTTGGTATAAGTTGTTATTTTTTACTTCTTTTTCCTCATGTTCATTGTGAGTGTGGTCCTTGATCACTGTAAACTGCCTCACATTTATAAAAATCATACATTTATAAAAAGGTTCATAATTGCTGAAATTCTGTATGTGTGGGTTTGGTTGTCTTTTTATTCTGAATTTGTAGAGCAGGTACAATAAAGGTCTAATCCATGGCCAAGAAGTAGACATAAATTAAAGGATTTCATTCAAACCCACTTTGTTATACAGAACTTAGTTAATATATTGAGATAACTGATCCAAAGATCAAAAAGAATATCTATGATCATATCACCTGTCCCCCTGCAGCTTAGAGGACATAAATTTTTTATCCCTGCATCAGCCAGAACTTTTGTAATAGACTTCATATTAAGAACATTGATTATGACATTCTTGTCATAATTCTTAAGTTATAAAATCACCTTCAGTTATTTTCAGACTGGCACAAATAGTTATGGAATTTCTTGCAGTCTATGCTCAGAAGTAGTCCCCAAGATGACAAATATTTTTAAATTTTCTATCTTCTACTGTCTAATACCTTTGCCAAGACTAGAACAGTGAACAGAAATTGCAGAACACCAGAACATAAACAGATTCATGCTAGGCCTAAGGAGTTGGTTTGGAGCTTAAGATTCAGGACCCCTTGCATATGTGGGCACAACCTATGTGGAAACAGGTTCTACAGGGCATGTGCAAACCACAGAAGTTTACACATATTTCACCTCAGTTATATTTTGAAGACAGTGGATGTGCACATATAAAACTGAAGGAACATTAATTCAGTGAAGAAAAATGGAGGCCAGTGAGAGTTTTAACAGCTGATGTGATAGACAAAAAAAAGAAATAATTCATCTGAAACACAACAGGAAAAAAGACACAGACAAAACCAAAAGATGAAGGAAAATTAAATAAGAATGACACAATATCGTAGGCTGTTAAACTTTATACAGAGTAAACACAATACATATGCTACTTCAGATATTCTTCAAGAAATGCTGTCTCCCACGGTGTTGTAACACTACCCCAGGCACTGACAATCAGTAGAGAGTTGTGAAGAGGTACGTATCCCTTCCATTTTGCACAGCACAGTCTTTGTTCTGACCTCAAAAAATCACCTTGGTGCTGGACCCAGAAAATATGATTTCATTGCAGTATAATTAAAAGCATTTAGAAAATGATAGATAGCTTAGAGCAGACAAAATGTGATTTACCCTGGAATTTTACCCATAACAGCTATGAAAAAGGGATGCAGTAACACAGAAAAATACTTTAGCAGCAAACTCATCTAAAACTAATATTTTATATCAGTCTAATGTCAAAACCCTGCTGAGTGTATTTGCTAAGCAATTGTTTGAGGTTTAGCTGTATGCTTTTAAGGGACTATTGTTAACTAACTGTCTATTTCTGAACTATGGTACACCTAACTTTATTATTGTTGTTGTTATTTCTGATCTTTTATAGACAATCTTTCTGACATCTTACTCTTTTTGCATGATTTATTTTTTTTTTATATAAAGGAGGCTATTTTCATGAGCTTTTTCTTTTCTCCTGACCATGAATCAAGTGGTCCATTTTGCCATTCAGTGGGAAAAGATGCACTATCACAACTCAAGTAAAAATAATAAAGATGTTTCATAAGAAGTAGCTACTCCTTGCATCACTGCACCAATTTGCAGAGTTTGGACTCCTAATTAAAGTAATCTAGACTCAAATCTCTATGTACTGTACAAAAGTGTGATAAAAGGTAGTTTCTTCAAACAGATTTATGGATGAAATTTGCAGAGTACCTGTGACCTACATCCATTAGTTGGGTAAAGTATAATAATTTTTGAAAGATGAAAGGGGTTTCTCTACTTTTTCACCTGAAGTTTTCACACTTTATATAAAAAAACAACTAAAGATGAGGGAATGAGAAGGCAGGGGAAGGTTGCATAAGTGAGATTTGGGCCTCTGCCTCTCAGGTGACTCACAAAGCTGAGGAATCATTCTAGTCTCTCATACTCAGAGAATATTTAATTCCGTTACATAAAGTACAAGGACTTCATCTTATAACTTGACTTCAGAGACTCTCCTGAGAAGTGACCCCCCTCAAACAAATGAAAACATAAAGCTGACACTTCAAAACACTGCATAAGGTCCCTAACAATGATGTTAAGGGAAATAAAGAAGATAGAGACAATCACTCAAGTTTTTCAGAAAATTGTTATAGGCACCTTCCTCCTTTGGCAGGCTCTGGGGAAGGAATTTGAGCAGATGGAGAATGGGATTTAGGACAGAGACTTGTCCTCAGTGTTTCACTGTCAGATGGAGTAGATACCTTCATGCTGAATCATATAATTTCAGCAAGATATCACGAAGTGCACTGGTGATATTCCAAGGTTTTTAACTTTCTTAATGCCCACTGTAGGCCTCCCTGCAAGGTATCCCAGCTTCTGCAACCCAAAACTGAAGACTTTGTTCTCTGACACTCAGCATTAATACATTTAAGCCCTTCTGCAGATCTCACCTTTGGAGTTTAAATCACAGTTTTCAAGCAAATTTGCCATTATAAGGTTAATCCAAACTGAAAGTAGGTTTTCAGAAAAGGACTTGAGGGTCTTGGTGGACAACCAGCTTACTACATTCCAGTAATGTGTGCCTTTGCAGCAAAGGATGCCAGCAGCATCCTAGACTGCATTAGGATAAGAATTGCCTGCAGAACAAGGGGGGTGGTCTTTCTGCTCTACTCGTCTCTGGTGAGACACATCTGGAGTGGCGGGTCCAGTTTTGTAGATCTCACCATATGAAAGGGCCTGTAAAGGGCCTGTATAGCAATGGTTATCTGTTCTAAAGCAAGCTACACCTTGTCAACAGGAAATACAACCTACATTTTTTTTCAGTTCTTCACAGAAAATGTTAAGGAAGGATAAAAAATGGATTATGCTGTTCTGCAAACAGAAGTGTGCTCTTCTCTGAGGCTAGAATTCATAATATTATGAAAAAAATGCTTTGCTCAAAAAAGAATGTGTAGATACATCCAAATCTCAAAAACATACCTCCTAAGGCAGAAAAAAATGCATTAACTTAATGATTTGCTAAGAAATCTGAAAATCTCTGCTGTATCACTTAAAAGGACACAGCTTTCCCTCAAAATGCCCCCGGTTCCATCCTATGTGAAGTCTATTAGATAAAAAAAATCCTTGTCCACAGTTCCAATTCCTTTTATTTAGGTTCAAAAGCATTGAGACATAAGTAGAAAGTAAAATTTGAATGAAAGTGAAGGGAAATTACTCTTATATATGTATCTTGACTGTACTTACCATTTCTCATTCTAGAGCATCCTAAGTCCAATGTTTACCTTTATATATGATCAGATGTTACAGATATTTATTTAAAACCGAATGATTGCAAAGCATACTGTGAAATTTTAAGCAACTGAATTGTTCCTGACATAAATAAAGTTACTCAGGCACAAATGTTTGTAAGTTTAAAAGATACTTTGCATTTAATCTTCTGCCTCTTTTTCACCTCCCTTGCCTAAGATGAATGTGCCAAGTCTGTGAGGAGAGAGCAATAACCTCAAAATCTAATTATGATTCCATAGGTCAAGACATCTGTCTACTGAAACATCAAGTTTGTTATTCCCTGAGTCAGCTGATAAAGGACAAGCAAAGACATTACTTTCTTATATGCAATTTTTTGGAAGATAAAAGAGACAGGGCTTATCTGCTTATATTTTGAATGAGATTTTAAAAATAGTAGTGCCAATTGTTTTCAGTAGATCATTCACTAATACCTGACAGAAGCAGATCCAAACATTCAGCATGCTTTATGCCTGCTTCTAAGCAGGTAATATGATTACCATTAAAAGTACCAAAACAGAAGGAATAGTAAAGATCTTCCTAGGTCACTTGCCTTTAGAACAGACAGATTCTGTAGCCCAGGATGCCTAAAAGCTTATACAAGAAGACTGTAGACCATTTCTGTGTAATTTTTTACAAATGGCAAAAAGCATTATCTGAGACGCAAACAACATAATTTCCATTCACATGGCAGTCTTACATAATAAATAACAGAAATGTACTAGCCACTAGTAATCTCGTTGATGACCTTTTGACTGTTACTAGCTAATTAGCAAGCAGTGTCCAAAGTTGTTTATAAAGAACAAGATGTTAAAAACATCCAGAAAGAAGACTTTTTTAGTGAAGTGCTCATATGGCATTTTAATAGTACTGTAATAATACCATACAGAAACTACTAGATTAATGTACTTTAAAACTCCTACAAGAGTTATGAAACACTCTTGTACATAATAATACTCTTATACAACAGTTACAACATATAAAATGCTGCCATTGCACCCTTCTTTACAGTAAACATGTTATCAAGAGAGGTAACAAGCTGTAAATGACATAAAACATATTTCTTATGTATCAAAAAAAGAAAAAGTCCAATATATCTGAAAAAAATAAGAAGCCAAATGCTTTTGTTTGCCTAAACAAATCTGAGTGCCCAAAGAAGGGTCACTTCTTTCAAGCACTAAAGTCATTAGAAATGCCAGAAGAGGTCCATGAGTAAAGTGACAGAAGTCACAGAAGCAGCAGACACTGGAACTTTGTTTTATTTTCCTTCAACAATAATCTTTTCATGGACAAAAAGAGCATGATCAGAGTGCCACAGCTAGCAGTAGTAGCAGCTCCTATTATACTGGGCAGGTATAAAGTGATCATAAAGAGCAAAATGGTCAGGCTTTTAACCTACACTCACCTTCCAGTCTTAAAATCTCTCCATGTGTTTCACACCAAGTTCAACCAAAAGACACTGGCCACAAACTAGGCTGATGTTCTGAAGACTTGTTTAACAGCAAAACACCTAGATATAGTTCTACTGAACGTGATAAATTGGGTAGTATTACTGTGCACATTCAGTGTTTCAGTCCTAGGCATATCCTTATCAACATTTACAGATCTCCAATATTCTTATGACAACACTTGTAAAGCACTGAATGCACCAGTCACGTATCATTTCCCCACTGAATATCCTCTGAGCAATACCAGTGACAACATCTTCTAGTTATATGGTTGTTTTGCACTGAATTGGTCCCACTGTGCTCCCATTGGAGTCCTATTACTATGAATTAATAACAAACCAAGAATAATAATAATAGAAATAATAAATAACAGCACCATTGGCTGAAGCGCAAATGACCAAAAGTTGTTATCAAATTAAGACAACTTGAGTAGTTTACCCAAAATCCCAGACTGTCAGAATAAATCAGTGTAAAGCTTGACGATATCAAAGTGGACTAGATGATCTTTAAGGTCCCTCCCAACCCTTAACATTCTATGATTCTATAATGTTATGATCAACATTTCTCAGCCTTTATCTGCCCATCTCTGGGGTCAAAACTGATGTTACATATGGCCATTTGAGGAATGATAGGACTGACACCTCTGAATCCCCTGCTTCCCTCCATGGTCCGAGGACTACTCATAAACTGCAAAGGCAGAAGGGATCATTGCAGTTCTTTTAGAACAGTCACACAGAGAAATGCAGGGGAAAGTCCAGCACACCAATCTGATAATGGCAATGACTCCACAAAAACAGAAGTCCTCTGGGAGCCTCTTCTAAGGGGAGAAGATATAGGCAGTGTCCCAAAAGATGACATAAATGAGAAATGTTGTCCTGCATTTTTTTTAGTGCCACTCTTTCTGGCAGCATCCCTTGTTTGTGACATATTCATTTTCTCTTTTTGTTATTAGCATCCAGTATAACCTCCACTGAGTCCAAGGGTAATAAGAAGACAAAATAACAGGATTCTGCATGAGAATAAATGGGGTTTGAAGGTTTGGAGGAGAGAGAAATGGGAATCCAAACATTTCTCCTGTCATTTTTATCAACTTTAACAGGTCATGAGGAAAACTCCAAATCCAGTCATCTTCCCATTAGAATCTCATTGATCCTACTGTCCCTCAGCGTAAACCCAACACTGGGTGGAACACATCTGCTGAGACAGATACCTGTTTCTAAGGTAGTGACTCCAGCCCCTCTTATAATAACTGGAGTGAAATGAGCACTTTTGGATTCAATTCCATCCCGAAAACGATGTCTAAAAGAAGTCAGATTAATCTTATCCTAAAACTACCTATTTCTTTCTACAGTATTGGAAGAGAGCTGATGTAGCAGACACATGTGGATGAATGTCAGACTGTGATGTTGACTAATGTACGAAGACTGTACCGATCTGACCTGATGCAAAGGTTGCGGATGAAATAGACTTTCACTATCATTTGAAATTCTACTGATGCTGACAGGCTTCTATGTTGACATCACTGAGAAACAGGCACCTCAGGAAGAATATACCTCTAGCCTTTAGCTTCCAAGTGGCCATCCAGAGGAGGCAGACTGGGGAAAGCAATGGTGACAGCTGCTCCTGCCTTGCTTAATCTGCTACAGGACAAATTGGGTCTGTTAGGGAGGGACGCCTCCAGTTCTCCCATTGCTGCACTTTTAGTTTTGGGGAGCTGCTACAATGCCAGACTCAGAAAATTCTTTGCTAAACCGTTAACTATGTTTCTTACAGGTACTATGATCCTGTCACGCTCCTTCAACAGCTGTCTCACACACAGATTTTCAGAACAGGAATTGGTGGGGCAGTAGTGGGCACTCGTAATCCTGCTGTCCTGTAAGACCACAAACCACAGTGGGATAAAAGTACTACTGAAAGTCATGTGGATAAAGGTTCAGGACCTGGACATTCATTGTGCCACAATAATTTAGAGAGTTGCTTTAACAGTGGTAATAAAACAGTACCTGTTGTTGTGTGGCAAGCTAATTTTCCCCCAAAACTGTTAATTTTCTTCTGGACTATGATCTCCACAGGGACAAGGGTCATAAGATGTGAGTTTGAGTACCTCTGTGAAGTACATGGATTTGAGGATGCTTCCTTCCTCCCCTTATTTGGCTTTTCAGACTTCCTGGGCACCGATAATCTCAGAAAAAAAAGAAAAAAAAAAAACACAACGGAATGTTGATTCAGAAGAGTCATTTCAGTGCCCTCCAGTGTCCAGTATAGTAAAACAAATACAAATGCCTTCAGCACATCCTAGAGATATACAGCCCTTTTGATCACTGAGATAAATCTTCAAGGTTGCAAACCTTTCCTGGTCTTGTGAACACCCAAAACCATAGTGTCCCGCATCCTTACCCACTATCTTTCAAATTATTTATTTTAAAATGCTCATGGCTGCCTCAATTCAATGTTTAAGTATTCTTTGTGCAGGTAAAGGCAACCTGAATTTGGAATCAAAGCAGAATCTGTGATCAGTGATAGTTACAGCTTTTCACAATTTTTTCAAGCACTGAAAAGCATAAAATAAAAATAATCAAAAATAAATAAAAAATATCAAATAATGGCATGAAGAAAAAGACGGGTTCTGTACATGGGACTTGGTGCTAAGTGTTGGAGTTGCATTATCTTCTGGTTGTTTGAGTTTGGAAGTTTGATGTAGGGGTTCACCTTCTATCTTGGCTTGACTTAGCTCCACTCCTTCCCTCCCTCCTTTTCTTCCTCCTCTTTATATGTAAAAGCATAAAAGACATATTTAAAAGCAACAGAGTCCTACTGATATAAAATGTGCTGGTTTATGTGTTATACCAGCAAGCCTCTGTGGCTTCATTTTCCCTCCAAATATGAGCAAGCAACCTTTTTTATGTGTTCATGTTTTAAAAAAGTGATCATTCTGAAGAATAAAACATACATTATTTCTTTGAGTTAAACATGTCACAGTATGTTTTAAAAGCTCATCTATATTGGAAACTGCTTTCCCCATGGTATGCAGTAGGAAAATGTTTGTTTTGATTTAATTAAAAAACCATTTACACATTTGCCCATATTTTATACTTTGCTTTTAGTGTTCAACAATTTCTTTCCCCATGAGAGTTCTTAATGCTCCCAAATGGTCAGGAAATAAAAATGAATGTTCAAAGATTTTGCCATCTGGTGCTTACAGATATCACACTTGTGATGCTGAAGTTTGGTTGCCAGACCAAAATGTGTAGCAAGTGATTGGAAGTCTTTACTTTGGTCATCCAGGAGATGAGGAAAAAAGGCTCAGAGTGCAATGTGACAGATGTGAGCTCTTGGAACTGTGTGAACTTCAAAGCTTATTATGCAGGGAGGTATGGTAAACACTGTGGACTCACAGAATATTCAGAAAATCTTTTGGATCTGTACTTTAAACATTATCTGCAGAGAAAATCTCACTCTCCAGAGAAAAGTTGTTTATACTAGCTTAACTCTGGTACTAACCAAGCAGGTAAAGGATGAAACACATCTGCTTAAAGGATGTACACAAAGCCAAGAACTGGAAATCTGACAAACCTGCACCTGCAATTTCCCAGGATTCCACGGAATAGATAGATAATGTCTTATTAACTCAGAAAGTAGGAAAATTTTTTCCAAGGCTTTTCCATTTTAATGTTTGATCTATAATGTTTTGCTCTAGAGCATGAATAGCTGCTTTTTGAAATCTTGTCTGAAAGTCCCTGGTTCACTCCTTTCTTGCCTCAAGAGAAAATAGTGTGCATGCAGAGCTGAAGCCGATGTTGCATTTGGAGATGTCCCATCTTCCTTGATTAGGTTACTAGCATTCTCCATCTATCAGAGGTCTCTAATCCTCATGAGGTCTTTGTGCTCTCCATGATTATCCTTTAATCACATAATCTAACATATCCAAATTCTGATGTGTTTGTTACAGCAATATGATTAGTCTTTGCATAAAGCTCATAGGCCATTACCAAATATTACCACACACAAATGTCTTTTTTGGAAAGAGAATCATCAGCTTTCCCATCAGCTTTGCTACAAAAAGATTTTCCCACACAAACATCTTTTTTCCACTTGCTTGTTCACATGAAACAGCAGAACAAATACAATGGATGGTATTTAAGTGACATTTACACCACTGGTGGGTATGGTGGGCTTTACAAATAACATTTCAGTTACTGTCTGAAAAAGCATCACTTTAGTGTCCTTATCACATCTGGTAAACAAATCTCTATATAAACTAAATCTGAGTAAGTCACAACAGATTAATTTATTTGGTAAATCCCACCTCTTGTTTCATGCGTAGCAGGTTTATATGTTTCTTTAATTGTATACTCACATTTAGTTCAATAGGCTTTCCTTTGTTTTTTTTCTCCCCAAGTCTGTGGAACTCAATGTCAATATTCTATATATAGGTGATACTGTCTAAAATTCAAGTTTTTTACTTACACTTCAATTGGTTACTATGATTCCTATTTCTTGGACATAGATCCATATTTAAAGTAACTAAAGTGTTTAAAGTAACTAGAGATTTATGGACTAGCTAGAAAATTAATTTTTTGATTTTTATTGTCCAATATTTACATAAGAATATAAGAAACAGCAGCATCCTTCTTTCCTGAGAGGTACTAGTTCACAGAGAGTACATGAGTGACAGTACATAGCAAACATTACTTTAT
Organism: Pyrocephalus nanus; assembly: GCA_038380795.1. NCBI lineage: Eukaryota > Metazoa > Chordata > Aves > Passeriformes > Tyrannidae > Pyrocephalus > Pyrocephalus nanus. Next base: position 81,154,582 of record CM076260.1, on the reverse strand, counting down.
CCTGTGCTTGTTGATGTGTGTCTCCTCAAGCCCTTAGCATTACTGCACAACTGCAAACTGCAGGACTAATTGTGAAAGGGAAAACGTCATTTTGAATTTCTCATAGCAAATTGGAGACACTTTACTCCTGCTAGAGTAGGAAATCACAGGAACTTGGAACTTAGGAAGAGAAAGCAAGTAGTGACAAAAAAAGCAAACTGTGATGGATGGGCCCAGAAGGAGGGCTGCGTATCCATTTTTGATCTGAGGTCTGTTGCTCTCAGTAGCAGCTCCTATATGGCATATCCATGAACAAAACATTTGTCTGTCTTCCTGCGTTTCTGAAAAGATAAGCCAAACTTTACTAAAAGGAGTAATACTAAACTGTGGCACAGGCAGCTTCTGAATGCTGGCAAGCCTGCACCAGGCTCACTGATACTGGTCTCCTCTAAGACTGTGCCTCAGACAGCCACGATCCTGCACTGGCAGGAAATTCCAGTTTAATATTGCCCTCAGACATACAGTCCTATCAGCTCCAGTCCCATCTCCCTTTGAACTTCTACACCAAGTCTACATGGGGACTGGGTAGTGGAGAAGCCAAGTCTGTTCTGCCTTATTGCACAGAGGTATCCAAGGAGCTTGCATAACTCCCCAAAATGAGGTGCTTGAAGATTGTACCAGTTTTGGATATTTGTTATCCACAAGGGTCCTAAGAGCTTTCAACAGCGATGTAAACATGACTTTGCTGGCAGTTAGAGGTTGCTGGGTACTGTGGTTCACACATGTGCTTCCAGCGGTAATTCAGGCATGGTGAGTTCATCTTACTTATAAACATAAGGAAAATTTCTACTCTGCTGAATGCATACAGGCTTTGAGCTCAAAGAACTTCAAGCTGCTAATGCAGCTTGTACTTTACCTTTTTACAATCCTTCCTGGCTAGATTTGACCATCTGTCATTTTTATTAAAAAAAAAAAAATTAATTTATTAAACATATTTATCAAAAAAACCTTTTTTTTCTGTTCTACTCTCCTGCCTAAATTTCTCTGTTGGTCCAACTTTGCAACACTATTCCTTTTACTCATGAGCTTTTTATCATAATTATATAGACACTGTAATTTGAAGGGGCAACAAATTCCCCTCATTCACTGTATAATGTTTGCTGTCATGGAATTATGCATTATTAATATAATAAGAATAGGAAAACATGACACTGCAGGAAAATTGGCATACCTTCAGATAAAATACACAATTAAAAGGTTTCCCTTTACAGAATATTTAGGCAAGTAAAGGGCACTGGCAGAGCTGAGCTGCCAGCCAAGTGCCTGAGGCCTTATCAGCTTTCAGTCCAGCACATTCAGGAACTAACTCCCACTCCCGCCTGTCACCAGTCTCCTGAGAAGATGCTGTGACTGTCCAGTGGTTGTCACTATCTTGTACTGTCTTTTAGCCACTCCTAGAAGTAATGTTTAAACTATAAGTGATGAGCAAAACCTTTTTCCAGCCAATTGATAATCTTCTCTCCTCATCATTTCCATTAGAGCCTAAATGCCTCTTTTTCTACTACTTCTGATTTGTTTTGGTTTTTTTTTTTCTGGACTGTTCCAACTAGTGTCTTGACATCAAAGAAACCAAACAGGGATACGAGTATATATAAGTACCTCAATGAATTAAAATAATTCCTCTCTGTTCTAACTAAAAATTAAAAAAAAAAAATGTGCATTAGGAGAAATTCAGAAAATTCTATAAAATTCATGGACTTCCCATGACTGCAAGGGTAGATCACAGAAAAAGAAAGATTTTGTCTGAACTCTAGCCTTAGGTAAGCATTTCCCTTGAGATACCCTGGAGATATTCTATGCACTTGATAAATCCCTGACTGTAAATGTTTTTGTGTGTTACAATTAGGGTTAGTAGAACTGCCATGTTACTGTTCCACAGAAAATAGATTACATGAGAGCTCTGATGACAAATAAATGTTGGATGGTTGGTCTATATAAATGAATATGTAGCTAATATGTGTAATATTATAAATATAAAATGTTTAAATAATTGTCCTCTTCAAGAACTGGCTAATTGTCTGAATCCCTCCCTTTTCTTTGTTTCACACATCCTCAACATCTTGTTACAGAGGTGCTTGGGTGTGCTTAACTTCAGTGTCCTAAGAAGTTCTCTTGAGAGTAAGTGCTGATTTGAGAACCCTGACAGGGGCCTAAATGTCAAGAGAAGTTGATTTTTCTAAGAGAATGTATTTTCAAACTGTTTCTGTCTGGTTTTTACAGCATCCTTTAAGCCTATGGTATTATAATGCAGTATCATATAAGCAGTGGAAGCAAAGATGTCATGTTGTAATAAACCTGTACACCACTGGTTATGATGGGATTTTAACTCAAGTATTTTGCCTAGAAACAACTGGATTATGACAAACATGATAATGCTGATAATGGCAAAGAGACAGTGACAATGTGACAGTTTCCACTGACCTTTACAGATAACGCGTAACTACAAAAAGGGCATTGTAAATGTTATGCCTTCAACATCTTTATCTACAGCTGAAACCAAGCAAATGGAATATACTTTTTTTTTTAATTATGCAAATATAGAAGTCTTTGTAACAACACATAGATAGAAAGCTGATTTCATCAGCCCCTGATGAGGTGAGGTAATTTGGGTTTAACCAAGATGGGGAATTTATTTTATCATTGTAGACTGACTAATTACAAAGCTATCATTGGCAAAAATGCAAAACAATTTTCTTAAAAAAGGTCCATCAGTTTTGAAGTTCATTTTTGTAGTCCTTTACCAGCTAGCTAATTTACTGTTTGAATGGCTGGGTGAAATTTTTTTGTTGAATTCTAACTCATAAAAGTAAGTGTAAGGATTTTTCTCAAATTAGAAGATAAAATTCAAAATAGAAGTATTTTATTTCTATGTGCTTTTTCCAGACAGCTGATTAGAAAATTATTTATTGCCACTGAAGACTTTCGAAACTATAACCACAGTTGCTTTTAAACCACATTTGATAAGCATGTTTTCAAGGAGAGGAAGACTGGGGAAAGAGAAAACTTGCAGTTTATAAAACTAGGATGGGTCATTCACACTTGAAGGGAATAAATTTTGCAGTGAAAATCACATGATTTTGCAGGAAAATCAACTAGTACATATAGAGTAGACATGGAATTCATCCATAATTTCTTCCCTGGAGAAGGTGATTCGGCTGGAAGCAACAAGTCCCCTACAGTCATGCCTATCAGATGAATAACTTTAAAATTAGGTGGATGGATTAAATAAAAAGAATTGGCATTTAATCAATTACATAAGGTAATTATTTTGACAAGGGAATTAGAAAATAACTGTTTTTCAGTGAACTGAAATAAAGATGGAGTTGATTATTTTTAATAATCTGTCCCAAAAGTTCTGTGAAACAAGATGATTTCACTGAAATCTCTAATCTGCAATTAGCAAATTTTGCAGTAGTTTAAGGGATGGTATGGATCTGAAAGGCCACTCTGACCATATAATACAGATGAGTGAACATTTCACCATCTATAGCATTGTTTCAGGCTCACATGCTACTACTGTGAATATTTTCTTCATTCAGGAATCTGGCATATCCACATTTTTTTGAAAACCACAAGATTAGAACCTGTGATCTACTAAATTTCAATGTACTAATAGAAGACCATGCTATGACTAGTTAAAAACATTTAAGTTGTTTTACGGTTAGTTAAACTAGGTGAATATTTATTTACTGAACAGCAAATGCTTGCTATGTAAGAGTTTATGTTGATACAGTATATTGCCCTGATTTTCCATTATATAACTTGTCAAAGCTAAATATTTGAGAGGTTTTCAAAACAGTTTCCCAATCCTGCAGGAATAGAGTTAAGAATCTGTGCCTCATATTAACAGGGTTGAAATACCATATTGTTTCTTTCAGGAGAAGGAAATCAATGTACCTTATGTGGTTCAAGATGAAAGATTCCAGGAAATTCCAGGGAAATATGACATCAGCACAGATGAAGTTGCTGGACACAACTTGAAAGGACAGGAGAAGATACTCTAAAGAAATATTAAGGAAATTAGACAGAAAAGCAGAAAAAGCTCTTTCAGAAGACAAATTTCAAAGAAGTTCTAAGAGTCAATTGATTAAAGTGATGCAAGGTGGTTATACAGTATTGAAACAATTTTTAGTTTTAAGATGAGTGAAGTGTTATTGTTGATTAAATTCTGGTTAATGAGTAAACCAATATAACTGAATATTTTTAATATTCTTAGTGACCAAATTAATATCAATGTTAACAATAGACACAACAAAATTATTGTTGTTGCTCACAACAACCATTTAAAGCTCTCTAGGTTCTCTTTTATTAAATGAGACATGACAACACCAAGTTGTCATTCAAATTTAGTGACGTTTTGGAGCATTTTCCTAAAATAAAGCTCAGAACTAGTGAGCACTAGGCATTACCATCTTAGAGGATCTAGAAAGACATAAGAGCATCGAGTAGGTTAATAATTTCTCTGTTGCTACTTCTCTGGTCTTGAGATTAGCAGTAGAAAGTTCCTCATCACGCTTAAAATGAGATGATCCCACTAAGATTTCATCTGATTTCATCTTATTCAAGGAAAAAAAGACTTGAATTAGAGTTTCTCAATAAGGATAACTCCAGCTAATACTAGAATCCTTTGCAGAAGGTGCAGATATATCAGGAGGTTATTTCTTGTAATGGAAACAAATGCCTTAACCACCTCCAAAGCAGACTATTGTAGTTCAGTTGCATGTAGAGACAGAAAAGTATTTCCCTCCTTCGAAAACTATTTTCAGACTGTTCACAGGTAGAAGATTTTGGTGTCTGCTCCATAAAAGCATCTGCATCTGATGTATTTTTGGTTCTTTTACCTTCCTAACCTCTCTGAGCCCATTTCTCAGGATTTGATCTTGGAGAAGCACCAGACAACCTACCTGTCACCAAATTCCAAGCTTTTGCTAAGCCAGCTAAGACCATCTCCTCCTGTCCGTGCCTCACCAAGTACAAGCTGGGAGGCCAGTCCTAGGTAGCTACACTCTTCTGGTAAGTTAAGCAACTGGCTAGAAGGTATCCCACTATGCAACAATTTCCTACTACTTGAAGGGTAATACAGTAATAATGTTGCCAACAGTAAGAAAACTTATATTAATCTTTATATTTCCCTGGGTTTAGATTTCAGGGAACAAAAAAATCCACAAAAGCAAAAATTTCTTGGAGGAGTTATATTATAGCAATGATACCACTACCACATTAACATAATTTTAAGAAATTTCTTAACACACTTTGTGAAATATAAATAAAATTTTCTTTCTGAGTTCAATGACTTTATCAATCTTCTTTATAGCCTACAGAGCTGGTGGTTTATTTTGTTTTCTGGCTTTTATCCATTTAATTTCATTAATCTTCCATCCAGGATAAAAGTAAGGATTCATGATTCTCATTCCAAAAAGCAAAACTATTTTGACTGACTGATATATTGATTGACTTTCTCTATATGGCATGGATTAGGTCATCTTAAACCCTTAAGGTTTAAAATAAATACTTGTTTTATTGAAATAGAAAAAAGCTTAAGATATTGAGATTTTGATAAAGATTCAAAAAATGCCCTTCTAATATTTTAATAATATTTCCATAAATGATACCGACTTCTACAACCATACTACAAAGCAAAAAAATACTTATTCATAGAGTTATGTATTTGTAATATTAAGGAAAAATTTTGAACTTACAAATAAATAACAAGCACTATTTTTTCTGGTATAATGGTGTCATTAAACACTGTTGTAAGTAGTGGTGGTGATGTTGGAAGAACATTTATAAAAATAAAAGGAGCAAGACAAACTGTTTTGATCCTTAGTACTTACAAGCTTCATTCTTTTCCTCAAGATCTGAGGAACTATTGAACACATGCTTACTTGGAACAAAGAGAAATTGTAATGTTTTTACAAGACATGTTTTACTAAAAGAAATAGTGAATACGCAAACCTTGAATCAAAAAAGGTGGTTTCAAGGCTGAAATTTTCTCTTTGAAGATAGTTGAAATGAGGTAAATGACAGTCTGCAAGACTTATGCTGTCCACTAAAATAATATGGAATTTTTTTATCCCTGACTGTTTTCTCCAGCTTTTCCTTTTGTCCTGCTACTTTCTTCATGCCTCTCTTTCTGAATTTGGTCTGTCACAAATTTCCCCATTATATTTTGATATATTTTTACAACTAACTACAATGGAATATCTTGTGCTATCCAGATACCTTACATCACATGGTCTCACCTCACATATCTCAGAACATATTGACAAAAAGAAGCATGTGTTTAGATATAAAATCCAGGGTCCATAGAGATTTGCAAGTGTCATCTAAGATCTCACAAGGACCCATCACTGAGTGAGGTTTAAATTTTTTCTTTCTTCATTCTCAGCCTCCTATTGACATGACAGGCCTCTGTTGCTTCAGTTATCGCACGAACTCCTACAACCTGATCCAAATGATTCCTTTTTTAATTAGAATGGCTGTAGCAAAAGGAACACAGAAATAGTCCCCAAGGCTTACATTACAGCCTGTTATAATGGGTATTCAACTATGCAGCCTCCATTGATATCAATACAACTGTAGTAGTTGAAAATCTGCATTTGACTCCACAATTTCATTGGATCTCATTTTTCATGATTTAGTTAGCTGGTAGACAGACCAGTATTGACAGCAAAATAGTGCAGTGGTAACAAAGAGGAAAAGCTGAGAAATTCACTCCCATCTTGATGAGTTTTGATTGATGGTATGGAAGTGACAGTGCACAATGTCATCTTACTGAAAAGCAGTTTATTTCCAGCCTTTACATTTAACACCATTTTGCTCCACAGCACCGGGCTGATCAGGTCCTGTTAATCATCATCCAGAACCTGATTCTTTTAAAATCAAAGGTATCTTTAGTATTGAATTAGTGGGGCCATCAGGGTGAGTTAATGGAAAAGGTGAAAGTAGCAGAGTCACAGAAAAGTGAAAAAAAATGCTCACAAAAAAGCTCTTGTTCAGGTGTCAGTGACTGAATGCTGCGAAGTTCAGTTGATAGAGTACACATCACAAGGGGATTTGAAAAAAGCCTGCAGAAAACAGCTTTAATTCTAGCCTCTCAACACAGAAGAAGAGCTACAGAGAGATATAGCAAAATATGTTTCAAATAATTCTTGAGGAAATTATGGATTTTTCTATTTATTGGGGAATTAAGAATAAAATGAACTGTGAGGCAAAAAGGGAGATTTTTGAAACTGCAGTTGAGCTGGCAAGTAAATACATGTTATTTCTGTGATAAAAATAAATCTTTTTTTACAAGATCTTTATCATTTCAGCCATTAAAAATGTTTCTGAATCTATTAAAACTTGAGTTAGCTTTCAAAATGAAAACTCATTTTTAGTAAGAAAACATTAAAACATTCATTGTAAATTGAGGAAATAAAAAGAAGGATGTTGCTTGCTTGGTTTTTGGTTTTAAGAGATCATTTTAGTAGGAAAATGCAGTATTTCTTGATATAACATCTGATCTATTTAGAAAGTTGAGACCTTGTTGGTCCAAAGTCCCTCCATCAGGTTTCAGATTCTTTAGGGTAAGAGGCCCAGATTTTTACTGATGTGAAAGAATTTTTAAAAGAGAAGAATTTCAAATGTATTTCAGTGTCATAAAAGTTACATTTCTTTTGTCAGAGTGGAGGGAGTTTCTCAGAATTCTCTATTCAAAGGCAAATTTTTTATTTCTGGTTCCTTTCCTTTTTTTTTTTTCCTGATTCTTTTCCATGAAAAAACACAGTTCTTCTACAAACTGATCCTTTATTTACAAACTTGTGCCAGATGTCTTAGGAGGCCATTTTGTGGCATATAAAGTACCTATTCCTACAGAGAGCACACTACAGTCTGGAGAACAGAAAATGATAAAAAAAACCTACAGGGTGCATGTTCTACCGTATATGTGCAGTCTCTAGCACTCTGGCTGAGTCCAAGAGTCTCATTAGTAGGATCAGACAGAAAGAAACACCTTAATGATCTTCTTCCTTCCAGATGTTAATCTAATTTTTACTTGCTTGTAAGGGATGATGAGAATTCACTGACCTGAAAGAGTGAGTAGTTACAAGGGAAAAAGATAAAAGCCATAGTCTATGTCTCATCTCAACTGTATTTCTTCTTATGCATTTCATTGCTCATTTTAAACCACATTTTTCAGGACTAATATACCAAATTGTCTCGAATTTCCACATGTTCTTTGACTTAACAACACATACAATCTTTTCCTCACTCCAGTATAGATTCATGAAATGAGGAATTTTCTGAATGTTAATTTCTGAGCAATTGCCTTGACATAGTTTGGAAATCTTTTTTTTTATGCATTTTTTTATTCTGTACTACATAGACTGATGTTGGACTGCATAAACGCCTGACAAGTTGTAGTCTTATATCTTGCCTACAATGGACCTAATTTAAATTTCTCTTACATTGATTTAACTGTGCTGGAATCAATAGAATTCCTCTTGATTTTCATTAGTGTACTGTAAGAGACAGGGATCAGGCTCAGGATGTTGAATGCAGAAACTTTTGTTGTTTTTTAAAAGGCCTGCAAGTAAAGTCCAGTGAAAAGAATGTAATTAGTGTCATTCCAGGCTGACATTCTCTTTTGTTCTTTTCTCCATTTTTTTTTCTTTCATAGCAGCCTGTAGCCGAGGGCTATGGATCAGATTGTTCTGAAGTACTGAAAGGCCAAAGAGAGGAAAACAAGCAAAATTGACTATAAAAATACTTGAAACTCCACTGAAAACAACTAAGCTGCATAGATGAGAAAAAGGTTAGAATTTACTTTTAGGAGGCTGGAAAAATACAGCGACATAAAGTTTTCTGCTTTATTAAGCCAAAAAAAAAAAAAAATCTGGTTTTGCCTTTGCACCTACAAACTCTCTGGCTGCCTTCATGCAACACCTGAAGGCATGTAGCATAATTTCAGATTCCTGCTATAAAAACACTTTTCTGAAAGGCTTCTACATAATCCCCACACTATTTCAAATCCTTTAGACTGAAAGGAAACACAAACAAAATAACAATTTTCCATGGGGTCCAGCAGAGGCAGAAGATAAGTGCCTTGGAGTTTGGGCATAGCTTGTGTCATTTGGCCAAAACTGACAGCCAAAAATGGTCCCTGGCTTAATGTAACTTAGCAGCACAGATGCAGCCACTGGGGCCAGAATTTAATTCCAATTAATGGTTATCAGAAGCAAAAGCATTTCTGTGACCCTCTGAAAACCTCATGAAAGATCTGCTTTAGGACAAGACAGAAGCAAAGAAGACAGGAGGTGTATGGTAACAGCTTAGATACCATTATTTAAATAAACATGCAACACGTTTGCCTAAGAATACGAGACGTGCACACCAGAGAGGTACAAAGCAGAGCTATTCAGTAAATATCAGGGTTTGTTCTGTTTGGTGAAGAGGATCCAAAGAAGTCCAAGCTTTTCTTGCCTGGGATTTTTAAATCTGTATTACAATCCTTTTACAAAACACTAGGCAAAACAAAACCATAAGAAAGAAACATAAGGATTTGGAAAAATGTGGCAGGAGGAAATTCTGGTACTTTATAGACTAAAAAGGAGTGTTTTTTAAAAGAGAAAACCCCTTTCATAAGAGGCAGCTGCATCTGACACTTTGGCTGCAGTAAATCTAACATGGAATTTCAGTAAGAAGGGCATAATGAACAATTGCCATCTATACACTAACCAATGGAAAAACTAACAAAGGTAAAACTTATAATCACAATTTTTTTACCTTTGTAGTGCAATGTAATGTTGTGAGAAGCTTTGGACCAGCTCCTGCGTATTGTGATTCTGGGTCACACAGAGAAATACCCGTGCAGAAGAAAGCTGCTTTTCAGTGTTCATTGTAAAAATGAAAAAGTCCTTAGTGGCCTCTTCTAGGCAGCTGGGGTCAGAGTAAAGTTTGAGTCAAGTCAACTCTTCTGAGCAAGCAGTTTACATGTATCTCAAGCACTGTCACCTCAGTTGAGCCTATAAAGTATTATTTTGAGTTGCAAAGCTATTTCACCTTAGAGAGAGCACCAGGAGTTGCTCTGTTTCCACTATACCATAGGCTCTGAAAATCTGCGTCCTGAAGGAAAAGAAAGAGTCTGAAGCTCATTCAGGGCTCACTTTTGTAAAGATTTTGACACTCTCAACACCTATTCACTGAGAGGGAGATGACAATCTTCTGAAAGTAAAGACTCCAGGAACATAATAGGATGAAGGAGACAATCTTTCTTTTGAAATCTGTTTCAAAACTCCGAACTTGTACAACTGAAAAACTTTAATTTGAAGCTTATCTTCAAAAAAATCCATTCTTGGAAGGCTTAGTGAATTGTCCTGTGTTCAGAAAAGAAAGAAATTTTTCTCAGTGCTCATTACAAGGTAGGAAGGGACTTAATAAATTCTGTGAGTTTTAAAATGACTGTAAGAACTAAGATTTGAAGATAAACCATTAGACTTCTAATACTTCTGAAGCAAGTGCAGTTGCTGTCCTCAGTCTCTTAGTAAACAATAATTCTTACCAAAGAGCACCATATCCAGCTTGTTGATCATTTAAAATGCTTGCAATTTCCTGAAAAGTCAACATTTTTCACAGAAAGTGTCTGAATCAAGTAAATCTAATCTTCTTCAGTTAAAGCAAAACCATGAGGTCAAATCATTGAAGCTGATGTATAGCGCTGAGAAACCTATTTCCACCTTTTCTGCATTGACATGATATCTTTTTAAGTAGATAAGGATTAACTTTTATGGATTTTTCATCAATTTTTTATTGTAACTGACCCTTCAATGAATGTATTATGCAATAAATTTTAGGTCATAGAAAATCAGACTATTCTAATTTCAAGTCTGTACCATAAAGTAGATTATGGAAGAAATATAACTAGTCTTCAGACACTGAAAGTGACTGTCCATCATCCCCGTCTTTTTTCTCTTTGAAGAACTTAAAAATTACCACCAGAAAGTTCCCGTGCAATGTATAAATGTCACAAATCATGGGAAAACCAAAGCTGTAACTTTTTTCCCTGCTAGAATATATTTGTGACAATATATGAACCTTCTGAACCAGTAGGATGCATTATTTTACTTAATGGTAAGTCTTGGAACAAATTACTATTCAATTTGCTGATACAATCAAGTGATGTATTTCACTGACTACAGGTGACAAAATCCAGTTATCTGATTCAGGAGCACCTTCACTGCATTTTTGCTGTTCCTACAACAGTCACCTTGTCATTTTCTGTATTTGGGCATTTGTTACAGACTAAAAAGTTTTGAGAGCTTTGTTCTTAGGAGATGAGCTAAAATTATTTTTGCGCATTCAGGTGTCTTCCACCTGACAGTCCAAGCAATTGGAAAACTTAAGCATAAATTACTGTAGACCCTTTGACAACTGTTGCTACCTTTACTCGTTCATGTAAAATCACTTTTCCACTCCTGACAGACAGTGTAAAGCTTTTCTTCTCTTGAGGGCATGTACCTAACTTGTTGATAGAATGTAACCATTACAGTCACCATCATGCTCATAGTCCCTGCAGGGATGCAATCTGAGACACTAAGAAGACATTAATACTTAGATTCAACTTGAGACCATGATAACTCTGTTTCACAGCCTATGCTGATGGCCAATAAACTCTAGATATCAAACAGAACACAGTCAGTGTGTAGCCAACTATAAATTTATGGGATATTATCATCATTAAATACACAGATCATTTACTATGTGTGGCAATGCTTGCTGCATACAGAAAAGCTTCACTGAAAATACACTTCGGATATGGCTTGGGCTATTTTAAGTGGTAGTTAAAAGTCACCCTATATGCAGTTTTCAAATAAATGTAGGGTACTTGCTTTAGAAAGCACTGCACAAAGCGTATCACACTTATTTGTGTTCACAGCACTCAATTTTTTAGACAGAAAGGTGATGAAAAATTAAATAGATTTCTGTAAAAATATTTCCAGGTTCATTACTCAGAAATCTCTCCTTGGAAGTTGAATGCACACAAGACTGTCTACAGCATCTGGCTTTAAGCTTTTCCACCTTTTCTGCATTGACATGATATCTTTTTAAGTAGATAAGGATTAACTCTTATGTATTTTTCATCAATTTTTTATTGTAACTGACCCTTCAATGAATGTATACCAATGAATGGTATAATGATCTTTTTGAGGAAGACAGATGAAATCTTGACCTCTCCTCTCCTTGTTTTTAGATATCTTTCCACTATATAACTTCTCTGAAACTCTCACTCAGCCCTACTCCTAACCTAAATTAAAACCTATCTTATTCTTTTTAGGTCCATCACACAGCTCTAAGCTTCCCTGATACAATTTGCTCAGCAGTTTTGGAGCTCACAGTGCACCAAAGCTTCCTCACCACCAACAGGCCCTACTATTTATAGATTGTTGAGCCTGGATGAAATTTCCAGAGAGCCTGTAGATCATCTCAGAACAAATGCCTCAATCCAGCCAGGAGGAGCTGTCTTCCTACAAAGCTTTGAGCTATACCGTGAAAACAGTACTCATTCAGATTTTGTTAATAAAACAAACATATAGTCCCTATAAACTGGAAGCATTTCTAAACTGAAAGAGGGTAGGTTTAGATTGGACATAAGGAAGAAACTTTTTACAGTGAATGTGGTGAGACACTAGAACATATTTCTCAGAGAACTGGTGGATGTCCCATCCCTGGAAATGTTCATGGTCAAGCTGGATAGGGCTTTGAGCAGCCTGATCTAGTGGAAACTGTTCTTGCCTGTGGTAGGGTGGCTGGAACTATGTGATCTTTAACATTCCCTTCCAGTACATACCATTCCATGATTCTCTGACTTTCTGTTTGAACCAGAGACTTTCCAAAATCTTTCTTATCTGTGTTAAAAATACAAAAAACAGAAATGTGGTATAACTTCATGTTTTAATAAGTGTAGACATAACCTTGCAGACACAGCCACAATTTCTATTTCATGTGTGATGTGTAGCAAAGAAGGTTAATTTTTCTCTCCTTAGCTTTGTGTTTAGCCTTTGTGGCTAAACTTCCTCAGCTTGAATTCTGATGCAAGTTTAACTAGCAGTGGCATTTCTTTGGATTGTTCTGCAAAGGTTTGGACTGAGCTTTCTACTTGTTCATGTGAATAAAATAAAGGAAAACCATTTAAATAAATGATGAGCTACAAATCAAAGATAGGAGGGACAGCCCACTGAAGTAACTCAGAGTCTGCTCGATGTTTTTAGCCATTAAATGGAAGAATGATGCCCTCAGTTAAAAAAAAAAAAAAAAAAAAAAAAGGAGGATGACAGCAGCAGAACATCTTTTCCTTCCATCCTCTCCTCATGCACACACAGGTGAAACTCTGCATTACAATAAACAGACATATCTATCATAACTCCTGACAGATGAGAGACACATCTCTTAGGAGGATAACATATTTCCATTTCTTCTCCTCTACTCTGCCTCTTGAAAAGGACTCTAAGCAAGACCTTGGCAGATATAAGAGGAAGGACAAAGAAGAGAAAGGGAAAGCGGAAGAGGATGGTTGTTCTCAGCCCTTCATGTTGTTGACAGGCCATTGCCCATCCAAAGAGAGCAGAAATCATGCTGTGAGAGGCTCAGCAATTACAGGGGATGGAGTTGAGGTTTCAGACACCATTCCCTGAGATGTGCATGCATTTGAGACCATAATTTGGATAGAAATAAAACACAGAAATGAAAACACTGGGTCACCTTCCTCCCAGGAAAACACCCTCATTATTAAGCTAAAATCAGTTTGCCTCACTTCATCCTCTTCCCATGCCTGCATCTGACAGTGCTACCCCACGCATCAAAACAGACCCGAAAAACTGCTATCCCTGTGTCTGGAGCCTTCATTTCCCTGGGGGATGCAGAGAAGCTCACTGGCACAGAGCAGGCTTCCAGGAGGACTTTGGTCCTCCTTTGGTCTCCATGGCAGCAGCACCTGTCCACAGCAGAGAAAACAGGAGAAGAGACTGGCACATTTCCTTGATTCTATTCCTCTCTTGTGGACATCCAGCATATCCAACAACGTCCCATAAGAAACCCGTAAGAAGCACCTTGTGGTGCTCTTGGTGAACATTTCATTCCAGTTTTGAGAAAACCTGTGTACATGACCTGACAAAGCACTATACACTTTTCAAGTTATGTGTACAGTAAAGAGATACAGATCTAAAATCTAAGGACAATGAAGACCTTTGGAAAAATATCAGAGTAGCCAATGGGAGCAGTGAGATTCTAGGAAAGGCTGACTGTTGCCTTATGCCAGACATGCTGTTTACTTGACATGTAAACACACCTGTTTTGAAGTGGAAGCACTTACTCTTCCTATGTGAACAGACACTGCCATGGCCAGACTTAGGCTTGAATCAAATTCCTGAAGAGGAGAAGTCAAACCTCTAGTGGTCATGAATATCTGCTATCAAGCACAGAGCATGGACTGGCCTATAAGTCACCTCTCTGCAAAGAGCTGGGAATTGGAGAATGGACCCTGGCTGTAGATAAAATTAATGAGAGTCCTGGGAAGAGCATAATTTTAGCCATTCTGATGTAAAATCTGAGCAAAAGAGATACAGCCAAAACACACTGGGTGAGCCAGTCTAGATTTACTGAGTGTTTTTCCAAGTTAAATAATCTTCTCTTTTAGATTTTAAAAGATAACTTCTAAGATAGGTTGTTTTTCAGAAATTATTGAAGCTTTAATGATAGTAACAGATTGACACCAAAAAAAAAAAAAAAAAAAAAAAGATGTTTTATGCCTTTTCTCTTTGAAAGTCAGCAGCTATGAGTAAATAAACTCTATGGCTCTGATTAGGATTTGAAAAACAAAAGGTTTGGCTTTTAGTTTATTCTGCAAGAAAGGCCCTTGTTGACAGTGGTTTTGCTGTTTTGCTGTGTTCTGGTGGAAGACAGGAACAAAGTAAGGTTGTGTAAAATTTGAAAATATTGCCTGATGATTAATTGATTATGCTTGATTTATAGTACCTCAGGGTGATTCTGCAAACCAGAAAATCCTGTGCTGGTCCCACACTGACCGATTACTGGGGTGTATGAGGCAGACAAATTGCTTGCCTGTGTTTACAGACTAATAGTAGCAACCCACCATTCAAATAAAAATGTCAAGGTGTGGAAAAACAAACATATGCCCCTGGTAAAGTATATTGCTGAGGTGTGTATTCCAGGAATTGAAATTATAGTTTTGTGCAAGACTTAATATTAAATTGAGCACAAAATGTTAAAAATATATTTATGATCTTTAATATGCTTTAAGTAAAAGTTATTACCAGTTTATTTTCTGTTGTTATTGGTGAAGCTGATATTACTGCTCTTTTGTTTTTATGGTTATCACCATTCTGTAACTTCTTTTCTCCTTGGGTCAGAAGAACTTTGAGTCACTGGCTCAGTTATTAAATTCTACAGAATGCATTCATTTGCTGTAGTCAAACATGAGATATACTTATTTAACAAAATAAAAAGGGACATATTCACTCTTCCGAGGAGAGACCTTAGAAAAGGGCTTTTTGCTTCTGGTTATCATGGCTGAAAGTCTATTGGTAAAATAGTCTATTGGAAAAACACTGAGGTCAGCTCAAAACTCTGAGGCAAGCCCAGTCCACTGGACGCAGACTGACTCTCACCATCACCTAAATGACCATGCACTCAATTCCTTCTGTAAGACCCAACCTTGAAGATGCAGAGCTTGTTTACAGCTGGGAAGCAGCAAAAGTGATTTTGTTTGATAACTTGATGTACATTGAAAACTTCACCTAAGTGAATTCTAGGGATGTCTTGAAAATCATTAGAAGCTCAGCTCTCGAGGCTTGTGAGCACTCGGAGCACTTTGTAACATGAGAGGCAATAAAGGAATACCAAAACTGTCTTTCACATCATGAATAGATTCTTGCTAGAAAAAAAAATAATTGCCTTATTTTTATAGAGTAGGTTAGTAAATATGATGAAGCAGCAAATCTGGCTGACTGGTATGGCAGGAAGATATTCAAAAATCTGATTTAATGAAGACAGATTTAGTCTTTAGTCTTTAGTCCATTTAATTGTCAGTCAGAAAGGTCCAAACATGGCTCTCAAACACCAATATGAAAGGTTTCCTGGTTACCTCAAAAGAAACAGTTAAAGATGTGTGAAATTCAGTAAGTAGTTTCACTCAACAAGGAGATGGTTTTCAAGAAATAATGTCCCAGGAGCTGCTTTCTTTATTCCAGTTTTCCCTCTAGGAAATTTAAGAATTTAGGTAGATAGGAATTTTTTTGAAAAATTTCATGAATTACAGTAAGCACATTGCCCTCCTAATTTATAGCATCACCAGTGCAACTACGCACTGTCATTTGAAGGCAGCATAAAAAGAGGTGGGGTTTCCTGAAATCTATTTCAACCTAATAACAAAATGGCAATAATGAGCTCTAGTTGTTGTATGGATATAATTTGATGCTTATTTTTTTTATCTCAATCTTTAAAAGCCCATATGGGGATCACATGAGAATTCAGTTTTCAGAGCCTGATTTCTTGGTCCACTGGACTGCCACTTGAGAACTAAGCCTGCCAGGAACCTAATGCTCTGGAGTGCATATCACTCAACAATATCCAATCCTGGACATTTTGTTGATTCTTTGAAATGGCATATTCCATCACTGTGTTTTCAAATAGCTGTTACTTTCCTTTTTCCTTTCTTTCTTCCTCCCTCTCATGTCATAAAATGGAAAAGGAAGGTGAAATTAGATAATAATAAAACATTTTATGTATCTCTTGTAATAAAAGAAAACCATCTGTTTGGAAAGAAGCTTTCCTATTACTTTTCTGGTTTTCAGACTGATTTTATTTACTTGCTTTCATTACTCTGTAGTTTCTTATCATAAAAAGAATATAGTTTATTCTCTTTTTCCTTACATACTCCTTTCCTTTGCTCCCTGAAAAGGATTTTTCATAAATACAAAAAAATTCTCTTCTAGATGCATCTTTTGCAACTATGAACAGACAACTTTAAAGGTTCAAAACCACTTTGGAAGGTCAGAAAAAGCAGCCTGTTCAGCCCTAAAAGTAACCAGGTTCTTAAGGGTTCATAGACCCAGTAGGATGAAGAAATGAAAGCAGAGACCTGGAGCACATGTGGCATTAATAATGAAATATGGTGCTTTTCACCTCTTCATTACTGATTCAAAATGAAAGTTGCTACCCTGTGATCATTATTCAGTGACCCATACAAAATGTGGGATGACCTCCACCTAGTTCCTAGTAGGTATTTGCCTGTCTTTCAAACACAAAGGTTAGTGCTCCAGTTACAAGTTTCAAAAGAGAGGTTGATAACTGCTCTTGTCACTGCTATTGAAAATTTTCACTGCAAACTACCGTAAACTCTGTAATTTCACTTTCTTGCTTTGTTGTTCTGAAACTAGATGGGAGCAGGAGATTGATTTTAAAAACAACATAAGGTTGTGAAGCCGCATGCTAACTTGAATGGCATAAGGAAATCTGCCTCTGTGGAAGCAAATCTTCTGTGACATGATTTTTTTCTTGCTTTAGTCTCATGTTCTTATCCCTCGCAACACCTGTTTCAGTAACTTTGAAGGATTTTAGAAGCCTCTCATTACACAGTCAGCAGCTCAACTGGGATTAGTACTTCGGTTCCTTTGATATAATCAGTAAATTGCAGAATGCAGACCATGATAGAACTACCAACATTTGTGAAAATTGGAGGAACAAACCCCCGAGACCTCATGAATTTTCTGCATTCGGCTGAGTAAAGAAGCTAAAATCACACCCAAGATTCTCTGGTATTAGAGTCTGAAGGAAATTTCTCCTAGAATGTCTTTAGGGGATGGATATTCATGAGCACCTACATACACCCATTACATTCAAAAGCATGTGGAATAATGTGTTCAAAATATGACTGAAGTCTTGGGCTTCAAGGCAGAGTAAGAGATACAGCACTGTAATTCCTTTTTACCTGAATGGTCTACATGGCCCCAGACAGCTGAAACTTGCAGTGGCACATAAGAAGGGAGCCAGTCTGCTGGGAAAACCACTTACACATGGCATAGTAAATGAATTATTTTTGTTCCTGTGATGTTAGGATAAATTTTTGTTTTCTTCTTGGAAAACAGCACAGTAAATCTCCAGAAAAAAAAAAAAAAAAAAGTGTTTGGTGATCAAAGGGTGTTCGCTTCTTTTTTTACTGAATGCAACAAGAAAAAGAGCAGTGATGAGACTACAGGTCTGATCAATTATTATATTCATTTTTCACAACAAAAACAGGATCATCCTGCTACAGGGGTATTCATATCATCTCACTGCTGCCAACACTCTTGGACACACCATATTAACTCGAGATTGGACCAGTGTGTTTTTTCCATTGGCATTCACCTCGCCTATAATCACTGGCAATTTGCATCCCCATTGGAATGTAAATTCTTAAACCAGCATTTAGATCTCTCCCATTTAATCTCAAACCAGTTACCCAGAAGCTGAACAATAGGTTATAGTGACAGCAAATGAAAGAAATACAGCAGTCATAAAAGTAAAACATTAGCAGGAGTTTAGAGAGGATTTTAGAGTACAGAAGTAGCTGAGAAACCAAAGAACTGCAAGAGATATAGAAATACAGTTTGAAAAGAAAATATTCACCAAATTTCATAATTAATTAAATCTTATGGCATCTGTTCAGAGTGACTTTTCTTCTATGATAAGAGATTTTTTTCTCAGATTTCATCAAGACTATTGTGATTTTTACCCTGTTATTTGAGGAGTGATTCTTCAGTCTATTTCATATCTGTGAGACCCACTAAATCCACTTTAAAGCTGATTTAACACTTCAGGCTTTCAAGTCTAGAAAATTCAAACTCCTATTAACAAAAAGACAAAAAAAAGTCCTTCAACAAGATTGTTTTGCATGCACTCAACTTTGCTTTGGCTCACCCAGCTCTATGAGCTTTCTACAGAGTTGGGTTTTTCCCTTGGACTTCAATAGGGATCTATCTGCATATGGGCTCCAAAGGCAAATAAGTTAACAAGAATGAAAAAGCCACTGTTTTTGAACTAATGACAATTAGATAGCAAGTTGTAAATGGACAGGTTCCCCTGAATCCCACGCTAAAGCTTTTTTGCTTTTATGCCCTATGTCAGTCACCATATAAAACCAGAGAGAAGATATAGACAGCAAAATAAGCACAAGAAAGAATTAATTCCACTGAGTATGTCCAAATACTCAGCATGTCCCATGATTGCCTGTGGACTCTCTGGACAAATTAATATTTAATTAGAGGGATTTCAGCAAGAGGGAAGGTGAATTTCCTCCACTCAAAAAAAAAAAAAAAAAAAAAAAGTAAAAATAATAAAAAAAAAGACATCAGGCAGAGAGTGTAACCAAAATTAGATTCACTGCAGGCTAAGCACTACAGTTAAAGAACGACTATCTTCTGCTATTACCACCTTCTACAAGCATGTTTTGAAACACAAAGATTGCAAGGAGAAGGATATAAAACCCTGTACATTTTAGGTAAAGTCTTCTCCAATAATTATTGGAAGCTCAATAGGAAGATGGCCATAGGGTTATTGACATAGAAAATACTGATATGGTGTGCCTGTCCTTCTGAGGAGAGGACCCAAATGCTTCCAGAGATCTAGTGGCATTACTTTGTAAAGAGCTCCTATTTCCTTATTTCTCATACTACAAATCATAAATGTCTTGTCAGGACTGCAGATGTGTCACTGTTTACAGAAAGAGGTTATAATTTTTATTTTGAAGCTGACTGAAGAAGTACACATCTGTGAAGGAAAGGTAAAGGAAATATCTACTATGGCTGCAGAGTAAAATAATAAATGCAATCCTGGCAGGCTGTTCAATTTATGTATTATCATGATTAACAGATGCTATATTTGGAACTATTTGTTCTTTGCCCAGGAAAGGTAATTCAGCCCTGGAAAAGAGAGATAATACATTTCCTTGAACTACAAATTCATTTCTGATAATCATGGTAATTGATGTATTTCAAAATGTTATCTTGAAAATGGGACTGAGCATATTTCTTTACAAAAAATTTAGCAGGACAGTCTGAGTAGAAAATACTATATAGAAAATTATGTTGTAAACACTGTGCAATATCCTAATTGTATCTAAAAGACTTTTCCTTCTTTCCTCAATATTTCCTCAATGGGTCATTGAAGTCTCATCAGGATATCTGGTCAACCAAAAAAAATTCAACAGCAACCTTTGCCTGTGAGGAACTGGACTTTTTTTTAAATTGCATTAAAATATTGTTTCTGCAGTGAGCTGTGCAAGCATCCTGCCAGGAGAGTGAAGATAAAGGCTAAGGGGAGGAGGTCATAGCACACAAACTCTTAACTTTGGAAGCTCAGGCGGGGAAAATGGGGCCGGGGGGGGGGGGGAGGGCCAGATGATTCTTTGGGTGTGAGATGCTTCTCTAGGTGTGTGATGCCTCTCTGAAGAAGACCAGCAGTGAATCTCTGGGTGCGTGATGTTTATGTCCTATGTGCCTGGGTCATGCCAAAGGATTCCCCCAAGTTCACACACCCACGACTGCCCTGGAGAAGGCCTCAGCTCTTAGCAGGGGTGCCCCTGAAGCACTCTTGCCCTCCAAAGCCTAAAATGACTTTGCAAAAAACCAGCACCTTCAGCTCTCTGCAAAACCAGCATAACTGTGCAAAACAGCCCCCCAACACACAAAAGGCGGAGGCACTAGGAGGTTTTCTGAGGGTATACAAACACACCGAATTTTATGTTTTGTGGGATTCTCTCCCCACCACTATGAACCAAGACACCAGCAAGACAATAGCAATGAATTTTGCCATAGATCTTTGAGTGGTGACTATAAAGACTTTCTCTCTCTCTTCCCTTCCCTCTTTTCCTGTAACTCTTATTCTTCTCTCTCTTTCTTTCTCTCTTTTTCCCTTACACATTTTCTTGGGTGATATAAATTGCTATATTATGACCAAAACGGCTGAACACCTGTTTTCCTTTTCAATACTATGTTTTTATATTGCCATGTTACTATGGATAATAACAATCAAAATAGCTATATACCCTTTTTCCATTGCAACCCAAGTGTTCTAAAATAAACCCTGTATATATATGTATATACATATATATATATATATATGCATCATATATACCAATCATCTATTCACTCTGAGGGATTTATTAATAAAACAAAAGTTACTCCTGCCTGGCAGGGTGGATTGCAACACAGGCCAGGTACAGAGGGCATGAGCACCAGAGGATGACCATGACAAATCAATCTGTTTAACAAGAAGCTGTGTTTTGAACTAGATAAGGGAAGAGGCTGATAAGAAGCAGACCCTTCAAGGTGGAACAGTGCTTTTTATCATGCCAGTGTCCTCCCTTACACAACTGATCAGCTGTAAAACTTCTAGCACCACCCTGGGGAGATACTGGGACAATCACACGTAGGCCTGCAGGTCTTCATCCCTTCTGATGGGGGATAATGGGCACCACTATGTTAACGAAAGGCAGAAGTCATAACTTACTAGAAGGTGTCATAGACCATCAGAGACCCCCAAAGTACCCCTAGACTCACTTCTGGGGCCTTCCAACAGAGGATTGCAAGTGATCCCCAGTGCTAGGTCATAAAGTGTAAAACTCACCCAAGGCACGTACCAGGGTGGGCATTCCCGCCTAGTCTGTGTATTAACCTTCTGAACTTTGTGGTTTGTGTGCTTCCCCTATGCCCAGTCAAGATTGTGACCATCACTTCGACCAACAAACATCTAAATTGAAAAAAATCAAGGCTCATCACTGGATCCATGAAACATAATGTCTTTCTACTCTTATCCTTTGTTTTCTCTTTCTTTCTCTTTCTCTTTCTTCTCCTAACTACTATTTCTCAAAATATATTGTAAACTAGACTAAATAATTTCAGTCAATGCCTTAGTAAGTTCCTTGTTGTGTCTAGATAAGTTGAAATTAAAGTTTGTTTGGATGTTGTTTAAAATTTGTTAAGTACCTTATTCTAACTTAATGTTTTAAAATTTGTTAGTAAAAATTTTTTATTCAACCTTCTGAGAATTTTATGTTTCTCCCACACACCACCCAAAGTGAATCAAACAACCTTCCCCTAAACCTGCCAAGCAGACCAGGCCATAACACCATAACATGCTTCAAGGATAGCATAGATGTCCTGTGAAAATAAAATGAGTGAACTGGCAAGACGTATGCCAGAAAGACTGTCTGAAGGTAACAATAATTCCTTAACAAAGTTCCTGTGACAAAAACAACATTGCTGGCTCTCAAGCTGTAAGACTAAGATGGCAGAATTCCTGTGGTATGTTGGGATGTTAAAAGAAACCCAGAATTGGCCTATTTGAAATTAAAAACAAAAACAAAAGCAAAAAAAAATTGCTGACTTTAGGGAAAGAATTCCAAAAGCCAAATGTTTTCAATAAAAACTGAAATCATGGAGTGGGTAAGAAAAAATAATTTCTGAATCAGGCAAGCTCTCTCTGATTTTAATGAGTTCTAGACTTAGGTAAAAACTGAGTAAAGACCCAATCCCAACCTATTATCCTCCAATGTTCACACAAGGTCCACAATGTCTTTTGTTTCAGCTATTGATAAGATTGAAGATATACACAAACATTTTTGAAGAATAGAGTTGCATTTGATTCATACCACTTTTTGAAACAAATGTTCTTCTTTTCATGTCATCTCTTTATATATGTTGGTTGAATAGTATAGAATATTTTCAACTCTCCCTTTTCTTTTTTCTGTTTCACTATTTTCTAGTGTAAATTAACATAACAATTAATGGTTATGCAATAATAGTCCAGCTCCTCTTTTATATAGCTATCAAATCTACTTTTCCAAAAGTTATAAGAAACTCTTTTGTCTCACAGGAATTTTTAAAATTTAGTTTCTGAAATTTCAGACTTATCCTCATTATTTTCATATTCTCTTTGTATATTGTTTGATGAGAATGTTACAAAACAAGTTATAAACATGCAGATTCACACATCACTTTGTTTATTCTTTGTTTTTTCTCATTTAATTCTTGTTGCTAGTTATTTCTTTGCTTCCAGTGTAACTGCTCCGATTTCATTTCTATGCCCTCATTAGACATCTTTATTGAAAATTAACACATGCAGCTGATTAGAACTTCTTCTACCATTTGGAATATTCATTTGCTTCCTCCTTGTCACTTTTCTTTCTCCTTTTGGAGTGCTCAGATTTTTTGTTTTTTCTGCAAGCATCTACAGAACATATGTATCACCTTTTACTTTTCTTTCTTCTTTCCTCTCTTTTAAATACTTGATAGCTTAAATTTTTATCTCAAATCTCTTCTAAACCCACAATGACAGAATATTCAGCTTCTTCTATCAAGCCTTCTTTAAACTGTGTGGTTTTTAAACACTGTCCTGGTAATTTTAGTTTCATTCTATATCTCCCAAGATTTATCACAGGGTTCATGCCTGAGAAATCCTGCTTGAAAAAATAATGTAAGTATTTCTAAAATATTCTTCCTTTCCTTAACCTTTCATATGATATTAACCAGGCCTCATAGTTATGAAAAATAAAGAGACTTGATCTGTCTACACCTTATATTAACCTCAATATAAACCTCTGGAAACAAAAATTTCTCAGTCGTTTAATAAAATTAGGCACTTTTTACCCTCAGAATAAAAGTGATCCATTACAAAGACTCTCACACCACTGACACTTCCCCTGCCAGAAATGCACCTTGGGACTTTTTAGGGAGAAAACAATTTTGAAAGCTTTGGGATCCAGATATTTAACCATAAGAAGAGTGTGGTAAAAATGACTGAAATGCATTCATGATACTGAAGTTTATGTTATACACATCATCTTCACAGATAGATACTTTAATTCACTAAATGCTATGTTTCTGCATACTCCAAAAATTATAGAAAGCTAGTAACTCACAAAACCACAGAATGATAATGGACTTATTCCCATTTAATTCAATCTGTACTGAGGGAAATTCCAGCATTTTCCAGAAGATGTTTATCAAACATTTCCATAACAGTAATAATGGAAATTCCACAGTTAGTTGCCTAGTGGTATGACATAAAGACAGAGCCAGAAGCAATGGACAAAAGTTGCAAATGGGAAATTCCAATCAGATAAATGGAAAAAGAATTCTGCTGTATGGGTAGTGAAACACCTGAACAGGTTCCCAGAGAGGTTCTGGTATCTCCATCACTGGAAATAATCAGAACTTCACTGAAAATCATCTTGAGCAACCTGTTCTTATTGGATCTGATTTGAATGGTGAATTGGAACAAATGGACTCCTAAGGGCCTTTCTCATCTGAATTGTTCTGTGATTCCATGAATCTCTGATCATTACCATATATCTCATCCCAATACTTCATGCTCCATAACATTATGAAACATTTTCTTATCATCCAAAGTAAATATGAAATGATATAATTTAATACACTTTTTTGTTTTCTGTCATTAATTAGGATGCAGAACACTGTTTAAATTCCTTATTGTAACATCTGCCTATATAGTCAAATTTCTAGATTTTTCTTTAACTTTTCCTTCTAAATTTTGCATTAACCTTGATGGTCTGTTTATCTGCACCTTCCTTAAAAAGTGATGTCTCAGGTGAAGTCCAGTATTTCACATTAATTAAAGCAGGAAAACTTGGATCTATGTTGTACATCTTTACAGTGATTAAAGCTAGATCATATTTCTCTATCTTGCTTATGAGAATGTCACATGGGATAGTGTCAAAAAAGTAATACCAAAATACAGATTTCTTACTTTTAGTTTTTTTCTGTTCTATATATTATGCTGGTTACCTTGTCAAGGAAGGAAATTAAATTGGTTTGAAAGAATCCTTTTGGAAAAAGCTATAATATCACTTTTTCTCATTTTATTTTCTTCTGTTTTTTCTTAATGCAGATTGATTAGTTATTTGTTTCTAAATTTTCTTGGGGGCCTCATTTTTTGAGTCTTATCCCTTTTCTCTTTTTAAAGATAACATTGTCCTCACTCACCTGTCAGGGTATTCACAGGTTTCCAAAGGTTCTTGAAAAACATGATCAGTGTTTCAGAAATCCCAGATATTTCTCCTAATGACAAATGTGTCTCAGAAATCCCAGATATTTCTCCTAATGACATTGTACTCTATAAAGCTAGCTATCCTCTGAAAAGTGGCCATAAGCACACTCAGGATGTAATGCAGTCAGAATGGTATTCTGAGTTCCAAACTATGATTTCTTAATGAGTTGAGTGCTGCTGTACTTGCCACAGGATTCATGCATAATTAATCCCAATTCATTTTGCCAATTAATCACTTTCCTAATGTTTGCATAGAGTTACTGGAAACAGTCTTACTATCTTCCATCATAAATTCTATCTTAGGTGCTTGTTTTAGCCTCATTGCTTACCACATCATTTTGTATGAGATAGATATACTATGTTTATTCTAGGTTGTAAGTCATTATAACATTACAACCATGCTGCATTATTAATGTACACAAAACTGCAATGTAATGCTGTATTGAACAAAAATGAAAGTGCAGTCATCATCTATATTTGAAGAAAAGGGTGGCCTTGATTGTTAGTATCTTCAAGGTAGTGAACATATTTTAGATCCCAGGAGTTCTGAATATACATGGGGTTTTTCTATTGGGCATATAGGTATTTGAACACCAATTCAGGTTTTTTTACATACTCAACTCTTTTTTTGGCCATCCAGTAATTTGGGGAGTAATCCTGATTGCTTGGTAATTTCTCTAATATTTAGAAGTACTCAAGGCTTAATCTAGAAAAGTGTACGTTTAACTTCAAGAATATCAGTGATACTACCACCATTTCTTATTTTAGGACAGAACTAAGTCCTTTGCTGGCCTGTGACATGCCTAAGATTATGCGAATTTTACTCATTTTAGCCAGAAATTGCATTTTCTGACATTTAGAACTTTGAATTGTGCTCTGGTGCTGTGGGCTTGGTTATCTAAGTCATGAGGTTTTACTTCCACTCCCTGAATGAATAACTACATCTAGTTCAAAACTGTGGGTTTGCATAGTAGTTAGAGGGTGATTTGTGATTTCATTCAGTCTTACCTGAGGAACCTAATGAAAACTGGCCTTCAGTAGGTGGTAAAACTCCCACTGGGCATCACTGTAGTTAAGGTTTTACCTCCAGCTCCCCAGTGAGACTCAATTTCTTTAAAAGTTTTAAAAATTGGGTTGGGTTTGGTTTTGTAGTAGAAAATAGGTCTGGTGGAAACTAAAAAGATTTTCAGCACAAGACTTAATTTCTGCTTCTTCCTAACCAATGACTTTAAACTGAGTTGCAACAGAACTGGGACCTTTAATGTGTCCTTTCTGTAAGAAAAAACCCACTAACCTGAAACCTCTGTACAGAATGCTAATTGACAAGAATAATCTTTCCCTGTTGATACTTTATTTAATAAACTGGCATGTGAGACATATGTATTTTAAAGTTCAGGTTTAATTAAAAGATAAGACCAAGCAGTAGCTTGGCAAGAGGATAAGGGAAAGTTGAATTCTTTGTTTCTAATGGCAAAGCAGCTGCTTTTATTTTTTAACTAATCTCAACTTAATGTCAAATCAAGAGACTACTTTCATATTTTTGGTGCATTTAATGAGTTACTCAAGTTTGCACTCAGGCAATTATCCTTTCTCATCTGATACTTTTATAAAGTGAAATGTTCGCAGGTCTCAGTCTGTTTGGATTTTTAAAAAGCTGTTTTCCCTGTATACATCACAGTAGAAAAACCTTATCTTCTAGACTTAAACTATCTTCATCAGCCAGAAAGAAAAGGTTAAAAGCTAAATTGTGGGAAGCTGAGCAAGTGATTAGCTGCTTAGAGGGTAATACTTGGAAACATTATCTTTCTACAGCAAGGATTGGAATGCAGGAGTTCAGGGGGCAAAAACATTTATGGCATGCCATGAGATTGTAAAACTGGGCATAACTCTACCAGTGACAATAAAGCTCTATATTTTCATCGAAACAGCTGGCTCTGGTTACTTCTTGTGTATGCCTGTATAAAAGAAGTGTCAAGGGCAAAGAGAACAGATTCTCTTTATTACTTGAATGCAGTAGCACGTAGAAGCTCAATGAAAGATGAAAATCCCATTATTATTGGCACTGAAAAGGTGACTGAGAAAAAAGATATTCTTGGGGGAAGCAGCTATAACAAGTGAACTTACACTTAACAAATAAATGAAGAGACGGAGACATGAGACTGCACTGGTGAACACAGGAATGAACAAACACATCAAAGCTGCTGTCTTGCTATGTTGATCACTATGTGGAAAAAATCAGAGCAGTCAGGTGTCAGGCAGAAGTTATGAAGTCTGTCAACCTAGTTTTCATACAGCATAAGCTGATATCAGTTCCTTTCCAGCTTTACTAATCTCTAACAAATGTCATGGCTACAGCTGTGGCTACAGATGCTCAGGAAGCAAGACATTTCACTAAAAATGGGAAGACCAGAAGCAGACAGAAAAATCAAGCTGCTGTAGGGTGTGTGTCTTGTTTCATTGTGTGTGTCTTGTTTCAGTGTGAAATGCAAAATGTGTTTTCTTTTGGAAAAAGTATGAGCTTTTACAGCAAAGGGTGAGACCTCCCTATGAGGCAAAAGAGACATGGGCAACATCCCTACTTCACATCAATAAAAGCACTGACTTGAACTTAGACTATCTGCATCCCAAGTTCTGACTGGAGCACAAAGTAACTTTAAAGTATTCTGTTCACATGTGTGATGAGAAATCTCTTTGGGACCTGAGAACACCTTATAAAAAAGAACACCTCACAAAAATTATGTGGTTGTATTTAAAAAAAAAATTTGCAGTTTTTCCAACTAGCTTAAAGTGAGACTTGCTGCACAGAATGCATTATTTGAGGTTCAAGAACCACTGATAACCACAAGTTCCAGCAAGATGAACACATGTAGTTGTTTTGGGGATTGTTTCCTACAGTGTTGCATCAGAATAGAAGAACCAAACATACTTTAAATTTTGATTCTTCTCTTTCCTTTTCTCTATAGAGTCTATACATCAAGTTTCTGATATAGCTGTGTGGGAGGGAGATCATGGGTATCAGTTTCATCTATGGAGATAGGACTTTGTTCCCCTTCTCTAATTCATTACACTTGAAAAATAACTCCTAGTACCTGCACAAAACAGTGACTTTGGTAAAAACAAGGATTTCCCACTATTCAGTTGTGATATGCAGAACCAGAAGAGAGGCAAGATTAACATTTGCAGTAGAAGTAGTAGATGTCTTAAAAATCTAAGAACAGTGAAACTGAATTTTCCTTTTTCCGATAATGGTTATAAGCAGATACCTTGGAACAGGTAAGAACAAAGGAAATTTGCACTAAATTGCTTTCCTTGAATACATGTCCTGGTTCCAACTATTTTCACTTCAGGAACATACTGGTCTAGAATTTACCAAATAACTCCAGGGACACCTCTTCCATATCTGACCTTCACTGGGAAATATGTTCACTTTTTGCTAATAAGTGCTCAAATTAGCAGGAATAAGATATCAAAGCTACAACCTGTTCCTGAAGTTGACCAAAATATTAAGGACTATCTTCATATTTGTACTGCTAAAGCCGCAATTTAAAAATCAGCAGTGTGTTTGCTAAGGCTACTTGCCAACATTACCAGTATGTAGATGCTCACATGGGTCATTCCACTAAGGCTAAAAGTAATTATGTTATATAAAAAAACTTCAGTCTTCCAATTCTTCCCTGGAAGTCTCCATGTCTAAAAGAAGCATTGTTGATTTACTATCAACCTTAATGAACAAAACATCACAAACTATGTCCAGACTCGAAGTATCTGAAAGGATAAAACATCTTAGACACAGTAAAACCAGCTGATTTCTTTCAAAGTCAGTCAAGCAGTAGCACTAATATACTCCCTTGAGTACCTGGCCTGAAATGTCAAATGTGATGAGCTACTTCTTTACGGACTCCTATCCCTTCTCTTCGGTTTTCCCTAATTGCTGAAGTTGTACCAGCTGCCCTACAAGAGGGACAGCTGTCAGACTATATTCTCCTCCCTCTTCTCAACTGCTGACAGTCTGCCAGAAAAACCACATTCACAGGGAAACCATAAATTAGAAGAAGCTAAGGGATAGTATCCCTGGTAGTAAGGCACTTAACGAGAAGAGCAAGAGTGCAACAAGCAAAACACATTTCCTATAACATTTATCAAGTAGGCAACTTTTTAGCCCTAGGCCATATTATGCCACACCTTGTTCAACAGATATCCCAACTGACTTCAAAATGGAGTTGTTCTTAAAAACTGACAGCAAGACAGATCCCCTGATACACTTGTGGTAAGTTTTAATGTGCAAACTTTTTTTAAAAGTTGAAGGAAACATCCTATCACACTGCAGCATCTCAAAGAACTTACTCTGAAGGAAAAGACAATAAATACAGAAGCAACTTTTTAAATAGCAGCATAAAGCTATACTAAAAAAAAGTCTTTAAACTTGCAGTCTATTTACTTCTATTTTGTGTTCTAATTCTGGGTTTCCACAACAGCTTAGTTGTGGGAAATTTTATGAACAAATGTATTGGGATGGGAAACTTGTCCCCCTCAGGCCAAAACATCTTGTGATCCTTCTGAAAAGCTTAAGTGATTAGCAAATTGTCCATTTTCACTGTGAAAGATGATACAGATACATATTACACACATTATATATATACACACCCTTACACATTACAAAGATACATTATTTACATACAGGCTTTGGCAATATGAAAGGAAATTGCAATTGCATTAATTTCATATTTTCTTCTTCTTGAAAGTCACATGAAATGTTTGAGTGCTCTACCAACTTGTGAATAACTGTCATTAAGTGATCACAACCATAATGTTTTCACAGTAACTATAAATATCTTCTACTCATGGTGAACAAAGAGGTACAGTTGGCTAATTAGCTATTGCTAATTTTTCTTGCTGTTGCTACTTGGTTTGTTTTCAATATTATCTATGTAATCCCTGTAATCTCCCTGTAATCCAGGGAGGTTGAACACAGAACCATAGCCTGTCAGTGACATCTCTCACAAGAAAAAATAGAGGTCTGGAAGTGGTTTCCTCCACCTCTGTCTGCACAATATGAAAGTGTCCTTTTCCTTTCATGTAATTATTTCCCTACCATCTTGCTTCACTGAAAAAAGAAAGACTCTGCCCTGTTTCTGGAGAGCACTCTAAGACAGCCTGCCCTTTTCCCCTTTGGACTCCTGCATGCCTTGTGAGGTGTTTGAGCTCACTGCATTTATTACACCAGATTCAAAATGGAGAAACACTGAAATTTAAAATGCTTCATGCTGCCACCAAAAGTGCTGAACAGATGTGACAGGGCTTCCCCAGACATTCCAGAGCAATGGGCAGCAGAATAATAGTCTCCTCTCTGCCAAGGGGCCTCAGCCCTTATCCTGGGGTCTGAGGGGCTGATACTCCCACTGCCTACAAAAGTCTTCGCAGCACCCAGCACCTCTGCAGTTCCCAGGTTCGTGGCAGCTAGAAACAGAACATCTCATTTGATTTCAAGCATTTAGAAACAGTATCTCAAAAGGAATTAGGGAAAAAAAAAAAAAAAAACAAAAACAAAACACCAATTTTGCACATCCACATTTCTTTTGTTTTCTGAGACCATTGAAATCACACTTAGAGGTTTTTTTGTTTGGTTGTTTGATTTTTTTTGTGGCAGTAAGGGATTTGGATAAAAAATTTTGCATCTTTTCTGTCATGCCTGGTACGACATCTCTAGCACAAGTACTACAATCTCTCTATATCCCTTCAGTTTCCAAGGTTACAAGAACGAAGCAGAACCCATGACAAAAACAACTACTTTTCCTTTGCAGACTTCACCACCTCCTCCTGCCTGGATGACCACTAGAAGGGTCACCAGTGCTGCAGCTCCTGTAAACTCCTTCACCAGCTGGACTCTGCCTGCTCTGCTCTGCCCTCTTCCCTCAGGGACAGGCATTGTTCTTCTCCAGCAAAATCCTGTGTCCCGCCAATCTTTCTACCAGCGCACATCCTCTGGCATCCAGCCTATGAACAAGAAGCAGCACTGAGCTGCTTTGTGGAGGTAGACAAATAATAAATTATGAAAATGTACATTAACAGAAAAAAAACACAACAGCAAAACCCCTCCATAAATATTTCATTCCTTAGTCCCCTCATCCTGCAAGCAAGATTACATTTATTTAAATCTTACATATTCATGACTTTTGTATCTAGCTGGAATATTCTAGACCTGTTAGACTTCATTTTTCTAAGCAGCATGAGCCCTGTCACTGCCTTTAATTGTGCAGAAGAGACATATCCAATGAAAAGGATCTATGAGAAGCCCCAGTAAAGATCAGGCTGACAAGAGGAAGCCTGCCATGATCCTAGAGAGGATCAGTGCAGGCACTATGTTGATGGTGTCAGCAGGGCCACTGAAGTGAGAAGCACAAAATTTTTCTTTGATGACAAGCACCATTAAAATTTTCCCTTGCAGGCCTCCCCTGGCTCTGACACATAAGGGACTGTGACAGCTCAATAAATCAGCCCCTGCAGATCCCAAGGAAACCAGCCATCCCCTCACGATATCCACCATGATACAGACCTCAGGGGCTGTGTCAGACAGCTAATACGCCCCTTCTTGATGCATAAGGCGCAACATATGAAGTTTTTTTCAGATTCCTCCTCCCAGATGCCAAAACTTCCAAGCAAAATCTCTGATGCCACTTTCACCCTCTTTGCTGTTTCCAAGGCAAATTAACAATCTTCTGTCAAGCATAAGTTCTGATTCTAAGTTTAATTCTATCTCAGCAACCAGTGCCTTGATCAGCCCTGCTGCACTTGAGTTGTGCTGCTCTTTTAGCTAGACTCTGTTCATGGACTGCCAGAGAAAGTTTGGAGCTGCATCCAGTCCACTTTGACTTCAAACAATATTCATCGTGGCTAGATGCTCCAAGACAAAAGAAGTGGAGCAGCTCACCTGACTCAAGGAGACATGACGACACATGCCCTGGGTCTGATGGGACCAGCAAGCAGGAAAGTCAAAGTTTTCCTGGTTCCAGGTAATGCTTTTAGAAAAATGCAAGGGAACATAATTTCACCTTCGAAAATAAAATGCAGCTGACTTGACCTGAAATAAGTACTCTCCTGTGTAGAATGGTCCTCTGATATCATCAAAATATAGTATAAATTAATTTATTGAAGCAAAGGATTTTTTTGTAATGATTAATACAACAGCTTCTATGTAAGGCTCAGAGAATACATATATAAATATACATACACTTGGATTAAGTCAAAACTTATTAACATGCCCTCATTTGGCAGGGAAAGTACAAATATATGGATTGCAATGTTTTCTTTTTGCCAGCACTTCATAGTTGTCATTTTTAGCTCTATTGTCTGTGTATAAACAATGAATATACTCTCATACTTGGTGCCATAAGAACAAAACTCGTTGTCTTTATAGGTAAACCCAATAACATTTTTTAAATCTCTAAAGCATTGCTCAGGGAAACAAGAAAATCTACGGAAAGGACATAATTTTTTATATGTGACAATACTAATCTCCAGTAAGTATTGCCACAAGATATCATTATGTCAGCAAGTCTAGGAGAGCTATATAAAAGCATTCAACATGCACAATAAAACTACTATATCCACTTAGAAAAAAATACAAAATTTTTGTCCTAGAGACAAGTGATAGAAAAACTGAATAAACTATTGTCATCACTCAGATGAGAATTACTATCTAGAAACAGAAGGTTAGGGGTGATATACTTGGGGTTTAATTTGTTTTCTTCAAGGTTTAGTGAAATTTTTCATCCAAATAACTTATCCAAATAGAGCATATCTTACCTGATCTGACCTATTCAGTTGATGTAAATAAATATTTATAAACTCAAGTTTGACTACATGAAATATCTGGCTGGAAAAAACTTGTATTTTTTAAAAAGGTTAAAACATCTTTATCTCATACTTTCAAAATGCTCCTTTGTTTGAAAGTTTTAAAAATCCACCATTTTTTCTCTGAATTTGATCTGATTTGAGGGGCAAAACCCAAAAAGTAATTCTATTTTTATAGATTCTAAGACAATCAAAAATCAGTTACTTAAGTACAGATGGCTTTAATACTATTTCACTTTGAAGAACTGATACTGATCAGGGTAATATCACACTAGACACATTTAATGTGGCAATGCCCATGTTGTTCCTCCAGGAATGAGGGCACTTGAGCAAGTTTTAATAACTAGTCATCCCAATCATAACTATTACAGACAAGAAACATGAATGAGTGCAATCATCCCCTTCACATTTATGTTTCATTACATTTTAACTTTAAAGAGAATGGGAAATACCACTGTTTGCCACTGCCTTTGTGTACAAATACAATCATGCATGTATATATATGCAAACAAAAAAAATTTTTCCTGCTTTGTTTTTTCAGAGGTCATAACAAGTTTAATATACTCCATGCACAGTACAGAGGAGCAAACACGAGATGACTGAAGAAACACAGATACCCCCACAAAATGACAGGCAACGGTATCTCCAATGGCCGTGTTGCATTTCACACTCTATTCGTAGACTGAAGAATAATACGAACAGGAAACTCAGCATCCTTAACAGATTGGTACTTAAAATTATTTGTCTTTCAGCCTTCCTTTGACAGCAAAGGGAATTTGATGACTTTGTGCTTCTAAGGTTCCAGGCTTTCAGGGTGCTCAAGTATTTAATTTCCACACAAAATAAGTACCAGTTCTCCACTAGCAAGAGCTTAGTGGTTTTAGTCCTGTCTTTTTAAGGATACACCTTAACATATGAATGTCATGAAAGTGGGCACAGAAATATCTTGTCCTGCCTGGATTTTCAAAAACTTTTGAGAAGAGATAGGAACATATTCAAACACACAGCCATACACACATACCTCCTAAATGCATATATTTTGAACAGACATCCACAGATTACCATTGTAATTCCTACATTTTCTTTAAAGAGATTCAGAGGAAAAAATGTTCCTGCGATAATAAAAAATAAAAGGGAAATTATTTGTTTTTTATTTCTCATGGCTCATTCAGCAACAAAATTCCATTTGTTGTTATGTTGAAGTAAAGGTAGCAACCTTCTGCAGCCTGGCATATGGAGAAGAATCATGCTCCCCAGTCTTGAAAAACATTTTCTGCACACCAGTCCAATTCTATCTGGTCCAGTTCTGTCTGACAAAGCATGTGGCTTTATAAACAGAGTCTAGTCCTGGGACAGTGGAATATGTGCCCTAATTTGATCCTGTCACAAAAATCTACTAATGTAAAAATCTTTTACGAATAACTCAGTTCCTCATGGGGAACCAGGCAGCCTAGGCATTAACAACTAGTTTTTAAAATATCAGTCTTGAGAGGAAATTCATCATTAAAATAATAAAATTAAGAAATAAGAGGAACATATAGAACACTAATTAAATTCTACAACTAACATCCCTCATGAGTGGCCAGTTAATGAGGGCAGAGGGTGCAGTTCTACACTAAAACAGTGGGATAGGCTTACAGCATTATACAGAGCCATGGCACTAGGAGAGGAACACATTTCCCTCTTCTCCAGATCACAGTAAATCCTGGGTGCCTTCAGCCAAGTAATTCCATTTCTCTGCTGTCCCTTTCTCTGGACCATTGCCCATGATTTCTTTAGCCTGGCAAATCTCTGGGACTAGGGCTGTCTATTACGACATGTTTGGATGGTAGCGATTCCAGTAGGGCTGAATGAGATCTCTACACACTAACAAGTACAAATGAATAACAAAAGAACAAGAACACTGTCTTTTCTTAAGGCATCTTAAATCCCTTTTTCTATTCCTAGGCACTTCAGAGTGCTTAATGAGCATATGAGAAAAAAGCCACAAAAGGACATTGCTTTGAAAGCAAATGCTTGTTTGCAATTTTGTATGGGTTAAGTGAACCATTTTTTCATGCTCAAGTTCAGTATGACTTGACTACTTCATATTTGAGACCAAATCTTTCTGAACATGCACAAAGCCTGTCAGCCTGAAAAATTGCAACAAACTGGCTGATGGAAAACAAAAAGCCCACAGACAATTGTTGAAGGAGACTGGTAGAGGACACATGCAAAAGGCTTCGACAGAAGCACTGGGATCAAGGATGGGTAATACAGATAACTTCAGACAGGTGGTTAAAAATCTGCATGGCAATAAGACGAGCAAACAATATTCTCATAAAACACTGCAAGGTTTAGGAAGCTGTGCCAACTTACATAACAGGATTCCTTTCTTTTTAGGCTATGATACCAAGTCAGCTTCTCTGACACTGCTGTTTTCTAGTAGACCTACTGAGAGTAAAAGCAGAGCTGAGTTTTTTTGTCTCTTCTGCTGATATGCTGTTACAATGCCCATGAAAAGCTGATATCAATTCTACCATACAGGAGGCAGAAAACCAGAGTAAAAATGTCCAGTGCCTGTACTGCCTGGTGATATAAATCTAACATCCCAAGGAAGCAGAAAGACAGTTCACTAAGGAAAGGAGATAGATGGCTATGTGACATGGGACATGCTTTACTAGAGCTGATGCTCATCTGGAGGCTCTCTTTCTCTGTAAATCAAACCAGGTGACAGTTCTTGCTTCCTTTTTATTATTATATAAACAATGCAAAGAAAAAAACAAAGTTTCCAGCTCATATGGAGGCAAATAGAAACCAGTGTTAACAGAGCAAAGGAAAATAAATATTTCTAGAGTGCCTGTTGCCTGGATTCGATTTTCAACACTGATTCCCACAAGAAACTGTAGATTTGCATCAATTCTGTCCTCAGGAACATGATGCTGAATTGCAAGATAATTCAATGTACTGCTTCTTATTAGCCAAGGTTAAATATCTAACAGGATCCCTCAACTCTGCACTCTTCTTATTACATTCTGCCTTTATACATGACACATGCAATTCCTCCTGAAGCCAGATGGAGAAAAGTACCTATACTCATCCTTTAAACAGAATTTCATTTGTGTCTTTCTTACTTTTACATCACACAAAAACAACTGAAAAGTCAGGAGCCCAGAAAGCAGTTTGGAGTTTTTTATTACCCTACTCAATGCTATCTACGTTCTCACACATGCTCACACTCTGTGGGAGTTACAGAGCTAGCTGCTCTTTGCTCCTTTGAATATTTCCCCAGAGCTGACAGCCGAAAGCTTCATTTTGAACATCTGGAATAGTAAAGGCAAAAACAGCAGCAGCAGCATGAAATTCTGTGTATCAGCAATGAATGCTTTCTTTCTCTCAGCAGCATTTTCTGCTGTGCAGCACTAAATGCTTCAAATGAGAGTATTATAGTCATGTGAGTGTGTTGACATGACCTCTGTGAAAGTTCCCAAAAGTCCCATCTACCAGAAGTAGTACTTGAAGCAGAAAGTATCTCCATCTAAGCTTTGTGCTGGTTACCTAATCAAACTAGAAATATTAGATCATTGAGAAGAAAGCTGTTGTCAATGTTCTATTTCTTCTAATTAGCTATCATTATTATAACTACCAACCATGTTTCAGAGGAAAGATATTAAAAGTTTGACTGATATCCTAGGGACCTTATCATCCAAATTAGAGAAGGCATATCAGCAGATGGCAGGCGCACAAAGATGTGGAAAATGGGAAAAGAAGGCTTGCACATGACAGCATTAGCTCCTTACAATGTGTTTGGCAATCAAAGGAATTTGCTTAAATATGGCAGTTAGCATGTCTTCCTGCACCTGTGCTTTCAAGACAGGCAGTGGAAAGGTTTATGAAACAATTGTGCATTTTAAAGCAAGTAAATCTACCCAAGACTGTGCTCAAAGGTGAATTGGGGGCTACCGTATCACCCCTCTGTGAGAGGAGCCTGGTGTCCTAAAGGTGACAAGCAGGCTTAGAGCAAAACCCAGTGATCCTCACTGTTTTGGTTTTGCCTTGAATCGGCTGCCCTTGAACATCCACACAGACTGACAGAGTCAAGTTAGTCGCACACTCTGCGTGAGCCAGCAACTGAGCCCTTCATGCACAAACACAGATGAAGAACAGAGCCAGGAATCAACATTCCTGTTCACTTTCCAGGATGGACAGGCAACAGCCAGCTCAGATTTGGAAACTCTGCAAGAGAGTTAGTAGATAAATGCTTGGCCAAAGTATCTCATGAATGCATCTCTACAACTTCCAGAGCAGAGTTGGCTTGCTTTTTGCTGGCTCACAAGAGTGGACAGAGAAAGCTTACAGCTGTCTATGCCCATCTGTTCAGACATGCCTTCAGAGCCCTACTGAAGCTCTGCCCATCAGCACCAGCCGAGGAGCCAGTCCTAAATTTAGGGTATTAAAACAATTTGGTAAAATAAATACAACCATTAGGCACCAACACAGAATCTGTACCAAAATTTGGAAGCACCTCCAGTTTCTGACAAGTTAAATTATAGCTAACTTTTGTCGAATTAGTTTTAAAGTATCAGGGGAACAAATTTGGACAAGAAAAATAAACATACAGAAAAACAGATTGCCAGAACTAAAGAAACCTTCAGCACCAAGCATTCAATAGTCATGGGAAAGCAGTGTTACTATGACTACTGACAGGCAAGCAATAATACATCACCCTCAAAAAAATAACAAATAAAATCTACACTATTCAGGAGTAAAGAGACAACAGTTAAACATCCTCAGGGTCCTAAGCTTCCATTGCCCTGAGACATGAACGGCAACAAGAGAACAATCTGTGTCAAAAATATTCTTCTACATGAAATGCTCATGGAAATCAAATGTCTAACCATTCCTTGATTTTTTTCCTTTTTTTTTTTTTTGCCTGTCTCCCACTGTATAAGTAACCTGAACAAGTAACCAGAATGTCTTTAATAGAGATGATTTTATGCCTTCTCTCTTCATCCTGCTACAAAGTTGCACTCACTGGGAAGGTCTGGAAGGAGCAATGAGAACTGTGTGTTTTGCCGTGCAGAAGCTTGTGCCATGGAATGCTGAGCAGTTAGAGGAGAAGTCAGGCTACCTGCTGCCCGCTGGATGCTGAACAGCATGGCTCTAGGCACCCACAGGTATGACCAGCCAAGATCCAGACCTTAGTACAGGCTTGGCAAGTTTTTTGACAGCTGACTGATAGCCGAAGCAAGGCTTCAGATTGCCTAATAACAGCACAATCAACCATATGGAGGAATTCACGAATAAATATAATTCATGTGCACACTACAGTGAAGTCAGTAGAACTAATTTGCAGGAGAAAATGTGCTCTTCAGTGACTTCATGCTCAAACCTAAACTGTGATGCTTCAGAATCCTGCCCTTTTTCCTTCTAGTCGAAGCCTTCCTCCCTCACTTCGTGCCTAGAAACTCAAGGCTACTTCTTTATCTCCAGAGGTAGTAATGAAAATCCACAGTAAATGAAATTACCCATATCTACCTATGTAATCCACGTCCCATATATTTTAGCATCATGGAGATATTGCAAGTATCGCAGGATTGCACCAGCTAAATCAATAGCTTGAAAAAGCAATCAATAGGGAAAAGAAAATAACAGAAGAAAACAAATCTCTTTCCACCCCTAAGACTGGAGATGGATCATAAGTTATCATGGTAACTAAAATTCCTCCCACATTCCTTTGACCTTGCCTTAACTTCCACAGAGCTTTTAATGTGAAATGCCTAGTTTTGCACCTTCCATGTTTTTGGGAAAGAAAGAAGACTAAATCACCTTTACTGCTGATACACTGAGACAAATTTTGTATTTACCACTACTCCCTTCTTATTTCGAAAGTGAATTGTAAACAGTTTAAAACTAAGCTTGTCCAGTGATCAGCAGAAGTGGAAATTGTATGAACCAAGCACCCTGAGGGAGCCTCAGCTCCAAGACAAGGAAGGGTGCACTCTTTGGGATATGATGTTTCTCTCTGGGGTGGACAGCCAGTGCCACATGAGGTGGTGAGTCAATGGCCACATGTTGGTTGGATTATTCCCCACTCCACAATATCAAAGCAGACAATTCTTCTAGAGACACCCAGCCAAGCCTGTCTTCACCCAGCGAATATAGAAACTTCCATAATGAGTGGGTTCCTAATCTAATTGCTTTGATTAAGAGAATACTCAAATAAAGTTAATTAGGCAATATGAATATAGGTTAAGAACTGCTTTTAGAATTACATATTTCTGAGCAAAAGACATGAGTCTCAGGCACTCTTTCATGTGGTTATTTACAAAGCATGAACTACCTGTATATTTGGTATTTGAGTGCCAAAGAGCTAGGGTTTTTTCCCAGGGAAGACATTTATCCCTGAGTTACAAGGAGTAAAAATGAGAAGCACATGGAATTAAAGCAAAGGTAGTCAGGATCAACCTTCTCTTCTGAAGTCTATCTAAAATCTCTGTTCCCAAATGGCAGGGTTTGACTCTCCACATGCTTGTACAACTGCCATTTAAATTAATCTCAATAAAGTGCATAGAAATTAAATAACATAGGACAACTGTGTGTAAATGGAAATATGAAGTGAAAAGGCATAGGTCTCTTTGTCTTGTCTGAGAATCTGCAAGTAGAGCTTTCAGAGAGTACCATTGTAATTCAGGCAAATTGATTGTTAGAAATGTAATTCAGAGATAGTGTGGCAACTGAAAAACCTAAAGCAAAATAAGGATGGCAGTCTTGTTTATGCAAGTCTACTTGCATTAATTAAGTTCATTTTTCTATCCAAAAATAAGTTAGACCCGGCAAAGCAAAAGTTTGAAAATACTTTGTTTTGCCTATTAACATGAGTAATTTTGACAATAGCCTTCAGTTCAGCAACAGCAACAGAATTATTTTTCCATATGTGTTCTTAATGATTTGAATCTTTCCTGTAGAAAAATTCCCATTAAACAGTCAGAGTTCTGTGAATTGAATTTCAGATGTGGAACTGAATCTTATTATAACATTGTTATGAAAGAATTTGAAGCCTTGCAAAATGTACTTAATAGGAGTCAGAGTCTGAAAAAAAACCCCCATTCTTTAGAATTAAAGAGCAAACATTTTTTGAAGCTATGTCAACACATTTTCTACGTAGTTCACTACCATTTCAAATCAGGCAGTGGACTGTGTTAAAATGCCAGTAAAAATTTTAATAAATGTGTACTAACAACATAGCTGATGGCTAGTGTGCCTTTACAAGGATTCTTATTTCAAAAATTGCTTTAATTGAAAAAATGAAGATTTTTTAAAAACTATTTTTTTATGAAAAGAGGAACGTGGGAGAAGTAGAAGTAATGATGGCAGAATCAGAAAATTCTCAAATCATTTGTCCACTATTCATGAAATCTTCTAGCATTTGCAATAATCCAACCCCACTGAGTGCCATGATCTAGTAATCACAGTGGGGCTGGATCAAGGATTGGACTTGATGATCTCAGAGGTCTAACTCAGTTAATTCTGTGATTTTATGATTCTATGAGTTATTTGGTTTAGAGATGTTATTAATTCAGAAAAATGGATTATTAAAAAATAAATAGCCTCAACATAAAACTGGACCATTCTGAAATAATTTCAAAAATCAAAGCTGTCCTGATGAAATATGCATTTTTTGGTGATCCACCACAGTAGATGCTTTAGCAAAGAGCATCATGCTATATGAGGTCCAGTGGGAAATTTGTGCTAGGAGTTCCAAAGGTATATGAAACAAATGAGTTTGCACTCCCTTAAGTTTGTAGTGCTGTGTATTCAAACTACAATATTTCTCCCCCTGGTTAAAACCCGTAAAGTTGTCTGCTTGGGAAATTCTGAGAGTTTGTATCATCTGAAGATTTTTAAACCTCAGTTTCCTATATTATGCTTCTTTTCACAGAAAGTAATTAATTGCTCAAACCTCTATTTTTCCATTCAAAACAGGCAAAATGAAAGCCTGCTGAGCTGGGAAAGAATGGATCTCAAGGGTGGGGTGGGGTGTGTCCATGGGCTAACATACATACTAAAAATACTTTTACAGAAAATGTGTAGATTATGCCATCGTGCATTTTTGCTTTCTTGAATAACTATATGATGTTCTGTGAAATGCAACAAATAAAACTAGTATAAAACACTACTTTAGAATAACGGATAATTCTTTGGTTAAAATTTCTGCCTCATTATCACCAACATAAACACTCATTTATTCTACTTACATCATACATTAGTTATGATCCCTTCTTTTTGCCATTTGGGAGCCAGTCAACTCCTACTCACAAATGTTTCTTTCTAACATAAAAGTATTAATAAAATATTGCATATATCATCAAACTTGAAAATAGGTAATATTTCATTGAAATCTCAGTTTCCACGCCTTCAGATTTTTTACCCAACATCTAACATACTCAAATTTAAATACCTAGATATATCTCTACCAAACTTTTTAGACATATAATGTTTACAATAAATTTTGAATACTTCTACTTAAAGAACACTTTACCCTACAGGTAGTCTAAGTACTCTACTGTAATATTCACAGCATGTATAAAGGTAATAGCTGAATCTCAGTTCTTTGACAATACATTGTCTCATATAAGAAATCCAGACTTTCCCTACAAAATCTCCCACTGAACAAATAAAACACTTCCCCGCAGGATCCAGGTTATTACATTTTTTTCACTGATACAAAAACATCCATAAATCAAGGATTCTTCAGTTTGTGAAAAATTCAGTAATGGTTAAAAAAAAAAAAATTTATCTGACATTGTAACAGCGATAGAGACAACAAGAACTATCAAATTCGTCACCATATTTATATAAAATGGTTCATTACAGATGAAAATATTATTATAATTATGTCTTTGTTACTTCTCTTTCATTTAATTGAAGAAAATATTGTAAGTACATCTGTGATTCATAAGGAAACTAAATCAGAAGGAAGATACTTTATACATGACCTTTGTCAACAGTCTTACTGTTGTTGGTATTGTGGGCTTGCTGTAGCATAAATGTTAAACTGAATATTATTCCCAGTGTTCTGCTGCCAGGATAGTGTTTGCTCAGTGAAAAAAAGACAGCAATTAAACTTGGACAGTTTCCATTCAAGGGGAAGTAGATTGTGACAACAGATTTTCCCGAAGCCATCAGAAACCAGCCTAGACATGTTTTTTCCATAAGGGCTCAGGGTTGGAGGATGCTGACCTCCTTTTCCTAGTCCATGTGCTGCAAGTTTTACCCCTTTCCACAGCGGAGAGCAGGCCAGCACATCTAAACCTCAGTTAGCCAGGTACTTATTTGCAACTTGTTTCCAAGTTGTAAATCCCCTTCTTTCACAGGTCTCTGCCTGCAGCAAAGAAAGGAATATTTCATTGATACGGTGCTGAAGATGGCTTTGATAATAGCAGCAATTAAATCTCTGTTATACACAGCAAGCCTCAAGCTCACAAAATATCCTATTATTTGGAATGACTGGTGGCATCAGCTCTCAAGTGACTTGAGGACAAAACAGTGGATAGTGAGGGAAGGAAATGCCAGAACTTCTTTCTGTGCAGTTTGAGTATCTAACCACCACAGTACCTCAGCCACCTACACAAGCACTAATGTTTCCCACCTGATACCATACTCTTTCCCCCACCACTACCAAAATCAAACCATGACTTGACAGCTCAGCAGTTTGAGGAAGAATTAACTCACCTTGTTTCACCCCTGAACACCTACTCACCTTTCTTGTTTAATTTTACAATGTTTTATTTTTTTCCTCACAGCTGTGGTAAAACCCACAGAAGGAAAAACACAGGCAAGCATAATACATTCCAGATTTTCAATCCTAAGATTTCATTCTAACATAAATGTAGGGTTCAATACATATAGTTATATGAAGATTAATCCCCTAATTGATGCCAGATCTAGGGTATTCTTAGTACTACATATGTTCTGATAGTGTTATTTAAGGCTCCCGTACACAGCTTTAATATTTATATTAGAGTTCCTGAAAATGTTTAGATTCTTTCTTCATGACTCAGTGCTCATTCTTGCCTGAACCATCTTTCTTCTCTGAGTCACCACCTCTCTTATCAGCCTCCAGTCTCCTTCCTCTTTTATTAGAATTTAGCACTGTGTTGACGCTTACAGGATTTTCTTTAAATTTACCAATGACTTTTAAAGTTATAGCTGAGTAACTGCTTTATCAACTAGACTATAAAACACTTTAATATGCAATCATATGTTGAAATGAACAACATTATTGAAATATTTCAGTGGTTTCCTGATGTTTAATGATATACACTCTCAAGAACAGCAGGAATACAGTGTTGGTGACATTGTTGGTAGACTTTGCTTTATATCATTGGTAAAAAAGCTATAGATTTATTTAGAGAGGCTTCTGATTCATTATCCTCTTCTGTACACGCAGTCAATTCTGAGTGTCTAGAGGCTGTGTGTGAATATGCAATAAAGGTAAAGAAAATGGTGAGAGGATTGGGGATTTTAAGCTTAAACCTGCTAGGGTTTTTAGCTTAAAGGAGCTTTGGGACATGCCCAGAGAGACCATTGTTTTTTTTCTTCCCTGTGATAACTGGGACCAGAGTAAGCATGCTTGAGAGGCATGTGGAAAAGTGTGATGGCGGGGGAAAGTAGGAAAGGGGGAGGGAGAAAAGCACGACCATTGAAAGAAAAGTGAGACTTGAGGGTAGAGAATGTGATAAATTCAGTTTGAAATATATAACCAGACAAGAAACGTCACCCATGTGGTTCTAGAAAGAGATTCCCAGACCGAATTCTGGACACAGCAAAAGTATCTCCATCAGCAGAATCAGCAATAAAGCTGTGGGCTAGACAGCCAACAAAATGATACACACCTAAACCACAATAACC
Organism: Pyrocephalus nanus; assembly: GCA_038380795.1. Classification (NCBI taxonomy): domain Eukaryota; kingdom Metazoa; phylum Chordata; class Aves; order Passeriformes; family Tyrannidae; genus Pyrocephalus; species Pyrocephalus nanus. The sequence continues at coordinate 81,110,701 of CM076260.1, read as the reverse complement.
ATGTGTGCAGTGAAGGACAGGGATTAAGGTATCTACAGCTAGCTCTGTATGCCTGGTCTTCACAGGTAGTTAAACCAGTTCTCAAGAGTTTCCAGGCTAAGCAAAGGTTGAGAAAGGTTCAAGAGATTTTCTTCCATGAATATGGGATTGTATAATCATGGAAAGCAGATAGTTAGACATTCTGAACCCATCTTAAGACATGATCACAACATTTTTCTAGGAATTTATAGGTTCCTTTTATTTTTAATTGATATCTATTCTCTTTGAATAGAAGTTTCTATGAAAAAATTTAAAATTACTTTCCATGAATTCATTTGCTGACTACCACACACAAAATAAACCAAATCATTTTTAAAAATTATGTACCTTAGTAGCTCTAAATTAGGTCTGTCCTGCAGGAAAAAATGCCTTTGGTTATAGCTTGAGAATTTACTAATATATGTTTTGACATGTATTGATGTGTTTCAAATCCGGATTTTTGTATCCCCTGTCCTGCTGCATCACCCACTGTCAAGATGCACTTTCCAATTAATTTTGCTATTGCTCCTTAAACCAACAGGCAAGTGATTTTTGAAAACTTTCCACATACAAGAGTAGGTTAACTGTTCATTTAAAATGTACATATGCACACACATAAAGAGGGAAGAGATAAAAAGAGAGGGAAGGAAAGGGAAGGCAGGCGAGAATAATACTTTTTAGGAACTCTATAGAAACATTTCTCTAAAGCACTTAAAAGCACTAAAGGAGTAAAGATTTCTATGCAAATATCGTATACCAGTGAAACAGTGCCTTGATCCATCCCACTGCGTGTGCTGCAATTAACCAAGCCAGTTAGTAAAAAAGGATATTAAAAGGCCGAGTGCTCTAGAAATTATGTTCCTAGTAGCTTTTGAGAGATACTAAGAGACTTAGCCCCTTGCAAATGTTAATAGCATAGACAGTAATGGATTAATATTTTATTTGTATTAGAAATCACAGCCTGTGCCTTCTCAGACACATCTTCTAAGATTAAGTTAAACATTAAAAAAATAATATTCAGTTACTCATTGTTCAAAGTCCACCATATATATTCAGGAGAACTGGAGATTTATTGGGCTAGAACTTACATGAAATGTTCAGTCAGACGGCTCAAAATGCAAGCACTGCACTTAACACAGTAGCTACATAGAGTTACCCTCCAGAAGGGTATACTTTTTCTTGAAAACTAAGTCACTTAATGAGAAACTTGTTCCCTCCCTGCCCCTCTTGATGTTTCACTGTGTAATGCTACGTCAGGCCATAAAGGCTGTTATCCACCACCTGTCCTCTATGTGGTTTTAAATAAAGTTAAAACTGTGCCCTTTCTACAGAGTGCAAAATAGCAAGGAGAAAGGAAGGCCAAGAGATAACAAACACTCCAACTTGTAGTTCCAGCATAGCATCCAGTACAAGAAAGCTCTGCTCGGATTCTATGGCCTCAGTGTAGCTACTGTGCTAATGGCCAGAGCTGTTGCCATGAACCTGTTTTGCCATTTTGGGCCTCTTCACAGTAGGCTCAGTTCAACATCTCACACTCCCTTATCAAACACCGCATCATTCTCTTGGGGAAACCTCCAAGTGCTGTGGCAGCATCTGATAGGAAAGTAACTCCATGGTAGTCCCTTCCCACCCTGAGAGCCACAGAGGGAGTGATGTTATACATCACAAAGTTGCTGCACAAACATCAGGGAACAGCTTTCCTCTAACATTCTGTGTCTTTCAAACCCATTTTCATTTGTGCTTGATTTACAAAAAAAAAAAAAGTTTGAAAATATGTAGGTACAATAATTTAATAAAATAAATGGCATTCTGGTTGAAAGGAAATTGGAATGGACATTTGCAAAAACTGTTATTGATCTATGAGGTAAGCAAGGGACAGGAACAATAGTAAATCAAATGCAGCCACATGCAGCAGTGTCAGATGTGCCTTCAACAGTCACTTCTGTGAAAACAAGGCAGAACTTACTGGGTCAAGGTTGTGTTAAGGTGATGAGGGGTTTTCTTTATGTCTTGTCATCTCTCATAAAGTGCTTATCAAGTATCTATTAACTTTCATAACCTCTGTGAAATGAGCAACCTCTGACAAGCTCCTGAGGGACAGCTCTCCATTTTGTAGCAAACTCTATCACAAGCAGCCCATGTGTTGATATGGTGACAAATGTCTAGAAGAATGAACTTCAATGATCTGCTGTGTGTTCCCTGTTCTGCATTACACTAAAGAGCACCAAACAGTGACAGACTGTGCTGAAGTAACTGTCTGCCACACCACTCATACCATTTGTTTTGCTGCCATGTGTGGAATTAAATAGGCCAAAAAATTCTGATGCTACCAGAGACAGAGGGTGACTGTGCAATGCAAATCTGAGATGATTTGATTAAGACCTTCCCAAGACCTAGCCCAGATGTAAACAATCTGCTTATCTATTTCTCAGAGTCTTGGTGCACATTTTGCATGCAACACTTGTGCTTAGTGCCTGGTTGCATTTATGTCACTCACAGGAATGCCAAAAATACTGGTTTTGTTTCTCTCCAAGGGCTACTGTAAATTCTGATACACTTTTATGTCGCCTTTAAATCCTATTAGAGCTCTACAATTTCCCTACAACACTATTAAAAATGGAGAGATGAACAACGGTGACAAAAATAACCATTCTCAGTCTCCTGGATTTTTTGATTCCTTCTCAGCTAAATAATTAATAATGCAAAAGCCAGACACTTATGAGCCATGGGGTGTCTTCAGGCTGACTGATCAACTTTCATAGAATATTTATCTTCATTAGTAAATTTATTATATCAGTAGTTCTTGCCTTATATTACCCCCTTCTTTACTATACTTGTTTCATAAATATTAATGCTAGGTACATTAGTATCAGCATGAAAATCTAGATTAAATTCTTGAAGTTTAACTTGAATAACGTCTCTCTCTTAATATGCAGATCTAGCCACTGATAACACTATTCTCACCAGAACTGAAAATGTGCTCAGAATACATGTAATCAGAAGCATCTTCAATATATGACAGCAGTTACAGCCAAGGCTAATCCCATTCCTCTTCAAAAAACTGAGTCCCATTATTTTTAGCATTGCTATGATACTATAAGAGAACATTTCTAACTCAAGTCTGTAAGTTAATTATGGCCTGTATTTGAAGTTAGTCCCTTGCTTGCTTCATACAATAGAAGCACTTTGGTTGCTATGAAACTGTTGAAGCCAAGGAAAAGGAATAAACCTTCGAAAGTTCTGTGTCTTGGGAACACTATCTCTACGGAGCCCATTATTCAAGTTTTAGAAAATATGTTACGATCATGCTTCTCTTAATAGAACACCGGTTTTGCATTGTTATGCACACAACATCTACATCAAATTATGTACGCTCCTTCTGCTCTGTCTCTGGAGCAGGATTTATCCCTTGGTTGTACAGCTAGACCCCTTACCAAATGTTTCATGTTGCATGACATTATTCACTGTCTTTTTTCAGTATATCTACGTGTCTTGGTATGCTTGTCACACACAGATCTATACTTTGTCTCAGACTTGAAGACAAAGGGTCTCAAGTATCCAAAAGCTTGTCTAGGATTGTTTGTTTGTTTTCCCAGAGATGACACTTGAGCCACTTCAAATAAATAGTGGCAGCAAGTTCTGACAGAAAATAAGGGAAAATGGGGGACTTGTCAAAATCCTTTGTCAGTTGAGCACTTCAGAAATGTGATATCCCAGCCACGTGAGCAATCCTAATTGTTCAGAGCAATCAATTTGCAGGAGACGTATGCCTAAAATCCATTCAATAACTGTGACAGCAGCACCCTGTAGTAATGATGGCTAAAGGCTGTGGACAAAGCATAAGGTTTGTGCAAGTAGTACATTCTATTATTCCAAAACAGAAGGAGGTCACTCAAACAGTCTGACCATAGTCTAGGAAAATGGCCTTATCTGAAAATATTAAGTCCTTACTTCAGTAATAAGATGGTACAGCAGTTTCAGCACAATGTAGAGATTCTCTCACTCATTTAACCAATAGCAACCCATACTGTACACTTCCAGCAGAAATCAGTTCTTACCTCTCATCTGATGCATCGTGTAATTAGCCAATTACAATGACATGGAGCTTAAATGAAATTTTAATGACAGCATATTACCATTTTTGTTTTATCTCATCTGCATGTTCAAATAAGGATGATAATTATAAAAATTTACAGAGATTTAAGTGATGTGAGGGTCCTAAAAAATACTTTGGTCACAGTAAGCTTGGAACAGTGAAACTAGGTGCATATGGCAGCTCTTTAAAATTCTGCCAAGAAAAACACACTCTCTAAGGACACAGAGTAACATATGCACCTTAAGACTTTCCTCAAATTCATCAAATAAAAAAAAAGAAATATATCTAATTTTCCATGTTACGTAGTAAAGCTAAGCCAGATAAGTTACCTCAAAGGAAAGAATTGTGAGAGAAAAAACCAAAGTGAACTATTTTATTTCAGTTGTCCAATAGCAGACAGCAACTGCTTTCCCATCATAGCGACATCCAAAAACACCTGGTTCTGAACTGAAGGTATAAAGCAACAAAAGACCAGCTATATTAAGCTGTCTGTAATTGGTCTGAAACCTTATTTTCTCCAATCTGAAAGTAATAATTTTGTGCCCACTGTTTTAATTCCTAAATGTGATTTATAAAGATTTCATATTATCCTAATCTGTCCCTGCAGTGTGGCAGAAACGGCAAGCAAACACAGAAGTCTTAACAAAGCACTCACTACAAACTGTAAACACAGAGGATGCCAAGGTGTCATGTACAGTGCTGATAGAGGTTAATACCTTCCACAGTCATTAGGTTTGGATTTGGGATGTTTGCACAGTAGTCAATTCAGATAAAATTCAATTGTATGCTAGAAGTCCATGAAAACCTTATGCATCACTGAATCTCTCAGGTATGCCTGGATCTTAATGGGATAAAATTCATCTCTGGGCACAACATCCTTCAGTCACATGTTGGTTCCACTATTCTGGCTTATGTGGGGACAAAGAATGGTATACACAATCACTGCAGAGGGAATTAACTCTCTTAAGACATACTAAGAAAGTATATATTTGAAGTGCTGAAGCAGAACAAAGCTGAGGTCATATCTGTACTTCAGGGACACTTGGTGACTTCTCCCTAAGCAAAGGCTTGGAGTAGGGTGCTGTGAACACATGATGGTCTCAGCAACAAAGCCCATCAGCAACAGACACAAACACATGAATATGGAGTTGCAAGAACCACACCAGAATCAGTAAACCAGGCAACATTTTAACTACAAAAATAACATTATAATCTTTTAAAAGAAAACTGGTATGCTACATATTTGAAAAGAAAAAAATTGTAGAATCAGTGATTTTTCATGTCACACTCCAGTACAAAAAGTACCAAGATGAGGACTTTCTGGTAGCAGTGTCAAATTCCCATGCAGTGGTGTCTTTTATTATTACAAAAGGAGTTAGATCTTATGAGTGCACTGTGACAAAGTTAATGTGATGCTTAATTAAATTTCTTTTCTTTTTGTCATCTCACATATCAACTCACTTTATATTCCCATAAGATAAATGGCATATGTTCCTCTCTTAGCAAATGCTACACTGGTCGCAGTTTACAGACTTTACTTAAAATTGTATCATCAGGTAGAATTACAAGAATGATATTCACTGTCCTGAAAAACAGCACTCAAAATGAGAACACCTGCACATTTTAGTTTTCTTATTTTTAATAATATTTTTTAAAAAATAGATGTCCATTTTTCAGTCTATTTCCACAGCACCTGCCTGCAAAATTGTCAATTGTTTCAAGAAGGACAGATTATAGCCTGTCAAAAAGCCTGAAACTGAGCCAGTGACAGCCTGAAAGCTATTCCAGATTCTCAAAACATATTGAAATGTCTACACATAATTCTTTGGCAGCTGGTTACTGGAATCTTATTTGCAGTGCAGGTATGAAAATGCTATGGAGATTGAATCAGAAAGATGTTTAGAGGAAGCATTAATTTCATGGGACTGGGTGCCTGACTGAGGAAGAAGACTTTTGTTTTATCCTTCAGACAGTGTTGATTTCACATACAGACAGGCAAGTTTTATATTCATATATATCACATCATTCCACTCCTCTCCTTTCCCCTTGTCATCTGCAGCTAGCAATCATACCTCTTTGGTAGTTAAAGTAAATGGCTAAAAACATATAATGGGTCTCTCTAAGCCAACCACTTACTGAAATCTGCTGGGCCCTTACAAAAGATAAAAACAGATCAATGCTGAAAATGGCAACAATGTGCACAAAAGATACAATTTAGTAAGGAATTAACTATAAGTATTCCTTGACCAAGAGACTCCTCCAAAGTAACCCAATGTGCATGAAAGAACTTAAGAAATTTAAGTGCTTAGAATATTTTCCAAGCCTACTTTCAGGAGACTTCAGCTTGGATTTGAGCATGCAGCAAGTTGGCTTCTGCTCTAAGTTGAAAGACTTTTGTGTGCACCCTGTTGTTCAGATGTGAGTGACTGCAAAAGGTAGAAATCAGTGACTTAATGGACCCTGAATACTAAAAATTACCACTGTTGTTCCGCAATTCCCAAGTCTCTAGTCTATCCCAGTACAGCTATATCACTTTCACCTCCTCTCTCTACAGGCTCCTGTTTATAGCACAATCACCTGCTCCATTTGAGTGCAGTACAAGTCCTTGGCTTAGTGTCTTGAAAATATTGTCCTTTCATGATGAGATATGCTTTTATACAGCTTTACATGCTATCTCCTTTATCTGCCTGGCCTCGGACAATTGGTCACAATGCCAAAATTACAAACAAGTTTACAGGGTGGCCTCTAAAACTTTAGGACTGCTCAGTTATCTGCAGCAGTTTCCAACAGATACAGGCCATCCTTCCCAAAGCTAACAGGTGGCACTGGTTTCTCCTGTTTTTCTGATCACAAGGCAAGAGCTGTACTTGTTACAGCAGGTTAAAGGGTGAAAAAGAGTGGATTTTTTTAGATAGGTTTATAGAGGTGATTGATCAAGTTAATTTAAACAGCCAGCAACAAGCCCACTGCAGCTTTAGTCAGGATGAAGTCTCAGATTATTATAGGACCAGAAGGGCTTTGTCCTGTAAGTAATTGTATATTCTCTGGAGTGGACAGAAGGCCACTGAACCATCTGTTTTGTTGTTGGTCTAAAGGCCGTGTTATTGCTGTCTATGTCTGCTGTTTCACTACTTCATTCCCCTAGGTCTACTTTACATCAACTGTCTCAGACACAAGATGTCCTCTTGTTTTAAGTAAGAAAGAGAATTGTATTTGGATCCCAGCCTGCCATGCTATGCAGGTAGTTTTTCTGTCTTCACAGTCTGCTGCTTTTTGTTGCTTGTGTTAGCCCCTGAAAATGTACTGGAATGGACAATGGGTTTACAGGTCTTATAGAATTCTTGTGGTACCACTCAATGCTGCCAGAAGTTAAATTTCTAAGTAATACTGCCTTGCTCTCACAAGGCGTTTTTCAACAGAAAAATACAAATATTTTCACACAGAGGTAAGCATCACTAGTCCTATCCTACAACTGATAAAATTCATGTATACAAGAACTAAAACCAGGAAATTCAGAGATACTCAAAATAGGGTTAAAAGAGACAGAAGGGAAAAGGTACACACAAATCTATATGGACATTCACTACAAGCCTATGCATGAATGAAAGAAATACAGGAAATATACAGAACCTAAAATTTCTTGCATGCGGCCAAAACCAGGATTTAGTTGTTGTACAAGAGAGTCCGTGGGATAATTCATATGTCTGACCTATAAATAGTTTTTATTAATATAGAAAGATAGTCATCTTCACCAGGAAGGACAAACTGCAAAACAAAGGACAAGCATGTTAACCATACACTTACTATATGTGGGATGAGATCTGCTGAACTCTCTGGGTTATCTTTAAAGGCCCAATGTCTTTGTAAGAGTTAAAGTCTGCCTCTGAAGTCTTTTAAGACTGAATCAATACCAAGTCATCTAATGGCACCTTTTTCAGTGTCCTGAGCACATTTTACTTCATAGGGTCCCCTTCTATCCTGTATGAATTTCCATGGATACACGTAAATAATTGCAAACAGGACCTAATCAAGGAGAATAACTGTAACCATGACTTTATGCACAACCAAAAGAATTCCTCAGAAGTATAGGACCAATTGCAAAGCCACTTTTGACCAGTGAGACACCCCAGTTGAGTCAAAGATTGAGTCAGTATGATCCATATAACACATACTATTTTTAACATATACTGTTATCCCTGCACAGCTTTACAAAAGATTTATGAAGCTAGTTGTTCTTCCCTCTGAGAAAGCAATTTTGGACCTCCTCAACTAATCAAAGATGAAGATCTTTTTCATTATCTGGAGAATTACATCCTTCATTGCTCTCATCATTTTTGAGATACATCAGCACAGATCTCCGTATCATTATGAATAAGCTACATATTCCTGATAGACTCACAAATGCAGAGTCAATTTTTCTTTATTAAAATCTGTGAAATTAACTAATTTAAATTCCGTATGGGCCAGTGATTCAGATAACACAAATAGAGTTTTTTTAATGTAAAAATACCTTTGTTGAGTATCAGCTCAATTAATAACAATACCTATGTTAAAAGTATTTTTCTGAAGGATTTGGGGCTTGAATGTCTTTTTGAAACTAACTTGAGATTTGTAAGTAGTTTTGTCACTTTTATCATTAAATCCTCTAATCGAAATCTTAAGGAAATATAGTGCTATTTCTCAGCCTTTCCTTATTGTCTTGATGTCATTAGATATGTATAAATGTTCTTGCTTATGTTAGCCTCCAGTGTATTAATTTTCCTCAGAGAAAATAAAATCAAGCAGCCAGTTGGCTCACACAACACATCACAATGCCCCTGGAGGAGCAGAGGCACATCCATGACAGCAGATGAGGACCTAAGCTGAGTCTCAGTGTTGTACATGAGTCCCAGGCCATAACTGCCATGAGTTTCCTGTTCACTATGATTTCATCCATAATCGTATAGGATGTTATTTACTATTCTGTTCATGTCCCTGTCCCAATCTGTGGGGAAGAGGGGTCATAAAGGTTCAAATTCTGAATTAAATCTCAGCATCTTTTAGGGAAGCACCTTTTAATTTTGAGACTGAAAAATCTTGTAGTTCCTTTTTCCAAAGTACACTCCAGAGGCTTTTCTCACTCACTAACAATAATCAATTTGCCAGAACTTAGAAACTTCACTGGTGCCTTATGAAATTCTAAATTCCTCTAAGGTCATCGTTTCATTTTACTAACCTTATGAAGAGTTGCTTCTCTTTCTTTCCTCATATATCAGGTAAATTTATATTGCTAGTGGTTTACACTTTATTCAGGTAGAGTGTTCTTCATTTCTTTTCAAATATTATTGAATAATTTGATGTGCTAAAAGCATGAGAGAAAAAGATAAATTAAAAAAAATAAATACATACCTTTTCATACAATGCAGAAATATTCTTTACTTTTTCCAGCTATATTAGACATTTACTACCGTAAATATACTGCAGAAAATTATTCAAAGCACCTTTTTCTTAAAATCAGGCCTAAGATTGTTAGCTTTTTGATAATATCAATCTTATTCACTTCATCTTCCTCCAGCTATTCTTAGAACAACAGAATTCACTTCAAGATTGACACCTAGCTGGATATATGCAACAGGCAGTAAGTAGACTGCCATGGACTGAAAAACTGGTTTTACATAAACATGGAAAATATTAGGTTCAAGTCCCATTGGGAATTGGGTTTACTGATGCATGGCAAAAATGCAACGAATTCTTCAAAGATGTGATTGCTATGACAGGTGAGAAGAAAGAAGTCTTCAGCCAGCATGTGACAGTCAAGTGAACCTCAACAAACCGGTGGATAGCCCTTGCTTTGTGGTAGGTGGGCCAAAGCAATAGGAAAGGCTTAACAGCACAGTTGTCAATAGCACCCCTTAATACTGACAAGAATAGGAATGAACATGCACCCTCAACAGATGGAAGTCCTCCAGACACTGATATGTGAGACACAAGGTCTGAGATGACTCAAATTCCCCAAGGCTGCAGAGACAGCTCTAGAAGTAAAGGGAAGGTGTGGGTGTCCTCAATTGCAGACTAAGCAGGTTGTGGTACCAGCAGTGGGGCCCACAGCGAGGCCACCATAACTTGGAGGAACATGCTCGATTTTACTTCATGTAATATTCTCACGAAAAGGAGAACTGTAAGAAAACTGCACATGCGTTTCTCAACCACAGTGTGAGAATATCTCCCAAGGAAAGACAGAAAAACAGACCTAGTCCAGAAGTAGTGGCACGTCTTGTTTACATTTAAGGCAAAGAGGCTACCTCAGTACACACTGGCATAGCATAGCAGGTAGCGTTGCTTCACATTATCTGCTGTAGCCATGTGAGTTTGAACACAACACCAGACTCAAACCAACAGCATCCCAACAAATGGGAGATGTGTTACACCATCTTGTTTCTGGAGGTTGGAGGCTGTGGTATTGGTTTCTGGCAGTAATACTTCATACATTCCTTAAGCCTGATGCTGTAAGGTAGATACACAGAGGAAGATAAGAAAAGAGGAATAAAAGAAAGCATGCTGGCAATTATAGTGATGAATTGCATACAGAAGGCATTAAAAATGGTAGATCCTGAAATTACTGTGGATGTGCATAGTTAATAAATTTCCTAAATGCTTTTCAAGTGTAGAAAATTCTAATACCCATCAGCTTTGATTTTCTATCCATTTGATGCCAGATAACAACACACATTTTGTTTTCCTCTCTTCATAGCTTATAATGCCCAGTAATTTATTGCCCATTCTAATTCATACTGGCATCAGCAGACATCTTAGCATAGTCTTAAGACAGTGAACGGCTGGTAATTCTAGAGAAAGCTTTTAACAATATGCTTGCCAAGCTCTTAAACTCACACAGAACTTTCTTTGTTAATGTGATGCCTCTATACATTAAGCCAATATGTACCACCTCATCTATTAAGCAACCATCCAAAAATTATATTCTAGGGAATCAGAAAAAATTGGTGGTGAAAAGGTTAACCAAGATTTTATTACTAACCTAACTGGCTCGAGGGTTACACGATATAATATGCAGACATTCAAAACATAAATAAACAAGAATAATGTGGTTCAGAAAAGGGTTACTTACTTTTAAAATCTTGTTTCATACAATAATACGACAGACAGTGGAAAATAGGGAGCAAAAATACTTGGAGGTCATTTTAATTTCCAATTAAAATAACTGAATATACAAGTCATTTGACTGAATTCTGGGTTTGCACGTTTGACTGTTTCTATTCCGGGGTTTTGATTTGATTAAAACTAGTGGCAGATGGAATATTTTCTCTGAATCTTTCTGCCAATTTTTTGTAGTTCTGTAATAACATTTTCCCAATTTAAAAAAGCTTTCCCTTTTCTAGTTTCAGAACATCCACACAATAAACAAAGAATTCACTATAGAGAAGAAACAAAAACTCCAAGATAAACTAAAGGCTGCCAAAGAAAGAAATAAGAGTAACTTAAGCAAAGAAAAAAAAAATTTCCCTGGGTTTCTCTTACTCAGTAGTTTTAGGACTTACTTGTAGTAAAAATAACCAGCAGTGCTAGCTAAAAACATGATTTTTAAGTTTCTTTAAGAAAAAATTCAATTACTCTGCTTTAGATCTGTTTTAGTCCTGTGTTGCTGTTTATGGAATATCTTATTAGTAAAATTCAGCAATTATATCTTATTAGTAGAATTCAGCAATTCATAGAACAAGTTACTGAGGATATGGATATATTTTCCACTTCTTGGTGTTGCCAAATGAAAGCTTGTTTCTGGAAGACACTGCACAGTACAGCTAGGGCTCAACACACAATTGACTGCATGAAATCCCATGGTTTGTATTATTCAGAGTTCAGTTACTCTACCTGAGTGTATCTTCTTGCCTTAAATTTAACTCTGTGAAGCATTTCTGTCACTTCCATCACCTTGCCGCACACCTGAATTTTGAAAGGGACCTAAAAGACAATAAAATAACTCAGAATCAAATGTTATTCACATAAGGGGCATACACCAGTTTATAATAGATGGCAGCCACCAGAGCATTCCTTATATGTGCAGCAGCCTCAGGAAACATCTGCAGCAAACTTTCTTCTGGAGCTCTCTTCTTTTTAATTGATTAAAAGTTTTTAATCTACATATACGGATAGAATTAACATCTATTTAATCTGCCATATCATCTAAAATAGTCTTGATTTACATTAGCTTTCTTTACTTTCTAACATATATTCCAGTCCTCATTCATCCAAAATTTTGAAGAGATCAGAACCTCCACAAATATCTTCTAGTAGTTCATAAACTGAAACAGTTTAACAATAAAACTTAAATGCTAAAAAGATTTTAATTTTAAAAGGGGCTCAGAAATATTATTTTTCTGAAGCAATCATCTCTCCTGACTTTTGTTTTTCAAATAGGCTAGATGACTATGACAAAATCTACCACTCTCACTGCAGAGTCAGTGGAGTGAATGAGGTGAATCAACCCCTCCACTGGTGATGATGAATCCTTCTCAGCTGTCTCAGGTGCAAACTATGGCCACTGCTTGGACTTGCACATATTGAAACTTCCAGGCACCTCAGCTGGGGCAGACAAACCCTCCCTAAGCATGTGATCCTTAGAAGAAAAATATGTAATTTGGAGAAGGTAGTAGCTAAACTATTTCTGCCTTACGTACCAAGTGACAAAGGCTTGATTTCACCAGTGAATCATCACTGTACTTTGTCTTATTCCCTAACACACTTTGCTTGTGACAAAGTCACAACCCGACCCGATGCGTTAACAGAGAGACTCCTAATTAGAGATTTCATCTCTCATCCTCAGTTTCAAGATATGCTGCTACTGTTGTTGCTACTGTTGTTATTAACTCAACTGAGAGAGCTCATTTCAGAACCTTTATTCCCAGATCTGTCACTTACACACCCCACAGCCTTGAATAAAGCTGTAACTTCCCAGTGATTCAGTTTCACCAGCCATAACCCAGGGATTAAAATAATAATCCCACTTTGAAGAGCACGGGATGCATTGATAAAAAACATTGTTATAGGAGCAAGATGTTATGTTTTCAGTAGTGGAAAGAATACTATCTGCTCCAGAATACAAGAAAAATATCCATCAGGTTCCTTTTTCTTGTTAAAAAATGTTATTTACTAAAAGAATATTTCAAAGCATACACAGGAGGAAGAAAAGATCAGACTGTATAACAGATTATCCATATTTCTTAGGCAAAAAGTTTTGTGTAGCCTGTGTACAATACAGACTAGACAGTACATCGACTTCATTTCCGGTGAAAACTAAGATGAACTTTAATTTTGCAAGCCAAATTTCAATAAACCATACAAACCTCATTTCCTTTGTTTTTCTCTTCCTTCAAGAATCTTTAATAGCTTTTATTTGCTATTTTATGGACTCTATTTCTATACTTTTTGAGTCTGCTTCAACTACCTAATTATGTTCATTTTTAAACCATAGATAACAAAATACTTACTGCTACTTTGCAGGTGATTTAAACTATGATTACAGTGTTATTCAGACCAATTTGTGATTTTCTTGAATGATGCTGAACAATGTTAGCTGTCTTTCTCTGTACCCTAACTCCGTACTAGTCTTCTTCATCTTTCAAATGTGGCACAGTGATGTGGTATCAGCTTCCTGGTGTTTTTCCTGAAATAACTCACAGCAATGTTCTGCCACTGGGTAGCTGAACTTGGGCTGCACTGCTTCAGGCAGGCAGATGGGGATTGCTAAACTCATTTTCTTCCTGTGAACTTTAGGCTATATATTCAAATTATTCCATTTTTCTCTCAAGATTACAGACTTATTTTATTTACCCTATTCTTCACTTGGAAAGCAGGTATGGCCATGGAGCACATTACCAGCCCAGTATAGTTGAAAGTCTGGCTGAAAGATTACCTCAATTCCAAAATCCTAACATGTCATCTCTTAAAGCACCTGGGAATAAGACTACACAGAGGTGAGCAGAAAATGGCAGTCATTGTGCTGGGAAAGTCCCCACATATATCCTATTGCTCCCCCAAAAGTGTCATGGGACTGTCTTTGTGTTCCTACACAGCACCCCAAAACCCGTTCCTTCTTTTGCAATCAGTAATGCTGCAGTTAGACTTCTTTTGGCAGGGTGACAAACGTAAGCATTACCCAATGACTGTCATGCAGCTTTTACATGAGAAAAATGCCTCATCAACCACAACCACCTGGGGAATTTTCAGCAAACCAGCTTTTTTCCCAGAAAAAAAAAAAAAAAAAGCCAGTTTAAGTGTGAAAATATCAACCAGGATGACAAATTCCAATTACTAATTTTATTAACTATCTTTAGCAGTCTTTCATCCTGACATTAAAAAGTTTCTCAGTGATTCAGAGCAGTGTCCCAGTATCTCTGTCTCTGCAGCAAAACTGCACACAGTTCAGCTTGAAAGAATTATCAAAAAATCAATTACTTAGTGTGTGACATTTTTTTCTTGGAGAGCAAAAATATTTTAAAATTCTTTCTAATTTGTCATAATAAATTAATTAGATGTGGTGTTTACCTTCTCTTCTAATCTGTACCTTATTAAATATTTATCTGAACAACATTCCTCAAGATGAATCTATTTTAAGGTTCTTACCAGGGCTGAAACATAAATAATTTAAATAACTCCAAAAAAAATGTGTATATCTACAGGAGTAGAAATTACACAAATAATAATAATAATAAACAAGCTGCCAATTCATTGAATTTGGAAGCATTTGTTGAAGTAAGGTACTTTTAACTTTTCACAGACATTAGATATAACCCATTTTCTGTTTACTTGTCTACTATATATCTCTCTGATTTGACCGTAACTGTATCTTATTGATCTTTACCACATCTAATGACTGGTGCAATTCCACAGCTGTTAGCTGGTCTGAAGGCTGTGAAGGATGTTTGCTCACAAAGAGTAATCAGCCCATGACAGGGACTTCCCACTGAGCTGAAAACCTTGCATACTGATTAATGATCATACTCACTGGTGAAGAACATAAACCATGATCTCATAATTGAGCTCTAAATTAAACAACCAAACCCTGAAAAGCACTTATGCCATTACTCACGAAAACAGGCTTAATCAAATGGGTATGGATTTGCAGGAGTGGTCTTCTGTCTCTGACCTGGGATAATCTACTCTGATGCAGGGACTGTGGGAATACTGATAAGAAATAAGACCTTCCAGTTTCAACTTAAGTATGATCCAGCCACTGGGAGCTGGATCTCAAAGCCCTGCCTTGATCTGGGTAGGGGAGCCTGGGAATCTCAGAGGGAAGCTATGGAATCCCACACACACAGTTCAGAGGCATCTCAGTAAATCTGAAGAAGGCAGCAAAATGTATCCCAAGCCTCTCTATCTTACCCATCTAGTTCAAACTTGCAGCTCACAACCTGCCCTGCCTCTGCTTCAGGTGCCTAACTGTACAATGAAGAGAGCTGGAAAACTATGTGTGCAGCAGCAGAGGAGGAAATCTAAAGAAGAGAATACACCAATTCATGATTCATATATCAAATGTAAAAAGCATGAGATAGGGCTTCTAGGGAATGCTGATTCCGGGCTTCAGCCAGCAAAAAAATGCAAATCAACAGTGACATATAGCAGAACAAAATAATTTAATTGCTATGAAACTCATAAAATACAGTGGTTCTTCAAGGCTTACAACTTGCCTGATTGCCCCATCTTTAACGTTTTGGCTCAAATATTAAATAAAAAAAGAATGTTGTTCATTAACAGAGGGGCACAGTTTACTCAAGTCTGCCATTCATCATGATTTTTATCATACTGCTCTCTTATGGCTAGCACAAGATTTCTCTTGCAGAATTATTGCTGAGAAAATTTTTAAGAGTGTAGGAAGTGGGAAGATATTCAGGCAGACAAACATTCTAACACAGCAAAAACTAAGGCTAGTTTCAACAGATTTTTGTTCAAAACATTAATCAAATCCCTTGAACAATTACTGCAATATTACTCTGAAATATTTTATTGATACTACTTAATCATTTACCTCTCACTATTTCCTGTTGCGTTATTTTTCTTCCTTGTCTTATTTTTCTAGAATTACAAATACTGTCTTTTCTTCTAAGTACTGTGTTTATTTCATTCTCTCTATTTCCACACTATAGCTCAGTCAAAAATGTTGTTTCTGGCTGTGCAAGATTGTTACCCAACACTATATTTCAATTCCCTCAAGATTTTTGATGCTTAGCTCTTATTTTATTCATTATACTAGTGAAATCTATTTCAAAAAACAGATCTTTGTTTTACCATTGCATAATGCAAACAGCTTATTCTTTTCATTCACTTTTAAACGCATCATATATTACAGTCTCCTTCAGAGTTGAAATTTGCTCCAAAATTAGGTTAACTGGTACCTGGAAGAGTTCTCTAATGCAAACTAATCTTCTGTGGTAGTTTGGAGCTTACATCTATACCTTGCACCCAAACAAATCCAAACAAGCCTGGACAAGTAACAGAAGCAGTGTCATCATATTTTGGGTACCTGCATTTTATCTAGGAGTGTTCCTATATTACTTTCCAGAGACTTCAGCAGAGTTTGTTTAACTCCCTACATGAACATGATCAGCAGAAGCAAGGGACAACTAATAAGAGGAAGGCTGGATACAGGAATCTTTGTAGCACTGCAGTAATCACCTGCCACCTTGGCTCTTGCTGGTGTCAGTAAGGGCAGCCTTCAGACTGTTCAGACTGATGCCCAGAAATTAAGCAGTACTTGGCAGTACAAGAACCACTCTACAGCAAGACAGCTGAAGACATGTTAGACCCATCTACTCTCTGTTTCTCAGATTTTTGTAAATAGGAAGGGATTTCCCCCCCTCTCTTAATTATAACTGTGGGAATATATCAAATAATGACCACCAAGAGCAACAGAGTAGAATGGGAAAAACAACGTCTGAAACTGTTTAGTAAATCAAACAGCTCAGAAGCCACCATGTCATATGATTCATGTTTAGAAACTGACCCCACAACCCTAAAGGTAGAAACACATCCAACAGCAGCAAACTGTCATTTCACAGATACTCTGGGAAAAAG
This sequence comes from Pyrocephalus nanus, assembly GCA_038380795.1. Taxonomy (NCBI): domain Eukaryota; kingdom Metazoa; phylum Chordata; class Aves; order Passeriformes; family Tyrannidae; genus Pyrocephalus; species Pyrocephalus nanus. The sequence goes on along the minus strand of CM076260.1, from coordinate 81,093,519 downwards.
GAAATATCAGAACAAAAAGCCCAGTGAGTCACTTACAAGCAGCAACACCCTGATGTCTTTGTGAGTTCTTCATCTTCCTTGTATTTTTCATATGGATGGTTTGCAATTTTACAGTCAATATTCAGAGAAGTGCCATTTCTCCTGCACTAATTATTTGCTCTGTATACATCTCTAAAAACATCATGACTGCTAACTTTTCATTGGCTAAGGTGTTTCAAAGCAGTACCTCAAGAGAAATGTACAACCCCAGAAAGTCAAATATAAAGGATCCTTTGTTTCCACAGAAAAAGATTTCAGGAACTAGTACCATTTTAAAGAACATAATGTATATAAAAGAAAGGCAGACTATTTTAATGATTAAAGAACTACAGCAGATTCCTATTTTTGCGTCTTAATTAATAACAGGCTTTGGGTTTTCTCAAGAAATCCAAGGAATAGTAGACATACTCTGTGCAAGTCACCTGTGTAATTATTTCTGGCATCTATTACATTTTCCATTATAAGTTTCATATTCTCTCAAACCATTTTTCTATGCCAAGGGCATCTTTCCTTTCCTAACTGGCTGCAATTTCACAGCAGGATGCATTTAGCAGATGAAACTAATTTTATACTCTCTAAATTGTCATATTTATTTGGAGTACCATGAAGTGACCACTAGATACCTGGCACCTCATTCTCAATTACAATGTGTCCTACATTGATTTAAAAATTGATTTCACTAAAGCTGGCAGCTAAATGAAGACCCCAATTAACTGATATGTTTCAAATTGTATAAGATACATGAAGGAAAGAGGTCCAGATTCAAGGCAGACATTGGAGGACACTAATAATTTCATTATGAATAGAAATTATTGTAATAAAATATATCACAGGTTTTGTGATCAAAGCCACAGGGTAAATTATGGTGCAAATTAGTTCCCTAGTTGACTGTCACTCACAGAAGGCAGATTTTTTTTTAATAAATGTTGAAGACATTGGAGAGACATGAGTCATTTATGACACTGTTTGAATGCGTATTGTTTAGACTGTTTAACACTTCTACAGAATTTTGGTCTTGTTGATTGAGGGTACTGTGTCCTTTGCCTGTTGCAGAAATAGAGTTCTAGTCTTTCAGCAAAGATTCCTATTCTCCTCCCCATGCATTCATACTTGTACATCATCCCTCCATTTATGTGCTTGTGAAATCAAATTAATTCAGTGGGAGAACTTTCCATTATCACAAAAGGTCTAAACATTTCCTCTAATGAAAAGAGGTTGACTTGCAACTACTCTGGAGTCCTATGTTGATCTAATTGTTGTTGAGGATGAAGAAGTGATACCTGAGGCAGAACCACCAGAAAATTGTCCCTTTAAAATCAAAGACCATGACATAAAAAATTGCTTTTCACTTCTTTATGCCACTGAGCATGTCCAAACCTGGTGCATCTCTCCTGCCTTGCACAACCTATGCAGAGACAGAAGAAGTGTAAATTTGAGTTACCAGGACAGGTAGCCTGATGAAGGTTAAAACCAGAATCATAGAATCACAGAATAACCTGGGCTGGTAGGGACCTTAAAGATCATTCAGTTCCAACCCCTTCTGCCATGACCAGGGAGACCTTCCACTAGACCAGGTTATTTAAAGCCCCATTCAACCTGTCCTTAAACACTTCCAGGGATGGGGCATCCACAGCTACTCTGGGCAACCTGTTCCAGGCCCTTCACAGTAAAGAATTTCTTCCTAATAGGTAATCTAAAGCTATCCTCTCTCAGTTTAAAGCCATTCTTCCTTTGTCCTGTCACTTCATGCCCTTCTAAATTGCCCCTCTCCAGTTGTCTTGCAGGCTCCCTTTAAATACTGGAATCTGCTGTAAGGTCTCTCCAAAGCCTTTTCTTATGCAGTTTGAATAATCCCAGCTCTCTTAGTCTGTTTTCACCATGAGATGTGCTCCAGCCCTCTGATCAGATTTGTGACCCTCCTCTGGACTCGCTCCAGCAGGTCCACGTCCTGGTTAGGTTGTGGACCCCAGAGCATGATGCAGCACTTCAGGTGGGGTCTCACAGGAAGTAGAGGGGCAGAATCACCTTCCTCGACCCGTTGGCCACATTGCTTTTGTTGCAGCCCAGGATATGATAGACTTTTTGGGCTACAAGTGCCCATTGACCTTGCCAGGTCATGCCCAGCTCCCATCCACCAACACCCCCTAGTCATTCTCCTCAAGGCTGCTCTCAATCATGTACAGCCATGTTTCATGTACAGATTTTGGTTACAAACCATGCTTTCAGGATCCCACTCTAGACAGAGTAAAAAACAAAGCCAAAAGAATTTGATCATTCTATTTTACCTTATTTTTCAAGTGAATGGATATCGATGGTTTTTAGTGGGTTTATAGATATACTATGTGAATTTGTGTGTGTTTTTATGAAAGCTATGATTTTAATAGCTTCTCAAAAGTAAAAACCAGCCAATAACAGAAGAAGTCAATTGGTACTTCAGGCATAAAATCTTGTATTATTTTGTTAATATTGTTATTATGCATTTTACCAATTGAAAGGCTTTGTGCAATTTTAGGAAGGGAGAGAAAAATAAAACTGAGCATGATAATGACCAAACGGATGGTAACTTAAGGCAGAAATGGAAATATGGAATCACTACAGTCGCTTCTGGAACTGCCTGAAGACAAACAAGGAGCCTGTACTGCTTGCTGTAAAAGAGTAGAAGAAATGCCTAGGTCCTTGAATAAACACACTTGAGGGACATTTGTGTCCTTTACCACCTTGGTCAACACAGATCTGTAGTACTGACTAGACTAGTATTCTTATAAAGGGATCAGTCTTCTGCTTAAAATTTCCCACGAGAAAACCTCTACTAACCTTAAAATTTGGAATTACTCTGTGATATTAAGATTTAAAAATTGCAGATTATTGATTTAATGTTACTGTGACCTTGACTTAAATACTATGGTTTTCTGTTTTTAATTAGTTCTGTAAAATTGCAGGATAGAGTGTAATAATGACTTGCTTAAATGTGTATTTACTTGCTCATCTTCTTAACAAATCCATATAAAGTTTAAGTCATCAAATTGCATCAGACAAAACCAAGGGCATAACTAGCCCACAGGAAAGAAATTTCTAAGCCACATAACTTTGTTTCCAAATCATGACATGAATTCCTTACATTTCCGGGATTACTCAAGAAGTGTTTACGATATAATAACAAACTGGCAAACAACATTATACTTTTGCATTTAATTTAATTTAGCCTTTTTTTAGTAGAGTAGGTATATAACTATTAATCTTATAATTTTCTCAGTACAGTTTCTTGTTGAACACCAAATTTTAATCACTTATGTAGTGCTGTAGCTTTCACTGTGCTCATCTCGATCTGTAGAAGGAATAGCACACACAATGAGACAATTCCCTGTAATTGTGATTATATGAAGCAGAGCTTAAAGAACATGCCAGCCAGGCCTGCCAAGAAAAATTACTGCAAATAATTTGTCTACAAATTTAGTGCCACAGATAACTCCTCTTCCTCCATCCTTCTGCATCTGGCCCTTATTGTGCATCCTTCTTGCCATCAGTAAAGAACTGGCAGATTTTGGTGGCCTTTCTTGGTGACAAGCCCTCACTGAGGTGGTACTGAGCTCTCACTGTTGATTGTGCAGAGCTATGGTTTAGTGCCACTGGCCAGTACTTAGTTAACAGGGAGGCAAGTCATAACATATTGATGCAGCAATCTGTTATTACAGGAGTTTTAGGGTAAAGCTGCCTGAAAATTGTAGTAGAAAATAACAATTAACTAAGCCGGAAGACTTCATTCAAAGCACCTCAGGCAAAGCAAAACAGAAAAAAAAAAATCTTTGCATTTTCTGAGACAAGAAGAAGTTTTCTGCCTCTCATTTTATGTCTCTGACTTGGCTGAAAGTAAGTGCCATTAATTACTTCCTAGGAAAGAGTATTTTCAAATAAGAATTGGGAGATGTCAGTTCTTCAATTATTGAACTTTTATCACACTGCAAAGCAAGATGAAGTAAGAGGCAAGACAAGAAATCACATATCAAGCACCAGAAGGAAAGGCCATTTCCAAAGCATCAGTAAAAATATTGCACTATATCTGCCAGAGAACACTTAGAAAAAATATAGGACTCATAAGAGAATTTTGTGATGCTTTAGGAATTGTGAGCAGATTAAGCAGCAGAACTTCCTTGGTTTATGGGTATACATCCCATTAAATAGAAGCACAACTACACACTAAAATTGAAATCCATAAATCCATAAAATAAAATTTAATAGTCAGCAGTACCAAATGTTGCCATTGTTCTCCAAGTACCAAAAGGGATTAAAGGCACATCAGAACTTTTTTTTTTTGTAAGCTATTTTCTAAGAGGTCTTTCTGTTCGTCCTAGACACACTTCAAAAGTATAACGCATCAGTAAGAATCATACTTCAAATATGACTCATAAAAGTGAGAGTTTGCTCACATGCACATAAACAATTTAATTCTATAGGTCAGTAACCTAAACTGAGCCTTATACATACCTGGAAGTAATCCCATCTTTGCCTGAGTGAGTTTGTTAGTGAGAGGTCAGGCAGTGCATTTTTTAATTTATCCAGTTTTCATTTGTCTTCAGGAAGCAACTAGTTGGCCTCTGCATGTCTTTCACATGACAACAGTGATTGCTTCATTATATAATTAAATGTCTCAGGGAAAACTGAGCCTTGACTGGTCTTAAATCTACCAGTGGGCAGAAGGAACTGAGTTGTGGCACTGGGGGTACCTGTACTCACGTAGTGACCGCAAACAAATACTCAGGAAAGGTAGAACATCTGTTCCCGATAATCTCAAGATGGAAAATATATCCAAACACCTTACAAAAAAAGAGACCAAAAAAAAAGCCACAAAAAGACCAACAAGGCACTTGGAAAACAGGCGTCTTATCAAAAAAATAGGATTTAGGGAAAACTGGCATACAAGATTCTCCATGTCAAAGATAAGGCAAAAAATGCACACTTGGTAGGTTTCTGAAGGAATAAATGGGGAAGGTTCAGTTTTCAGGAATATGGGTATCAAGAACATTGGGCAAAAGTCTTCTAACTTAGAAGACAACAGAATGTGCAAGTTCTGAGGGAAATAAAGCTTATGAGGAAAGGACGCAGGGACTTCTAGAAGTATAAAAGAGTGAACATGTATCTGATCTTACCCCATCTATTCTCAGGCAAGTGTTATAAACATGAAAGAAATTACAATAAAGATTACTTCAGAATCTTACAGAACATCTGGTTCTAGGCAGGAAGTTCACAAAATCCTCCAACCACAGAGATAAAGTCAAAGAGGAAAATTATTCCAATAATATTTTTCTTTGTCTCAATCACTTGAGCAAAATTATGTGGTAGATATTACTCATATTTTCAAATACTTTTAATAAAAATAATCCATATTTTCACCACATATCCTTTGCTGCTATTTTTACCAGCTCCATCTAAAAGTTTCACAACTTTTTGGGGTATCTAGGATCTTTCATTTTTTGCCTCCTGTACGGTAGACTACCAGCAAAACTGGAAATAATGCATGCTCTTAAAAACTCTACATCCAGCAAGTAAAGACAATGAGAATAAAATATCATTTCAAGACATGTCATAGAAGTAAAAATATACCTTTCAACTTATTCACACAATATTAGCAAAGCAATATCAGGAACAGAATGATGCTGTAGTATTTCATTATGCACAGATTATACCACTTACACACTAATTTCTACTGTATTGTTTTGCTTTTTATTTTGGTATGATTTGGCAAGAAAAGGCCTAAGACAGGTCCCCAGTTCTACCAATTAAGAGCACAAAGTACTTTAGTGCATGTGGCGAAAATCCACCAGTGCTAACAGAGATACTGGACCAGTTGACACTTCATGGTAGGCGGACCTGCAAGACCAAAAATATTGTCTTGACCTGTAAAATCAATGGAGGAAGAAATCACATTCTGTACTTACATAGCTCCATATGTGGCTGCAAAGGGCTCTGCAAGGGGGGTTGTCTACAGCCACTGCACATCCAAGGCAAGACTTGTGTTCTGAATGTAAACACTGATCACATAATCAACATTAATGAGACCCGTAACCTCAATAAACTTGTAGCATGTTGCTCATCTATGTCCAGCAATAACAGTTAGAAGTGGGGCTTTTTAATTGGGTTTTGGTTTTGTTTTTTCAAATGTACACAAAACCCACTCCAAATCCATCAGACTTTCATGCGAATCAGCATGCTGTACTGCCATGAAAGATTTACTGGCTCAGAGAAGGAAATTTCATAAACATTCACTGAGCTGATTAAACTGACTGTCTCATTAAAGATAGATCCACCTCACTAAGAACAATGAAACTGTGCATCCTCAGGTTGACAGTGATGGAAAATAACTGTAACCACGGCCATTTTTTTCCCTTATCAGATATTGAGGGATAAGGAAGGTAGAAATAAGTAGGTGTAAACATAGATAATTACAAAATCCCTTCTACATTTTTACTGACTTTGACAAACATGACAGAAAGCTAAAAGGCACATTTCCAAAAAACAATGTATTTTTTTACAATAGTACATAGTAAAGTGAAGGAAGTTATATTCTTCAAGTGTTCTAGTACACTTTATAAACCAAAATCCTTTTTAACTCACAGAAAAGTATTTCATCCACCCCATTCAATAGTTACAGCGTTTTGAGAGTACTTAAAATAGATTTTTGCAGTCAAGAGGGTAAAACACTGGAGTGAATAGTCTTCAGAGGTGAAAGAAGTCCCATCAGTGAACATTTTTACAAACTGGTTGAACAAATATGTGAGGAATAGTTAAATGTGTTTGATCCCCTCTTTGGGGAAGGGAAGAAGCGACTTCTTCACATCCTTTTCAGCACTACAGATCTATAATAGGCATGGAAATATAATTATGGACTACCCAGGTGCACAGTTGCTCCTATAACAGAGAATAGAAAAGAAACTCATGTTTCACGGACCATAACTGTCAGCTTTTTTATTTTTTTTAATGACAATGTAAAAATTTGCATCATCTCTAACAATGAAAGAGTATGCTTCATTCCTCTCACCTGTGTTACAGTGGAGGAGTTTCCAAAAGTGATCTTATTATCCAAGAACTAACAAAGAAACCAGAATGATCTGGTTTCATCAGTTCCTGAAGCATTCATGAAAACACCTTTTTCTGTGCTAATTATTTCAGTGCCTTTGAAAGGTCTGCCCATCAGTTTAAGAAAGTTGAAGATAAAATATAAGAGCCTATAAAATCATGTCAAATGAAATTCTTGTACAGCAAGAACATACAACAGGAGTACATGAAGACTGTCATCAGTCTTGTTCTGACTCAGGTCAAAAAAAGCCAAAACAAACAAACAAACAAAACCAACCCATACCAAACCAAAACAACAACAACAAAAAAGACAGGTTTTTGACTGTACAAATGTTGAACTTCTTTAATTTTAAGGAGGGAAGAAAAATTTTGGTCTTTCCCTAATCTAATAAACTAGCAAATGCCAGGGTATAGCCACTGGAGATCAAAAACAGGCACAGGAACACATTTTAGGAGCTGTTGGGTTTTCCATCACAAAGTCTTTGAATCAAGGCTAGATGTCACTCTAAATTGTAAACAATAGCTCAGCTGGAATTAGTGGCATGATTCGAGATAAACTGGGCTGCCACATTGATATACAAGAGGTCACTAGCCACTCCTAATGGTCTGTCTGGTTTTTACATTAATGAACTGGCAATCACAGAAAGCTCTACAAAGCTGACAAATTCTTCCATTTCCAATGCCTCAGTGTCAGAACAAAGGAAGCAGAGGGTGATGAACAACACTGGTAAATGAGATATTCAGACAACAATAGCTTAAAGGGAAAAGCTCTGCCTTTAAAAGAATTATGGTAGTGCAGTAACTTCCTTCTAACTGCCTACTTCCAAGTGTTGCCTTCTGAAATGTCATTATCATTCCTTAAAAATTGTGAGGTTTTGTTGCTATCTAGAGTACTTCTAATATTTCAGCTGAAATTAAGACACGTTCTAATGTTGAAGGATGAGGATTATCTGTGCTGGCTTCAAGGAATACAAAAAGACAAAGTATTCCTCACAAAGAAAGATAATCATACTCATAAATGAAAACTTGGGAAATTAATTGCTTGAAAACTAAAAGCCTGCCTTAACAATGTGTTATAAAATTTGATACTTCCCTTGTAGCTAGCAATTCTGATTATTTCTCTTTGAAATACTGTCAGACAAATGTATGTAAAAGATTATATAATACTACTACAAAAAGCAAAGTGAGGTATTTTGTAATTGTAGATGTCACTGCAAAATAAGTAATTCCATATATTTCTTCACAGCTTATTGTTTTTTATCAAGTAAAACCCTTAATTTTTTTTTTAAAAGCATGATCAAAGACTATGTACATGGTTCTAGCAGAGGTTGCAGTGGACTGTGACAACCAGAAACAACATAGGGCTCAAATGTAAGTTACAACATTGATATGAAATGTAATATTACTGTTAAATAGGAGGGCTGAGTGCAAGCTTATGCTGAATACTATAAATACCTACCTTAACTTCAAATGGGGATCTTAGAAGTTGTATCTGTTTTGTGCAAATTATAGATTAAGTGAAAAAAAATTGTAATGAATATTGCTGGTTTTGAACACTGACAGTAAAAGTAGAGTCAACAAAACCAGGTACAGCTTTTTAAGTTCTACAATTGCACTATTTCCCCTTCTCACAAACTATTCTTGGACAAGAAAAAGAATATTGTGTAATTGACATAGTGGGGGTTTTAGTAACAGTTGGGGGAGGACATTGTCAAGATTTCAAGTAACAAACTTTGGGTTTTCTATTCTATTACTGATTTTTTTTTTTTAATCTAATCTTTGTTATAATGTAACCACTTCTTTTAGACACATCATCTAAGATGGTACCTGCTGAATCTGAATGTATCAAGCTTTTAACCTTACCTTATAAATATAAAAATTGGTCAGAAAGCATCTACTCTCTGCATCTCAATGACTTTAAAAGGTCATTCACACAGAAAATTAGTAATCTGACAGCTCAGGAAGACTGGTTTCAGTTCCCTAAAGGAAATAAATTGGTGTCTTGGTTACCTCTATTAGATAGTGAAAAATCCTTACTGTGAAAAGGCTGAATGAAGAAGAAATAATGTTGACATAGATCAGGACATTTAGAGTTGATATGAATATCAACTGCTACTATGTGAAGCACATATGACCTGGATGGGAGAGTCAGCACAGCTGAAACTAGAGTCATAAAGGATGCAGATGTGGCACAGAATCTGCAAATCAGAACCAGGACACCAAAAGGGAAGAGTGTGAGAGATCGCTAAAATCAGTAACATGCACATCAGATAAACACATCACCATGAAACAAAGAACAGTATGAGAATAAAAGGAGTTCCTAACGTCTGAAAGTTAATTACACTCTATTCAGTCCTGATTCACAGGCTGTTCAGACACTGACTTACTGTTGATTTAAAAGGGCTTTGTCTTAATGTCCTCTTTGAAGAACAGCACTGTGTAAACCTCAATTCTAAGAAAATTATATCAGAGTATAATGATAAAATCATACTAGCACTAACACCCACTAGGAATATAACTCAGTTTAAAAGTAAAAAATATTTTCAACAGCTAATCCCCCCAAATCCAACTATTCCAGCTTTTATCAGACCCTGGTCCAGCAGAAGTAAAAGAAATTGCTGAACATGTAAGCACAGAAGAGATGTAACTTGCTTACCTTCTCTTCCCAGTCTAAAACTTTTGTCACCTGTAAAAGAAAGTACTTTGACCCTGAAAACCTTGACTGAGAACATCAGTTCCTGAGACACAGAAACACAAACTAAAATAGTAAGGAAAAGTTCAGGCAAACACAGACAGACAGATAAAATCCAAATAAAAGAACAGAACACCCCAGAATTCCTGAAGCAACAGAAAAGCCAGCTCCATTAGAAAGCAATTACAGTGAAGAAAAGATAATGTGGAGAGTTAGGTTTTAAAACACTCAGATATGAAATTTGAAACAAATATGTTATTAGAGCAAGATGCTAATCTAGCAAATGAAGGCAGAATAATTAAGTCTTCTAAACCTAGACTTCTGGGAAAAACAATATTTGTAACATTTGTACATTCACTAAGTAGCACCATCAATAACTCTATTACTGAAAACATTCTCACAATTTGAACAAATTAGCACTGCTTGTGACATATGAATACTGTATTGTAGAGGCTTATTTATTTTACTGAAGTTCTGAAGCACTGCTTAATGTTTTATAATTCTTAAGATTTAGATTTAGGATAAGTCATCTTAAATTCACAGTCAGCAGAAAGAAGCTCATCACCTCTATGTCTCATCTGAACAACTAGCCAGTGAGAAGTACTAAATTACTTTTCTGTCTGTATGAAGAATGCTCATCCATTCAACAGTTTGAGAGGCAATAAAAGGCTCAAATATTTTTTTCCTGATACACACTAGATCACCAAACAGAGAACAGTCCCTGCCCAGTAGATGCTAATAGCTAAGTCACATACAGAAAAGTACACCTGATCTACCACAGGAACATTTCAATCTACAAAATATAAGGAAATGCATAATTTCACAGAATTTAAAAAGAAAATCCTCCAAATAAGCAGAAGGGGAATATGCTCTGGAGGAGAGAAAATGAGTAAGAAATAAGGAATCATGGAGCTTTCAAGACAAGCTGAGAGAAAAACTGACAATGAAAGCTAACACACCATTTGAAAAAGAGCCATCAGGCCATGCCCTTATTTATGCAAATACCCCAAAGCCAAATGTTTCAAGTACATCCCTATGCAAACAACTGGGAGTGACCTGTGAGACCAAATGAAGCAAAATCTCCACTTCCATTTCCAAAGCTCAAAGTCTTTACTACCTTTCTGTTGCCCATAGCCAGGTCTTACAGTCCTCCAGTCTCTTGTCTTTTGCTGGAAGAACCCAACCCAACTGCAACAATCCGCTTCTGTGAAGACAAGGAGGTCCAAGGCAGAGGTACATCTCAAAACATCATAGGACAACCTATGGGAGAGGTGCTGAAGCTGAAGAACTGGGGTACACTCAGAGGTATCCAGCTACATGTATTCAAAGAATGACAGTATTGTCCCAAAGTCCACCCTGGAGAGTTTTTAAGGAGTTAGGGGATTTATTTTTTTTCTGGGAGCCAGCAATAGCCAAGAAGGATCTCTGGCATGCAGTTCAGAGAGAGATTGAACCTTAAGATCAAAACTCCTGAAGCTTAATGTAACCATAAGCAAACAATTCCTGATAATCTTTGACATAAAATCTAAAGAAAAAATCAGATCATGGAGATTCTTAATTTTCTTACCAGAAGATTTTATATAGCAGTATTTTAAAATTATATGTTATATGTTATTATTATTTTATAGTATTACATAATATCATTTATTTTATTTAAATTCTACTGAGGTCTTTTTTAGAATATATTTCTGAAACTCTGTAGTACAATGGGGAGTAAAGGCTGGAAAAGAATATGATCATTCAAGATGGAAAAGGCACCAGTGAAGTGATAGCAATTTGTAATGTCCTTTAAGGATGAATGTGGAGCCCTTGATATACTGATCAGAAATTTAAGGAAACTACTACCAAGGCAATGTAAGTAAACTGGTATCAAGGGGTTTATTAAAAACAGGAATAGCAAATTTACTTACAGATGTTAGAAACAAACCAACCACGGGAAAAAAAGAAAAAAGAAAAAAAACTAGCAGCCTAGTAATTCTCAGGAACTGAATATGGAAAATTCAATTCAGGTAAAAAATGCCCAGCTGGATACCAAAGGTCACAAGGATGCAAGGATTCATAAAGCAGAGGCTGCCTAAAGCCACAGTGTTATCAAAGACAGGTTACAGTGCAAATCAGAATATTATCAAGAGGTATATCCAGTGATCTAAAGCAGATTCTCACTTCATGGAATTTGTTATTAGAAATATAGCTTTATCAATAGCTGTTCTTCCCAGAGGCAACTCTGACCTTTGCCAGGTCAATATAGAAACCCGCTCCCTCCTTATTAATTCTTGTTAAAGCGGAGATCAAGGTATCACAATATAAGAAAAATTACTGTATCACATTAAACCTCAAAAATATATAAGGAAAATGTAGGAATATTGAGACAAATGTCTCCTGTTGCTGAGTTTCACTTCAGGTGATTTCACAAGCAGACAAACAGAAATATTTATGCAATTTTGGTTTAGAGTAGTACATCTGATGTGCATTGTGAGAACACACCACAAAAAGAATTTATCAGTAAACAGCAGGAGATACAGAAGTCATAAATCTCCTGTCCTTGAAGACAGACAAAAGGAAAGGAACACTAAGGTTTTATCTTAAGACTATGTTGAGTACAGTGTTTGATAAACCTTGAGGAGGCATAATACATGAAAGAAATGCTTTACATTCCTCTTCATATTGTACAGTACCAAAAAGAATGGATAACTGAGGACAAGGAAAGTCTGAGTCTCACTTTTATTTTCCAGTAAACTAACTCTTTGCATTCAATTTTACAAAAGGAAAACTGAGCACTTGCATTTATGTACCACTAACAATTAACATTCGAAAAAAGTTACAGTGAAGGCCATCCATTCCTAAAAATGAAAGATTTGACAGCAAGCTTTCATTGGGAATCTGAGGAATAATCCAGCAAATAGAAAAGAGAAGTACCAAAACAATTATCAGAAATTATGTCCAGTAACAGTAGACAAATTTTTTTAAAAGTGTTATGCCTCTCCCATCTCATCCCGATGCGGCTATCCCTTGGTATGTGAAGGAAATGTCAGAAGCAGAGCAACAAGGGATCCATTTCTTTGTTGTTGGTTTTTTTAGTTGTTCACAGCCTCTGCCAAATTAGAGTCAGTCAAGGAAAAATTAGCATTCTGCTGTACAGGTGGAGTTGTGCCAGGGATGAAATACCTGCACAGCAAGAACAAATCTGAGAATTAAAACACACCACCTTTCTGCTGCCAACACCATCACAAACATCTCTGTTCCTGAATTGTGTTAGCAGCTGTCTACCTGTGGGAGGAACAGAAGAATGCAGGGAGTGAAGAGAATGCATTTTGAGGCAGTGCAGAATGCAGAGTAAAGGTAAGAACAGAAGGAATAAGGTTTTTTCTTTGCTTTCTGGTAACAAAGTACTGAAAACAGATCAGCTTTAAAATTGGGATTGTCATTGAGTCACTTCTGTTAGTGATCTCAGCAGCCATAACTGGCTAAATATGTTAAGTCTTGACAGAAATGGGAGTCTCATAAGAAAAGAAAAAAAAGTAGAGCACTGCAGAAATCAGTGCCTGAAGCCCCTACTGAACCAAAGCCTCAGCATGATGTTAAAGAGATATGGTATTGCAGGAGGTACCATCTGTTGTGTTTAGATCCCAGAAGCTGGAGGGCTAGTGTGAAGCAAAACTTGCTCTAGCAAAAAACTTTTTTCCTCAGCCCTCCTTGAGCCAAGCAGATCAGATTAGACCCATACGTCCACATCATATTCAGTCACGTATGTGCCTAGATGGAACAACCTTTTAGAGCAGGTCACTGTTGCCTTCAAAAATAGCAGCTATTGACTCATTACTGAGAGCTGATTAATCACTCCATGTGCCTTGCAAAGCATGAATTTTTGCATAAGCTAAACCAGATATGTCTAGAAGCCTTCTGCTGCAACAGGACTCCATGTCACTTGTTTTGACTGACTTGCAAGAAAACTGTGGATGCCGTCTGAGATCCATCCCAAAGATAGCCATCCTGCATGCAAGAGGAAAACATTTACAATACAGCCTCAAAAAGTGAAGAAAAACAACTGAGTTGAATACACTACAGACAATTAATGGGCTGAAAAACCTCTGCCTCCATGTCACTGGATGCTGATCAACCTGACTTAGCTAGAGAAAAAATTATCTGTGCTGGTAAAAAGAAACTGTACAATGCTACACTAAAGGAAGACAGAGGGAGAATTTGTGATCTCCTGAATTATTCCTCCTCCTCTTTCACTAACACCAATTAAACTCATGTAAACAAAACATATCCATAGTGTTCAACAATTTACTAATTGAATATCACCATTTATTTGGTCACTTAAAAAAAACAAATTAAAACAAACAAACAAACAAAAACCACATAAACTTTTTTTTTCCTTTTTTTTTTTAGAATATCCAAATGTATAGTTCCCAAGGGAGGGGTAAAACTTACCCCATGCAGCTTGGAAGATGTAACAGAAAATAAAATTTTCTGTTGAACTTTCCTTGAACTTAACCCTCTGTGTCTAACCTCCAGTCAAGATTTTTCCCCTTGTATAATAATTTTCTGCATTTAAAATTCAGCTACTTGCCAAGCAAATAGCATCTGTTTAAACAAAAGGCAGAGATTAGTGGCGTCTACTGTCTGTGATAGGAAAACAGCCAAGCTTTGATAAAACTACGTTTCAAGTTTGCCTTTACTGTTTTCAAAAACTGCAGCTGTTCCCTTAAAATAAAGACTTTTTTAAGCTTTAAGCTTTCTCTCATGACCTTGAAGACTTACAAAGCTGAAAAATTTTTCCAGATGCTTGCAAACTTTCTAAAGCAATGCGTTTCAAAGTGTTCCCAGTGATTTCCTTTTTATGAACAGGCTCATTTAGTGTATGTTAGTTAAGTTCAAAGGCACTCATCTGAGACATAACGCTTTCTTCTAGAGGTAATATCATATACTTCCATGAAAAAACTGGAAGTTGTTGGGTTTAACTAATTAATCCATCCAGAAATTCTTATTAGGATGAGATCAAAGAGAAAAAGACATGACCCACTCATAAATGCAACAAAATGTCAGCACTTTAATATCCAGAGTTATTGTCCTACAATAAAAAAGTAAAATATAAAATGTTTACTTAAAAAATTTCACTTTTTTTAATGTCTTCTGTGCGATTTCTTTATAAGACAAAATAGTAGATCACTGTCAATTACCTGAATTTAAAACTGATGATATTTTTCTGCTCTTTTTTCTTTTTGAAGGATTTGAGCAGTTCTTTATTCTCTTCTCCAAGATGAAGAGTGAATAAGAAAAACCCTTCTAGACTGAAGTAGCAAAAGTAGCTGTTCTTGCCCAAAACAGCCCTAAGAACAAAAATTTCAGTTCCAATACTCAAAAGGACCCTGATGATATTCTAATACTCTGAGACACTTTTACTTACCTAAAGAAGCAATGAAGTCCTGAATTTTCCTTCCCTTATTCTTAGTACTCCTGTTAATAATGAAAATTGCCTACTCAGTAATTGTATTGATCATATAATTGTCTAAATTTGGAGACAGGCAGAGAATAGGACTATATTATTGTGGTATGCACTGACACAGATTTAAAAGCACCAACAGTCTTCCATAACACCATTTAGATCATAAGATGGCTAGATTTTATATGATGCTTAATTCTTTAGTCTCTTTGTCAACATGTTCTTTACTGGGACTATTCAGAAGTAGGAAAGTATGTGTTCAGAGGAAGATATGTCTAAATCTTAGAATGCTATAGGTTATGCGAGGGTTTATTATATTTCACTTTGTGTTGTGCACCACCAGATCAACAAAAATTGTCGGTGAGCAACAGTTTCTTGTTTTCCAGGGATCAACCTTTCCTTAGGTCTTAAACTCCTATGATAACAGAGCTATTTGTGTCTCAAGTTGAGGATGTGAAGCATCAAGACTGCTGATCAGATGCGATTACCAACGTCCAAAAATCATCAGGCAGACTAAAAAGCTCACAAGATTTACTTCAGAATTGTGACGTTTAAAAATGATGTTTTGAGTTCTTTTCTGCCCTCTGGGATTGGACTCTACAGGCACTGCATCTTTCAGGCTTTCATCTAGAACAAGAAGGATGAAAAACTGATTTGATTTTAAAAAATGAAAGTGCAAGCTCTTAGAGGTTCACAGGAGGGGGTTAGCACTCTACACAGAGTGCCAAATACGGTAAGGCTCATGATCAGCCCAAGATACTGGCATGGCTAATGCAGTCACTTGAATTTTGAGCTCCATGGAATGATCCCAGACAGCCTCACACAGCTATTAGACTTCACATGGAAAATGTGATGAAAATTATTATGTAAAAAGCTGACGTGGCTATGACAAGAAACACTTAGAACTTCTGAGTGTGGTTGCAGCTCAGAGGATCTTGCAAGACACTAATTAACACATAGCAGACTGTAGTCTCACTGACACAGAAAAATGCAATCAATTAGAAGTGATATACATGACTCTCTAATAACAGCTGAAAGATCTAATGAAAATGAAGATAAAGGGAGGGAACCAGTGAAGACTACAGAAGATGAGTTAAAGCTTGCAGAAAAAAAAAGATAAAGGCAGAAAAGCAGAATGAGTAATTGTTAGCTACAGGGGCTGAAATGTGTGAGAAAGTCTTTATCAATTATAGAGAAGGAAACAAAACAGTGAAAGCTGAAAGACTAGCCCTGTGCATAGATAGGTGCATGCCCCTTTGCTCAAATTAAGGAGGTATTGCATTAGTACAGCTGAGACCACATTTTTGCCCTGAGACCCTAACAGCTGCCTGACAGTGAAGGTCTTATGACCTCTAGGAACTCCCAAAGTAAAGAGTGGAAACCTCTTTGCTTCAGTTAATTAAAAAAACACCCGAGGAGGATATAAAGTACAAAAAAAAAAAAAAAAAAAAAAAAAAAAAAAATCAAATCACCAAAGGATGAATACCTTATTTTTCCATCTCTAATTCTTAATCAATGTGATTCCACTCAAAAGCTTATCAGCAGATTTTTGCTCACTGACAATTTTTGTTGAAAGTACAGAAGATGCAGTATGTGTAAGGAGAACAGATCAGTCATCATTCTAGGCCAGATGAAACAATGCCGAATTACATCACCTTAATTCGTGTGTCATCAATTGAAATACCTTATCATTACCCATAACAGTAACAAGTCAGATTTACAGCTTGTGTCTTTTCTGAAGTGTTCAGGAAAGAAATAATTTTTTAAAAAATATCTTCCCCTACTCCCTTATGTAGCTCATCTAATAGGCACTCAAAATTGCAGTCTCTGCATTTAGGAGCCATTATTTTCCTCTCAGTGTTCTTCTGAATGGGAATAAAAGTGAATGAGGAGATCTGGATAAGAGCAAAAGCTGTTAACCACTGGAAAAAGCAACGTAAAAGGAAGGAGCAGGGAAGTCTCTCTGCCTAGTGATTACACCAAAACTTCCATAACCGGAGATCTTTATCAAGAAGGGCAAGACCTTTACACGAAAGGATGGCTGTTATATCTAGCCTGAGGTATCTGCAGTGTCTGAAATCCAACGTCCCCTGACTCAGCTTCATGCCACTTCCTCATGTCTTATCATTGGTCACGAGAGGGAAGAGATCACTAATGCATATTCATTTCTCTCCTGCAGATTCTTATATTTCTCTCCCAATTTGTTCGTTCGTTTTTATGACAACCTACAACCACAGCTGCAGTGCAGAAGAATAGAGCCTAAACAGACCAAGGAATGATCCTCTCACCTCAGCTTAGATTTTTTAAGTCCAGTGCCTTAAGTATAAGACAAAAGGATCTCTCACATTAAGGGCTGTATATCACATATACATAGTACATTACCTGGTCTTCACTTAACATTCTTGATCCCACAGGCCAAAATACGTGTCTGTGTAACCTTTAACATAGAAAGAAGCTATTCCTGGTTTAAGCATCTGAAAGCAGTAGAAAACCAGCACCTCGTTTGACACAGAAGAGCAGGACACATCATAGGCCACTGCATCACAGAGATCTCCCCTTGAGAGCACAATATCCCACTGATACTCTCTGATCATGCTCTTCACCTCTTTTCTGTGCCATATAGACAAGTCAAAGACAAATGAAAGGTCCAGCAAAGGGAAGTCTCCATTTGTGGAAAATAAGTGCAGTCAGGTTGCACGCTGTTGTCTCTCACACCTTGCTAACCCAACCTGCATCTCAGTCTTTCTCCCAGTTTTGCAGTCGCAGCGCTCACTGGTTGTGCCTTATGCGGACACTACTATGTTATTTGTTTATGAACACCGGGAGTAGCAGCTGAGTAATATCAAATAGCTGCAATTGTTCCAATCACAATCTCTCTGCATGGGAGCTGGGGATTACAAAAATTTATTGAACAACTGCTATAACTCAGCACTTGCTGACATACCCGAGTCCTTCTGTATATTATTATGCTCCCCAGATCATGGACTGCAACAACTCACAGCAAACTTTCATTCTAAAGACCAGTAAAAATGCAGATATTTTCTATATTTTGTATTGAATTTACAGTACTAAGCACATGTGTGCCAAGAATAATTTCTGGCTGAACTATCTTACTATAAAATTGTCATGAAATACACATAATAACAGATAATATTTTTAAACAGAGATCAGCTATGGCATGCATGTGTATATATCTCTGTCTACAAATAAAATTTCTAGGTGCCTGTTATACACATGGTTTCTTGCCTATGTCTGCCAATATTACCAGAAGGTGTCTTAGAATATTAATTGCATGTTATTTGTTCATAACATTGATTTCCTGAATTCACATATCATATTAGCTCAACCACTGGAGAGTACAGAATGCTGATATATAATTACATAGATGAAGCTGCAGTTTGTGACTGAACGAAGAACAACTCCAATCACTAATAATTTAGAAAATAACATCTCTCTTTTTTTTTTCTTTTTTTTAAAGGAAAGGAAAATGTTCCATTCCCCTTAAGACATGAGGATACAAGGGTTCCATATCATCAATATCATTCTTAAAATTATTTTGGTGTTTTAAAGACTTTTATGTTGCCTTCAACATTTAATTCAATTCCTATAGTCCAGTGAAGATAACCTGCTCAAGGTCTTTGTACCATTTAAGCCTTACTAGAGTCCTCAAGGTAGTGGGTGAAATGTAGTCCCTTCTGCAGTCTCTATGAATTTTCCCTCTCTAGTTATCATGACTAGCTTCTAGGAAAGCTCTCTTCCCAGACTGAGAATTATGTGGTCCAAAATACTGTGTTAAACCAGCTACTGTGTCCCTGTGACCAGAGATGTGTAGGCTGTCTCTGGATTGCAGTTTAGACACACTCCCAAATCACCAGCACCTTTACTGTCGCCAGCCCTGCTCTTAGGAAGATTTTGCTCCGAAGAAGGGTGAATGTGGTGGAATAATGGATTGCTGGGTTTATAGCTGCAAACAAAGGAATAAAAGAGAACTAGCAATGAGCAAAATAGAGTCAGTTATGCAAATTTTGCATACCCTTCATATCTACAAATGTAATCAGGGTCTCTCTAAATGCTGTAAGCCTCAACCACCTTTCATTGGCCTCAGCACCTAAAAAATTTCAGCCTATCACAGAAGTCTCTTTTCAACTGATCTAAAAATTATTTTAGGACGGGAGGCACTAGAAGTAGGAGATGCAATCATTATGTGCATTCAGTATCCAAGGACTTCACTGGACTTTATATGAGGTTGGTGAAAGTTTCATTCAGCACAAATCACACTTTTAGATTTGCAGATTGAATAAGAATTTAAGAATTACAAAGAAGATTTTCAAACTGCACCTTTTCACACCTGAATTTCTCAGATCTTACCAAATGCATTCATTTCAGTGTAAGTTCAGGGAAGATTTGGGGCATGTATGGTTTAATGTTTGGTATCAGAAAGACTGTCATTTCTCTAATTGCAGTTTGAAAGGTGTCAAGCAGAATGGATAACACCTTTGTCTCACTTCCTCTGATAAACTTAGACAACTAACTCACTGAACTACATGAAAGTGAAAATTAAAGAGTGTTTCCTTTTACTCTTTTTGTCTAGTCCAGATGTTTCCAAAGTGGTACAATGTATATGATCCTTGGTGATTCAAATCCAGGTATCTGTATCTCAGAAAAACTCAGACTCTCTTGAGCTGGTTGGGTTTAAAGGCCAAGGAGCTACTCTAAACTGACATCATTTGCATTTGTGTGGTTGGAGAGGAATGCTTGCTGATTCAGGCATCCTGAAACTGAAAAGTTCAAAGGTCAAAGAAAATCTCTGTGCTGCGTCCAATGAACCAATAATCTAGAGACTCAAGGTATTTGGTAATAATATGTTTGGGAAGGCAGTGCTGATATCTTCCCTCTTTTTCCTTGCTGTAGATTTCAAGTTACTTTTCTGACATGACAGTAAATCTGCAGATAGAAAAAGCATTGAAAATACATCACTCCATGAAGTGGAATTATTTTATTTCTAGTCGCAGTACTTCGAAGGTGAACTCTATTTCATTTTCTGATGGTACTCCTTTCTATTTTTGAAATCTTTGTGAAGAGGAGAACAAAGGAAAAGAATTTATTCTCTTTAGATGTAGTTAGAAAAAGGAAAATACAATGCAGTAAATGCAGAATAGATGTAACTAAATAGGTATTGTTCTACAAGACATTTAATCTCTTGAAAGCAGTGTGAAGCCACTTAGTCTTGTAAAGAAACCCAGTTAGTAGAGCCTAGTCTAAATGCTGTATTTAGCAACTGTAATTCTGAATTATTCTTCTAGCCACGTATTGGTGTAAAGAATTTGTAAAGAAACAAAGTACATAGATTATAGGCTTGGCAAGGAATTCTAGCAGATAAAATATCATTCTTCTGCTATTTTGTGCAGCCAAGTCATTTGATTTGAGTCATAATCTTGGTAAGCTCTTAAAAAAAACTGTAGGCTGGCTGCCCCTGCAGTTTGGTTGGGAAGCTTGTTCAGAAGTACTTTTCTCCCACAATAAAAAAATTCAATTAATTTCCATCTTAAATACATTCACAGTCAGTTAATGATTTGTTTCTTTCTAAAGTTGTTTCTTTTTAAATTTCTTGTATTAGATAATTATTTTGCAGTTTAACTGGTTAATTGCAACTTGTATTTTGTGAATTATAAATGGTTATAATTGTATAGAAGATTGAATTTAAATTTTATGGGAGAGCCTTGTGTCTTCTGTTGCTAGGTAACACTGAAAAATATTTACACCCAAATATTAATATTTGCATTTGAATCGCAAGGACTGGATTTCACAAACTGCAATATTTGGTGTAGCAAATGTTAGTGCTACCCAGGGAGAAATCCCTTCGTTTACACATGGGTTATGTATCCATTAATTCCTGCTGCATCTCTCAAAATTGGAATTAAATTGCTGGTCAGGAATCAGTGTCCCTTTGCCCAGGGATGTAGTCTCCTTGATTGAGTAAATTGATCTTAGGGGCTCCAGTGTCTGCAATGTCTTGGTTACTTTGTACTTTAACATTAATACTGTGGCTAGACAAATAGTAATAAATACAAACATTTAAGACTCCCAGCCACAGGCCTCAGCATTTCCTAGACTGTAATAAATAATTTTTGATGTTTCCTAGGGGTATTGAAGAGGCAGTTATTAAAGCCTGTCAAAAAGGAAATACTGTAAACCCCATAAGCACAAAATATTATCAATTCTAGCAGAGATATAATGATTCACTGGAGGAAGAATTTGTGCTTAAAGATTTTTGTGAGCATCTGTGTCAAGAATAAGGTGCTAGAGGCATTTGCAAAATTTCTCATCTTATTCTAGATACATGTCAGCACCTAATTTTGCTCTTGTCAAATCTTTCATCTTCCTTTTTCTCTACTTGCCCTTTCTTCTAGCCTTGTAAGAATTGGCATCAAATTGTTTACCTTCTGCTTCAGAAAACTGTATTCTCTTCTCACCCAAGTGGTCAGAATATGCATCTATTTTGAGAAATGTTGATTTTTGCTTTTCCTGGGAGTGTGTAACTCAGGTCCTCAACTTTCCATGTTAGTGCAGCCTGAAGAATTCTTCAGAATTGCATAAAACAAGAAAAGCAGATGTGGGAATACCCTGTATCAGAATATAATTTAATATGGAGCATGAGAGGAGTTGAAAATCCTGAAGAGGAGAAACTAGGAGCCTATCTCCTACATCCTAGGAGAGATACCCCTAATTAAATTAAATGAGGCACACGGTACAGGAGAGTATAAACAAAAATATTTGCTAAGGGTCCTTGGGGTTGATACCCAAGTCAGCAAAGTAACACTCTTTTCCAGATCTAAGTATGCCACTCATGGCACCATTTTTCAAATATGCTTGATGTGACCCATCCACCAGACGTCACTGGCCTCCCAAGTCCTACAGACAGGGGATGTCTGATCCTGGTCACCAACAGCCTTCAGGAAAAGCCAAATCACTGCCTCAATCACCCTCTGTCCCCGAAGACAATTAAAAAATTCTTGCACCTCTTCTTCCACCACAAGTCACGACAAAGAAGCATCAACAACAAGTAGGAAGCTGAACATTCTTTTAACAGAGTAGCTGTTACCCAAGTTAGCTGTACTGATAAGCAATGGAGAATACCAGGCTATAAATCCTTTGCAAGAGAAAGGCTGAGAAAAGGGATAGAACACATTTTTCACATAGACCACACAGAAAGGTAAAGCAACTACTTTGGATGATTTGAGATCCACTGTACTGTACTTGGTCAGTCTGGCCAACACCACGTTTTTGCTTAGGCTCCAAAAGAAACTCCTATAAGAACCTTTGCAACCTTTTCTTTATACTTTCCTCTAGGAGATTCCTTAATCTCAGGTGTCACAAGAGCATTGCCCCACATTGCCCTGCACTGCCTCCACAGCAACCATAGACAGGAGAGGAAATGTTCACAAAAGGAGTAGTTTCTCTTCTGGAATGACAGTTAGGATTCTCCCCCAGCTCTCTCATTCAACAGTGCAGCATCTGCAGGGACTTGATATAATTCCGAAGACCAGTGATAATTGTTTTGATCATAAAGAAATTGCAATGTAACACTGAAGAAGATATGACTGCATCATCATATGATATGGGATCTTCTGCAAAAGGGTTTTTTTCTGATACAGAACTTCAAATTCTGTGAAAAATATTTATACATTCATAGTTCCAAATGTTAACAAGGTTATATTCACCCAAGTCTATCTGAATCCACACTCAAATATGAAAAGCATAACTCTGCAGCTGATTAAAAGAAATCTGAATTTATATATAAAACAAAGCAGTTATGTTTTTTTCTTCTCAGAATATTTTCCTGAATATTTGTCCTTCAGAGTAAAAACCAGAAAATTCTGAATCTCAACATCTTATGCACATCTAAAAATAACTGCAAAATCATTCAGGTATAACTCACTGGAGGATAGGGAGGTTATTTTCTGGTTTTCATGATTAAGACACAAAACAAATCCACAAGAAGATGATTCATTCTGGTTCCAAGAACCGACTTTCTTTCAATGCAGTTCACTAAGTGATCTAAGCTTATTTCTCACAGTGATGTACTTCCTTTGCCAGTGCTGATTAACACTGATTCTGACCCCAGTTTATCTCAGTTATATAAAAATATGGCCTTGCTGAGAGGTAATTTTTAGTGCTCCTCATGCAGAAGATCATTGCTTTCTGTATGGATTTGATGCAAAGAGTGAGGAATGGAAGAGATCTCATTGCATGGTTTTTAAAGTTCTGTTATACTTAGAACTGAATAAATCACTAGTTTCCCCTAAAAAAAGAAAAAAACCCAAAACACCAAAATTGTTTTCTTTATGTCTAAACTTAACCTCTGACATACAGAATTAATAAAACATTCCTGTAATCAATCACCCAGTACAAAATCCAAAAACTTTCTG